>CM067081.1:194624509-195874509 GCA_034008185.1 Gorsachius magnificus | reverse complement strand
ACCTTATTCTACTACTTAATACAGTCCTAATTCAAATGATCCTTTTCCTTATGCACAGTCAACCAGTTTTAATTCAGAAAAGGATTCCGTTAATTTAGCTAAGTGTTTAAGACCTACTGGCTTCTAACTGTTAATTTGCATGCTTTTGTTATTCTGTAGTAAATCACTTGCAGTATGAACTCCTCCCACCTAACTTTTAAGTTTATCTAAGTGCTGAGGATTCACATTATGTCCGAACCAAATTAAAATATTATTTCTCCTCTGTCCTTCCTTCCTGGCTCTTCCCCCTTCATATTCAGTTGTACACTCTTCCCTCTGCCTTTGCACAGACTCTGGCACTCATTTCATCAAAAATGAGTGAATTAAATCAATCCAAGAAGAAAAAAGAAATTTATTTGCTGCATTAGTGAGTTAAACAAGACTACTGAAATGAAATTAGTACCTAAATTGACTCAAAGTAAACAAACAGCTGGGGTGCAGGGCAGGGAATGGAAGCTGGGGAAGAGGAGGAGGTCAGGTAGAATCATAGAATCATTTGGTTGCAAAAGACCTTTAAGATAGAGTCCAATTGTACCTGTCCACTACTAAACCATGTCCCTAAGCACCGCATCCACCCATTTTTTAAATAGCTCCAGGGATGGGGACTCAACCACTTCCATGGGCAGCCTGTTCCAATGCCCTTTCGGTGAAGAAATTTTTCCTAATGTCCAATCTAAACCTCCTCTGGCTCAACTTGAGACCATCTCCTCTTGTCCTATCACTTGTTACTTGGGAGAAGGGACCAACACCCACCTCACTACAACCTCCTTTCAAGGAGTTGTAGAGGGCGATAAGGTCTCCCCTCAGCCTCCTTTTCTCCAGGCTGAACAACCCCAATTCCCTCAGCTGCTCCTCATAAGCCTTGCGCTCCAGACCCTTCACCAGCTTTGTTGCCCTTCTCTAGACACACTCCAGCACCTGAATGTCCTTCTTGTAGTGAGGGGCCCAAAACTGAACACAGTATTCAAGGTGTGGTGTCATCAGTGTGGAGTACAGGAGAAGGATGACGTCCCTTGGTCCTGCTGGCCACACTATTCCTGATACAAGCGAGGGTGCCATTGGCCCTCTTGGCCACCTGGGCACACTGCTGGCTCATATTCAGCCGGCTGTCAACCAGTACCCCCAGATCCCTCTCTGCCAAGCAGCTTTCCAGCCACTCTTCCCCAAGCCTGTAGAGTTGCATGGGGTTGTTGTAACCCAAGTGCAGGACCCGGCACTTGGCCTTGTTGAAACTCATACAATTGGCCTCGGCCCATTGATCCAGCCTGTCCAGGTCCCTCTGCAGAGCCCTCCTCCCCTCAAGCAGATCGACACTTTCACCCAGCTTAGTGTCATCTGCAAACTTACTGACGGTGCAATCGATCCCCTTGTCCAGGTCATTGATAAAGATATTGGACAGAACTGGACCCAGCACTGAGCCCTGGGGAACACCACTTGCGACCGGCCTCCAACTGGATTTAACTCCATTCACCACCACCCTTTGGGCCCAGCGATCCAGCCAGATTTTTAGCCAGCAGAAGACTTCATTCATTACTTCATTCTGGTGATTTTTTTTTGGCTTTGGTTTGTTGGGCAGGGAGGGGATTCTCTTACACTCCATGACACCTCCATGACTACAATTATAGCTCGTCTTAAAAGTCTTAGTGCATCATTATTAGGACAGACTGGATTTCAGAGAGAAACAGATACTCTGTGATTAGATAGTAGATATATGGATCAGATTATGAACAGAACAGATATTGAAGTATTGGGTCAGGATACACACAAAAAAATGGAGGCTAACACAAGAGATGCTGCACATGAGGACACCAGCAGTTTCTAGAACAGAAAGTAACCCTTAACCATCCGCAAGGATTGAAATAAAAACTCCTTCCCAACTATCAAAATTTCAGCTGAGGTCAGCAGGGCAGGACTTCAGATTTTAGACCATATTAACAGCAGGACCAAACAAGAAATAAAAATAAGTTGAGTCAGAAAAAAGGAAAGCTGCTTCTCACCATGTTCTCCTTTCTCACCAAATCTAGGAAAAGTGTTTCCTTGAAAAGCATGGAACAGCAAATGACAGTGATATGGGGAAGTCTGGAAAGTGTAAAGAGTGGTAACTATCAACAAAATGATGCTAAATAGCCCTCTAAAAATGGGAAGTCTAGGATAGGGTTTGAAAATGTTGTAAGCAGCAGCAATGTTGGCTTAAGACAACACCGTATTTGCTGCCCTGTGCTGTAGCATCTCAGTCCTTCAGTTGAAGTGAGGGTGTGAAGCCACATTGTAAACTAGATAAGGAAACCAATGCAGCTTTAAAACTTCTTCAGAGCAAAGAGTGATTTTGTGCTATTTGAGTGATTGGGGGGTTTAGGCAGATCAGTTTGAAGCGTCACAGGTATCCTGGGGGAAATCAGCATAGTAGAAGACAGTGTGGAGTCGGTTGAAGGCCTAATGCTATCTTTTTTCCTTGCCATTTCAATCTTGAACTTCAGCATTTATATAATGCAGATAAAATCATGCTGATTTTATGTAACTTTTAATGTAAATCAGATGTTGGAAAGAACATAAAAATAAATACAAAAACTCCAAGATGAACCATATTGAAATAAATGAGACTATTTCCATAGACTTCAATGAAAATGAAAAGAACACGATGAATAATTTAAACCAGGACTGCTGGCAAAGAGTACACATCCTCAGAACTGAGCCCAAGTGAGTCAAGGCCACTGTCTAGAAAAAAAGCTCCAGAGTAGCTGATGTTAATCCTGGTTACTTGTTAAATGGCGAGCCTGGGAACAACCAACGACCAGTCACGATCCCCGTGCTGTCAATAGAGGCCAGTAAGAAAGTCAAGCTACACCCTATACAGACAGCGTAGAGGTGCAAAGATAGGAGATAGGGAGGTAGAAGGCACTCCATCAGCATCTCCCCTCTGGGGGCACTTCTGAAAACAATGTTGGGGCAACCTCTAGCAGCTCAGCCCCTGCAGAGGCACTTGCCCTCTCATAGCTGCTGGAAAGCAGAGCTGGTAATACAGGAACACATTTCCAAGTTCCTTCTGGATGCCCACAGTCTGACACCATAAAGCACAAGACCATGCAATACAAGCCAGCAAATCAGCCTATGCACAGAGTGGTTTAATGCTCTTATTTTCCCTTTCTAGAACATGCAGGCAGTAAGAATCCCTAAAACTCTGGATATCTGGATTTTAGCCTTCATGGTTCACAATAAGCAGAGGAGAAAAAAACAGCGCCTGTTTAAACCTAAACACTCTGCCCTTTGTTTGAGGAAATGGCCACTACCAAGCACCTATATAAAAGGTGTTTCTTGGATTAGGAGCTACATCAGATTTTAAAAACGGAGTCAGCTAGGGGAAAATAATTTAAAAAAAAAAAAAAAAAATCAGTATCAGTTTTATATTTTTTCCTCCAGGAACAGTTTAACTTTACAGGACAGAAAAGAATAATTGTAGTCTGTTCACTAAAGAAGTTATAACTTCTGAACGAATGAAACAGAAAGGTTAAATAGGAAATAAATGTTTAAAAAAATACTCCAAGGAAAACTCCAGTAAGCATCGCATAAGCTTATTTTGTACCTGTAGACCTCACCTGTCTTGAAAAAGGAAGTATGAAAAGCATTTTTTCCTTATATTTGATGTTCATAATGTGATATTAAAAAAAACACTGATTAGAAAGTAATTGGCCAATACAAACTGTTTCCATGGGCATTTCTTTCTTCATTGCTTAAAGCTAGCAGGCATGCTTTTCCATTTTTGTATGAATCTGATTCATTACAACACATTTAGCTCTATCATTATTTCACTCCTTGCCTGATTTCCCTGTAAACATAGGGGCAGAAGAACAGTTCACTGTGAGATCTCTCATATTAGCATTAGATAGGTAACAGCAGATAACAGGGAAAAAAAAAATCCAAACCCCATCTTTTGAAGATACTTTATTTAAGATACTATTATTCCTAAAATGGATGATACTAACATTTTCTTCTGACTGCCAGTTTCTCCCTGAGGGACTTCCTACTCAGTAACAAACAAAAATACTTCTAACATTTGAAAAAAACAGGAAATTATTGTAAACCCAAATCAGTTGCCAGGGAAGCCCGACTACTCCAGTTTCTGAAACTAATTTAGATTTTATTATTTTGACCTCATGGATTCTCTTCAGAGACATAAGACCCAGATCACAAAACATGCAATTTTTTATTTGAGAAACTCCTTTAACTCCAACTATAATTGACAGTGACCTACACACAAACCAACTGATTGCATGGTCAGTGTAAAGTTGTAATTCCTGGTATGGATCATGTGCAAGTCTACTTTTTCAAACAGGGAATGGAGAAGGCAAGAGACCAAACTGTAGGCAAGGAATGTGATGGGAAGGGACCAAGGAAGTACTAACAGAAGACAAATACTCTCTTGATCAACCTCCAATGAGGTAGAAGTCCAATTTTACCTCCAGTTGGTATAAAGTCATATCCAAGATCTTAGAGGGCCGCTGTGAGTCTGCAGTGTGCTAAGCTACCTAACTAAATCAGCAGGAAACCACTTTTCTTTTATCAATAAATTTTCTGCCAGTTTAATCAGGTACCAACCACAGCTAGCACAAGGGAAGAGGCCAGAGGAGACAACCCCTCTCAGCACTGAGTTAGATCAGCTCATTCGCAGTGCAGAAATCTCCCCTTTCAGCCACTGGAGAGGAATGGTAGGAAAGCTCTAAAAAACTTGTATCAACTCAAAACTATCCATGCAGAACATACATGTACATATAAAAACACATATGCACAATGCATTTGACATGGAGACATTTCCGGTTAGAAAGAGAGGTCTGTATTCCTGTCATGGGGTAAGCAGTGTACCACTTCTTCCAGTCTCTCATTCTAGTTGAGCACCTAAGGTATTTTAAGCCCAGGTTCACAACAGGAGCTTAGGTCCAATGCAAATAGAGACACATTGCTTTTCTAGCCATAACTAGGCACAGGTCTTAACAGAAAAACAGTAGATAGAAGCACCAAAGGTGAGATGATAAACTGGATCCTAACTCCAGTTTTCCTCCTCACCTGTCTGTTCTTATAAGGCAGGTTACTACTAAAAACAACCAAAAAAAATATACCAGTAATCAACTGTGCTCTTGTTCCTGGTGAGATGCTACAAAAAATTTGCCTGCAGGAGCAGAGAGGATTAAAAAAATGCTCTTAAAAATGCAATTTTCCCCTTCTGCGCTCCTTGCTTTTCCTAGCTACATTGATAGGATTCATGCATCAGATGCACACAATTTTATTCTTTTTTCAGAAGATGCTTCAGCCAGATTTGTTTATTTTACCTAGGGCTATTTTTTTTTTTTTTTTACTTTTAAGCTAGGACCCTAAATCCTGGTATAAGCCAAGCAGTAGCCCATGGCATTAATTCTACTGAAACCCAGCAAGGCAGGAAAGGTCACTCTCCACCTGGTTCCGAGCAGAAATCCTTATGGCACAGCACATACACTGTTATCTCACCAGGCTGACCTCTGACAGGGCTATGGTTTTTGTCCCTTGAACAGGCTTCCCAGACCAGCACACCCTAATTAAAGCTACAAGCAATCAAAGTTTACTCTGTGTCAAACACCAACGCACAAAAGCACTTGGCAAAGAAGGGCTGAAAGTAGCAGGGGCCACAGGGAGCGTTGCTTTGAATTACAAAAGCATTTACCTACAGAGTGAGATTTACACTGAAGCTTTCTCTGCCTGCAAAAGGATTTTCATGTCAGCAGCCAGCCCTATATTAATTATGGTTTTCAAAGCCTGCCTCTTACCTCCATGATTTCCTTTCTTGCATGGGATAAGAAAATTCAACCTCCAGAGTTGTATCCATGGTGGGATTCCTAGTTTACTGGGTGTGCAGGGAAAAGTCTTGGCACCTGGCAGATTGTCCAGTCCCCACAGGGCAGGAAGGGAGCCGTGGCCAGGCAGAGTGCCCAGGGATGTTCATCTTCACTGGAAAGCAGAATCTATGGCTGGTAGCTCTATGACAACCTCTGGTTTTTTACTCCCATCTATTCCTTCCCCTTGTTAATCTAAGAAAAATGAAAAAACTCAGATACAGTTATATATCTCAACCATTACTTCGGGCCCAATCCAAATTCTAACTTAATCAATCTGTTTAGCCTATTAAGTTTTCCTCTTTCTTTTTGATGAATGCTATTTTCTTCACCCCTTATTAAAATACCTTCATTCCCCAAAAGAAAGGTAAATATCCCCTATTCTATTCCGTCATTAGGTTCTTCCTAGCCACTCCTGACAGCAAACCAAAAACCAGTAACTGTTTAAAAGGTTCTTACTGTTTATAGGAGAGCACCTTAAACCATTTGACTCAAAAGGAGGTTAAAGACCCTCAGCGCTTTGTTAGCATAAGCGTTTTGTGGAAAGGAAATTCCTTCAGAATGTGCAACTTCCCGTTAATTTCTTTTCCAACCAAAGTCAGTAGTAGAAGCAATATCTACTTATATCTAACCTTCTGGATAACCAAAGCCAATAATCATTTGAAAGAAAAGATACAGATGATCTCTTGATGATACAGATTCAGTTAAACAAAGGCAAGTGTCTTACCACATAAAAGAAAGCAAACCATTAAGATACATTCAGTCATATTCTACATATGACTCCATCTTTTCACTTTACAGTGGTTCATGAAAAACTTTTACACTACCTATAGTCTTTGTCCAGTTTCAATCCATGAGATTTAGAAAGTTGTTTGGACGTTTATTTTTAGGTAGAACCAGCACTATTTCTTTGAGACTTTCAAAAAATAGTGTTCAACCAAAACCTACCTTTTTCTACTTATAAAAATGGTAAGATTGTAGCAGATACATTACTATTTACCTGCCTTGTTGAAAGAATGTTTGCACAAGTACCACCAGCAGAGGCACGAGATTTGGCAGTATTTAAGGAAACAGCAGCTGCATCCTCTGGTTGTTGATGTATTAGTCTGGACCAAACCCACTATTTTAGGTGAACGGACGGGTTGCTGTACACATGCTCTTAAGAAGCACTGCTCAAAACTTGAAAGAGTATTCTCTATGTATTAAAATGCCACAATAACTCTCAGCTTTCCCAAAACCAAAGGAAAACATGCTAGTATACCTGAAGGGCTCCGCACTGTACATACCTTTCTCTCTCTATTCCCCTCCCCAAAAGCAAGGAGGTAAGCTTTGCAGCATGCTCTGAACAAATAATTTCAGATTAAAAAAGAATGGACTTTAAAGTCTAGAACCTTTCAAAAACCAACAATAAAGCAATAAAACAAAAAAACCAATAAAGACCCCACCACCTTGTCAGCAGCCATCTCCCTTTAGTTAAACCAAAAAGCCTGTTAACATGGAAATTGTTCAAAATCTACAGAAGGAAAAGGCAATCTGTATGGGAGATATCCCTTGTTTAAATGCAGCTAGGTTCTGTAAGTTGTGAAGATAGATAGGAAAATAAATAAATGAAAATAGACCTAAAAATACATTTTCAAATGTGAAAAAACTTTTTTAATATCAGTAATATCTCCTGTTATTTGGCTGATTGCTTCTGTTTGTTGGATTGCTTGGGGTTTTTTTGCTTTGGCAAGTAGATTTTGTGCCTGGCCACTCAGAAAAAAACCCTTCCCCCTTTAACAGTCCAGAAATGGAAGCTTAATGGGAAAGAATATTCTGGTTTCACCTCTCCAATTAGAATGTCAATCCACATTCTTGAGTTTCCACATAATAAAGACTTTTATTTATATAAAAGCAATGAGATGCAAAATAACTTTACAACTCCTACAAAAGTGAAGTATAAGCAAAAATATCAATTATGACTTGTACTCATAACTTTACAAAAGCATTTATCAGTTACACTGACTGCATAACTGCAGTTATAACAATATCTTGCAAATATATGAAGCCTACTACATATTGTCATATTTTGCCATCAGTATAAATCCATGTGACTCGTTACCTTTTTTCTAAAGGTATCACCTAAAGCAACACCTGAACACAGATACCAACAGAAGAGAGAGATGTGTTAACAATATTATCAATATATTTCAAAATTATTAGAAAGACACATTATTTACGGTGTTATTCCTTGTCTCCTACTGCTGTAACTATATTGCTGTTTATAAACTGAAAAGTTTTTAAGCCTTAATTGAAACAGTTGATTTCCTGTTTTGGAGTGTACTGCATTGGCTGCATTTGCAGAATCCAAACTACTGAGCCATCTGCACCACAACTGCTTTCCAGGCTTTGTCTTTGTCAAAATCCTTCAAGGTATTATTGGAAACCTAAAAGTAAACAAATTTCAGACAAATGGAAACATGAAACAATGCTTTGGTTAAAAACTGAAGTTCAAGCAAATAAATATCTGGGAGAACCTAAATGAATGTAAATATGAACAGTTACAGTCAGAGCTATGAAAATATTCTATGCATTGTAAATTGTATAGTTTTGTATATTGTACAGTATACATTTACGATATCAAATATAATAGTGTAAATTGTATAATACTGGAGACATTTAGTTCACAGAAACTTGGCCAAATACCTATTTTAAACATGTTAGTTCGGACATTTTTTTCAAGAGTTCTGCCAAAATGTGACTGAAAGCCCTAGCACCTAAATCTCTAAACCCAAAGCCAGAAGGAGCCCCCTACAGTGCAACTGAAGCAATATTCATCTACGTACATGCAAGCAAACTAAGGTTTTACCTAAGAACACAGACTTCTTGAGAATCCAAAGGGACCTCCTTCACCTGTAACATTATTCATGTGTTTAAATAATAAAAGGTAAGCAAAAAGGTGTTGCTTTTCTGAACAAAGTGCTCCTTTTAGCATTTAACTAGCACCTAATTTCTCAGTGGCTCACAAACTAGGCATGCTTATGTAAGTAATCCCGGGAAGAGATCTGTTTAGCCATGCCACAACCCACGCTCCAAAATGTGACTTGCAGCAGTGGAAGTGCTGCTGTACTTCATCTTTTACACAGAACATAACTCTCAGGACACAGATCCAGAAAATAAGCAACCTACACCAAATGCCCTCAGCAGCCTGCGGGGAAATAAGTTCACAGCTCCCACTTTCCCTTACCAGCTGTATAATGACTTCACTGAATTTCCATCCCAGTTCCCAGTCCTGTCTATTCAGTGCTGTTTCAATGCAGATGCTTGCTCTAGAGCGGGGACTGAATCCAGCACTCTCTTTCTAGTCCTAGGACATGCCATAAGCATCCAGCTAACGTGAGTTACTCTCTCCTAGTCTTTAAGGATACAGCGCCTTGCTCTGTACAGCAGAGGTGAGGAAAGCCTAAGGGCTGCAGTGCTGTGCTAGGATATTGATGCAGTTAACCTACACAGGCTGAAGAAACCTGGGTTCCCCCAGTCCCTGAAGTAGCACTCTAACCCTGAATGGACTACATGAAAAGTGGTAACAGTAATACTGGCACCACCATGCTCTAAAAAAACCTGTGTGCCAAAACTGTATCTGAAAGGATAGTTTGAACATGTAAGTGCAGGACGGAAATAGAGGGAAGTATCAGTTCTGATCTTTATCATCAACTTTGGTAGTGTAGTTAGGACATGGAGAGACCTGGGATTCCAGGCACCCTCCTCTGCGTACTATTTCATACTGTCTGGCACAGGTAGCCACTCACTCAGCTTGCCCATTGTTGTTCCTGGGCTCCAGGTTCTTAGTTTAGCAAACTTAAAGTGAACTAACTGGGCTTAGTAAATTCACTCCCCCAGAGCAGGCCTTGGAAAAGTACAACTATATTGAGTACTCTCATTCCATAGCCCAAAACTTCTGCTCGCACTGAAAGGATTAAGCCCATTCCTTTCTTAATGGATGCTATCTCATTATCAGAGCATGGTCATGCAAGGCCCATCAACTTTTCTATAACTTCATTCTGACATATAAATAGCAATTATGGATGTGCATCCTGTTGACTAGGACAGCAGGACTATCATTTATCTTAGTACAATGATGAACCTCATGTATAATTGGGAGCCCATACTACAAATAAGGACAAAAGGGGGCTTTAACCTTACAACTGTTTTTCTCTTAACAGGACTTGTCACACATTTAAGATATTGAGTCTGTCATGCCCCAGTTATCACTTAACCAGCAAAATATTATCTCGTTATTAGAAAATTCACCAGTGCATTAACATCTTTACAGTTTTACAGAGCAGCCTTTAATTGTGATCTGAATTCAGTAACACAAAGCATTACAAAAAATACTTTTTTAAATACAGATTTTTAAATTTTATAATGGGTATACATACATACCTCTGTTGTTCTGTATTCCTGTTTTTTAACCTGTGATGCTGTCCACGACGAATCATGTAGTTTCATTTTTGTCTTGTAATTTACACACTGTATTACAGTTCCAATAGTAAGGCATGCCTGAATTAGCAGCATCAACATCAGAAGCAACAGGAGTACATCGTAAGATTGCTGAAAATAGAGATATTAAATATGTTAACTACTTGAATAAACTATTTTCTGCTGTTCCCACCCCTTGAGATTTGTACTTAGATTCATTTTTTAACTCAAATTATAATCCAGTTTATTTCAGCATGAAGCTTCAATTAAAATTTGAGTGCCTGAGTTTGCTCAAAGTAGAACAGATCGATAATTTTTAATAAAATGTTAATTTGCCAAATGATCTTTTCCTCTAGAAATAGAACAGAATTGAGGAAACCATCCTCTAAGATAAAGAGACTCACTGCTGGTTCTGACCTGAGCTATGCCTGGGCCTGCCCCTGTGCCTTGCTGGCTCTGACCTTGCCCTTCTGACTTGAATTCCTGGCTGACCTTGGATCTGCCTCACTACTATGGATTTGTCTGGCAATCACTGAACTGCTGCTGAACCTGGTTACCATGACCAGACCTGTCTTGGTTTTGGTTTTTTGGGTACTGTAGGACTACACCCCTTGCCAGTGAGGTCACTGTCCTTATCGGCCTTGCCATCACCTTCTGCTCCATTGTTCACCTTCCTTTGCAGAGTAGCTCACTCTTGCTGCATCCAAAGTAGCCTAAAAATACAAGGAATACTCTACAGGGTGACATCAACTGTACAGACAGTCCAGTCTTCTGTCTCCAACATGTGTGACTGGAGAAGCTACTTAAAGAAAGTATGTAAGCCTTGGCCACTTCCCGAGGTCCAACAAAACACTATGCTCCTCCAGTATCAGAACAGGATCACATACTCAAAAGCTGGTTTTCCAGTCCCTAAGATCTGTTTAATAAATATTTTCCCTCTCTTCTTCTAAAATTGCAAGACTGCTTAAGGAGTAGGGGGTACTAAGAGTCAAGACTCTAACTGACACTATTTTAATCCCCATAAATGGCTCTTTGAAATCATCACAGACTGCTAAACACTTTGACAGTAAAGCCCTAAGCAGCTCTTCAGCAATACACTGGTAACACTTCATATTGAAATGCTTTAGTGTTTGCAAACTTCTTTTCTATTCTGCCCCAATCCAAGCTCTGAATGAATCCAGCTGTAAGCTTACAGTCCCGACATGCCATCCTAAGAAACAGAAAAAAGTATTCTTCAAGTAAACTTAGAATCTTTAATTTATATACTACAAATTTATAAAAATCTCAAGGAGTCCAGCATATTACATATTATTTTTACTGATTCTTTAGAATAATATCCCATTGTTTATAAACTATAATTCCAGGGTGGCAACAGATTTAGCACACTCAAAATTACATCATTAGTCAAATAAGAGTTTTTGAATAATTTCTATAACATTTTATTCAATCTTCACAATGCAGTAACTTGTCTTCTTATACTTCCTAATTAATTCTTGTGTTGCTACTGTAATAGGTAGATGTTAATTTTTCAGTTCCATAAAAATACATACTTTAACAGCAGGTGGATAATTTTTAAAGATGTCAACAACTTGCATGATACTGAAGGATAAGTATGCAGAAGCTGTGAACAACAATGGAGAGATAACACTGCTAATGGCAATCAGGACCTCAACCTGAAAAATAAGATAATAAATGTTAGATAAGAATAAAAACAAGTTAACACTTTGGTTTGTGAGCTCTATCTCCTTGAAGTAAGCATAACAGAAGTATGTAAAAGTCTGTAAGATTACACATATGAGACAAATATTAAAAGCCATCTACACTCATTGAGATACAGAAGCAAGCTTTGAATAAATTAAGCTTCCTAGCCAAAACATTGTTGTTTGGTAATTCATTTTCCATTTAATATGGAAATGGAGTTTTTGTTTGATTTTAAAAGTGCCTTTCATATGCAGATAGAGGAAACAATACCCAATTTAGAGAGCCAGTATAGAAGCATCACTTATTCGTTAGTTTGTATGAAATAACGAGAATTAACAGCAGATACTGCAGACTTACAACCTAAAATAACTATGCAAATAAATTTGAGTGCTTTGAGGCAGATTTATTTCAATACAATAGCAGCCGCGTTTTCATTCAAATATTATCCTACAGGATCAAATTCTGACTTCAGTTGTGGTCATGCATCATTAGTGGCTTAAATACAGTTGCATGACTAGAACTTAGAACAGATGTTTTTACACATGTGGGACAGTCAAGGAATAAATGAACTCCACTAAATATTCTTAGCCCTTGTTGCTAGTCATGCAGATGAGGAATTTGCTTAAAATAGGTTCTAGGTCCAGCCTGCACACCTAATTTTCTTCCTTCAGAAGCCACAGCTCATAACGAAAGGAGAATGGAACAGAAATGACCTCAGGTCAGAATCATGAAAGCAGTTCTAGGCATACCATATGAAGTATATAATTTTCCTATAGTAATATCCATTCCCAAGGAACCAGTACAAAAACCCCAACAAACAGTCCTTTGAATTCTTTTCTAGAATTCATGGAATTAAGTTTCCAAACAACCTACTGGATTTCTATTCAGAAATATCAGCTTATACTTGTGCTACATATTTCTGTCACATTTTGTAGAAGTAACTAAAAACAAGTGAGCAAATACAAGTAGTGCCCACTATCACAGGCAGGCTTCCTTAGCATTATTCCACTCTAATGACAAAATTCAAGAATTTTACACACTTACCAGACATTTACTTGGATATTCAGCAGCTACATGACTTGCAATAGCACTTGGAAAGCACTAAACAAAAAAGCATAACAAAATAAATATTTACCTACTTGAAAACTACACAAATTACAATGGAGTTACAGTGACTCCCTACTAGTCACAGACCACATCCTAAATTTCCCAAAAAGGTAAAACTCTATAGACTTGTTATGACAGTATTAGGAATCAATTAGTCAAATGGAGATAAAAACAATCTTCATTTAACTTTCATTTAATGAGTATCATGTATTAAACCTATACATACTGAAATCCAATTATTCTCAAAACTTGACACTTCTACCTAATGAACCGTACTGAACTTTGTGAATTCTGAATGCTGACAAACTTGTTTATGATCTCTTTCCACTCCATCCTAAGTGATTTTCCAGCCATAGTAGCCATATGTAAATCTAATGTTCATTGCCTTCTTTCTCAGGGGTTCAGTTCATGACAAGCAGGGTAGCACAGCATCTTTTAGGAATCCACTGCTCCTAGGTACAGGCTGTTATTAGTGACGAGGGTTACCAATCACAGTCTCAGGCTTATAAGACATTGAAGGCTGACAGGCTAAAGATGATGCTCTAAGGATTCTACCACACTGGAAGTCAACTTTTTATTTTGCAGCCTGAAATATTCTAAAACCTAGGACTTTTTTGACAAAACACTTCATTAATACCTTTGTTTTACTACTCATTTCCGTTTTACTGAACCAAGGACTGAAAATGTATCAGAAAAATTTATAAGAATCAAAGTACTGTAAATCAAAATAGAACAAGCATATTGCATATATATATACTACATATAATGATGAGCTAATTTATTTGCTAAGCAGCAATTGCCAAATAGTATTAGGGCCAAATAAATATTTCAGTAGGGATGGGAAAAATGAAAAAAAAAAATATATATTTTTTTTAAATCTTCAAGAAAATCAAAAGGCATTGTTTTAAAAGAGTGCCTTCATTTTGCACTACTTACAGCAACTAAGATCCAAAAGAATGTTACTGAAAGATATGGACCTGAGACTAGAACATCCATATTCAAAGCAATTATACCACCAAATACTGATGAAATTCCAATAATCACCTCAATTACCTAAAACAAAGAAGAACACACAAATTATTAACAGTGCATTTGAACACCAAATTTCCTATTTGCATATAGAAAGAAACTCACTGGAAGGAAAAAAATGCATTTGTGCTATTAGCTATGCATGAAGTCAATGTTTTTCAGATCTAAAACTTGGCAAAATTCCATCTGGCTTAAGTGAAAACAAGATCAGCTTCATTATACATATTTATGCTCTCATTTATTAGCTCCACTGAACAACAGTTCAGTTTACACTATTTATCCCTAAGTCATTAAGTAGTCTCCTTCCTATTATACATGGCAGTTATCATTTATCTTGCAATATTCTAAAAGGAAACATTTTAAGATATATCTCTCATTTCTGTCTTTATTCTTTCAGCTCTCACCTATGCTGATCTCCTTCTGGCCTTAAAGAAGCTTAGCACTTAGATGAAAGAACAAATTGATTTAATGAAAGAAAACAATGTTGTTCTTACTGAGTATGACTTCAGAATTCGGGTAGGAAAGCTGACATTGCTCAAAACGATGGTACTGTCACATGCAGTATTCTAGAGAGGAATAAAAAATCATGATCAAAAAATACACAAAGCAATACATTTCTTTCTAATATCCTGTACAGCCTGTTACAGTGGCATGAAATGCCTGGTTGGCCCATCAGAGCTGATAGTGACACACCATGGTGTTCACCAGTGTCAGACCACATCAATCCCATTAAAAACAAATGAGGTAGTCCCAGATTAGCTGGTATACAACCACTGTTCAACAATAAAACACGGTCATCTTGTCTCCCCTTTCCACTTCCAGAATATATACTTTCTTCCTGAGCCTTCAGATTTTACTGATGTGGATAAACAGTAACTGAAGGAGGACAGTACACTACACAACTTTAGCAAGCAAGCAATACTTCTACTGGAACACAAAATGGCACAGCACATTTTCTACATTACTACCTAAAAGAAGTACTGTTGTAGAAAAATGAGGGTGGGATTTGGGAGAGCACTTGTGACTAAATAAAATTTTATCTATAACCCCAAATCCTGAAGCCAATATTCAATGTCCAGATACCACCAAATTAGCATACATGACAAATACTTTCTCCACCTCAGGCTTCAAAAAGGCATTGGTTGCACACATACAAGTCATACAGTTACATGCATACATACAGTACTCTAATGTTTCATATGTCATCAAGTTTTGGTCTACAAAACAGAAATAAAACATTTGCCATGCCTGTTCATAAGATATTCAAACAACCCTTTGCTGTATAATTGCAACAGGTCATTTTGCAGAGGGCCCACTGCACTCTTAAAGACAGAAGAGGCTATTACTCTTTAGTATGGTACTTTTATTTATTGTTCAAATCTAGTTTTACCATGTAATATGAAGTTACATACTGGCATCATCAGTAACTTGTCAACATATGTAATACAGGAAAAATCTAATATTCTTTAACACCAAAAAAAAAAAAAAAAGACATTTTTAATCCTTAAGGGTACCTACTTTCTTTCTCGTACAGCAGTCTTCAGTAGACCTAGCTGAAATGATCACAGTAGTTGCCATGAAGATTTCCAGCAGAATAAGTAGAATCAAGTTGAAATTTATCTGTCAGTAAAATCCCAGACATAAACGAGTTACACCTTCCATATTAAAAATAAAGGAGGGGGCAGGATCTAGCAGGATCCAGCAGTCCATTTTCCGTGACATTTAGACATATCTATTAATTAGATACTTTGTTAACCATTTTCTTGGTTATTGATTAATTTCTAGGACAACGCTTAGCTGTCTACACGTTACTCAGAATGCCTAACCTAAGAAACATTTATTTCACTTATGGAAATACTCTGCCTGAAGGTTTTATCACTGTTTTACAGAAGAGCAATTAATGACTACGGGGTGATTGCTGGGTACGCTTGCATTTTGCAGGACCATCCCATGTGAAACCAGAACACTGCAGCAAATCATGGAAGACTCATAGGAACAGAAAGAGGTCCAACAAGCCTGACTAGCCCAGGGGCTAAGGCAATCCACTGCACGGGGGAAAGGAGGGCCACAGGTTCCCAACCTCTACGCAGCAATCCAAATGGTGCGATACAATGTCCAATGCTGAATGAAAACACAGTCCAAAGAACTGGGCCAAGAAACCTATCTCTGTCCTCTACCCAGTGCTAGCAGAGCATTGATGAACACTCTTCGTGGTTTCATAACTCTTGCAGGTCTGACAGACTACATTATTGTGCAAAAACATGGATGCTGCCATTCCTTCTGCCATTGCTCATCTTCAAGAGACAAATAAGTGTAATACTTAATATTTCTCTGCATTTCCTTATTGTCCAATGAGAAGAGGTAGATACCTACTCTACATGGGCTGAATCATTTCCTAGATGCATGCAAGTTAGGCAGAATGGATCTCCCTCTCTTGTCTTCAAAAGCATGTTTTTCACTGGCAGCCCAAGAAAACATTTGGTGGTTAAGTCCATTGGGCAAAGTACCAAAAGTTTATGGAGAACTGACTCTATTCAGAACCTATACAATTATAGCAAACCATTGTTCAATGACTTGAAACAAAATTATATTTTTCCCTCATGTCAGACCTTCTTTGTAGATGATCAATTCTCATTTTTTTCTCTGAATCGTATCTTGCAGCACATGTTTTTTGAAACAGATCATTAAGTGGCAGATCTGAGAGGCTTTTTTTGGGCACTCAAATCCACCCTTCTTAGGAAATCATAACTGGAATTATGTGCCTTGCCATGCATAACAGACTGTACAGTTGTACTAGAGCCACAAACAACAATAAATGTCACAGTGGTAAGCTTCTAGGGAAAGTGCTAGCATGAAGAATAAAGACATTATTTGGCAAAAGAAGAGGTGTCAAACATGTGGCCTGCAGAACAATTTAATCCAGCCTGTAAATTCCCATGATTTGGATGTGTTGTGACATATAGTGCTGGTACTGATATGGGCTGGCAAGGCCACACTATACAGTGCAGTGCCAAGTAGATGTACAAGTTTGAGTCCAGGAGCACTATAACTACATTGATGGACTAGCTCATTTAGTGCTAGCTGTAAGAAGTAAGCAACAGAAATTGAAAAAATTACAGTAAATTAATTAGATTTTTAAATTTTATCTTTCCAGTATTTTTTTTTATTATGTGAGATGTCTAGAGTATCAGAGCCTTCCACTCATCAAATTAGTTGAATAACCCTAGACCAAAGTAAAAATATCTCATCTCCAGTTTTGGAGTTTGGGTGGGTTTGTCGGTTTTATTTTTTTAAACAGAAATACAGCTAGAGCTAGAAGTAAGTACCTTTTTATACCACCTGCAACAATGGGAAATTCAATGTTAGATTTCTAAGCGCTAAAGAAAATTATCTCTAAAGCTACCACTATACATAAAATCTACCACCAGATGCAGAGAACCAAGTAAGCTGTGCCCCTAATCCTCTTCCATGACTAAGGAACATGCAAGTGCAACTAGGTAGAAAGTAGTAGATTAGCAGAACCTTAATCCAATTTGCTCTGACCCTGGACTAGGTATTAAAAATGCAGTTCACTGAAGCAGTATGAAAGTGTTGAATTACTTTCAAGATTAAATAATTTAAAGTTTGATATAGTTGCTTAAATGCATACTTTTAACACGACTTATGATATCATACAGATGTTTCAAGACATCTGCACAGGTCTGACAAATAATGACAGAGGACCTGAAGGAGGCTGAAGCCCTCTTAGACCAGTAGCTGGAGTGAGGCAGGACAAGCCAGCACATATCTAATGGACACACATGCTTATGGTTAGGCAACCAAATCAAGCACCTACATACACTCCAATATCTGTGTGCACCCACATGGCCTAGGCTTCTACTACCGTCAACGGAGACCTAGTCTATACAGACAAGAACGGGAACCTCAAAAGCTACTGGGCCAACCAGTCACTAGAGATGGGGTTCAATTACACTGGCTGCTAGTGCCATTTGAAATACTCAAGTGTATTGCACGTGCCTGCATGAGTGGGATGTGTGACACAGGGCTGATGGGAGACCCTCACCCATCCAGAGTAGAAGCAGCAGTCAGGCAGAATATCTCACAGCACCTTTAAAATAAGAGACGTCTAAGTTAAGGCCTCAGAATCCTGCCCTAGCCTTCTACACTGAGGCAAACAAGATTGTATTGCAGGGTCTCAGTGACTGGATCATCTCAACTATAACGAAGGTACAGACACTCAGCTCACAAGAAGACAATAAATGGATGTACTCATTTTGGAGTTAATTTGAATCCTGTTCAAGATCTGAATTCTTTCCAGATGCAGTGGCCACCATGCACGAGGTTCCACTCATTTTTGTCGATCAGGCTTCTCACTGTGAGAGCTGGGAAGGAACAGAGTGGCAGCAGTGGCAATTTGCATCTTTCATGCATCGCATCCTTCACGTTGGTCGCATACTCACTACAGAACTGCACACTGCTGGAGTGGTGTCACACAGTCACAGCCCAGGGCATGGCTTGTATCTAGAATTCCATTTATCTATCTAAAGCAATTTTGTAGAGTAATCCATCAACACAAGTAACACTAATGAAGAATTACCCAGGTCCTTTATAAAGTGGGAGGAGTTAAATATTAATAGTCTTAATGGGATAAACTTAGCCTTTTTACAAGTCTTTCTGCTTTTAAGTTACTTGGCAGTGATTTCACATCAGACCTAGGTTTATTGTGCAGTTTCCTGTGGGGAAGGAAAATAAATGTGATGATGAAAGAACAGTTAAAGAGATGGTATTCAATATTTTCTTTGTACCACATGGGTAACTGAAAACAGCTGGCAGTGAGCTGCCAAACAGTGAGACTGTCTCACTGAATCAGTGCCCTTCAAAGAGGAGAGCAAGTCAGCACCGTGAATAAATCCTAAGAGAGAAAGGTTCAAAAAAGCTTCAGTGCCAGCTTTGCACAGTTATCCTGACTTGTCTTTATTCAGTGATCAATGACATACTAGGAACATGCAACAGTCAAGTGAAAAGAATTAAAACCCCATAACCCAAGGATGTCTTGTGGATATTATTGTAGATAACTAACATTTGGCAAAGACAGAATTTGCCTTGTTATAAATTTAATGTTTGTCACTTGGACTTTTCCAGTCTAATATACCCTCTTTTTTCAAATGGTTTGATCAGCCTTGAAAATACAAAAACTGTTACTATTTAATAACAGAAAATGCAAACATTTACGCAATCTAAAAACTACTCACTTCAAAAGTATGCAACTAAAGTTAAGCTCTTACACACAGGGCCAGCTCAAAGCTTCTCAAAAGCATAAGCAAAATTAATTTTGTCACACTGGGGCTCATGACAAAATAACTATTTATTGTGGTGGCAGAACGAGTCCCTTGGGCCCACCTTTCCTGGGCAGACATAGCCCTCCACTGTCCTGACAGCACCGTGATCCCGACTACCAGGGGAAGGGAATGCAAAGGGACTGGTAGCCTCCAGTCACCCTTCTCTGCTGTTTTCTTTCAGAATTCTTGGACTGGTTTCTAATATTTGAACTCTCTAGCAAGAAAAGAAGGGAAAAGGGAAAGGGCAGTACCCCCGTGTCTTGGACTTGATGATCTTAAAGGTCTTTTCCAACCTAAACGATTCTATGATATAATTCATTCATCCTCAACAGGGGGTAAATGCATGAGGGAATAGCTATGCTAGCAATAAGCTAGCAAAGGCTGTGCAAAGAATTGACTGGTGTAAACTGTCCTGAGAAACACACAGAAGCTGGAGGGCCATGACATTTTCCCATCAAACACAGGGCAAAACTGCCCCATCTAAAGCCAGTACTGATAGAATTCAAGTGATCTGACTGTCCTGAGTGCTAAATCGCCACAGCTCCGGTTGACTGCAGTACTCCATTTCCTTGAAAACTGGGCCAGCTGCACAGAAATGTGAAGCTAGACATAGTTACCTAATTTATAAAGCAGGTTTGTAAGTATTGGCCTAATACACTGTACTTTCTGAGGGGAAGTAAACAGTTAATTTAGAAGTTCAACATCTGTGAAATCTGGAGCTAATCAGATGTTATTAAAATAGCATAGATAACACCAAAACAAACTCTAGTCTGCACTACTTTTCTATTAGAAAAGTCTTTTGTTACTAACACTAACTTAGATCTGCTATATTATTATAGGGAGCCATTATTACTGCTGAGCTCTTAGCATCACAACAGCTGATATGATAGCAGAAGAACTGAACAATAGAATCATAGAATCACCTCGGTTGGAAAAGACCTTTAAGATCATCGAGTCCAACCGTTAACCTAACCCTGCCATCCCACCACTAAACCATGTCCTTAAGCACCTCATCTATCCGTCTTTTAAATACCTCCAGGGATGAGGACTCGACCACCTCCCTGGGCAGCCCATTCCAGAGCATGAGAACAGTCAGTAACCTTTATGCGAAATGTACGAAATGTACTGAGTACTGCTATTCTCCAATAGTTTACTATTAATATTCATCAATGCTAACGATAATAACTATTGCTATGTTATTTACTCATACATGCAATATTCTTATGTGGTATAGAGTCTCAGTACATTTTACCATAGCAAAATAAGCCCAAACCACCCTATAATACTACTGTTTGGCTCAAACTACCAAAGAAAGTTTTTAAAAGGTTGTGACTCAAAACCAGTGAACTTTTCCCAGCATTAAATACATATGCTTCAAACAACCTAACTACTGCATTCTCTTTGTTGATGATGTATAAGAAAAATGTTCATCAAAAGTTTCTTTCCTGGTGACTTCACAAGCAAAACTATCCATTAAAGAAGATCCAGAAAAGGACTGTACTTAATCTGATGATGAAATGTGCTAGAAGTAGCACTGTTTGGGACACCTTGTCATTTCAGTACAATTCAACCCTAAAAGCTGGTTAATCTATAATGAGCTACTAATTAATTTTCAATTTTCTCTTCTGACACTGCTCTTTAAAAAATAAAAACCAACCACAACAAAACTACAGTCAACATAAACAGCCAGTTGATTAAACTGGATCACATTTGAAGATCTAATTCACGTTTTTGAAATTTGAATACAAGAAGACAGGAAAGTCATTTCTATATAAATCTCCTCTAAGTTAGCTGTACCGTGATCTTTTAGCCATGTAAGTTTTCATCTCCCATGTCTATTTTCCAGTCTTCTCTTACTCAGAAAAGTGAAGTTACTGCTACATGATCTCAAACCTAAGTAGGAATACTGGGGTATCGACAACAATGTAATTGCATGGGATCTCCACCCACCTCATCCCCTCCCCTTTTTTTTTTAAACAAAAATAAATGTAGCATTAATTATTAATTGTTTTAGTAACTTACATTTATAGCTGATGGATTGAGGACAAGTTTGCATCCAAACCAAATTAAACACGTTGTTGTAACAGCAAATGTAGAGACAAACAGAATCTGAAAATTGGGTATCTGAAAAACAGTTTCAGAATGGGTTTATTTCTCATTTTAACCACAGGAAAAAAGAAAAAGATATAATTGTCAATAAAATCTTATACTTACCACATTAATTTTATTCCTTGCTATAGCAAAGCTCACAACTGCTGAAGGAATACACTGGGAAAATTAAAAGAGAAGACTAGTGGGATATTCCGCACAAAGAATTTTATATATATTTCTATACATGTATTTTATTTGGTCTGAATTCATATTTCAGTTAACTTAGACAAACAGAAGATCAGAAACTCTGAGGAAAGTCTGTCACTCTTGTCTGAGCTCATTAATTACAATCAGTATCTGAGGATTACAAGAGGTTTAAACATACCTTCCATATTCCTCAGTTTTTACTAACTACCCAGCACAATGTGAAGAGTAAAGGAAAGAAAGTCTTTCATGAGGCATTTCATGCCTTTGTTAGTTTAAATTAACTCTAGAAGGCCTGAGATCCTTGAGCCGGAAAAGGAAAACCCTGCTACTCCCCAACTGGTCCTCCATATTCTTTTAAACAGACAAAGTCACAGTTGTGTAAGCTAAAATTTGGCCAGTCTCAACAGAGTTCTGAAGAACTTTGTAAAAACTGTTCTGCTGAGTCAAATTACACTTTAGGAATTGTGCCTGGGATCTCCACTGTGTTCACTAGGAACTGAGTTTCTATACTTCAGGGCAGAGCTAAATGGAAAAATCATACATAAGTGAAAAGTTTCACAAAGTAATTCCTCTATCCCTTAGGTGTTTCCCACAACAGATATGGCACCATTACAGATCCAACTCTATTTTACACAACTACACAATGTTATAACATACTAATAAGCAAAATAAAAATATGCTCAACTCAAATGATTAAAAATGTTTCCATGTTAAATAATGAATCATGTAACAAATGCAGCATTTCTTTACTGATTATCTTTTCACACATCTGAACACTGATGGCTTAACTACGGAACCACTATAACTAGATTAATATTGACATTTAAAATTCTTGGCAGCACTTCCTTAACACCCATATGACCTGTATTAAACATCATTAAAACATCCTCGTATGTCCTGGATACCCTAGAGTCTCTAGAACACTACATGACTATGTTTGGGCAACTAAATCGTACTAAGTCAAGATGGTTAAAAAAGTCTAGAGAGCAGTTCAGCTCATTCTAAACTAGACACTTAGTGGTCATTTGGCTCTCTAGGCTCTTCCACCTCCATTGTATTGATTCCATTATCAATAGCAGGAGCCATCACACCTTGCTCACATACAGGCACACAAATGTACACATCCTTACCTACAGCAAGCCACTCAAACCCAGTGTCATAAACTTCTGTATCTACCATGTCTGTGGAAATTCTCAGTAAATACAAAGTTGAAAGAGACAAGAGTTGGGGTAGAAAAAGAGACGTCTCAGTAATTAACACTAATGCTGCAGAGAATAACGCATCAGTGAAGATATTAACTTCAAAAAGTGCTTCAATTTTATTCTAACACCTCTAGCAGAAACATAAGCAACAACTCATTCACAGAGCAACTCCTGGGACTTGGTTGTTTAAAGTAAAGCATTACTCCTGCACCTAACTTAAAACAAATCTGCAAGTCAAGTTGCAAAAACAACGACAGAACAGAATCTTGCCATGGGCAAAGCAAATACATCAGACTCATCTTATGCACATAGATCTAAAGTGTAGATTAAGCATATATAACACAGTAAAAAAATATGAGTCCCTAAAAATATAGTAAAGAATACTGGACTTTGGAAAATGTCAGACATCTTTAAAGCATACTTTACTAATAAAATAATAATATTCAAGAGCACTTTAGTCTGCTTCAGTACTTTGATATTATGGCAAAATAAACTGAAAAAGTAATACTTTGAAATGTAATCTGAAATACATTCTGGTAGCATTTAGCCAGGAAATTCCCCAAACACGTAACAATGCAAATTTTCTTAAAATCAAGCACAGAAAAAACTGTTCGTGCAGATAACTACTGCACACCAGTGGTGAGCTGATTAATGAAAATGGTAGCACAAAGCAGTTGTCTTTATGGCAACTGCTATTCTCTTAACCATGGGATGAAAACCCATTTAATGGACTGTTTATAGAATTAAATCTTCCATGAAGAAAGTAGTAAAAAGACAGACAGAATAAAAAGACAGTAAACCCACAAAAATTATTTACTATTGATTTTGCTGTCAAACATCCACAGCAAATAATTAAGAATGCTTACTGAACCTGCTGCACAACGTAAATAATCCATTTCAGATGGAAAAATATTTCCCAGATATAGTGAAAATCCAGAAGTAATAAGGAGGCAAGTCTGCAAAGCAACAAATAAGATAAATTAATACAAATAAAACTTTTTTAAAAAGGCATCCAGTCAGAAATCAGTAATTCCTTCCAAATTAAGCTCCTGATGAGCATTTAATAATGTATTCTTTGTGTGAATAATTTTGAAGAAAAATATCAAAACATGCTGAGTTCTGAAGATGATGTTTTGCTGGTTACCAAGACTTAACACTGAACAACATAATCATGTTTGAATCAAGCATTGTGCCCTGACTTGGCAAATACTGAATAAAATGCTCAAAAGGTTACTGCAGTGTTCAGTGGTAAAAATGTTTCAGAAACCTCAACTAAGCCGCTACTTTGCATTCTCTGCTTGACTCCATCAACATTCATTATGCATACGGGCAGCCCCAGCAACAAAAATAATATCAGGATACATTAATGAAGAATCTTCCACCTATATTCCTGCCTCCCTCCAAACTCTCTTCCTGCTTTGGTCCAGTGGCACACCCATAAATGTTCATCTCCTCCTGTTCCCTCGCTAACTACTCTGTTTACTTTACAATTATCAGAATTACACTCTCAGCAATAAATTATTAGTGTATTCTACTAACATTTCTTCTTTTTGCTTGTTGTTCCTCTGAGTAGGCATTTCTTTGAAGGCGCTGGGGAAGATGAGACAGAATGGCTCTTTAGTTTTATTTGGGCATTTTTTTCATGTTACAAAATTATGGGGGTCTTTAAAAAAATGACAGAAAATAAGGGTAGCGTGTGTGTATATAAAAGCACACATACAGAGAATCCTGGCAGACTGGAAGAGCAGTATTTATAGAACACAACTTGAAACTGTGCTTGAAGCATACTGAATTGTTCCCGCACAAGAACAGCCCACACTAGCAGCCACTTTGATGTCACTATGGTTTGCAACTGCTTGCTGAAGTAGACAGTTCTGTTCACCGTGACTTCTGTTGCTCAGCATACAGACTTTCCTTTCTGGACACTGTCTTTCAGAAGAGTTGAAAGAGATTAACCACTGTAACACTTGGGAGAAAAATCTAATTGGAATTTATTGGATTAGTTTATTCATAAAATTCATGCTTCTTGATAATATGACTTCAGTAAATAACCATTAAACATTGGTATCTCAAATCATTCACAACAGCTCAGAAAAAAGGAAAAAAATCTAACTAAAGATAGTTGTCCTTTTTGACAATTAAGTTTGAGAAAATTTAATGCAAAGAAAGACAGCTCTTCTTTTGTTCTTTTTTTATGTAACAATACATCTGAAAGGAAATTCATGTTTTGCAGATTGTCGGAAAGGAACACATGGGCAGCTGTTTCCATGAAAATAAGGCAATACTTTTATTCACGGTACAAAACTAAGTAACAGTGAAACATTTTTAGCTCTTAATAAAAATCACTCTTCAAAACACGAGCTGAGAGAAAAACACAAGATCAAATTCTAATTGCTATAACGAACTTCAATTAACTTGGCTCAGAACATGAAGAAGCATACGATGTGCATGCAAGATCAGTGTCCTGTGATTCCAGCAGCGACACAAAAATTCAAATCACTGTGACATTCATGTAAGAAACACAAGTATATACCTCACTACGTGAAGATTCTACCAAATAACTACATGACTACTGAACCCTGAAAGATGAATGTGGCAGTTAAGTACCGTGTATATTTTTAATGCCAAAATGCTATCACAGCAAGTACAGTACTTTAACAGTTAAAAATATATTAAAAGAACGCATATGATCAGGATACTTTACATCCTTTACCAAATGGCACTGCTTATACATACATATGGGTTATTATTTACCACTACCACACTTATTCTCTGTTTATGCTCCATAATTGATGTTAAAGATAAAAATAAGCCTTCATATAGCATCTTTGACTGGTGCAGAATTATCCAAAGAATACCATTAGTCAATCAAGTATTACATTCTAAATTTGCTGAATATATTCATTTCTGTGCAAATATTTATATTCAGTGCTATTAGTGATGAAATTCTGGGTCCCCAAATGATGTCAAACAGAACAGGTTACTGGGCACTGAGACCTCATCTACATTTTTAAATTTTGTACCGTTAAAAGTACTTACTCCCATCAGCAAAGAAAAGATCCATGTTCTGTAACTAAAGCAAGGATGCAGCCTCTTTGATAGCTGAAGGTCACTGGATTTGATATCTGGTATATAATTTCCATTCTCTTGTTTTCCCCGCTCCAAAGTTGGCATCCTGTCATAGCTGAATTCTTCTCTGTAACCTTCTTCCCTGGTCATAACACTTCACAAAGGCAATTAAATAATAATAATGGAAATGAAAATGATGAAGAAAGACCAAAAATGTAATTTAGTTCCTTCACATACTCAGATCAGTGCTCAATTCGGTTTTTATCTACTGAAGATGAAATAAATAAAACTAATATTTAGTAATGAGCTGAATTTACATTTCAAAATATGTAAGCACTCTAACTTACTTGCATAAAATCAGTAAATTACATCCTATAGGCACAGTTCATAATGAAAATGAAAGTTTGTGTATCTATGATACCTCAACAGACTTTTATTTCAAGACTTAAGAACCATTTTTGTAGGTGTTTAGTTTGAGGGTAACTCTATAACCATAACTCTATTTTTTTTTTAAAAAACACTAGGACAGAGAAGACATTCAAATATGTTTAGATATTAACTTCCATTTGATTTTAACACTTCTTATCAGGTATCTAAAATGACAGCCTTCACTATGACAATTCAATGATTCTATGAGTCCGATGAACCCATATACTCAGAAATTCAGCTACAGCAAACTGTTTCTAATTTACCCAGTATCAACCATTTCTTTTGTTCACTTAGCCCTTTTTTGTTCATCTCATTGTTTGCCAATCTGTTCAAATACCTTGAGGAGTATCTTATATTAGAATTAAGTTACTGCAGATTTTTCAACAGTTAAAAACCTTCATGCTTACCTTCAACTGAAAAGTTAACTGTCAGTTTAAAAGAGTCTTGTGAACACAGCTGCCTGTACACTTTGTGATATTCTCACCGTTCAGTGAGTCATGCTGTCTTTGAAAAGTTCTCCCTTACACTTTGGCTTTCAACAACATCTATTCAGATATGGAACAAAAGCACAGCAAAAACTTCAGTTAAGCCAGGGAACAGGAAAATGCCTCCTGAATTTTAATTAACAGAACACACTAGAAAATGACTGTACTACATTCTCATAGGGCTGCTTCCAAATCAGACCAACAAATTAAAAAAGTTTCAAGTCTCTTTTTTGAGTACTAGCCCTTATTTGGCATCCTAAATAAAACCGTCCTCATAGTTTAGTAGTTTTAGTTATTAGAATAGCCAGTGATAACGATATTCAACAAAATAGTTTTTGTTTCAAAAGAGCAAAAGCTACTTACAATGCAGTGTTCTCCTGAATAAACTACAGATAAAAATTCAAGTATTCAAGTATCCCAACAAGTTGGGAGATTAGAAATCTATCAAGAATATTATTTTCACTGTAGAACTCATCTTTCTCTACTAACTCTAGTTTAGATTCTAGAGTGTTCAGATAAACCCTGCACGCTTCAATTGTGCTGACATTCATACTTACAGAACACCATGATGACTAAACACATACTTTAAATCTAGCAGGCAGCGGTGACATGCAATGGCCAGCATACATTGGATCCAGTCCTCCTGCTTATTAGGCAATGAAAAAAAAAAAAAGAATGCTTTTATCTTGAAGATGTTGGCACCTTGACAGCTACAGCAATGACAGGGTCTTTTGTCTAAACTTTAAACACTCTTGTAACCAAGACACAATTAAATCTTCAGTACTCTGAAGGGCATCACGTTTAAAGTATGCTAGAAAAACTTTAGAACAGCACTACTTCTCAAGTCGTACAGACTACAGATTTTGCTCTTCCCATAACGACAGCCAATCCTGAAAGAATATTAAAATGTTACACTTGTTTTAATCCACTGAAACATGGAAATTCATACACAACACATAGCACTAGACACAGTTGTAAACGGTGTTAGAAAAAGGGGACAAAAAACACTGTATAGCCAAGCAAAACTGTCTTAATTAAGCCCTCCTGTTCCTCTGTTCACTGAAGAAACAATATGCAAATATTTCCTTTAGCTGCAACTTTTCAAAGACTGTGGTTTAATGGAAAATGTGTAATACTTCAAGTATTTTTCAGTGATTGCTAGGTACTGGTTTGCTCTAACACAAATTACCATAGATATAAAACAGGATATTTTATTCCTTTTGACCAATTTAGAGAGATAAACTTATTTTTTACACAAAATTGGTGAGATATTCAGGTATTTACTTGATGCAATTTCTTTGAATAAAAAGAAATTATAAAGTCCTGCACCCCTGAACAGAGCAGGGCTCAAACCCTAGAAATTTTTGTTCACAGTTCCAAGCGCTTCAGCCAGTATTGTACCTGAAAACTTCCTCTCTCAAGCATGGCACTACACTGTTTTCTCTGGTTATAGTGAAACTCCTTCTGCTCCCTTTCCTGTCCACTTCTCAGTATTTGCCATTTTCCTTTTTTGCAGAGGCTCACCACACAGCGTTTGCCATCAGTGTCAACAAAAAACACTTAAACTTCACAGTTCAGTTTCTACACTAAAACTTTTCCAGGTCCTTTATTTTAGGTTCCCTTCATTTCACACTCCTGATTCCATAAAAAGTCTTGGTGTATACACAATTTTGGTGTATACACAATGACAGGGCAAGTCAGAACCCAAGTCACAGGCCAAGACCTTATAATGCTAGGTAACGTACACAGGTGGGAAAATTTCTCCTAATTCTAAAGACTGCATAGGAAACTGTCCTGGTTTCAGTTGGGATAGAGTTATCTTTCTTCATAGTAGCTGGCATAGTGCTGTGTTTTGGATTTAGAATGACAATAACGTTGATAACACACTTGTTGCTGAGCAGTGCTTACACTAAATCAAGGGCAGTTTTCAGCTTCCCCTGCTCTGCCAGGTGCACAAGAAGCTGGGAAGCAGCACAGCCAGGACAGCTGACCCCAACTGGCCAAAGGGATATTCCATACTGTATGATGTCATGCCTAGTATATAAGCTGGGGCAAGAAGGGGGGGATGTTCAGAGAGACGGCGTTTGTCTTCCCGTTATACGTGATGGAGCCCTGCTTTCCTGGAGATGACTGAGCACCTACCTGGCAACAGGAAACAGTGAATGAATTCCTTATTTTGTTTTGCTTTGCTTGCGTGCGCGGCTTTTGCTTTACCTATTAAACTGTCTTTATATCAACCCATGAGTTTTCTCATTTTACTCTTCTGATTCTCTCCCCCATCCCACTGTGGGGGGAGTGAACCAGCAGCTGTGTGATGCTTAGTTGCTGGCCAGGGTTAAACCATGACAGAACCCTACACAACAACTGCAGGAAATATCACAATGCCAACAGAACATTACAGGCTCCTGAAAAAGGATTTACAAATAGAGTTTTTTTATTCTAAGTTAGGCCAAAAGATGTCAAGGGATGACAATCAAATCAAATCCAATCAAATCATGAGAGGCTACAAAGAACTACTTACTTCCAGCACTGAAACGACCACTTACCAAGTTCAGACTGCCTGAAGCAGCTATAGCAGATACCAGGCCATTTGCCAGGGCTGTGCCATGCGAGCATCCACAAAAGATAAAACACAGATTGACAATTATAACTGATCTGTCAAGGGACAATATCATAAAACAGTACATAAACTTGATACAGTCCTACTTTTGTATCAGTAAATAATAAAAAAGCATTCTGTCCTGGACCAGCTTCCCTAGCACTGAACCCAAGCTCCTGCCCATGTTCCCAAATCTAAACGCAAAAATACACAGGATTTTAAGCTTTGGTGGAATTTATGTTTACCATGCTGACCAACCCTTCCTTTCTCTGATGTTTTTACTAGTTACACTACCTATGCATTCTTTCACACAATATTTAATTACATTATTTTAGCTCATTACCTGTATTCCTTTGTTCAATATTTTCAGCTCTTTTAAAATCAGCTCTTTGAAGTATTTTGTTTCTCTAAGGTTGATTCCTCAATCCTTGTTTCGCATCTCATGTCTTGGGGCACGTACTGAACCAAGAGCAAAATGTAGGCCCAACAGCTTCAAAGGGATGTGCTGCTCCCCTAGTAGAATATAAACTTGTTTGGATTTGGTCCTTCACGTGAATCATCACCTGTTTAACAGTTTAAACAGGTTCTATCAGTATATATACTATTCATTGTATGCTATTAAAATACAAAATACTTCTAGTTTTATGGATGTCATAAACACATCATGTTAGTATTTTTAAAGGACATCCAGACTGAATACTGGTCTTTTCTGCCCAGGCCATTTTCTTGCAATAAGATTCCTGAGCAGCACAGCCTGGGAAGGCTATTATGAACTACAGGATCTTCAGACAGGAATTTATGCATGTATAACTACTCCCCTCCTCCCGAAAAACAACTTCTTCACCTGTCACAGTTTTGCCAACCAACACTGCTCTGCCTGCACTCCGCAGGAATCTTAGTGAAAGAAAAGGGTAGTTAAAATGCTTTAAATCAACATATCTCAAAGTGGAGGCTGTCACTCCCTCAGTACTTTTCTAAAAATGACTACACTCATACACAGTTCTCCTCCCAATAGCACCACCTCAGTTACTTCAGAGCAAGACACCAGAACCTGTGTGTGATTACTGACAACCAAAATTTCTTCTGGTCTAGGAACCACACAGAACTCTATAAAAGTGTTAAACAATATGCAACACACTCCTAGCCCTTCTTTGCCTACATAATGCTGAGCTAACCGTATGAGTAGAAAATAAAAGGCTGCCAAAGACAACTGCTAGTCTAGTCTCAGAATCGTACCGCAGACTACAATGCCTTTCTGCAACAAACAACCATGAAGTAGCTTCCCATACGCTGCTCTGCCCAGCTTCCTGAAACTGTCTCCTGTAAGTCTTACACTGCAGTTCCCCTTGAAATTACTGGGATGCAGAGCTCATCAGCTCAAAACCTATGTTTTCTGAAACACTACTTGATAAACAAAATATAAAGGGGGCTCATACAAGATTCCCAAAGTGCACTGCATGAGGAGAACCAGTAAAAATATCAACTATGGAAATAAGCAAGTCGGTAAAATTTTACTTCCGCTAGAGCCACAGCAGCTCCTACATGAATGATATTAAGACAAAAATACTATTTTTTCTGTTAGCCAAGTTTATAATGTTCTAGACCTTGTTTTATCATTTTCAAACTGGATGCTACTGAGATTATAGCAATTCAACAATATGCCATTTGCACTGGCATATGACGTCCCAGGTACTCCATTTTAGCACATGGGACAGCCTCCGTGGCTGACTTACTCTCAGCCCAGGTGAGATGGCAGCCCGCCCGTGGGTTTTGCCTGCTCGGGACTCCTCACTTACAGAAGCCCAGAAAACCTGCCATACGCTGCGCTGCAATTCCAGACAGCATCACCAGCAACCAACAGGCTCTGCGCAGCCCTTTGCTTTAAGCTTTTTGTGGTAACCACACACGACACCACCTTTAACGCCTCCTCAACGCCTGCCGCCCTGAAACCCTACAGACGGAGGGCCTCTCACCCTCCTTTCCGCCTACGGCCCCGCCATTCGGCCCTGTGCCGCCCGTGGCGAGGATCCAGTGCGCCCGCCGGCAGGGCGGCTGGGGTGCCAGCACCCCGCCCGTCCCCGGCTCCGCAGACCTCGTCCCCCCAGAGCCGGGGTCAGAGGCGCCTCAGTGGGCCGCCTCCTCACGGCGGGGCCGGCCGCCAGGAGAGCGGCCCCCTCACGCCGCGGGGGGTGGGGGGGGGGAGGTGGGGCGGAGCGGGCAGGCAGCCCCGGGGAAGGCGCGAGGCCACCGGGGCCGCGGGCAGCGCGAGCACTGCCACCGCTCGGCGGCACGGTCGAGGCGCGCGGGCTGCGGCGCGGCTCCCGCGGCGCAGCCGCCCCCTGGCTGCCGCCCCCTGGATCCCACCCCGCCCGCCAGCCCGCGTGCCCGCAACGGGAACAGCCGCACCGGCCCCTAACACCTCCCCGCCCCATGGCGCGCGGCGTGGGCTCTTTCACGTGACCGAGAGCGAGCAGCGTGATTGGCCCGCAGCGTCGCGCGGGCTCGAAGCGGGGCCCGGGGAGAGGGCGCTGAGGGGAGAGGCGTTTGCCGAGGGGTGTTGGGTGCTCGGGCATGTTCGGCCTCCTGGCTAAGGCGCTCTCCTACCTCTGGAGACGTGCAGGTGAGGAGGAAGGGGAAGATGAGCGACGGGCGGCCTCAGGTAGGAGTTCCTGGACCTGCTGTGGGTTGGCGGTGCCAGATGTAGGGCCTGTGCACAGCTTGAGAGCCGTGAGGGCCACCGTGGTCTCGTCCCCCGCGTGGGTGGGGCTGAGTGAAGACCTGAAGAAAGGAAATCAGGAAAAGCAGACAGCTTTTTGAGTACAGAGCACGTGGGAGTGTTCCTAGCAGTACTTTTTTTTGCTGTGTTTCCTGAGTGGGATGGGTTACTGTTGCTGTGTGTAGTATGGAGTGAGGTGTAAGAGGAGTGTTGTGGTGGTGGGTGATGGATGCTTTGGGCTTTCCCTGGTACTGCTGTCTTAATACATAATAAACCCTCATCTTACTTGGGTGGTAGACTGGTGATGCTAGTGTAGCTTTGATTTTTTGAGGCTCCAACGTGGTGTACATTTAAGATGCTTCTAGTAGCAGCATTCAATGTAGCAAAAAAGTGCTTTTTCATATTTCTGAATACAGAAAGCAAAAAAAGATTACTTACTCTATTAATATAGTCTTGATTGTGAGTGTAGCTAATAATATGTTAGAAATCTAAACTAGCATACTTCAGCTTTAAGCCTGAAGTTGTAGCGCGGTGCTGTGGAGTGAAAGTTTGTGTGATATGTAGGCAGATAATACTTCTAATCCAGAAGACTCAGAACTCCTAGGTCTCCAGAGAAACAGCACCACATCTCAGTTCAGAAGTGTATTAACTATAATATTATATAAACAAATTTGAAGAATTAATTTGTATAGCTTGTTTATTTTTCCTGCTTTTTCAGTACAGAAATCTTAAATCTGTTGGATTCCCCATGCAAAAAAATGCTGAGAGCTTTCTTTTGCTATGGAAAATCTTGAAAATAGTTGTTGGCCCAGAGCTTTTGGGAGAGACTTGTTTAGCTTGCAGGTATTTTTTTATCTCAAGTTTTTTAAGGTATTTGAAGGCTGAGGGGTGACCTCATGGCAGTCTACAACTTCCTCAGGGTGGGCAGCAGAGCGGGAGGTGCGGATCTCCTCTCTCTGGTGACCAGCGACAGGACACGAGGAAATGGAATGAAGCTGGGTCAGTAGAAATTCAGGTTGGACACTAGGAAAAGTTTCTTCACTGGGAGAGTGGTCACTCACTGCAACAGGCTCCCCAGGGAAGTGGTCACAACACCAAGCCTGTCAGAGTTCAAGAAGCATCTGGACAATGCATTTAGTCATATGGTTTAGTTTTAGGTAGTCCTGCAAGGAGCAGGGAGTTGGACTCAATGATTCATATGGGTCCCTTTCAACTCAAGGTACTCTATGGGTTTTTTTAATGCAGCTTAAGGAATGTTGTTTTTGCAACGTAGTTTGTATTTAACTAGGTTTCTTAATTGGCTGAAACCATAACTTGTCATAAGACTTCAAGACTTAAATGTGAAACTTAATTAGTTGGCAACTGTTGGTATTTTTAGATGAAGAGAATGACCTTTTGATAGAAGGAATAGCACTTTTAGTAGCATTCATTACTTGCTGCGTGGTTCTGTAAACAAGTGATTTGTTTTTATGTTAACACTTTCCCTCTGGATGCAGGTGATAAAGAATTAAAAACTGTACAAGGAGTAGTGACGAGATTTTGCTATGGTTATGGGATGATAGATGACATGATAATCTTCACGAAGGATGCTGTTACAAAAAATGTGCTACTGACTCTTGGACAGGAAGTTACTGCCACTGTTGAAGAGGATAAAACATCAGGTGGCTTGAAGGCCATCAAGGTAAGAGGTGAAGATAAATGGTAGTCTCACTTAATCTGTAAATCCCTGGAGAATTGCTTTTGGAAGTTACTATAGTTTTAGTCTTCTGAATTCCACAGAATAGGACAAGTTGCCAGCCCTGCACCTAGTGGAGATAAGTTGTTTTGGTTTTTTGTTACTGTTTCATTCAATCTCCTTTAAAATATTGTTCCTTTAATACTGATTCTCTGAATATAGATCTAGATGTAGTGAATATGAAACTATTGATTAAGATAATTGCATCAGAATTTGTTTAATCATACCTAGTTCAAATCTCTGTATATTAACTTTTTTGGAGCTTCAAAGTCAATTTCACGTTATTGTTATATGAATGAATAAGAAAATAAAAACAGGGGCTGCAAGTTTACTCTTTTTTGCACAGAAGTGAATAAGAACATAAATTCCAAAACTTCGTGTTGTAAAAAATGAGCAACTTAATGTCAGAGTTCTAAAAATGGAGACTTCAATACCTTTCTTGCCTAACACTTCATTTGTAAACCCTCTTAAAGCTTGATTATACATTGTCACACTTTACTGTAATTTTTTCGATTGTATAGGCTCAGCTCTCAGGTGCCTGTGGTAATCTAGCTGAGAGGCTGAGTCAAGTGGCCCTTGTCCATTTAGGTATTATGTAAATACGACCAATGCTCCGAAGACTGACAGCAGTGCAGAAGCAGTTGATAACTGGGTGGTATGGAACACATCTTCTTAGCTTGTATCTACTTGGCTTAGCTGCATTATTCTTTAAATACAGCACTAGACTAGTGTTCTTCATCTAATAAACTCAGCTTGACCAAAAGTCTGAGCCTAAGCTTTAGCTGCTTGTACAGAGCAAATTGCAGTGTAACTAGTTTAAAAGTTAACTTGAGTTTTCTAGTAAAAGGATGTTTTATAATTAAGCATCTTAACAGCTCATGCCGTCTATAAAGAATGTAATCAGCAAACATAGTGGCTTTAAGGATCATGTTTCAGATAATAGGAAGGCAATGATTAGCCAAAGTATTTTAATGTATCTAGTAATCTTACTAGTAAAGTTCTGATATGCAGGCTTAATAAGAGTGTGAGTTAACAGATTGAAGAATTTGTCATTATTATGTTAAATTAGCAAATGATACATAAATTGGGGGAAGGAGGTCAAAATCTTGCATTGATTAGCATATAGTGTTTCTGATTCCTCATGCCCTTCTTTTATGCACCATCCTGACTTTGGTACTTCAGAGACATTTTGGTCAGTTGCCAGCAGTGTCCAGACATAAACAGCTGTCCTATGGAAGTGAGTTTGTATTATTTTGACGTGTTCGGTAATTCTGTTGGTCCCAAGGGGCATATATTAATAGAGTGAATTACAGTTCATAACTGAAACTGCTAGTATCTCTGTGGTAATGTACTGTACACTTTTCAGAATTAGTCTGTTGACCAATCCTGAAACTGTTCTTACTAATGGTAAGTAGAGACATACCTTTAAATATACTTTAATCTGTCACCATGGGATTACTCCTTATTTATATTTGTCTTCTGTTACACACGGCTCTTCTCTTGATGATAAACTTGAGCAGCTGAAGATCCGCTGGATTTTTCTGTGCACTCTTTTGGAAAAGAGCTTCATGGCTTTTAAGTAGGCCCTGAATGTCAGTGGAGGCATTGACATGTCTGTGCAAAGCAAAGTTGTATGGTGTACTCTTCCTTGCTCCCTATCCCTCTCAAAATTTGAGGACTTGACCTATCTGTTTTAATTTTCCAGGTGTTTGAAGGTCAAGGTAACTCAATAAACTACTGATCACTTGGAAATCCAGGGGGGTTATTCATGTGTGCAGAGGCCTCTGCAATGTATCTGTGATGTGCAGGACATGTAACTGCTGGAGTGTCATTGCTGCATAAAACATAATCAAAATTGAGAAGAGCCTGCCTATTGTGGAGGGCATGTGCTGTATGTGCATAAAGCTCACATATACATCTATGACTGGAAGCACAATAAAAATTTTAACCCTGCCTGTTGGTGATACTTTGGTTTTGAAGAGCTGTACTTAAGGCCAGTAGAGGCTCTGTGAAGAATGACCAGATACCATCACAGGCTGCTTTGTGAGTGATCACATGAGCAGTTTAGTACAATATGGTTCCATTCACTCTAGTGGTCTTCCTTTGAGTGTGACTGTGTGGATGAAGGAGAAGTAAAGGTTTGTCCAGTTGATCAGTGTTTTTCTTGTACGGTGGAGGCCAAAACTGTACAAAATATTAGAGATGTTGTCTTAAGAGTGCTAAATAAAGGGGGATAATCGCTTCCCTTAACTGGCTTTTTATGTCACAGTGTATTTTGTAAGCTTTCTGAAATAAACTGATTTAGACTAGTAATTAGTCTAGTCTAGACCAGTACACCTGTTGTTGGGGGTTACATTTCACTTGTGTAAACAGTGTAGTGTTGAGCACTGGTCACTGCAATGGAGTGTGCTGGGACAAGATCACCAGGCCAGCTGTTAGCTCCGTGATGGATATATATGCCACCAGGTACATAGAAGGTGTCCCTGTCCTAGCCAAGGATGAGTCTCCCTTCATAACCACTATGTAAATTTTCAGCAAGTACTTTCATGTGGAATCTGCTGCTGGTTCCTTTGCTAAGCAAGTCTTTATTGTAAGAGGAGTCAACTCTCGGGCTAGTTCAGGTAGCTTCCCTCACCAGTTTTTATTCTGGGATGATGCCTCAGCATCTGGAATAGGATCCATGTGATCAAGACAAAGCAGTTAACATTTGAACTGTTTCTTCTTGCTTTGCAATGTACGTGTTCTTTGTGGAAATTGTGCCTCCAAGAAGCGCACCACACAAAGGTAGTAATAGCATTTAACGAGTGTAAAAGTCTTCTCAATACTTAGAGAAAGTGTGGCTATAGAACTGTTTTCCATCTGTGCATGAATGCTGATCTTTAAAGAGAAAGATGGCACTGTATAGAGTCTTTTGTCAGTGTATTACTTTTTTCACATTCTACATTAAGAAAATACTGTTTATTCAGAGTTTCTAATCTTCATGTAGAAGTGAAAACACTACAGCTAACTTTTTTCTGTCCAGTTGTGGTTTTTTTTAGTTATTTCCTTATCTGTGTTATTCTAGTTTTCCACTCAGTTTCATTATTCTGGTTGTGAATTTGTAAGCACTCGGCTTTCTGAAATAAGCTGTTAATGTAATGATCTGACTTGTACACTTACACTACAGTTCACGGAAAAAAGTTGTGCATAGGCATTTCATTCATTGCGTTTGTTTAATCACTGCAGATACCTTACACCCTTTCTTCATGCTTTCCTACATCCTTATCCTCATAAGCCTCCCAAAAGAAGAATTTAATACCTTTTTTTTTTCCCCCGCTTTATTGCATACTGTAGCTTCTCTACGTACCATCTGGAGTCAGCAGTTCTTGCTTAACAGTAATAAGCGCTTCTGTCCAGTGGCATTGGCATTGTTACTGTCCCTGACAGTCCTTGTGGAGAGCAAGGAACCTCTGAAGAACAAGTGTTTGAGCTGCAGAGTGAAGACTCCTGAACCCATCATGGTGGTGGCCCTTTGGGAGCAAGGAAGAGGACTAGCAGTTCTAGGAATTCTAGTAATTAGGAGATGATCTGTCCTTGCCCCAGTATAGCTGGGGGGGGGGGCGGAAATGGTTTGTATACATCGGCAGTTTGTAGCTTGTGTTCTGCAGAGGGCTGTTTAAGCAAGCAAACTTACGTTTGAGGTGGTGATATGTAGAGTCTCTAAGAAGCAGCTCTTTAGGGTTTTTTTTTATTCAAATTATTAAAGAATGACTGAGGGGCAGTCTGAAATACATGTCGTGTTTATAAATAGCATCTTGAAAACATTTTTTTTTTTTGCTTTCTGAAATAGTGATGTTCTAGTTCCACTTGTGTACAGTCAGATTGCTGGGGGGGGAGTGTCTCTTGTCAATATGAAGAAAATTCTTAAGTAGACCTAAACCAAGGGAAGCATGAGAAAGATTTGACAAATCAAAAATCAACGTGTAATTGTAGTAGTTGTGAGTGTTGCAGCATACAGCAGACTTCTTAAGATAAGTTACCTACTGTTTACTACTCCTGTTGTGTACAAAAATGAACAGCTACAGTGAGCATAAAATTGTCTAATAAGGATCTTGACTTCCATAAGCAATTGCAATTCCGGTATTTATTGTAGGAATATGTTTAACATGTAATTTTAAGTATTAGCTGGTTTAATGTATTAATTTTTGTATTAATAGGTAGACGCCGTCCAGAATACATGGGGAGACTCCAATCCTACTTGTGATACTTCTGAACTAAATATGAAAATATTAATAGGCAGTGTTACCTCTGTCTCTAAGGATGGTGGCTATATTAATCAGAATACTTTTTTTGCAATGGAAGACGTCTGTGAAGGTGCATAGGGGCTTTCTTGTTTGCTCTTCCTTAATTTTTTTTTATATGTACAATAGAAATACCTTCTGATAAACTTGCAGTCCACATCCCAAATAAGTTCTTGTAGAGTGTATGTAGTGAAACAAACGTAGGGATTTGAGTGAAGAAAGCTACCTGTTCATTCTTACTGAGCATAACTTGTACGCAGTCACATAAGCATAAGTTACGCGTAAACAAGTGTATTTTTCCACTAGCATCTCTTACATAGTTACCTACTGGGGGAAGAACTGCGAAGAGAAGTGTGAACTCGGTGGATCTGAATAATGCATTGTTCTGGCTGGTCATTTTATTTAACTTAAACTAGTTCTGTATGGGAGTAATGCAAATGTCATGAGCAGCAATTTAACTTGAGAAATGTTCTGGTTTACACAGGTTTCAAACCTTGTGAAGGTGACTGGGTGCAAGCAAAATATTTTATTAACCCGACAACATGGAATAGTGAAGCAGTTGCTGTGAAGCCTTTGAGATACAAGCAAGTAGACAAGGTGAATGTTCTGCATATTGTTTTTGACAAGAGGAGTCTTGTGTGAAGTGGGGTTTTGACGGTGGTTTTAAGGTGCTAATATTGGTAGATCTTCTATAACATCTTTAACTAAAAGATAAAACATATCAAATCATCCATTTATAGGATTATTTCTAAAATAAAGGGTTTTGAAAAAGCATACACATTTTGGTTAGAACAGGAAGAGTAGGTAACTTACTGGCTGTCAATTGTTGATTTGGTTACACTGGTTGTAATGAGGATGTGTGGATTTTCAAACTTTTTTAAGAAGCAATGATTGTGGAATTTATTATGTTTACTTGAATTTATCCAAGTGTGTTGGCTTAAAAACAACCTTCTCCCTTTTATTTTAATGAAAATATTTGTTCTCTGTAGGAATACATACATTAGGCTTATGGTTTATTGTATTTGCCTTAACTTTATATATTGAATAATATTTGCATGTCAAGCGTAGGAAAAAAATTTTGTCTCTTGTGACTGCTAGTTGGTAAGTCAAAGACGGGTATCGTAATTAAGTCAAATGTATGTATGCGCTTAAGTGGAACCTAATGCTTATTTGAAGTGCTTGTGTTTCTTTACATTTTTAAATGTAAAGACAAGCACAGTGATTCTAGGTTAGAGCTGTATGTTTACCTCCCATAAATAACTGAAACTTCAGAATGCAGCTCTGTTACACATTCCAGACACACTCTGTTAGCACAGTGCTAGAATGACTGTTGCAGGAAAAGACTATGCAATGGTAGTATGCCTGTTAGCTTAAGCAGATAGTATCAAGTAACAGTGAATAACAAACTGTTACAGGTTCGCATTTCCAGCATCTGTGGAAGAAGCGGTACAGTAGATGACAGTATATTTTTCACTTTGGATTCACTGAGACTTCCTGATGGCTACTCACCTCGTAGACATGATCTCGTGAACACAATTGTGGTGGAGAGCAATCAGTCATGTTATATTTGGAGAGCACTCTGCTTGGTGCCAGTCAACCAGCATAGGTAATATTCATTCTTTCTTTCTCTTTCCACGTAATAACAACTAGAGATGAATTGTAATTACACAGCTTAAATTCTGTTGCATCTGTTAAGCAAGAAACACTGTCAACTCTTCACTGGTTCACTAGAAGGTGTGATAGGTCATTGGGAAGCTCAGAGTGTGATATGATTTGTCCCCTTGTGGGGACATCTGTGCTTACTAGAGACGCAAAACTAGTAGCAGCTGAGCTCAGGGATATTGCTAGACAAGGAAGGATTTCTTGCATGGTTTTGTTAGGAAAATGCAAAGCTCATGCTCGTACCTCGTTTCCTCTAATCTATGCTTTTCTAGTGAGGACTGTACTGTTTAAAAACCCTTCTCAGCAAAACTTACGTAAAATGGATGTTTCTTTAATCCATTTTGCTTAAGTTGTAGTGATTCTTCAGATATCTGTCCTAGTGGAATAGTTTAATGATCTGAATAATAGAGGTTTGTTGGGTTGCAAATATCAATCTTGAAGGTTCTGCAGGCACTTTAGATGGCGTATGTGATGTGAGGAGGATCTGAACAGATTGCTGGAAAATGTAGATGATGTTCAATATGGAGAAGAAGCAAAATTTTGTGAAATAATCAACTACACAAATGTAGAATGGGCAACAACTAGTCAGTAGCAGTTCTGCAGCAAAAGTCTGGAGCTTGACTTGTGAGTTTGTCTTTCCTGTGAAAAATACAGATACTGCCCAAATGTATATAAACAGGCCCATTACCTGTAAAATCTGTCATTCTATATTGGGTTTGTGTAGCAAGGTCTTGATAGTGGGGGGGCTACAGGGGTGGCTTCTGTGAGAAGCTGCTAGAAGTTTTCCCTGTGTCTGCCGCTGGCCAAGGCCAAGCCAATCAGCTCAGTGGAAGCGCCTCTGTGATAAATTTAAGAAGGAAAAAATACCTGCTGCGGCTCAGTAGCTGGAGAGAGAAGAGAAGTGAGAGGATGTGAGAGAAAACAGCCCTGCAGACACCAAGGTCAGTGAAGAAGGAGCGGGAGGAGGTGCTCCAGGTGCTGGAGTGGAGATTCCCCTGCAGCCCGTGGTGAAGACCATGGTGAGGCAGGCTGTCCCCCTGCAGTCCATGGAGACCCCTGTGGAGGAGATCTCCACCTGTACCCATGGAGGACCCCACGCCGGAGCGGGTGGATGCCCAAAGGAAGGAGGCTGTGACCCCATGGGAAGCCCCAGATCAGGTTCCTGGCAAGCCATTGCGGACCTGTGGGGGGAGGAGCCCACGCTGAAGCAGGTTTGCCGGCAGAACTTGTGACCCCACAGGGGACCCAACGCTGGAGCAGCCTGCTCCTGAGGGACTGCACCCCGTGGAAATTATGAACCCCGCTGGAGCAGTTTGTGAAGAACTGTAGCCCTGGGAAGGACTCACGTTGGAGAAGTTCGTGGAGGACTGTCTCCCATAAGATGGACCTCATGCCGGAGCAGGGGAGGAGTGTGAGAAGTCCTCCCCCTGAGGAGGAAGAAGCGGCAGAGACAACATGTGATGAACTGACCTTAACCCTCATTCCCATCCCCTGGCGCTACTGGGGGGAGTAGGTAGAGAAAACTGGGCGTGAAGTTGAGCCCAGGAAGAAGGGAGGGGTGGGGGGAAGGTGTTTTAAGATTTATCAGTTTTTATCCTCTCCTTCTCTGATTTTGATTAGCAATAAATTAAATTAATTTCATCAAGTTGAGTCTGGTTTGCCCGTGATGGTAACTGGTGAATGATCTCTCCCTGTCTTTATCTCGACCCACGAGCCTCTTGATCTACTTTTCTTGCCCCTGTCCGGTTAAAAAGGGGAGTGGCACCTCGCATCCAGCCAGGGTCAAACCACCACACACTCTCAGTGCTAACGAGGCCTTGATAGCATTACCAAGTCCGATTCTGGAGGCCAAAAATAAGCTGTCAACCAATTGGAAAGTCCAAAGGAGAGCAAAAAGGACATTCTGATACCTCTCAAACATAGTCTTTGGGAGAACTTGCCTTGTTCAATCTCTACGAAATACAGCTAAGGGCTGTACACATGTCTTCAAAGGAACTATGAAGAATGGAATAAACTGTTTTCACTGGAGATGAGGGATATAATAGATTTAGATTGTACCTAGGTGAAGCTTGAAGTGTCTACATCACTTTGCATAACAGTACGATTTGTCACTTATTTTTTCAGTTGGACCTATTTTTAATGATCGATTTTATACAGAAAATTTTTACTAAAGCCAAGTTACAAAAGTAGACCTTAGGGTTGATTTTGCAGTTTTAGTGTATTTCCTACCTTATCAAAAAATTGAGGCAGCTTAAGCTGCAATGGGAGACATCTAGTGGGCTTTGCTAGTAAATAGATGTAGCTAATAAACAGCTGCAGGCATTCTCTATGATATTAGATATTCTCTAGATATTATGATAAGGAATACTTACGGTTTGTAAATATTGGCGAGATTATTGAAATATTTCCAAGTTATTTTCATGCCACTATACCTAATTTAATAGTTCCTTAATTGTAGAATAGAAACAAATTTTCAAATGCTTTCTACAGGTAGCTGACACTGAGAAGTTAGAGCTGTGGTCACTGTCTCAGGCAGGGAAGAGGATGTGACTTCAGTTTCACAGGCATTTTTCATCAGTGGGATGTGTGATAGTAGTTTTTAAGGGTGCTTTTTGGCTTTCAGCTTTTTTTTTTTTTTAAATTTCTTCTTCAGTTTGCTGCTTTCAGATTGTAGCAGTAAGCAGAAGCTGTAAGTGCTTGAGGTGCATGTTGAAATGCTTCCAGGCTAGTCATTTTATCTTTTAAGCTCCAGTGCTAATCAGGACTCTTGCTAAGGAGTTGCTCTGTTGTGTTCAGCTCCCAAAGAGATCCATAACAACTTCAGTCACCGTTTGATTCAGCTCTTCAGCAAAGATTATCTAGCTTCTTAATCATTTTAGTCTTGTATCCAAAGCTTTATGCTGGTTTATTGTGCTGCTGACAAAAGGCTTGTTGTTTTTAATTTGCTGCTTAAATTAGTAAAGGCAGTCAAATTGTCTTGGAGGCATAAGTAGCTGAGAAGAAGTGAACCCTCTTGCGTGCTTCTTCCTAAATACTGTGACTGTGCTTTGGTATAGTGATTCTTAAACTTGTGCTGAATCAAAGATATTTTCTGAGTCTATTTGTGTTTCAAAATTGCTAACTAAAATTATTTTTTACAGAGAGTCTCGCTCTAATGGAGACAATCTTGATGAGCCTTCTGAAAACTTAATGAGAGACAAAGGAGGGTTGGAAGTATCAAGAATGACTAATTTTGGAACTTTGAAGCAGGGGCAATCTAAAAGAATGATCATTTGGATAGAGTAAGCCTGTCTGATTGTTCTAAGCTTGCTTTCTTTCCATCATTCCATAGTCTATAAACCTGCCTTTCATGCAGAAGCCTCTCATAGTTGAGCCTTGTGGTTCATGGTCTTCAAGTAACCCCCAAATGCTATGGAACTAAAGAGAATTCCATATTGAATTTAATGTCTTTAGGATAGTCTTTTTATTGAGCGTCTATCTTGCCAATAGTGCTCTGAGACTTCCCAGTCCTATGTCTCTTTTCAGTCCTAATAAAATTAAAGTAAATGCTTTTACTCATAACTGTGTTTAATTTAAACTGCAGATACGCTGTCAGAATCTTAAAACTAGAGGACTGTTGCATACTCATGTATTAGAAGTAGAGCAGACTTTTTTCTTTTTTTTTTTTTTTTTAACTTGGATGCTGAAGATCTATGTTGGTATATCCTTGAGGTTTTTTTGTTTTAGTGGTTTTTCTTTTGGTTTGGGGTTTTTTTCCCTACATCTGGACACAGGCTCAAATGAAGTTGCACCTGAATACCTCTATTTGTTGCTATGTGCTCTTTCCTAAGAGTTAGTTACCCAATGATAAATGTTAAGTAGCTTTTTTAAACAGAGTATTTCTGTATGTTTCATATGGTAGTTGATATGACCTAGAAATATTAACATGTAGCACAGGTTCTAGTCCTCATGAGCTAGGAGCAGCAGTGCAATTTCTTTCTTATAGCTATTATGAAATAACAGTGAACTAACCTGCTACAGACAGTTTTATTTGTCTTCAGGTAGAATTAAGCTTCCCAAGAACACCAACTATGCATTTAATTATGTAATGAATTACATAACTACTTCTAGGAATAAAGGGAGTGTACCACAGTCCTTAATCAGCTGCAGATTAGCTGGATGGGTGAAAGACAAGCAATTCAGTTTTCAGATTCCTCAAAAATGTGAGAACAGTCCAGAAGCATATCTGTCATCTTTTCCAATAAATCAAGAAAACCTCTCAAAAGCTGCAATTAATTCATGTAACAACAGTGGAGGAACAACATATGAGTCATTGAATAATACAGCCATTATGAAGAATGGAGTCATTCCAGGTACAGTGAAACGTTAACATTTGAATGCTGGTTAACTCCTCAGAAGACCTGTAGGTTTGTCTGAGAAGACTTGCCTATGCTAGCAATAGCAATTGTGGTGACAATTTATTATAATCTGTTTACTGCAGAAGGAATTCATTCTCGGGATACAAATTTATCAAGGACAAAAGAAAACTTTTCCCTGGTGAAAGATGAAAATCTGCATAATGGAGAAAATGAACAGGGAGAAGATGTGGAACAACCAATAAAGCGTGTCAATATCACTGGAGAAATTGTCATACCACCAGGTGGAAGGACATTCGTAGTGGTCATATGCACAGCTGCGTAAGTATTTCTTTCCATTGGCTCTGACTGATACAGTGAGAACAAGACATAAAAATTGTCTTAACAGTTCCCTTATGCTGGGCACAACTAGTTCTCTTTGGTGTAGGGCAAAGTAAGCCAGTACATGTTAGCAAATGATGTAGAAACCTATGTTAGACCTTGAAAGTAGTTAGCATTTTAATGCTTGATTCTGAGTTTTGTCAAAAGAAAATGGTAGTAGTAAATGAAGACATACAGTGGGAGTAGATAACTTCTCTAAAAAAGACACAGTAAAGTGAAGATAATGCCTACAGCTGGTTATATTCTTTGCAGGAAACCCATTGCTCCATGAGCACTAGGGCTAATGTAGATTTCCTGAGAATTTTTGTGTTATGTCTGATAAGTTTCTTCCAGTCTCGGTACCCTCATGTCATATTCATGTTCATACATGCCTTAATCTCAAGCTTCCCTATCATGTGATATTAAATGCAGGTTATGCGTTCTGAAACAAAAAAGCAAAAAGCTTTCTTCCTTGAAAGTGTAATTTACACAGGAAGTGGTTTGCACATCTTGGAAAACCCTTGAAAACGAAAAATACTTTGCTGTACAAAACATTTAATGGATTTAGTTAAGAATAAAAAGTGTCTTTGTGTGAGCTCTTTCAGAAATAAAGTAGGAACCTCATGCTGGAAAGCTTACTTTCATGTACTTTTCAGTTACTTCCAGCTGTAGCTCTACAAATGCTGTGTACCACAACCATTGATTCTTACAATCATAATTTAAAAGTTGGACAGGGGAAAACAAGGTCAAATTGTTTCATTCATCAGAGTTAACACTGCATTAACTTTCACACTACTTCTGTTAACATTTTAAATAGAGAAGCAAGGGGTAGAAATTTTCTTAGGAGGATGATTCAGCTGCAGTTTGAAAGATAAGCTGCAGGCATGGCCTGCCTTTCTGGAAAAAAATGTGTAGAAAGAACAATTTATATTTCACCATAGAGCTGTAAATACCACAAAGTCTGAGAATCTTCTAATAATACAGAACAATCCACACAGAACTCCATGGGAGGCTGCAGCAGCATGAGGGTAACAAGTGCTTGTTGGCCACTTAAGAGGCTATACAGACTGCAAATCTAGACCGTAAGTCTGGATAGTTCAGTGTCTGCACTGAGTTCCTGTATCAGAGAAAATCAGGCTATAGCTTTAACCTGAACAGGTAGTGTTAGTTGGCATGAAAAAGTGGTACTCCTACCAAAGAGGAATCCCTCTGGGATGCTTTTGTTTCAGGCACATATTAACAGTGTTGGACTGTGTAGTTAGTGCTGAGGAGAGAATTGGGCTCTGGGTAGTGCTAAGATGAGTTCATTAAGGGATTTTTAAGCAGATGGTATGTGTTAGATCTTTTGTCTTAAGTTCGTTAGAAATCAATCTGAAGAAACTGTTCCCTCTGATCTTTTCCCCTCTGTCATTCCCCGGGCACCACTGACACATATAAAGTGCATTTTTCAGAAATAAAACATCTTTCTTACTTTCTCCGCTTGATGTGTTTACAGTTAGGGTTCAGTTCTGAGTAGCCTTAAGCAAGGTGGAGCAAAGCTTCCCTAACAGTATGTGCTTCAGGTTCCTCTGATGGAAATGTTTGGCTAATCTTTTTCAGAAACAGTAATTCCAAGATGTTCCTTGTGGTAAAAGTATTAATTCTGCACCTAGTATGTTGATGGGAGGGATTTTGCTCTTCACCCAAGCTCTTGATGAAATTGGGGCTTTGAGATTTGTACTTTGGGGGGGGGGGGTTCTAATTATTTATGATACCTGCATTAAACTCAGAGCAGGTAGTAAGTGGAGGAATTACCCTAAGTTAGCAGTTCTCGTATATTACTGAAATGAAAACCTACAATTTTATTTTAAAAAAACACAGCTGAGGAAAATAAAGTGTGAAAATGATTGTTTTTAAGAACATATCTTCTGCTTACTTGAAGAAATCCTGGGTACAGTAAAGAACTCCTGTTGCTCAGTTTTTCTGACTTTACTGTTGGACGCTATATTGAAGCTACTGTAACAAATGATGAAGAATTACTAATAGCACCTGTGGAACCATTTTCTCCAAGAAAGCCTAAAGTTATTCCAGAACCTCAGCCAAGGAACATAACAGTGGTTGCCCCTAAGAACAGAAGGTACTGTGAATTAGAGCGAAAAATAACCGTTGCCTAATACTCTATTTGGTATTGCTGTATCTGTTCTGTAATGCTTACCAAAAAAAAGTGAAACTGGGAGAGTCTGTACATGTTTATATATGTATGTTGTAAACAAGATAATTGTGGGTATTACCAATAGGTTGTTTTAGTAATAAACTGCTTGATTTCTTTGTAATTTGTCAAACAGCTCTTTCTACTATATAGTATGGTGATAAACAAGATAAACACTGTTGGATAGTAATCTACAAGTAACAATTGTGTTATTAAGAACAAAGATGGAAAATCAGAAATAGTTTTCTGAGAGAGTTAGTTTCTTAACTCCTCAAGCAACTTTGACATCAATATCTGATGTTTTCCATCTTTCATTCGGAACTTTTCCTTTTGCGAGTAAGCTTCCATTACACTTACAGTATTTGCTTAGTTATAAAAATATCCCTAAACTAAAAAAGCAGATGCACGATGTTTTCAAATAATCTGTAACTGTAACACTTACCTTTCCTCCCAGTATAGCAAGCTTCTCAATTGTCACTTTGAAGGAATCATTGGGTCTGTCATGTGTCAGTACGTGATTTGGTTGTATAGCCCCAATGATGTGGCATGTTAATTAGTGGTTTTTTACATACATAATTTGAGAAAGATAAATGATGTAATACATTTTTTTGTTTTAGAAATCACAGAAAGCACTTGCCAAACTTTCTCCCGCACTATACCATACCAGATGAGTTAAGAAAATGTGTGGAACAGAAGTTAGACATACTGACGTTTCAGCCTCTCCTAGCAGAGGTATGCAAGTATAGGTTTACATAAGAAAATATATTTTATGTAAGTGTGTTTGTTCAAGCTGGCCTTAATTTAGCAAAAATGTGTAGTCCTTACTGTAATAGAAGATTATGTAATACTGTTACGAAGTAGACTTAAGACTTTAGTCTGTGTCCCGTAACTTCCGTGGGTTTCAGTGTGTCACAGAATCCAAGTTTACAAGAGCACAAAAGGGTAAATGTGAAAAACTTAAAAGCAGAAGTATACTGGGGCAGGGGGATATTACAGAAGCTGAACAAAGATTCCTTTTCACTCTCACTTTTTAGGTATCATCAGAAAAGGGATTTTGGGGTGTCAGAACAGTAGTCCAGCCGTTATTTCATAACAAATGAAAGCAGAAATTCTTCAAGTTCCTGCAGTAACAGAGGATTTGTTCCTGGTTGTTCAAAACTTTTTTTTTTAAATCCTCAAATTTAATTCACTATGGCTTGTTCAAATTCTTCCCGCAAGTATAGCGATTTCAGAATACGTTAAAAAAAAAAAAAAAAAAAAAAAAAAAAAAACCACATCTGAAGTCTAACAAGAATATTACAGTGATTCCTTCTCCAAAACTTTGTCCTGATAGAACATTGCTGCAACTCACTTTTTTCCCCACCCCCTAACTTTCTAGGTACTTATAAACTGAGGGGCTGATACTTAATTTTTCACAAATGTAAAAGGCAAATGTATTTAATTAATTTTTCACAAATGTAAAATGTTGTCTGCTTTCTAAACAGCTCACACAAAACCTGTGGTCACAGCATTAAGATAGCAGGTTAGTGATCCCCTCTCAAAAAGATAAAACTGTAGTATTTGAAATAATTTTATACTGAAAGCCTGCCATTAGTGATAACTTTTTTTTTTAACCACACCTTAAACTCTGTCTGGTACTGGTGACTGTTTTAAGTCTGCTCCAGAAAGCACGGCTCGTTTGCCTTGTATTTGAGTGAGAAGATACCAGATAAAAAGCATTCTGTGCTATCAGTCATTGTTTAGATAGAGCTATGTGCTGTTGGAGAATACCTCTTCAGTGAGATGCATTAAGCTCTGAGGGAGAAAGTTCAGAGTCTTTCAGCTTGCCGTAAGTTGTATCATCATCAGCCAGGGCCAACACTGACATGACTCTCTCTCTTCACCCTTCACTGCCCAGTGTACCTAGATGTTGTGCTTTGTGGGATTGCTGAGCATAGAAATCAGTTTGTAGCCTGCCCCTGAATTCAGATGTTGAAACTGCCATTGCAGTAGGGAGAGACTTGGTTGAATGTTCAGCTGACTGGCTATTGTATCTGAGCTCCATTGACTAGACTAATTCTGCTTTGACTACTGGGGAGTTAAAAATTTATGTATAGATGTGTTTAGGTGCCTTGGCAACCATTTGCTGTGCGGTCTGTCTTAAGAGGTGTTTCATATGTTAAGAATAGTGGGTTCCATATCTTAGTGTAGAAGTTACAACAATAATGTGTACTATTCTGTTTTTCAGCATCTTAATCTAGATAATTATAAAGCAAACTTTTCTACTCTCTTGTGGCTTGAAGAGATCCATGCAGAAATGGAGATAAAAGACTTTAACATGAGTGGGGTTACTTTGAAAAGGAGTGGGAACTTGTTAGTGTTGGAAGTGCCAGGAGTGGAAGAGGGCAGACCTCACCTGATTGCAGGTAGTAATTAATGTGAGATAAAGCCAAATAGCATGTTGATCAATATTTTCAGTGCAATACAAACTCCATTGCTTATTCATTTAAAGAACTCATTCACGTATCTGAGCACAAGGTTATTCATCTAGGCAGCTAGACAGGTAAACTGTTAGTGTCAGTGTGAGTCTTACGGTGGCTGCTGCCTGAAGCAGCATTGCATGTGTCTGTTTTTATGCATGTTCCAATACTTCAGGATTTTTCCTGTACAAAAATTAGTGGGGCTTTCAGCAAAAATAAACTGTGCAATGTAGTAATAAAAAAAGACAACAGGTTTATCAAAAGCAAAAGCTGGGTAAGTAGTTAAAATTTAATTCAGAATCTCAAATATATAATATACAAGATACTGTTTCCAGGAAGTGTTGTCTGTTGGTGTCAACATTAGATGCCTTTTAAAATGTAGTATACAACTTCATATGACATTTCAGAACAGGTACTCATGGATACAGCAACTTTGCTGAAGTTAGTTAGCGTGTCTTACCCTGCAAATTCCTAGTTTCACCATGCAGAAGAGGAAGAAATTAAGCACTGCAGTAAGAATTTTACTATTCCTTGTAACAGTGTGTTGCCTTTTAACTTTGTTTACAATTAGGTGATAAGGTGATACTGAAAAGTCGGGTCTACTCTGAGCATATAATAGAGTACATTGCCTATATTACTGAGGTAAGCAAGGTGTATCTCCTGTTAAAAATACTGTGATCCACAGGTTTCAGAGGGGAAGCTGAAAATTCACGGAGTTACAGACTAGTTTAGACTGACTTTTGGGAAGCTAGATTTGTTTTATCTACATTCTGAGTGGTGACTTTGTATTTTAACTGTCTGTCTTGAAGACTTCAGCTTCCCTATTCTTTCTAGGTTATAATCTTTACCTGCTCTGAAAGCACTCATAACATAATCTAGTTATGTAATCTGTTGACAGCAGGTAAATCTAAGTGTTCTTTTTGGAGGTGATGAGGGGGTTCAGTGCTTTCAGAGATGCTTCTTTGTGTTTAAAGTACTAAACCTTCATCACTAAACTGACTTTTTTATCCTTGCAAACAGATATGTAATGGAGATGTTATTCTGAAATGTAATGAAGACTTCGAACAGGCTTACAACTTGGAACCCATGGATGTGGAGTTTGTTCATTGCAGGTATTTTCTTGTTTCCAAAAACTGCATTCAGTGATTCCTCTAATAAAGTGACTTAAAATATACGTGACTCTCAATTGATTGTTTAGGTGGATACAAATAGGAGGACATCATTAGGATCTTGCAGATTCTTTCACCTCTTTCCCTCAACACACCTTTGCCTTTACATTCATTGGTAAAAGACTGCAACTGTAGTCACGATGTAAAAAGAATTCTTGTCTTAAGTCTCTCTAAATGCTCACACCAATGCCAGGCAGTGAAATGATGGGAGCACTGAGGTGGGGTGGTTTGGGGTTTGTTTCTTCTGTTTTTTTAAGAAAAAAATATGGCTGTAAAACTATGCAAAAAAGAAAAAAATGCTGATATTAACCACCCCCTCACTTTTGTTTTATTCATGGTATGTTACTATCTGTACAGAGTTCCTTAATCTTCTTTGTAAAATCAGCTTTGCGGAGAATTTCCTTGAAAGACTAAATCTGGAACACCAGGCCATTGTTGTCTCACTGAAGAGCTACAAAATATATGTATCAATAGTATTCATAGCAAAGCTGTTGGTTTACACTTCCGCAGCGTGTTTCTCAACAGATGCATCTTATATAAAAAAACTTTTTTTTTTTTTTTTTTTTTAAAACTCCTATTTTTATATGCACTGGTACATAGTAAAAAATACTGGATACCTAGTAGGTGTATGCTGTTGTAGTTTATAGAAATGTAAGCTTTTACTTAATATACAAATTTGTATTCTGGTAACAGGATTACTAGCAGACGATGTCACTTGGCAATTGAGCAAGCTATCTACCTGGGTGAAAAAGGTAAGCTTCAGTTGCCTTAAGCTGTCTAGAGGAGTTTGTTTATGGGGAGTCTTGTGCTTTATATTGCTTTCACATCAGGACATACTGAGAAGAATGCATTGTAGTTTGTTCTTAGAGGAGTTTTCTGTATTTATTTTTTTTTAAAACAACTCTCTGAATCTAGAGTAGGTGTCATCGGAATGATTTCATTTGTTGGCCATCACAGGGGAGAGGAGTGGAAACACTTATGTGAACTGTTTGAGCCAATAAGAACTGTAGAAATCATACTGTTGTAATAACAGCAAGTGAAATGGCAGTTTTGTGTTACCTCAGAATTCATTTAAAAGCACTGACTTCCTGTTTTATAGTTGAGTAGAATGATCTATATGAATTTCATGCAGGTCTTTCTTTACCACTTTTATGTTAGTTCTGATAAACCAATTCTGGCAACTCAGAGCAAGCTGATATATCAGCAGCAATGTTAATCAGTGAAACGTGCAAAGTGTTTGTGTGGCTTTCAAACTCTATACTTTCTCTTTCTCCTCTAAATGTGAAGTGTTATTTCCGGAAAGGCTTGTCTTACAATCACCACAAACTGTCAAGACCCAGAATACTACTGAGTATTGTGTTGCTGATGATGGCCTTGAACAATGTTCCCAGCAGGAAAGTAAGGTATCTATCCTGTAAATGTTCCTTAAAATGCTAAATACCATTCAGCTTTGTAACCGGTATTTACTGTACAGCTATTGTTAGAAAGGAATTGCATAATGGAGTATCAAATCAAAGCTGTATTCTGCTGCTTTCAAATGACAGAAGTTTTTGTCTGCTGCCTGTGGAAAGGGGATTTTGATAACTGGTAACTACTAAGCTAACACTCCCATCTCAAATCTAAAGTGCTTACAAAAAAACTGTATGATTATAATTTGAATTGTCAGATTTGCCTTAGACTAGTTTTCGTAGCTAACTGTTGAGTAGATACTTAAGTCCTGTCACTGTGGCAGGAAATAATTTTGTGATAGATGGTAATCATCCTGTTCTGAGTAGATTTACCCAGGTTTCTTAATTGCTAGTTAAATTATATGCAGAAAATCCATCCACAGCTTCTGCATAACCTGTGCTTCACCACCTTTCCACTCAAGATTTTTCCTGATTCCCAGTATGAATCTTCCACCTGCAGCTTGTGGATGTGGTCCATTGTTACACCATATGTGACTACAAAGAGGAGTTTGTCTCTTTTTTTTTTTTTTTTTTTTTTTTTTTTTTTTGGTAACCTTGATTTAAGCCATTGTGGGCTATTAGACAGCCTCTTCACCTCCTCATGGCCAAACTAAAAAGCCAAGCTCTCTCAGGCTCTCCAGTTCTTAACAAGAATATGATACTGGCTCGTATACAGTTCTAGCATCCACAGTAGCCCAGGATCCTGAAAAGGGCCTAAGGATTGCTGTTCAGTCAGTGTATTCTTTGCCTGTATTGGTTCACACAGTTACTCAGTCCCAGGTGTGGCACTTTCCACTTCTCCTTACTGAATTTCATGAGTTTTCTGTTGGCTCTGTTGCCAAGTTTCTCATGGTCCCTCTGAACTGAAGATGTACCATCAGGCGGTTGTGTTGTCTGCAGATTTGTCAAGGGTGTTATTTGGTCTCATCCTAGTAATTGGTGAAGATACTGAATAATGCTGGTCCCGACTACAACCGTGGGGTTCTTAGCTTTTGACCAGCTTCCAGCTGAATATCAGACTATTGATTAATGCTCTTTGAGCCTAGCAGTTCAGCCAATTTTCATCTCATCTAACTGTCTGTTGATCTAGCTAATATGTCCTCAGGCTACAGGTAAGAATGATGTGGTAAGTAAACAGTTTAAAAAGCTTTGCTGAGGTCAAGGAGTATTACACAGATTGCTTTGCTTTTGACAACATAATAGTCTCTTCATCATAGAGGAAAATCAGGTTGGTCGTGAACGGTCTTCCCCTTGGTTTAGCCACATTGACTATTCCTGGTCACCTTTTTTTCCAGTCACATGAAGGACATGGAATCCAGAGGGATGTGCTTCGTGATATTCTCAAGGTCTGGAGTGAAGCTGATGAGCTGTAGTTCCCCAGGTCCTCCTTAAATTGGAGCAATATTAGCTTTTTTCCTGCTGTCAGAAACATATCCTGCATTGTCATGATTATTTTTCTATTGTAGGTAATAGGCAGCAGTGTCCACAGTCGTATCAGCATGGTGAATCACATCTACCCTATCCAGTGTCTCTAAGCAGTCTGTAGCATGGTCCTCCCCTTCTGTTACTTGTCCCTTTCCTTCCCATGCTGTTACTTTGCACAGGAGTCTGGAGGCCTGCATGTGAGGCAGAAAGGACATTCTTTCCCTATTGTCCATCAATACATTTTCTTCTTTTATCCATCTGTGAGCCTCCATGATCCTTGAATTGTCTCTCTTCTACCACAACATTTGCTAATCCCTTCTTATTACTCTGTTCTTGCCACACTTTAGCTTAAGCTGTACTTTGGTCTATTTGACCTTCCTGATTTTGTCCAACTGTCCAATAAGTGGTTTTATATTTTGCCTGTCCTTGTTTTTGCTTGTAATAAGCTTTCTATAAATTCATCAAGAAGCTACAAGCTTAGCTAAGCAGGCCTTCTGTTGAAATTCCCAGTGTGTCTTATGCAGCAGGATGGTTTGTTTACGATGTCTCACTAAGCAACTTTTAGCTCTGCTGGGCACCTTTTTCCCCATGTGGTAGCTTCCCAGAGGATTCTGCTGGGTGATTTCTTACAGAAACTGAGGTTTGTTCTAGAAGGGCCAGAGTTCTGGCTCCACTGCTTTACCGTCTTAGCCTTCTTCCAATCTTGCAACCTCTGCAAGAAAAGCTGGTACATGGATACATGTTCTTTCCTGTATGTGAGCAGCAAGTCCAGTAGAGTATTCTTTCTGATCAACATGTCAGCGATTTACGTTAGGAAGCTGTCACCACCTCAGTCTAGAAATCCTGGACATTTACTGGGTGAGTTGCAACAGGTGTGTGAATGATTGAAATCTCCAGGAAGCTGCACAGCCTGTGATCAGGACACTGATGCCAGTCATTTGTCAGAAGTCTTATCCATGTTGTCTTCTTTTTGGTGGGGATTTGGTACAGACCACCAGACAGTGTTGCTCTGTTCCATCCTCTTGTGGTAACAACTCAGACACATCTCTGGTTTTGCAGTTAATAGTGTGCAGTCAAGTTGCTCCTGCATATAGACCTAGAGCTGTGCTGGTGAGAGCAGCAGCACAGCTAGTTACTGTTCTGCAAGATGCCTGCTTCTGCTGGGGCTTTTCTGTTTGACTAGAAGGATGGTGGAGAACATCACCTGGACCCCTCATGCTTACCCCAGAGCTATATCATCCTCCCCTTGGTCTATTCCAGGTGTCACTAGTACCACAAGGGTAAGCAGCAAAGGGAGTAGTCAGAAGGACTAGATGAGCCTTGCAGTCTTTCCATGACATCCTGGCTCTGGGGAAGCAGCAAACATCTCTGGATGATACCTCTGTCCTGTACAGGAAGGAGTAATCAACCTATAACGCTCATCACATCACTGGATTAGGATCAGTATTATTAAGATGATTGAGGCACCTGGTTCAGAACCTTGCAAGCACCACATTCCCTACAAGCAGTTTTCTCCCATGCTGCAATCCAAAACAGGTATCATCTTGTTTAGTGGTATGGAACGCGAATGTTAGCTTTTGTGGAAGGAAACAAGTTATTTGGCTGTGGCCTCAAAGTCTGACCCTGCAAAGTATTAGTGAAACAAATGTTTAACATGTGCCAAACTTTTAGAAATCTTAAATTTAAGGTGGGAATTCCTACCACCTTCTTCTACTACTCTTATCTTTTGTCTTCACAGCAGATACTCTATTTAATGGGATAATGCTATTTAATGGGAAAAATTAAAACCTAGCAACTTGAAAAGTGTTAGTGAAGATAGTTGCCTGTCATCTTGAAGTTATAAATGTATTTATTTTCACTTGCTGTTTTCAGGTCAAAGAACTGGCAAAATGCATGGCATCAAGGGAGATGAACATAACAGATGTGATGAGAGTAGCTGCACAAACAAGCCAGCTTGGTATACTTTAATACATTATATTCAAGTATAGACAGTTAAGGATTGCAATCACTTCAGTAAACCAGGGCTGAGTAACATACATTTTAGATGTCCTCATGCTCTGTCTTTTAAAGACAAATTCTAGAACAGTACTAGCAGGACATTTAATTGGAGTATTTCTGTGGATTACTTAAACATCTCCGGTTCATAGAATCGTAGAATGGTTTGGGTTGGAAGGGACCTTAAACATACAGTGCAACCTCCCTGCTGTCGGCAGGGATGCCTTCCACTAGACCAGGTTGCTGAAAGCCCCATCCAGCCTGGTCTTGAACACTTCCAGGGAGGGGGCAGCAAATATCTAGTGATAATGTTTTGTACTCAGTATAATTTCCCAGTCATTTACTGTTAAATTTTTGGTCATGCTCAAAGTTTCCAATTTGTTACTGAGTTGCTGTGTCTCATCCTTGGGATAGTGACTTCAGCAAAGGTGCTGAAACTGTAGAAAAGTTTTCAGAAAGCCCAGATCATTCCTATGCTTTTCTGGAAAGTGTGATTTTAAATATCAGTGTATGTAATTGCCAAAGAGGGTGATTTTATCACTTTGTAGCAATAGGATGCCTAAAGCAATATGGAATGGATTACCTGGAAGGCACTTCTGTCCAAGGGTTAGTAAGATTCTGCTGTGGAAAGCTAAAACTATAGACTAATTCAGGCAGGATTAAGAAAAATAATTTCTGTGGTCATGACTTACTACTGGTCATGTAGTACTGGTACTATCCCTGAAGTACCAGTTACTGAAAGTTACTGAAACTTTGCTCTTCTAGGACGAAAAAGTGAGCTTGATGCTAAAATTACTGAACAGAGTTTTCCAGATTGTTGGGTTACAAAAACATAGTCCTTTTCTGGCCTTCAGTTTTATTAAAGATACAGTACACTTCTGAAATATTAATGGCACATTTTCTACATGCTATTCTATGAAATCAGAATTTTTGAGAAATTCATTAGTTGTTAACACATAAGGAGAACGAAATTTTTTGAAGCATAGTGTGAATTGGAATTGCTTTAGTCTATGTATGTTAAAAATATTTATGTGGAGTTTTAATATATGCTTATCTTGATCATAGTTGGTAAAACTGTGACACTTAAACAAAGAGCTGGTGAATTTTTCAATCCTATGCTGAATGAGCAACAGAAACTGGCAGTGAAAAGAATACTGAGTGGTGAATGTCGTCCAACCCCTTATGTTCTCTTTGGACCACCAGGAACTGGAAAAACAGTAACAGTAATTGAAGCTATTTTACAGGTAATGGTGGATGACAAATCAGTCATCTCTAATTTTTTCAGTGTTGGAACACTTACAGTAGTTCTGTAAGTACCATTATATTTTTTTCCCAAGGAGTTCTCAAAATACTCTTTTTTTTTAAGACTCTCTTCTATAGCTTCATGAAAGAGGAAAGATCTTAATATGAATTCCTGAAAGGCTTATTTTCAAGTCTTCTTGGTTTTGACTTTAAAGCTTCAGTGAACAGTACCTAACTTGTGATTCCAGTAGTGTATAATATATTAATGAAGCACAGGTATACATTAATATGATAACCGTGAATTAATTCTGCTGTTGATACACTCAGTTTGAGAGTACTTAGTCATGACTGTCAAGGGGATGGATTAATGTAATGTTTATGCAAACTCTTCTGGGGTTCTGTATTCAGTGAAATAAAATGGGTATGTTTGAGCTATTGTTACTTCTCTAAATAACATTTTCTTAATGTCCATCTTCTTTAATGTAGATACATTATACTCTACCAGATAGTCGAATTTTGGTTTGTGCACCATCAAATGCTGCAACAGATCTGATTTGCTTGCGGTTGCATCAAAGCAAGCTGTTAAAACCAGGAGCTATGGTCCGAGTTAATGCTACCTTCAGGTCAGAAGAGGTAAATATTACAGATTTCTGCCTGTTAATATTTCCATTTGAATATTTTGATTTAAAATACTGATTTAGTAATATAACTGTCAGTGGTTATTAGGCTGGTTAGGCTTGTTTAGGATCCCAAGTACGAACACGTTACTTCAGCTTTTCCAGGAGATTAACTGGAAAATGTTGATCATGGTCCTTAATTTGATTGTAAGAGCATGGAACCTTAACCTTTCTTGCAGTGCCTAACTCCACAAGCAGCACATGGAATATCAGTGGGATTTCTAACGTCGTAACATGCTTTGACTTACAAAGCAGTCTTAAAATCGGTTACTGAAGTCAAGCCTCTGTCTCCAAATTAAGACTACTTACACAGAAAATTAAGCAAGTAGGATTGTCATCTTTATACAGTACACACACATTGTGTGTGCATTTTATATATATGTATATATTTATGTACATATATGTGTGTGTGTATGAAACGTCCATATGTTCAATTTAGATCCTTACAATAAAGAAGACACAGATGCCTTGCATAGGTCCTACTTTGTTTAGGCAAACTAATGAAGAATTCATTTTGGTGTATGAATGGGTCTAAATCTAAGTGTTTTGCTTGGTTTCTAAAATAGTTTTCAGTGGGCTTTTTTTATTCAAATTAAAACATTTCGGTTTAGAGCGGCATTTTGTTTTACAAAATACCTTTTTGTTTCTGCAGCAAATTGATGATATGGTGAAACCTTACTGCAGAGATGGTGATGATATTCGGAAAGCATTGTGGTTCAGGATAATAATTACCACATGCAGCAGTGCAGGAATGCTTTATCAAACAGAAATACGGTAGAGTACTGTAGATGGGACTACCACTGAGATAGCTGGATGCTTTCAGATACCCTCTGTACTGTAACTTGAACTATCTTAATACAGTTTATTGCATGTGCCTCTATTTTGAAATTGTCTTCTTAGCAAACTACGTGGTTTTAGTAATGTTTCAGCAGCCTTTCTCAATGGTAAGTTTAAGAATTATTGTGACTAATGTTAAACATTTTTGACTCTTAACTTCTCCTCCACTACCAGTGGGAGCCTTGGAAATGACACTGCTGTTCACAATCAGTTTAGCTCAGAATTATTATCACACTAAAAATTAAATTCTATTTGGTTTTTATCAAGTCACCTTTACTAACTTGTAAACAACCACCATGTCAGATGCTGTTAGCTAAAGAGTCCTCTGATTTTGCTTTTCAACTTTGTAAAAGGACACTCTGAAGCCTAGCTGGCTTGAGATGTTTGGTAGAAACAAAGCCTGTGGTTTGTCTTTGCTACACCGAGTCCATTGTTCTAATTAAATAGCTGAAGGAAATTGAGAGTAAGGAAAGCTTTTCTAAGTGTCTTAACCTTGGTATAAGCAATGCTTTCATTAAGATAACCAGTACTTGTGTATACTGGAGTATGTAAGCAAAATGAAAGATTACACATTAAAGTTACTGGTTTTTTTCTATATTGAGTGTTGGAAAATATCCATCTTTGCTCTGTCTGTATGGACTTGCCTGGCACACTTGACAAAGAAGTTATCAGAATTGCTGAGGTCAACCACAGGGTGGCAGAATGAACTAATCTGAAAACAGCCCTGGTTTAGGTTCATGTTATTTAATTCTAGGCTTGGACACTTCACTCACATGATTCTGGACGAGGCAGGGCAAGCAAGTGAACCAGAGAGCCTGATTCCTATTGGGTTGGTCTCAGAAGCTAATGGACAGGTAGTTCTCTTAGCATCATTTGCTGAAAGGAAAAAAGTTTTGGTTTACTGTTTTTATTTTTGTGAGCGACGTAGAGTGCAAGCAGATGTATCCTGGTAATGACTATGGAATTCTGCGTACTTGTAATGAATCTTACTCATGCACAATATCCATTTCCCACACTTAAATGAGTTGTTTTACATCTAAAACAAGTCTACATTAGTAGGATGGGATTCAGTGTGTGGAAGAGGTCAAAATAAAAATATGCTTTCTTAGTTTAAGGCAACAATGTACTTCTGTCCTGGGCCTAACCCTTCTTCACAAACAGATCAGATGTTTGGAGGAAAGCAGAATACTTGATATAAATTGACCTTTGAATTCTGAAGTTTGTTTGTTGTTATTAAAACCAAATTTTTTTAAAAGTGTTTTAATACAAGATGGATATTTTTTTTTCAATTGCATATACAGATAGTTCTTGTTGGAGATCCAAAGCAGTTAGGACCAGTAATAAAATCTAAAATTGCACTCACTTTTGGGTTAAATATATCCTTGCTGGAAAGACTGACATCAAGAGAGATATATCTGAGAGATGAGGATGCTTTTAGTGCCTGTGGAGCATATAATCCTTTGTTGGTGAGTAAAACTACAATTTTAATTAATTTTTTTCATCTAAATCAAAAAAGGAGAAACTGTGGTTCCTGCTGTTTCCTTACCACTGTTTGTTCCCCGATGCTTAATGAGAAGTCTAGCTTGAGCATTAGTTCTCTCAGAAAGCTTGATTATTTTGAATATATACTCTGAATAGCAAGGATGCTGAGCCTTACAGCATGTTAAAACCCTTCTTTGAATGGGTTCTCTATTCTTATGCAGAATAAGTCAAATATGGTGCACAAAGTAGAATTCTAAATAATGGCTTAAAGTCCTCTTTCATCTCCATTGTCCACATTTACTATAACTTAGTTTTCCACAAATGACCAAGTATAATTTCTGCTTTTAACATAAAAGGACAAACAAAGCCTATTGAACAAGGAAGACTCTTCTTGTTTCTTTATCACCTCTTCCTCTGAAGGATAGCTTCCCAAAACTCTTGTATGGTGAAGTACCTAAGGTCTGTTAAGTGGCAGAGCTAGCATAGTACATAAAAGAGCACAGATGTTTCAGATGCTTTAAATTATTGTCTGAGTCTGAAACACAGGGCTAAAGTTAAACTTACTAAGATGCCTTCCCATTCTTATGGTAATACACTTTAAAGAGTTAAACTGAGAGCAAAAGAGAACTAGATAACCCTGTAAGCAGAGGAGGGAGGAAATCTGGTGGCAGACTTAAGGCGGGAAAGTGGGGTTGTTTGGCCCTAGGCTTTAGGTTGGGTTCAACCTACTGAAAAACCTGTCATGCTTCTTCCTAAGATCTGTTACGGCAAACCTTCATTGTTGCTTTCATTATACAATGCTTAAGGAGAATTGGCATAGTGAGAGAGTAGGAGGTATGAGGACTTTAAGGATACCACTGGACTTGAGTATCATATGTTAGTCTTTTTACAGGACATTTGTTTTTGAACTGGTTATTACTGACTGGAATGCTTCCCTAAGGCCATTGTTTCATTTGAAGACAAATACATTTCTGGTTTCTAAGGCCAGCTGCTACCAGCTGTTCTGGTTCTCCTTTTCTGCCTGTTAAGACTTTCTCAAAAAAAACAGGTTACATCCATGGAAACACCATGAAAAGAATTACTTTCTTAAAAAAAGGTAATGTGTCTATAGATCAAATGTTTTAAGAAACTAGAGAATTACTGATTCAGCTGTCACATACATTCAGTTCTTATTCTTTTTTTTTTTTTTTCCCTTTGGAGGGGAAAGAAATGGTCCTTAAAAAAAATGCTTTTATTTAGTATTTACCTATAGAAGATCACACCTGCAGTTTTTGCCTTTATTATAGTTCTTCATCAGCTTTAGAAGAGCTAAATGCTAGTGGATGGTAAGGTAGTATGTGCTTGGGAGCTGTGTACTGTGGAGTCTGATGAATAATTACCTGTTTCAGTTATGGATTTTGGGTTTTGTCTTTGCAGATCACAAAACTTGTAAAGAACTACAGGTCACATTCTGCATTGCTTGCCTTGCCATCTAAACTGTTTTATCATAAGGAGCTAGAAGTTTGTGCAGACGCTTCAGTAGTAACTTCTTTGTTGCATTGGAGGAAATTGCCCAGGAAGGGATTTCCATTAATTTTTCATGGAATAAGGGTATGTAAAATGTTCATGTAGTGAAAATATGAATAAGGAGGCCTGACAGAAGTTTGCTGATGTTGGAGATGAGTTTTATTTAGAATGAATTCTAGAAAGAATGTGAACAAAGAATAAACTTTATTTTGCAAGTAATGTGACTTCCTGACCATCTGGTTTTAGAAACAATTACTGAAGTCAAATGTTTGCCAAGAACTTGAGCAGCTGCCCATTGAAATGTATTGTGGACACATTCTAATATAAATTTAAATTTGTAGCAGATTGACCAAGATGATGGAGCTACAGTCAACTGTCTTTAGATTGCTTTTCATGAGTTTGCTACATTAGAATGAATACAAGCCTCTAAAACTAAAGGATTATTAAGGCTTAAGTAGTCAGGGGGAAAAATGGTACTTTGGAAAAAAAGTTTTTCTTTAGTCTTCCGAGAAGTTAGTAAAAAGTGGTAATATCCACTGCTTGGGGAGGCTTGGCTTTGGACTCTTCTACCTTGCACAAAAGCAAGACACCAATTTGCTAATACATGTTATTCTGAGTTGAGATTTAATTCCTTTGTTGCATGCTTATAGTACCATTGTCATATAAATTCTCCAGCTTAAAAAAACAATGTAAAATGTTAGGTGATACTTGTTCATTGGAAAGGGTGTATAGCGAAGAAGAGAAATTATATATAACATTACATCATTTTTTTTTTCATTTAGGATGTATAAGAATAATCTATTAATAAATACATAGTCACTTCTGCATCATCTCGTTTCCTCTTCCCTAACACAGGGCAGTGAAACACGTGAAGGTCACAGTCCTTCATGGTTTAATCCAGCTGAAGCAGTTCAAGTAATGCAGTACTGTTGCCACCTTGCTAAGAATGAAAACACTGCAGTGTCAGTGACTGATATTGGAGTGATTACACCATACCGTAAACAGGTATAACTGATACCTAAGAACTGTCCCTGTATTTCATCTTGTGGTTTTACATGGTGGCTGTGGTTTGTTAAAGCAGGGAGGCATATCTCAAAACTTTGCTGTTGTGTGTCATATTACACAGTGTATTATCAATCATTAATGTTTCCATTGGAATCTAAACCTAGAGAAAGACAGCAGTAATGGCATTCTACCTTGTTTTAAAAACCAGGAAGTGATTAAGGAGAGGTCTGCTTGTGGTTTTGGAGACAGAAGCAGATTTTTCAGTTGTTGGGAATAAAGCATGCAAGTCAAGTATTTTATTATCCAACAGCTGGAACAGCAATCTGATTCTGTCACTCTCTGCACTGAGGAGTGGAACAAAAGGGAAATGTAGTGAAGTAGGTGGCATGTCACCTTGTTACAGCTTTGAGGAAACTAGAGGAACTGGGACTTCTTAGCTGTCCCATGGTCAGACTTGAAGGTTGTGCTGCTATTTAAACTTGTAGAGATCGTTGAATGTCAACTTCAAATGCTGTGCTTTATTTTTAAAACTATTTATGTTCGAGCCTGTTAAGTATGTGATGTCTGCTTTCATTTTAAAAAGATTAAATCTCCTTTCATTTCCAGAGGATGCTCTGGACAGTGTGCATATTGTTTTTCTTGGTGTTCACATCTCCGTATTCATGGACTTGCATGTGTGGGTTGGGGGAAACACTGAGGTGTGTGGAAAAGACCAACCCCTTTTGAAGAAATCTCACTTGCAAATTAGAGCTCTGCCTATACTGATCCTACTGGTCAGGTGTATGCACCCGCCCTTGTTTACAGTTATTATTTCTTTATCAAACATTTATATGTAGTATTGATGTGACCGAACCTCTTGTACTCCCTAAAACATTTCACATCATTTAATATGATTATGTCCTTCATCTGCCTATGGTGCAAGACATCTAATAGTAATGTCTGCTTCAAGAAAGTCACCTTGTATTGAAGGAACACTAATTAGAAAGTAGTCACTGACTGTAATCCTCAGCTTAGCCAGGCATGATTTCTTGGTAAATTTCTTGGAGCATTTAAGGTATAGTCTCCAAGCAGCTTTTAGCAGATGGTAATATACCAATCCTGCACATAGCGGTGTGAGACTGCTTGCTCTCTTTCTCTTTTTGGGAGGGCACTTAAGGTCACATCTCACCTCTGTCTTTCACTCTGCGTGATGCAGCTGGCAAGCAAAGGTGGAATCTGCATGGTCTTCTTGAGGGGTGGGGTGAAGCTGCTTGCCCTGCCGCGTCAGTGGTAGGCATGGTTTTGGATATAATGCATGTTGGAAGAAGAGGGGTTATGGTTCTAAATTGTTCTTCTCATTAAAATCTGGATTATTAAAAATCTGTTGATGTCTGTTTAAATGATGGTATTGAGTACTTCACCTTCTAAGTGGCATAATAAGTGAGATACTTCTCAGGAAAAGTTACTGGTTTATTTTAAAACCATACTAGTGGATGATGGCTAAGCTTGGTGTAGTCATTCCCTTCGACATCTCTGTGTTAAATCATATACTTGTATATGCAGTATGTTTTCAGTTTTGAAGTAATCCTCTCTCAAATGTAAAAATAAATTCCTTCAAACATTATTTTTTTTTTGTAGGTGGAAAAAATTAGATATCTTCTGAGAAGTATTGATTTGGCAGACATTAAAGTTGGCACAGTAGAAGAGTTTCAAGGACAGGAGTACACGGTTATCATCTTATCAACAGTACGTGAATTTGTTGTTGCCCTGTGGATAGCTTTGTATGGGTCTAATTCTCTTGTTTCCTATTTGATACAGGGCTTTTAAAAGTTAAAAATTTAAAAGCTACATTTTTGTTAGTCTGTCACAGTATTTGAAAACAGAGCTTATTTTTAAGTGCATGGAAACAAGTACAGCACCTGTGATTTTGAGGTAAACCTTTGTAGATATTCATGCTGAAGTTATTTTGGAGCTTCATGCAGATAATGTACCTTTCACTTAAGTGTGCATAGGGAGAATGGAAACTGGGTGCATTAAAATACTAGCCATAAATATGTAAATCACAGTATTAAAAAGTAATTGCTATTTGACTTATAAAAGCTGATGTAGGCTCTTACATTCTTTTTGACCTTCAGTTTGAGAATCACTTAATGGTGTACAGCTGACAACTTCCCAGGCACCAGTGCTGACTGTGCCTAGAAGCTGAATACTCTTTATCACTTTTTATTTATTTTGCATTGGTAGGAGGGCTCTTGATAGTCTTTCATGATCATCTTGGTGGTGCACTTCAAGTGCCATGCTAGTTGTATTATACAGATGTTGGTAAAGGTCTTTTCTAGGTGCTAGCTTTTTGAATCTGAAGCTATCAAATGCCTTGAAGTCCAGGAAAAAAAAAATAATCCATGCTATATTTCTGCTTCAGCAGAACACTAGTCCTAGGCCATCATTTTAATAGTACATCACCTCCTTGACTCAGAGTTAATTTTGGTTGACTATATCTATGTAAATATGAAGGTATAGAGGTATAAACTGCATCACTAAAGATTTTTAGATAACGGTGAAAATGCAGAGGTATTTAGTTTCACTCTTTGCAATAAATGGATCTTTCAGAAAAGTGCTGACAAAAGGGAGTGTTCAGGAAATGTGGGAAGATGCACGTGTTTAGGAAAGTGTTTGTGGATTTTTGGTGAGCCCATCCCTTGCATTTCACAAAGGGGGAAAGAGAGGGTTATGTCACAGAGTACTGGGAGGGAGTTGCTTTTATTGTTAGGAAGCTGGCAGCCCTTGTCTCTCTCATTCCTTTGCAAACTTGATGACCAATGTGCTTCAGCAGATGTCTTCCCCGTGCCAACCCCCCAGAATACCTCTGTGCATGTTATCTGCTGGTGACAGACAAAGATGGAATCATAGTTTTCAGGCAGTTGACTGGACTGTGGAAATCCTGTGTGTAGCAGCTGAGACATCAGGCTTCAGAAGACTGAGGTTACATGCAGGCACATGCCAGTTCCCTCTCTAAATGCTAGATATTACACTAGTGCACGCATCTATCCCTGGTATTTGAATTTGTATGAAAGCCCCATAAAGGCAAAAACTACAGCAGCTTCTTTGTGTCCCACTTTTCTGTCCTTTGTTGTCTTAGGCATGTAAGATTGTTGGCTGGGGCTCTTGACAGGAGACTTTTTTTGTGCTTCTAAGCAGAAATCAATGTGGAGTTGAGAAGTGTAAGCAGCAGCTGATGAGTCAGCTGAAAGCTACTGAGGCTTTTTGCAGATGGTTTCTTGCTACCAGAATATGCGATACCAATCCTTTATGTTCTGAGACAACATCCATCAAATGCACACTGTTGTAGGCACATTGAACTCATGGACAGAAATAAAAATCTGCTGTATCAGTGAAAAAGACAGTTGGGAAACTTTAGAGAAAGGCTAACTTAATACTTTGAACATCAGCAAGTGATACCAGTTCAGTGTACATGATTGTGTTTGAGGGTTTAGACTTTCTTTTGGTAGGCATTGCAAGGCCTACATAGCTGTATTTCTACAGTGTGGAATTCAGTTCAGAATATAAAAAAAGTCTGCATGTGCTTGCTTTTTTCCAAATGGTAACATGGCTTTGGTGCAGTAAGTCTCTAAGTAAAGTAAAAAATTTAAGTGTTTGCAACATGGAGTTCCCAAGGTTTGTGACCCAGGATCCCTCAGGGCTGTTCAGGCATGTACCGTACAGGCAAAGCCTGTGTAAGTCTGAGTAACGGCATGTAAGGCAGACTGATCAAAGGAGGAGGTGTAGACCAGGAGTATGTAGCTGAAGTTTTGACCAGTACTGGACTACTTTTAACAGGAGTACATAGGATTTCCAGGAGAGAGGAGGATAAGACAGCTATGTAAACAACCAAAGCACCAGAAAGCAGGGTGAATGCGGGAGTGGAGGAAGAGTTGTTCTTTGGAGGTTCTTTTGTGGCTGAGGGGAAGAGTTTGTGGGATTTTCTTGTTTGTGTTTTTCCTGAGGGCAGTGGTGCTGTGCTTGCTTACTTTGTTCCGCGTCATACCACACATAGCTTTTCAATCCAGCATTGCATCCCTGTTAAAGTAGTTCTAGGTACGTACTATGCTCCTATTTATAAGAACTCATTATTTAGATCATGCATGAAAGCCTCCTTTTATCAAAGATGGGTTCAAATATAGATGAAATAGATAGAGGTGAAAATTTAATGAGCGGTAGTTACAGCACACTGAGCCTACTGAAGAAGGCTTGCAGAAAGACACTGAGTTGTCATTCAACTGCAGGAATTAGAATACCGGTAGCTCTAGCATTTCTTCTGCTGAAAAGATAAAATCACTGGGTTTTAGGAAGCAGTTTTGGTATCTGGTGTTTCAAATTACAGGGGATAGTCCTGATGCCAAAATAAAACTAGTGCACCATTCTCTTGAAACTGCTGAAGTTGCATTAGCAGCCTGTTGGAAAACAGACCATCTGTAGGAAAGACAGTGGTGGGAAGTAGTTAGCTGAAATTTGGGTTATGAAGCTAACTTATGCATTGCTGGCTGATTGCTGCAGTAAGCAGATATTATGTTAAAGTTACACTATGGCTAGGTAAGTTGCTTTCTCATTATTCTATTTCTAAAATCATCCATAATTAATTTTAGGTGCGATCTCACGAAGGATTATTTGGTGATGACAAATACTGTTTGGGCTTTCTCTCTAACCCAAAGAGATTTAATGTAGCAATTACTAGAGCAAAAGCTTTGCTGATCGTTGTGGGAAATCCTCATGTTCTTGTGAAAGTAAGTTTTGGTTTTATCTCTTTGAATTGCATGTGGTGTTTGCCACAGGAAATTAATGATTTGGGGGCTTAATCTGATTATGTTAAGGATTGGTATGCTGTCCTCAGTCTGCGTTTGGGAACATCTGAACTCCATAGGTTCCTGTGGACGGACAGTTCAGGTACACACACAGTAGACTTCCAAGCACAAAGGAAATTGTAATGCTAATCTGTGCGTACAGGTTCCTACCTCCTTTTTCTCTCTAGAAGAGGTCAGAACCTCAGTGCTGAAGTTCTCCAGCAGCCCATGAGTCCAGTAAGCATGTTCTGAATAACCTTATGCAATCAGATTCTTCACAAAATGCAGTAGCTTCACTTTTTAAATGGAGGGTGGTAGAAATATCTTAAGGGCAGAAGTCACGAGGACGGAGCCAGACTCTTTGCAGTGGTGTCCAGCGACAGGACAAGGGGCAATGGGTACAAACTGAAACATAAGAGGTTTCAGTTGAATATGAGGAAAAACTTCTTTACTCTGAGGGTGACGGAGCACTGGAACAGGCTGCCCAGGGAGGTTGTGGAGTCTCCTTCTCTGGAGATATTCAAAGCCCGCCTGGATGAAGTCCTGTGTAACATGGCCTAGGAGAACCTGCTTTAGCAGGGGGATTGGACTAGATGATCTCACGAGGTCCCTTCCAACCCTTGCCATTCTGTGATTCTGTGAAGTGATTGTTCCCAATTAATATAACATCCTGCCAGGGAGGTGGTCTCCTTTTGAACCCAGGCATGGTCCTTCCATAGGAATGAGATCAGCTTTTCTTAATATCTGATGTTGTGCCTGACTTTCTGGATAAGAAGGAAAGCAGTATTCCAGAAATGGTCTGAACAGAAAGTTTAGTCTCCCCACACCTACATGCAACAAATGTAACTTAGAGCAGCTATAGGTATCTTCCTCCCATGTTACACCATGTTTGCGGCATTTTTAGAGTTCTGTTTCTGGAAAAGGTCCTGTTAAGTCTCCTGCATTCATGTGCCATGTTGATTTGTTTGAAAATTCACTTCACAGAGCAGCATGGTTTCAATTAAACATTAATCTTCTCTTGTAGGATCCCTGTTTTTGTGCACTGTTAGAATACAGTTTAATGAATAGAGCTTATGTCGGTTGTGACCTGCCTTCGGAGCTGGAATGCCTGCAGAAGTGAGTGCCTGGTCTTCACTTTAACCTTGCTAGATAGGGATCAGTTTGCAGTATTTTTAAAGCTAGTATAATTTGAAAGATTGATTAAATACAGCAACCTGTGATATCATAGTAAGATTTGATTTTTGCATTCTTAAGTACTGTAAGCATAATAATTTGTAAAGTAACCATATTTTCCTCCACCCCATAAGAACAGTCTGAGCATTAAATATTTAATAAGAGCTGCTGTTGACTTTGGTATTTTGTGTATCCCCAAATGATGCATTACATATTTGATGACCATAAGAAGGTGGGAGGTGGGGACGGGGAGTGCAGGGGAACTGTTTAAGGTGACTTTACTGCAATTAAAGAAATTTGCTTGAACAATGATTTAAATGTGTCCCTTCTAGTAACACAAAATACATTGTTAAATGGGTATTATCTACTAGATATAGCTCCTTTTTTTTTTTTTTTAATCAAAATTGTTGTTCGTGGAAAGGTAAGCAAAATTTTTATCTTACTCCCTTTAATTGACACGTGACTAGGTTTTCGGTGTTCAAGATGTATTCAGTCTTCATCTGTTTTGCAACTAAGAATACTTAACAGAAATTCGGTCCTGAGCAAATCCAGCACCTTTTGTCCTCAGGGAAAGGCACATGTTTGGAGAAACTTCCAACTATTTCAGAACAAGATTTTTAATGCTTTTTTTTTTTAAGAAGCAAGAAAGTTGAGATTTAATAGTATAAAATAGTAGTGGCAACTTGATTGGCTTTTCTGTTAAAAATGTATGTGACTTTATGCCTCTGCATGGAACAGTATGCCTGAATCCTCCAAGCTTCAGAAGAAAAGTATTGATGAACTCTTCCATTATCTTTTCCGTATTCTATAATTTTTTTCAGCTTCTCAATTTCCTGAGGCGCTTATAGTGCCTCCGAAAACAGGACCATCCCAAGAACATATATGTTTCTTGTAATTTTGTTATAGGAGTGTTTACAGCAATATATCCACGATGTGAGCTGGAATGATACATGAATATCTCCATTTAGCTGATGTTGAGTGTCTTAAGTCAAGCATGCTTAAAAACTCTACTTCTAGTTTTCAAGGCCTTTGTATAGACAGCTGAGATCACACAGGACTTTCTTGGTTTTCCACTGCAGTCGAGCTATCTGGACTGCACAAAAATTAAAACAATGTTTTGTGTTTGTACAAATGCACTGTAAAATAAAGTATCTTGTTTTATTTTAACAAAATTAAAAGTAACTGATGTGTTAGCAGTATTCCTGCTATCGGCTTCATTGGGCACTGTGCTGTCCCCTTAAACAGTGTTTTCCTCTTTTTCTTGTCCTCTCCTTGGTGATTAAGTCTTGCCACACAACACTTTAGGAATAGTTAGACAACTAGCCCCTGTGTTTAGGAACTGCCAGTACAAGAAGACAGCTTTCTGTAACAAGGCAGAAGTATTTGGGGTAGGACTGTAGCCAACAGAGAAGCAAATGGAGGGGAAAAAAAAGATAGCAAGCTTTTCATTTGCTTGTTTACAGTCCACTCATACCACTTCCATTCCTGGTGGTATGGGCTGTACTTCTTTCCTCTGCAATGCACAACATGTAGGTACTGCATCTTGTAAGATGGCAAGCGTGGTAAAACATCTGGGACAACATCAAAGCCAGATACTGCGTAAGGGTACAGTGTACTGTGACACATAGCGCGGTGAACCCAGAATTACCCCTCACCCAAACTCCAGTCTATGAGTGTATCCAGTCTGAGTCACAGCCGGATTTGAGCAGCCCAGCCTCTTCGGCATGGTATTACGCTGCTTAAATTGCTTTGACTCGTGACGGGCCAGAGTAGATGGTTTGTGTTGTTGCAGTATGATGCTGAAAATACCAGCCTTGATGATGCCATCCCAATATTCTACATCAAACTCAGGAAGCTAAGAATCTGTCCTAGCTGCTGCCTGTTGAAAGACCTCTTGCTTCAGGGTTGTGTGACAAGGTACCGTGTCTCACAAACCGCCAGTCAGACCTACCGCTGCTGAGACTGACTGCCAGCCTTGCCCTTTGTCAGTGTGCCCATGCTCTCTTCAGAGGGCAGTGAAGAGATCGTAATGGAGATGGATGATGCTTCTTTATTGCAAGACATAATCCAGAACTTCTGATTAGTGTTTCCATGACATCTGCATAGCAGAGTAGCAGAGGATTGATTATATTGTGATACTTAATAGCTAGAAGTTAATAATCTTTTTACTGTATAGTTTGCATGTTGACATCAGTTTCTACAAAGATAAAAAACTACCAGATTTATTTTTGAACATTGTGCCTTTAATACTCTGCAAAAGTCAAATGATAAATGCCTATTAACATACACTCTGTTTATTTTTTTCTAGAAGAGTTCTTAGTTGAAAGGGCAAGTACACATTTTTGAGAGAAGAAAAAAAATCTTTCATCTAGCAACTACCTTTTGTCAGTGGAGAAACTCATATACCCTTCTCACTGATAACTGTTCCTACTGTAACTCTCATCGTCCACAACCAAGAAGGTGGAAGCCTTCTCCTTGAGTTACTAAGAATAGCCTGACAGTGTTAATGTGCCTCCAGGGGAGTGTTTGTGCCACATTGAGATGGCTGCACAAAGCAAGCTTCTTTATGTTGAAGAATGGGGAGATGGGGGGTTTCTGTTCCTGCTTGTATTGTTACTCAATTAAAACTACTTTTTTTTTCCCTAAGCCTTTCACCTCACCCTGTGTGCTGCTGCTTATTAATGGCTGAGAAGCTGTACTGTGTGATATAAAACAACTTTGTCTTCCTCCTTTTTTTGCAATGTTTCTCATCTCTGCCTGCCTGCCCAGCTCTACTGAAAACCTTGTTTGAAAAGAGACCTACCCATCGGAACTGTACAGGATAACAGTTTTTGCAACTTCAGAACAGTTTCTTCTGGCAGCTCGATGTGCAGGCAGCGCTGGTTGTTCCAGAGGTGTGAGCTTCAACATTCCAGTCATCTCTTTCACGAAGACATATGGCCTGATGAGCTGGGACAAGGAAAAGGGGAGAAAACAGTTTGAGTTCTAGCTATTGGTTAAAATCATCTCTCATTTTTACTGTGACAAAAATTTACATAAATTTCTTTGGGGTTATGCAGAAAAAGAGGATCAGCCACTGCATGCAAAAGTAGCAATGAGAGAGTCAGTTTAGAGTCAGTCTTTTTCTTGGAGAAACAGTCAAACTAAGTCTTACTTTGCATGAAAACTGTGTTCCAGTTATTCAGTTCTGTTTACAGGAACACTCTTTTCCCAAAAAAAAAAAGAAAAAAAAGAAATAAAACTTTGTCATGGCTGTTTCTGATTTATTAATTTCTTGCCTTACTAAGATATTACAAAAGCCAGACCAAGGGCTTCCACTATGTCTGGAGGAGCATGTCAGAGGTACATAAAGTGAGAAAACACAGGAACACTGTTACAAATTTCTCTCTTTCCTCGCTTCCTTCCAAATACTGTATTAGACACTGTGGGTTTAAGAAAAGCAAGAGACAAAGAAAGAGGTAGTCTGCAAAGCAGACAATTCCTGAGCCATTTAATGTAAGCAGTTAAGAGTTGAAATTAAAAAAACATACCTTCGAAAGTCCAGTCAAGCCATCAGAAAACCCCAGAGGTTTCCTTGCCAGAATCAAAGCGTGTAGCCCTCAACTACAGGCTGAACAGGTTCTTGTTGTTTCCTCAGTGTGGTTCAAATGGTAGCGAAGGTCTGAGAAGTACATTCTGCGCTGCAGGGGTTTCAACCTTACAGCAGTCCCAGCAGCTGAATTGTGTGCCGTGGCAGCAAGGCTTTCCGCAACAGTCTTTGCTTTTTGGAAGAAGCACCTTAGCGTGTGGGCGGCTGTGTTTAGATCACAAGTAAAAGACAAAGTATGCACTTCTAACAGTATTAGTATGCACTTCTAATTTTAGAATACGAAGGCTTTATTAGAGTGGCAGTCCCTCTTCTTCTACTGACTATTTTTAATGTTTTTAAGTCCCCCTTGAACTGCTGCTGTTCATCTGTCCACGCTGATGCAGTGTAGGTCAGGTCACACTAAATCTCCGATTGATGCAGGAGTTGCTGGGCAAGTATTTTTATGTTTCATTTGTTACTTCTGCTAGTTCCACAATTTTTTTCATAGCAGCTGTTTAACTGTGCTTTAGCTAATAAAAGTAACATCCCTACCAACTACATAGCAACATTTTGAAGATCAAACTGTGGGCCTCTGATGTCATTCAAGTCATAACCAAGTCATACCAGCTCAGCATGCCTGGCTGGATGCTGCCCAGCGCCATGCCTGAGAGGCTTCACAGGTATGTGTATTTATCCAGATAGTGGGGGGTGGGTGCCCTGTTAATTCTTTCTGTCTTTCATCCTCCTGAAAAATGGTCAGTCTGCACCTGAAAGGAAAAAAATTGAGGCTGTTTGTTACAACCTGTATTCAACACCTTGCGTGATCAGGTTTTTTCCATAGGGCCCATTATCCCAGTAAGGACATTAAATCAAAGGGGTGAGAAACTGAATTCAGAGTGTGTAGGCAACTGCGCCCACTATTTACTGTCTTCTGCAACCTTGATTTGACAATGTTATGAAAGTTTAATAGACTTCTCTCCCTTAAATAGCTTCAAGGTGTCGAGGAGTATTGTGCTGCACATTTTGGAGCTCAGATACCAGAATAGCAAGTATTCTAAATAAGAAACAGACTCTTAAAAGGCAACTGGGTTTTTTGCAACTAACAAAAGAGAACATCAGCATTCATTTGTGGATACAGAAACAATTCCTTTGTCTGAGTTTTACCAGGCTTGTTAAAATTTACTTACTCTGATTATTTAAACAATTGGTGCTTTTTTTTTCATTTTAATAGTAATGGTAAGGAAAATGCAATACACCTCTAAGCTATGGAGAAGGGTGTTTTTTCCAGCACATGGTGAAGAGTGGGAGTGTAAAATCATCCTTTTAAAGTACTTAAATTTCCTTACAGCTTTAAGTGTTGTTATGTCTCAGTATCTCTTTAAAGATATTTCAGTGCCAGCTTATTGAGAATTGCCCTACAGGAGCAAAAGGAAACGCTTCCGCCATGGTGTCTCACAGAAGTGCAGTAGGTGAGGAGTTGATGTGCTGTAGAAGGGCAGAAGTCAAACTGCAAGTTTGTCCAAGAGGCATAAATTAATAGGTCTAGTCTAGAACTAATAGTCCTTTTAAGGAATATTAATGTCAAGTAAGAAAAAATTAGGAGCCAGAAGAGACTATAGGTAATGAAAGAATACAGTCAACAAAAGGAAAATGGGGAAACAAGTTTTAGTTTAAAAAACCCCAAACATATACGGACAAAAACAAGCAAACAACCCCCCCCCCCCCCCGAGAATTAGTCACTTTTCTAACCTTTACTTGTTTCTCTTCAATGCTCTTTGTGTATGACTTCTCTTTGTCTTGCCCAACTGGAAGGTGCAGATGACGTGAAAGTGCTGGAACTGAGCAGAAGATTCCTCTCTCTCATTTGGTGTGTACACAGCAGGCAATGTAAGTGCCTGCAAGTAGTCTTCTGTGTAGATTGCCTAGGCTACCTCTCCAGCTGATGGAGATAAATGACTTTGGAAGGTGGTCTCCTCCATCCTAAAATGTGTCTGGAATATGTGAATGAATCCTTCAAGGAGCCTGGAAACTGGGACAAGCAAAGTTCTGCATAACTGAAGCATAACTGAGGGAAGCCTGCCCTAGCTGCCTGCACCGTCTTTTCCTAGAAGCACGGGAAGCAGCTCTTCTCCTGTAAGTTAATGAAAAGCAGTAGTAGGGGGATATGACAGTGTTTGGAAAAATGACACAACTGGAATTTTAATTTTTTTCCCCTCTTGCTGATGCAGAGGTAGACTGGTTTACATCTGTGGAATACAGTAGCACAAAATGAAATGCTTCCGTGATCCCTAGCTGCTGAGAAGTTGCATTAGTAGAATAATAATTCTGAGTCAGGATGGCAGAGCTCAGTACATCTTGATGCAAGGAAGTATGTTAACATGAGGTGTAACATGCAGTTGATATCATGCTGGTCTCAGTAAAAACAGCAATCACATGGAGAATAAAATAAGGCCCACTTAAGTACAGTCTTACTAGGTTTGTGAATAAATTTAAATTTGCAAAAGCCTGGTGCCAAAGACCTTGGTTTACTGATAGATGGGGAGAGCTATTCATTATGACAGCACTCCTCAAATAGCACCACCCACACAGCAAGTCCAAGAGACTCATCTGAATTACTTTAGATCACTTTAAAATGAATGAAGAGTTACAAGTGTTTGGGATGCAAAATAAATGTGGGGGTTCAGCAGCTGTTCCAATACATACCCTTCCTAATGGGAAATAACACTCCCATGTAGACAAGTCCTGGACAGAACTTGGGTTCTTTTTGATTTGTTTTTGTACGATAGAATTCAGTTACCATCTTCACAGAAAATACTGTCACTTTTCTTTTTACACTTTGGAGCATGCACAACGTAAAAGGTAAAAGTATGTAAATACTGTAGTTCATGGTTCACTCCTTGTAATTCTTTCAGCTGGGAAAAAAGTGCATCCAAACAGTATCAAAATTGAGGGAGGGCAAGAAGTAGTGGAAGTCCAGAGTCGGAAGGAGAGCAGCGACGAATAATGGAGATGAGTAATGGAGAAGTATTTCCGTGTGCACTCTCCTTAAGGAGAGGTGTCAGGCAGTGGCATTGAATCCGCACATGGGTACCTGAAGGTGCGGCTGATGCTGTGCTGGCTGGGTGGCTGAGGGAGCGGGGTGGGCAGCGCTTCCCTGCTTCTCCGTTCTTTCATAAAGCCATACAGATGATAACGCAGGGGGGAGGTCCATGAAACGTATCTGGTGTGTCAGGTTTTAACGTGCTTGGGCATGTCTCTAGTGGCGTACAGTAGGCCTAGGGTCCCCAAAAACTCTTTGCTTCAATAAAAGCTGGGGTATTTGGTTGCTTTTTTTGTGCAGGGAAAGCTCTCCCTTAATGTGCCTTTGTGAACAGTGATGCTTAGCAGAAGCGTGTGTTTTCGTAAGAGATCCATGTCTTCCTAAAAACATTTCTGAAAAGCAACAAAATGTGTGTCTATGAATACCAGGAAGATGATCCCCATCACTGTCAGCCTGGTGGGGGATCACTATCACAACTTTTGAGTGTCATATCCACCAGCTAGAGCAGCCCTGCTGGTGTAAGGAGCAAACGGGAAGCGGGGTTGTCCCCAACAGCGAGACATTTTAAGCAACCGCAGGTACCGTGTTGACCATAAGACAAAAATGTGCTCCAAAGGAAAAGCCCTAATGCCGCAACCTTTGTTATTTCGATTGGCCCTCTTCGGCAGGGTGGCCCTGGGACGAGGTGGCTGTCCCCAGGGTGAGGGAGGGTGGCCGGGCTGCCTGAGCTCGGTGCAGTCACTGCTGCCCTTAGGGATTTGCCCTCAGCCACCGGGGGCAGAGCGGAGCAGCACCCGTACAGAGCCCTGGCAGTGGGGGAGGTGGAGGGGAGAAGCAGAAAAATGTGCATATTGTCAGCTCTTGGCAATTTGCTGAAAATACTTTTTTGGGAAGTCAGGGGCCTCGTGGTGGTTTCCATTCTGTTGCTAACAGCCATGCCCTTGGGCAATGAAGAGAACAAGATAGGGAGGACAGAAGGGTAGTGAAAATTTCCCTTTTGGCTTCCTTTAAATTAATGAGCACACAGCACAGATGGGGTAAGTGAGGCAGAAGAAGAAATCCAGCATAAACATTCCCTGTAGAGTGCCTAAAATAAAGACATTCTTTGCGTGGAACACGACAGCGACCAAAAGGCACTTCCACCTCTATGGTTTCTGGTTTGGGGAGAGCTCTCTGAAGGCCTTGCTGTAGGAAAGGACAGTGACAGTAACTGCCGCCCTGTGCCCCTCCAGGTGTGTATTTCCACCCCTGCAGTACCATGATGGTTTTCATAGGTGCCCAACCTCTGCCACCGGCCCAGCAGCCCACGCGGAAGGGGCAGGTGCTGGCCTGGGCAGAGCCAGCCTGGTGCAGCGCGCGCTGTACTGCTGTCATGCCGGCAGGTGATGCAACGCATTTGACCTGTCCAAATTGCCGTAGTCTCGAGGTTGTGCTGCAGTTGCCTGGCTTAAGATTTGACGTTTGTCAGATGTGGTGATTTTTAACTTCAGGCCCAAGGAACTGCTAATAATAGGCTGGTAAATAGAACGTAGTTAACTTCCTCAGGCTGTTCATTAATTCTGCCTAAGCCACCACCCGTTTTTAAAAGCGAACTCGTTTGCCAGTCTTCCGTCAGATTTCTTCAGTATAATACTATCAAGCTTTTATTGAAGTGTGCTGTACTCGGTACCGTTAACTGGTAAGTCATCCCAGTGTTTGCATCGCTCTGTGTATAGCCAGGCAAGAGCAGGGTGCTGCCTTTAGTCCTAACATGCTAAGGAAGGGCTAACAACGAACAAGAATTGGCCTAACACTTAACAAAGAATCGGCCTTGCATACGCCGTACCTGAAGATACGGCAGTGAACAGTCTGGTGACAGTGGTTTGCACGGCACATTAATGTGGCCTCAGACATGTTCCTTTTAGAAATGATGTTTCTGACATTTTAAATTTTTCAAAGAACCAGCTGGAAATCAACTCATACCTCACACAGCATGTAGATTGTAAAAATCTCTGGAAGACAATGAGGTGCTTTTAAAGTATGTTCTCCTCTCTTTTCTTCTGTTAGTCCCCAGTGTATCAAGCTCATCATTACTTCCTACAAAGTAAAATTGTTTGAGATCCTGGAGCAACTGCCTTCCAAAAATGTCTGGTTTAGTAATTCCTTGTGCTCCTACTGTGAAAGGAATTTGCCATTTCCAGGTTCTCATAATGGGAGTTTCTGCATTGGACTTGTGGATGGAAACCCATAGCAAGCCAGACCTTGTAATCCACAAACCTGATATAGCAGGTATCTGTATTCAGACAAAATTCCAGATAAAATTTGTATTGGCAAGCCTTCAGCTGAATGACAAAACAGTTCTCGAGGGATTAGCTGATGTAATCTGAAGACAGGGCCTAGTCCCAAAGAAGTAAGTTCATTCATGTGAGCAATACCATTGAGATTCAGGCATTTTCCTAGTGCTGAGCACTCCATGCCCAAAGGATAACATAATTTAAGCTGGACTTCACAGACTTCTTGAATGTGCTTTGAGAAGCAGAGGGAAGCCGTAGATCTGTTTATTTTAAGAGCTTCAACTTGTCCCGCATCTCCATTCTGTGCAGTAGCTTAGGGATGTATGCAGAAAGCCTCACGTGTTTGAGGAAGACGTTGACTCAGTGTCCTGAGTGAATGTAAATGTAGACAACTAATGGTATGATAAAAGTGTGACCAAGCCCACAGCTTCCATGCAGTCAGACCTGTGGGGCTGTCAGTTTATTGAACTCATTTTAAAGATTGGGAACTGCAGAACTGGTTAAGAACATGAGGAATGAAATCACCCCAGTTTCCAGTTAAAGGTTATCCCAAACATTAACCTGTAAAAAATACCTATGTACTGTTCACATCTGGAAGGTCAAGTTCTTACTGAGCGTTTTCGATGCTTTGAAAAAAAGCTGATTTATGTAGTGCAGCTACAGGCTGTGTGAAGGACATCATCCACTCTCCACTGACTGCAAAGGAAGGAATCCCATTAAAAGCTCGGGAGATAATGTAATTTAAAAGAAAAAAAAAAAAAACAAAAATTCAGGAAGTGCACTCTCTTTACATCTGTATGTATTTGCATGCATTGGGGCTGATGCCTTTAAATGATGACCTTCAGTCAGGTACTTGTCGAATTTCTTTCTCCCCTTTTAACAGAATATTACAGACTTAATGTGAATTTTTGAACAGCTGCTTGCATATTTTGTGGTAGATGCGTGCAGTGTAATAATCCATTAATGCCTGAGCGGCCCCATTAGCACGGAGAGCGTGAGACAGGTGCCTTCGCTGTTCTTCCACCTCACTGACACCGTCTGCGTCAGCAGTGCCTCGGGAGGTACATGCCTCCCTCTCCCTAGCAAAGTGAGAAATCACCGCACGCCCTCTGCGGTGCCTCAGACTAACCAAATCTGTTGCATTTAAGGAAACTGCGCAGCTTGATTTGCCTCCCACTGCCAGCAGATTCGTGCCATGTGTTTTAGAGACTTTGGTAGAGTTACTCCTGCTTTCCAGTGGGTGAGGCAGGGGCAAGGTTTACACAGGCACCTTGTTTCTTTCTTCAGATAAGAGTCAGGGGTTTACAGGTTTAATCAGGACAGCTGTTAAAGATTGTTGCCACTATGACATTCCTTTAATAATTTTTTCCAGTTGCATTTCTTTTACTAATCAAGAAAGTGTATTTTATCTTGCATTCAGATAAGAAAATAACATTATGATCTAATAGTCCAAAGGCTGATTCTCCTTTTGTGGCTTTAGGATTGTGAACAACTACAGCCCACAGATACTAAGCTGAATGCCCAAAGGGCAGCATCAGATTTTCTGGAGATATTACCCGTCCTGCTTGACTTGACTGGTTTTTATTGACTTTTTCTCTAATGTGAAAAAGTCATTATATACTAATTTAATTCCACTCCAACAGAAGCTTTATTGAATAACCTAAGCCTATATGCTTTTTCCATCAAATATCTATGCTGTTGTTATTGTCATATATCTAACAGCTTGTGGATCGGAAGGAAAGTTTTTCATATGCTGTAATTTTCTGTACCAAAAAGTTAACGAGTACATGTATCATAAATGCCTTCAGAAAGTCTATTACACCAAGTAATTATTTCAGAGTTTATCAACCAAATTTGTAATTTTGTCCAAGTGCATTTGATACAGTTTTCTTCAGATGCAGATTTCTAGGTTCCTGGTGTAACACCTGGACTTCTCTCTGGCTTCTCAGCAAAGTACATCCATTACGAGAAGCTGCACTATGGCACTGTGCGGAGCTGGAAAGCCTTCGGCTCCTGCCAACTGAAAACATTACATGACCTGACGTTAGCAGGGTTAGGAAGAAGCCAGATCCATTCCACAGCCTTCACATGGGGCAGTGCCTGCCCTTACCCTGTGGCTCGGCATCAGTTAGGATAGGAGACTGTAGACAGCACGTTCTCTACAGTAATTTCTCCTCAGGGCAGACCGCGTGGCCTGTAGTTCCCCAGGTCATAGCACTCACCTGTTTTAACTATGGGTAAAATGGTAGGGTTTTTTCCAGGCTAAACAGAACTTCTTCAGGATTCGAGCAGTTGTTTAAGTTCAAAATCACTCAGATTATTTTTTATTTAACTCCTTAATAAACTGTGCATTAACTGGTTCCCTTAATTTATTGGGGGTTTTTTCACATGACTAGTTACTTTTTAACAAGCTCTAGTAGATAATGATGGAATATAAAGTATCTCCCCCTTACTGCAATGTATTAATTTTATCTTCCTGCTCGTTCCCAAGGAAAATGCTGACTTCGTGTAACTCCATTTTGTGTGTCGTGACCGACAGCCTCCCCCTCCCTACCCGCTCTCTGATCTGTTGGGCTGTTAGGGTTCCATCTGTTCCAAGTTTATGTAAGGAACTTTGCCACTTATCTTTATCCCCACAAACAAAAGGGGGTTCAATAACTTCAGCTGATAGCTTTAGGCATACTCTAACTTCAGCAGCAGGGGCTTATGCCCAAAACAGTATTTTATAATATAAATTGAGTATGATGGGAAATTATTCAACCCCTGATCCTCTCTATTCACAGGTAGGTAGCTCAGTACAGTTGGGTTGATGTTGGAGACCTCCACGTTATTACGCCTAAATTACAGCAGCGCCCAGCGAGAGCTTGGCCGGACCGCAGCCCACTCGTGCTAGACGATGTACAAACGCAGACAGTTTGCAAATGGATGTGCAGTGCCTTAGCTTTACAAGCATGAGTATTTCCACTTCTTTTAGTAAGGCTGACTGTGTGGGACAATGAGATTAAGAAAGCGTGGGGGCGTTTACAGAACCAGGGACACAACCAGTGGCACGTGCAGGTTTGCCAAAACTAACAGAACAGCACCTGAATTAAAAATGTTTTGCCCAAGGCTACATCAGTTACATTCGTAGGGTCACAAGAAAAACCTGTTGTGTTAATAGATGAGAATCCAGCTCTTCACTAGATGTGTTGCGTGTAATCTTATCCTAATAGCTCTTAGGGGTGACGTTGCTTAGAAAGCAAAATGTTTGCAGCCAGGAATGGAGGGACACGATTTGCAGCAGCTGTACGACACTTACACCACAGGGGCTTTCAAAGGCGTATTTTCTTTCTGGGTTTGGGCATCTTTCCAGGTGTAACAGAGGCGTGAAATGCTGCCTATGTAACATAAGGTTATAGAATCAGTTTAGCTTGGAAGGCACCTCTGGAGATCATCTAGTCCACCCCCCCTGCTCAGGGTCAGGCTGCTCAGGACTGCGTGCAGACGGGTTTTTAATAGCTCCAAGGACAGAGAGTCCACAGCTGCTCTGGGCAACCTCTTCCAGTGTTTGACCACCATTTGATGGTGGTGATTTGATTTTTTTTTTTACACCTAATTAGATTTCTATTTTTCAAACTTTTGTCCTTTCCTTTGCATAGGAAGGTGAAGAGAAAAACATTTCTTCAATAATCTTCTGAAATAAGAAAAAATAAATACATTTTCTTAAACTATCTGAAGCAAGCAGAAATTCCTTACAACATATCTGGGAGGATCTGTTGGCAATTTTGTCCTTTACTAGAAACAATAATTACTAACTACCTCTGGAACAAGACAGAATTAGTATTACTTCAAACCTTTATCAGTTTAGTTCGCCTTGTGATAATTTTAGGCATTGAATTTGCTTGCACACCATTTGAACATTGAGTCAATAGAACTTCTCAGGGGATGTAAATTACAGAAAGTGTTATTTATTATTCAGGTTTTGAACTCTAGTTTTACTTAGCTCAAGGGCACAGGAGGCTAGGACGCTCCAGATAGATAGCCCAAAAATCCAGATAACACAGATGCAGACAGCAAAAATTACTAACGACCCGGCATGGCAGTGCCCGGCACTCCAGGTTCCTGGGGAACTGGTTCCTGTTCCTCCTCAGCCCAGGCAGGTTTCTTGCCTTTGTCCCACACTGCACCTGAGCTACTAAGCCCTGTGGAGAGCTGGGACAAGGCTACTGGGTGGACAAGAGGGACTTCTCTCTTTGTCACTTACTTCTAAGCGCTGGGCAGTTTGGTTGAACCCAGCAGTTTCGGTTCAGACCCAGCTGCTGGACACCCAGAAGAAAAGAGCGGGGGACACTGTGAGCTTGTGGATGCAAACGCTGTGCTTGTGTGCACAGTCGGCCCTGCAAGCACACAGCAAACCTGGCTTACTCAGGACACGCAAGATGGGGCAGGTACCAGGCACGGTGTGCATGTAGAAGCTGTGAGGAGTCTCACCTGTGCCTGATTTCATGCCTTTCTGTCGGGGAAGTGGCAGGGACGCAGCAGTCCTACGGCAGGGTGCAGTGCCGATGCTGCCTACTGCTGCTGGGCTCAAGCTGGCTCCGACAGGGGCAAAAACGTGTTTTCACTGTGCTACGTAAGGTCGCATCTGTGACACCGATATTGGTCATTGCTGGTAAGAATTGACTCTATTTCTCACATATATTTGGATTCTATTTTTTTTGAGAAATGCTGCAAGAATTTTTCCCTTCTTGGCTCTTTACTTCAGTCACTTCTAAATCTCTGAGCTGAAGCTAAGCCAAAATACTCATGTATAGGCTAATTCAAAGGGGAAAAGATGATTATGAGTTCTTGAGTAGTAATAACAGATGATTTTTCAGAGTTTTTGTCCAATCTTGTTGTTCCAGAAATTTATGTTCTGGCATCCATGAGAAAATATGCCCACGTCTCAAAATAAATGCCAGGAAATCTCCATTTGTACGTGCCCATTTGCAAACTTTAGACACCAAAAGCCACTGCAGATTGTATTCCAGTTCTGCATTACCTTTTTTGTGATACTTTCTTCTAACAATGAAGAATGTCACCAGCTGAAGTCTTCTGGACACTAAGTTCTTCCAATGTCTAGTTCAGTTTACACTGGGATACCTCTTGAGGATAGGCCAATGCCCAAATTCATACCCAGCAGCATCTGCCAAAAGATGTGACAAAGGCTGCCTGAGCCCCGTAACTCAACGTACAATAACTGACCTTACAAGGCAGGTATATGTTAGGAAATATCCACACGTCTGCACACATGGATGCCAAGCTTGAAGCAGGTCAACTCCCTTTGCTCCCACACACTGCGTCTTGCCTAGCAGGCTCCAATCAATGGTTGTCAGTGCTCATGCTGTGCCTAACAGTCTTATGGCAGCTGGCAGGAGCAACTCCACCCTCTCCATGGGAATGCAGAGCTGTTCCCAGGAGGACACTTCCCTCTGGTGCATTGTGAGACTTGCTTTTTCTTAGCAGGCTCAAGGGCGGGCATTGTGTTCATCTGCCAAGGCATATGGCTTTGCAGGGCCTGCACGCTGGTCCTGCGTTTACTTGCCGCTGTGGTTTGGGACACTAGATCAGAGAGACAGTTCATCATTATGTGAAGGCATTGAGTATGGAGGCTGAACACAGAGTGTGTGATAAATCTGGCAAACAGGATGAATGATGCTGCGTTCTCATCCATCAGCACTTGAGGAGCAGCAGAACAAGACACAGCATGGTAGGTGGGATTATACTGCCTTGCTGATGTGGGATGACCAGTAATGGCTCCACAATGTCTGGGGGATGTCGCGGCTGTAAGACTCCAGTCTTTCAGGGTCATGGAACATGACGGAAGAAACCCATTGAAGTACTGAAATGGGCTCTCAGCAATTTTGCTTTGCAGCCTAGTGCATTTAGAACTTTCAGGGTAGGGTTGGCCTGTGCATGTGGAACACAAAAGCAAAATGTCACTGGCTTGAAAACCACCTGAAAACCACATTGCAAAAGCATGTACATACAGCCAGGACTTGCTTTTGTCACAGTCTGTAACTGGAAAACTAGAGGCATATATTATTTTGTGGGGCAGAGCCTACATACCGATGGATCCCTTAACCAAACAATGTGCCCTCGTAAGGACTACAGACTTAACGCAAGCAACAGAAATTAGGGATGCCATATGTGCTCAAATCCATGCCACGCCTGACAATTCGCATGAGTAATTACTCACTGCAAATGCATGTGCTGTTTTGTGGATTGTGAACTGTTGTTAACAGATAGCTTACAGATTTTACAGTGCTTCTTTTGCCTTTTGGGGTTTTTTTTTGAGCGCTTCTGGGATGAGGGCAATGTTAATCTTTATGGAATATTTTGTGCCTAATTAATTGTAAGGACTTAGGTAGCTGAGGGCTTTTATTTTCCTTTACAGGATAAAATATCAATTAAAATGTAAATCGCTGTGGTTGCTGGCCTGGGGACATGGGGATCCCTATAAATGAACTGTGCAGATTACTCAACTCTTTTCAAATACATTAATAATAATATGTTGGCACAGCTGCTCCTTCTCATTTCCTTACAATTAATGGACTATTTAATACTAAGTGTTAAAAACAAACAATGACCTGTATTAATTTTGCCAGTGTATGCAAGGGGATTAAAATAGTTGTGTAGTTAGAACTGTTGATTGATAATAACAGTTAATGGTCCCTATCAAAAAGACTGCAACCTGCATGAACAAAAACTGATGAAAAATGCAGGAGTTTCACTTACCTCCTTGCCTCTCCTCATTTCCCTCCCCTTTCACATCTTTACTTGGACAAGTGATGCAAGGGCTGGCTAGAGGCTGCCTGGATGAGAACTGTTTCTCCCCTTCATTTGCTTGAGCTGTCTGTCTCCCTGGAATTGTCTTCACTCTGCAGTAGCAAAAATGGAAAGGCCAGATGAACTCCCCCTTAAGCATCTGCAAAGGAATCTTTGCAGCGAAGGGCACATGCATCTCTCCAGAACAAGATGCAGAGGTCTGACCCATGCTGGAGGGAGAGGGGAGCTCTGTGCTCATAACCCTGTACAGAATCACAGACCCACAGGAAAACACGCTGAAAGTTGCTTAGGGTGGTTGTGAACTGGTATTGCTGTCCCTCACCCCGACTCTCTCCTCCTTCCTCTTCCACAGACCTCTGCAAAGTTCTCTGCTCTGTTCCTCCTGCATTTCTCTACCTCCTGGAACACGGCCTCTCTCTTTTGCCTCTGCAGCAGTATCTTCCACAGCTCTCTTCCAAAACTCCCTCCAGGGTAGCAGCAGTATGCTCAGCCTTCTGGCAGCACAGCTTACCCTGCAGAGCTCGGAGCTCCGTGCAGAACCCACCCAGCTAGAATTCCTTAACAAACATGCAACAGAAGGAATCCCCCCAGTACTACTTCTGTACATCAAGATGTAGGGTTAAAACCTTCCTTCCTCTTAATATACCACTTTTCTGAAGGCTGATGCACAGAAATAGCAAGACAACAATTGAGCATAACTGAATGCTCTGAGCAACTGTAAAATTACAACGTTAATGTTTTCCTTTATTTTTCATTAAAGAAAATTCTGACATCTTCTAGCAGAGGAGGCGACGTGATATCCTAGGGGTTGGAGCACTTGCCTGGGAAGTGAAAATCTGAGCTTTAGGCCCACTTTGAATCTCCACTTCTCAAGAAAATGCCTAATCATGCTACAAAATAGGCTACAGCAGCAGTGTCCTCTGCCCGCCCTGCCGAAGCAGAGCCAATGTGCAGCAGAGAGTGCAGGATTAATGACACTGGGGAGAAGGGACAAGCAATAGGGCACCCATGTGTAGCACAGCCAGCCGAGGACTCCCAGCAGCTTATGAGTCCTGGAGAGTTTTGTTCCTTGCTCCAAATGGTATTTGTGTATTTTAGCTTTGTGATGCTCAAACTTGCAGGACTAGGAGCAGAAATCAGGGCTCTTACCCCTTCACTTAGGGTTTAATGAAAAAAAAGGCCATCATCATCTCATCTGTACTTCCTTGTTCATTTGCATTATGACTTTCCTTCAACTTTAAATGCTCCTTGCTGCACTGAACCGGAATTATGACGGCCTTGCACATGACACTTAATACCACTGCCTGGCAGGACGAAGCCTTTACTTCGCAAGCTTCGGAGTGGCATTTGAAAGAATGTTGCTGATTGCAATCTGTACCGAGCAAAGCAGTTAAGCATGTTCTTTGCTTTCTTTTGTCAGAATTTGAAATTTTGAAGCAAGAGACTAAAACAAGAAACAAGCTGTCTTCTGGCAGCAGCAAGATACAAATATAAAGACACCATCAACTCAATACACACAATACACGTCTTCAGTCTCCTCTGAAGTAATACAAACTGCCAAAATTAAATACAAATAAATTCTTAAGAGGCTGCTTGCTTTTTTTTTTTTCCTTGGTGTTAGCTTCTGTGCTTTGGTGGGCTCTGTCTGAGCGTCTTTTCAGTCTCACATTGGTGCTTTCATCTCCAGGCCCCAGGCACTATCGTGCCCAACCTTTCTAATACGGTATGCATTCCCTGCCGTGAGCAACCTGTATGCACCCGCAGCCTCCGCTACTGAAGTGTCTCAGCGCCGCGTCTCGCTGTCTTCAGCCGCAGCACTGAGCCCCCCCAAAACATCTGCATCTGGGCTCCATGCGGCTCTGGCTCGCACCGCTGTAAGCTCTCTTGACTCCACCCTGATCAATGCCACCGTGACGTTAGAAGCACCAGGTCAATGCTGCAAAGAGTCCCACATCACAGGCCACAACAGTACTCCCTGCTTCATTTTCTTGGTTGTTGTGGATAACTAGTTGGGAAGTATTTGGGAAATTAAATGGGTTTATCTTTTGGCATATAAAACAGCTTTTAAAATAATGATCAATGACTATTATGTGTCTGACTGTTCTCCTTTAGATTGGAGGCCTAAGATGTAACTGATAAACAGTTGTGATGTTTATTGATTAATTAACACACCTCTAAGAGGCTGATAATACCTCACTGATAATACCTCAACTGGCTAATGACCAAATGTCTGGGATTAGCAGTACTCATTCACAACTGCATGACTGCAAACGCAACAATTCTGAGTTACAATTGCATTGCCTGTTACTAGTAGTAGTAAATCACAGTTATATTACTATGAAGAAGTCTCACAAATCACATGCAAGTTCTATCACGTTACAATCCTATTGCCTTCCCTGCTCCACTTAGTATTAGGGCCCATCCCTCCTCACTCCACCCTTCCACACCAAGTCTTTTGGACACAGACCTGATGAGGGTCCAGTGGGTTGTCCCACAAGTGTTGTCCAGCATCCCGGGGGGGTTTTACTACTGGAGGTGTCCACACTTCTGCGACCAGAATATCCCACCCTTCTTTGTTCTCCACTGGATTATACCTAATGCCTATTTTTTTATTTCTTGTTTTTTTCCTCTTTAATTATTTTCATTCCTAGTGTGTATTTTCCTGAACCCACCTTTTCACCAACCCCGTACCTGCCTTTTTCTGCCTACACTCCTCCCAGACAAATGGGACCTGTTTAATGACCTGCCCCTAATTATTTTTTCCTCATTGGTCCCAATTCTGCTACATCCATATGCAAATTTGGTGTTTCTAACACTATTATCTAGGCAGTTTTGATACAATATGGTGTTACTCATACTGTTATCTATGTAGTCCCAAGACTCCCTTCAGATCCTTTCATTCAAGCTGGTTACATTTTATTTATACCATATGCTTTTGGGACAGAATTATGTTATCTTACTTTAGCCTTGACTTCCCTGCTAACTGTATTTAATCCAAGCAGTTTCTTGTTTTATGCAGAGACAGCTTGCACACCAGAGCAACAGAATAACCTGTTTCGTGCTCACACAGCCTCTTTGCCCTTGAACAGTTTCAGTTGCCCCCCTGGTTCCCACGCTATCGCCCTGCACGTGCCACTGCTGCCACCCAAGTGCACCCCTGCACATGGCAAGCAGGCGGTGCAGAAGTCACTAAGAGAATGTCTTGCTGCTTCAAAGCCTCACCACGGGCCTTTCTTAGCATGAGAGGACACAAGGAGGAAAGGACATAAAGAAGAAGGCAGAAATCAGTCTCCTACAGCCTGCACTGCTGGCACGGTGGCAGACAGGCAGCGGGTGAGCCCAGGCCACACCACGTCTTCCCTCAGCAATCTCTTCCTTCCTCTGCACAGCGGAGAGAAGCAGAAGTAGAAGCAGAAGGGAGTGCAAGCAGCCAGCCTGGCAGCACCCTGCTGTCACCGGCCAGGCCTGCAGGGTCAGCACCATCTCCTGCCACCTGCATGAGCTGCTTCTGCTTGAATGTGTTACCAACGCTCAGCAGACAGGAAAGGGAAAGGCAGCTGGATTCAGTACTCCCTCTCCAAGCTTTTTAATGAGGCTGGTTGTGTCATGTCCTCATAGCTTCTCACTTCATCTCAATGGAAGGGAGCAAAATCTGCTTTTTATCACTCACTTCTGTTTGAGAAATAATATACAGCAGAGTGAGCTGGAACTTTTAAGGTCCAGTTGAATAGGATCCCCCAGAGAACTGCCGGACTGGAAGGACAAGAGACATAAGAAAGAGGACGTCTAAAGAAAACATTGGACCAATACTTGTTGAAGATGGTTATTTGACTAATAGGGATGAAGAAAAAGCGGAGGCATTCAGTGCTTTTTTTGCCTCAGTTTTTAATAACACTGATAGACCTTGGGCTGCCCGGTCCCCTGAGTTGGAGGACCACGAGTGTTGGGAACAGTGACCTTCCATCTGTGGGTACTGAAATTGTAAGGGACCAGCTGTATCAGCTGAATGTTCACACAGGCCCAATGGGATTCATGACAGGGTTCTGAAGGAGCTAGCGGGTATTATGGCAGGACACCTCTTTATCATCTACCAAAGGTCTTGGGAGTCTGGGAGGTCCCTGCTGACTGGAAGCGAGCCAGTGTTATTCCAGTCTACAGAAAGGGCATGAGGGAAGACCCAGGGAAGTACAGAGCTGTTAGCCTAACCTCAGCTCCTGGAGAAGATTATACCGGCTACTACTGAAAGGCATTTAAAGAGTAATGCAATCATCAGGCACAGAAAACGTGGGTTCACAAAGGGAAAGGCCTGTTTGATATCCTTCTGTGATAAGGTCACCCACCTAGTAGAAGGCAGCAGATGTAGTTTCTCTGGAATTTAGTAAGGCTTTTGATACTGTCCTTCACAGCATCCTCCTGGACAAGTTGTCGAGCTGTGGGATGACTGGGTTTACAGTGCACTGGGTGAAGACCTGGCTGAAGGGCAGAGCTCAAAGGATTGCAGTGAACGGGACTGCATCTGGCTGGTGACCGGTCACCAGCGGTGTTCCTCAGCGTTCAGTTCTAGGGCCAGTTCTGTTCACTATATTTATCAACAATCTGGATGCAAGACTTGGATGCACTGTTAGCAAGTTTGCTGATGATACCCACCTGGGAGGTGCTGTTGACTCTCTCAAGGGACAGGATGCCTTGCAGAGGGATCTGGATAGTTTGAAGCATTGGGCTATGATTAATGGGATGAAATTTAACAACTCAAAATGCCAAATTCTGCACCTGGGACAGAGTAACGCCATATATATATATATGTATATAACAAGTATAAACTGGGAGAGGAGTGGCTGGAGAGCAGCCGTGCAGAAAGGGATCTGGGGGTGCTGGCAGCCAGGAGGGCAAACCACATCAAACACAGCATAACAGCCAACCAAAAGAGGTGATTATCCCACCGTATTCAGCATTAGTGCAGCCTCACCCTCTGTGGCCACACAATTTAAGAAGGATGTAAAGGTCCTTGAATGCATCCAGAGCAGGTCAACAAAGCTGGTGACAGGGCTGGAAGGCATGTCCTGTGAGGAGCAGCCGAGGACTTTGGGCTTGTCTAGTTTGGAGACAAGGAGGCTGAGGGGTGACCTCATTGCCATCTACAGCTCCCCGAGGGGAGGCAGCAGGGAGGGAGGCGCTGATCTCTTCTCCCTGGTATCCAGTGATGGGACGCATGGGAATGATTCAAAGCTGCACAAGGGGAGGTTTAGACTGGATGTTAGGATGCATTTCTTTACCAAGAGGGTAGTCAAACACTGGAACAGACTTCCTAGAGAGGTGGTCGATGCCCTGGAACAGGCTTCCTAGAGAGGTGGTTGATGCCCCAAACCTGTCAGTGTTTAGGAGGCACTTGGACAATGCCCTTAATAACATGCTTTAACTTTTGGTCAGCCAGTTAGACTAGATGGTCACTGTAGGTCCCTTCTAACTGAAAGAGTTTATTCTATTCTAAACAATCCCAGAAGAGATCCATTAGCAAGGAGACGTGCATTGCTGCAAAAAATACTTCACCAATGTCAGCAACAGTATCACATCTTACTGTTAAGAGTCACTTGTTCTTGACAGGGAGCGCAGAGCCTCCTTCTTACTGCCAGAACCTCATCTCAGTGCCAGAGCCACAGCCAGGCTGCATTGCCAGTTGCTACTTTTCACCATCATCTGGCACCTCACTTCACTTTACTGCCAACACTCTCACCTCAGAACTAAGGAGCCACTGTCAGAGCTCGCTGCCATCTGCCTGTTCCCATTGCCAGCCCTACACAGTCTCGTCTCACTGGGTGCATCTGCAAAGGCATAACTGCTCTCACCGAAGGCGTGACTGCTGCTCACGCAGACGGACAGCAGTACCAGCAGAGCTGCGCTAATGGCAAAGCTAGCCTAGCAAGAGCACCCACGCAAGCATGGGAGTAGCTGCTCTGTGCGAGGGCCAGGTTGCCCCCACGCCACTGCTCGGTGAGCGATGCAGTTCCCAAGGTGGGCTGATGGGGTAAAGGCTACGTGGATTAGAGTCACAGCCTTGGCTGAAGGCAAGAACTCCCTGAAAGGAGGGTGTCGTGAGGTGGGTGTCGGTCTCTTCTCCCAGGTAGCAAGCAATAGGACAAGAGGAAATGGCCTCAAGTTGCGCCAGGGCAGGTTTAGATTGGACATTAGGAAAAATTTTTCCACCAAAAGGGTTATCAAGCACTGGAACGGGCTGCCCAGGGAAGTGGTCGAGTCCCCATCCCTGGAGGTATTTAAAAGCCAGGTAGATGAGGTGCTTAGGGACATGGGTTAGTGGTGGGATGGCAGGGTTAGGTTAACGGTTGGACTTGATGATCTTAAAGGTCTTTTCCAACCTAAACGATTCTGTGATTCTAAGAAACACCCCATAGCTGCTTCCCAGTCCTTCTGCTCCTCGACGATGTTATCAGGGAAGCTGCATCCTTTCCATAAAGACATCCTGGGGGACTACATGAAGGATTCACGGTAACATGACCAATGTTAAAACCACCAGACTAAAAGGCAGCAATTCCCAAGTGACTAGGAACTGACGAGGACAGCACGCAGCTGCCCTTGGGGAACCGGCTAAGCTGGGACAAGCTGTAATATAAGAGACAGTGAGTGGGATTCATGTGTAAACTCTGGACACCTACAATGTGGAAATGATTCATCTCATTTTGACGAGGACATCTGCATTTGGTCACGTGAACTGCACCGTCACATTTAGTTATTTCTCCTCCTACATGAATCAGGAATAGAGCTCTGCAATATCTAGCTCAGATGCCTTCAAGTCTGAATAGATAAATCTCACCCCGCACCTAGAGGTAGCGTACCCTCTGCTTAGAAGGCAAATTCTAAATGGTATGGGTCTCCCTGGCAGAATTCGCAGTCTCTCACTTTTATTCATATGCTTTTAAATTTCAGAACTTTCAGAACTTCAGAAAACAAGATTTTAAAAAGCCACACTTTACCTTCAAGAATCAATATATTCTGTATGATAACACCAAATTATTTATTCAAACTGTCTAAAAATAATGCTCCTTTTTTTGATGTCTTGTTAGAATTAATTAGAATTCGTTCACATGGCTTTCCGCTTTGATCTGTAAATCAATTTCTGACCCTACCAGCAGCTTGTGAAATATTTATTAGCACAGGATTATTATCACAGCCTGATTATTGTCTAGATTATCCAGCAGCATGCATGCCAGTGTGTTATTGCTGAGAAACTTGGCTATGGTGTTTGTCTGTAAATTATGACAGTAATTTTCCATGTCCCAGTCTCTGCCCTACTACAGGTTTCTGTTTACCCACACATTTTGGTCTGACAGTACTCTTCCGTCTTGACTGTCTCTCTGGCTTGCTATACAGACATAATCTTGCCAAGCAAGATCATAAAATCGATATGATTAAATCGAACAATGGTATTATAATGAAGTGAACTTCAAAAAAGAAATCTAAATTACTCGTGGGTGTCATATTTATTTTTAAAACGGAGTGTCTGATTTATGGTTATTTTTCTATGCCAGTAGGACTCCTTGCATATTAAATGTGACATCATTTAGGGGGAGGATATAATGGAGGTCTACAAAAGCGTATGTGCTGTGGAAAAGATGGATTGGGATTGATCCGAATACCTTCCCGTAACTAGGGCCTATCAAATTAAATTATGTTTGAAACAAACAGAACAGGGTGGTTTTGATACAACAGGTTGTAAGCCCGTAGAATTCCTTAACAAAAGAGGCCGTGGATGCCAGAAATTTGCAAAGTCCCAACAGGAGGCCAGAAAAGATACTCCAAGAAGAAGCTTTTTGGGTGTTATTACACCATCACAAGCTCAGGAAATTCCCTGAATGTAGGTTGGAGCTGGGACAGTGTTAGGGAAAAGGCACCAACACAGGTTGCCTCATTTTTATGCTTCCTTAATTGTCCAGGTGCAGCCACACTTGGAGATAAAAGAAGGAACTAGATGGACCCCGGATGCCTGCTCCTATGTTCTTCAAGTTTGTAGATGTTTACACCAAGCTTCTCCAGAAATAGAGGAAGCCTCTGAACTAGAGGTTGGCATTATTTCCTCATGGGAAAACATGAGGAAGCACCTAGAGTCAGCATCTAGACAGCAGATTAAGCGGTAAGGGCTTAAGCAGGGGTGAAGTACCACAGGAAGCCTCTGAAAACAAAAAGCAAGCAGCTTGCTTTGAATTAAATAACTGGATGGGCAAAAGAGAGGGTTCAGAAAGGAGATGACAAAGCGAGGATTAGGAAAATGGTCTCTCAGCAACATTCTCAATGAGCAGGACAAGATTGTCAATGGCAGAGAAAAGCACGGTGAAACGATTACGATGTTGAAAGTCTGAGCAAAAGTTTTGCAGAAGATCAGCTGTATTGCCTCAGGCTGTCAGCCCACCTTGCTCAGTACCATCCCTCTGGCAGCAGCAATAACAAGTGCGTAAGGAGTTTCAGTTGTTTGCTGTTGGAATGGAAAGCCTGTACGTTAGGGGCTGATAAAATCCACGCATAGCCCAAATACAGCTACGGCAAGAGAATTTGGTGCATCCATCCCTCACCGCAGGTAGGAAGGACTGTTGAGGCTTGAGGCCTGACCCAGCGACTGACACCCCTGTCCTCACGTGTGGCAATGGCACAGGCATTCCCAAGGTCACCGCACCGGGCTCCTCACTGCCCTGCCTCCTACCTCGCCCTACCTGCTCTCCTGCCTGGGATACGGCTGATGACCACGAACTCTCCACTGTGCGACATCGCAAGTGCTCACTGTACCTGGACAAAGGGGTGGGAAGATGGTACGTCTCCTCCCTGCCTTCTGCCCACAAGGCAGACACTGCATGTTGGTCCTTGCAGAGCCACAGGGAAAATGAAACAAGCGAGGTGACAGCTTCAGGTTTAGGCTCTCCTGCCTTCTCATCCTCGGTACTCTTCAGGAGCATGTGGCACTGGCAGCTTTGTGTCTGCTGCCTGGGATCCTTCATCAGGGCTGTCGCCATCAGGACATCCCTCTTGCCTTGCTCATTACATCCCTGCCTGGATGGAAGGACCCCTGCCAAGAGGTATTATTTAAAGCCTACACCCAGTATTTAAACTTGAATAACAAGCAAGACCATCACATTGTTCACAGTGAGTGGGAAAAGGGAAATTTCAAGGCAAAGATGAAAATCTCTGCCTTACTCATGCAGCGTTGCAGACGACAACTGCAAATCTTTGAGAGAAATGTCAGCAATATTTGTTTAAGCATATCTCTGGTTTTCATCTATGCACTGCTAAATATAAAATCCATAAACAACTTGAGAAGGAGGAACTGTGACCCAGAGCTTTTGTCCAAATGCCATAGTTGCTGGCTGTGATGGAGCACGTATGTCTTCCTTTGATGCTGTGTGGTCCAGCTTTTGCCCAGAGAGTTGTAATACATGATATGTTCCCAGGCCATTCCAGAGACCGACAGCAAGGTCTGGCCACCTCTGTGAAGAGACAGGCCTGAACCCCATCAGGCTGAGGCAAGCTGAAAGCTGTCCTCTGCATTTCTGGCAAGCTCTCTACCCCTTAGGCTGTTTTATCAGGCGTGACTAACCCTACACGAGCTTTAAAAAGCAAGCCCCTGGAAGGGTTTCTGATGGGAGCAACCTAAAGCCGGACGCGCCCGCAGGTTCGAGGCCTTCAGGGCACAGCCCGCCTGGGTGAGGGGCTGCCCTCGCCGCCGCCGCCGCCTTCTCGGCAGCCCCTGGGCTGCGGGAGGCGCCGGGGGGCCTGAGCTCTCCCCTGGGGGGAAGGGGAGGGGAGCCCGGGCCGCCTCCTGACGGGGTCACCGCCCCCCCCGCCCCCAGGTCCCCTCCAGGCCCTTCCTCCGCCCCCTTCTGCCCCGCCGCCCGCGCCCCCGCCCCTCAGCGGGCGACGAGCGGCGTGCCCCGGCCGCGCGCCCCTGCAGGGACGGCCGGCGCCGCCGCCCGGGGCCGCGCAGCAACGTGTTGCACGCCGCAGCCTGGCATGTGCCGTGCCCGCACCGGGCGCCCGGCCGCCCTGCCGCGGCGGCGGCTGCTCCCGGCTCAGCCGGCTCCAGCCGCTGGCTTCAAAACCTTAAAGGACCGCTGCGTTCCCGCCGTTCATTCCGGTGCTGCGCTCGCCGCCTCCTTCTCCTCCCCGCGGCTGCCGCTGCCGCCGCCAGCCCCTTCTTGAATTGCTCTGCACGGTACTGCTGCTTGGTGCAGGCGGGCACTTCCATGCAAGCGCCAGCCGCCCGCTGCAATCACAAGCATCAACACATCATTCGCCTCCCGCTCCGGATCCGGAGCGATTTCATTACTTGCGGAGGTGCGGGGACCTTTTTTCCGGCAGGGGGGTCCAGTGTCAGTTTATTTGCGGCTGCCGCTGTTATTTACAAGTCATCGGTTTTGCTCACCGTCCCCCGGGAAAGGAGGGAACCGAAGCTGCCAGGTAAATGCCCTCTTCCTTGTCTGCAGCACTTTAAGAGAGGCAGCGCCAGCCTGTCTCGTCGCATGGCCGCTTCGCCGCTATTGTACGGCATGAACCGCAAAGCGGAGGCAGCGTTTAATTGCACAGCTGTCACCGGGCAGTTCCCTTCGCTGCCCGCCTCTCGTGACATTTCTCCGCGGGGCTCCGGGGACAGGGAGGCTGCCTTGTACCGCACGGCTGCTGCCGGGGCTGCGGTTGCCCGGCTGCGTCCTTGCTCCGGCCCGTCCGCACGGCTCTGCGCGGGGCCGGGGGCCGGGGGCTGCCCCCCGCCGGGCTGTCGGCGGGGGAAGCTGCGCGCAGGGCCCGGCGGGAGGCCGGGGGTAGCCGCAAGGCCCCGCCGGGGCAGTGTCCCGCCGGCCCACGCGTGGTGCGGCGGCTGCAGGGGCGCGCGGCCGCGGCCCCGCCGTTACCGCTGTCGGTGTTGTCCCCGCAGGCCGGGCGGGCGCCGCCCGCAGCCAGCCCGCCGCAGCGCGCCGCCCGTCCCCGGGGAGGCCCGGCGGCGTGAGGCCGCCCGCCGCCGCCGCTTATGCAACACATCATCGATAACCACCCCGACATGGCCACCGCGCTGCTGGCGGGCGAGAAGCTGAAGGAGCTCATCCTGCCGGGGCAGCAGGATGACAAGGCGGGCGCGCTGGCGGCTCTGCTCCTCCAGCTGAAGCTGGAGCTGCCCTTCGACCGCGTGGTCACCATCGGCACCGTCCTCATCCCCATCCTCCTCGTCACCCTCGTCTTCACCAAGAACTTCGCCGGTAGGGCGGCGGGCCCCGCTCGGTGAGCGGCCCCCGGTCGCTGGCCTGCGGGGGGGCGTCCGCTGGCCTGGGGCGGCGGGGAGCTGGTGTGGGTGGCACGGGGTGCGGTTCTGCGCCCCTCGGGGTGCATCCCGGACGGGGCCTGAGCTGGGCCCTGGCTGACCTCAAGCGTTTGTCCTAACGTTAACTCGGGCGCCTACAGCTCGCGTGTCCAGCCAGCCCGCTTAGGGAGGGGCAGGTGCTTTCATGGAGACTGGTGCCATACTCGGAGATGGGTGCGCACTGTGCTTTGCCGTATTGTGACAGTGGAAGTCACGGGTGTGTGTGTTTCTGTTAAGGGCCTACATCTTCCATACAGCCGGTAACGATTTAAAAAGCCAGGTTTGATTGCCCACAACCGCCAGGGCGGAGCCCTGCTAGTCTAGGAAGGTTACGTTTTGATGAGCCTTGAAAATTACTGACCCAGTAAACTGTTCTGACACCTTTCGGGCCATTAGCGCGTACACAAACACTGTTTTACTTTCTGAAGTACAGGCTTGATGAGTATAGCAGTGCATGACTGCTGTTAAAGTCCCCTGAAGCTCCATTCTGAAGATCCACATGAAATTATTAGCGCTTTAGTATAGAGGGCTGACCTGGCAGTCTGTAGCTTGTGAAGTTGGTGGGAATTGGCTGTATCCAGTCTAAACATATCCCAGAATCAGGCTCTTGCTTTGCACTGCTTTGGGATTGACTTCCAGCACTTAACATATCCTTAATACCTGTTTTCATGATGAGATAAAGTTAAATTACCTAGACGAATAACTGCTTGCAAATGGAGTCTTGAGATTTTTCTTAATTATAGTTAAAACTTTTTCAATCGACCTCAGTTTTTAAACATACAGTTATATAGCTCAAGATCTTCAGCCACAGTTAATAAGAGCCTCGTTTTTCGGATGCTCATCTGGAGGTATTGGGGGAGAGGCCGTATTTTCAGGGCATGCTGAGCTTGCTGAACATCTGAAAACTGTCTCTTCGTAGCGACTGAAAGGCAGGATGCAAGGTCACCTTTGGTGATCCTCTGTAGAATGCAAAAGTTTTGGGATCCTTTCTTCTATTTGGTTTGTAGAGAAGTAAACTAAAAAGAAAAAGGCAATCCTACAGAAGCTCCCAAGAGCGCATACTTATATATGTGCCTTCGTACCCTTTGAGATATACAGGTTTGGACGTCAGTAGGCCTAACGATAACCTTGGGTGCAGGAAAGGTTGTGCCCCTTCACGTGTGTTCCTTTACATTGTGCGAGTTTCCTAGCAGAAGTCCTTTGGTGACTCATGGCTTGTGCAGGCAGCAGTAACTTCTTCTATGTGAACAAATCCTCCGAGGCTGCAGATTGCGGAGGAAGCCTCAAGTCTAAGAGACTCGGATTAATACGGCCAGTGTCCCTCTGAACTGTGGTCCACACAAGTACGTGGAAGAGGGGGAGTCAACTGAATTTCTGCATTTGAGTTTATTTTATGCTGTGGAAGACCGTTCTCTAGGCTGATGGTTGTGTTCCGGATTTTCTTTTCAGAAGTACCAAAAGCCGTATCATTTGTGTCTGCTTACAGACCAGGTATGCTCATTTGACCCAGTAAGATACAGGGCAGTAACCTGTTGTGTCCTGCCAGGACACAGCTTACAAGGCAACGCAGAAAACAGCCTGGTGTCTTTGGAAAGATGTGGGGCAACACTCTTCTGTCACACGAGGTGTTTGTTGAGATGGTCTTCAGTTAGAAAAATAATATGAGAAAAAGGAAGAAAATAAAGATACAAGAGAATGTAATGGAAATGCTGTAACGGTCTGATGAAACTAAATAGATTCCTTTTTGGAGTGGAGTTGAAGAGCTGAGGATTAGTGGATTCAGTTCTGCTTCCACAGAGTTCAAGAGCAAAACTCTGATTAATTTTAATGTGAGCTGAATCAGGTGTTACTCTGTTACCAAAACGGTGTGTACTAAGTCAAGCTTGTCCAGAGACACTGAGGGTGGTAATAACGATAGTCCAGCTGGGTACATGCTTATCACAGATACTGCAGTTTGTGTTAGGTTTCACCCATGCACTGCCATTGATCTTTACAAAAAAAAAAATCTATCTTTGTTTGCTTGCTTTGGATGTGCAATTTAAATAACAGGTATGAAAGTGCTGACAAAATTGAACAAGGTTCCTGCTGCCCGTTTGGTTGTGAATAGCTTAGTAGCTTCCCAAACTTTGATTTGGGCCCTTGTGTCCATCCGTCAGTGCTTCAGAGTAGGAAATAAGGCACTGAGCCTTCCGGGGCCAGAGGCTGGGGTGAAACATAGAATCATAGAATCGTTTAAACATGTATGAAAGCAGAGTCCAGCCCCCCAACACAGGACGAAGAATTTATTTCTTTTATTTCTTTATTTAAAAGATGATTAGCAACCGTAAAAATCATTATGTATGTAGTATAATACATTGTATACTGTCGTTTGCCTGTAGATGAAGATAAAGTTATTTAGATAATTATGTTGTTCTAGTGCCATGGGCAAAGTCGTTGTTTAGGTTAATGCATTTGCTATGCCTGTAAGTGATTTGTTGTCCTTATATTATTCTGAACTTTACATCACTTGAGAAATTAAATCACCAATTTCTGTTTTAGTAGCATGAAAGGCAAGACCTAATTGTTTAGCAGGTACTATGCTGATTTTCTGAATAAATCGCAATCCAGCTGAACTTAATGTGTTACAAAAGGCTTTAAATTAGGTATTGGACTTTTCTTCTATTACGTTTATCATAGAATCATAGAATGGTTTGGGTTGGAAGGGACCTTTAGAAGTCATGTAGTCCAACCCTTCTGCCATGGGCAGGGACACCTTCCACTAGACCAGGTTGCTCCAAGCCCCATCCAACCTGGCCTTGAACGCTTCCAGGGATGAGGCATCCACAACTTCTTTTCCTCATATATCATCTAAATCTGCCCTCTTTCTATTTTAAACTGTTGCCCCTTGTCCTGTCCTTACAAGCCCTAGTAAAAAGTCTGTCCCCATCTTTCCTATAGGCTCCCTTTAAGTACTGAAAGGCTGCAATAAGGTCTCCATGGAGCCTTCTCTCCTCCAGGCTGAACAACCCCAACTCTCTCAGCCTTTCCTCATAGGAGAGGTGCTCCAGCCCTCGGATCATTTTTGTAGCCCTCCTCTGGACCCGCTCCAATAGGTCCATGTCTTTCCTGTACTGGGGGCCCCAGAGCTGAACGCAGGACTCCAGGTGGGGTCTCACCAGTGCGGAGCAAAGGGGCAGTCACCTCCCTCAACCTGCTGGCCACGCTCCTTGTTATGAAGCCTGGGATGCTTACTATATCCCCTTACAGTCTGACTCAATGTGAAAAAAAAAAGGCTGTCATCCTTGGTTCACTTTTGCCCTATAAATGAATCAGTAACATAACCAAAATTTATTGGGAGGTAAAATTTTGTTTCCAAACTTCACTACTAGATGGCAGTGCATTTTGGGTGAAATGGAGCTCTGCGGAAGAAAGGCGTAGGGCATACACATCAGTAGGATGTGGTCCTGAGAGTTAAAGTCAGGCTGCAAAGGTGTCAGTGGGAGTTTGACTGTTGATTTCAATGGGGACAGGACTTCGCTCTGATGGCTGAGGTAAGATACAGTTCTGGCACTGGCCCCTCTGCAAAGAAGTGCATACAGCCTTTCTTTGCACTTCCTAAACTTCTTTCATAAGAGAAAATCAAGTCTTTCAGCTAACCTCTTACATTATCATTTCTGAGTCTCCCAGTTCTCCTTTAATGTTTTTCAAGCAAACCAGTCTGATTCCAGAAAGGACATCCTTAGAAAGTTAATGAAAATAAATCCATGTCCTGTATTTATACTGGGTATAAGATCAGCATAAAGTCATTTAGGAGCAATAGTCAGCTACCCCACACAAAGGAAGCCCAGGCAAGTACCCACTAGCAAAGAATGAACCTTGTTTCCCATTCTAAAAGTCACCCATGGACAGACTTCATATAATACTAAGACGTCCTGAATTTAGAGGCCAGTGTATGTTGACCTTGAAGATAATAAGGAAAGTTTTGGAGGTGTGTTTCTCTTATCCAGTGGGTGGATCTATATTTGAGTGGAATTGGTTTTCTGGAGTCATGGGGCTCTTGGCCCTGGTGAAGGTGTCTACAGAAGGCAGCATTGACTAAAGGAAACCTCTCCCGTAGCCTTGTTCTTGTTGAGAATGACTGTGCACAGTAGGTAGTCCCAAGGGAACTTACTTCTGTTTGCTCTGTTTTCATTTGGAAAGGACTGCTTTAAAGAGAAATTAAATTTCTATTTAACTAAACCCCATTATATAAATAATTTAAATGACCCCCATTATACCCTATATATTCTTAGGCATCTGCTGGAGCACTCATGCAAATGTGTTTTGCAGTGCTTTGCAAAGGTCCATGCTTGTATTTGACTCGTTAGAGGTTTGATTTCTCCTACCTGGAGATCCAGAAGCCTGACTTTCATTCCCCAACAGCTTGAACAGTTAGTTATTCCCCTGCAGACTAGAAGTAAAATACAACCAGTATGAACAGAGAGTTCAGATTTGGCAGTACTGTGCTGTCCCAGTGCAGGAATAGGTGACCCAACCAGGTACTGGCAGGCGGAGAAGCAAGTTGAAAGCCTTCCATTTCATCTGTGTTGGAGCCTGCAGGATTGTTCCCTTTCCTACAATAAAGGGTTTAGTATTCTTTTTATTTAGTTAGTTATTTAGTTATTTATCTATTTATTTAGTTTTAAAGAAAGCATTTAAAGTGTTTTCATGTTGAAGCAGGCTAGCTGTAGATTAATACTTAGTGAAAAAAATGGTAAACCACCAAACTAATTAAATGTTAGTAGGTAAGGCTCTAAGATACGTAGTTCTAGTCCAGCTACAGCCTGTGTCAATGTTCAGCAGTCGTTTTTAGTGATGATGCTTCAGTATCTCCTGTCAAGGCATGGTCAGTCTGGGGAGGTATGGATCTAGATAAAAAGGGTTTGGTCCTTTAGTACACCACCTTTCCATTTTCACTTCCTTTCTAAAATGCACAGAAGGCAGAGTATTATTGGGCTGCAACACTGATTATCAGTTTGAAGTGGGTCTGTCTGGTGTTCCATGTGGTTTTCATCCTTTCCTCTACCTTCCTTCTTGCTACCATGGAACTAGTACACACACCCCACAGCCACGAGTAGGATGCTGTTGGGTCTTCACCAGCAAGTGCTGTATTCTGTCCTCCTTGAACGGCAACGATGCTACTGGCAGCAAGCGGCAGCCTTTTGTAGTGGAACATCTCATGGCATTTGCTGAGCTTCCAAGACACTATTCTGCAGTCCAGTAGACAAAGAGATACTTGGCTTTCAGGATGTGCTGCTTTGTTTGTTTGTATTGTTTGATGCTTTTACTAAGTGGTTTAAATATTCCAGTTCAGTGTTGTGCAGCGTTCAGAAGCAATGCTATCAGTAAGTGTCTTTGGGAGGTTCTCTGTGGAAGGGACCAGAGAGTGGTGGGCCACAAAGGAGAATGCGTTGCTCTTTCTGTTACCTGTTATCTTCACAATATTGAAATATTTTGCTTTCCAAACTTTCAAAAGCTTTAGAACTGATGTGGTCAATTACAAGGATTGCTAAGTCATATCCCTCTTGCATAGTGCCTCCTGCTTTCTGTTCACGATGAATTATTCTTTCTGTATTGCAGTCATGTTTGCTTTTCCCTAAGAAGCTGTTAAATACCAATATTTTATTAAAATAAAGCAAAGCAGTCATCCAGCCGATTTTTGTATTTTAGTCAGAAGCCAAGCTTTGGCATTGATTTTCTTGCTAGGTTTACAAAACAGTGCCTTCAAAATACCAAAAAGATGCTCATAAATACTGTATTTCTATGTCTCTTAGCAGTTACGTAGCTCAGCCCTCTACCACCCTTCTGCTAGAAAATTCTCATGAGGAAGTAATGGAAGGAGACAGTAAGTTAAATGACTGAAGGGTCAGTTCAAGTTTTTGTGTTTCTTTTCTGATTTGTAATCATTTTACATAAGCAATGCTTACTTCACTGTGTAGTACAGTATATGCGTGAGTTCAATGTCTTCTTATGCATTTCACCCTACAGTATGCCATTCTCTGTTATAAGATGGAGTTTTATTTTGTATTTCTGGTCAACTTTTCTAATTTGTATTTCTGTTTCAAGTTGTGGGCAGCATATTTACATGTGCTAACTCACCTGACTTATCTATTTAGATGGCTTTTGAGCCTCTTTTCCATTTTTTTTTCTCTTTAACTGCACTTAAAGCCACATACAGTAAGAAAGTGAAGATGACATTTTTCCAAGTGGTTATTGTTAGTGCTAAGAGTACAGGGCCAGATTGTTTTATGTACGTGACGGCACTAGCGCAGAAATTGGTTCTGAGGTGGTATTAGCTGTGATAAGATAATTTAAGGAGTGTCTTGGTACCACTTCTATTTAAGTGCTTTCTAATCATGCATTTTTAAAAAGAACTGAAATAGCAACCGCAGGCTGGCTGCAGTTCAGCCACTGCCTGTTGGCACTGCTGATGGAATTTTTCCCAAAGTGTAAGAGCAGTTCACACACACACAAACACGAGGTGTGCACAAGACATGTGAGCTCCCTCTCCGTGAGCTTTGGTCATTTAAAGATTTGCAGTTACACAGTTGAATGTTAAATAGAAAGGTAATCTTGAGGAAATGCATGAGCCTCACATGTAATTGTTCCGCTTGCAGTTTCTAGCCGCTACAGATGTTTTCTGTCATGAATTCCATTTCTCAAACTTCATTGACACATATACATCATCTCTTTTCACATGATATTTTATGTCCCTGTTTGTACTATTAAACCCTTCATCTTCCCAAGTGTCATGTATGTGAAGAGGTCCAAAATGCAGATGAGATTTAGCTTAGTATGTGCTTTCAGATAACTTCAACAATTTGAACAAGTGGTCAAAAATATTTTCGTTTAAGAGCTACTTCATTCATCTTCATCAAGAGGAAACCTTGTGAATAAAGTAGAGTAAGGTCAAGACTGTTTTTCAAAGCTACCCTGAAGTATTTTGAAGCTTTTTTCTCCCTAAAGTGGGTAGAAATTATGCATCCATGATCTAGAAGAAATCTAAGCTTGTACTGTTTCTTAGAACTGTAAAACTCTTGAAGAAGAATCCGCATCATTACTGAGTTCCTTGGGTTCTGTCAGCATTAAAAATTACTGCAGTGAGCACCGTCAGTAGGTATACACATTTAATTACAAAAGCTGAATAATTTCGCAGTAGACTGGCATGATTCTTTTAGAGATTCCCTTTGTTTCCCATGGTACAGGATTTATTCTAAGAAAAGCACTGAAGTCAGTGCAGATATTTCCATCGTCAGGGATTTTGTCCCAGGACTGCATTATACTCTTGCATTGGAACTTGGAAATACAGCAGTTCACTATAATAGCAAGGTTTGGGGATTTGTTTGCTTTTCTTCACTGGCACCATGCCTGTCGTGCAGATTCTAAGTTACCAGAACAGTGATGCAGCCAGGTGCTGAGATTCATGGTGCATTTTTTGCAGCTTAATGGCTCAGTGACTATTTCTGGAACGTTTTAGTTATATGCTGAAGTAATATTTCAGCATTTTGAGATTGAGGTGCCTTATCTTATGTGGTATCCGTGACCTGTTCAGGAGAGCAGGAGACCCCCACACAGAAACTGGCAGAGCCCCTGGGAGCCTTGGGAGGCAGATTCTCCTGGCTCTGTCATGATAGATCAGACAGTTCTGATACTTTACAAAGCCCAATTTCTCTACACATGGCAGAACCAGTTTTCCAAAAAGCAGTAGACCAGCCATCTCTGCCTCCAAAATACTATGTTATTTTAGTAACATAATTACCTAATGAGCTAACTATTGGTGGTGTTCTTCTTTTCCAGTACAACGTTTTCCGGGTGCTGTGTTGATGCCAAGAGGTACTTAATACAAATCAACTTTTTAATTTCTAACCCTTAAATAAGGGTAATGCAGTAGAGCAAGCCTGCTGTTTCCTGTTGCTTCCTGTGTTTGTATTTTGCACTTGACCCTTGAATTAAGAAGTGACCCTTGTCTAGGTATCATCAGTTTCACTGGATTTTCATAATTCATTTCGCTTTGGCATTTATGTGTTCTTGCAGTTTGCTTTAGCTATTACTCTGGTCTGCATTATCATAGTGTCCAGGTGTTTGTGTAGTTGCTTTGGGGTTCCATCTCTAGAGGGGAGTTTTTGAGTTGCCCCAAAATACTTTTTTGATCTTTGGTAAACATTAAAACACTTATCTTCACATGTTACTACTTCTATGCAGATGATCTGTACTTCACTAAAATTCCACTCACCTCCTCATGTAAGGGCTAAATTTGGAAGCAAATGTTACTCAGATCTCTTTTGTAGGACTTATCTGCATGGCTGAATTTCATTTATTATATTTCAATGAGTGCATTCTTTTAAATTCAGATCTAACCTTCCCTCAGATCTTAACAAAACCAAAGCAACATTATAATACAGAAACATATCTCTAGGTACAAATATAAGCATTGTCATTTCCTTCCAGGTGTTTTCTGTTTTCTCTCAGAGCTCTCTTGAGCATAGGAAGAAATGCTCCTAGTGATGTTTAACAGTACAGTCACTATAAACAAGCTCTCTTTCCAGTAATGTTGCCACCATCACATGGTGGATGGTAGCTCATTACTGAGGAAATGTTCCTCTATAGGAGCACCCTAAGGGATTTCATTTAGGTGTTTCTGCACCTTCTCCGTAACGGTTGCTATTTCTGGAATAACCTTCTCCAATAGACTTCAACATATCAACCAAGTAGGAGTAGGTATCTTTCTCTCCTAAATAAGCTGAGCAGGCGTTACAAGTCTTTAAGCCTCAGATTGCTGGTAAGTGAACTTCAGCATACCAGCTAATTTTAAAGAGCCAATGTTTATTGCATACAGGGAATATAGTTCTATAAATTTGTATATACACTAGGAAAGTGTATTACTAATGTATTGATTCTGCAAATCCAAAATATATGCAGTTCAAGCAGCAGTCCTGCAAGGAAAAAAGACCCAAATACAGGGACACCTGCTGCTGCCTTTACATTCCCTGTGGGGAACCCACTACCTACCAGTCTTTGAAGCTTCTTATCTACATCTCACCCATTATGACTAATCCTTGTAGAGCATGGGCCAGTAAAACTTACTAGCAGCAGTGGCTTCCTGTCTCATTTCTTTAGGGACTTTCTTTTCAAGATTTTTTTCTTGAACAGGACAAGTGGTTTCAGAGAGTGGGCAAAAAAGGCTATACCTTACCTTGTTGATCATGGAGAAATTTGTACCTTAGGAAGACTTCATGAGCATGGAACCTATATTCAGATTTGGAAAGAATATTCCCTAAGAAAGGTAAAGGTATTGTCTTTTTGTTTTGATAAAAGTAATAATGCTTAATAACTAGCTTGCTAAATTAAGGCTTAGTTTGATCAATGTTTTCTTTTCTTATTCATATGAGTAAACTCAGTGAGTTGAATAGGACTATATGACTACAGTTGATACACAAAAGTAATTTCAGGAATCCATCCTCATGCTGTACTAATTTCTAACCTTTAAATGCCCTTTAAATAAAGTAGTTGAAATAAACCAGTTAAATTAAAGGAGTTTTTTCCTTTGGCTGTGACGTAATTTGGGTATTAGCCAGCATTTGTTAAAATCACATTCAAAGTAGAGAGTTACATATTCCTTGTGTGACTGAGATGGAAACCCTGTATACTATTTAGATATTGTTATACTTCTTTAGACAACATTTTCAACCTCAGTAACATGAATGTTTTTTGTTTTTGTTTTTTTCAGAGAGAAGAAGATCCAGGACATCTCTTCTTTTCCGTTTAAAAATTGCCAAAAAACTACTAAATAAATTACTTCTGTTTCTCAAAATAAACAGTTTGTTACCTGCTTTCTTGTGCAATCCTTTTCGTACCCGAGATGAATGAGGCGTGTATGTCTGATTGCCTACACATGTGTGACACAGTGTAAGGAAAGCAGTATGATAAGGACTACCCTTGTCAAATACTGGCAGTTATTGCTGAATTCAGGGAGTTTCTCATTTATCTTGGCTGTTAGAAACTTGTGTTCTGGCATCTGATGGGCAGGGAGATTTAGAGATTCTACCTAAACACTGAATTTCTCCTTAAAGTCAAGTGGAGAGGACCGTACAAGGAATGCTTCAGAGATCTTGACTGGAATCCCATCTTTTCTTCATAGGCAGGTTGGGCACCAGCATGAGGATGATTTAGCAGCCCTCTCCAAGAGGGCAGAAAGCCAATTGCTAGGATGCAGTAGGCCCAGGGTGAGTCTGTAGTGTATTTAACTCAGTAAGCGTACTTATCAATGTACTTACCTGATACTTAACTTGGGTCTCCGGCACGAGGGTCTAGGCACTTGTCCAGGAGCGGAGAGATCCATCCTGCATGGCAGCACCTAAGCACCACTTCTGCTGCCTATACCCAGTGTAGAGCTGTGGTGGTCAGGCTGAATGTTTACTTCTAGATCCTTGAAGAATTTTTTGTCCAAGAGTCATACTTACCTTTGTCTTGGTGTAGCAAGCACAAGAGTTTTCATTTTTGAATTACATTTTCTGAAAATTGGGTTCCTTTTTTTTCTTTTTTTCTGTCTGCTGTTAGAAAATTGTGCTGTTCCTTCTGCATTGCTGAGTTATTGCACTAGAATGCTGAAACCATGCAATTCAGTTGGAAGATTAATGAGGCATGATTACTTTTTCCAGAGTAAATTCTAAAAGTTGGAGATCACAGGAGGCATACATAGTTTTTTATTATGGTTTATATTTTGCTTTGGGTGAATATGCTTCATATGGTAGGTGTGAAAAGTCATTTGCCCTTTTATATAGGGGCATATACTGTTTATTACTAATATTTTCCTTTCTTACTTTTTAATGTCTACCAAAAGCATTGTAAATGTGTTGTCCATATATATTTAAATAACTTTTGCTCATAATAGTATTTTAGAAGCTTGAAATTGACCCCCTTACAGCATCAGTTCTTCAAAGAGAGACGCACATGCCAAATTTTATGCACTGTGAGTAATGCGGTTGGCTTCAAAGGAACTGTCCAATGCATGAAGTCACTTAAGCCTTTTTAGGAGCAGGTCTAATTTCTTACAGTGTTGAATACTAAGAGATTGTCATTGTTATCTTTATTTTGAAGGGGTAAGTGAATGTTTGTGTTAGATGCAATTCAACTCACTTCCCTGGGAAGACTTGTAAAAACTTAACTTTGCAAAGGTGATGGAGAGCGGTACATATCTACCAGCTCCACCATGTCTTCACAGTGTCATTTCTGAATACTGTACACCAGCTCACATTTTTTTGCAAGGTTTTTTTTTTATAGATAGGCAAATACATGCACACACAGAGCCTCCTTGGTGAACTTCCTTCGATTGAGATGCAATACTGGGGCCTGAGCTCTAGCCACTTGTATTGCAATGGTAGCTTTCTAGCCATGTTTTACCTAGTGTGTTCCTAGTGCAACTGGCCATTGCATTCATTCTTGGAAATGGCTGTTTCTCAAAAGTGAAAAAAATTACTCCTGCATGAATCAACCGTTCTTGCTGGACATGACCTAAAATAAAAACCAAACCCTAGTTCACCTTGAGGAGAATCAAACATTGGAGCAGGTTGTGCAGGTGGCTTATGTAGTCTCCATCTTTGGTGGTTTTTCAGACCAAGGCCTAATCAGGCTGGTCTGAACTGAGCCTTGACCCTGCTTTGAGGGAGAGATGGGACCCTGTAATTTCCAAGGTTCCTTCCAGCATTTCCATGACTCTGCATTGGGGTATAACTTCAGGGAATGGTCTACAATAGCAGTTACCAGATTTTTCCGTCGGAAACACTATTCACTTTTGCAGGGGGAGGTTTCACAGAGGTTCCAACCCCAATGCTCAGCACCCCAGCCCCTTGCATGAGGAATTACAGAACTTAACAGGACTGTCTGTCTTGCGTGAAATTAAGCAGGATTTAGTTATCTAACACAATCATTTGCAGCCCAACAGTGTTTAAATCAGGGCATCTTGGAGAGGGCAGTTGAATGTATGCTCACGTATGTGGAGGTTGAGGAACCACTGGAAGGAGGTGGCTGACTTTGGATTGGGAACAGAAGGAGTGGGAGCCTGTGCCTGCCGGAAGCCCACAAGCATTTCTTGGAGCCTTTACTAATGGGCAGCAGACTCGCAGCTCCTAGCTTCCATACTTTGCCTTCACTCCTTCTTTCCATACTGTTGAGATGCTTTGTAAAGAGTTTTTTGAGCACAGTCCCTTCCTTCATCCCTCTCCCTACCTTGTCTGTCTTCTTGCAACCATGTACTCTCTTCTGTTCCCCTAAAGTATGCCCTTTGTGCCACAATACTTCTACAAGTCATTTTTCTCCATTTAAGTAGTACTTAAACTGATGGGATGAGATGGTACAGAATGGAGCATGTGAAAAAACTTGGCTGTCAAGGGGTTTTAATTTTTCAAGTGGCATAACCCAATCAATTATATTACACAACTGGCTAAGTAATTCTGCATCAATTATTTCATCTGCTTTGCATGTCTGAAAAATATAGTGAGATGTCTCTCATACCTCATCCATCAGACTAGTTTTGTGGACTTCTAGAAGCTACTTACATGCACCGTGAGCAGGATAAAATGTATTTATGTACAGCTGTTGAAAAGACCTGATGTAGTGCTCCTGTGATCCTCTAATAGTATCGAAAAAAGGGAAGCTAATCTTCCTAGTATGCATCTTTATGCTCATCAGTATAAGATAATGTATAATGTACTTTATAATATATTAACATCAAGGACTTTTTTTTCCAATGGAGTAATTATTTCTGCACAGCATTAGCATAGTAACAGGGTTACTTAGTCTCTTGAAAATTATTCAAAAGGAAATTTCCTGGGAATGTAGGTAAGTATTACTGAAGACAGGATTTGTTCTTGGGTATTCCTGGTGATTTTTTTCTGAAACTGTGTTGAACTTAATATTCTGGCATGCAGTTAACACTTTTGTGTAGGTGGACCTAAGGGCAGACCTTCAGACTTCGAGCTTACTGAGATTTTACTCTGAGCATCAGAACTAAAAATGTCACAGTGAGCCCATCACATTTAATGCAGAAAAGTTGAGTTCAGTATTCCAGTCACCAGTAATGATGGCAGGTTCGTTATCTTACTAGGTTTTTTGCCTTTGGTATGGATGCACATGTGTGCAAATCACAGATACATGTCCATCCTGAGCCACCTTTTCAATATTGTTTGGAACTGGCAAAAGGTTATTTTGGACATGATGACCTCACTCTCTGTTTTTTTTGGTAGGAGTTTCTGTCTCCTGGGCTCATAAGAATGTAGTTATCAAGGAGAGTGGAGGGATAGATTATATTTATGGGCTTAAGCCTAGACAATATTGAGAAGACGACCAATCTACTCAGCCATAATAATGTCCCCTAAGCTTTTAAAAATATTTTCCTTACAGCATCTCACTCTATTGCCTTTTCCTATGCAATTGAACAGTTATGCCATATGCAATTAAACTGAAGACTCTTGGGAAAAAGCTGCATTTCATGGTGGCTGGAGCGATTATATGAAAAAGAAACTTCCTAAATTGCTTGAGGATTTTCAGAGTGAAATAACAATATCAGTAGAAACTTTCTATGTTTATGAATGCAAAGTTAAAAGCAAATACATTTTTATTGCATGATCCAATGTCAGAGCTATGATTTGAACATTCTTACAGCCTTTCTTTAATGCTACTTACCTATCAGGAGAACATTGTAAAATAAAAAAATACTTCTGCTGTGCCTTCTTGAAACTGTGTGTTAAGTAGGGCCCTCGCAGTCAGTGAGCTGTATGTGTGAGAAGAACTTGTTATTCCCCCATCCTCATCAGATCTGCATGTTGAGATCCAGCTATATGTTACTGCCATCTTTCATAAGAAACCAGATTAGTTATTGACATGATGCTTTTCTTTTTTATTTCTTCCTGATTGACGCAGATTGCAGTAGAGGAGAAGCAGGTCCGTGCTCTACTTTGATGGGATCAAACACCTTCATGGTGTTAAATGTCAGGTTAAATGCAAGGCAAAATGCTGGCATCACCTAAGAAGGAGCACTCACAAAAGCTAACTCAAACCTAGTGGCAATCTTGCTTGGCAGCCTCTTGTGAATGAAGAGAGGTTCCTCCAGGGGACAGCTAAATTAGTCTTTTCCTTTGAGTCATTTTCTGGAAGGGTCTTTCTCTCTTCTCCATTGTCTGGACCGTTTTCTAGATGAATGAGCTGATGCTATGCTTTGTGAGCCAAGTCCTATGCTGAGAAGGTTAAGCTAAATTCTCCTGTGGAGTAACTTTACCAAAATTAGTCGCATTCACTGATGGTTGAGTATGGCTTAAACATATTGGAAGATACTGTTTGAATAAAATTGCATTGTAACCCCACTGCCCCCACTTCAATCAGTTATAAGACATCCCACTGACTTCACTGAGGACAAGGTCCATCTGAACGGCGTTGGGATTTACATGGCATATAATGAACATCATGTCAATTTAACAAATATGCAAAGAAGATATTAGACTAGCATCAATAAATAACAAAACATCAAATAAGAATGGGACACCATCCTCAGCTATCCCAATAAATTAGAGATCTCTCACAACTTACTAGGCAATGGGAGCAGCTTAAAAAATGTTTAATGGAGGAAAAACAAACAAATTCCTGTAAAATGACATTTGCTTTCTTTACTGGGCTGGGCAGCCCCATTTCTGAAGTCGCGTTTAATGAAGCTGTTCAGTCCAAACCAGTTGTGAAGCTCTTCAGACTTTATTCCCTGAAGCAGTGGCAATGGACAGAGTGCAGAGTTAGTCTGTAAGTGATCTGTCCAACGTAAATGTAAATGTTGAGATATTTTTATTTGTTTCATTTTGTAATTTATAAAATAAAGATGTATTTGATTGTTGTGGTATATATACAATTTTGGCAGAAGTCACCTTAGCTTTCAGGTCTCAGTGAAGAGAACTGTTCACAGTTTATTTGGTAGTAGCCACTGATACATGAATCCAGAAAGAATCCTTATGGATGATTTGTATAAATACTTGTTGCTGTCTTCCCAAGTATTCATGGTGCTGATACCTAGGAGAAATGAACCCATGTATGTCACAGGAAGGTAGGTTTCATATCGGCAGGTTCTAGGGCTTAGGGACACCCAGTTCAAAATATTTCTGCTTATGAGAAACGCACCATTGCTTCTTTGCCTTTTTTTTCCCCATGGGAACATTTTCACGTAGGAATCTACTTTGTCTGCTGGGAAATCATACAGAAAATCTCTGATAGTAGGAGTTGTAATTTTTTACATGCATGCCTTCATGGGTAGGGTTGGGAGGGCATGTAATTACTGAAAAGAAGAGAGACAGTGAGCATTTTTCATGTAATTACATGGCTGTGAATACATAAAAGTAGTCTAAATGGGAAGCTGTGTAACATTAGAGTGCTTTAAGCTCTCCTCTGAGGTTGAAGTTAGTTCATTTTAAAATAGTCTTCAAAAGTGATTTTAAAGAATTTGCAGGGCTAACTCACTTTACATGCTGTCTTGGGTAGCATCATTTACTCTATCGATCAACTCTGTTTAAATTGGTTGTATTTCTAGAAAAGAATCCTCACTGAATCACTTTTTAAAACAAAACAATTTTTGTGCAGTCCTTACCATGTAGATCTCTGTGGGTCACAAAAGAGGTTTACACCTCAACATTTTACCAAAGAACTAGTAAATGCTTTCAATTTGCTTGCATATGCAAAGTAGTTGGTCAAGGAAGGAGTCCTCTGTTAAGCCAAAAGGATTATGGTTTTTTGCCTGCATATTAATTTTTAATATTTTATTTATTGTTGTCAAAAGACATTTTATTATTTCTCTTCATTATTTGTATTATTAAGAGAACAGTACTACCACTCTCTTCCAGTGAGCTGTTCTCAATCTGAATTGTATACTGTGTTTCAAAACTGGAGCAAGCTTGGTGTTCTTGAGTGGTTTTCAATTCAAGAGAACATGCCTTCTTCCTATGGGTCTCATTTTAGCACGTTTTTTAAAAGTATACCAGAACACTGTAAAATATATTCCCTTTGTTCTGCCTGCCAAAACATGAAAATATGGACTTCCTCTTCAAAGAGGGTGTTTTGATAACGGTCATTGTTCTTTGAGCAATTAATACTATGATAGCTTTCGCAAGTTTTTTAGTCTTACTTTCATATATTGATAGAAAAATGTAATTGTATAAGAATATAACTTGCCTACTGGGTCAAGACAAAATTCCTCTTAGCCCAACATCCTGTCTGTGATGATGGCAGAAAGCAAATGCATAGGAAGGAGTGTTAAAACAGACAAGCTCATGGTGTTACTTCCTTTGATAAACCTTTCCACCCTCCAGCAGCCTGTGGCTTAAACAAGTCCCGAGAGAGAAACTGCATCACTATCTGTGTATTTAATAATCCTTTCTATGCTTTTCCTTCCATTACTTTGCCTGATTGCTTTCTTGGTCCACTGTATTTTTTTCTTCCATAATAGTGTATGACAGCAAGTTCCACCATTTAATTGGACATTGTGTGAAAAACGTTACAGTTTCAAATGCAGAATTAAATTTTCATAGTGATAAAAGCACACCAGATTCTGTCCTGGTCAGTCACACCTGAATTCAAGAATTTTAGCTGGGATGGACACAGTTAACTAAACGCTTGTATGTCTCTAAGTTTCAATTTTTTCTGCTATGTCCAATGAGTAGACTTTGTTAATAAGGATTAAAAACATTGCATTTGCTGCATCTAACATTTTTGTATTTAGCTGGGATGAACCTTAAATTTTACCTAAATGAGCCTTTCAGCATTTGCACATAACATCCTCACCTACTGTATAGTAGCTATCAGGTCTTTTAGCTTTAGAGAGTTTAGGTCACGGTTGCTTAGGATGTTGTTCTCAGAGAGGTAATTAAACCAAAATACATATTTCTTGCTGACATTTCTAGCTCAGGTTCATTCCAAAACTTCCAGGTAAATAGTTTGGGGGGGGGGCTTTTGAAGATGTGTGCAGGCTGAGCTGTCTAATAGACGTGGAGGACTTAACGGTCATGTGAAGATACGGTAAAATAAAATCGATATAATTTGAAATGTTTATTTTCCAGAGCTCCTTTTGTAGGTTAAATGCACAGCAGTGACTTTTCTCTCTGTTATACAGAGGAGCCAATATACTGTTACACACCACACAACTTCACCCGCGATCAAGCCTTGTATGCCAGAGGATATTGTTGGACAGAATTAAAAGATGCCTTGCCAGGAGTTGATGCCAGCCACTGGCCCTCCTTGTTTGAGCATAAGTTCCTACCTTATGCACTGCTGGCTTTTGCTGGGATAATGTACATTCCAGCTCTGGGCTGGGAATTTCTGGCCTCCACCCGACTGACTTCAGAGCTTAATTTTTTGCTTCAGGAGATCGATAACTGCTACCACCGAGCAGCTGAAGGGCGGGCACCAAAAATAGAGAAACAGATTCAGTCCAAAGGCCCGGGGATCACTGAGAGAGAGAAGAGAGAAATCATTGAGAATGCAGAGAAGGAAAAAAGCCCTGAACAGAACTTGTTTGAGAAGTACCTGGAAAGGAGAGGACGAAGTAACTTTTTAGCCAAGCTTTACCTTGCAAGACATTTGTTCATCATCTTTTTAAGCATCATACCAATTACATACTTATCCACCTACTATGCTACACAGAAGCAAAATGAATTTACATGTGCGCTAGGAGAGCCTCCAGACAAAACGAGCAGCTCCAAATTGCACATCAGAGTGAACTGCAAACTGCCATCCGTCCAGCTCCAGCGGATTATTGCTGGTGTAGATATTGTTCTCCTCTGCTTCATGAACTTAATAATCCTCATCAATTTAATTCACCTCTTCATATTTCGCAAGTCCAACTTCATATTTGATAAACTGAACAAAGTTGGAATAAAGACCAAGAAACAGTGGCAGAAGTCCCAGTTTTGTGATATCAATATTTTGGCCATGTTTTGCAATGAAAATCGGGACCACATAAAATCACTGAACCGTCTGGATTTTATTACAAATGAAAGTGATCTGATGTATGACAATGTGGTACGCCAGCTGCTTGCAGCATTGGCCCAGTCCAATCATGATGCCACTCCAACCATGCGTGATTCAGGGATCCAAACGATAGACCCAAGCGTTGATCCAGCAGACATTGATGCTAATGAGCAGCTCATCATTAAGAGACCAAGGAAGAAGATGAAATGGATCCCGACTACCAATCCCCTTCCTCAGCCATTCAAGGAACAGTTAGCCATTATGAAGGTTGAAAACCATAAACCTGAAAAACCGAAGCCTGTGCGGAGAAAAACAGCAACAGATAGCCTTATAGCTCCTTTGTTGGAGTCCGCTGCAAAAACCTCACAGCAATCGTCCGCTCATAAAACTGAGCCAAACGCCATCCCAAGCACGAGCAGTGAAAAAAAACATACACGACACTTTTCCTTGGATGTTCATCCGTATATACTTAGTAGCAAAAAACCCAAGCCAGAGATTCAAGCCATCCCCTCGATGCCTACGTCAAAAAGCCAAGAGGGTGGATTTTTAAACCAGGAAGAGAATGTTGTAGTACACGTTACCTCCTCTCTCAAAGGTACAGTATGCCCTAATGCCCCTACCACCTCCACAGTCCAGAATTTGCATAGCAATCTTCAGAAACTCGAAGCTTATCTGAACTGTTTGACCTACCTTGCTAGATTTTGGGATAGCTAATAATCTTAGGGCTCGCAAGCCTCAGAAACAGGGGTTCTCTATCAGTTATATGGAGGATAAGCGTTATTACAGGTAGAGCAGGATGGAACAGCCTGCAGGCTGTTGGTGCAGGTAATTTTTCAGATGTAAGCAGATTTTCACAATGACGAATGTGGTCATGCCTTACCAAGAAAATGAGGAGGGTTTGGCCTCCGTGATACCCTTCGTTCTCTACCAGCACCTGGCACATTTCAAACCTGCCCTATTTTCAAGTCGTATGGAAACTGCCACAGTAGATGACCAGTACTCTGACCAGTAATAGCCACTTCTTAGGAGTGTGTGAGAAACTCTGCTAATGGCAGTTAAAGCTCCCTGTAGAAAAAATTCACTTTAACTACCAATTCTTAGAGCTTGGCATGTGTTTGTCACCTAGGACATCACAACTCAGATCATTGATATTGTCCTTCACACGAGTGATGTTTTAAATTGCCCTTTGTCTCAGGTGGACCAGAGGATGGATGGTCTGAAGTGAAGGTGCTGGTCGGGGATTCAGGAATTCTGCCATTCCCTTCCCATGTGGCCTCATGGCAGATGCTCTTTCTGTGCCTCAGTCCCCAGTGTGTGTCTTGGAAATCCTGTCCCTTTCTTACCTCAAAGGAGTGTTTCACATATATCAATAAATGTCAGGTGCTAGAGTGGTGGGGAAAGTCATGTGAGCACTAAGAAAAGTGATAGATCAGTAGATAAACTGATAGACAGATAGGTATCTTCTTGTTTATTTTTGTAAGCTACTGACATAAGAAAGAAGCACTATGCAGTTGAAGTTACAGAAGGATTTGTACGTACTTAAAGCAATGGCTCTCATCTCATTACAAGCTAAGACCTCCCTCTGGGCTTCGACAGACTGACAGCTACCGTCACCCCACTGCCCAGCAAAGAAGGGATTTGAGGTATAAAAGTTTCTGTCACTTCCAAATCCTTATGCTCCTTAGAGCCCTCCAACCAATGTGCATGTGAGCTATTCTACAGCATTCCTTACCCAGTCACCTGCTCTGATTTCAATTCCTCAAAACTACTGGGGTTTTCTGGTCTCAATTACTTTCGTCTAAATTAGTGCTTGAATATTTTAAGGGCAAAAAATGATTACTGTAGTTTTGGGGCTCTGTTACTCCCCATTCCCATTAAAAATTTTCAGCTTTGCTTTTGAGTTAGACCTACATTGCAGTCCATCAGGTAAGGTAGACTTATAATTTCTGGAAGGAGACATCAGTTAATGTCAAATTGCTGAGTTCTTTCTAAAGGCGAGTGGCTTACAATGTGTAACCACTGTTTTTTCCCATTGAAAATATCGGTGCTTTTTGTATTCCATCCTGTGGATTTCAACATTCATAATGTTTGTCAAAACATTAAATCATAACATTTATAAAACACCTTCCAGACTGTAGAGGAGAATAAAAGGTACTTTTCAGTTGTTTTTTGTTTCTTTTATGAAAACACCATTCACATAAGGGAGCATGAGCATGCGTAAAAAAGAGCGAGATTTACAAAACCCATTTGTTGTTTGTCCTGTTTCCCTGAGCTTACAACCCTGTTGTTTTGAAACCGTCCTGTTGGATTTCTCAAAGGGTCCCAAGAAAACTCACGTTTGGGTCCACTTCTGCTCCCACTGAAATCAGTGGCAAAACTGCCCGTGACTTTTATTTGTTCAGGACGCTGCTCTGTGGTGGACTGGAAGGGTGAAAGACTACCTGTCTTTTAACTGGCTGTTTTGCTTTCTTCTAGACACCCCTCATCCTGCAAAAGAGATCCTATACTCATCTGAGGCATGCCGAACTGTGCCTGCTGCCGGGGCTTTCGTCACATGCAACCACAACCATATAGCCACAACTGCTGCTGCACCGAGTATGACTTTGAACCAAGTCAAGCCAGAGCCAACACCCGCACTGAACTGCAACCCCACCCACCCTTTGCTGCACATCAACACGCTGTACGAGGATCACGAGGAGGAAGTTTCAAACATAATAGACAATGGTATTCACTCACCAACTGACACCGGGGAAATTCTCTCCATCCCTACCCCAAGGCAGATAAGGTTGGCGACATTCGATGAACCGATGGCAATCGTCAGCTCAGTGGAGTACTGAAGACCCCGGGCTGCACAGCTGCAGCCTCATGGCCAGGCCCAAGACCACTGCAGTGAGGACCGTGGTCCCCCCAACAATGCAATTCACTGCATGAGCATGGAGAGTTTTCACACAGACTATAGCTTTCGGTAATAACACCAAACGGTTTTTCCGGATCACATCATGAGCACTGTCAGTCGTTTGCGAAATCGAATAAAGAAAATCTGGTGGAAATAGACCTTTAACACCAAGACAACCGTTAGCTCTAGCTCTATACTATAGCTTCCTGATATAAATGGGGAGTAGCACAATTTATGAACATTAGGAGTCTGATGGCATGCCACAGTAATTTTAGTGAGTGTTTAAATCCTTCGCATTCAGAATCACTGATTCAAGTTCAAACAACATGGAGGTGAGGTATACTTTTTTAATCGCAGCCGGTAAATAAGAGTTTTTTTCTAAGCAGAGAGGGGTTTTTTTTCAATTCAGGATTATGAAGTAGTTACATGCAAGCAAAATTTTTGTTTGTTTGTTTCTTTAGCTCACTAATGTTGGGCTTGATGGAGACTTAGCTGAAAGGGCCTTACTACCACCAGCATTTAAGTGCAAAAAGATTGATACACTCAGTCTCTTGCATTTATAAATGAAAATACCTGAGGTATGCCCCGCCCTTTAACACGCTTATATGTTTGATGGAAGATGATGAAATGAAGAGTTTATTTTTTTAAATATATTTTACCATGGGAAAAATTACTTTAATAACTTTTCAAACTAGGTGTTGCTTTTAACAAAATGTGTAGAAGAAAGTCATTGTAGCTGCTTATTTTTTCATAGTGTATTTATGAACCAGGTTAGAAACTTTCATGGGTGCTTCACTGATACGAAAAATCTTACGAAGGTCGTTACAAAATTTCTTACAAAATATGAAACCAGCAAAACTATTTTCAAATAACACACAGTTAAAGAAGTCTATGAATTTGGGTCTGCAGACTTGGCTAGTCCTTGATTCAGCAAACACTTAAGGCCATGGATGGCGCTGAAACGACTCATGTGTCTAAAGCTAAGCACACACTGAAACGGCTTTGCTGGATCCGGGCTCTAGTGCAGGCAGACAATAATCTTGCAGTATGTGCTATCACTCTGATTCAATATTTGCCTTCCTTGGCTCAAAGCACATCTTCATGCCCATCTTCCTATAACTAAGGTATGTGTGATTTAATAGAAAACTCTAGTATAACTAAAACATCTATTAAAAGTGTATCATGCAATAACCATTTTCAGCAAAATTATAGTGAAACAAAAAGTGACTGTGTTAAAATAATATTCCTAGCTGCATTCAGAATTATGGACTATGTTTGTTTGCTTCAAAATTATGTATAATGGTAGAAAAAGTATGCAGCACAAATACGGGACTGAAATCTTGAATTTATTTTTAATTTATTACCTCAGACATGGATATATGATACCAATATTTAAATGAAAATAGCACTGAAAATAAATACCTATTATTCTGAATAGTTCAATGTGTACTACTTCCTAACTTAGTTATGTACAAGTGGGATTTTACCATAAGCAGTAGGCAGGACATGTAAAGCCACCATTCCCCCCTACATTACATCAGTTGTACCCAAGCTTTTTGGCCTGAACAGCTAAATACCAACAAGGCAGCAAGCCAGGGGGACAGGTACCGCAGGCAGGGGAGCAGGCGCTGGGGGCAGCTGAAGGACCTAGCTGTAACGCCCCGAGGTCCTGGCATGGCGTGGAGCAGCGTGGAGCTGATGGGAGACAGGGACACGGAGCTCGGTCCAGCCCACGGAGCTGGGAGAAGATGGCTGCAATGGCTCCTGCCAGCTTGGCTCCTTCCAGCCCCGGGGACGCTGACATTCCCCCGCAGCAGAGCTGTCTGCGTGAGGCGCCGTGGGATGAGCAGGGACCTGAGCGGTTTATACGCTGCCTGGTGGCTCCAGGGCCGTAGGTTGGTCACCCCCCTTCTCACCCGCTGGAACACAAGCTGCAGGGTGTTCAGCATCGCTGCCTGCCTGGCTGACAGGCTGGTGTGACTTTTTAAATAACAAATCTGCACCTGCGTAGCCAGGGCCTCGTTCTACCCCAGATACAGGAGGAAGGTTTCTGCAGCGAGGCAGCCTAGGAGAGGAGCATCACCCGTGATGGGACTGCAAGTGAGGTCTCTGCCCAGCCTGGTGGGTAGCAGCACCCATCCAGAGCCATCTGAAAGCAACGGCACATAGAGACTTGGAGGTGAGCCGAATGGCGCACTGCATCCTACTTGCTTAGATGAATTAATTAGAATTAATTTTTTGGGCAAATTAAAACCGTTATAGTTGAGTACTTGTTAAACACCAACAAATAATTAGAAAAAATAGGGAAAATTGCCCTAAGAAAACCAGGAACCTGCTAATAAAAGCAGAGTGAAAGAATAGGACCCCGAGGCCAGATTTAAAGAGATGTAACTCCCTTACGCCACTGTGCTCTCAGCTGCTGGGAGGCAGCGTGGCGAATTTCTTCCTGGTTGCAGCAGCGCAGCTGAGAATGTTGCAAATGAATGGGGAACTCCTTGGGGTTGCCTGTTCCCTCTCCACTCGGTATCACGCATTGAGCGGTACGTCAGCCGTGCGGGTCTGTAGCTAAGGGGATACACCGATACCCGTATATACCAGCGTCAGGCAAAGCAGACTACGCCTGAAAACTGAGGATCTGGACTTTGCGTAGTGCATCGAAAATAGCAACATTCAATAACCAGAGGGATTTTCATTATGCAGAAAATGCAGGGCTGGGTTCTTGGGCAGGTACACGTACTGATGTAATGAGGGTGGTTTTCCAAGCTAAGGTGCTCGTGTCCCCTACTCGTTCAAGGGCAGGACTCAAGTCTGTGTGAACCCACTGACATTCTCTGTGATACTGCTGGTTTCTATTGATTTAGGATCTGTCAGTGCCCTTGCAGAAACCCCTATCAGACTTGACTGGACCAACTTAAAGTAAGAAGGGAAAGCATATCGCTTTCCTCATCCCTGGGACAAGCTGCACTCAGAGAACCCCCACTTTGCTCACCGTTGCCTGTTGTGTTACCTGGAGTGTTGCACCGTCCTCTTTCACAAGCTGGAGGCTGCGGGTGTCGGGCGCCCAGCTCTGAGCCTTAACATGATAACTACTTGCCAAGGGCAGGATGGTGGCCCAGGGGTGGTATTTTGTCGTGGTTTAACCCGGCTGGCAACTAAGCACCACGCAGCCGCTCGCTCACTCCCCCCCCCCCTCAGTGGGATGGGGGAGAGAATCGGGAAGGGGAAAAAGGTTAGAGCTGAGGGCTGAGATAAAGACAGTTTAATAAGAGAAAATAATAATAATAGTAATAATGAGAATGATATACAGAATATACAAAATGAATGGTGCACAATGCAATTGCTCACCACCCGCCGACCGATGCCCAGCCCGTCCCGAGCAGCAATCAGTACCCGAGCAGCGATCACTCCCCCCGCGACCGACCGACCCACCAAACCCCCCCCCGAGCATGACGTTATGTGGTATGGAATAGCTCTTTGGACAGTTTGGGTCCTAGCTGTGCTGTACTCCCAGCTTGTTATGCACCTGGCCGAGCAGGAGAAGCTCAAAAAGTCCTTGAGCAGTCTGAGCACTGCTTGGCAACAACTAAAAACATCAGCGTGTTATCAACATTCTTCTGGCACTAAATCCAAAGCACAGCACTATGCTAGCTTCTGTGAAGAAAATTAACTCTATCCCAGCTGAAACCAGGACATATTTCACCGACCAAGCAAGCAGAGAGCGAATGCAGCTTAGTCTTGGCTGGTGTGGGGTAGATAACTGCTGCAGGCACATAGCAGGCGCTACCTTGATGTGCTGGAAGGGAAAATGTTAGTGCCCTACCCGCTGAGAAGAACTGAATGACCAGAGATGAGAAAGATGAGACATGGCCTCATTTTTGAATGTCTCGTTAGCCAGAATCCCCATTAGCATCCCCGTCTGCCCAGTCTCTGCCTAATGGTTTCAGCCTGATGGATCAGATGACTCTCACATTCTTCAAGGCTGCTTTCCCATTTACTTCACCGGGAAAAGGACCACATGTTGAGAGCACAGAAACCCCTCTCTTCAGGGTACTCTTCAGAGTACGTCTGACAGCCAAACAGGAGAGACAACTGTGTCAGAAGCATCTTCTGAGCTATATTTAGGCTGTCCAAACCCAGCAGGAGATCAGCCATTTCTGTCTCACCGCCAGCTAGAGAAGTGCTTCTGTTGGGATTTTTTTAGTGCGGTGATGCTTTGCGATATTGATGTTACTAACATTTAGCTGTACTGAGTACATGTACACACACACACAGATTTATATATGCAAACCATATACCTACAAATTCTATATATACATGCAAATACATATCTGTTGCCTAGAAATGTTCATCTTTTCTACTTTGCCTTGTAAATAAGCTATACTTACGTCATTTCTTTTCATTTCCCTTTATCATGTGTTAGGCCCAACCCAGCAACATGTTATGCATCTTTCTGACTCCTCCGAGATTTTCTGATGCTGGGCATGCTGGTGAGGACACTCTGTCTGCTGCAGAGTCAGGTGTTCTGGGTAGTTTATATTTTGGTATTGACGGTGAGTCAGGCCCTGATGTTGGGAGCCCTTTTCTGCGTGGGGCTTCCTATGACTCCTTGGCACCAGAACACAGGACAGAATTTATCTCTGTGCTGGGGATGCAGTTAGTATAGCTGGCAGCTATTTGGCACATCTTTTGTGTCTCCAGAGCTGGCTCCCAAAGCCAGCATCGGGCCCCGAGGCAAGCAAAGCAGAGTTGTAGCTCTTCTTGCTTGTCCCTGGCTACCAGCCACCAGGTTGTCTGCCAGTTAAAAGTGCAGCAGAGACCGTGCTCACAGGCTCTGTGGCCCTAAGAGAGATGCTGCAGTGAGGATATTCCATCTCTAGCTTTAAGAAAGCTTGTCACTGCCCTTTCAGGCGTGCATCAGAAGGAGCACTAATGAAAAGCTAAGCCTGAGAGCAGGAGCCCAGGCTCCCAAAGCCACTGACTCAGTGAAAACTGAAGGTAGCCTTAAACACGCCTGATCAAGGAGTGTTTTGCTTTAAATAAACAATGGGTTTTCTCATTAAAAGCATTCTGCTAAAATACAAGCCAAAGAGCACACCAGGAGTTTTAAACAGGACAATTATTTTTCAGACACCTTCCAATATTTTGTGGCTTTTAATGAGGAATATTCCATTCCATCTGTAAGCAGCCTGTAACTAATGGGAAAACATTCTACGTACATTATTTACAAGCGACAAATTTTCAGCTTTTTCTATTCTCTGAATGTTTTTAAAGAATTTCTTAGCTGTTTTGCAACACTGTACAAGCAGAAAAATTTATGAATGACTCTGCCACAGCAATGAGGATCTCAGGGCTCCGCAGGCCAGATTCAAGGAAATGCTGGCCCATCAGTCCTGTTGTCCTCAGGGGTTATTGATGCTTCTGACTTGATGCTTTACTGACTTGGTATTTGTTCACAGAATGAATTTGCCTGGAGTCAGAGCCAGCTTAAGCTGAAAAAAGAAGTTGTTGGGCCTCCTGCTGGGCTCGAGAGCAAAGAACTTCACTGACTCTTTTGGTTAACTAGGAATAATTCTGCTTTGTAATCTCAGGGCTCATAGCATTCATCAGTCTAGTTTTCAAAAAACACATCCAGGGAGTGCACAGAATACAATAAATCCCCAGAAGAGGAATGCATGATTCACAAGCAAAATCTGGTCTCTTGCATGAAATGAGACGGAAAACCACCCCATATCCTCCACTGCAGACGCCTGGCCAGAAAGAAAAATTACATGCTTAAAAGATTATACCAGGTTTTGCTTTTAGAGCTTCTTTATTATGTCAAGAAATCCATGGCAGTTTACCGCAGTTATTGCCCTGGGATAACAAACCTGTGCCCAGACCCTGGGGCGCACAGCAGAGGAGACAGATGGGTACGTTTTGTTGCTGAGGGAAAGAGCTGTGAGCAATTCGGGGACTTCTTTTGCAAAGTGATGGATGTGTTCATCCACGCAAATTTGGAAGAAGGATGTGCCAGAACGGGGGCTAAGAAAACTCTGTACTCTTTGTCCTCTGTGTACAGTCCTGCGGACTTCATGTTGACAGATTTATCCTGTTATTGGAAAGGCCTAAACAATGTAAAGGAATGACTAGAAGTACAAAAGAAATTAATAGCCTGGAGAAGAGAAGGCTCTGGGGAGACCCTGTTGCAGCCTTTCAATACTTAACGGGGGCTTGTAAGAAAGACAGAAAGAGATTTTTTAATAGGGCCTGTAGCAATAGGACAAGGAGTAATGGTTTTAAACTAAAAAAGAGTAGATTCAGACTAGATATAAGGAAGAAATAGTCCAAAACAACTGAGCTGAAAGCCTGAGGAGCCAGGTATCCCAGCAGAGCAAAGGGATGCTTCAGATGACAGCAGGAGCACCAGAAGAGTCAAAGGAGCTTCTGGGAGAAGCTTTAAATATCATGAGAATGACTCCAAAGCAGTGGCAGAGAATACTGTAACGCCTAGGAGAAAGACATTGAGCGAGGGGCCTCAAAGGTGGTGGAGGTACTGGAGCATCTCTCCTATGAGGAAAAGCTGAGAGCGCTGGGACAACGTAGATAACCCCTCAGCAAGGCAGGTGGTGGCTGTAAAAGGGACAAGCATTCAGCACACCTAAGGTCTCTGCCGTCACCCAGACCCCTGACTCCAGGCGCCCAGGAGCCTGGCCACCCTCCTGGAAGCTCCTCTCAGACCACCTGAAATCAAGGGACTCCCTGTTGTGGAAAGAGAGCATCAACCTGGGAAAAGCCAACAATAAAATACATATGCAGGTATGTATTCGCCCCTCTATAATTCCAGGATCTTTGCAAAAGTCTGTTTAACTTTTCTCCCACAGATTTGTCAGAATGTCCCACAGTCAAAGCGTTTCTCTGCAAGCCTGTCTTTACTTGTAAGAGTTGCTGGCTTGGCCCACCACTGCCAAATTTGCTCTAAATCATCAGCTTCTACTGAAGTGCTGGGGAGGCCTGGTCTCCTGCCATAGGTCCTTTTGTTTAAACAAAGTCGTGTATTAAAGTAACCACAGGATAGGAACCGAGGGCAGATCCAAGAGCAAAGTCTTGGAAAGAGACATCTGGACATAAAGCAAGAGCTATTTTGTTTGTTTCTCTTTTACCATCTAAATGCAGGTTTATGTTACACTGAATCTCTGGGAAACACCAGAGGAAATGTGGGCTGGCAAATGAAATGTCCTCTGCAGGCACGCTCCTCTTTTTCCCAGCAGACCAAGTATCTCCTCGGGAGGTTCTGGCCCTGGGCTTTACGCAGTTGTAATTAAAACTTTATGGGTTTATATTGTACTGACTTCCTCAGCAAATACATATTAAAACAGAAGTGTCATTTTCACTGCAAATGGGAATATGCTTTTTGATTCTCACCCTAAGCATTGAAACCAAAATCCATAAAAGATTATCTAAGTCCTGCAAGTTTTAAGTTGTATAATTAAGTTTTATAAGTTGTGTAGTGAATTAAGATGTGTAAATCATTGGGGTTTTTTTAAATGTTTCTTGTTTGGGTTAAGAGTAAATTGCAAGATACTTGATGACAGGTTTCATGTGCAAAATCAAGGCAGGAGACTTCTGATGAGATAAATTGCTAATTTATTACATGTTACGACCTAGTGCTGGGCCAGCAGTAACGCTTGGGAGCTGCTGTCAGAGAGCAGCAATGCGGCGGCAGCTCTGGCCCAGGCGGACGCAAGCCCCCGGCCATTGCACTGCCCCTGCGCCGCAGCTTTGCCTGCTTGCCCCTGCTCGGAGGGCGCCCGGGCAAGCGCTGAGCAGCCTCAACATTTTAGCCATCAGAGTGCACCCTCTGTTCTGGGGGGCTGCCCACCTCTTTGTTTCTGCAGGCCAAAACATTACCCACTGAGAAACGAAAGCCCGGGGCTCTGCTGCCTTGGCTGTACAGCGCACGGGGGCACGGGGGGGATCGCGTGACCTGCCGGCCTTTGCAAGAGCGCCGGCCACGAGCAGAGCAGGTCAGTCAGGGCCCAGAGCTGCCAGAGGCAATGGTCATCCCCTGGGGAGTCAGTCGCAGCCCAAGGCTGTGCAACCAGTGCTTGTCCTTTGCTGGGCAGGTCACTAACTTATTTCTGCTGCCCTCCCTTCCACCCAAAGCCCACAGTCTGCGACGTCCCTGCCTGCTGAGCCCTCCCCTGAAATTCTGCCCTCTTTCTCTACCATATGCCTCTTTGCACATAAAAACTATTTTTCTAAAGCCAGTTCTTACAGGCACTGTGCCTAGCTTTCACTGGCTACTTCTTCATTAGCCCACAATGCCGAGCCATAGGAGCAGATCAGTAAATTGAAGCAGTCAGTGCTGATTTCCTCGCTGCTCCAGTGTAAGCGGTCTGGGAGTTTAAATTTCGACGACATTTAGCCTGCTGCCCAGGACCAAACATTCCTGCTAGGCACGCATGTGAGACCTGTCATGTGTCTGGACCCTTATTTCTCCATTGGGGGCTGGTTTGTACCTCAGGTGGAGCCTCCAGGGCTGTTTTCTCCCAGAGAAGCTGCATTCACGACAGATCCACTGCAAAACGAACCAGCACAGAACTGCCAGGTCCGTTGGGAATTTTCTCTAAAATCCACACTTCTCCTCCAAGCCAAAAGACCAAAGCTGACTCTGTTGCTATACTCTCTTCCCCCATATTGTCCCTCCCCTCCCCACCATCCTCTCAACACCTTACTCCTAGAGCTACAGATTGTATATTGGCCGTGCAGCACCTTGCTCTGCCTCTGCCCCACCTGAGCACCCGCCCGGCTGCAGCACCACCACAGCTGGCACAGGAGAGCCTGCAGAACCCTCCCCTCTACCAGCAATGAAGAAAATGAGGAGAACCAACAGGTGCTAATTAGCTAATACTGCTAATTCATCAGATCTGGAGAGCCAAACTCAGTGGAATTTACCAATCCATGTGCAAGGTGAATTCTGCCCAGAGGGTAAGATTATGCATACGAGCCATCACGATGCTCAGTTTTGCCCATTGAACGTGGTAACATTCAGCTACCATGAAGTAAAATTACACTGTGGATTTATGGTGTATTAATTAGCTCTGTGTGGCAACCACACGTGTGCATGCCCTTGACCCACGCTAAATGTTAAATAAATCCCCCGTTCTCACTGAAGAGCAAGCTTTGCTTTACCATAGGATGGACACATACGTATACAAGACTTGTTACCCCAGAGTACATCACACCTCTTAAATCCATGTCCCAGCCTTCCCCACCAGCTTCTTGTATTCTGTGGAGTTGACTCCATTAGAAAATTCCTTAGAGACAGGAACACTAATGTCTCCATTGCAACGTTGAAATGTTAAATGTTAGTTTGTTGGTTTTGCTTAGAAAGCCAAAGACTGTGTGATAAGTGGTACCAAATGTGTCCGAATAAGCTATGATTGTGCTGAGCAATCTATCAGGTTCAGAGTAACAAATGACTATACAAATAGCTAGTTTTAATAATGTTTCCTCTGCAGATTTATAGCAGAAATAAAACCCCAAAGCATTTGTCTCCTGAGGAGCACTGACAAGAGTCGTTTAGCATGGATGGCTGATACATACAGATTTTATGGCGTAGAAGTTGCTATACCTGAATGCAAACTGGGGGTTTTATGGTATCATTTCCATTTTCTTCCCCCTGAATGTTAATCAAGCAGCAAACGTATGAATAAGATAACATTGATTCTGTTAGCAGGCTGGCAATCAGCTGATCAACTTTCTCTGTGCACTAGGCAACGTGCATGTGCTGGTCCAATTATCTCTTACTCCTGGAGAAATAATTCCTAATATTTAGCAGAACCATTATTCCAATGATACATTACCTCCAAATGTTTCTGTTAAAATACCTTCCTCTTGATAGCTCCCTTAATTGCCTTCTGAAATGTTAGCTTGCATCTGCCCTTGTGTTGATATAGTAAATCCTTTTCTTTTAATTAGAGAGTTCGAAGACAAAAGCTTTACAAATGAAATGGAGTCAGCTCCCCTCTACATTAGCCTGGGCCATTTATTTTGCAATCACTTGGGTTGGACCAGGAGCTGTTCCCGCTGTCCTGCTGAGCGCAAGTCCTGCTGGGCAGTCAGGATGGGCTCTCTCGTCTTCAGCAAGACAGAGGCAGCAAATGTCTTGGTCCTTGTCCTCGGAAAGGCTGTGACTGAAAGGCCACCTCCCTGTTGAGTGCCCTTCACCAAGCAAACCTGGGCAGGTGAAGCCTGTACTTCAGTGGCATAACTGAACCACTAATCCCAGGCCATAGATATTCAGATGGAATTTAATGTAAACGGCTTTATTCAGGCACAACTGGCACAGGACTTTTTTCATAATCTAAATTATATTTGTAATTTATTTTTTAAGGCTAGCCAGAGAGATATCTGAGAGCTCATTACTTTAGGATGTGTCAGGAGAAAAAGACTATCAATAAAACACAGTAGTGAAGTATTTTCCCAGGTAGAGCTCTTTGTCTCCTGAAAAAATGTTGGGATGAAAACACCTGACACGCATACAGAAAAAGGGATGTACAAGACCGAAAGAGCGAGAACAGCAGGTACAGGCATGAAATTACTAAATGAAAACTCAGTGACAACGCAACAAAACCAGCTTGCACTGTCCTGCCATAAAAGCAGCCTGTGCAAAATTGTGTGTTTATCTGTTCTATTAGACCGTACAGGTAAAATGAAGCTATGCTATACCTAAACTAAATGTCAAAATCAAATGCCAGGCTGCAACGCTCCTCTATGAAATAAGTTTTTATTGACCTTCCTGCATCACCCCTATTCTTCCCCCCTTTCACCACAGTGCTGAACAGCGTGGATAACAGATGCTGCTTTCTGGGAAAGGGGGTTGGGGCCTCGATGGGTTTTGTTGGGGTATTAAGATTGTGGCCTGTCTGGTTTTACTATGAACACGTCTGTTGCCAGCTGAATTCCCATGCACAAAGAGATTCATCTGGGCAAGCATAGGCGCTCCTTCTCTGAGGGGTTTAACAGTTTGTAATTCAAAGGCAGCAAGGCAGGCTGAGGCACACCTACGTTCTACGCCCCCGTCCTTGAAGCATCTCATTCAGCCAACGGTATGTGCAAGCGTGCAGAAACCAGGCTCCTGCCCGGCTCCTTTGGGACTCTCAAATGAGGATTAGATACCTGCAGGACCCCCCCCAGCAATGTTCTGGCTGCTATCTGAGTCTGCATAAAAAAACCAGACAGTCCTCCACCTCTGAGATTTATAGGGTGAGTTCAGGCTGGTACGCCGATTTATTCAGTGTTTGCAACAATTACACTCCCTTTCCACAGCTGATACAAAGCGAGGAATTCAGCTCAGTTCTTACATTTCCTAGAAAAATATACAATTAAAATGTACTTGACAATTTTGGATGGGTGGATGAAAACATTAAAGTAGAGGGATTTTCTCCCCTTTGCTTAGCATCCAGTGTTTTGAAGCAGGCTGGGGTTCTTTCTCTCAGCACCGGCTCTGCATTGCTGTTAAAACCGTCCTGATCGTTAAGAATCTTGCAAGAAGAAAGATTTCCTAGCCAGTAAGTCTGATACCTTACTACACCGGAGAGCAAGCTGAGGATCCGCAGTATGAGCTGCGTTGAGCTAAAAGGTGCTGACCGGCGTGGTGTGCATGTGGTCGGTGCAGGTATCCCAGCATTTCTGCATGCAGTACATAACAAGCATCCCTAATTAGCTGACACCAGCACCTCCTGCTCCCCCCCTCCTCCAAGGAGACTTTCACAGTGTCGACAGGAGCTACCATCAGTGCACTCGTGGAAACGTCCCCATTGACTTCAAGATTGCTGTCGATCGCAATCATGGGCTGAAGTAGAAATGAAAAGTTCAGGAGGGAGCCGCTTTCTATTCCCTCTGATAAATTAATCCAAAAGCTGGCATTTCTTATGTGATTTACCCAGCCCTGAACAGACTCAGTCCAGTTTTGTTGGTTAGTATTCCCACAAAATCCGATACTAGTATCATTAGAGGAGATAAAATATTATAATTTGTTAACCTGATTATAAGTGATTTTAATGTGTAGTACAAGGATTTGTAACAATCTCAGCCATTATCCTGGCAACTAGTATCCATAACAGGCTTCCTAAATGAACTATAAGAACAGTTAATCAGACAATACCTTAATTGCATTAATTTTACATTCACCCAGTGACAGCAATTAAAATTCAAGCCTTGCCTGAAGGTAGTAGACTTAAGAATCAACAAATACATTTTTAACAGCTTAAAGCTAAAATCACCTTTTATGTAATTTCTTATAAAGATATAATCTTGACATTGGACTTGCAAGTAACCTGCAGACATGGTCATTTATCTGATTTTTTTTCCATACAGACCCGTTTTTTTTGTTATTACCCATTTGTTACCATCCAGTGGACTTACACATCTTTGCACATGTTGTACCATCTTGTCTATCGAGAGGTTTATAATCAGTTTGTCAGGAAGAAATTAAAATTTTTAAATTGCAACATTAAATCCAAAACTATCGCAACTGCAGATGACAGAAACAGAGAAAATACGCTTCCACAATGCTTGTGTAATAGGATCTGAATTAATCTCAGTGATGGACAGGGAGTAGAAATTCTTCTTTTACTAAGCCTTCTGCAAAGAGATGCCCTCCCAGCAGTAAGCAGAAGTGTTTGTTCTTTTACTATCACAAGTCATATGTAGCCAAAAACATTCATCCCTCACTTGCGAGCCTTCACTCACAGCTTTGATAAATAACATATTCGTATTGCACAGAAAGAACTCGGAACAGTTTTCCATGTACCTATCCTGTGTGCTTTGTGTTAATGCTAATTTATTTTATGGATTTAGAGTGCTCCCAGTGGTACTGCAATGAAATCAGTGCAGTTGCTGTAATTGGATTTACCTTGCCCAAGGAAAGGTCAGCTTTCAAAGAAGAAGGAATGATTTTACCTTTCCCTTCATCAGCCAGACTCCTCTCCGCTGCGTACACATAAAGCTTCAATTTCCATCTCCTTTGTTGACTACCAGTTTTAAAGCATTCTGCCGGGAAAAAGAAAAAAAAAAAAAAGCCAGAGTAACCCTCAGCTGAAAGCATTTTCAAGCTGTATTTAGAAATCACTTTACTCACTTCTCAAGTGCTATCACCCCGAGTGGAGTGAAATGGCTTTTCTAATAGGAAGCAGTGACAGACAATTTCAAAGCAAAATTTCAGGGGGAATGGAGAGGAGTCAGGCTGTAATTACACCTGGTGAAAATTACCCAGGATTGAAGGCTAATAGAGCACCTCTTTTTAAGTCCCACGGGAAGGCTTAAGGGACTGAAGGCAGCCAAGGATTCCTATCATGGGGTGGGAGTGGATGAGGTGGAACAGAGAGAGGAGAGCAGATCTGCTGAAGGGCCAGGGATGTGAAGGATTTGGGCAGTCATGATGCAGATGCTGGGGCTGGCTCCACGTGAGCTACCTACCAAACACCAAGCAGGGTAACTGCTTGCTGAGGCACAATGCTGCAGCCATGGCCTGAGTCTGTCTCCCTGCAGCCCCATGGGTCCCTGCTTGCCCACATCAGCCCCAGCCAGCGCTTACTTGGGTGTTTCAGCATCTCCATGTTGTCCGTCACATTCTTCTGCTCTGAAATATCTGAATAAGTACATTTATAGATATCCAGGGACCCCAAGAGTTTCCAGGGAAATTAAACAGCATTTTCTAGGCAGGCTTTGTTGAATCACTCTGAAGTTAAACTCCTTTTTTGGAAAATAATTGACTTTGTATAGACCAAATTTATACTGACGTGCTGGGAGAGTGGTTTCAAAACTCGGCATGGAGTATGGTCCAGGGAACATAAGGGAGCGTGGCTGGCAGCTCAGCCCACATGTGGGACAAGTCCCCCATGTGCGGCAAGCACATTGCTGCCGGAGCCAGCCTTTCCCTCAGGTCTCTCTGTCTCTGGATGCCAGAAGGATTAAACCTTTTTTTTTTTGCTTGTATGTTTTCTGATGGGCAAGGTCAGTCTCTGAAATGATGGGTATTGGATCACTGAACACAAGCGTAAGTGACCCGTGAAATTAAAGGACATTTGCTGGCATTCGCGCAGGACAGCTCAAGTTTCCTGAAGGTAGATCAGCTTGGAAAGTCCTAGCAACAAAGAAAAGATATTCCTCTCTAGGTGGAAGAAATACCTGAAGTCAAAATTCATGAACAGGAAGAGCCTAACTTGAGTCTGATGAAACAGAAAAGTGGGTTTTCTTCACGTCAGAGAACAAAACACAAAACAGGGAAAGAAAAACAATTCTGTGGAAGTGTTACATCTTAAAATCTTTAAGGAATGTATACCATATAACACCAGTGATTAGGGCAGCTTGTAGGGAGTGCTGGACAACAGCACTGTAGGGTCTGGAAGGATCCAGCTGCTGCCTAGGCTCAGGCAAGGACTGCAGTCATCCGAGTCTCCGTGAGGAGGGACCAGCCTGTGAAGAATCGCCCCTTTCCACAGCTGTGGCCACGGAGGAGCTCTGCTGATGCTTCCCCTCGTTACAGGGTCCAAGACTGTTTACGGTGAGGTCTCGGAGACATACAAGTCTGCTGCCCTCCGAATCTGAAACCATCTAGATGTGGTGATGCTCTAAGTGAGGGTCTACACAAGAAAGCTAGGGCCAGCCTCTGTTCTGCAGGACTTTGGAGGGGCTTCCCAGAGCTCCCAAAGGATACGACATGGTATTCAGCCGCCTGATCTGCCCCTCAGAAACCAACTTGCTAGCTTGATGTCCACTGCTTTTTGGATTTCACTATGTCCACTGCATTGTTAAAAATTTGCTTCAGTGCCTACAGCCATACAGGCATTTCTATCTTTTTTAATAACATTAATAAATACATTATCAGAAAATCAATATAACAGCATCAAGCTGTAACAGTCCAATCTTGCCCATTAGATAGATACCCAAATTTGTGCAGTTACTGGGTGAGTAAAAATTGTTCAGCCTGATGGTCTCTAAAAGGGAGACAAGAATTACTTTCCAAACACAAAATCTGCAGGAGGTGACCAATGTTTGCACCAAGCAAAATATTCATGTCAGTATTCTAAAATCTAATACAATTATGTCAAGCACTGAATTTTTTTAAATTGTGTTAAAAGGGCCCTCTATGGAATCGTGCGTATGCACCATTTTAACCTGGATTACAAGCAGCATGGCCAGGCATTGCAGTGAGTTCTCCACCCTACCACACCTGCTTGGTATTTGGAGCCTTCAGTTATATTCATGCTATCACCACAGGGTACAAGGTGGAGATTTGCAGGAGAAGGAAAAAACAGCTTAGCATGAAACTGTATAGTACAGCTCTTGTTGCCAGAAATGGCATTAATAGCAGTGACATACTTGCCCTGTCAAAGTTCAAAGATTTTCTTACAGTCAACTTTATAAAACACATGAGGTAATCTGCCCAGAAATGAGATGCCTGGGAGTAAGGTGAACAACTGACTTCTTGTCTGTTCTTTACATAAGGGGCTTTATGTGCCCTACTTATTAAAAAAAAAAAAAATTAGTATGGATTTTGAAGCTGGTAATTGTATGTTTTAAATGCAGAAGTTTGTTTAAAATACAAGCACTAAACCAGGAAATCATTACATAAGGGCATTATGAAAAGGTTTCTGGCATTAATAAGATGAACTTAAGTTACACAATATTGATGTTTTCTCTAGTGTTCTGTAATCGTGTTTTCAGAGAGGTGTTCTACTAACCCATCAAATTACCCTATTCAGTCCAAACTTTAAATATTCAGCTAAAGTATTTATCATTTCCTACTTCTTATGCCTACTAAAAAAAGCGCTAACTGGATTTCATGATTTAGCTTTAGTCGCGCCCAGTGAATGCAAGAGGGCACTGTCAGACAGTAAAGAGATGAGGTATATGGTGCCTCGTACTTTGAGCTGGTTTCACTTCTGAGCATCCCAGGTTTTCAAGCACTGTGTTAGATGACGTGTCGTCAATGAGGATAAGTCTATCAGAACAACTCTGATTTTCAGTCACCTCTTCATCACTTCCAGGGAGAAGATCTATGGCCCAGAGCAGCCAGACCATTCCCTCTTGCATTCTCAGCATCTTCTTTGTAGCCCAACAATAGCTGAAGTCTACCTGAGACATGGGCTCGTGTCTGGTCTTCCGCTATTTCTGACATATAAAATGTCTCTTACTGTTCTCCCTGTGTTTGCTAAGTCTGTTTTATGCCTCAGACCTGTGCGTGGGGTAAAAAAAAAGTCCGTATCACCAATCCCTTTTCATAATAGGGATCTGAGACATTGCTAGCCAACAATGTCCTGATAACTTGATACTTACTGTCTTTGCAAGCATTTGAGTTCACAAAGCCCTCTAGATATTAATCTCATTTTATTTGTGTTAGAGATACAGCTCTGCCACTTGCCTCACTAGACAAACAGCAAGATTAATAGCATGCAGGCTGCCATTCTCACATTGCACTTTCTTTTGTCAGACGAAAACTAGTTGAGAAATGACTAATCAATTCTGGATATCAGTGGAATTTTTTCATTTACTCCTCCTGTAAAGTCCGTGATCTTCACTGAGCATTTGACAGCCATCTAAAGTGCCTAGCACAAAGGACTCAACTGAAAGGAAACCTTCCTACTGTGGCTGTAAAATTCCTGTTTCCAAAAAAGCACTGTACCAGCAGGCAGTGGACTTCAGCAGAGTTCCTAAGGGTACCTCCTGAGATGATACTCTGAGCTTTCTCCTCCTTTCTAAAATGTGCCCACACTAAGAAAAGTACCCATCCGTAACCTCAAGGCATACTGTTCAGTAAGTACAGTGCCATGATGCGAGCATCCAACCATTCTACTGAAGATCACTGTAAACAAAATGTAGCCAAAATGTGCCAAAAGCCATTGTAGCATATTTTCAAGGTCAAGTTTCTCTTATCAGGTTAAGAATTTATAACACATTTGTAATTGGCATTTATCTTGTCCTCTTCAGAGTGTGTAACACATTCCCATGATACAGAAAATAAAAATGCAGGACTGTTCATAGCCTATTCTAGTCCAAAAGCTGCTGCATGCCAAGGCAAGGCCTCAAGAACACTTGACTGGTCTGGTCACATCTGGTACTACTCAGTGACTATTGTTCAACATTTGGTTACATTTTTCGAGAGGTTCCATTCAATCATTCTATGAACCAGCGGTTTGACTAGTGTACACAATGAGTATGGGCTCATCCCAGCTGGTAATCACAGTGAGTAAACCCCAGAAGTGGCAGGCAGAGATGCTTCGGTTAGCTCCGTGGGAGCTGTCACTGCAACCAGGAGTGGGGTTAGCTACGCCAGCCTGTGCTCTGCCCCCAGCTGGACAGACCTGCCAGGAATTTTCGTGACCCAGGCTGGCAGATTCACATGGTGCCCCGCTGAGCCATAGGGACTCAGCAGCTGGGATGTCTGTCCTGGGTTCCTCTGGGTTTCTGCTTCTGGCTATGCCATGGTTCTTCGGTCCTTTCTAAGTGGAAAACCCCTTCAAGAATGGGTGAGGGAAGGACAACCGGACAATAGGAACTCATACCACTACATCCCAAGTGCCTCCACTCAGCACAGTTTCAAATCAGTCAGCCCAGCCTGAGAATAGGAATAGGAGATGATGAATGATGTATAAAATCTCCAGACATAAATATTAACTGAGTTGTCCTGAAATGCCTGGATAATGTAGTGAAAAAAAAAATCACTGCTTCTTGTCTCTGACACAGTGGGACTGAAATTAAGCATTCATCTTCCTTGCAAGTAAAGGCAGATTGCCAGGATCTATCTGGAGGTGTGATGGCAGTGTCTGCCCAGTGGCAATATCCTACACACCATGTTTGTTTGTGTTATGGTTGTTCTTTCACCCTCAGTTTTGCCTCAAACCTAAAGCGTGACTATCACACGTCTCAGTTCCTACAAGTGGCCACTGTGTGACTGAACACAGGAGTGCAGGACCTGCAAGTGTAGACAGCTCTAGTATCCAGAGAACTGCATACTGGGCATCCTAAAATCATGCCACAAGGCAGGCGAAGGCAGAAATTGAATGCCCCACCAAGCCTTTTCTTCTCCAGGCTGAACAAACCCAGCTCCCTCAGCCTCTCCTCATATATGATGCTCTCCAGCTCCCAAACAGGCTTGGTGGCCTTCGGCCAGATGAGTTCCAGCTGGTCGACTCTTTCTTGTCCAAAACTGGATGCAGTACTCCAGGCACAACCTCACAAGTGCCAGAGACAGAGAATTAATCTTTTCTTTGCTGGCTACAGTTTTGTTAATGCAGCGCAGAATGCGGTTGACCACCTTTGCCGCGAGAGCACCCTGCTGACTCTTGTTCGACTCATCCTCCACAGCTGCCAAGTTCTTTTCTGCAAGCTGAAAATGGAACAAACTTCTAGAGCAGTGGACTTCAAAAGTAATTCCAAAGAGAATGATTTAATATTTTCTTCTTTTCTCTAATGTCCATGCTTTGATGAATTGATATCCTCAGTTAACATTCCCATTTCACATTAGCTCCTTATTTCTGAATGTATGCTCATCCATGTCAGCAAACAGCCCCTACATCAGCTACGATCACTCACAATCCCAGCACGGCACAGCTAACATTGCATTGACCCATTCCATATGGAATTATCTGTTTATACGGACTATGAAAATACAGCACCAAATGCTGTAAAATGCCCAGGAGGATACTGCTCCCACAAGCCCTCTATGAATCAGCATTGATTTGGGCAGCTGTTGTGGGATGGACAGTGAGGTCTGCTTTCTCCTTGCTGTCCCGCAGATGGGGATGCATTCTTCACAGGAGGTGTCTGTCCAAAGCAACTGCTCCACAGCAAGAGAAATGCAAACACTTCATTTTCCCTGTTGCCACTTGTGTACAGCTCAGTAGCACTGCACCGCACTGATTAAATTAGGAAGAATGACCGCAGAAGAGCATTTTGCTTTGACCAGCACCGGCAGTGATAGAATAAGGTGTTTTTCCTTTTCCTTCTTTTTCTTCTTCTCCTGCTACTACATTTTCTCACAGCTGGCTGCTTATAGAGATGCCAGCTGTTTTGTCAGACCAGCTTTATCGAATGGGAGGGTGTCAGGAAGCATGTAGGAAAACTCCCCCCACTTTGAGCTGTAGAAAATTTGCCCTGAGAAGAAAAACCCCCAGTTTAGGCCAGTCAATCAGATCAACATCTGCTCTCATAAGTGGCTTGCTTGGAGTCAGCATCCCAGGAAACGCCATGTGTCACAACCAGAGAGTCCTACAGTGTGCCGTTCCATGTCCCGAACTCGGCCATCTCCCTTAAACGCCGTTGCAGTTCTTACCGACCGCTGCTGCCATAGGCTCAGCCCTTGTGACTTGCCTCCATCCCTGCTCAGTTCCTACCCTGCACAGGGACGTGACCTTCCCCAACCCCCCAGCTGGGTTTAAAAGCATCTTCCCATCTCTGAGTGGGACAGTGGTATGGTGAGTCATGGAAGAACCACAGTGTGGCGAAACACTGATGAAAAATGCCAGATGGGAAATGGGACATCAAGGTACTCTTTACTTACTAAAAATACACTCCTCAGGATCCCGCAGAACTGCCTTTTTACCTCTTCCTTTACTCAACGGCTTGCAAATCTACACTAACTTGTGGAAGAAAAAGCAATGACATCATGTCTAGGTCTTCCACAGAAAGTGCAAACCTGAAGTGCCACCAAACAGCTTTTTGAAAAGGCCAGGGGCAGTACTCTTAATATCATCAACTAATGACTTCTGGATTATAAGCATTAATAAACAATATTGAGGTCCCAAAGAAATGAAGATTTTGGCCTCAGTTAGTGTATGTTTAAAGGCATTTTAGTAAGAGTACAGCCTTAGCAGAAAGTTTATAATTTCATGTCCATAAGGCAACTACTTTTGGGAACTAATTATCCTTTAGAACTATAAAGGGATGATTTACAAACCAGTGGCATAAAAGAGAAGATTTGATGGTTATAACTATTTTTGTGTAATGACTGACAAAACAAAGGTAGCGTAAACCCTAGACCTATATTTTATATAGATTGTTCAGTCTTGAACAAAACTGAAAAAAATCCAGACTTGTTTTATCTCAGACGGGAGGTGAAATATAGACTTGCAAGGCATCTCATAAACCACAGGAAATAGTACCATTAACAGATTGGATAGAAAGTTTTGAAATTCTGTATTCAACATTAAAGGTTTTTTTTCTTTTTGGGTCAAAACAAAAGAATTTGTTTCAGCTGCTTATGTTGCACTGGGCTTTGTGCTAAGCTATGTTAGTTATTGGGTACTCAGCACTGAACGAAACCAGCCTCTGGTAAACTCCTTGGCTGTAATCTTAGAATCATAGAATCATTTAGGTTGGAAAAGACCTTTAAGATCATCGAGTCCAACCGTTAACCTAACACTGCCAAGTCCACCTCTAAACCATGTCCCTAAGCACCACATCTACACATTTTTTAAAGACCTGCAGGGATGGGGACTCAACCACTTCCCTGGGCAGCCTCTTCCAATGCTTAAATAACCCTTTCAGTAAATAAATTTTTCCTAATATCCAATCTAAACCTCCTCTGGCACAACTTGAGGCTATTTCCCCTCATCCTATCCCTTGTTACTTGGGAAAAGAGACAGACACCCACCTCACTACAACCTTCTTTCAGTCACAGTCTATGCCCCGATCAGAAGCAGGCACCTTAATGGAACCAGGCAGCAAATGCCACAGAAGGATGCTTCTTTCCATAATAAGGCTTCTGTCTGAGCAAGGAGAGCACAGAGCTCACAGAGAGATTTCCATAGCATGCTATGTAGGCACACATATCAGCAGCAATGCCATCTTCTCTGTTCCCATACCCAAGTTTACAGATTCACGTGGGCTTTGGACTTCACGGTTTCATTAAATCTGACCTTTCTGCCATCAGCAGTGCACAAGCCTCTGATAACAAACACCGCAAAGTTTCTGTGGGCTGGTATCTGATGGGTTAGTGCCAGCTGCCCAGACTGGTCTGCGTGACCCTTTCAGGCTTTGGGAGAATGAATGCCCTCAAAGAAAACACAGAGCAACAGCAGCTGATTCCTTGTGTTTTAACCTGAATTAACACCATCCTTGGTGAACTTTTTCTGTTTCTAGTGGTTGTCTGGCTAAAGGCGATCTCTCTGCTTCTGCCACCCCAGTCATGTCTAATGGCTGGGCCTGGGCCAAATGGTACAGAATCATAGAATCATTTGGTTGGAAAAAGACCTTTAAGAGCATCAAGTCCAACCATACCTGTCCACTACTAAATCATGTCTCTAAGCACCTCGTCTACCCATCTTTTAAATGCCTCCAGGGATGGTGACTCAATGACTTTTCTGGGTAGCCCACTCCAGTGCCTCATAACCCTTTCAGTGAAGAAATAATATCTAATCTCAGCCTCCCCTGGCGCAACTTGAGACTGTTTTCTCTCATCCTGTCGTGCCTCAATGTCTTTTTTGTAGTGAGGGGCCCAAAACTGAACACAGTATTCGAGGTGCAGCCTCACCAATGCCAAGTACAGGGGCACGATCACTTCCCTGCTCCTGCTGGCCACACTATTCCTGATACAAGCCAGGATGCTGTTGGTCCTCTTGGCCACCTGGGCACACTGCTGGCTCATACTAAGCTGGCTATCAACCAGTACCCCCAGGTCTTTTTCTGCCATGCAGCTTTCCAGTCACTTTTCCCCAAGCCTGTAGAGTTGCATGGGGTTGTTGTGACCCAAGTGCAGGACCCAGCACTTGGCCTTGTTGAACCCCATACAGCCTGTCCAGATCCCTTTGTGGAGCCTTCCTACCCTCAAGCAGATCAACACTGCCACCCAGCTTAGTGTCACCTGCAAACTTTCTGAGGGTGCACTCAATCCCCTCATCCAGGTTGTTGATAAAGATGTTAAACAGAACTGGCCGCAACACCACTTGCTACCGGCATATCCATATATCGATATGTGCACACACTACCATATAGGTTGCACAATCATGCTTTCTATGCTCATGTATATAGGTGTCCATCAATAGTGCTATAAAACAAAAGAACCTGAAGGCTGTACTTTTGTGGAATGAAGGGGGTTTTTTTAAGTTCCTGATGGCTTCCACCTTTGTGCCAACCAGCTCTGGAAAAGAGTCCCAGGACTCAGTATTGCAATAATTTGGATCAAGTTAAATATGAAATAACTGATCTGACATTTAGGGTGTCAAACGTTTTTTAAATCTCACTTGAAGCAGAACAGTATGTCCTGGAAACATGTAAATACCAGACAGAAATAATCAATACAATAAAAGCTGGGGTGAAGAACAAAGGAAATGCAGTTCCCAAAAATGTAACCACCAAGGAGCTGACCAGCAGTCTGCTGGTTGTACTACAGTGTCATAATTAAAAGCTGGAGAGGAAGCAGCATCAGGGGAATTACATTAATAAAGATTAGATGGTACCATTGAGCATACTCAGAAAAATAAATGGCTTAAAGGCAAGCAATGCTTTTTATATGATAGAAGGCTCTGTGGACAAGAAGATTAATCTGTGTTTCATATTATAAATTAGAAGCAAACAAGATACTGCACAGTGTAAACTCAGTGAAAAATAGTACTGTCTTTTTTTTTTTAAAGGGTGAAATATGTAGGAAGCACTGGAAAAATCCTACTGGATCCACTCCAGGGACAGAATGGTGTTTCAACATTGCTGCTAAGCCTCCTGCAAAAGGAAAAGAACATGATAAAAACTGTCTTGAGGCAAAAATTGAGTAATAAATAAATGTGAATGTCATAAGCACACAAGGAGCATCATACAGAATGGAAATAAAGGATGACATCCCTGACACACTGGAAGCATGACATATACAATATATGCTAGAAAGCTGGCTTCAAAACAGCACTCACATCTCCATTTCTACTTGTTAGGGAGAGCTGTATTAACCACGTATGTGTCTCAATGCCCTCTATCAGGAGACTTAAAATTAATCTCTATTCTGCCTTCAAACCATGAAGCTTGTTTTCTGGGAGTCTATCGGGAAGAGAGACCTCTACTTTTGCAGGAAGTATCTGATGACTAATGAAGTATCAGATCCTATGATTCTATGACACGTTTATTTTTTGATGAGTTTGCTCAATGGTACCTTCTAAACTTCACTAATTAAATTATTAACATAATTACTAGAGCTGGTCCAAAGCCACTTATTTTCCTTGGAAAATAATTAGTTTAGCTTCTACCTAAGTTCCCCAGAGTATTATCATTCCAGCAAAACAACAACAACAAACAATACCATCAAGCCAATAAAGAAGATGAGGGGGCAGGTGTTTGCTTTGCTAAGAAACAAATACTATCTAATAGAAAAATAGCTACCTGAAATTACTGTTTAATTCTGACTTTCTGACAAATTTTTCATATAATTTAAAAACACAGAATTGACCAGTAGCACTAGAAAGCTGCTGTTACTAAAGCCAGGCAGATCAAGAGGCTTCTTTTCAAAACCCTGTCCAACCAGGAGCTCAGGCTGGGGAGGACTGGCTGACTTCTGGGGTGGGAAGCCAGAAAAGACAGAGGAGTTGGTTCAAGGGACCCAGAAGGCAGCAGAAAACTAACAACTGTGATGAGCGCTACAGATAATACCGCCCTGTGAAGAAGAAGCAGAGTTAGAGAGACAGGTCTTGGAAGGGCAAAATGGACAAGAAAGTGTGAACATGCTACACTGGTGAGAAATTTTGCAATATTAACGCGTTTCTAATTCTGTTTACAACTTAGCCATCCTAGTGTTTTCTTTACCAGTTTCGGTGAACAGATCTATTCCAAATCACAAGATAGGTACATTTAGCTGTTGGATTTGTGCTTTTCTTCGATGATTATTTTGGCTAAACTCTGCACCAAAACTCAAGGTGCTACTGTAGATGGAAAGCCTCCATCTCTACCTCTTCTCAGAGTTCCTGGGCAAGAATGACTGGAATCACTGGGAGACAAGTACACTATGTCAAGGAACATGCCATAATAGTCCAGCACAACTACTGAGAAAAGCATCTTGTCAAAAAGGTGGTTTTGTGAAACTGAAGTGCTTATGAACTCCAGAGTCTGCTCAAGGCAGTCCCCTCTCAGCAGTGAGCTGCTATGTGAAAAGAGGTTCCCGCTGCAAACTTCAGCACAGCAGAGGCTGACATGAGCAGAAGGGACACCATCACACCAGCCCTCCAAGGGAAGCTTTTTCATGGCGAAAAGCTTTTGTGGAAAAAGACGTATTTATTACCCTTTCAATAAACAACAACAAATTTCAAAAACGAGGTAAAAGACATCCACTAGCTAGAGAGGTTTCCTTTATATGGTGGCAGGGATGTTGAAGGCTCAGAAAGCAGAGCACTGTATTGCACGGGTCGTTTTCCCAACACTACCACTTCAGTTACTTTGCCTGTAAATTAGTAAAAGGTAGCGGGTGCCCTACATAGTGCTGTTTGCAAGGTCAGGACACCAAACAGCAGAGAAACAACCTTGGAAGATGCACTCAGAACAGTAATAAAGCAGTAGGGCTACTCTCACTGCTGCTGACATTTTAACCAAGATATTATCAATCCTAACTCTCCAGTCAGTCCTACAACTGACCAGGGATACTCCCAGCACCCCATCTTTGTCACCTGGAAGAAGTGGAGCTATCAGAAATTATTAAGCATGAAAGATCCCTTTTCTTAGGCTTTATTATGACACCATATCACTGCTTTAAAGTGCACCTTAAAATGCACGTATCTCATGGTGAGAGAGTAAAACTGTTATTTTGGGCAATCTGATAACGTGGATCACCAAGCAGTATTTGACATATTTGTTGCAATGTTAGGATGGAATATGATATTCTTCCAAGAATCTCCAGTTCCAAGGAGCTGCCTGTCTTGGCCAGTATGAGCATTGCACTTCCCTTTATTTTGCTGTGGTCTTGCCTAAGACTCAAGATATTGTTCAAAACCCACAAACACAAAAGTTATATTCATAAGGTATCAGTCTGACTACCCTAATATGATAAAACAGGAGTCCTATTTACAAAATAGTCCAAGACTCAAGCTTCAAACACTACTTTGCTGCTTGCAAACTTAAAAACTTTGCTGCTGTGAAGCCAGCCTAACATCAGCAGGATGTGAGAACAGAAGCAAGGCTTCACAGAAATCACTGCAAGCAGTTTAGAAAAATCTTTCTAGAATTAGAGCATTTGAAGTAATGTTTAATTTGATCATTTTAATCCTGTAGCCCAGACAAGATTCTCTACTAAATTCTATCACATGGATTAAAATCATTAACAAAATATTTCCTCTCTACAACAGACAGTACTGAGTGCTCATTGCAAAGGAAAGCTAATGTCAAGGACAGAACAGTATGTTGCTTAAATAGCTCCTTCTTTTTCTGTCACCACCTCATCCACAAGCAAATCCACATATCTGACCAATAAATACAGAGCTCCTGAAAAATGTGTGTGTGTGTTTGTGTTGCCTTTGATAACATGGGAACACTATATCGTTTGATATTTGAATTTTACTGGCCCAGAAAGACAGCAGTGGGCACAAGAAAACAAGGTTAAATTGTGATACTTTAACTGGTTTCTCAGCAAACTACAGTGGCATATTGAACAGATTGAAATTTGTTTTTCAATCAAACTGGTTTGGGTGGAAGCATGCATTTTTACCAGTTTGAAGCATAATGGGTGCACGACCAATGAAGTATAGACTGAAGTAAAATTACACGGATAGATACCTTTAGCCAATTAACATACTGGTTGTCAAAAAACCTACCTTACAAAGATGATCAGCCTCTGGGACAGAAGGAAACAGAGAACCACCACAGGAGATCCTACCACTAGGTTGTTTTGCACTCTAGTTTGCTTTGCATGTCTTTCCATAATATCATCCTGAAAAGCTTAACATTCAAGGATATGATGTTTCTCCCATTAATTTTTCAAGTTGCACACAGTAAACAGTGGCATTAAAAAGTAAATGCTACACGTATTGGAAGGCCAATGGCAAAAGGGATTCACCCACACTTAAATCCTTTTCGCAGTTCATGCTTAAATTCTGCTCAGAGAAGTTTCTTTATGGCAGTGCAGAACTCACCACTGCTTTCTCCTCCTTCGCAGTCTCACGGTCACCACACCTGCCTTCACCTTTAGGCATTGTCTTTTGGTTTTTAACTCCTTCAGGTCTCTATTTGGACCTAAGTTCTTTTAGCTGTACTTTTCTCTGGAGCTATTCCTTCCTGCCCTGGCACTGGAGCAAAAAACCCAAAAAATAATATGGGTGCAAAATAAACCGATATGAACTGTCTGCTTTCCTAGTGGAAAAAGAAAACCCTCTTCCCACAAATCAATGCTTTCCTTAACTATTTGAGACAGAATTTGGGATGTTATGGGGACGTGGCTGTGGCTTTGATAAACTCCCTGAGGTAGAGATGTGTGGGTGGATGAAGGGGAAGGACAGGACATGTAATGTCTTTACAGATGTTCCCCTGATCCTTACATACACCTTTAGAAACTACAGAGATCTTTTTAAGTTAAGAGTATCTTCCGACTTGCTCTGTTCAATGCTTATGCCAGCACAGCTCAAACAAATATAGTATAAAAAACCAGTGCCCCCTTCCTGGTGCTATCTGCCACCCTCTGGGCTGAAGAGAGTTGAGCTGGAAAGAAAGTCTCAGACTCTGCGAGTTGTATGACTTGTGTTTAAGTTTCTGAGCAGTATTTCATGGTGCCTCAGAACAAGGCTGTGGTAAGGCTTCTTAACCTGACCTCCCAAACTTTCCATGGATGTGCCTTTTTTACTGGAACCCAAAATATTTGATCGGGAAAACATTGAATTTCCAGCTCTCTTCCCATGCTGTCTGATTTATCAAAATCTCCTGTAGGTTGCTGGACCTACGAAAAAGGGCATCGTCACTTCAATTTATCTGTGGGAATAGAAGGATGAGTACTCTTCTTGCCAAGGGCTTTATACAGTATCAGCTGCTATGAGTGGAAGTCACAGAGGTATTAAGTGATTGTATTTTCTCCAGAAGAAAGAAGATAATGTTATAATTAGATACACAAACATGAAAATTACTTTTTAACAAAAGAAATATTTTTCCTTCTCTGATTTACCCTATCTTACTGCTTACTTATTGTTTAAGTTTTCTAACCCCAGAAAAGCCACATCATTTCTAAAAATTCACAATCCATTGTAAAGGCCATTTTTAGTTCCGGTTATCTGTAAGGTCAAGTTCAGCTACACACAAGTCCAGTGAATAACTGATGTTGGGCAAAACATCAAAACACTTAGAAGTTTGAAAGAGTCATATTCTTGGTATTCTAGATCAATGTTATAAAATAGTCCTTGTTTCATAACAAGGGTCTAATCTTACCACCCCATTAATCCTAAATCTCAGTTTGTCCAAACAACAGAGTTATTGTTTCTACACATGCAACACAGCTTGCTCCTATACTGAATTTGGTAGAATTTTTGATTGATTAGATAACCAATGATGTTAAAATTGAGGTGAGCTTTTTGTAAAAGATGGGATCAGCTTTTATTAAAGCATACCATTTTGATGAGTGACTTCATGCTGATGAGGATGACAGAAAACAAACACGTATTCCAGCAAGGGGTAGATAGATGGTGCTGCCCAGTGTAATATTTTCCAGTTACGGCCATTCTGACCATCCAGAACAAAATTAACATTGAATCTAGATAATTTTTAAGATTAAATTAAAATTTGGTCACTGAGCACAAAGAATTAAAGACAACTGAAACAGCTGCTGGGAATCTGCTAGTCTGGGAATTAATTAGAAAAGAATGACATTTCTTCCATATATCTACAAAAGTTAATGCTGTTAATCATTATTCTAGGAACTAGCAATAAACATTCAACTAAAAATCACAGCCAGTCCATGAAATCCTCAGTGAGGTAAGTATACTTAACATTTACGTGATCATTGCCAAGGCTTATCCTATTTCAGTGAGTGTAGGCCAGGAGTGCAGGTTTACATTTTGAATTATTCATTACATTAAACTGCTGTCCTGAGATTTGAGGCCTAGCCACCACACAAACATGCACTTGGTATGCTTAAAACTTGGTCATATCATTCCTATTTTGATATTCTAGCCACTTAAGTGAATATCTACACAAGGCTTTTGGTTGAATGTGTTTTAACAGCATCCTTCACTCTGACTGACTGCTATGTGTCATATAACATGGTTGGGTCAGGATCAGAAATAATTTTAGTAATGAGTGGAGCGAAAAAAGAGCAATGCCAGATTCTTATAAGTTTTTAGACCTTATTGATTCAGATAAAGAAGACCGCTGTGATAAACCCAGTGCAACTCCATGTGCCTTTCCCACACTCTCCACAATGCCTATTTTATTGTTTCTTTAATGGATCTTCTGAATTTAAAAAAACACAATATGCTTCTGTCTTTACATTTCAGTGCACACTTAATTTCCCTTGCTTTTAGTTGAACCACATGGACAGATACAGAAATGCAAACATTGAACTGGATTCAACACAGTGACCTGTTTTCCTCGTAGCACTTGCTTAATTTTATTTCTGAAATACCATTTCCCATACAAACTACACTTTTTGCCCATGACAACATGACATTGATCTCCAGAAAATAACAGGAGTTCCACTAGTGCACAACTCCAAAAAAAGGCATTTTAATACAGGACATTTTACAAACAAAAATAAAAAATTGTATTACATAAAACAATAAACATCAGCACTAAAAAATGAAGCATTGTTTTCTCTATAAAGACAGATTCCCAACACATTTTCAAAGTTCATCTGTTCAGATGAATAGTCAAATGACCAAGAAGCCTGTTTACACTGCATTCTTCACCTGGAACATGATTACCATCATTACACAGCTAGCTGATACCTGAGCAAAGGGGCAGTTAAGATAAAGCCACAGCTAACACCCAAGCACAACGTAACTGTTAACTCAGAATCCTAAGATCCACCTGTACAGACTAGAATCGCTCTCCAAAAAGGAAAACCCAGTTTCTCTACTTTTGATCCTGTGAGTTTTGGTTGAGAGAACTGATCCTGAGGGAATTATTTCCATGGGCAAAGCACATTTTTATAAGTTTAGTAAAATCAGTTTGTGTGCCTGGACTCCAGGGAGTGCTGGATACTCCCTACTGGTCCCTGTAGATTTTTGCTTGTAAATAGCGTTCTGGATTCAACAGTCCTCAGCTGAAATGTCATTTAAACTTTAGACTGTTTGGCCTATCTGGAGAGTAAAACATCACTTTTCCAAGGAAACACCTATTTACATTGTTTTGGTTTGGGTTTTTGTTTTTTTTTTTACATTCTCAACTACCATCAAGCTTGTACAATTGTTAATGTAAGTTGGGGGAATTCCCTTTATGTTCCCTGCACAAGCTGGCTTCACTCTGCCTTGTGAGGACAGTTCAAGTCAGGGGCTGTTATTAGCAGGCCAAACCACAGCACTAACCCCAGGTCAGAAACAGTTATAGTCCTGCAGGTGGAACAAATTCACCATAGAATTGAGCAATCCCTCTCCCAAAAAAAGACAACCAGTGGGAAGAAAAAAAAAAAAGCTTCATTATTCCAAAAGACAGGGAAGTGGTGGTATTTCCAGGTATTTTTAAATGGTATAAACCATTAAAAGCAGTAAAGATACCTGAAGTCAGAATCTTTCCAAGTGAATACACTTTTTGCCCTGGTTTCATCCCCCAGGAGCATTGTCAAACAAAATCCTAAAAGCTTACTTTCAGCAGGGGTAAAGCACAGAAATACCAAGGCAGGGTTCTTTTAGGTATAGAAACTGTGAGGATTTGAACAGCGGGTGGAGTTAGCTCTGCATTTGATCTGGTTTTCCCCATGGAGAGGCAGCAACAGGTTTGCTCTGCCTTTGCCTGCCTCACCAGGGTGAGCAGGGCACTGCTGCCCCAGCAGGCAGGGCCAGCTCCATCTCCCAAAGTGAGAGGGAGGAGCAGCTCTCACCTCCCACACCAGTGGGATGGCTCTGCCTGGCTCGTCCTTGCAGCCAAGCAGTTGCTCTTCGGTGGGAGGTAAAGAGAAAGCCAGAAATGTAGTCAAAAGTAGAAAGGGCAATCAAGGAAGAAAATGAGCCCAGCTTTCCTCACCCCTCACCCCATGCATTCATTGCCCAGGCACTGGAGCTTCACTGCTAATTCCCTTTCCCCCAAGGGTACTCCACTCCTCCCATGAAGCTGTCAGTTGATCTTCATCGTTCAAGATTTCCTGTCCTGCTCGTATTTGCTGGCATTTGACCATTCTCCACAGCTTTGCTCTCCACGTTCCTAAAAGACACCACACCCTGGGGTTCCTTTGTGGTTGTTGGTTCTTTTCTGAAATTCTCCCTCCCCAGTTTGCTGGGTAAGGGGGGTAGTCAGCACATCTTTGCGCTGTGAGGCAGAGAAACATGTGGAAGTCCAGTTCACAGGTTTCAAGGATGTGGGAAGAAGCAGGGGTGAAGCTCTGAAAATTCAGGACCCTCTAAAGTGCAGGACTTGTTTTTTCCTAAAGCTATAAACCTAAGCCCAGAACTGTTGGAAAAAACCAAAATCCTGTAGTTTTACACTGCTGTCTGTCCTGCACACACCCAGGGCTACACAGAAAGTCTTGGGGTCTTCTGTTTACTCTTGGGTTGTACAGAGCTGGCTTAAAAAACATAGGTAGGGGCACACTTCAGAGACAGATCCCTTAAAAAAGGAAAAAGGTCAAAGAGTCTGAGGGCTTGTTTTTAGAAACCCTTCTATAAACCAGAGAGTCTGTTCCGCTCACCCTGAAGTTAACAGCAACAGTCCAAAAGAAACTTCTAAAGGGCAATCTGCCCTTCCCTCCTCTTGCCACCCTTAGTCAGGTCTGATCCTACCGCTTTTGCCATCCTCTTGTATGACAGGGACCCAAGTTTAAGGTCTTCTCAGCCCTGCAAAGACACAACCAGCAAAGCACTGGCTAAGAGGACAGGCACATCCTGAAGGAGGGAGTAGCACTTAGAGCTGCAGCTCCACCTATAGATTGAGATCAGCATCGGAGTCACCGCAGTGGGAAGAGCACCCATAGCAGCCGGACAGCTTGAATCTGCACACAGCAAAGGTGGGAAATCTTTGCGGTGGTGGGGTGCGTGCTGCTGGGCAGTCCCTCAAGCAGACCTCGATGGCAGCTGCTGGCATGGCTACCTGGGTGTCCCCAGGCCAGACCTGCCCCTTGTGCACTCCAACAGTTTTCCAGTAGCATCATTTTCTAGTAACATAATTTTCCAGTCTCAGAAGATCACTCACCTGGTGTAATGCCAAGAGACACCTCTCTTGCTTTCCCAGACCCTCTCCTCTTTCCTTTCAGTGCCTCAGGATGTTTAGATCACCCAGAAAACCCAGCCTTGATCCAGCTGTCCTCACTGTCCCAGAGGGTGATGCCTGTCCGTGCTGCCACCACTCTCTGCAGAAGCGGTCCAGAGACTCCAGGGAGGCAGCAGGGACCTGCTGCCCTGCAGTGGGCATGGCCAGGCCAGCAGGCACCTTCCCAGCTCTGAGGGGCTGTGGAGACACCTGTGGGGTTGATGCACCTGACACAGGCTCCAGAGGAGGAACAGAGTCTGGAGGAGGAAGCTCAGGTACAAGTGGGGAATACGAAGGGAAGATTTTCCCAATGGGGTGCCCCCAGGTCTAGGGGAAAGAAGGGCACTGGAGGGGATAAGGGGCAGGACCGGGGGATCTCAGCGCGGGGTGGCAATGCCCAGCAGGTGGGCAGGGATGCGGGCAGCCAGCAGGCAGGCCAGCACAATGCCAATGAGCTGCAGCAGCGCCAGCCCCAGGGCAGCCGTGGCAACGTAGGACATGTTGCTGCTGACGAAGGCCGTCACCTTGCTGAAGCAACCATCGCGGTGCAGCCCGCGTCCGTGGGGCGGGCTGTGCTGGCAACCCCGGCGGGCCTGGCAGCAGCTGAGGGGCACAGAGCCATTTTGCTCCAGCCCCCAGGGCGAGGTGAGCCAGTCATGGTAGCTCTCCACACCGCAGCAGGACAAGGCACGCTGCAAAGCATCCAGGGCATCCGCCATCCCCTCATCCTCCCCGTAGGCCAGCAGTGCCTGGCGTAGCCCTGCCTGGAAGCCCTGTGCAAGGTTCTGGCGGTAGAGGAGCGCCGAGAGCCCAGCCGCCAGCCCAGCTGCCAGCACAGCCGTCAGGAAGGCGCTGTAGGCACGCAGGAGGCCCCGGTGCTCCGTGGCAGCCCCGAAGCAGCCCAGGAAGCCCCAGATGATGACACCGGCACCGGTGGCCAAGAGGATGGCGGGGGCGCTGGGGCAGTCGTTGGCCGACAGCGCCAGGTAGCTGCCCAGGGAGACCCTGGCCCAGAAGCCGATGACGAGCATGGTCAGTCCCGCCGCCCAGAAGACGAAGCTGAAGGCCATGAGGGACAGCTTGAGCACCGTCATGGTGGTGCCGGCGGGCAGGCTGTGGCAGTCGCGCTGAGGAGGCGCCGCGGCCGTCGGTGCCGCCGGGCGGTGCGGGGGGGGCCCGCGGCCGTCGGTGCCGCTGCTCCACGTGGGTGCCCGGCGGCGGCCGCGGCGCTCGGCGGGAAGGAGAGGGCGCCTTGGCGGTGTCCGGGGTGCCGGGCGCTCCCGCTGGGTCTGCCGGGCAGCGCTGGGTGCGGGGCCGGCAGCAGCCTCACCCCCGCGGCCGCCGGTGCCAGTCGCGCCGCCCTTCCGCCCCGTCCCCTTTTTCAACGCCCGGCGCGGGGGCGCGGCTGGCGGCGGCGCTTGTCCGGCCTGCGGGACTCGGCGGGACGGGGCAAGCCGGCCCCCGGCGGGCGGCCTGACGGGGCGGGCCGGGCCGGGGGTTCCCTCCCCTCTCCCGCCGGCCCTTGTGAAGGGATCGGCCGCCTCACGTTAGGGCCTGCCCAGCAGCTGCGCTAGCCGGCGGGAGCAGCACGACCACCCCTCCACTCCCCCGCCCTCCCTGCCGAGGGTTGCGGTGCATCCGAGGGGGGAGCCCGTGCGAGCGGGCCCTCAGGCGGAAAGGTTCTGCAAGCCGAAAGAAAGCCCGAAATTAGCGTTTGCTGCGGCCCAGGCTTACCCTGGGCAAGGGACTAAACTTTTTCTTGTAAACATTAGAAGTAGCACCTCAACAACACACAAATTATCCACGGGAAGCATAAGAAATCTATTAAACGAGAGGTTTTATTTTTATGTCTTATGCTGCATCAAGCTGTGCTGTTGGGACACTTTCTAGAAACAAGCATAAATCTGTACCTGAATATTAACTAACTGCATGGTCGGTCGGTCAGTCAGTCTTGATTTTTCCACCTGGAAACTTTTCCAGGTGGCCTGACTCCATTGAGTGTTCACTCGATTTAGCCTGTGATAACGCCGAGCCACAGAGAAGGCATTAAGTGGCCATGCAGGAATGTCCACAGACAGGTGCTGCTGTACAGCAAGAGGCCCAGGAAGGTCCAATAGGAGATCCCACCACCCGTACAGTCTCATTGCAAAAGAGAAGCTACTCCTGCAAGCCAGGTAAGTAAAAGATGAAAGGGAAACCGTAAATGAGGCAGGATCTTGGGCAGAGGTAGAATTAGCATCCCCAGGGGTAATTCATTGCTGAGTGAGTCTTGGACGACACTAAGCAGCCAATTTCTCTTTAGCATTTCTTGACAACACCACAAGAGGTATGTAGTACTCTTCAGTTCAAGGTTTTGTGCTGTCTTCATTACTATGGGTCCTTGCAATGAACACAGAAACTACTCAAAGGCATTGTGAGACGCAGAGTTGACCTTCATATGTCTTCAGGTGCTCAAGAAACGAATTCTGTTATATACCAACATACTATAAGACTTCTATAAAATGTTTATATTGCTATTTTAAAAATGTTTTCATAAAATGTTTATTATTACAGTTTCATTAGTTGGTGAAAGATCTTTAACCTGTGCAGTTTACTGGATCGCTGTGCACTTCAAACTGTCAGTCTTTTTTATTTTTTTTTCCGTAATTCCCTATCCCGGGACAACACTGCTCTCGTTTGCATTTCCACTGATATAACTTTGACTGAAACTGGGGGGTTTAGTTTGTATGTGCAATAGTCACACCAAAAAATCAGGTCAGAGTACCCTGTTGTTCACAACTTTACCAAACTTCTTTGGGACTGAACTCTGAGGTTTAGTTGTGTTCCAATGGTAATTTTTGTGCGGAAGTTTGAGAAAAACATTTAGTTGGTTTCTTTATGTTACTGAATCGTGGGAAGAAAGGAAGTGCTTTATGTATCACATTTTAACACATCCATTTAATATACAAGCAGAAACTTATAGTTGTCAAAGCATTAATATAGCATAATCATCACTGAAACATCATCTGTTCTTTATTAGAGGCCCTAATAATTTAATTAGCAGGAGACTGTTATCATTCCTGCATTATACCAATTTTCTTCTTTTGCCTTTTTACAAGATCAAGCTCTTCTTCGGTTTCTTGACAGATCAAGACTGAGCTAGTTCCTTTGATTCTCAGAGCTTCTCAGAAGATTCCCGCATCTTCATGTCAAGATGATTTAGGAATGACGATTTCCATGCTCTGGAAGTACACTGCATTATATTACCCATTTTAGCACTAAACCATATGACTAATGTCCACAGTGAAGATTAAAAGCTTATGGCAGACAAACTAGAGGGCTGCAGGAATGGAATTTCATAACCAATGGCTAAAAGGTGGTGGTTTTCATGGTTTCCCACCTAAGTGGACATAGAGCATTGGGAGGCTCTGAAGGTGACAGTCATGAAGCGATGTTTCTTCTGAAGCAGCAAGCCTCTGCTGGCCAGGCAGTTGTCAGCCATGTGGGGAAAAGTCCTTGGTGTCCTTGGAACGGGCTGACTGTTGCTATGTTGCCATCTTCCAACCACCTGGTTTTTCTCTTAGGATTTTACACCTTTTCATAGCAGTGTTTTTTCCTTTTGAGTCCTTGAACTGCTAACTAACCACATCTCAAAACGGCCCACTGTTGGTTTGCCTTTCTTATCTTGCATGACTCTGTACTTTCTTACTATTTTTTCAGAAGTTTCTCAGAGCTGGTGTGATCAGAACCCGGTCTTGGATCACAGACAGCTGAAACCCGTAGGAGAAGGGCTCGACTCACTACCTTGGGCAGTGCTAATGAGGGGCTACAGCCCCTTTTCACAGAACAAACCTGTGAATGCTCTCTCTGGATACTGTCTCAGATCTGAAGCCACATTCAGCTTCAACACCAATAAAAAACACCAATAAATGGTGTTTTCTGTTCCCCTTGCCCTTCTTTACAGTGAAAGCAGCTAGGCAAAATAGCTTTAGAACAGGCTTGTACAGGTATCTTGGGATGCATTATGCCACGCAGGAGCGGTCAAAATATAGGGCATACGGGCAGATCTGTTGTCATCCAGGTTCCTCTAGCATGTGTCAGAGATGAAGGATGGTGCTAAGGGTACAGAAATCTCAAAGTATCCCTGTAAAGATGTTTTATGATCTGTCGGTACTGTTGTGAAGTATTTGGCATATAATAACTATTGGTTTCACGGGCAGCTAAGTGCTGAACTTCCTCCAAAAATCCTGTCCAGCGTTCACTGCTAGAAGATGCCAGATGATATCAACATTTGTGCTGGTTTTAACCAGGGCAAAACAGGTATACAGGACCAAATTCTGCCCATTTTCATAAGCTGTGCCATTGGATCTGTCTAGGTAAGTAAAGGAGGTAGGATAGGGCTCCTTGAGAGTATATGAAGCCATGAACGATGAAACAGCTTCCGTGTCTGAAAAATAATCTTACTAGAATTGCTTGATTTTTCAGACATTGGCAGAATCATAAAATATGTTTACATCTTAGAAAAGTGTTACAGAATCTCATGAAATTGTACTAGTGAATTGCACGTGATATGGCCTGACAATTCGATGGAAGTGATATTCCTTTACGTGTCATTTCGGAAAGCCAAGTGTCGTGGAAAGAAGCAGCGAGGATTCAGAAGTGCCTCACCCGCTAGTGAGAGCGGCAATACTCATATCAAAGAGTGGTTACAAACATGGGCAGCAAATACAGTGAGATTGACCTTGGAAAATGCAAACTAATGTATCTTAGAGAAAGCTGGTACTTCGTGGCAGGAAGAAGCCCTGCCAAAGAGTGCGGCTGAAGGATATGTGGGTGATAGCAGATAGCTAATTAGGCAGCGCTTTGCAATACTATTTGGCAAGGAAAAGCAGTCAGCTTGAAGCATGAATTTTCCTCTTTCCTTACTGTTTTGCTTTGGGCATTCCTTAAGTGTTACCCTCTTCCCTGGCAGAGGCGTGATGATTTTAATACAGTTTTCCGTCTCCACTTTCTGTGATTTTTTTGCCTGCATTTACACTTGCAATTCTGAAGTGACTCTTTCCAAACAATCTGTAACAGAGAGAAAAACAATGCAGGAATTCTTTATGGCTTCTCAAGGAAACCGAGTCCTGTTGTGGTCCCCAGTTCAAGTCCGTTTAAGGTAGCTCTGGCTACAAGAACAAGTGGCAGCACTGGCATGGAGAGCAAGATCAGGTAGTTGGGAACTTTACCGTAAAAATAAGGGTAGCAAGAGTAGCTTCAAAAAAGCAGTAGTAGTTTAGTATTTGCAAGAGTGCTTTTCTTTAGACACCTGAATAAGATTTTCATGCCATGGCTCACAGAGAGGTGCCATAGCTGCCAAACATCCTGCATTTATTTGCCTTGTGGAAAACTAGAAGTTCTGTGATGCCACCAGAGTGTCCTGCTGATGTTATACCAGCATACTTTTGATGTTGTAACTATTTATTATTGGTGTTTTCTTGTCTGGTGATATGCTTAAGAGCTCCTCCCATGGACAAGATGCCTACGGGGTGGGATCCTTGTAAATACAAACCAAAAAGGCTTCTTGTGTTAAAGTCTGATTTTGTGATGCTTTGCAATGTTGAGTCATCTCTTACCCCACAAATTCAATTCCATTGAATTCAATAGTACTGTTAATAGGAAAAGCAGTTATTCAGTGTGAGGAAAGTTCTCAAAATCCAATTTAAATTATTTTTATGTAAAACTGAATATCTTTATTCGAAATTGAATCAAATGGAACAGAAGTCCATTTGGTTTACACTCTCCCAGTGCTGTGCAGCATGGGTGTGGTGCAAGTCCAGGCTGGATGGGAAAAGAAGATGGAGGAAGACACATTTTCCCCTTGGTCTTCCCATTAACTCTGGGAAGGGAATGTGTTAACGTTTCATAACACAACTCACTTCCAGCTGCAAGTCCCTTCAGGGAAAATTAATAGATTATGAAATATAACCCACTCTCAGCCCCTCCGCAAACCCTCGATCCAAGAGGAAATATTGGATAAACTGCTTCTGCTCCACCAGCGAGACCGAGGCACGCAGCCTGAGCAGACCGGAGCGGCATTCGGGTGGGATTCCCGCCAGCTTGCATAGCTGAGCAGGAGACGTCCTCGCCTGCAGCAAGTATGATCCTAAGGCAGAACTCAGCCCGCTGTTTCTTGGAATGTACTTCACCAACAGTAGTAGCACGAGTGCTATTTTTTTCACACCGAGTTTATTTTAGGAAAGCAGGTATACAATCTCTATTATAGATCAGCTACTTTACTATTAATAGCAACGATCAGAGCTCCTTTGGATTAATGATTTACTTCTAATGTGTTTTTTAACCTTAAAATAAAGCACAACATTTATTTTTAGCTGTGGCTTCCCCATAGCTACAGAGGATAATATGATCCATGCCTTGAGCAAGTCTCTCAAGGAAAAATTCAGTGCACTTTCCAGTTACCCCACAGAAAATTGTTATGTGCTGAATATCAGATATGTTTCAACACTAGTACATCCAAATAGTATGTAGGCTAGATAGGTGGGAAAGACTGCCAAAATACCACGTCAGAGGAATTAAAAAAGAAGTAGGTCTTTAGGCTTTTCGTTTCAGGGAGCAATGGGAAGACAAGACAAGGTTAAACATTGCCAAATTTTATGCTTTATCTTTAAAACATTTGAATATATTACTACTAATTCTCAATTTCCACTTGTTGTATTAGGAGCTGAGGGTATTAAGTATTTCACATATTGGGATCTATGTAATCTGCATATTGACAGCAGTTAAATGTACTTAGCAAGTCATCATTCATATAATACTTAGCTACGCTTATCAATACAGATTTCCATGTATGAGGGAGATTTCCAAGATCTGCAGTAGCAAAAATCTATTCAGCTTTTCACTTGGTTGGTATAATTTTGTATCACCTTTGCTTTTCCTATCTTAAACAAATGCCATTATACTAATCGTGGGCTAGCCAATCCAAATCAAAATAAATTAGGGTAAATCAGGGAGTCACATAGCATAGCACAACTACCTCTCTGTCTAATTTTATCACAACACTGGAGGCTTCCAGTTCACGAATGTTGATGGAGGATAGTGGTGTAAGGGAGAAGACTATTCCTCTGTGAATGCATATGACAGGCCACAATACACCGTGTAATATTATTTTGATATGTTAATCAGTGGACAGTAGACCTTTTAGTAATATTGTAAGTGTAGCTTTATAGAATGAACATCTGTCATTGCTGATTATACTAAAATTGTTATGTACACAGCCTGATATATAGAGGTGATCAATATGTTGCTTGTAATGTATGTGTGTCAACAAATGTCTGGCAGTAGTCCCTTGCCTCCTACTGGTGCTTGGCACAGGGTTAGTGAGGAGAAGGAATATTTGGTTACAAGCAAGCATCATGCTTTCTGGGTCCCTGGGTCAGGAACTGGGAAATCCCATGGATAATTGCCACAGCTGAAGCACCTAGCAGAAAACTGAGGTCCAATAGAAAGGTAGGCATTCCACATGCTGATTCACACCTGCACATGTGTCTTCTTTATCTCTGCTGTGTTTCCAGGTTTTGACAGGTAATGCCATCACAGGTAGAGGACAAGGTGACCATGCACTCTCTGTGGACAGGTTAAAGAATGCCATGGGGCACAGACTGTTATCCTGGCATCACTGAAACCTGTGACCTTGCTGAGGTGAATGGTTAGGGCATTTCTATAATACAACAACATTAGAGCACCAGAGGATTTTCCAAGCCTTGGGGTCCGGATCCATGGACTTTTACAGCTTCCTTGAATTGCACACATGGAGTGTGCTGTCCTCAAGCAAGCATCACTCTTACCTTCCGCAAAGGTCAGGAAAGACTTATGTAAAGGAAACAGTCTGCATGCAAACAACACAGCACACTGGCATCATTGCCTTCATCAGGGCAATAATCTGTCAGCCTGCCTGTCTTCTCTGGTATTCTCAGTCAGATATGAAGAATCTTGTTTAGCTCTCCTGTGATGGTAAAATCTTAAACATCCTTACTATGATTTTCTTTGAAAAATGCCTGTTGTGCTGTTCACTAAATTATATGGCTTGCCTGTGTGCAATAAAACGTTAATCAGCATGATAGCGAACATGAGAATTACAGGCATTTTATCCGGAGTTTTCTATAGGAAGGACTGCTAAGTACTTTCCTTTTTTTTTTTTTAGACAATTTTCATGTACTTTTAAAGTTACTGGTCTTCATGGGTTCATGAGGGGAAAGTCCTGCTTAACTAACTTAATTTCCTTTTATTACAAGGTCACCCATCTAGCTGACCAAGGGAAGCCAGTATTTTGGGGGGGTTGTATTTTAGCAAAGCTTTTGATAACGTCTCTCACAGTATCCTTCTGGACAAAATGTCCAGCACACAGATAGACAAGTCCATAATACGTTGGGTGAACAATTCACTGACAGGTCAGGCTCAAAGAGTTACAGTAAAAGTGTCTACCACAGGCTGGCAGCCCACCACCAGTGGGGGTTCCCCAGAGCTCAGTTTTAGGGCCAGTGCTCTTTAATGTTTTTATAAATGATCTGGATGCAGGAATGAAATGTACATTAAGTAAGTTTGCCAATGATACTAAACTAGGAAGAGCTGCGGACACCCTTGAGGGTAGAGAGGCCTTACAGAGAGATCTAGATAGACTAGAGAGCTGGGCAATCACCAACCGTGCGAAATTTAACAAGAGTAAGTGCTGGATTCTCCACCCAGGACAGGGTAATCTTGGTTATATGTGCAAATTGGGGGACAAGAGGCTGGAGAGCAGCCCCGCAGAAAGAGATCTGGGGGTTTGGCTTGATGGCAAGTTGAATATGAGTCAGCAGCCTGCCCTGGCAGCCAAAAGGGCCAACAGTGTCTGGGGGTGCATCCAGCACAGCATTGCTAGCCGGTCAAGGCAGGTGATTGTCCCACTCTACACTGTACCGGTGCAGCCCCACCTTGAGCACTGTGTGCAGCTTAGGGTGCCTCAGTGTAAGAAGGACAGTAGAGTGTGCCCAGAGGAGGGTGACCAAGATGGTGGAAGGTCTGGAGGACAAGACTTACAAGGAGCTGCTGAGGTCACTTGGCCTGTTCAGCCTGGAGAAGAGAAGGGTGAGGGGTGACCTCATGGCAGTCTACAGCTTCCTCAAGGGGGGCAGCAGAGCAGGAGGTGCTGATCTCTCTCGTGTGACCAGCGATAGGACACAAGGAAATGGAATGAAGCTGCCTCTGGGAAGTTCAGATTGGAAAAGTTTCTTCACTGGGAGAGTGGTCGGTCACTGTCACAGGCTCCCCAGGAAAGCGGTCACAACACCAAGCCTGTCAGAGTTCAAGAAGCGTCTGGACAACGCATTTAGTCATATGGTTTAATTTTAGGTAGTCCTGCGAGGAGCAGGGAGTTGGACTCGATCATTCTTATGGGTCTCTTCCAACTTAAGATACTCTATGATTCTATGATTCTATATTCTTAACTACTTGAGCTGAATTTTCCAGGGCAGCTATTTATCTGAGTCTGAAATACAATTTTTTTTAACTTCCAGCAACAATGGTTCCACAAAAACTGATTTGAAAAAGTTTGTGGTAAAAGACACTATTTTTCTCCTTTAAAAGTAGTATTTTAACCATCTCCTTATAGCACTTCCAGGCTTTGGACTTGAAAGCTGGCAAAGTACTAACAAGGGGTTTTTTTTCTGTAATTTTCACAAGAAACTGGTTAAATTTGGCAAACTATAAATCTGTGCAACCTTATTTCACAGCTCCTCCATGAAGATTTCATTTGGAACTGCTGGAGATACCTTCTGAGCATGATTCAGGTCAGGGTTTCAGTTTTTTCCCTGAAATCTGTGCTCTTAACTGCTCTCATTCCCTTTGGCCAAGTACTGGAATTCTCCTTTTCCTGTGCTCTCCATGTTCCTGCTGGTGGTACCCAAGCAGGCAGGCAGAAGAAACGGGTGCAAATGCAATGACAGAAGTTTGTCCAAAGGACAAAGTTTGGCTTGGTAAAAGGGGTGATGTGGCAGTAACTTGGGAGAAAGACCTGGAAAATGGAATTACCGGCCATTTGAATATACTAATCAAAATAAATTGAGTGGGGCAGGATTTGAGAACATGTTTATTTTTAATTTATAGTGTTAATTAATACTCTGACCAAAAAAAAAAATAATTAAACCTTCAATGTCTCAGCTAGATTACCTGAAATTAGTGCACAGTTTCTCATTCTAAAATTTCACATCATCTCCTTCAACAGGGTATAATGCAGATAGATTAATCCAGGTTTATAAAACAAACCAAAACTAATAAAAGGAATAAGAAAATTATAATGTCCAACATTGGAGAAAAAGAGAGTCCTTATTTACATAAGTAATGAATTAAAAATTTGCAGTGAATCTTAACTATACACAATTCTTTTACTCTTGATGAGGAACAAGGACTATTGTAGTCAACTCAGGGATGCCTAATTTCTCCCTAAAATAAAAAATAGAGTAATCTATCCTTACAGAACCTTACAGATTGAAAAGACACCCTTTTATCTTTGAGCTAAAGAAAGATTTCTGCTACAGAACAATCTTTGAAATCTTAGGCAAGTAGATACAGCGGAACATACCCCTAGGCTTATAACACTTGATTCTTCACTGCATGGAAAGGTCCCTCGTTAAAAGCAAGCCCAAACTGGAGTACAGCAGTACTGGGCTGATGGAAAGCCAGAGTAAACACAGGAATCAAGACCTGTAAACTTTGATGGGAACTTACTTTTCATCATCCCTCAAAATATCTAGATGCTATCGTCACCTGGCACATCTCTAATTTGCCCCCTTCACCTGTTCTCCAGCAGCTTTGTAGACAACAATCTCATTCAAAGAAAAAGACAACTGGGGAACCCACGCCCTTCATCTTCTTGCTCACTTATTTAAAGTACTTAGGAAAAAAACCAGATTTAGCTAGCATATCACTGCTCTCTAACACAATTCTGGTCATTATTACCATCCCCAAGATAAGTTAGCTTGTGAAGAACTTCACTTTTGATATGGAGTCTCCACATGTGTGAAAATAAATTCCAAATTTAAACTAGGTTAAGTCACATTTACAATTGTTTGTAAATATTTTGTATCACAAACGGTTCTGCTTTGTAATGGCAGCTCTGAGATATGTCAACAGGACATTTATCATGCCAAGTAAAGCTCTTGGCACTGGTATTTACCATCTGTGGGCTTGCAAAGCCCTCTGTCTTGTCTACTTCTTTCACAGCTAAGTAGTACGATTACACAGTCTTCTGCTGGTAGCAAGGTTAACTACACAAGAAAAGGAGCCTGAGGTCAATATGTTTCTTAGAACACTTGGAAGACATGGTTGTTAATTCTGGTGTGCCATCTGTGAACACTGCTTTAAAACAGTTCCTTTTCTATGATGCCCAAGTCATAGGTATCATACACTTTTATACTGTTGTGGTTTTGTTTTGTTTTCCCAAGAAGAGCAGCAATTTAGGCAGTAACCTGGCTGGGGACTATTCAGTTTTTCAGACGGAGGAATTTTGTTGCCGGGCACAGGTAGCCCTTAAGCAAGTGGGTTAGGAAGTTATTGCTGTTAGTTCTAGATTCTCATCGGAGATGAAGGGACAGATTACAGGAGTGCTTCTAGGCCACTGTCATGCCAGGTGGGATGGATTTGCATAAACCCTCACAAGTTCATTAGAGGCACTAAACTCTGATCGAAGGGTGGTAACTCTTTAAACTGCTCTACCAGGAGCACAAGCCCTAGTGCAGGTGGAAGGAGGCTGTCCGTTGTGGTCATATGGTTGTTTTCAATTCTTTTTTTTCCCCCTAACAGAGTCATTTTCAAACTTGTTGCACTTGTTTCCCAGTAAATTCTCCACATTCTCAGAAAACATTTGGCTTGAGGTGAAGGTGCTGTGTCCAGATCATAAGCACGTTCAAGCCCCCCTGTTCCACACCTTGAGCTTAAGCTCAAAAAAGCAAATAAGGAGCATTTCTCTTTCTTCATGTTGTCTCCTTCTTTTTCTTCACTCTTGTCCTTAGGTGTATGCCCCAGGATTTTCTGCAGAAAATTTGAACGAGTTTTATTTCTTGGAACTTGCACCTTCTCATTTCAAGGTCTATTAGAGGACACAGGCACAGGAAATGGCATTTTGACTCAAATCTGTGGCAGGTAATTGAATATTCTGATATGCAATAAGTATAACTTTAGATTTTAGGTTCTGATTCTGCATTGTACAACTTACTGAAACACATACACAGATACAAGGTAACATTGAGGTGGCCTAACGATTTTATTAGCGACTTAATTTTTTTCTGGAGAAAGGCATTAGGAAGGGACCTGTCAGGAGTAAAGCACTTTTCCAATCTAATCTATGAAGGCAAAAGCAGCTGGGATTTGTGAATCAGAGTATTTCTAGATACTAAAGGGATTGTAATAATGTGTCAGGCTTCATTTTTTTTAATCAAATGACACAACTGAAGGAAATACAATGTTAACAGCATTGATGCTCTCCAGCCTTAGTCCACCCACAGCAAGCTCCTGGAGCCAGGTCCTGTAGCCACTGAAGTGCGACAGAACTTTGCCAGGGACTTCAGTTGTGCAAGCCTTGTCCTTAAATGAACGCATGTACACATAAGGAGTGTTAGACCTCATGCAAACAGGGGAGTTGGTGAGGCCTTGTCCTTAAATGAATGCATGTACGCATAAGTAGCATTAGACCTCATGCAAATAGGGGAGTTGGTGATCAGGCAAGTTGATTACAGCACTTTGACTGATTTCCCACATGGACATTGTATGTGGGGAAGCCACTGCACCACCTACTCCGAATAAGCTTACTGTTTGCTTTGAATGGTCCCTGGGGAGTCAGTGGAGAGCAGGCAGCACCCCGCTCTTTCAATCCCCAGCTCAATTTGTTGCAGAACAAGCTGTTAGTCTTTATGTCTGCCCCAAGGCTTGTGAGAAGGAAGGAATTTAACAGAAGAGTCCCGTTGTTAAACCAGGGTTTTCAATACAATTTTAAACGAAGGTTCTGGACCCATCCTTTTATTTCTTGCATCCACATCTCACATTGACATCAGTGGTGCTTTTCAGTGCTTCATAATCGTGCCTTTATCTTCAACTCCTTTCTTTATTTATTTATAGGGATTACACCCAAAGTCTCCCATAATGCCATACAGCTTTCAAATCTGAGGCAGACTAGTGTGCACTAAAGGACGACAAACTGGCTTTAGCCCAGACTTCTCTGCTGTGTAGCTCTAATCCAGCCTGTTACTAGTTGAAGAGAGCACTGTGTGATTTAATTGTTCCGGTGTAGGAACAAGACCATATATAATAACTCCATTGTCCCTCTTTGTCTTCCAAAGCCTACGGGCATTAGGTTCTGTTGCAGGACTTCTGGTTACCTCCGGTGAACAGAAAGATTAATTTGTGCAATCCTACGGTCCCTCACAGGGGCATGTCTCTGGTTTGCCTTCTTTTCCAGCCGTTCCTGTAGAGACGCACAAGCTCTGATGTGTCTCCTTCTCCCTGGACAAGGAAATCCCAGAGCATGTCTTTAACATCCATCTCGCTGTCACAGCAGTGCCACGTTGCTCACTCTGTATGCCTCCAACATAAACAATCCTGAAAACAGCCCTGTGCTGACACAGCCAACAGCTTCTGCGTTACTTGCAGCTACATGGAGTGCCTCTACACCGCACAGCATTGCACCATGCAGGTTGGTTGCAAATTTAATGGGAGGGGGGAGAGGAAGAGAAAGATGCAGAGGAAGAACAAGGGGGGCTGTAGCCTTTCTTCCCTCTCTGCCATCAGCACCATCCTCTTCCACATGCACACCGCAGGCTGCACGCCCGCTTGCACCCGCACCACTGTCTCCAGCGCAGCAGCTGGGGCTGGAGCTGGGTTACCAAAGCATTGCTCACAGTCATCAGCTTACGGAATCATAGAATTGTTTAGGTTGGAAAAGACCTTTAAGATCATCATGTCCAACCATTAACCTAACCCTGCCATCCCACCACTAAACCATGTCCCTAAGCGCCTCATCTACCTGGCTTTTAAATACCTTCAGGGATGGGGACTCAACCACTTCCCTGGGCAGCCTGTTCCAATGCTTAACAACCCTTTCAGTGAAAAAAATTTTCCTAATGTCCAAAACTTTTCCTAATGCCCAAAATTTTTCCTAACTCCCACAGAGTTTCCCTTCACAGTAACCACTCACGATGGACTGACCCTAAGCATCATGCAAATTATAACAGCAAATTGTAAAGTCCAGAGGCAGTTGAGTTAGTCCAGTGTGCGGTCTGGTTCTTCTGATTTACCAGATCAGCTTTGTTGGAACCAGTTCTAGCCATGTACAGCAGCTCAGTCGTCGAAGTAGTGTTGAAGGAACAACCCTGAGACCTTCCCAGCACTGCCGTGGGTCATAGCCTTCAGGAGCAGATACCCTCATACCACGTAGGGCATCGGGTCTTGCTGGCAATCACTTGATATGGCAATGTGCAATCTCTGCCCTGCCCCGGCTCTCTCTGCGTGAAGAACAGAAAGGCCACATCACTTCTCCTTGCAGCAGAGCCACACTTTAATTCCACACCGCCCCCCCCCACCCCCAGCACATTGCATGCAGCTGAGGCGATGCTATTTTAGAGCAACATAAATATACTCCATGCTCTTGAGCCTAGGGAATGAAGTATATTAGAGCTGGCCCGAAGATGCTTTTTCTGAGTGGTAACAAAAACGGAGCGAGTGAGAGTGAAACGACATAAACCTGCCTCCCTCCCAGGGAAGTCGGTCAGGAGAAGCCTGCAGACACAGGCCATTGCCTGCTGTCCGCCCCCCGGCGAAAGGTCTCCAAAAAGGCAAAGGAAATGGGGGAAGGGCTGCGGGGGGGGGGGGGGAAGGGGGTGCCCCCGCTGCCGCGCGCGGAACCCCGAGGGGCGCTGGCGGCGGGCGGCCGCCAGGGGGCGCCAGAGCTCCGCTGCCGGGCGCGGCTGTTGGTCGCCGCGGGTGGCGGGAGCGGGCGGGACGCGGCCGCTGTCGCTGCCGAAGCAGCGCTTCCGAGACCTCGCCCCTCGTAATCCACAGAGAAATCTCTGGAATGAGCCGGGTAACGGGAACGCAAACGCGGCACGCGCTTCCTGAGGTCAGGATTAGCCGGCAATCACGAAGCCAGGGTGGCCGAAGGCCGCCGAGTTTGCTTCCCGGGCTGCGTTTTCGGCTGCCACCCCAGCTCGCCCGTGGAACGCTCCCGCCTGCATCCCTCCATAAGCTCTTGCGCTTGAAACGCCAGAGGTGCGGTAAAGGATCCTGCAGAACTGGGGAGGGCCTCTGCGGCGGTCGGCTCAAGCACGTTTTCCAGGCGGTTCACAGCCCCGGCCCCAGGCTGGGGCCTGGCACCCGCCTCCGCGGCCCAGGGGCTGGGACTCATGGAGAAACTCTTAAGACTCGCTAGTCTAGAGAAGGCCAAAGGAGACAGGACAGTGTTTCAACAGGTGAAGACTGCTGCAAAGGCATGGGGAGAATCACAGAATCGTTTAGGTTGGAAAAGACCTTTAAGATCATCAAGTCCAACTGTTAACGTAACCCTGCCATCCCACCACTAACCCATGTCCCTAAGCACCTTGTCTACCCAGCTTTTAAATACCTCCAGGGATGGGGACTCGACCACTTCCCTGGGCAGCCCATTCCAATGTTTGACAACCCTTTTGGTGAAAATTTTTTTCCTAATGCTCAATCTAAACCTCTTCTGGTGCAACTTGAGGCCATTTCCTCTCATCTAATCACCCATTACCTGCGAGAACAGACTGACACCTACCTCACTACAGCCTCCTGTCAGGCAGTTGTAGAGAGCTGTAAAGTCTCCCCTCAGCCTTCTCCTCTCCAGACAAAACAACCCCAGTTCCCTCAGCCGCTCCTCATAAGACTTGTGCTCCAGACCCTTCACCAGCTTCGTTGCTCTTGTCTGGACACGCTCCAGCACCTCCGTGTCCTTTCTGAACTGGGGGACCAAAACTGAACACAGTATTCAAGGTGCAGCCTCACCAATGCTGAGTACAGGGGCACCATCACTTCCCTACTCCTGCTGGCCACCCTATTCCTGATACAAGCCAGGATGCTTGTCCACCTGGGCACACTGCTGGCTCATATTCAGCCATCTGTCAACCAGTACCCCCAGGTCCTTTTCTGATGGGCAGCTTTCCAGCCACTCATCCCCAAGCCTGTAACATTGCATGGGGTTGTTGTGACCGAAGTTCAGGACTCAGCACTTGGCCTTGTTAAACCTCATACAATTGGCCTTGGCCCACCAATTCAGCCTGTCCAGATCCCTCTGCAGAGCCCTCCTCCCCTCAAGCAGATCAACACTTCCACCCAATTTGATGAAAGTTGTCCCCCAGATCCACAGTGAGGAGAGCAAGAGCTACTGGGCTTGGATGCAAGCAAACACCACTTTAGGTTGGATGCTTGAACAATCTTCCTAACACTCAAGGTTTCAATGGTAGGGTTGTTTTGACTGGTGGTTGGAATCCTTTGTTACTGCAAATTCTTAATAACCTATTGTGATAGGGACAGACAAATGTCTGTCCAGGAAGCAGCCTGGTGACTTCCCTGGCAGTCTGTTCAGGGGCTGATTCAAATGCCACACAAAGTCTCTATTTTCTACAAACCAGAGATCGCTGAAGACAATTGAGCAACTCTAGCTAATGTCACCATCACTGCTATCAGTTCCTAAGAAATCTTATGTAAAAATACCTTGTCAAGAAAAAGAGAGAGAAACAAGAGAGAGAAGGGGATTGAAGGATGAGGGAGGGAGGGAGGGAGGGAGGGAGGGAGTGAAGGAGGGAGAGAAGGAAGGAGAGAGGAAAAAAGACAGAAGTACACTCCTTGCTCCTACCCCATCCTGGAAACACCTACACCTAAGAGCAGTGTCACGTGCATGAGGAACCTTTCTGACTCTCCACAATAAAATGACCTCAGATATACTGTGCTGTGGCTGGTAACTATTCAGTGAGGCTCAGTTTTGGTAAAAAAAAAAAAAGTGCAGTTTAAGTAGAGTTGAAACGCTGAAGAAATCCATGAATCAGCTGCCAAGCCCTCTCTTCACTACTGGCATCTGCCCTTGACCTCAAAATAATCCCATGTCAACAGTGACATTTACAGAAGAAGATATACAAAGTATTAAAAACAACCATTAAGAACCGGATTTATATGTCACACTAGGCCACTTAGCAGACACCAGTGGCCCATCTTGCAATTGCTAATTAATGGGGCATTCAATTACCGCAACCTTCTGGAAATATGGATCAGAACACAATTTGCAGCCACGCATGCTCCCGCAGTGACACCACAGCTGTCAGTGGGATCACTGGCATGGCCCTGGCAAGAGGGCACCTATAACCATACCAGCATTACCCACACTCTGGGATGGCCAGACATGGAAATGCCAAGGTCTTTATGGTTTGATAAACTTCCTCCCCTTCCAGTGCTCCGTCTCCGCTTTCAGAAGTGTTGTGCGCCACAGGGGAGGCTGAAGCAGCACAGGCAGAATCTCCAGCTGCACTGTTTCATGTCAGTAGAGACCTGCATCTTGCCTTCATCCTTGTAAAGGCATGTTCCACCTCCACAGCTCTCACTGAGCCAGCAAAGCAAACACTGCCTGAAATAACTGTGCGTGAAAGCACCAGCACTGCTGACATAATCAGGGTGCAGCACCATGAGCTAAAGGAAAAGCAGAGGGCTTGTCAGTCAGATCAGATCAGGTCAGGTGAGGTCCTTCCTGCAGGCTAAGGCAGTGCTCCCCAACTCTGACCAAAAATCACTGAAACTTTGCATCTGAAACAGCGGGAAGCTTGGCAACGCGTCTCTAGCCTATCCAGGGGTTCACGAAGCTTGCACAAAACACCAGCAGTGGTGTGGCAGGAGGAGCTGCAGCTCAAAAAATGCTGAACTGTCACTCAAGGTGTACAGCTTGAACCAAACACATTGCACTGCAAATAACCGGGGCTGGAGTGTAAGCCTGGCACACGCTGATCATTGAGCAAGTCTGAGCAAAAGAGGATAAAATGTATGAACGGCTGCGTAAGGGACACCAGTGTGACTTAAGATTCAGGCTGCTGAGCAGCGGGACCTCTGGCAGGGCTGCTTAGCCAACACTACAGAGCATTATAGCTGCTACCTGCCACCCTACAGCCCCATGCTGGATCCAGTGCCACGGAAAGGGGGGCTAAGGCCGAGGCCTAGAAGAGGTGGGATTAGAAACAGGCTCAGAAGCAAGCAGCTGTGGTCAGTGGGGAGCACCTGCATCTGGAAATGGCAGTACTCAGAGCAGGGATGTCCTTGGATGCCGAGAAAGCCGTCTGGAGCAATCGCTAGAAGCAGCAACCAACTGGCTCTTGTCCAGTACAGCATCCCATCTTTCTTGGTGGCCTTTACCCCACCAGTTGTGAGAAAAGAAAAAAAAAAAAAGGTTTTGAAATCTGCAGACTGCCGTAGATTAAAATGCCTGCCCAAAGTGAAATTTTCTTCCTTATGTCAGACACTGGATGGCTTTTTTTCCCAGAAGTGAAGGTCCATATAGCTTATACCTTTACTTGATTACGTGTATTTTGAACGTTCATGCATGAAATGCCCGCTCTTGTGCTTTTACAGCAAGTTGAAACTATTACTACATGAAATGGGAACTGAAATTCCTGACTGTCTCAACATGCCTGTCCTTGATTTCTACATACCATGAACTTCCAAAGCTCAGCCCAATCCTAAACTAACCCTGGCTAGAATATGCCCGTGAAGTAACATGTTTAACAAAAGATCAGAAAATGTGCCCTCAAATCGGTTCTAAAGGAACTGCATTTAGATAATGAACACGTGCTCAGACTAAATGGGGGTTTTAGCCACGCTGCCGTTGAGGTGTGACCTATCAGAAACAGAACGTGGAAGCAGGAAAAGGGATAGAGTCGATTTCAGACAATAATCAGTAGCTACAATCAACTCTTGACACATCTTTCTCAAAAAAAAAAGTTTTCTTGACCAATGAAGTATTGGTATGTGTCAGCCCAGTAGTTTGAAGTACCATCAAATGCTGCTTGTGCTTAAACAGGTGGTGCAACATGGATTTTTCAGGTTTTGTGGGTGAAACATTAACTATTCTCCGGCAGAAGAGGAAAGGTCCACGGGAAGAGAGAAAGCGAACGGGTGGAACAGCAGCGGCCAGCAGCAGGACTGCACGGAGAGGAAGTCACGGGTAGGTTCTGAGACGACGTCAACTGGAGTTTGATTTCCCTATGTCTTCCCATCTCCATTAGATCCATAACCACGGCGCATTTTCACACGGGCACCCCGAGCAGTCCCACACGTAGGGGTGCTCTCTCACCCCTTCGCACTTCCAAACCTCCTGCGACGGCGGCGGCCACGCCACGGCCACACGCCGAAGCAGGACCCATTTCATCCCCAGTCGCGACAGGCACAGCCACCTGGGAAGCGCTGCAGGGTTAAAGCCCGGGGCTGGAGGCTGGGCCCCAAACCCCCGGCCGCGCCTTCGCTCCCCGCCAGAAGGCCCCCCGCTCCCGAGGGCAGCTGGAGGGACTCGGGCACCCGCTGCCCGCACGCTCCCCGCTCCGCCGAGCCCTTCCTCGCCCCGGGGCTCCCGCCGAGACACCGTAACCCCCGGGGGAGGTCCCTCTGCTGGCACAGGCTCAAACGGCCCCCGTGGGCCGGCACAGAAGCCGGGCCACACCGCTACCGGCCCGTAGCGCCGAGCGGCCGCCGGCGGAGGGCAGCTGTGCGGGGGCAAGAGGCAGGCGGGGCCCGCGGGCCCGCGCCCCGCCGTAGTCCGCTGCCGCCCGCTGCCCCTCGCCGCCGCCGGGCCCGGGAGCGGCGCGGACTACAAGGCCCAGGCTGCCCAGCGGCGCCGGCCCCGCCCCGCTCTATGAATGACTGATGCGGCGTGCTGCCCGGCTGGGTGCCCTGGCCCGCCTCCCGCAGCGCCCCAGCCAGCGGCGGGACCCGCCGACCCCGGCAAGTGAGCGAGGCGAGGCCGGGAGTGGGGGGCGACCGCGGCGACGGCTTCCTGCCGGGCCTGGGGGCGACGGCGGCGGTGCCATGTTGGGGCTGAGCCCCGGTGCGGGCGGGTGTGTGCGAGGGGGAGCGGAGCGGGTGGCTGCGTTTCTCCCCGTGCCCAGTGCTCCGCGGGAGGGGAGGCGGCGGCGCGGCTCACCGGCGGCTCGCTCGCCGCCTGCCCCCTCGCGTACGCCCGGCCCTGCCCTTCCGGTGGCCGGCCCGGAGGCACCGCCGGGCAGCGCCCCGCTCGGGCGGGAAGGCGGCCGGGGGCGGGGCGAGGCGGCCCGCTCCCGCCGCTGGAAGCGCTCCCCGGGCTTGGCGCCCGCGGCGGGCGGCGCCTCAGCGCCCGCGGGGAGGGGCGGCCGGGGCCGGTTCGGCGCTGCCCCGCCGGTGACCCTGCGGGCGGCGGGGGTGAGGGGCCCCGCCGGCGAGCGGCGAGAGGGCACGAAACTTGGGGAAGCGCGTCCTTTTGGGCTGCTGGTAAGGCCCCGGACCCGCGTGTGGTTGCAGCGGCGGCTGCACCTTTCCCCTCACTGCGTTACGGCCGTTTCCTGCTCGGGGGTTCCGCGAGGTGACGGCGTGGTGTGGGCAGAGCGCCCCGGGCTGCTTTGCTTTTTCTGGGTGTAAGAACGTGCGATTCGTTTGTGCTTTCGGTTGTGACGGTGAGCAGGAGAAGAGCAAAGCGCAGACTCAGTTTTTCTTTCTTTTTTTGGTCTCTAAACAGTTGTGACTTTTTCAGACTGTCCGCGTTTGGCATCACGTCCAATAAACTGTGAAATTGGGATTTTGAATTCATCTCTGAAAATAGTTCTAATTAACCCAGGTCTTGAAAATAACTCGTGTCGCAGGCGTAGCCCGTGCTTTTCTATTGAGAAAAATACACGTACCAATGATCCTATCCGCTGGTATCCGTACAATGAAGGTGTTAATTTCTCGCTAGCTTTCAAGAAGAAAGAGAATGGTTTTGTTCTGCAAAACTTCACAGGAAGTTAGGACTGCTGAGTGATTGCTCCAGGGTTGGAAAAGCAAGAGGATGGGCTTTTGAGAGTTAGATGCTACTTTGCGTGGGTGGTGGTGTCAGTAGTAGTCTCAAGAAGTATCAGTGGTGCCTGGAATGGCCTCGCTTCTCCATTTAGTAGAGATGTGTATCAGCGTACCTACTGTTCAGCTTGTTAATGCACGTATTCCTTCTTAGAAAGCTAAGAGAGTGAAGAAAAAAAAAACAAACAACAAAAAACCAAACAGATTTCAAGGGTTTCCCTGCTGTATTTTAGCAGGGGATAGACCTGAAGCAGTAGGGGAAAAACATGCATAAATTTAATTATCCTAAGATGAATGAGTTTATTAATTGGAAGTACTGGGTTATGGCTGTGGTATTGGTTTGTGCCCTGCTGTTTGTGGCTTTCAGTAGACTTTCAAGTTTCAGTAACTTGAGTTTCTGGTTGTAAATTTGTCAGCCGTCACAGTGTCTGGCACTGTTGTGTCTTAACTGTAGACTCAGATATTGTTTAATTCAGTGCTAGGAGAGTTATACGTATTTTTTTAGGGCATTCTTTCTTCCATATGGTAAATATGATGAAACATTGCTGCTGCCACCACCACAGCTGTGAATAAAACACGGTGGTATTGGCATCTTATTTGTGGGAGAGTCATCTGATTGCTTTTTTTTTTTCTTTAAATAGTACTTTTCAAAAAGCATCATCTTTTTCCTTATTTGCTGCTCGAGAAGAGTGAAGAAAGAGATTTGGGGCAGTCTTAGAAAATTAATTCAGAGAACAGGCCAGAGATAAGAGTGCTTCAGATTTAATGGGAGTGGTGTTTAACTACAGCTGCCTGCAGGGGTATGGCAGCATGTGCTTTGCCAGCCAGTGCCAGTGGGAAGGAGGGGTTCTACAGCTCCCCTCGTCCTGCCAGGGAAAGCCCATGCTGGTTAGCAGCACCAGTTGCTTGTCATAGGCGATTTATTTAGTACTAGATCTCACCAATGTATTCTGTCGGTAGCGGTTGTTACTCGATGGGTTTTTGCAAGTAGGTTTCCAATGCAGGTAGTTGCTGAGGTCAGACCTTCAGTTACTGCAGGTTTTTGTGAATAGCCACTCGAATTTGAGGTGCTATGAACATTTTAGTTAATGCTGTGGTTCTGCATTTGAACTTAGAAACTCTACAAGTAGGAGTGAACTTTTTTCCCTGCCTGCAAAATGACTTGGGGGCATATAACTTCAATATTAAACTGCAATTTATAGATTTGTATGAAAACATGCATGTACTCGGTGATGAGATCTTTTCCTTTCCACTTCTTTTTCTGAGAAAAAAAAAAAAGTTTTCTTCTCCCCTTCTTCCTCCCCCACCTTTAGTTGACATGCTATGCAGTTTGATTGAAATCACTGAGAGATGCAGGGACTCAACATCTCCACATACAAGAATTTAAGTGTCCCAATGACACCACATATCAAGCTGCAGGAGAGACTAAACTGGAGCTCCTGGAGTTCATGTTTTCCAGTGGTTAATCCCTGCAGGCTGCCTACGAAATAACCTTGTCTGTATGGACAGTGCAGTGTTGGCACATGTGTTGAGAGGTCTGTGTCTCTGTGCAGGAAGGGTGTGCACGCTTGTGGGAGGGAGCAAGAGCCCGCACCGCAGCCGAACAGCAACACGAATGCTGACGAGGTGAGAAAAGGTCTCCAGTCACCTGTGCAGTACATCTGGAGATCCTGATCCTACCTGGGAAGGATGCGTCTTGCGTGTTGCACAACTGGGAGCCGTCCTTCAGAAGGATGGTAAGACAGCTAGTTACAGGGTGACCAGTAAAGAAGGCCTGTGTGCAGGGAACCAGGATCAGGAATTGCTGAGGGGATTTCTCATTTCTTTGGAGGGCAGCGGATAGGAATGGAAATAATCTTTTGAGCGAAGATCTTTTTTTAACTACTGAGCAAGTCAGGCACAGGGTGCTTTACATATTAAATGAGCGGTGCTGGAATTGCAAGCAAGACACTTTCCTGGTTAGTGTGTGTCTGTAGTACTGAATGGTTAGTGCTAACGTGTAGAGGGGCGGCTGTGTCTGCAGGCTGGAATTAGCTTGCTTTCCTGGAGCTTTGTCTCTCCTAGGTCTGTCTTGAAACCTGACCCTCTTTCTTCAGTTCCCTGCCACTGCAGAGCTGTGTGTCTTTGCTTGTTGCCAGCACGTGGGCCCGTGTCATGTAACAATGTTTTCAGCTTTTGTGATCTCCTGAGGATTTTGAAAAAGTAGATCAGTTCCCAGTGACTGTTTGGAGACTAGGATGGAAGCAGACGGGCAGGAGAGCGCTGATAAATACCATGTTTGGCAGTTGGGCAAAATTATTTTGTCCTACAAAATCCCAATCTACATCATAAGGATTGCATTTAAAAGAGTTCATAACGAAATGAATGAATGTGAGTGTCTGCCGGTATTCTTGAGACCCAGCTTCCACGTATCTCAGCAGACAGCCATTGACACTTGGAATAAATGTGTATGTGGAGTTTAAAAAGACTGCTGCCACAGCTTTGTGGACCACAGTCAAGTATCTTCCAAGCCACTAGTTAGTTGTCCATGGTAGAACTTCTCTACCCATCTCCTTTGCTAGCTGCTTGTAGATAATGAACAGAGAGTGGAAAATTTGCTTCTTGTAGAACTCCATATAGAAACTGTGCATGCAGCAGCTGCGATCTTTTCCAGTTGCTCTGCTTGGGAGTGCTTTGCAGAGGGTTCCCCAGAATGAGAAGTATCACTTGGTTCATGGTTTTGAATGGCCTGGAGGGAGGACATGTGCTGAGTGGATATCTTACCCCAATCTGGCAATCACAGGAGAGTCTAATAAAATTATTTTGTTTCCAAATCTTTCCTAAATTCACATGATTTATATTGGAATAAAACAGGAAAGCGACTTGGATAGGTGCGTAGGTTCTAAGACAGTGTGAGTTGCCAAGTGGCTAGCCAGACTTGGGCCGTATTGCTTTGCTCTTTCTGTCCCACGCTTCTAAATTTAGCAAACTCTTTATGGCCTCTTTAAACAGTAAGGATTTGGCCTATTGTTTGTTCTCAGTTCTGCTCTGCATTAGCATCCTGATTCACCTCGTACTCATTTTGTCTAGTAGCCCTAATCAATGTAATAGCAATAACTTCTAAAAACACAAAACATATATGAGAATGCCTTTTTGTCTTTCACTGATAATGATAAAAGTGTCCCAGGCCAGATATTCTCATGTTCCAACAAAGATACTCTTTTTGTTCAAACAAAGTTAATTTAGTTGTTTGTGACTTTTATCTTTTAGTTTCCAAAGTATCTTTTAGTTTCCAAAGTATCTTTTAGTTTCCAAAGTATGCAAATGGGTGCTGCCTCCAGCATGCAGGTACCTGAGTGTAGGCTGCATGCATCAGCACAGTTCATGTTAAAGGAGCATCTCATTGATGCTCAGAGGGTAAAAATCTGTGTTTTGAAACTTATGAACTTCTGAGTCATGAGAAACAAGAGCCACAATCTACAACCATCTGTGATCACAGAACCAGTTGCTCAGTTAAGTTTCAAAGGCGTGGGTTGTGTCAGAGATACATGCAGTGTGTAGAGTAGGTCACCTTGGTGATGGTTTTGAAATACGTTCCAATTTATGAATTTGTGGCTGTTGCATTAATTGGCAGCCAGGTTTCAGCTGATGCATCTGAGTACAAGCAGTCTTATCAGCAGAGAAGAGGCACCATTTGAAGCTGATGATAGTTTGTTTGTAAACATTTGTAAGATTTCTGTGCCTAAGCGTGGAAAAAGTCTCATCAATTTTAAATACTGTGCTTCCATTGCGGAGGACGGTGCTGAGACAGAAGTGGATATCTGTTGATTTGGCTTTGCCGCCTTAGTAGGTTAAATGTTAGGCATGGAAAGTACTTTGTTCAGTATTCCAGGCAGCAAGTTGTGAGTGCAGCAGCTGGTCAGCTGGTCTCTGTCTTCTGAAGTATTAGTATGCCTCTTCTGTTTACATAAAATAAGTGGTCCTGTTAATGGATAGCAGCATTCAAATAAGATGTGCTTATGCAGTGCATAATATGAATCTGAGGCACACGGGCTGTACCAGCTAAACTGCGTATCCATTGCTAGTGAAACCGCAGGTTTAGAGGATGAAAAGAACATGGCACACTTAGCACATGTAGATGGAAGGGAAGTTTTTTATTGCTACGTCACATGCTGAGCAGATGGAGGCTGTGTTCTGGCCAGGGGTACTGGTGTTAGAGGGCTGGGTCAGGAGGCTGTTCATGATATAGTTGTTTGCATGTGCCCATGGCTTATGTCCAGCTCAGGTCAATTCTGGCTCGGTTGCAGCGTGACCTGTGTGAGGTGCGCTATATTCACGCTGGAGAACACCCACTTTATTGTTCGACAGCTTGCTCTTGAATCAAATTCAGTTCTTAGCCTCCCTCTCATCCTTCCCACAGTGACTCTAGAGGAACTGGGATGGGTGATATTGGCATGTTACTGTGAGGAAGTGCTGTCCCAGAGGGGTGGGGGGGGAATCACTTTGCAACATTGAAATGGTTTGCAAAGTCCAGCAGTATCCTAACTACTTGTTTAGATACCAGAGGTCAGGTTTGTAGTTGTATTTAAGTATTCATATGCCTCAGTTCCTTATTTGTAAAACAGGGACATACACATAATCCCATCTCAGGATTCATACTCTGAGTACTGAGAGATGTGAATACCTTCTGCAATGCTGGGGAATGTTATAACTATTGAAAGCAGTAATATGCGTATTTAGATTTGTTGGGAGGAAGGGAATAAAACATAAAAATTGTTGACTTGCCCTTTCAATAAAAGATGAAACAAGTTGTGATAGTTTTGTGGCTCCTAGTTTCTTACTGGTTATTCTGATGTGTGTGCAGTGCATAGAAAATAGAGAGCAATTATAAGACTGTGAAGAACTTTATTTCCCTCTTGCAACGTCAACATGATCAGGAAAGCAAATGCTGCTTCTGAATTTCTGTATAGCTCAGGAGGAGGAAAACATTCAATAAAAATCTTCCTTTTAAAGAGTAGCAGACTAGGTTGTCTTATAGGTAGGAGCATGAGAGTTTTTAAAAAAGCTTTTTTATTGATTTAGTTGAATCACTGTCTGAAGGAAGCAAATTTAGACAAGACAATAAAGGAATCAACTCAGTCCTACTGTAGGAGGACACCTTAATGAACTGCCTCTCCCTCCTTTGTGTTGTGCTTGAATTTTCTCACTGAACTACCTATTTGAAATGAAATGAGAAAGGGCATTCGTACTTTAAGGTAGCTCATGTTTTAGTGCCTGTAGCTTGCTTTGCTAGAACCCCTGACTTGTGAGTGTACCTCTTGTCTCCTTGAGGCTGTGGGCTAAGAGAGTTTCAGATGCCTAAATACACATCTAGAACCGAAACACTTTGGTCAGCTAAGACTGCCCGGTATGAAAAATGAGCCAGCAGTTCACAAGCAGATTTCACGCAAAGAGGAAGCTCTACTGAAGCTGTTTTACATTAGGAAAGCTGGAGGAGTGATGTGAAATAGCATGGCAGAGAGGTCTTTCCCACTCTGCTTTTGTCAGCCACTGTGCAGGATAAGCATTGCTAGAAGGTGTTGTGCTTACCTGTGTTGAGCCTCTCTGAACTACTTGTGTTGGAGGAAAAGAATAATCCCCAAGGTGCAGGGGGAAAATATAGCCCCTTTTCCAACAGGGCCGTTGTCAGCGTGAAAGGCTGCTTTGCGTGTGCTGTCAGGGTAAGAAAACCTTGAAGGGAAATAGGTACTTAACAGTAAGATGAGTAATTGCTAAGTTTCAGGCTTGCAGTTTGTTGGGTGGTCTCAAAAATTCCTGTTTTGGTTGCCTAGGTATCTTAAGGGCTGGGGAAAGGGCTTCATTTGTTCACACATGTGTACATATAAAGAACAATTTTTATCGCCCAGTGAATGGCAGGCCCCCTAAGGACTAGCAGAGATGAAACAAGCACAAGAATTCCACTTGTCAGGGGGAAAAAAGGTGACTGAATTGGGGATCGAACTGGGGATTCAGTCCTCAAGGAGTCCTTTCAAGAAAATTCCAGAGGCAAAACCTGGTCTTGCCTGGATCATAAGGAGCCAGGTCAGACTCTTGCTTGTTTCTTCTTGCTCCAGGAATTTTCTTGGTGGCACTCTCAGCAGGAGGAATGAATCCCAGATTAAGACAGTCTCCTGGCAGATGAGAAAACAGAGATACTTTCTAATCTCTGATCTTGGTGAGTGCCTAGAAGCTGCATCTCCCAGTTTGTCTGAAAGAAATGCACTGTCATATCTGAGATTTTTAGTATGTGATTTATCTTATGAGGGCTTCTTACAGGCCTTTGAAGTAGCTGGAGGAGAGGGACTTGGTTCGTTTCTCATGTTCATGCCAAATCCCATGGTAAGTAGAAGAACTTGAGGTTATGAGATGATGCAGTATACGTATTATGGAACACAATAAATAATTGTCTGAACAGCTTCTGTTGCCTGTGGCTTTACAACTTGGGGTTGAATTTCCTTCTGTTCCCTGGCAGGTTCTGCCAACCTCCTCTTTTTCACATGCACACATGCCACCTCCTGTAATCTTCAGTAATCTTTTTTTCCTGGAGGATCAGTGCCATGCACTGCATCTGTGAATGACTCTGAGACTTACCTCCCTGCCAAGTTTGTTTAAAATTCACCCATGGGTTAGCAAGCACAGACAAATAAGTTCTGCCTTGTTACCTAGTCTTATTTCTTTAGGAAGTTGAACTTTATTAAAAAAACAAAAAGAAAACACAAGGTTGAAAAATCAAGCTCTAAGAAATTTAGAAATGCTTGGATTTAAGTTGCCCAAATGCTTGCCAGGATCTGATCTGAATTAGCACCATTTTTTCTTGCTGTTGGACACAGTGGGAGGAAGTGCATATAGATTTCATATGCTTCAGTTCCTTATCTGTGAAACAGCAAGGTATGCTTGGTCCTCTCTCAGAGGTTTCAGGATTAATATTTCAAGTATCATGGGATGTGGATACCTTTTGTGAATACGTAGGTGTACAGAGATGGTAGCTTTTCCGCGTGGATGAGCTAGGTCAGCCCGGAGTCCATAGGATTTGACTAGTTCCTGGAATATATGTACTTTCTCCTATGTTGTTGATGAAGACACTAGCTAGCTGAGTTGCCAGCTCTGTCTGTACTCTGGTGTTGACACATTTTGTGCCTGTCGTCACTCATGCTAAACAAGAGCTTGAACACACTCAGATTTTCACTGCTGTTCAGTTGGGTTTTAGTTTGCTGTTGACAACCAGTTGTAAGAATTTTCTTAATTTGTGCAAAGCGTTTGGCACTGTTCCACGTGACATCCTTGTCTCTAAATTGGAGAGATATGGATTTGATGGATGGACCACTTGGTGGATAAGGAATTGGCTGGATGGTCACACTCTAAAAGTTATGGTCAATGGCTCGATGTCCAGGTGGAGACCAGTGATAAGTGGCATTCCTCAGGAGTCTGTAGTGGGACGTGTGTTGTTTAACATCTTTGTTGGTGACATGGAGATGGAAGATGATCCGAGGGCTGGAACACTTGTCCCATGAAGACAGGCTGAGAGAGTTGGAGAAGAGAAGGTGCTGGGGAGACCTTACAGCAGCCTTCCAGTACCTGAAGGGGGCCTACAAGAAAACTGGAGAAGGACTTTCTACAAGGACATGTAGTGATAGGACAAGAGGTAATGGCTTTAAACTGAAAGAGGGTAGATTTTTATTGGATATAAGGAACAAATTCTTCACTGTGAGGGTGGTGAGACACCAGAACTGGTTGCCCAGAGTTGTGGATGCCCCATCCCTGGAAATGTTCAAGGACAGGTTAGATGGGGCTTGGAGCAACCTGCTCTTAGTGGAAGGTGTCCCTGCCCATGGCAGGGGGGTTGGAACTAAATGATCTTTAAGGTCCCTTCCAACCCAAACCATTGTATAATTCTATGATTAATGTTGACTGAATAACCTGAATTTCTGGGTGTGTTCTAAGGAGGAAAAAAAAAAAAAACAATCCAGAAACAGGTCTTCTACATGGAAAACTTCACCTCCAGTGGGTCTTGAGCAGATCTAAGCACCTTCTTCTGGGAGGAAAGTGGTGGCAGCTTGCCTGTCAATGTGGCTGCCCAGTATCCCATCTGACCCTCGTGGTATTGTACTAGGGGCTCTCTGCAGAGGCTGGAACCTTGCTATGGTGGAGCTGGGAACCACACTAAACAAACAGCTTTGTTTTCTGCAAAGGTTGCACAGGTCAGATAAAAAGCAGTGCTAGTTAGCATGAGTAAACTTCAGAGAAGATATTTCTCTGTCTCTCCAGTATCAGTGCATCATTTACCCAGTGGTGAGAATGGGATGAGGTTTTCTAAAAGGTCACTTGGTGGAAAAAAAAATATCACTTGGTGCTTCTGTATAGAAGTCTATTCTTTAACTGAAACTTGCAGTTTACTATTTTTAAGAGCACTCCCATAGATAGAGACATGTTTTCAAACCTGGGCAGGCCTTAACCAAGCTTAGAACTTTAGTTTGTAGTTAGGGACAGCTGATTCACTGGCAGAAGAACACTGTGGTATTTTGCACGTAAACCAATTGAGAACCAAGCCCAGGGCTGAGCATCAGGGTATTGGTACACCCCTGACTGATGTTGTAGTTGGACAAATACTTTCTCAGAGGGCAGTGTTGGTTTCAGCATCTCCACTTCAAGCTGTCTCTTCAGCTTTGCTGCTGCAGTTGTTCCTGCTACTGTTTGGTCATCTGAGCTTAAAATGCCTTGGTAGGGTGGGGAGAAAGGAGGTTGTATTTTAACCTGAATCTGCTCTCCAGGCTGGTTCACTGCACAAGTCTACAAATAGCTAAACCAGTCTATCAGAGACAGGACATCATACAAACAGGCGCTGGGTTCACTTAAGCCCACAATGGCACCAGGCAGCTCTGGCCAGGCTGTCCGGTGTGAGGTGTCAGTTGGCTGGCGTGTCCCCGCTTGGGTGGCCGGTCTCGGGGTGGGGGTTTCCTTCTGCTGCGCTTATTTGGAGCTGTCCACACCGCGTGTAAATCGTGGAAACACTGAAGGGGGAAAGAGCAGTTCAGCTTCAGCTTACTCTGAGATCCAAGTTTCCTTCACTTGGCTCCTTGGAAAGGGGGAAGGCATGGTCATGGTTTTAAATTTGTTATGCATTGTAGCAAAACCAATGGAGTACTTGGTACTTGGGAAACCATGTCTTATGCTGCCTGTGCAGACTTCTCACGTGTTTTTGAATAAATAGTTTGTTACTGAACCTCTTGCAGCATGTAGTTTTTGTTTCAGCAAGGTATTTGCCTCGCAGCTCGGGAGCTGTGGCTGTAGCTGTTGCCTGCTTGGGGCATGGGGCTCTGTTGGGTTTCATGGGGATTTTGCTGCAGGGAGCGTGCAGAAGCCAGGCTCTTGGTCTGGCAGCCGTGGTCTGCGGTTTGCTGGCTGACCACTAGCAGCGGACAACATGTGCGGCGTGAATTGCTGAGGGCCCTCTGTACGCGTCTGGAGGGAGGAGTGCCGGCTGTCTGGACTACACTTGCAGGCTTCGTGCTGCCCAGGCAAACACCTTTTTTATAGAAACATATTTTAGGCAAAGGTAGAAAGCAAAACAGCTCGCTTGAGAGCAGAGTCTAGAAATCAGGACACAGAGCCCTAATCAGACTCGAGGAGACTGTCGCATTTGGGGAAGGAGTCGGGGGGCTTTTGCCATCACTTCTGCATGCTGGAATATGCAGACACCCAGGCTGCAGCCAGCTTTCCTCCAGCCTCACCTGGGCGTAGAGCAGGAGCCTAAGTTGTCCCAAAAATGTGCTGCAAATGTGTTGTATGAATAAACTCATCAGCACTGCTCTCCAGTCTAATAAAATAAACCAAAAAACTGCTCATATGTCCTATGAAAAAGGTCAGAGGACAGTAACCCAAAATACGGCAGCGAAGAAGCAGCAGCACTTTCTTGTAAGAGTGCTTCCATTTTAGTGGGGTAGCAGTGAGAATAAGCAGAATGAGCGCTAGTCGTGTGTTCAGTAGCTTGTGCAGTCCCCTTAGAGTGCTGTCAAAGTCGAATCATAGCACTCTGCCAGCTTCAGGGAGAATTTTTGGACTTGAACAATATGGGTAGAAGAAGGAGTCTTAAAACTAAGACATGGAAACCATTCACTAAGGGTTTGAAAACCCAGTTCCTAGGGTTTTGCGCACAGGCATGATCTTACTGATGTTCTGACTCTGGCATATTTGTAAATATATATGTGACAACATGATGCAGATTAGATAATGAAGTATATGGCTCTCTATTAAGACCATGATTGCTGTCCTATTCCTTGTAGCGGTGAAGTCCTAGAAATACAGATGATTCCTAAAACTTGCCTAAAAACTGTCTTGATGTAGTTTGTTTGGACAAGACAGAACTACTGATCTGGTTGAGCAAGATTTTTGCTATTGCTAAAACTGTTTTGACAGCCATCCTGTACCTTCAATTACTTGTGAGTGATCTGGAGGAAAAAGGCATTTTTGCAGAATCTCGGCCAAAAAAAAAGCAAATTCTGAGCTCCCGTGAAATTCACCCCTGTTTATCAAGGTATTCTCAGTGTGTGTGAGAACAGGACTATGCTCTGGATTTAGAGCCAACTCAAAAACTGGATTGAGACAGGCTGGTTGTACCCTACTGATGTTTTGTGGGGTTTTCGTTTTGTTCTTTTTTTTTTTTTTTAACAGCAGCAGAGTTGAAAAGGTGACATTTGTGCATCTTCAATTTGCTGCTTTTATTACTTCAACTTCTATCAGATTGTAGAGAGACCTCTGTGCTTTCTTTTTTTTCCCTACAGTTCTTAAACAAATATTCTAGGTTATGCCATTAATTTTTAATTCTGTTCCATTCCTTTTATTTCCTACAGTTCTTGTGTGGTTGGTGAAAATAAGCCTACGCTGCAGGGATGCAAGAGGAGCAACAGCCAGAGGTAGGGCTTGAAGCTGAAGTTTTTTTCTCAGTAGAATTGCAAGGAAGGTCAAGACTGAATCAGCCGAGTTCTTCCACTCGTGCTCAGGGGAGGTCTGCAAAGTTGGGGGTCGAGATGGCCAGTGTAGGGGCGCTGGGGGCTGAGTGCTATTGTTTTGCCACATTTAGGTTCTTTTCAGGGTCCTTTTTCCTACAATTGCAAAAGCTAAAAAGGGTCCTTTGTATTAATTGACTTGCAAGTGAAGAATTGCAGAAAATAGTCTAATCTATGAGCTTAAGCCTGTAGGAGGAAAAAATGTTTTGTGAGTAAATTACACAAATTGCATCTGAATGATCTCACTGTACATAGGTTAAGTTTCTTGCCAAATTAAACCTTTTTAAGGTGCTTTTTTCTACACTTTCTGTTCCTTCTTTCATATCCATGTATCTCAAAACTTTTTTCTAGTGTAGCTCAGGTGAATAGGTGAAGCTCAGGAATTTTTTTTCCTGTGAGATACAAGAATGTTGATTCCTGTGCCCTGTTAGTTAAATTAAAAAAAAGAAAAAGGGAATGGCAGACTCTTAATGCAGTGCTTAGTGCTTTTCCTCACTACAATGTTGTAATGTTATTATGATGACAAAGCCAGCATAAGTGACAGGATTAATTCCATATGTTACAGATGGATACATTTTTCAAAATATTTTTGTGACTGGAGTTACATATGCAAGCAGTAGAGTCAAGCCATATGTTGTGATCAAAAGCTGAGCTGGTGTTAAATTAGATTTGTGAATGTAACTGCAGTTTGTGGTGTAATTGCAGTTTACAGTTGTCCATGAACAGATTTTGCTTTGTAGTGAAAGGATGATTCGTTGCTGTGAATATTTTAAACTTTGCACTGTAGAGCTATTTTTGTATATTTGTATATTTTTGGTCTTAACTCTAATGAAATGCATGGTAGATTTTACCTTACCTTCAGTGGGGCCAAGGTAAGACACACAGGATTTATCATCTGAAAATTACTGTTTGTCAAAATGGAATGCAAGAAGAAATTAATAACTCTTGTTGAAAGCTCTTAACAATTGGATGTGCTTTGTACAGTCCTGTTTTAAATCTTACCGGGTTAGGTACGAAGTAAATAAACCAGTCATTCTGGCTAAAAAGCTGACATCCTTCAGGAGAGTTTGGCTACCTGCTTGCTGACTCATTAGTACTGCCTTTCATTTGGGAAGGTACTAGAATGATGACGGATTCTCATCCTGTGTCTAACTTTTTGACTTAATGTTGTTCAGGAATTCCAAGTTCTCCCAGTAGTCATCCCGATTCAAATTTGAATTAATGTAGTTGCCTAAAGATAGTTTATAGTTGAGCTTTCCCTGATTCTTAAGTCTCTCTCTTCTGCACTGACTCTGCCTCTCCAGCTTGGATGACATAGGCTGAATAACTGGGATTGTTTGAGTTCTATGCATGGGTTTTAAAACTTGCCTAGTAGTTAAAAGTAAGAAAGATTTTATTAGTCAAAGATTTGCCTCGTGTGCTTCTAGTGATAATATTTAAATGTCAGTCTTTGGGAATCTTTTCAATTAACTTCTGATTCTTGAGGGAACAAAACTATACCAATGTTTTTCATCCTTCTGACTTTGATTTCTAATGTATATAAAGTCAACATAGGCATAAATTTTATAAGACTGGGTGTGCATATTGTGTAATTACATTATACTTGTTCTAACAGAAAAAAAATAATTGAATGGACTCTTCTTGAATGGATATGTGTATTCTTGTGAGTGCTGATTAACTTTGTCAGACTCCTGACAGACTAATGCTGACTGTTCATTGAATCAAATATGCCACCTTATAAATGGCAATGGTATCATAATAATCAGTGCACATTTTAGTTTCCAACACAGACAATGCTATAGTAGTGTTAGAGATAAATTTGTTCTTTTTATTCTAGAATCAGATTTTTTTTAAAAAATTCATGTCAGGTATAAATATTATCTTTTGAAGTAGGCATGAAATAGTTTTATGTTCTTTCTCATACTTATCCATCTAAGAGAAAAACAATTGTAAAACCACAGACGCTTTGAACTGTTGACACTGCTTAAATTATTTATTTGTTTGAATATTATATGTAGGTTCAAATCGAGCAAACTCACAAGGGGAAAGATGTATTAAAACATTTCATTGTAATTCCCAGCCTCCTTCTGAATTTGTTTCATACAGGCTGCTGCAGATCCAATGTCCTCCTCTGATGCACCAGAAGATGGCCCAAAGGAAACGTCAAGTGTATCGCAGAATATCTGTATGTTTCTGGTTTGACTGGGGAGGGTGAATCGCATTGGAAGTATATTAAGCTAAATGCCCATGCCTTTTCCTTACCTAATAAGGATGTGGCTGTTAGCACAAAAAGGCAGAGGCGAATGAGGTCATATCTGACTTAATCTGTTCATGATTTGTAGAAAGGCCCAGTTGTGCAAACCAAACTTGGAAAGCGCAATGACATATCGATTGTCAGTTTGCTACTCCCATGCTTTGAAAAGAAAGTAAACGGCTTTTGATTTAATAGATACACTCCGCTATTGTGTTAAGCTCGGTTGCTGCTCTCTAAGCCAGAGATGGATAAGTACATGTTTGCTTCAGCATTCTGGCATCTAGTGTTGTGATGTTGAATCAGTCATCCCAGGTGGAATACTTTGCCCATGCCAGCATGAGATAATATTTTGATATAAAGGCCAAGCCTGCAGGATGTGGAAATAGAAGTATTCCAGCCAAAACTGTCTTGTAAAGGAAGAGTATCAGTCCTTACCTTTTAGTGGTAAGGATCAGATAATGACAGACACTTCTTTCTCAGGAGACAAAAACAAAGGCTTCTTAGGATTTGCTTTGTGTTTATTGATATACAGCTGTGATGTGAATGTATACAATCCTCATTTTGAACAATAGGAACACTCAGATTATGCTTTCTGGGAAAATAATAGGCTCTGAACCACCTTAGGGTGAATTAGTGGGTAACAGCAACATTACTGTAATGCTGAAGTTGCTGAATAATCCCTAGGGATCACAGCTTTCAGAAATAACAATCATGGGAGAAAAGAGAGCCTTGACTAAAGCTATGGGAAAAGCATTCAGACCTGAAGAAGCAGATTAATTGTTTATGTTGCTCTTTTTTCTCCAGGTAAAGAAGTTGGTTTAATAAAAACTGTAGCTGCTGCTGAGAATGTTTTCCTTGATTATGTCCTTAAATGATAATGTCTGGTACTGCACTGTTACAGCAGTTGTTCTTCACATGAAACATTATTCAGTCCAGTTCTGAATATATGTATGAGGTGAAGGCTGGAAAATTAATAGAAAGGAAGTCCTTTAAGGATTACTGAATATGTAGAAACCACTTTGAACTGGGGGAATCTGAGCCATAAATGGCTTTAGGCTAGGAGAGTATTTGGGGAAGGTATTATGTGTGCTTCCTCATTTCCTATACTCTTCCTCAGATATCCACTTTTGACCATTGTGGGAGGCAGGATATTTGCTTAGGTTGATTTTGGTTGATCTACTGTGGCTACTTTTATGATTATGTGACTAAGTGCTACAAATGCAACAGCCTACCTCTTCTCCTTCCTTTTACAGTCATGTTTTCCCACCCCCTCCTTAGCATCACCATCTGTTTTGGCAGCAAGATGGTCTTAGATCAGACCATACTGATTGCAGCACACTATGTTCTTGGGTATTGACCATGAAGTAGTACGCTGCTAAAATGCTAACTAAGAAGGATATTGGCGGGTGGCTTTTGTTTTGAGTTTTGGTTTTTTTGACATAAAATTTTGTGAGATAAGCATTTGTGGGACAGATCTTGGGACAGAGCCACACAGTTAAACCAGGTTCATGAAACAAATTAATGTATGGTAGGAGACTGTAATTTATCTGCATCTTTGACATCCTGCCTGCAAACTAACCTTTTTTTTTCCTGGATCATGATCCTATTCCAAGGTTCTGGACCACTTGAGACCACTGTTAATTTGTGCAGCAGCTTGCCAGAGAAAGAGAGTTGGTTGGAGACAAAACTCTGCTTTCCTACTTGATGCTTTTTTTTTTTTTTTCTAAGATGCATTACAGCTTAAAGATAACTCATTCAAAGTTCCTGTATTTCCCATTGATATAAAACTGAAGCTTCTCTATCTCCGTTAATGAGGCTTTCTGGCATTTAACAAGCAATTGTGATAAATCTTCCTATTTTCCGTGGCAAGCTTGACATAAATGGGCTGAACTCACACTGTACCATTTTGGTCTTAAGTAGTTTGTTGTTGAAACTAGGGAAGAATGATTGGTTTCCTGACCTGAATACCTCTTAAGGTTTAATTTTCAATTGTATACTGATCCTTGGCGTGTTAATCACAAAAAGGCTAAGACTGGTACTGTAGGTATCCTGTATGTGCCAATATGTGCAGGTGACTTTACCAGCATACTCACACCATTGTACATGTGTTGCTATCGTTTATACAGATAAAATCCCAAAAGAGAACGCTTTTGTTCTAGAACGAAAAATGCCTTTTTTCTTTTCTTTTTTTTTTTTTTTCCAATTTAGTGTATACCTTTTCTAAGTATTCTTTGCTTTTCTATCCACCTCACCTGCCACACAGCTTCTCTCTTTCCCATACTGAACTGCATGGACAACCTGTCCCAGTGTCCACAGGGTAGGAAACCTGGACTGAGACCCATGCTTGGAGGCAGCCTCTCCAGTGGTGGCACTCTCAATGATGTAGCCTCAGAATTGAATGTAAGATTACAGTGGTAAATCAATGGCCTTTTAGCTCTGCTCTGCTGTTTAGTGGTGACATTTTTATTTTCTGTTTTACTTACCTGCACTTTATAGTCATGTGTGCTTTTCTTTTCTGTTTCTCTTTACATTTATAGCTGATGCAGAGGCATTTAAAATTCTTCTGGATATGAAGATGAAGAAGAGGCAGAAAAAACCTGATTTACCAGGCACTGTGACTGAGCTTGACACCGAGGATGGTTCTAAAGTATATGTGGTTGGAACAGCCCACTTCAGTGACAGCAGCAAAAAGGATGTAGTGAAGGTAAATACTAAGTGGAAGTCTTTCAGCAGTGTGTTTATGATGTCAACTCAACATTAAGTAGAATGAACTCCAACTCTTTGGGTTCTGTGCTGTAACCTCCAGATTATTTTTCTCAAGTTAGCCGTTGGAGGGCTAACAGCACTGTGTGTTGAACTAAGAGGCAGCCACATTATCTTAGTAATTTTTTGATGCAATACATTGCTCTCCCATCTCAAATATTTTTATTTGCCCTTAAACAACAAATGAAGATACAGTGCCAGTGTTAAAAGTAGAAGTCTCACTAGTGAAGCTTACCCCACCTGTCACAACAAAGCATCACATCATACCAACGGTGTGTACTGTGGTAGTTGCATACTCACTGTGATGCGGACCTGCTGAGAAGATGTGAAGCCTAGAGCAGAAACTGCAGTTTACAGCTGCTCCATGCTCAGGGTGTATAATGCTGAGCTGTAAAACCGTGCTGTCCGTAACTTTAAAATGAAATACAAGATACAAATAGGTCCAAAGCTCTAGTGAAAGTACAAACTATTTCATACTGTACCTCATGCGAAGTCTGCGGTTTAGAGTGGCTTTATTCTCCAGGACCTAGAAGGGGAGGAGTCTTGTGCCAGAATCATCAACCCTGGTTCTTAGAAAGCTTATTCTAACTCAGATTGCAAATGATTGCAGAGTATGGTCAAAAGAACTCTGAATGTGAGAAGTTTAACAGTTTTTTTCTCCCCATGCCACCCTCAGCACAATTTGCTCTCCATCTTCCTGTTGCAAAGCACTGAGTAGCTAAAGCATTTCACTGTAATTTTCCTTAATGTTTTTCTCAATACGTAGGCGGTTGGAGAAGTCTTGTTTATTCTTTCAGTGTTCTTTTAATTTAAAATGATTGCTAGAATGTGCTTTTATTAAGTCCCTTTTCTCATGGAAATATCAATATTGGCTGCATTTCTTTTGAGTCCTTCCTAAACTGTCGTAAATAAATTCATGTTTTCCAGACAATACAAGAAGTGCAGCCTGATGTAGTTGTGGTGGAACTATGCCAGTACAGAGTTTCTATGTTAAAGATGGATGAAAAGACATTACTAAAGGAAGCCAAAGAAATAAATCTGGAAAAACTTCAGCAAGCTATAAAGCAGGTATGATTCCCACAGTGAGAATTAAAGGTTTGTGTCAAGAGCAATTTGTCAGGTTACAACCAAAACCAGTGTTCCCACCAGCTGGGAACCTAATACTGTTCACCTAGGTGAGAATAGCATTACAGTGGCAAAGTTAGCGTTGGTATTTTGTTTTCAGCTGGAGTACTGAGGGCCTCTGTTCCGCAACAGGATTGTTTGGGCAGTTGCTGGCCTAGGCAGGAATCTTCCCGGGTTTAACAGTTGCTCCATTTGCAGGTTACAAGTTTAACTTCATAATTGTAATGCTCTACTAATACACTTCAATATGATTATTGTCCCTGCAATCTGCATCTGTATCACAGCTATTTAAGGAGCACTTAAGTGTTGTCTGTTGTGATCTGTTTAGTTACATTCCTTCTTCATCCTAGTGTGTTGCTCTTTCTTTTTAATCCTCATCCACTTGTCTTTTGAATAATTTCTCATTGGCAGTGGGCCTTGCGGGAGGTTTTTGAAAAATCTAGGCTGAAAAGTATGGGTTTCTATTCAAATTATAACTACTTTGGCAGTTTGACGCTGTCTGGGATGTGTGTGCAAAACAAGGGTTGTCCTATATTCAGTTTCACCCAGTTAACTTGCATTGAAGTAATTTTAAGCTAGGTACAGTGAAACAGCACAAAGTTGACTTAAAAATGGCAGGACATTTGATTAGAATGGCTGTATGTGGTCAACAGTAAAAAGAGTTTCCAGTGGCCAGTTGAATGAACAAATTCAGAGACGGTTATTTTAGTTGTGTGGTAATTATATATGGAATTGCTTTATTGATGTAATTGGGGAATTTCCAGGATCGTACCCCTCATAAGAATATATAATCTGCATCCATGCAGAAGCACGTGCAGTGGCTGGGGGCTGGTCTACTTGTGTGCTTGCACACAGTGTCTTAGTGCAGGCTTTCCGATTCATAGAGTTGGGCAATAACGCGTCTTTCCTGTTTTCTTTATTTATGTCCTATCAAAGGAAAGAACATTGCAAAACACTTGCATAATGCATGAATTACTGCATCCATCTGTTTATTTTAGGTAAGGTGGATTGTTCTGATGCATGTAGCCAAAAGAATGCATGTTCACAACAACCAGAGCAGCATAGTTGAGAGTCTTCTGACCTTGTAAACAGGCACAGAAGCCTTTTTTTCTTTTTTTTTTTTTTTTTTTTTAAACATCAAAGCTAAATGCAACAGGTTTTGCTGTGCTTCTCTGTCAAGAGGAAAAGGACAATGGAAAATAAAATAGTGGACGTTTTTCTCTGTGGTGTAAATTTGTGTTGGCAGCTTTGTAATTAGCACTTTGTACCAGGGCTTGAAGTGATCTGGTGTGTAGACAGTAGGAAACGCAGACTATGTTGGCTCTGAAGCCAGAGAATAATGCAATGATCCTTCCTATTGTTACAGCTCAATCTTAGTCTCCTTTGTCACCAGCAGACAATTCAAATAATAAAATTTGAACATTGTGCCTTTTAAATAATATATTTCTCCAACTATAGCCTCAACCAAAAAAATACCCACCCTTCCCCCTTTGATTCAGTAGCAGCATAGGTTGCATAGGGAAAACCAGGAAAAAAGGTCCAACTGTCTGATGCTAAATTACAGTGTCTTTGTTTTTCTCTAGTAAAATAAAACCAGCTGCTAAGTTGCTCAGTCACGCTTCAGTTGTCCTCTCTTACTGAAATGTGTTTGTGCCCAAAAATTACACCAAAAGTCAAAACTGTTTGTAACTTCCATACTTGAATATCAAATTAGGAAAAGAATACTGTCTTTTTATAGTCCTGTGTATAAATCTTAAGCAGTAAAATTGTATCTCATTGTTCTTAATTGAAGCTTATCAAGCAACTGCTGCAGGTTAAAAACAGCTTTCCTGCAGCCCCTCTTTGAAATTCAAATTTCAAGTACTTGAATTTCAAAACCCTTACAGTTGTTTGCAGAGAACTACCTGTTTGCTCTCCATTAAGCAAAGCAACACAGTGTAGACCGGTATCTGGCTCAAATGCAGATTACCTGAAAATGCACAGTAACAGTTGGCTTAAACCAAATGGGTAAGGCAGGTTTTGACCAATCTGCCTGTTTCCACTGCCCCTTCTGTGTCTGTACCATGGCCATGCGGTGGTTTTTAGCTAAATCATGTCCCTATGTAGCTGTATGATTGCTAGTCCTGACACAGGAGTAGAGAAACCTTCTTCTGGGTCAGAAGAGAAAGTGGGCTGGTGGCAGCAAAATCTTAGCTCAACATCACTTTTTTTAACCTATTCCTTCAGGCTGAAGTTACCTGTGCAGGAATACATTGCAATGGTGTTTTGTTTTTTTTTTTTAAGGTTTTTGGCCAGTGAGGAAGCTCTCATTTTGCACCATGTAATACAGCCTTCCATGTTTAGGCAACCTACAGGATAAATAAATAAATAAAACGTATAGAACGTGAATTGGTAGATGACAGGTACATGTATATGGACAGAAGCAGGCTGCTGTCACTTGCTACCTGCACTTGCAGTTTAAAGTCTAATCTCCAGTGCCCTTGCAGCAGCAGGAAAACCCGTTCCAGGCTCCAGGTGGCAAGGCTTTGTTTGCACAGGGCTGCATCCATGGGAATTAGGGTTTTTAAAAGAAGAAATCCAGAGGACTAAAATACAAACAGTCCGTTTCTGCCTGCAGTTCTGCAGCTAGTGCTGGATCTGTGACTTGTTATACAGTTGAAGAGCAGCCTCAAGGCTCCCTCCTTAGGCTGTGTTCCCATATGTAGTATCAGCATTTCTGTGCTGAGTCTGGTGGAAGATTTATCTGCTTCAGAAGCCCTCTGGCAGCTGCCAATAACAGGCACCTGGGGAAAGGCATTAGAACCTGCAGTCATAGTTTGCCTGGGTATTCCTCTCTCTTCCTGTCCTTTTCACCATCTCCACGCCAGTCACTGTGTCCAATAGAGTGCATCTTCCTCAGTCATCCTTTCCCAAGCCTCATGAGTATTTAATATATTTAATCTCATATATTTGGTGTTTCTTTGCACACTTTCTAGTCCAAGTATCTTGTGTTCAAGACAGGAGTCCGCTAAAGACTGTACAGCAGCGCATTGATGTTTATATTTTGTTCCTTTCCTGGTAATCCCTCTCACTCTTTTTGCTTTCTGACTGCTATTGAACACTGGGCTGATAAAATTGGTATTTTTTTTTCTCTTCTGTGTGCTAATAGCTCTGTCTGTGCAGTTAATTTTCTTTCTACTTGTGCATTGCTTTCTGTTTATGGCTGTTGCGTCTAACCTGTGAAATTATTGCCAGCCGGTCAGGATTTAATGTTCTTTTGTGGTCAGCTTTCCTTTATCTGGCATTGAATAATTTTGTATTGATAATAACTTCTGTTAGTCTTCTGCTGCCATTGTTTTTTGTGCATTCTGCTCTTTATCCCCCAACACTTTCTGGCTGGCCAGTTGTTGCTGGTTGCTGCTACATATGGCTGCTTGTCACCTTTTATCTCCTTGATGCTGAGCAAATATGGCAGGCACTGAGTTTCATGCAGGTTAAGAGCACAAATGGCTCTGACACACTTCAAAGATGCATCCCTCTGTTAGCCAGCAGGATGAATCTTTCTGTCACAGTGTAAAAATGCAACTTCAAATACATCAGTCCTGAAGGGGAGATCAGCCAGCAAATAACCTCAGGCTGCATTATTCTAGTTTTCTTCTTTTTTGTGGGCATCTTTTCTGAACTTCTGGAAACCCTTGTCTCCCAGGCTTTTGAACTGGATGTCAAGGATGCTGAAAACCCTTTTTCTCACTGCCTCTTTCTTCCTCATCTCTCCCCAGGAGCCTAGCACCGTGTCTTTCTGCCATGCTTGATAGTTTGTAGCATGATAAAGCAGATAATCAATTGGCTTTGAAAACAGCCCCTTTCGCTTTTGCCAGTTCTGGTCCTCAGTGACTCTTGAGTCCGCTTAACTGCAGAAGCTGCCGGCAGCTTTTGGAGAGGTCACATAAGCATCAGATTTGGCACAGGGTGGGTCATTTGAGCATAGCCCTGGGAGCAAGGAATGGAGACCAGGACCTTCCTCTGGTAACTTCAAGCAGTTACATTAACTCAAGCTACCCCGTCTAACCTAATCTTCAGCTGCGTGAAGCTGGTGATACAGCAGGCATTCAACCTTTGGCGAGGGAAGGGGGGAATGCCCCTTCTGGTAGCGGTATGGACTAATGCTGAATTGTCGGAGATGCATAACAGAAGTACAGGTTACGCATGTTACCTGTACAGGTGACACTCAGCCTCGTTGAGGACAGCCTGAGCTGCACAGAAGGAACAGCTCTGAATGGATTTGTTAGAGATGTTTTTCCATTCCTTTTGTAAAAGGATAGGGAAGGGAAATTCTGCATAAGTATGTATAGGAGAAATGTTTTTCTTTTTAAAAAGAAGAGTTTTGATTTCAGGTCTCTGTTCAAAAAGTAATAGACTGGGGCTGAGTCATACTCAGGACTGTGAGGTCTTTTCTAAGGTCTCATGCTGAAGTCATGCACTACAGTTCTTGCACAACACTAGACTATCTGTGTTTCTGTGTCTGTTAACCTAACCAGTCCTCAGCCTAGGGTTTCCCAGGATTGTGGAAGTGTTTATGGTTAGACCACTAGCTATTTCCCTTTTAGTATCCCTGTAACGTGGCGTTCACTGTACATTCAATGCAATATACTCTTGTGGTCTTTTTTTTTTTTTTTTTTTAACCAGGTCAAGAAAAATTAAATGCACAGTATGACCTGTTTTACCATTCAGTTATTCAGACAGTTTCTTCAGGCAGGTGGAGTAAATATAGACTGAAGACTGGCTGCCCTCCTTTCCTTTCTTACCTCTGCCATACCTTTTTGTTGGAAAGGAGAATACTTGGGCTGCACACTGAGGTTAAAAGCTACTTCACAACTGATACAAGCTGAAATTGGAGCTGTGTTGGTGACTTGGCTCCAAAAGGTAGCTTCAGTGCTGCTTCTTCACTAAGATATTTAATGTTTTTGTTTTTCATGACTGTGAACAGTGCATTCTTCTTCTGATAAATCCATACAGCTTTTTGATTTTCTTTTTTTATGTTTTCTCCCCTCTTTGCCAGAATGGAGTCATGTCTGGATTGATGCAAATGCTGCTTCTGAAGGTTTCTGCTCACATCACAGAACAGCTGGGAATGGCCCCAGGAGGAGAATTCAGGGAGGCTTTCAAAGAGGTGCGAACTTGAAATGGCTTTTCTGAGGTCAAATTACTGGCCTTTTGCTCCCAGAGTCGAACTAAATAAAACCATTTGTTAGTGACTAGAAAAGAGCACTCTGGCCATGCTTGTGCTGAAGCCTATGAAGTAGTACGAATCATCTTCAGCTTCAAAATGTACTTGGAAGTACAAAGGTTTGTAGCCCTAAGTGGCATGAAAGGAACTCCAAAAAGGCTTCTAATGATAAAGGCTTTTCCTGATGATATTTCTGATGGCATTTGTTTTCATTTAATTAAGTAATTATTTTGTTCCTGCTAAATAATTGGTTTTGAATTCTGGATATGGATGCTGGTCCCATTGTTGGTGGTGTCAGGGTTTCAGGCTGTGAAAACCAACCCTAAAGCATTATTGAGATCTAACACATTCATCTAGAAAGATTGTTTGGGGAAGTAAAATATCTGACTGGTCTGTTAGTCCTATCTGGTCTTTTAGCATTCCCTTTTATCCTACTGCCAGCTGTGATACTGGGAAGTAAATAGTAGCTGGACTTCTACTGCATATCACAGCTACTTTCTTTTTTTCCTGGGAATACTGAGACACTATTTTCACTGTATGTATCCACCTCACAGAAAGTATCTTGCTGTTTTTATGTAAATTAGGTACTAGTAAGAAAATCTGAGATAACATAGCTGTTAAAGAATCTGGAATAATTTGGTGTATTTATCCTTAATAAAAAGAAAACTGTTTCAAGGCTTATTTTCCTGAACATTCCAGATAAGAGTGAAACATTTTAAGTGTTTCCCGTTTTAAGTGGGAAAGAAAAAAATACATATATTTGCTCTCTCCTGTTCTAAGGTGGTTGTTTGAAATTTTTAAACAGGCATGCGTAGGAAAGAATTTTCTAGAACTTCTGTACTGTGCTAAAATTTGCCAATCTAAGCTGCAGCGAAGTCTCACCTCACGTTGTCATGTGGTATCTGGCATCAGTTCTTGTTTCATAATCTCCTTCTTGAATATATTTTACCATGACAAACTGATGGGTTAGTGACCCTGACAAGTCCTAAGTAAAAGCAAAATGACCACAGTTGATTCACCTTAGACTTTATTCAGACCCAGGTAGATATTGAGCCCCATCGGTTCACCTTAAGTAGTCATAAGCAGGAGCTCTCTGCTTAGGTAAAAGTAACCTAAAGAGGGTGGCGTTACAGCTTAATGTTTTTACTGTTATACCTCCTGCATCTTGTAGCTGATGTGTTCCTTTATGAAGCAGTACTTTGGAAATTTTATTTACTGCAAAGCCAAAATGTTTTTTTGATGTTGAAATATGACACTACTTGCTCTTTTTTAAGATACCTTTATATAACACAGTAAAACAAACACTGTGTTAATGAGGGTGTACTGTGCTGCAGTATGAAATGTTAACTAGTGATTCCTATCTTCTCTTTCAGGCCAGTAAAGTACCTTTCTGTAAATTCCATCTTGGAGACCGACCCATCCCTGTTACATTTAAGAGAGCAATTGCTGCACTTTCTTTCTGGCAAAAAGTCAAGCTTGCCTGGGGCCTCTGCTTCTTATCTGACCCAATCAGGTATGAATAAGCATCCCATATGTTTATCGGGGCTAAACTGTGCAATTCTTCAGTTTGACTTTAGTGCAAGCTGGAAGTCCTTGGTACCCAGCCTGATGCAGTGAAACTTGAAGTTAGTGAGAGGGGTAAATATACAAACTACCCTGCAATAATCCATATTTTTTAAAAGAAACCTGACTTTCTGATCTTGTTCCAGCTCTTTAATTGTCTTTTCATACATTACTTCCCGCTGAAGTGAAAGATTGGTGCTGGAGAGTTCCTAGTGTACTTTGAAAAGAAGGTTTTTTCTTTTTTATGGTGAAAATAAAATCTTTCCCACTACTGTGTGTGGGTATTGTAAATAGAAGAGAGCAGGGCCTGGCTATGCTAATTTGTACCTCCTTAAGATTTCCAAAGGACTTGGGCCTGCTGTGCTAAGGCACATCTGGATTAGGGCAGTTTAAGAACTGAATATGCTGTTTGAGCAGATTTTTGGAACAAGAGAAAACGTTTAAAGTCTGTGGACAACATGTGGACTCTTAATGATTATTGCCTTTATAAAGGGACATTGTTAGGAACTTCTGCCTTACAGTGATAGTTCTCAGACAGCTATTCTCTTGCTCAGTTTGGTTTCCCCTGCCCTTCAGAGACAACCCTGTGCCAAGTTTGCTTCCTCTTTCCACAAGTAGGCGTGTGATAACTTGCTTGCTCTGGGTGAGAACGCATGCACAGCTGTCCTCCTAAATTCAGTCTACTCCTACCAGACTCATAATGGTGGAAGGCTTGCCAGAAATGGGTTCCCCATGCACGTGAATCTCAGTGCCTCGCTCATACCCTGTGACTAGAGCTCTGCACAGCCTGTGAAGTGATCTGTGGCATTTTTTCCAGGCTTTTAAAATTGGGCCAGGGCTCAAACTGTAGTCTGGTCAATCAAACCTTCTGTTTTGCAGTTGTAGCATTTACTTAATTATCCTTCCCTGTAAATACTTGCTGTTACATTCATCTGTAAAATGAGTTTGACCCTCTTTCAGTCCATTAACTACAGTTCATGCACAAAGTAAGTTTTCCTACTTACTAGTCTAATACCAGTATGAAACTATTAGCAGGCTTTTAGGGGAGCACTGGGGGATACATTTCTCTGCAACTTCTCCCATCCTTTTATCCAACCGGTCACAAGTGGTGTCCCTCAGGGGTCCGTACTGGGACCGGTGCTGTGTAACGTTTTCATCAATGACTTAGACAGCGAGACCGAGTGCACCCTCAGCAAGTTTGTGGATGACACCAAGCTGAGTGGTGCAGTTGACACACCAGAAGGACGGGATGTCATCCAGAGAGACCTGGACAGGCGGGAGAGGTTCAACAAGGCCAAGTGCAAGGTCATGCACCTGGGTTGGGGTAACCCCCAGTATCAATACAGGCTGGGGGAAGAAAGGATCAAGAGCAGCCCTGCCGAGAGGGACTTGGGGGTACTGGTGGATGAAAAGCTGGACATGAGCCGGCAATGTGCGCTAGCAGCCCAGGCGGCCAACCGTACCCTGGGCTGCATCGGGAGAAGCGTGGCCAGCAGGTCGAGGGAGGTGATTCTGCCCCTCTACTCTGCTCTGGTGAGACCTCACCTGGAGTACTGCATCCAGCTCTGGAGCCCTCAGCACAAGAAGGACATGGAACTGTTGGAGCGGGTCCAGAGGAGGGCTACAAAAATGATCCGAGGGCTGGAGCACCTCTCTTATGAGGACAGGCTGAGAGAGTTGGGCTTGTTCAGTCTGGAGAAGAGAAGGCTGCAGGGAGACCTGATTATGGCCTTTCAGTACCTAAAGGGGGCCTATAGTAAAGATGGGGACAATCTTTTTAGTAGGGCCAGCTGTGTCAGGACAAGGGGTAATGGTTTTAAACTAAAACAGGGTAGGTTTAGACTAGCTATAAGGAAGAAATTCTTTACAACGAGGGTGGTGAAACACTGGAACAGGTTGCCCAGAGAGGTGGTGGAGGCCCCATCCCTGGAAACATTCAAGGCCAGGTTGGATGGGGCTCTGAGCAACCTGATCTAGTTAGTGGTGTCCCTGCTCACTGCAGGTTGGTTGGACTAGATGACCTCTAGGGGTCCCTTCCAACCCAAAACATTCTATGATTCTGTGAACATTTTGGTTTTCAATGCAATATTAAGATAACTATGGTTATGCACACTAGCTTCCCACTGAAGCTTGGACATAACATCTCAGTTGTTGTACAGTTGCTTTATCTGCTACATTGATTTTTAAAAATACTATGTGGATAGGGGTTGAAAAGGAAATGTGTTTATAACTGGGAAGTTGTTGCAGGGAGTGGGGTATTGTGCACCCAGTCATCAACACAAGTTTCTACAGAAAATGGAGTAATAATTCGGCATCAAATTTGTGTCAATCTGGTAGCTTTTCTGTGATCTTCTGAAAGCTAGCAATAAGTTTCTCCTTTTGGTTGTCCTTGTTGATTTTTTCTTTTTTAGTGTCCTTTTGATCTTGGAAACTAAAGAAAGCATGTTTGGCATCATTCTTCAGTAGACAGTGATGCAAAACCAGATGATTCTGTTGCCACAAACTATGATTGTACCACAACTGTGGGTGCAAATAGAGGGTTAACAGCACTACAAAAAAATATAAAAGATCATTACACTTACTCCTGCGGTTTTTATCTGTTTCTTTCCTGCCCTTTTCCTATTCTTCTGTTCAGGGAATTGGTTTCTAACTTTGACTTCCCTGCAGAAGACCTGTGATTGACGCTAGGAACCTGCAGAACTCTTTCCACCCCCTCAGACTGTGCCTTACAGTGTGCTTTTGTTGTTCCTTAAATAGAGCCTCTGTGTGTTCAGTGATCAGACTTGCTTCCTCAGGAGTGGTTTGTGTTGCCTCTTCTAAGCTTATTAATACACCCTGAAAGTGGGGCACCATGGTAAATATTTCCTTCGAAGCCCTAGTGCTTTTGCTCAGTTGTGTTGTCAGCTTTCAAACTGGGAAGGGTGAAAATCCAGCTGCACTGCCTAAAGGCAAGTGACCTCTCTTCTTTCCCTTTCCCTCACCATAGAGGCATTGTTAGTACCCAGTTTTACAGGTTTAGGGAGTTTGCTTTGCTTTTGAAGAGGAGAACTGGGGGAGCAGAACTGTAGAGTGTGGGTTTATGTGAATAATGTGTATAATACCCAATTGTTTTTATTAATTGGTTTGTCTGTATTGGGCTTTAAAAGCATAACAGATACTGAGAACACTTACCTTTCTTTCAGTAAAGATGATGTGGAGAAATGCAAACAGAAGGATTTACTGGAGCAGATGATGGCAGAAATGATTGGAGAATTTCCTGATCTTCATCGAACGATTGTCTCGGAACGAGATATTTACTTGACCTACATGCTGAAGCAAGCAGCAAAGCAGATAGAACTACCTCGAGCTTCAGAAAGTAATTGCTTTAAAGCAGATATCATAACCATCAAGGTGTTCTTTGTACACTAGTCCAAAGTTCAGTTCTTCTCAAGAAACCTGGGATGGTTCTGTTCATGTGTGTCACGTAAGATTACAGTGCTTAAAAAATTAAAAAGGGATATTACTCTTCTGTTGCAACCACCTATAGAAGTAAAGAATTTTCAGAGAGCAGTAGACTCCAAATCACGATTCCTTTTGTACTGTGCTGTTTAAAACTGGAAAATAACCAATTAGCCTGACAACTTTTGCAAAAGGCAGGCATTTGGTATTACAGTACAGCATGGGACAGCTGATGTTCGCTTCCACCTTGTTACCTCACCAAATTTATTGTCATTACTAGCTGCTCAGGAACACATTTCTTGCTTGAAAAATGTGACTCTGCATGTTTCAGTAAGGTATAAGCATACAGAATAATGGCGTTTCTCTAGCCTTTGGAAGTATTTTGCTGCTGTATGTGATCTGCATGCCCTTCCCATATATAAGCATACTGAGGTATAGGTTACCTCTTATTTGCTGTCTTAAAATACTGTTTGTAATGACTTCAGTGCAGGCCTCTGGTGCTGTTTTCTGATCCAAAAAATAGCGAGGGGATTGCACTTGTAGTGTTGTATCTCCATTGCCTAATATTGCCTCAGTGCTGCCTTCAGAAAGTTTGTCCAAACACTCAGTATTTCCTGTTACCTCAGTTGATGTGGCTGAAAGAGGCATGGATGCATTCAGTTACTTGGTCCAAAGAGCAGGTTGAAAAATTTAGTTTTGTTGTTCATCCTGTTTGGGTCATGAGCCACAAGAGGAATTGTTTAGCAATTTCCCTTGCTCTCTTTTTATATTTTTTTTTCTCCCTTTAAATCTACTTCCTTGAAAGCTCAGTCTCTGGATCACTGTTTAGTGAATGCCTATGAAACCGGAAGGGGTTTATATGCATTATGAAGGACTTAAAATAGAAGATGGGTCCATAAAAGACAAGAATGTGAGGGACTACCTGACCCATAGTCATGTGTCTCCGTCTCTTGTAGCAAGAGACAATGCCAGAGACAGTTTTGTTTAGAAGCTCTGCATTTATATTCTATACATATCATCTGTTCTATGCATTCATGCTCATGAGAGGTAAAAAGAAAAAGGGAGGGGGAAGCAAATTGCATACTTTAGATTCATAGTAAAATACAAAATCCCACAATTCAAATGAGCAGAAATAGGGCATCAACACCATTGTCCAAATCATTTGCTATTATAAGGACATAGGAGAAATTCCTGGACACTATTTGCAGGACTCAAATACGCTTTTGGTCTGGTGTATTCCTAAACTAGGTCTGATTTGTTCCGAGCCTTCGTCTGACTATTTGCATGGGTGAACTCTTCCAAAGAGCTTGCAAATTAAACTTTCACCTTTAATTTTTCATTCTGTCTTCACTCCACACAAAATATTCTGAGAGGGGGATAAAAGTTTCTTCTAGGACTAAGTTTCAGGCAGGGCTTTAAACATTACTGGGGTCATCTTTGCATCCTGCCCTGAAGCACACAGGAGCATATGGGTGGAGGTTGGAGCCGATCGGAGGTGCTGTGCTGAGCCTCTGTTGTAGCTGCAGCTCTGGTTTAGAGTAACCCTAGAATAGGCTGAGAAAAGACAAGTCCAAAGAAACAATTTTGAAAATGTGTATAATAGTCCTGGGCTTGTTTCACTTGAGGGGGACAGGGTCTGCTTTTCAAAGTGGTGTTTTTGGGGGGTTTTTTGTGTTTGTTTTTTTTTTTTACTTATTCCTGGAAGAATTAAGGGTAAATATTTGAAGCAAGACAGTGGAACTTACTCCCATTTTATATTTATGTATTATATTTATATATCATTTTCCCTAGATGAAAGCAGCCTGATTACCATTACTTAGAAAGTTTTCTGTGAATTATTTTTATAGTGGCGTGATGTCATTTTTTCATTGTGGGAGAAGTAATCCCAAAACTTTCAGGAACAACCTTTTAACTTCCGCTGGGTGTTGTGGAACTTGGATGCTAGATGGGAGGGGAGGGTGAGAGCTGGCACGTGTTGCAGTGGTCTGCTGGGGACTGGCTGGCTGCCGCACACGAATGGTACGGGTTTTGCTGTTACTTGCTGAGGCTGGCTCTGTAACAGTAAACTTAACAGGGGCAGGTGCAGTCTCGAGCACTGTTCTCTGATTGTTCGTTCTGCTTGTTAGCCCCAGGTCTTGTCACAGTTTGAACATGTGCCAGCTGCCACTGTCCAAAGTGGTGGAGAAAGTTCTCCATTCGGGAGACAGCAAAGACCAGAGCTGTTCCTGATAAGCAGTACAGAAACAGGACCCACACGGGGAAGGAAAGGAATTTAATTTAGCTTGCATCTGCTGAGCCTCTCACCCTGAGGCTGGAGTATGAGCCCTGGCCAGGTCTGTTTCCTGGAACAAATGTTTCCTGAAAATCATGCTTATTTTTTTTCAGACTTTAAACATAAGAGGCAGTAGGTGAGATGAGTATTAACTTTTAGTATGTAACAGAGTTTCAATATCTAGTAGTAAGAGTCCCTACCTCTTGGAAAATTCAATTTTGTAATCTCACACATTACCTATTTATTTACAGCTTGAAATTAGTTCTTTTGCTGATGCGGTTTTTTTCTCTCCATCTCTCTTTCTCAGCTGAACCCAGAAACTATATCCCAGCTGTTGTAGTTGGTGTTGTTGGGATGGGTCATGTACCTGGAATTGAAAAGAACTGGAACTCTGACTTAAACATCCAGGAAATAATGAGGTAACACTCATCCTTTCCTATGTGTTGATGTAACAGCTGCTCTTGCTAAAAGACAGCAACAACGGGTTTGTTTGGGGTTTCTTTGGTTGTTTGTCACAGCTTGAAGAAACATCACTGCTGTCATCCCTGCCCTGTCAGCTCACTGACTTGCTGTGCAGTGCTTGCAGATTGTGCTTACAGCAAAGGAAAAGAAAATAACAAAGTGAAAAAGTAAATAGTTGGATATTGAGGGAAGTAGAGATGAGAAGATGCCCTTGTCAAGAAAGAAAATTCATTGATCCACATTTAAAGCTTTTAAAATGAGATTCAGATGAGGGCTATAGAAGATGGTGAAAACAAAACCAGGCTTCTAGTCTAGCTTAGGTAAATATAAGCTGCTGGATTCAAAGCTTCTGCTGTGTCAGGACAATGCTGGCTCTGGCAAGCTTACTCTGGCAAGCTTACTATCACAGTTGCTCATAGCCTATTTATAACTATAAATATATATAAAAATAATAACGTATTTTAATGTGTATACCTAAATATGGGACAATTTAAGCCAATTACTTTGGAGTGAGAGTTCCCCAAGTACCTATTGAAATAGATTTATGTGCTTTGTAAAAGAAGGAATTGAAGAACCAAGATGTTCAAACTATGTGTACCCTATAAAGCCACAAAGGTCAGGACTTTAGAAATGTAGGAGGGATTGTAGTACGACCTGGTAGTACTGGTCTGCAGTGGTTTAGGATAATAGAGCCTTTCAAATATTGGCACTTTATCTTATCACATCTGTTTACTGTGCTTATGTAAGCACCTCACCCACCTCTTCAGAGGCTATGAAAAACAGAAGAGACTGTGTCCCATCTGAATGGTGTATTTAGGCATCTAAAATATGATTTAGAGATACTTTTGGTGTCCGGATCAAAGAACACAGTGTACAGAAGCCCTGCCTAGCCATTTATAAGTCTCTTTCAAGGCTAAGCCTTGCCTGGAGTCACAAACTAGATGTCCGTATTCCTCCATGCCCTCGTAAATAACCTGTAAGATGAAGCTGCCTAAATCTTTATAATTGCATGGTTAATGTTTGTTGGTTGCATCATTGACATGACAGAACTGAATAGCCAAAAGACTGACTACGAGTCTTCAAGCATCTTTTCTGTCAAAGTTTAGGCTCTTTGACTTGATTGTCTTTACTGTGCCGACACCATAACTAAGTGGAATGGTTACCAGTATCTTTCATAAGACATTAATGTTTCATTAACTTGACTTTCTAAAACAATATGAATCAAATTGCATTCATTACTATATTTGAGACTCATTTCTCATTAAACTTTTTTACCCCTCATGCTGTTGCTCTGCAGTTGCAGAGCAGAGTTATGGGAGGTTTTTGTGTGTTAGTGGTTGTCACCTCTCTAAAGTGAAAAGTTTTGAAGACTAGTACAGGTATTTAGTTAGGCTTTACAAGTTGCAAAGTGATCTTGGAAATCTGGGTGGAAACATACACTTTTCTCAGACTTCCAATTTTTAAGTTCATGCATTGAACCTGACTCTGAGCAGACCTTACTATTTGCTTTGGATTTTTATGAACTGGTATGTTTTAAATTGTGCTGAGGGACTGGAATTGAGAAAGAAGCGATAGAGAAGCAGGTAAGAAGGTGTAAAGGGATACCGTTAGCCCATCCTTTGCTCAATGTATGTGCTTTTTTGAAACCCTTCCTGCATATTCTCTTAATATGCAAAATCTTACCAGTAACTACTTTGCCCTAGCTTGAGCACATGGATCTGAACTCAGTCTAGTTGTATCCTAATCTCAGCGTATCTAACCTGGTTTGAGTGTGCCCGTAATGTTTTTGCACTACTGTAACTCGTTGCTTCCAAATAAATTAGAAACACTTTCTAGATATAAATAAATGAGAACTTGTGGCCTCTTTGAAATGACATGCAGAGACCTCCCTGTCCCCCGTGAGAGGATTATCCCAGTAGGCATGCTGTGGGTGCAGGGCCAGCTGAGGTACCACAGAGCCGGTTAGCAAAGGTGCAGGGCTACATGTGCATGTTGCTGTGCTTCCAAAGCCAGCTTTACTTTGAAGGTAATATTAACCATTTGCTTCATACGCTAAGTTAATAAGACTGCTTGAAGGCAGGGGTAGACCTGGTGTGCCTGTTGTCCTCTGCCCTCCTGGTTCCATGTGGCCAGTGCAGAGACTTCCAAGCTGCTCTGTGAAGATCTCAAAGCCAACAATACCTGCCAGACTGGAGACAGCTTCACACAAAGCCTCTCTGATCTGTCTGCACTGTCCTCTTGAGGAGCTCCAGAGGCCGAGTGTGCTGCAGGGGCTTGGCCTCCACACGCTCACGCTTGGAGCTGCAGCTAGGCTGGTAAGCCTGCCTGGCATCCTGGTACACACCTTGCTGAAACACCCCCCAAAGCTGTGCAGGGGCCAGCCTGGCTCCAGACTTACCCCTTCTGGCTGCACAAACCTGACCAGGTCCTGACACGCATTGTGCAGAATATCCAAGCTCTGTTTTCCTCCATTACCCTGAATTGACTGTACAGGTGTTGGACTTGGGCTGTGCCCTGTGTTTTTTCTGACTTTTGTCTCTGTGCAGAGATATGCACATAAACAGTTCAACAAGCAGTATTAACTTTTGGTATTCTTCAAGAAGTCTTGATGTTCATAGAATCATAGAATGTTTTGGGTTGGAAGGGACCCCTAGAGGTCATCTAGTCCAACCCCCCTGCAGTGAGCAGGGACACCGCTAACTAGACCAGGTTGCTCAGAGCCCCATCCAACCTGGCCTTGAATGTTTCCAGGGATGGGGCCTCCACCACCTCTCTGGGCAACCCCTTCCGGTGTTTCACCACCCTCGTTGTAAAGAATTTCCTCCTTGTTGTCTTTAGTTATTTTGATAGGGTGATGGGCAGGTCAAGGTCCATAGCCATTAAGAGTGGCATCATACATAAGTGGAAAAAGCTTTATTATTATTTGTTGTTGTTACTATTTAATTTGGATGTAGCCCTTGAACATGAAAGAATACATTGTTCATTCATGACACATCTGTTACCTGACAGTCTCTATAAAGGGGAAGGGAGAAAAGATCCTTGTTTTGGTTGGAAAATGGCCGTTCTTTCCAGCTATGCAGGTGCTAACATTGTCTTACATTTTTTGTTTCAGCGTGCCTCCTCCATCAGCTTCAAGTAAGATTTTCAAATTTGTCATAAAAGCAACAGTTTTTGGACTGATGGGATATGGCTGCTACCGAATAGGTCAAAGGACAGTCCAGTTTATTCTCTCGATGCCAGCAGCACAGAGCTATCTTCAGAAGCTGACAGAGATAAGGTCTCAGCATTGAACATCGAGCTACATGAAGAAAGTGGCTGAAAAAGGGTGATAGAGGCAACAGATGTGAACTGGACTGAAAGGAGATGAGGATTCTAGTCAGAGGTGATTGATGCTGAGCAACGCTGAATCGCTGTATAATGAAATATTTGATACTAAAGTTACACCAGCTATGATCTAATGAATAGGTTTGATTCCTGGTAAGCGTGTTGCATGAAACCACGTGATTCCAGACTAAGGTAAAAGAAATATGTACGCAAAAATATATATTATATATATGCACATTGTATATATAATATATATTACTGATGATGTAGTACAGACAGCTTAAAGAGTGTATGTTCATGACTTCTTTTCCAGAGGAACAGAACAACGCAAAGTAACCTAATTGGCTGCATCTGCTCCAAAGTTCAGGGACACTTGTCTTGAGTGATTCTTTGCTTTTTTTCCTTGGGTATAATTAATACCTAGTGGTCGTTTCTGGTGCCAGACACTTTTACACTAAATTTAGGAGGACATCTTCTCAGTGTGTGTTTTATACTTAAAACATTTAGGCTTTTTTTAAACTTAAGAGCTTCCCAGAAATTTCAGAATTGTACAGGCTGTCGTACGTACACTGCTCAAATTTTTTACAAGCCTTACTGAAGAACAGGAACGTTGCCTTTAGATTGCATCCCTTGTTACCACCACCAGTTGAATTGTCTTTCTCCTGCATAGAGAAGGTTTAGCCACGCCATCAGAATGCAGTGTGGTTTGTGTCAGATGTTTACAGGACACTGTGTTCCTTTAGATTAGCTTATTTAAACTGTATTATTTAGCCAAATCCTGCTGGATTCAGTATTGTAAACTTAAGAGACTAGAACTACTGTACAATTTTGCTTTTGTTTCTCGGACCTTTCACTATTGGGACAAGAAGTCTGGAATTCATAGTACCTGCCCCTCTTTTTTGATACATGAAAAAGTTTTATTTATCAATGTAATTTCTTAGTGGATGAATATTTTAATCTATTTAATAGAAAAGCAGTGTTCAATTTAGTTTTTCAGTCTAGCTGTAGCATTTTATTTGGATTGCCTGCTATTTATTCATAGAATTATGGGTATTTCAAACTGCTATGATTTTCTTCTTTAATTTTCCAGGACAGCCATCCATCATCGGGGGGGGAGGTAGGGTGGGTGGTGTCTGTTTTGGTGGGGATGGGGTGGGTGGGGTGTTGGGTTTTGTTTTGGTTTGTTTTGGGGGGTTTTTGTTTGTTTTAATCTTAGGTTCATATTTCATAGGAATTTTTTTTGGTACCCTTTATACAGGATTGTCAATGATTGTAAAGTGCCCTCTGCAATCAGCTTGTCCCAGTTCAACAATAGACATAACTGTAACTGTCATATCAAAGTTTTAACCTGACATATTTGAACGGAAGAGTCCCATTTGCTCCTCAGGCTCATATACAGTTGCTCATCACTTAAAGTGAAGTTTTTACCTGCATTGATTTCTTTTGGGAACGAAAGACAGGAACCAGTGTGTGAGGCAGGAGGAGGAAAAGGTGACGTGTTTTGTGTTTCTTTGTTGTTTTCAGTTGGTTCAATAAAATCAACAAAGAGCTTTTAGTAGGGTGTATTTCCAAAGCCTCGTGTTGGAAATCATCCCATACGGTCTGTTGTTTGCTGAAAGTACGCACGTGTGTCTTCTGTGCGGCGTTGTCTTTTTTCAAGCTTTTTAAATGAAATTAAGGGTCTGATGCTTCTCTCTGTGATGGCATTGACTTTGCTGGGAGCTGGTCTGTCCATGCAACCTGAATGCTTTTCTGCCTTGCACTTGGAAAATATTTTGAGTCCTAGTGCAGCAAATCATTTAAGTGCATGTTTATCTTTAAACCTATTAAGTCTAACATGATCCTGCAGAGCTCTTAAGACGATGCTAGGTGCTTTTCTGGATCTGGGCCTTACAGTCGTGCAGGGAATAAACCTTGGCAAATGAGAATGGCAGCAGTTCGCACTTCTTGGACACACAGTGCAAATGATAATACAGAATACAGTGGAGGCAGGTCCTTTTATTTTCCATCTATCAGTGCTTAAGAAACCGCCGGCCATCTCTAGTGAGAGGAAAAGCGGCATTTGTAAAACAGTTTCTATAGAAGACTAGAGTGACTGCCTGAATTTTGATTCCTGATTTTTTTTTTAAAGGTTTAATGTGTTGTTTACAATTAAGCAATCCTATTTGAAGAATTCTATTACATTTTGTGTGTGTTTTTAAAAGATGAAAGCAAAAGCTTAAGCTCATTCTTCTCCTGGCTTTACTGACCTACCAAAATATTGTTTTGTTGGTTGTTTTTTTGAGAATTTTTAGCTGGTAGAATTCAATATCTTGATGTTTTGCTTTAAGTTATCTACAGATTTTTAAGGTATCTGCAGATCTTTTAAAAGTTCTGTAGATCTTTGATATCTGTGCTCAGGTAATTTTACACAAAGGAAAACAAATCTAAGGTAAATTTTAGATATGAGCCTTAAACTTGGGTGGGACTAACGCTAAATGATTGTCATGGAGCATTCTTGCAGACTTAATGTTTTATGCTTTTTAGCCAGAAGTGATTACTGTGTAAGTTATCCGGTCGTTACTCAGTTATTCTCTCCGGTTAATACCTTAAGTCTATCGTTCCACTCTCTTTTTTCACAAAGCATATCAGCAGATTCTTCAAGGAGCCTGTTTGTGGACGGAGAATTTGCAATTTATCTTCCCACTGTTGCAGACTGGCAGATCATACGCATGCACTGTTCACTCAGTGGCACTGGAAAGCCTGATGAATTTGCAGAACTTACAACCCTATGAATCCATACACGAATGCTCAATGTTGTATATCCAACGTGTTGTACTGTTTATGTAACATAATCAGTGTTTTAGGTCCATTCCTTTCTGTTCTAGTCAGTCCTTTCAATGTTAACAGCATCCTGTAAAATTTAAATACATGTTGCATTGTCCCAGCCCCGCCTCAACCTTCTGAAGCCATATTGTATTTTTTTTGGTGACATGTACATCTGTTTTATGCATTTGTACATGTGATGTAAATTTGAAGTATTTTTAACATAACGTGTGCCTTTACTCTAAAGTGATTTAAAGTAAACAGCAGTATGTTCTATGATATAAAAAATAAAATATTTTAACCACTGTTTCTGTTGAAGGCATTTATTTTCCTTATTAATCAGTATTTTTTGCTGAGAACAAACACTGGTTAGCTAGACCTGGTTCATGGTAATTTCACTGTCTAACACATTTTTCTGAACAAGGACGTCAGTTGGGGTAAATGCCTCCCGCTGAGGGGCACCCGAGTGTAATGCTGGAGTAGGGAGGCTGGCTTCTCTGCCTGACGCATGTGATTGGTTAAGAGAGGAAAGGACGAGTTTCCCTGCCCTACTGAGCACGCAGGGAGACTGACTTCTCAGTGACTACCTAAACTCCGAGTCCAGAGTCAGGCGTGGCGAGTTGACTTCTCGTTGTTTGTTCCTTTTCTTTTAACCTCTCTCCAGTGCTCAGTCGTGCAAGGAGCTGATGGCCTTAGTCCCAGTCCAGCAAAGTGCTCAAACACTGGCCTATCGTTGGGCACGGTCACTTGTGCTTAAACTGCTGTCCTCTGCAAGGGAATTAGAGAGACCCTGTAGGTGGAAAAGGTGTTGAATTAGTGGCAAGAAGAGTTTAATCTTTCAAATTGAGCCATGTAAATCAATATGACTCTTACTTTAAAAAAAAGAAAAGCTATTCATAAAAAGACCCTGTATTCATACCAAAAGTAAGTATATATGATAAGCTGTATTCCATACAGATGATATACCAGCTGAATAGTCTGCTGATTGTACCCTTTGTCAGTCCATGGTCCGTACTTTTTGACTGTACATGTGTGAGGCAAGGCACAGTCCTGTTTCCCTTGATCAGGCAAAGTTCCCTTTGGTTGCAGGTGGAGTTGTGTCCGCAAAGAAGCGCTGGGTAAGGCATTTAGGTGGAAGAAAAAAAAAATTAAATATTGTTGTCAAATCCTGTCCATGAGAGTGGCAGACGGTGTGCTGTGCGCCACCGGAGCTCAGTCAGGCAGCCTCAGTTTGCACACCCGCACGCACAAAAGGGCGCCGCCTGCTTTCGGTGGGTATCGTTCCCCAGCGTCATGTGCACACCACTGGCCTAGGTCATGCTTATGGGGTGTCTTTTATACCCAATACTGAACCAAATTAAAGAATTGATTTTTGAGGTGGATTAATTCTGCCCAGATTTTCACTGGAAGGTGTTTTTTTTCTGTGTGTGTATTGTAAAACACCTAAAAGGTGCTGAGAAATACCTTGAGTTGTCTCAAAGTGCCAGGCCATAGTGGGAACTAAACATGGAAAAGAAACAATGCACTGTCACTTGTGTAACGCTGAGATATGCGTGTGCGTATTTTCCTGTTTCTTTATAAAACTGAAATAAACTTTAATTTTAGACTTAAGTGTTTCGAGACTGATTTTTATTGCAAGATTTGGGGGGGTTTAAGTATTTGCAGGAGAAGGGTCACTTTCCTGGCTCTGATGGACAGAGTTCAGGGTGGTGAGGAGCCCTTTCGGTTGGCTGTGGAAGCGTGCATGGAAGATGTCAACCCCAGGACATGAGTAGCTCTGGAGATAGATAGAAAGCTGAAATGGGACTACTGAACTGTTCAGGTGATAAAATACAACTGCTGTGCGTGCACCCTGCAGCAGCAGCTCTTTTGTGTCTGTTGGTAGGTGAAGTGAGATGGGCAATAGCTGGAGGGGTTGGTGGGGGTGCATGGTTATCCCCCCCTGCCCCATGTTGCCTGCCTTCTGCCTGCTGTGGTTGTGCCAGCAGGGAGCAAAGGAAGCTTTCGGTATGCCAGGAGGCAACAGCAGGGAGGATGGGGCTGGCCTTATCCTCACCTCTGGCAGGGAAAAGGGTGGCAACCGCAGCAAGACTGTGCCCTTGGGTCCTGGCACCCGGCTCTGGCTCCTCGGGTAGCTCTGTGCTGGGGTGGCTGTGGTGCAATGTGACGGAACGCTAGTGTTTGCGCATTTGTTGGCTGGCTGTTGGCTCATGTAGCGCTGTATGGGGAAGCGCCGGTGGTGTTGGTTTGAGGAGAGGGAAGACACACACTACCACTTTCACACTTCCCTCATCCATGATACTTGGGGCCGATGCATGGGGACTGATGCATGAGGGAAAATGGAAAGAATCAGGCTTATGCAGACTTAAAAAAATTAAAAAAAAAAAAGCTCTATTACACTGTTCTTTCGGTTTTAGGAGGTTGTGTCTCCTCCCAGTTAAGTGACATTCTCTCAGTGGTAACGTGTCCCTGCTTTTGGCTACAGAGGTGATTCACAACCTGGGCAAAGTAATTAAGAGTGACATTTTGATTAGAGGGTGCTGGTTATTAAGGCACTGTGTCTCTGCAGCAGCTGAACAGCACAGCTGCCATCCTCAGGGCCAGTAGGAGCACTCGTACACATTTGTCCCTGGAGTTGTGCAGGGCCCAGGCTGGCAGGGCCACTGGGTGCTTCATCCCAGCAGGCTGTGAGTCCTCCACCAGCCCCCAGCGCCCCTGCATCTCCCTCCACCCCCACACTGCCTCTCGCCCAGCAATGATGGCCCCAGTTCTTTGGAGCTGAGACAGAGTGTCGAGGTTTTACTTTGCCTTCTGATTTAGCTGGAAAATACGAGTAATAGCAATAATTTAGTGCCATCTACTGACTGCAGGTGGTTTACCTGGTGTGCCTAAGTGGAAGCACCTACCAGACCCTGAGGCTATTTCTTCAGGGAAGGTGAGTGTGCATACCTGGGCAAGGTTTGGAATCGACTCACTGCTGCGGTACCTGCTATTAACTGAAATGGCACAAAACAGGAGCATCCTGAATAATTACTGACTTGTAGCATGTGCCCATTTCTTTCTTCTTGTGATTGTAGTGATGCTTGAACAGCAGATTCTTGATGAATTGGCAATAACATATTAACCTTCACTTAAAAGAAAGGTAAGCATCTGCCAAAAAGCATAACGTTGCTTCTAGGGTACTTCATGGAAAACATAGAATTACATTGCTAGAGAAGCTGGCCCTTACTACACCTTAATTTTATTCTTTTGTAAGAATCATGGTTTTAAAGCAACTGAAATTAGTGTGGATTGCTTCATTTGTAACATTTTGGGGATGTACTTAATTTGTCCATCATGTAAGCCCTAACCTCAGCAGACCTTTGCTCTCATTCTTCTAAAAGTTTCACTTATTTTTGTTTGTTGCCTTGAGGGACTGCTGCTCTTCTAAGGCAGCCAGAGACTCTCTGGGCTCCTCACCCAAAACCACATCTACCCTGATCACCCTGGCAGGCTCTTGGTGCTGCTCTTTGACATGGGGCAGAGTGGGAAGACTTGGGGAAACCTGCAGTAGCCATGATGGCTCATCACTGTTATCAGCAGTTTCTGCCTGGCCACTACACACACAGATTTCTACCTCTCTGACTGTGCACGGGCAGGCCAGTGATAGCATTCCCAGGGATGGGGTGGTCAGCCCACGTCCTACACGTGCACTCTGGGATGCCCAGGCCCATTGGAGGAAGGCTCATGGCAGGCAATACCCCCTGGGCCCAGGCCACAGCTCTGTGATTGTGCTGAGGCAGGGGTCCCCTCATCACATCCATTACCCAAGACACAGCTGCGACACGCTGTTTATTGACCAGTGAACATGGAGGAAACTAGCAAAGCAAAAATAATCAACAACCTAGGTACTATTCCAGTAATTAAGTTACTTATTTATGCAAACTGTAAGGCACAGCTATGAAGTTACAAGCACTCAATCTCAGGTCTAATGAGCCTCATGCGCCACCAATCCACAGTAACAGTTTTGTAAGTCCCAAGGTGCAGGTTCATCCCCCCACACCACACCATGCAGCCAGAGACCTGCTGGAGCAGGACCAGCAGGTTATCCCAGGTGATGCCTTCCAGCTTCCCAGGGCTGGAGCCTGCAGGTCAGCCTTGCTACCGGCCATAGGTGTCCACACTCCTACCACCAGCAGGAGCCCTCTGGTCTTCTTCAGCAGGCTTCGTACCTCATCCTTCGTTCTTCGGCATCAAACAACCCCTTTCTGCCATCTCCCGAAATCCCTCCCCCAAATAAACAACCTGCCCCCGATTACTTCCTCCCCCTTGGTCCTAGTTTTGCTACAGCCACACTTTAGTATTTCTGATGCCATTACCCAGTCAGTCACAGCCTTACATGGTGTTACTGGCAGGGATACCCACCGCAGGCAGCCCAGCTCTCCACGACTCCCCCCATGGTTGTCCTGTTGGGCTTAGTTTACCTCCTGCAATTACTAGACACAACTATTCTATGTTAAGCCTTGTTACCTGTGCAAGCTGACCAAGCGCTAGCAGGACCTTATCTGGCAGTTTACATACCAGAAAGCAGCAGCAGAGGCACCAGTTTGTGACCCTTCTGCCAGCACTGCTGGGGCCTAGGCTCTGTGGGGCTGCGTGCTCCAGCAGGACCTTTTGCTCACAAGCCACCTCCTGGTCTGCCTGACCTCCTCCAAGGACATTCAGACCACTCTGGGTACTCATAAGCTCAATCCCTTCCAGCTGGAAGCCACCACAACTGTTAGGCTAGCAATGCATGCAAGATGTTCATCTGGGCATGTGAACATGCTCTTTCCTTTTGAAACAAGCAAAGCATATATGGAAGGATAAAGAACAACACAACTTCTATCATAACTAATAACAAGTAAAGGGCTAAGTGCTGCGTAGCACTTAACATCTTTCAGAAAGCAATCCATGGATGTGTCATACCAACAATGTACAGTTCACAATTTCAGTCTCCAGTTCTGATGGTTCCTTACTTGCCAAGGTGGTCCTCAGGCTTGCAACTTGTTGTCTGCACTCCGGTTTCTCATCTCCCTTCTGTATGCTGTCATGTTGTCTGAACACCTCATCCCAGCGAGGCCTCTCAGCTCCCAGGCAGACACCATTAGTCTCTCCGTCTGGAACAAAACCCCACTTTTGAAAACGCTGAATGTACACCACCAACGGATGCAGTGCCGCCTCTCTGGTCTTCTCCTGGAGCCACAGAGGTCACGTTATCCTCCCACTCTCCCATTACAGCTGAGGCAATGCATACACAACCTGCACTGTTACCACTGCTGGTGTTCTGAAGCCACCTTGCTCCACTGAGGTGTGACAGTAGCCTCCAGTGGTCTACAACCAACTGCACAGAACTCACATACATTTCGTTTAGTTGCCCATTTACAACAGTGGTTGGTGAAGCTTCCCTCATAGTAGGGGATCTCTTTGTTATAATACCCATGAGAACAGAGCTAATCCAGCTGAAAAAGCTGGTTTAATAGCTAACAATTGAGCTTGAGTACAACAGGTAGAGATATACTGAATTTAATCGCTTATAGTTTGTTGGTTTGGTTTTCTAACTTGGTAGTTGATTTTACCAGGTGCCACATTTGGTTATCCCAGGCACTTATCATTGCTGCTGTATCAAACAACAGTCTGAAGTTTGTTACCCGTTTACCTTGTATATGATTCAAGACTGCTGCCATTTTCATGGAATGAATCACAGAATAGCTGGGGTTGGAAGGGACCTCTGGAGATCATCTGGTCCAGCCCCTTGCTCAAGCAGGGTCACCTAGAGCCGGTTGCCCAGGGCTGCCTCCAGACAGCTTTTGAGTATCTCCAAGGATGGAGACTCTGCAGTCATAAGAGAGCCACAGCACATACAGGTCACACTCTGGATGTATTCTAGAACAGTTCATGCCTCACATATCAATGCCCCATCTCTTTCCCAATCTTACAGGATTAATATGGATACTGCCCTACAGGGTTTGTGGATGGTATGATTTTAGTTTTGGATATGCTCAGCAGCCAAAACTAGATCTGCACCATCTGAACAATTAAGAGCACATGAGTGATACAGCTGCATCCCCCTATTATGACACTGGTTGCAAAGGTACCATTTACAGCCTGTGCAACTTCTGCTACTGCCCCATATGGGGATCCAAACTAAACATCTATTAGTTCCATCTTTTTGTACAGCCCATGCTCTCTTACAGGTGAAGCCAGTTCATTCTGGAAGGACTATCAACAAATGCTTATTACTGGGAAATCAAACATCTGATGTCATCCCCATCATCTCCAGGTCTTGTATGAAAATTCCTTTGACATCATTCGTGAATGAAATAGAGTTATTAACAGCACTGGTGTTCCACATCCAAACCATCGCTGTTACACCCAGAATCCAGCAAGACACACCGAACAGGGCCTGCAATGCTTTAACAGTATTCTTGATGCCGTCTTAACACAACGATGAGCACCTTGAAGACAAGGGTCCTCGGTGAGGCTCTGTGGTCCACACCTGTGATCGCTCCCACAGCCACATTTGATCCTGAAAACCAATCTTACCTACACGTTGGTTAGAAACAGTCTCTTTGATTTGCCAGCAGTGGGCCCCATCTACCCACAAACACCCCCCCACCCCCCACTTCTTTTTTTCCAATTAGTTCTCCATTTTCCCAACCCACCAGCCACAATCACCCCTAAATTTTCTCTGGGCCTTCCCCTTCATACCTGGGGTGTGAACAGGACCACATTTCCCAGTGGGGGCTGATTTTCATGTTGCTTTATATCAGCATGCTGCTCCTGAGCTCTGCGACTCTGGAGAGTGGCATGGGCCTGTGCTCTCTGCTGACTGAACCCTGCCCCAGGACCGAATCGGTATTGGAGGCGCAAGGCTGTTGGCTGGCATTGCCACGGAGGATGCCTGCTGAGGGCTGCAGTACCTGGCAAGCTCTTTTGTTCCCATTTCCCAGCACACAAACAGAAGCGCTTCATCCCAGCACAGTCCTCTTTCTTCAGCAATTGACTTCTGTCTCACCTCGATGAACCTACTGGCTCTCTTCACTGCCCTGGAGGACCGTGGATGGTAGGAAATGTGAGTTAACTGATGCACCCCTACCCCTTCCAGGAACTTCTGGATGGGTGCATCTGTCAAGTGGTTTCCTTTATCAGAATCAGTTAAGGCTGGAACACCACATCCATTCAACACTTCACATAGACACCAAACCGTGGCGTTAGCAGTAACCTCGCACGCTGCCACTGCCTTTGTGCATCTTGGTATTCTGTCAATGGCAGCAGATACAAACTGATGCAGACCCTCCTTCAACCTCTTGAAGGGGCCCATGTAATCAATTTGCCACTGTTCAAGTGGTGCTCAGCCCCAGGGGTCAAAGGCATAACCCAATGTGGATTTACAATTCACTGCTAGGGGTTTCCACCATCCACATATTCCACACCCCTGGACTTCCACAGAGGTTGTGCAAGTAGGGATTTTAAGTCCCTTGCAGCCTTTGTTGCACACCCCAAGTATCCCCGTGACCCTTCTGTGCTTCAGTACCATATGGGTACTGGGATGGGAAGAGGGGGTCTCTGGCTGGAACCACCCCATACTCTTCTTCATTTACTACCCCGTTTCTGTTTTACTTTTAGACGGGCACTTCACTGACTTGGGGACTCCCGCAATTGCTTCACTTATTGAGGCAGCAGCACAATACAGTTTTCCCTTGGACAGATCTACCTGGAACTGAGATGGCAAATTCCTACCTAAAATGTTTGTGCCCCCACCCCCCACCCCTCCCCCCCTTTCCCCTACCCACAACTGGGCTTCTACCCCTTTTCCCCTTCCTACTCCCAATATCCGGACAGATTTAGCCAGGAGTGGAAGACCCTGATAATCTAGTAACATCTCTGATCCCATAGCAATTAAGTAACTTCCCACCCCCCTTCGACAGACACCGTACCTCCACGCAGCCCCTTCCCCCTGCACACCAGGTCCGTGTGGTGGAAGTTAATCCCACCGTCACGAGGGGCTGGGACTCCTAATCTTTAAGGTCCCCTAAGGGGGGGTACAGCTTTCTCTTTGGGATGGGGGGTGGAGCCGATAGATTGATCTGCTTCAGTTTTTCCCAAATCTCCTCTTGCTTCATCCCCTTTTCCTGAAGGATCTTCTTCATTTTGGCAAGCAGAACTCCCGTGGGCTGACTATCTAGCTCTCCTTCATTCACCCCCTGGTTTATTAAGTATCTCCAAATTGTCCCTCTAGGAATGTATTTCCTTCCCTTTGCCCCCGTCCCGTCCTTCTTCGCCATCCCTTTCCCCTCAGCTCCCATCAGGGTCCCCACGTTCTCCAAGGTAGCCATGCATTCACCGAGGGGATGGCCGATTAAAGTAGACCCCAGGCTGATGAAAAACCCCTTCTGCAGCTCGGGAGCGCGGCAGGCCAGCACCCCCACGTCCCCCTGCTCCACGTTCACCCCAAAGATGTCGAAGTCGGGGGTGACCGGTTTCTCCCTTTGCTTTAAGGCCCGGAGCAAGACGTTCCCACACAGGTAGGCTGACGCCTCACGGCCGCCAACGGCCCCTCCGTGTTATCTTGAGGGGCTTGTACTCCCCCAGGTTTCTGACCACCAGCCGCAAGATCTCGCCCCCCAGCGCCTCCTCGGCGGGCAGGGCCCGGACCACTGCCCCCACGGCGGGCCAGGGCAGCCCGATGGCCGCCACCACCCACTTGGCCGCCTCGTGGGAGAAGGGCGTGCACTGCTCCAAGGTCCAGACCCGGTTCACCCACACGGGCCACCCCTCCTTCCGCTTCTTCCAAACCTTCTCTTTCCGGGACAGATCCCCCGCTTCCCGGCCTCTATCCCCCTCCGCCGGTTTTTTCCCGGCGCCCCCCCCCCCCGGCGGCCCCCCCCCCCCCAGGCCCTTGCCCAGCGAGAGCAGGGCGCCCAGGCACTGCACCTTCCTCCTCAGCCGGGCGTTCTCGGCCGCCTCCGCCCGCAGCTCCTCCCGCAGCTGCGGCAGCTGCTCGGCCTGCTCGCTCAGCAGCGACCGGTCGCACCGCAGCGCCAGGATTTCGCTGCGGGCCACCTGCAGGCTGCCCTGCAGGCTCTGGATGCGCTGCTCCTTCTCCTCCACCGCCGCCTGCAAGACGCGGGCCAGGTCGAAGAGCAGCCACTGCAGGGCCGAGCACTTCTTCTCGCCCTTGGGGCGGTAGGCGGACAGGTAGTTCCGCCAGTGCCGCTCCGCGGCCTTCAGCGTGGGGTCCTGCCCCACCACCTCGCAGTCCCACGGGTCCCCGCCGTGCTCCAGCATGGCCTGCACCAGCAGCCCCCGCTCCTCCTGGCTCAGGGAGCTCTCCGCCTCCTCCTTCTCCTTCGGTTTCCCCCCCCGCGTCAGCCAGGACATCTTAGCGCCCGCCGGCCCGGGCGAGCGCCGGCCGCCACAGCCCCGGGCTGGCCCCCCCTGCCTGCCGCCCCCCGGGTCTCTCCCTCTGCCCCGTTCCGATCCGGCGCCCAAGGCGCGCTGAGGCAAACGGACCGGACCGCCCGCCGGACACAACACGCGGGCACCGGCGAGGCGGCACCGCGCGGCACCCCCCGCCCCCCCGCCACCTGCGGGCGACTCCAGCCGGCTGCCCCTCGCGGCGCCCCCGGTCCCCGGGCGAGCTGGGGCGGCCCCGCCGCGGGGCCCGCCTTTATACCCGGCCCGCTCCCGGCGCCGGGGCCCCGCCGTGCCCGGCTGCCCCCGCGCCCACGGCTCCGCTGCGGCCCCGCCCGCTGGCCAGGCGGTGGGAACGGGGCTGGCGCTGCGCTCGCTGCCGGTGGACGCCTCGGAGGACGGCGGGCCGCGGGCCGTGCCCGGCGCCTGCTTCTGGGCTGCGCGGGCGCGGGGTGGAGGCGCCCGCGGCCGACCGGGAGGCGGCGGAGGCCGAGGCGGCCCTGTATTCAGCGGGAACCGGCTGCCGGCGGGCGCGGAGCCGGCGGCGCACTGCTACTGCGGCCACCAGTTCGGCAGCTTCGCGGGGCAGCTGGGCGACGGGGCCGCCATGTACCTGGGCGAGGTGCTGGGCCCGCGGGGCGAGCGCTGGGAGATCCAGCTCAAGGGCGCCGGCCTCACCCCCTTTTCCCGGTAAGGCCCGGCGGGGCGGCCCGGCCCGGCCCGGGGGTGCGGGGCGGCGGGGAAGGAGGGAGGGCGGCGGCGGCAGCGGCGCGGCCCGGTGAGGCCCGGTTTTGCAGGAGCGGCACCCCGGTGCCCCGCGCGAAGCCCCCCTGCGTGGGGCGAGCAGGCCGCGCGGGGAGGGCGGGGACGGGGACGGGCTCCCTGCCCGCGGCTGCGTTAGCGGGGCGCCGCTCCCGCCGGATTTGGGCTGAGGATCGTTCCCCCAGGCAGAGCTCGAATCTGAAGCCCTCGTGGGTTTTTGCTTTGGGGTTGTTGGCTGGTTTGGTTTGGGTTTTTTTTAATCTTCGCTGCAGCAAGCGTGGTGCTGAAACGCCAAGCCAGAAGCTGGCAAAATTTTCCGCTGGCAGGTAAGACGGTAACTGCACCTCCCTCAGGGGGTGCGCTGCCTCTGCCCCGGGTTATCCTCCTCGGAGCTTTTCTGCCCCGTTAGGAGGACACCGACCCTGATGAAGGCGGGGCCAGCGGTGTCTAACAGCCACCGGCCCCCTCGCTGCCGTGTTGCCTATTGCCCACGCAAACGGGATTTAAAATGCGGTGTTTGGCTGGGTTGGTTTGTGGGGCTGGTCCTGGTGCCAGCAGTGCCTTCCTGCCGACCTCTCCCTGGGGGGGAGAATGGTGGGAAAGCCCCCAAACCAGCATACTGACCAAATCCCTGCAAGGGCCGGATATCTTCGTTAGTCAATTTAGCCTGCACTGCGTTAAATCTTTCAGGTCATTTTTCCCACTTGCGTTTCCCGTATTTTCTGTTCCAGCTGCGCGCAGGCTCGGGAACACCTTAGTTTCATGCGTGCGGTGCTCTGAAGGCTGCCTTCGGGTCTGTGAAGGTTAAGGAGATCACAGCTCTGCTGCCTGCCTGTGGCTTCTGAAGTGCTGGGAGCGTGGGCTGGGAACCACCCATGCTTTTCCCATTTACCCGATCTCTCTTAAATAAGCTAGTTTGCTATTTGCTGTCTGTTCTTTTTTTTTTTTAATGCAACTGCCACATGTGCCCGTATTTAACACCCCATTTCTAGATTGCTTACTCAGAAAGATCCAAAATAATGCTATTTTTCAGGAGGCCTAACAGTAGCTGTTTTATTAAGAGGAAACCAGTGACTTATGATATAATAAAATAGCTATGCTTGTCCAAAAATTTTTAATTTTTTTGAAGATTCTATTGCGTCAATAAAAACAACAGAGTTAATGATTAGAAGGGATCTGTGTGACTTGGAAGGTGTATTTTCCCCTGTCACGCGCGGTCTTCGTGGCAAGTGCGTTGTGCCCATCTAATTGAGCTTTAACAGAAGTTCGAAGGTCCATCTTTTCTCAGATCTGCTGCTACTTTGCTGTGTGACTGCGGACAGAGGACGGTCGCTTCTGGGCTTTTGTTTCTCCTCTGCTAAGGGAGGGTTGGGAGTTCTTGCCTTTAGAGCCTGAAAACTGTCTGTGTCTTCTGGTTGCAGACAAGCCGACGGTCGGAAAGTCCTGCGGTCGAGCATACGGGAGTTCCTGTGCAGCGAGGCTATGTTTCACCTAGGGATACCAACAACGAGGGCTGGAACATGTGTGACATCCGACTCCAAAGTCATCCGTGACGTATTTTATGATGGGAATCCAAAAAGTGAAAGGTGTACAGTTGTTCTGAGAATAGCTTCTACATTCATAAGGTACGGGCCTGTTTTGTTGTTTGGTTGTTTTTTTTTAAAATTCTTTTAAAACCAAGCGCAGCAGTCTTATAAAATACCATTTTAAGTGTATTTCCATAACAGCACCATTTGCGTGTTTCTCGTTCTGGAGGCTTGGAACTCTTTTCCGGGCTGTAGGGAGCCGCTGTTCGTGTCCAGCGGATGGGACGAGCTGGTGTCTGCACACAGGCAGATACACACTAAGGATGCTGGCCTGGCACAAAGAACAACTGAGTTGTGCAGACCTCAGAAGAGATTTTTCGTGTTTGTACCCGCACAGAATACACGCTTTTTCTGATGTTGGTAGTAGCGGTGGACTATAGCTCTACCCTTAATTCCATGGCTATTCTAATGTAGCCCTGTCAAAGTTTGGGTGTAGTTTCCCTGCTTGAGAAGTGTACGAGGTTCCTGCTCCGACACAAAACATTAGGAGCTTCAGGAAGTTGCATTGCTTCTTGTAAGATAACAGAATATTAGAGAAGGTGAGGCATAAGGAATATGTGCATGCATATGTGTGTGCATACACATACATACATATGTGGAAAAATCTATCTTGCATGCTTGGTGTACAGTCTAGTATTTTAAATAAGTCCTATTCCTGTATATTTACTCAGGATAAGAATTTTTCTGTAGAAATCATCATAAGAAACTTGAACGAGCTGGTCTTCAGTACTGGTTAGGGTCTTGATCTGTCGGTTTAGCGGCACACGGACGTAGGCGCTTCCTTCGCGTTGCGTCGCTGAGCCTCGCTAGGTTCAGTGTAGGAACCTTGCGGGTCTTGTCTCTCAGTCAGTTGAAAGATGGGTGTTAAACTCAAGAGATGATGTGGTGCTACTGCAACAACAGTAAATATTTTTTCTACATGTAGTATGAAATGAAGTTAATAGTATCAGGAAATTGTAAAACATGGTTTTGTTATTTTAAAACAGATTCGGTTCTTTCGAAATTTTTAAACCTACTGATGAATACACAGGACGCAAGGGTCCCAGTGTTAACCGAAACGATATTCGAATACAGATGCTTGATTATGTGATCGGCACTTTCTATCCAGAAATCCAGGAGGCTTATTCAGACAACAGTATTCAGAGGAATGCTGCTTTCTTCAAAGAGGTGAGAAGGATCAGATTCTCTTCATAAATCCCCAGCGGTCACCTTTAGGAACTTCATCCGCAAGCACAGATGACTGGAGTCGGTTAATTCCTTGTATCATCCGATTGCCTGACCTATTCTTTTCTCTGAAGAAAACACTCTTAATAGAACTGCTTATCGATGAAAGCCATGTTGATAGTGATCAAACCAATGAGAGTGGTTTAGCCTTTTTAATAGTAAATCATTATGTCTCTGCTCTGGGAGAGCTTCCCAAGACTTGTCTCCATTTGCTGAGAGTGTCTTAGATTGCAAGGGGGAATTCTGGCCCTGACTGTTAGATGATGAGTTGATGGTACCGGGACATCACTTGCAAGGCTTCATCTTTTAAAATACTGAGAACGTCGAGTCACTTCCTCGCTCTTATTTTCCAAATTATGAACAGGAATGTTGACTGCAAATCACTTTAACTTCAGGCTTTCGCATCGAAAATGTTTAAAGGTGGTCAAGCACTGCAAGGGCTTCCCTGAGGAGGTTGCAAAACCTCCAACTTTGGGAATGGTAAGATCAGGTGAGGTAAATTGTATCTTAGAGGTGGGGTAGTATCAGGTCATGCTGCAGTGGCCCAGAGGAAAGGCTGGGTGATTTCTCAGAGACCTGTTTTGAACCCATTTGCAATTCCTGTATAAGATTAGACCTTAACAATTACTGGAGATCCATAACAAAAATTGGAACAATAACATGAGTAGATGTAGAATTGCTGTATTTCTCTTTGAAGTACAACATAGCTAAATTAATTGGTAGCTACACTTTATCTTGGGAACATACCTTTTGACTCCCTGTCGGTACTGTATTGCTATTCTTGACATTGAATTTCTATTACTGTATTCCTTTGTCTCAGTGAGCAAAGAAAGAGTTTGGGGTAAGGGAAAATAAATAAGATGCTTCTCTTCATGTTTTAGTGATTAGTATACAGTAATGCTACCCTTGCAGAAGGGTCCAGTTTGACACTGCTGGAGAACTGTAATAAAGGCTCCAATGTGGATCACCCGAAGCTCAAATAATGTTACAACCCAAATAAGAATGTTGTAACTAGCCAGTTAACAGAATAATTAAAAAATACCACAGTCTAATACGCTTGACTAGACTACATAAAAGCCCTTGTGGTGCTTTGAAATCTGAAATGATCTGGTAGTGGCTGAGGGAATGGCTACAGCATAATGCATGTTCCTAACAGACCAGTAAGAGGTCAAAAGGCAGGCTTAAAATCTGACATTCTCTAAATGTTGTGGGGTTTAAATTTGTGGGAGTTTTTTGGTTTGCTTTGGTTTTTTGGGTTTTTAGAGTTGGTTTTGGTTTTGGTTTTTTTTTTTTTCTTTAACACAACCTGTGCATACTTGCATTAGTTCTTCAAAAGCAAGCTGTGGCTGGGACCACCACTGGCTGCCAAAGAGTTTAACTTCACTGGACAGGCCTTTTGCGTTTGAATGATGGGAGCTGGCGAGGAGAGCTGTGGTTTGTCACCCACTACGTGTGTGTCCAGCTCTGTAGTTGATGGCATGTTTACTTTCTGATGGCAGAAAAGTGATGGGACCTGGGGATCCTTGCAGACATCTGTATGCGCCCAGTCCTGCTTCTTCCTGCTTTTGGCTGCTTTTCCTGGCCCAGTTATTACTTCTTTCCTCCCCACATCCTTTCCTTATTGCCCCCATCTCCATTTTTTTGTTTGTTTGTTGTGCTCTCCATGCCTGTGCTAGCATTGCCTCTTCATGCCTCTACCTGGACAGGCTGGAGAGGTGGGCCTATGTGAACCTCATGAGGTTCAACAAGGCCAAGTGCAAGGTCCTGCACCTGGGTCAGGGTAACCCCCAGTATCAATACAGGCTGGGGGAAGAAAGGATCGAGAGCAGCCCTGCCGAGAGGGACTTGGGGGGGCTGGTGGATGAAAAGCTGGACATGAGCCGGCAATGTGCGCTGGCAGCCCAGAAGGCCAACCGTACCCAGGGCTGCATCAGGAGAAGCGTGGCCAGCAGGTCGAGGGAGGTGATTCTGCCCCTCTACTCTGCTCTGGTGAGACCTCCCCTGGAGTCCTGCGTCCAGCTCTGGAGCCCTCAGCACAAGAAGGACATGGAACTGTTGGGGCGGGTCCAGAGGAGGGCTGGAGCACCTTTCTTAGGAGGACAGGCTGACAGAGTTGGGCTTGTTCAGTCTGGAGAAGAGAAGGCTGCGGGGAGACCTGATTATGGCCTTTCAGTACCTAAAGGGGGCCTATAGGAAAGATGGGGACAATCTTTTTAGTAGGGCCAGCTGTGTCAGGACAAGGGGTAATGGTTTTAAACTAAAACAGGGTAGGTTTAGACTGGATATAAGGAGGAAATTCTTTACAATGAGGGTGGTGAAATACTGGAATGGTTTCCCAGAGAGGTAGTGGAGGCCCCATCCCTGGGAACATTCAAGGTGAGGTGGGACAGGGCTCTGAGCAACCTGATCTGGTTAGTGGTGTGCCTGCTCACTGCAGGGGGGTTGGACTAGATGACCTCTAGGGGTCCCTTCCAACCCAAAACATTCTGTGATTCTATGATTGTATGTTTTTTCTCCTCCTCAGACGAGACTTCCCATACCTTTCTCCACCTGAAAAGCACCCCAGTCCCCACCTAATTTGACAAACACGTCCATCTTTTTTTAATAGTGAAGAAGTGCTGTCAGCTCAATTCTAATGTGTTTTATCTTTCTTTTTGCACTGTGGAAGAAATGGAGGAGAAAAGTTCAAGTGATTGCATTTGACAGCACTGTCTAGAAAGAAAACAGCATTATCTGTGCTTCTCAAATAATTTGTAGGTGTTGTTAAATTTAAATGAGCATGTCCTTGAGATAGTGCTCTTATTTATATCTACCATACTTGTTTTCTAGTATGGCTAGCAGTAGAAAAAGGTGATCAAAAAGAATGAAGGTCAAAGTGAGTACAAAGCCATCTCTTTCTAATCAATGTACCCATCTTTGAGTGGTGCCCAAGCTTTAGTTACTTCCAGGTGTTCTCATTAGCAGGATTTCTTTTTCAGCAGAACGCTGGCAGTGCATGCTGCATTCCTACCAAGACATCCAGCAGCCCTGAGCTGCCTTACCACTGGCGTGCTTTCAGCCCAGCCCTGGTGGCCAGGATTTTTTTTATTTTTAAGTTTTACCCTCTTCCTGGCAGAGAGCCATCGTACAGGGTGTGTCTCCCTTACTGGTTTGTAGCATGCCAGTAATCAGTTTTGGACACGTGTAGCTGGTTGCCGGCTGCCCCGTGAAGCAGCGTTCAGGAAAAATGGATAAAGTACCTAACACGAGAATATTGTAAAAAGTAGAAGTATGGGATCTCAAGGTGAACCGAAAGCTTCTGTTCATCATTTGCAGGTTTTACTACCTGACAGATTATCCCAGGGCAAGACTTTTCTCATTTTTCTTCCTTGCCTGACTGCCCGTTTTTAAAAAAAAGAAAATGGAAAAATTTGGGGTTTGAAGACAGAGGCATAAAACTCACGTTTCCTCTGTTAATTAGTTTTTTTAAACCTTAATAAAATACATGGAGTATAGTTGCTTTAAATTTCTGTACATTGATAGCTATTTGGGAAGATGAGTGATTTTAGCTTTGAAAACAGTTTGATTTAAAAGCTTTAGCTAATGGCTACATAAAATTTTTATTTACAGCAATTCAGTGAAATATTAAGCAATACCTGGTTTTATTTAAAAGCCAGGTTTGCTTCCTGAATTTTAGATTTCATAGGGCATATCTAGTTGTAGTTGACAGGTGGGCTGATTTAATTAAATCACTAGAACTGTTTTAAAATATTACACTATTTATTTAAAGAATTGGGTGTGTGCAGTGGTTGCAGTCAAGGATTCCACAACAGTAACTCAGTTAAGCAGTGGAAAAACTCTGGTGAAGCATGCGTTTGATGAAGAATTGCATTTAAATAAAATGGTCATTCTTGGAATATTTTTATTTAACCTTGTAGCTTTTTTCCACTCTCAGCAAATGGAGGGAAGTGCTTATCAGTGCTAAAACTTGTTAGCGGGGAACAATTATTTGTGTAAACCACTTGCCTTCCTGTAAATCACTGCTATGTACTAGGTAAACTGAAAGACTAACTTTACATTAGGCTTTGTTGCATACAGTTAATTTTATTTCTTAGACTTTGCTTACGTTTTCTCCTGCCTGTACTTAAAGGGTGTTTAAAATCAGTAGTAAGCAACTACCTGAAGGGAGGTTGTAGTGAGGTGGGTGTCAGTCTGTTCTCCCTGGTAACGGGCAATAGGATGAGGGGAAATGGCCTCAAGTTGCGCCAGGGCAGGTTTAGATTGGACATTAGGAAACATTTCTTCACCGAGAGGGTTGTCAAGCATTGGAATAGGCTGCCCAGGGAAGTGGTCGAGTCCCCATCCCTGGAGGTATTTAAAAGACGGGTAGACGAGGTGCTTAGGGACATGGGTTAGTGGTGGGATTGCCGGGTTAGGTTAACGGTTGGACTTGCTGATCTGTGGCAATATATTTGTGCAGTGACTAGAATAGTATGCAAATCTGGTGTCAAACCGTTTACCTTACTTCAGCTTTCTGTCTCTAGTACGTATTAAAGCCGTCCGGTTGACCTGCAAGTCAGGCATGGAAGGAAGTAAGAGGAGGCAAGCAGAAATGGGAGGCTGAGGAACAGGGCAGTTATTAACAGGAGGGGAAGCAAGCTGTCCTTAAGATATTTGTGTGTATGACATACTGCCAGAATCTGCTTCCATTGGAGCTGTAGAAACATCAGCTCAGACTGGGAAATGCTTGGAACTACGTGAATGTATTGGAAATACATTGTGTTGAAAAACAACAACAAAAAAATTACTCTCTTTCAGATAACAAAACGGACAGCAAGATTGGTTGCTGAATGGCAATGTGTTGGGTTTTGCCATGGCGTGCTGAATACAGATAATATGAGCATAGTTGGACTAACCATCGACTACGGCCCTTTTGGATTTATGGACAGGTCAGTGTGACAATTATTTGAAATGTGCGCATGTATGTGCTATGTAGAATAATCCTGATGTTCATGATTGCTTTAATATTTGAACTCTTAACTTAGATTTAGGAATCCTTTTTATTGCAAAGTAGATTACATTAGTTCTAGTTCTCCTGTAATTCTTCTTTTCAACTTCTTTTTAACTGTATTCACACCCTCTCTGACTGTTAGACTGTTCTTGTAGCCTGTGGGGTTTCTCAGTGTTTGAGAGGGCTAAAATACTACTTCTCACGGTATTGGTGTCCAGATAAGTAGAAGAATGCTAACTATTTCTTCATTTGTAGATATGACCCTGAGCACATTTGCAATGGTTCTGATAATACAGGGCGCTATGCTTACAACAAGCAGCCAGAGATTTGCAAGTGGAACCTGGGGAAGCTTGCTGAAGCTCTAGTTCCAGAGCTGCCCTTGGAAATAAGTGAACTCATCCTGGAAGAGGAATATGATGCAGAATTTGAGAAACACTATTTACAGAAGATGAGGAAGAAATTAGGCTTAATCCAACTGGAATTAGAAGAAGATAGTAAGCTGGTGTCTGAACTCCTTGAAACCATGCATCTCACAGGTTGGTGAGGAACACAGTGGGTTATTATTTAAAATAGCCCATCAGTTTCTTACAGTCAAAGCAAAAGGTAGTTTTTATCTCGACCTTACCAGAAAGCAGCCTTGCGCAAGTACATCCTCATCTGAGAGAAGACTGAAAAATAATCACCACCTTCTGAACTGTGGGGCAGCTGTTGCCTTATACAGGGCTCCCCTGTCTCACGTTTGCAGCCTCGCTGAGGGAGCGGTTTCTTTGCTGCTTCAGAGTGGTGCCCTGTACTGCTGCAGGGGGTGCTAGGAGGGAGCTGTGGGACTTGTTTTCTTGCTGTTTTATTAATTGCATTACTCATAGAATTCACTTTTTCAGGTGGAGACTTCACAAATATTTTCTACTTGCTGAGTTCATTCTCAGTAGACTCTGATCCTTCAGAATCGGAAGATTTCTTAGAAAAGCTTACATGTCAGTGTGCTTCTGTGGAAGAACTGAAAGTTGCTTTCAAACCGCAGATGGATCCAAGGTAATACTCTACTTAAATGCTCTTGGCCCGTGCTTTTAGTTTCACCATAATGAACTCTGCATGCTGTATAATATTTGACTAAACTTGGAAATTTCAGTGTTAAGTAGAGGCATCCTGATCCACAGCAGTGCAAATTCTTGTGTATTTCGTGACTGGTGAATGCTCAGCAGTGACTTGCAGCAGTTGGCTCTTGGGCTGAAGTTGTCTGAGCTTTTGTTTGGTCCTTTTTTTTTTTTTCTCCACTGTCTCTGCTGACTAAGGCAATGAGAATGCCAGATAGTGAAGTGATACAGAAATATTTTATAGAAGAAATGGATTTACTGTGTTCTGCCAATGCATTGTCAGCAAATAATGACCATGTTCTGGGCTAAGCTTAACCTAAATGCACACTTCAGGCTCTGAAAACTGTGTGGCGCTGTCTGCGTCCCATTTGATGGGTTATGTTCTGCAGCCCAGCTGCTCTGAGCATGGAAAAATAGTAGGTTCTGTTCAACTGCTGCTTATAACAGTGATTGCATCAGTTTTTTGCTTTTTGGAGCAGTGGAAAACAGGGAATGAGTGTGATCCATGAATTTGTTTGTTTGTTTTTTGGTTGGTTTTTTTTTTTTGTCTTTTTCCTAGCATCTTCCCAGATGGGGGTGGGGGGAGGAATCAAAGTGGGGATATTTTGGCTAGGGTCATCCCCCCCCGTCCCCACCCCATTTAATAAGTGTTCTATGACGGTAATGAACCTACAAAATTCTTCAGCTTTTTCTATGTGTTGATATCACAGTTAACTTGTGGAAAGCAGGGAGTTGAGAAGATGGACTGGTATGAAACTTGCTCATTCAAGTTTGGTGTTAGGCCAAGGTGGCTGGCTGTAGTCGTTTATTATTTTGGAGATAGCACTGATTATTTAAGTTTTAGTGATGATACACTAAAATGGAAGGGAACTAAATTAAGGTGGTGGATACTGCTTATTTAATTGAGTTCCAGGTTTCAGCTACTTTGAAATTGTAAACAGATTATCATGCAATATGAAGATAGCTCAAATGACAGATGAGACAATATTTTTTTAAACATTACATTCAGGCTTAGAGGAACGTGAAAAGTAGCTATAAATCATCATTATATGGATGTAAGGCTTTGCAAAGGCATGGTACCGTGTTAAAGTGGGTACCTAATGGATTTTTATCACACCACCTGGATATCGTAGAGCTGGTATGTCAGATGTGTAAATCATATTTGGATAGTACTTCATATGAACTCAAAAATCAAAGCACCTCTCTTGTCTCTGCTTATTAGAAGTAGGAAAATATAATTTGATATAACGAGTTCTGTGTTTTGAGGCCAGGGAATAATGTTTCTTTTCTCCTTTGTTTATAAATGCATCCAGAGAAAGAAATAAAAATAGTGTATTTTGATGTGCTGCAACTTATATTCTTTGGGCTTTCTATTTTACTTTTTGCCGCAGTGCAGTTATTAATCCAGGAAAAACGGAAGTATCGAAAGTTAGGTGAAGCTATTGTACAGCATCAGCTAACACAGTCAAATGTTAAAAAGACACAGCCCTGGTCAAACTTGCAGCAAAATAGCCTGAGTGCTGTTAGGAGTTTATTATCACAACGCAGATCTCATCCTGTGATTTAGACTGGCTAGCTAAAAAAAATGCAGACAAACTATTGTCTCATGACTTAAACAAGGTATCTTTCCCCATAGGATTTGGGTTTTTCTTAGTACTGCTAAGATTAGTTAGGTCCTTATTCTGCATGGTGTTACAGTATTAATGTTAGGAAAAGAAATTAAACAAAAACCCACCTCAAACCCTATGGATTCTGTATTATCTTGATACCTAAGTAAGATCAAATTCCTTATTACGAATTCCTTTCAAAGTCCAAGAGTGTTTTGATGAGAATTTCACATCTAAACCCAATTGGTAATTCTGAAAAACCTACTTTCTGCACTTATGTACCGCAAGAATGTGAATTAAACACACTGATGAAGGAGGAAGGAACAGTAAAATTAGCATAATTTATTATAAATTTGTTCTGTTAATTATAAAATGCTGTTATTTAACCTCTCTAGTGAAGTCATAGGTTATTGTGAGTGTTTTCGTATCTACTTTACAGTTGCAAAAAGATGGTTCTTGACAGGCAGCTGAACTTCAGTATCTAATGTGTTTCTTCCTCTCTGTTCCCAGACAGCTCTCCATGATGCTAATGTTGGCTCAGTCTAACCCTCAGCTATTTGCATTAATTGGAACAAAAGCTAATATAAATAAAGAATTAGAACGCATCGAGCAATTCTCTAAACTGCAGCAGTTAACAGCAGCTGATTTACTCAGCAGAAATAAAAGACACTGGAAAGAATGGCTGGAGAAATACAGGTAAGGTTTCTCGGCATTCAGAGCAGTATATCTGTGCTGCATTTTATTTGAGACTGGCGTGCCTGTCTCACGAAAGACGCCCTGTCTCAAGGTATACAGGTTGGGAGGGATGTGGGGGGCGTGCAGCTCAGCACATCAGCTACTCCAAGGTCAGTGTCTGTGTTGCTGTGCAAGTTCAAGGGCATCTGTGTACTTTGTTCACTAGATTTTTGGGAGGGGTGTGGGTATAGAAATTGCCTCACATCAAATCTAGTATTAAAAGTGCTTCAAGAATGTTGATGTTGATTCTAGCAGAGACTAATTTTAGTTGTGAGCTATTAGGTGCTCAGTGCTACAGTTGACTGATCTCTAAGCATTTTATTCTTTTAGATATTTTTTTTCTGAAAGAAAAATCTATGTATTAATATGGAAAGCAAGTAGAAGAATTCGTAATCGAAGAGTAGCTGTAAAAGGAAGTCATGGCCAGAAAAGAAAAATGTCCAGACTATTCTAACAGGCATAACTTAAAATCCTAAAAACTCAATGCTAGCAGGAGATCTGCTATAAAGAAAACCACTTAGTAGAGCATCAGTTGTTTCTGCTGCGTGGATTAGGTCAGGACTCTTCTCCTCACCTGCTGCCTGCAGGCTTGTTCTCCAGTGGGGCCCAGAGTTTTAGCAAGGATTCCTGCTAATGGGTAGCTCAGGCTGCCCTGGCTGTATTGTATCCCTTTACTTTCATCAGAACATCAAAAGCTTTAACCAGTAAACAAGCATAGAAATACTGAAGGCAAGTTCTGAATGCGAAGGTTTTTGCAGAGCAATGCAGAACAGACCGTGTGCCAGTGTCGCAATCTGACTCTTCAGAGGTTAAGGAAGGTGTGCCACTTCCTCACACCTCGTCAGGACCTGCTGATGGTCTGTCCTGCTGTTTTTAAACGAAGTGGTGTTTTGTAATCTGTTGTTGTGCTGGATTTTATAAGCTGAAAGGCTTATAGGTGATGTAGTATTTACTAAGAACTGCAAACTAAGGACCTCAAGGCAAGGAAACAGTTCAACTTTTACATGTGATTCTTGAACCAAACCAGTTGCTTTCATTTACTTAATTTCAGAGTCCGTTTGCAAAAAGAAATAGAAAGTGTTGGTGATGCTGATGCCTGGAATACTGATCGTGTGAAGGTCATGAATTCAAACAATCCAAAATATATCTTGAGAAACTATATTGCCCAGAATGCCATAGAAGCAGCTGAAAATGGGGATTTCTCAGAGGTATGCTGTTACCACTTTAACATCTCTCTAGGTATGTGTGTGGATGTGTAGTGGTGCTGTTGATGACTGACATCCTAGGCAAGATCATTCTGCCATCTCGGGCAGTAAGGGGATTGGGAATTTACTGTTCAGAAGGTCTGTGTTATTTATGAGGGAGCTGTGGTTTTAATGTCTGCAGAACAAAGAAAGGAATTGAAAATCTGAACTTCACCAGCTTTTGTAGGCTGATTCCCGGACAAGGTGCTTACCCCTGCTTTTACCGTCATCAGAATGGTGTTTGCCTTGGGAGGCCACTGGGGATTAATTTATACCTGTTCCTTGCTGTGCTAAGTGTTCTCTCTTAAAACTTACAGCTTTCACCTGTGCAGTTTAGCATGTGGACTGTTACCTGCAGAATATGGGAAAATCAGTTTATTCTGAGAAATGACGTAAGAACTTGTGTGTGAGACTTGCATTTCAAGTTACTTGAGCTTGAGTTCTATACAGATACAAACTCAGCCAGTTACGAGTTTACAGTTTTCAGCTTATTTGATATATATACTGTTCATCTATTTCATATTTGGCTTGTCTGGAGTTTGTGTATTAAATACAACATACTCAATCGTTATTTGGTGTGAGGTTCTTCTCAATATCATTTTGCCTTTACTTTCTAAATTCTCATAGCCATGCTACATTTTCTGTCTAGGTAAGAAATGTCCTGAAACTCTTGGAGAATCCATTCCAAGAAGCAGAAGGCTTCAGGGAGGTAAAGGAAGATGAAGAAGAGGAGGGGGCAACTGCTACAGCAGCTGCTTGTGCTCAGGAGACCAGAAGCAGACTACCATATTGCAGTAAACCTCCGCTGTGGGCTTCGGAGCTCTGTGTTACATGATCTTCGTAACTGCCTTGTTTTATTTTTTGCTGTGAACTGAAAACTCTGATCCTCCTTCAGCAGTGAAGAATTCAGCAAGGCAGACATCAAAGTGCTATTGAGTTATTGAAACAACCCTACATTTGGATGCATCCGCAATGGCCTTCAGCTGTGCTTAATCTGAAGCAATCGTGCATCATCGGAACAAACCGATGACTATCAGCAGTCCGTTTACATCAGTAATTTAAATGTTTTGAGACTGAAAATCTTTCCTTTATTGTCATACCACATTGCAGGTAGAAAGCAATATTTTATGTTGAGGCAGGCTGAATTTCGAACATCCAAATGGAGTTGTTGTTATGTGAAGACAAAAATAGCAAGTCAGGAATCTGATCTGTTTTTGTCTGATGTCTTAACTAATAGTACTTCTAACATTTATTTACCGCTTTCTCTATGCAGGGACTTCTAGTCCTCTTCAGTGGAGGAATAGATTCATTGTTGCTTGTTTTAAGCTGTATTTCATTTAATCAAGTAGTTCATTTCTTGTGAACCTTCAGATTGATATTTATCTATTTTTAGAGAATTTGTGCAGGCTAGGGTTTGGGGGAAGCAATTGAATGTGGTGTTGATTTTGTTTGTTTTTTAATACAATAAGAGCAGAATTAAGGGAGACTATATGTGTTTGCACTTGAAAATCACAGTGGTAAAGTTTCTTCAGGTTCAGTATGTTTGCTTACGACATGTAAATATTGACTAAAATCATGGGTGCAGTTTGTAAGCCAATTGACTGGGGCAAGGTCAATTAGCCAAATCAGCGTGAACCTTGAACTACCCCAGTACTCAAATCCAGGCTTGCTGCCTGTTGGTTTGTGTGCTCTGAACAGCATCTCCTTGTGTGAGAAGCATGCAGGTGGGTACCTGTTGGTTCACGCTGGTCAGTGGGAGTCTTCCATTCCCACTCTGGTCTTCTACCACTTACTTTGCTTCCCACAGTCTTTGAAAATCTTTACGCTGAAAAGTTGTGTTCGGAAACATGCTATTTGAGCTTGTGTAAAAGGTTATAGAGGGTATGGGCGGAGGATGGGAGCTGACTGGCTTTCAAGTTACTAATTGATAGTGTTTCAGTTGAGGTTTCAGGAGAAAGTTTGTTGCCATTATTGCCAGGTCAGCAAAAAGAAGTTGTTCCTTAGTTATTACTTGGCTTTCTGAATTCCTTTTTAAAGGACTCTGTGCCTGAAATCTTGGGAGAAGTTTGGTTTAATGCAAAGGTTTCTCTTTTCCAAAGAGGCCACCGTCTTACACTGTGAGTTTAAGTGTATTCTAGTAAATGCTTCCTCCACCCCTGTGCAAGCTTGGTATTAGCTCAGGTTGAATTGTGCTCTCTTAAGTCTTCCTCAAAATACAAGCTATCAAAAGGGAGAACAGTTGGGCTACTGCTTATCCATCTGTACTAACGATCAGTTTGTCCTCCTTGCTGCGACAGTAAACAGGTGATGCTTTGAATATAAACATCCTTCTGTCTCGCCTTCAAACTGGAGAAACTGATGCCGAATAATGATTTGTGAATAACCAGAATCTCTGACAAACGTGACACTTTCTGTGAGGTTTTGGAGTCCTTACAGAAAAGGGCAGACCTGGTCCATGGGAGAATGGTGTAGTTGGAGGAGGAAGGACCTTGAAGAAGTGCCAGCAAGTAGTGCTGCTGGTCGTCTTCTAGAGACAGTCCGGTTTTGCTGGAGCTTCAGACTGTCATCAGGGATTATCCTTCCTCTGGACTTGGGGGTACTGGAACCAAAGCATTTAAACAGAAAGTCAGTGCTGGGTAAAAAGGACTGCACCAGGGGAGGGATGGGGAAGGGGGGAAGCATGCTGGCAATTTGAAAGACGCTTCAAACGTAGCACTGACACATTGCAGAACCAGTGGTCTCTTATGCTACGCCTGGTCCAGAAGGGAGTAATGAGGGCGGGGGGGAAGTTGCTCTGAGGTGGACCACATAACTCTGCTGATTTTGTTTCTCAATTTATATCTTTCCTTCTGGGAGGCAGAGGGGAAGAGTGTTTTGGAGGAGCTCTGCCCAAGCTTTTGTCTTAACAGAATGGTCTAAAAAGTCATGATTTTACACCAGTCTTTTTAACAGCATTCAGTGATATTAATTTGCGGGGTTTGAGTTAGATCTCTATTAATAATGGTATGGAGAAGGAGAATGATATTATAACCATGTGTTTGGACATAGGAGAACTTGAATTAACTACTAAATTATTTTGCGTTTAAAGATGCAAATTATTTTGCACCTATAATGCCAAAATCATGGAGAGAAATAATTTGCTAGGAATTTTATCCTTAAAAAGGGAAATTTAATATAACAGTGAGGAATTGAAAATGGTGTCATTTCCTGCTAAATACATTCTTTGCTTACATACAGATCAAGTGCAAGAAAGCTTGAAATGAAGAATGCAGACCCTTGGCGTGGCTGCTTTGGTTTGCCACTCAGTGAAGTGGTATTTGTGATAGATGCAGTATGATCACCGATGGGTAGAAATGCTAAGAGGGTGCTCACATTATCGCACTGTGCTGACACTCAGCTGCTCTGTTTCTCAGTGCATGCAGTAGTATTGATGCTTTGCACTTGAAGAGCGATGATCAGAAGTCAAGTGGAATGCTTGTGCTCTTCTAGCACCCTCACTCCAAAAGGCAGGTAGCAGTTTGAGCTCTAATGAGATAGAGAGTTTCTCCTGTTCTTGTTCCCAGAGCAGCATGGAAGCAGGAGGTTGTTCAGGACAGTTAGACCACATTTTGTCCAGGTAAGAACTTTCTTAGCTCAAGTCTTCAGAGAGAAGGGAATACAGCTTGTAACATTTGGGAGTCTTAAATACTTGAATCATAAATTGCTGCTTGATTTTTACAGCTTGTATTTGCAATAGGTAAACCTGAAAATAATTATTTCTTATTGGTCAAGTATTCTGCTTGTATAAAAGCCAAAGACTTGTGCTCAAAATGAATTGGTGACTCTTCACATCAACAGCTCTCTGTGGAAACCCTTGATCAGACCTTGTCTGTGGCTGTACAGCCTGAGCTACCCTTGCATAAAAGCAAGTGGTACCCAGATTATAAAACTGAAATGAGAAGCTCTTGGAGACAGGTCTCTAGATAGTCTCACATGGTGGTGGGACTCCTCTCATGACTTTGTAAGAAAGACTTCACCATAACTCTGCTTTATGAGCTTGTAAATCTACAACTATAGAATGTTTTACTGTCAGCTCTCACTTTGGAATGTTTTGTGTGGTTTGGGGGGTTTTTTGTTTGTTTGTTTTTTTCCAAGCAAGTGCTATGGCTTTCTTCGATTCTTTTATTAAAAAAAATTAAAAATGCAATTTTAATATTCTTGTTCATGCCCATTTCCTGGAAGAGTTTTGCTGTTAACCATACTGTTCAGCAGACTTCATTTCTTTAGAAGCATTTGCTCTGTGTTGACGTCAGATGGCCAGGCGGTATCACAGAAACCTCATTTAGTATTTTTGCGGTGTTTTCTGAGGTCTGAATTATCACAGGTACTGTCTTCTGCCTCTCCAGACATTTTGGTGGTATGCCTGGGGCAAGGTAAGGACCCTCACCTTTTTTGAAGAGAGACCTCCCTTTTGGTTACTTGGCTGTAAGACCTGCGTGCTGACACCTCTTTAATTCCAGCGATGTAAGAAAGAATAAAACCCACCGCCTGATGTCAACAGATACAGGATGTGTTTTTAAACTCTGCTCACAGAAATAGGCCTTTGGGTAGAAAGTTGAAGATGCATTTTGTTTATTTAAACTGGATTGAGTAGCTTATGCAGATGATTTTTTTACAAAGATCTCAGTGGCTTCATAGGGAACGGGACTCTGTTCAGTGGAAAACATCTGGTATAGAGCACCTTGGATGCGATGGACGCCCTGGCATGTGGCCCCGTTGGACATGAGGAAATGAGGTATGCAGGACCTAGCAATTTGTGAATTGGCTCTGCAGCATTTAGGGCCTCCTTTTACTCCTGCAGTCTGAGTACAGGGGACTTCCCTCTGAGCTGTGAGGGCCCACAGGCTCAGGAACCAATTCATCAGTGAGGATAACTCTGCTGACTCTGTAGCTAGTTATTGGCAGAGCCAAGGGGTTGAGGTGGCCCCCCACTCAGCTTTAAACCAAAACCAGATCCTCATTAATGTTACATCAGCAATTGGTTATTTATGGCTTCCTTGAGCAAAGCTTATGCCTTTTCCTTGGCAGAGTTGATTGTGGGAGGTGGGGAGGGTGCAGAGAAAGGAGAAACGTGGGTTCAAAAGGGAGAAATGTCTGCATTGGCAGCCAGATGAGCAGTGGTGTGTACTTGTTCTGAGACGTGGTGGTGGTGTAGCCAACAACTGGCTCTGGGCAGAGCAGCACAGAGTATGTGTGGTGTATATAGGAGAGGTGAAGAGAACTGGGTTTTTCTTCAGCCTTAGGAGACGGCTAAGGGGAAATGCCTGCTGTCTGCAGCAGCTACTGGGAGAGTGTAGAGAAGGTAGAGGTGGACTCTTCTCAAGGGAGCACAGTAATAAGAATGAGAGGCAACGAACAGAGTTGCAACATGGGAAACTGAGTAGATAAAATATTTCTTTTCCACTGCAAGGGCAGCCAAACTTTGAAACGAGTCGCCAGAGGTGGTAGCATCTCAGTCCTTGGTGATCCTCAAAATGTCCCTAGAGCCGGCTGCTCAGGGCCTTGTCCGGTTGGACCTGCGTTAAGCAGGGATTGGACTAGGTGACTTCCAGAGATCCCAGCCAACCTGTGTTATTCTCTGAATGTTCTGGGGCTTACTGGCTTAGTGTACTTCAGTGCAGGGGTTCTTCCTTGTGCAAGGTCTCACCTGGGGACACTAGCAGCAGCTGATTGACTTCTGGGGCCTTTAATGACACAGCCAGGTCAGGGGAGGTTGTTAGCTGCAGTTCTGCATGGCTCCTCAGGATGCTTCAACTGGGGTGAATCTGCACTCCGAAGTATCTGTTGAGCAGGATTGTTTCTGGTATTCTGCATCTCAGTTTTATATGGCTGTGGTGGAAGTTGGTTTAGGCCAAACCTGCTGCTTGTCCCTTTGCACAGGGTGCATCCAAGCTGTCGTGGTTTAGTCCCAGTGGCAACCACTCGCTTGCCCCACTCCCAGTGGGAAGGGGGAGAGAATCTGAAGAGCAAAGGTAAGAAAACTCATGGGTTGAGATAAGAACAGTTTAATAATTGAAATAAAAATAATGAATTGTAATGAAAACAAGGAGAGAGAGAGGAACAAACCCCAGGAAAAACAAGTGATGCAGCTTCCCACCAGCTGCTGATCGCTGCCCCCTGGCCAACTCCCCCCAGTTTATATACTGGGCATGATGCCATATGGTCTGGAATGTCCCTTCGGGCATTTTGGGTCAGCTGTCCTGGCTGTGCCCCCTCTCAGCTTCTTGTGCACCTGGCAGAGCAGGGGAAGCTGAAAAAGTCCTTGACTGGTGTAAGCACTGCTGAGCAACAACTAAACCATCAGGGCGTTATCAGCATTCTTCTCACGCTAAATCCAAAACACAGGACTATGCCAGCTGCTAGAAGGAAAACTAACTCTATCCCAGCCAAAACCAGGACACAAGCAAAGGGCTGAGGCAACCCCCAGGGTGGACTGAAAAAGCAAAGCCAGGCCTCAGCTATCCTGAATTTACTTCATCAGATCTGTGTGTCACACAGTTGAGTGTGTCTCTCCACACAGCGCCCTTCGTTACATCGCAAGCCGCCACCCGCTCAGGCTGCTCAGCCAGGCTAGATCAGGCCGGGCAGCCACGAGGCCCTTTCTTAACAGCCCCTGCGGCTGCGGTACCGGGCGGGTGGGACGGGGCAGCCTTACCTCTGCCAGAGCCACTAGGAGCCGGGCAGAGGCAATAGCCTGCGCTGACCCCTCCAGAGCCAGGCCATACTTGAGGGGAATGGATGTGAACCCAGCAGGAGGGTTTCATGACGCTATCCCATCTAGTGCAAGATTACACAGTCAAGGCTACATTCTAAATAATGCAACCAACACCTATGTTACATGTTTTCATTTGGCTTTATGCTTCATTCATTTACAGTGGGAGGGTTTTCTTTTTTTCGGTGCAGTGGCAGTTCTCCGTTGCTCTCGCCTGTACAAGAACATCCCCGCCAGCCCTGTAGCACTTCTGGTCTCCCCCAGATCAGCCTCACACCTGATGGATGCGGCTGTCCTGTGACACGGGGCAGGTACCATGGCACATGCCTACAGGCTGCCTTTTTTTTCCCCGTGTAAAATAAATAACCAATCATTCAGGTTTTACACTAACTGCCTAATTAACAGGGCAGCAGAAGCCCAAAGGGAAAAGTCACGCTTATCTGTCTCTGTAGCTGAGGCACGCAAAAAATCTGAAGGTCTGTACTGTTCCTCTCCTCCCCTGCTGCTGTTCTGGCTGAGCAAGGACAGTGCCACGGCACTGCAGAGTTCCTGCTAAGCCTGTGCATTCAGCAGGTAAACCCAGAGGTGAGATTTAATGATATTTCGTGCAAGTATAAGCAGAAACAGTTTTGATAGGCTAAGCTGACCTACAAAGTTTATTTCCCGTGTTTTCTATTCTGGAGTTGATTTAAGAAAAAATAAATTGACATTTTAATAATGCAGTAGAACAACAGTTTAAATTGATATTTAAATAGCATTTGCATTATTATTTTTTTTTAAAGAAGTTTTACAAAGAAAGATAAATAGTGTTACCATTTTGTAGGTGGAGAACCTGAAGCACTGAGGGATTAAGTGATTTTACTGATGATGGCAAAGCTGTGCTGGCTCCCAGGCCTGGCTGGTGACTGAGTGGGGTTTCCGTCCCCTGTGCAGCTCCCTGTTGTGGTGCATGAGCTGCGCAGAAATGAGAAGGACCCCGAGGGACACTGGCTGACTGCATGGGTGCTTCCATCCATCCCTCTGCCTTTCCCCGCAGGCTGTCAGAGAGGGCACCTCGTATCTGAAATGCTCTTTTTGTGGCATTCAGCACCAAGACTGGCACTGTAACGCTCCAGTTTTGTAAACCTTCTCCCCTCTTTTCTCTCTGGCCACAGCCCAAAAAAAACCCACAAACCAAACCATGGGTGACCCATCCACCTTTCCTTTAACTTTTCCCCAGAAGTAGAGATAGCAAATCCCCTCACCAATAAGGATGAAGCCAGGGCAAAAGCAGGTCAAGGAGGGAATGCCCTGCAGCTGCCTCTGACAGGCCCCATGAACTGGGAGCCCAGCTGGCTGGGGGACCTTCACCCTTCTGCCTTTAATTAGGAGTTACCAGTGCCAAGGTGTGGATTAAATTCTGATTTGTAGATGTTTCTGGATGAATTCCAGTCCACTGCACTCCAAATTTTGTTTTACTGTGCAGAAAAGCTACAAGCCTTTCTATACTGAAGTGCTCATGTAACATCACAAAGTTGAAAGTATGCATTAGTTTTTCTAGTTTGGGGTCATTTTGTTCTTTCTAAACAAGCAGTATTTTCCAAATAAAAATTAATTTTACTTTGTGCAGTGTCCAGACAGGATGGAGTTAACTTTCTTCACAGCAGCCTGTATAGGGCCCTGTTCTGGATTTGCAGCTAAAGCAGGGCTGGTAACACAGCAGTGTTTTGGCTGTTGCTGAACAGTGCTTGCACAGTGCCAAGGCTGTCTCGTCCTCTCACTCTGCAACTGGCTGGGGGGGTAGGCAAGAAGTTGGGAGGGGACACAGCTAACCCTAACTGGCCAAAGGGCTATTCTATGCCATAGAACATCATGATCAGCCCTAAAAAGGGGGGTGGGGGGGAGGAGGGGTAAAAGGAGTGGAGAGCATTTCTTCATTTCCATATTTTGCTCTCTTTTCTTTTTTTTTTTTCTTACAGACAAAAGTCTTAAGGAAGCTGTTCATCACTGCAAGACTGCACCTAAAGTCCTAACTTTGCTGCTAGATTCTTCACAAGCTGTGTCAAAAAGGATGAATCTGTTAAAATGCTCAGCATTACAGAGCTGGTGTCAGGACAGGGAGGGTGAGGCAAACAAATTCAAGCAGCAGCATTCAGGCTGAATCAAAAGGATCATGGAATAGCTGAAGTTAGAATGGTTCTCTGGAGGTTGGTGAGTCTAACCCCTCCAAAAAAAAATCACTATCATTATAAGTGAAAATTAGAAGTACAAGGTTGGCAAGAGTACAGGGGATTAAGAAAAAAAATAAAGCACTTTAGATGCTTAAATTTAAGAGAAACTATTTGTTTTATGGCAGCTTAGTGTATCTTTCACCAACAGGAGGGATGAAGCATGCTACAACTGTAGCAATGGCAGGGTAGTTTTATCAGACCATACACAGGAACCTTGCATTAATATGCAGTGGGATGATGGCAAGCAGTGCTCACGGCTTACATCTGAGGAGGCTGATTTTTTAGTTATTCCTAAACTTGCTGTCCTTTTCCTTCATCATACAGGACTCCTTTAGAAGTCAATGGGCAGCAGGCTGCTCCTCTTGCATAACAGTACCAGGAGTTTAATTTAGGTGCTCTGAATCACTTTCTTTCTCTTCCCTGTCTTTGCTGCCTACTCAATGTCCCTCTGAGGCAGGCATTTTGGAGAGCTGACTGCAGGTGGGCGGTGTGGCCTTCCTCCAGGGGTTAAACGGGGTTCATGGGAAAGCTAAAACTTTCTCTTTCTGCAGTTTACTATGGTGTAGTGCCAGGCTCCATGGTCCCAAACATCAGCTACTTGCTCCCTGGAGAAGCTGCGTGGCTGCTCTCTAGTGGGGAGTCATGCATCAGGACAAGGCATGGATTTGCAACAGAAGGCACGCTTGCACTACACACCTGGCCTTGTAAGTTCCTGAAGAGCAAGGCAGGTAGACAGAGCTCTCCACCTGCCCAGGCAATGGAACAGCTCAATCTGCAAGCCCCTTGCTCTTCCAATCTCCTACTCTGTAGAACAGAAGGAAGTGAGTTAAATAAAGCACAGATAAAGAAGTGGCGTAGATGAGGTGCATTACAGCTGTGCATTACCACATTTTTACGCTGACATTGGTACCAGAGCAGGAGCAGAAATGCTCAGGCCAGCTTTACGGTTGGTATATTCTGACCCTAATGCTTAATTTCTATTTCAGAAAAAAAAAAAACAAACCCAAACCCAAACCAGCCCCAGCAGTAAAACTACCTACATGTCATCAGAAAATAACGATATTCAATATTTCATAGTACTGGTAATGTGTGAGCTGTGCCTGTCCTTTGGCCACTAATCAGACAATGAGCTCCTGAAGAACACATCCACATTTTAAGTGACTTCAGGATCCCAAAATCAACATACTGCAAAGCTGAAAAATTTCAAAGCAGACTGTCTCTCTACAACATTTTCATACCATGAAGTTAAAAGTTTGGTTGTCTTTTTTCACAATATAGAAAGGAAAAAAAACCCGAAAACATCAAGGAGAAGGAAAATCATTAGCAAATTAAAAATATGATCCTGTGGCTGAAAGCAGTAGTCAGAATATATTTGGAATCAGAGCTTTGTTTCACTTTAGTGATGCTGAATTTCCATTTTAGCTGTTTTACATAATCACCACAAAATAAGGTGTATAGCATAAATTGGGGAAAAGGAAACTAAGTTTGGCAAAAGTGATCCAATAATTACCAATAGTCAAACACTGTACCTCCGAGCAAATCTCCTCACTGCAAGGTGGTTTTTATCATGCCCTCTTCCACTGTGACTAATAAATGCCTTGAAGAAATTAGTTATGATTGAGAATTAATATCAATTTGAAAATAAAACACATGAAATAATAGGTATTTATTTGTACCTCATCTCCCAAGAGTTTTAGAAAGTACCTGTTAATTTATTTCACATACATGTATTTACATTGGAGGAAATTCACAACACTGGAAGTACAACATTTACACATTCACAGATATAGAGTCTTGCACTCTCTCCCCTATCAAGGCCAGGCACTCAGCTTTTCTATCTTTGCAATCATGACAACACCAAAAAACTGGTAGGTGTGCTGGATTTTAAGCAGCATCATTCTCTGTATATGGTGGTTATACTCTTCAAGCTATTAAATGGCAGGTTATTTTACTGAAGAAAAATGCCTCTTGCATGGCATTTGCATGAGCTTCTATAAATTATAAGCATATAGGTTTATGTTTCTGTTTTACCATGCTAGCAGCGATCCTTACTCTACAGAGTTCAGTTATCCTTGTAGTAGTTATTAAAGTTGATTCGCAGTAGAAAGTCCTCCAAATGCGGTTGGTATCCTCTATTTACAAGCTTTGTTACCACTGGAATAAAAACAAAAACAGAAAATGAAATAAGCTTCAAATAAGATTAATATTGTAAAGTCAGCCTTGACAGCATCTGTGCATTTTAATTAAAAAAAAAAAAAAAAGCCTAATGCAGAAATCTGAAAACAATGGAAACAAATGTCTATTTTTGCATAAGAAATGTCTATTTTTGCATATCTATTTCTGGAATTATAACATATTTCAAACAAGATGGAAGAGAAGGATTACATGTTAGTTCTAAGTGAAGCTGTATTTTCTAGTGAGGAAATGCTTTCTCAAGCTGCTTTCACAATAAGATGGTACGTTCTTATCATAATGTCAACTGACCAGGAAGCACGCTTAGGTCCTCTGGTGACCTCTGTGAAAGAAGAAGCTCTGCTGAAGTTTTCTTGAGCAAAGTCCATTGTGAGAAAGAAAAAAAACAAAGAGAAATGCCTGGGACAAACCCCTCAAGCTCTCGAATGAACAAGCCCACTGCTCTAAACATCCTTAGTAATAGAGGAAAAAAGGCAAAAGAAACTCCCTAAGCTCATAAACATCCCATGCATGAAGGGAATTAGCAAGCAGCAGTAACATGCAAGGAAGAAGGGAGAGTGTATAGTTAGAAGTTCGGGCCTGAGCCAAAGCCATTGAAGTCCAGACTGCTTTGTATTGGCTTTCAATGGATTCTGGATCAACCCATTGTGAAAGAGCATTTTACAGTACACGGTGACTGAAGGAACAAGTGTAGATGAACAAGCACACATTTGTTTTGTAGTGCTTAATAAAGAGGGTGTAAAGAACTAGGTCACTCAGCAAATGTCCTTACGGAATGGTCTATTAATCTCTGTCCATGAAGCAACCATAGATCTCGTAGTATGGGCTTAGGTGGCTCCCAGAGGTGTTCTGACTTCCTGTAGAATTTGGAAGCAGCCATTCTAACTCATCCTGAAATATCTGGTTTTGGTCCTTTGACACCATTTTTGGACACCCTTAAAGAATAAAAAGGGCAGCTCATTTCCTCAAGAATGTAGTCTGACTAGAAAGTATTCTAGAAAAATAGACAGTTGCACTTCCTTCAGGAATTAAGGGATTGCTAAAAAAAAGAAAAAAACCAAAAACACCCCCAGCCAAACCCGATGAACCACCTTTGTACTCAGGGGAAGGGTAAGTAACGTGTACTAAAAATGCAAGCAAGATCTGAAAGAGAAATGGAGAGGAAAGACAGATCAACCATTTCTTCACATTATAGGCTAAGCTGACAGCGCGAAGACACTTTATCATGTTAAAAGAAAGAACGTTTGGCAATTGATCTGTGCAGTTGAAACACACTTTCCTGGAGCACTGGATATGAGCTCCAACTAGTGCTAGGAGGCTCTCTGAACTTTAGTCCAACATGGGAATCAGAATTTTTAAATCTCATAACGATGGTAATACTCAACTAATGCAGATACATCTAAAATTACTTCTAAGTGGTATCTAACTATCTCTCATTGCGACCAATAAAAAGTTCCAGAACTCAATTACAGAGAAAAGAAGAATGTAGGCACATATATAGAGCTAAATACCAAACACTTATTTTACAAATCAGCAAAAAATTATGGTCAGTTTTGGGATATCTGTTAGACTTCTTGTGTGGACATTTTAACTGATAGATATGCAGATCTTTGCAAACACAATAATGCGGTTTTCATTTGGGAACTACATTTTCTATCAGACACTAAGTACACGTATCTTCCTACTGCTACATTATACTTCCAAAACTTTGTAATTTTTTCAGTTGTCAGTTGACTTTTTCTTTATGCAATTTCTTACCTTTGAATAAGAAGTGGGAGTAATACTTGAAGGTATTGTATGACTGCTGCATCAGACCAAAGTTGGGATGGACAGCCATTTGCTTCCCTGCATCGAAGCTCCACGACTGAGAGATCAGCTGGCTGCGGAACTTCAAAATGAGGCTGAAGATGCTATGTATAATGTTCATCACAGGAGCTGCCTTCTCTGTCAACAGACCCCTAACAGAACAAAAACATCTTTAGAGATCTAGTTGACATAATTTATTGGTTGTAGGGGAAAAAAATACAAAGGGGTGACAATCCTTTAGGTTTCCTCTTTAATTGCTTTAAAAAAACCCAAAACAATCCACAAGATTGCAGCCAACTGTAATGGTGATTTTAAAAAAGGTGTCCAAACCTAACATAATTTGCTTGCGTTTCCAAGAAACTGATATTTGCACTGGTGTATCTGATTTCTAGAATGACATCTGCATTTGCAAGAGATGACTTTAGAAACATTATCATGCTCTGAGTTTCCTTAAACTTTAATCCAATCCCCTCTCATCCCATCACTTGGTATCCAAACAGCAGCTTTAGCCAAGTTTTTTCTTACTAAAACTGAGAGAGAGACATGAAAGGACAGATTTCTTTTCTTGTTTACAATTTCTGTTCTTTATCATCTCTTCTCCCTCCATCTCCCCACTTTATCATTCCACTGTATACTCTTTAAGAAGAAACCAAATAAACCCTAGCTCCTCTCCTCTCATTCATATCACCCTTTTGCCTCATATACAGTAACCAAAGGGCTAAAATATTTTGATTCCTAAAAGACAGAGGTCTCTTGCACTGCTCATAAATCTGGACAGAAGCATCAGGTCACATTTGTCCCTTCAAAGTCCAGTCCTGGTCACTGCACATATATTAAAGGCATATATAATGTATAGAAGAACCATTTTACAATCCTTGAGCTAGGCTTACTTGTGCACACTATTCGTGCTGAATGAAAAAGCATTAATTTACAAAGGCTATGACAAGGATGGGGTGAAAGAAAAACAGAACTGTGGCAAGTGTGCCATTAGCCTTCAGGTTAGAGCCATCCTGAGTGGACTTGAAGCTTGCAGAGGCAGGGTGAACAGGAGCTGGAAGCAACTCCAAGGAGTCTGGGGAAATGAAGAGCATAGGTAGCTGAGGAAAAGCATCAAAGTATAGACTGACGTAACATGGCACTGAGTTTGTTTCCCTTACATAAGAACACTTTCATACGTGAAGACCGCTTAGGTATGTCAGGTAGAAGTCACTTTTGCACAAATATGTTAGGCTAGACTGGCAGTTCCATTAATTTATAGATATTTGAAGCAAAAATAAGTATGGTAGCTTGCCTGAAGATTGCTTTATTGAGATATTCAGCGTGTGTTCTGTGAATTTCTTCCAGGTTGCCTACGGAAGACAGTTTGTTTCCAAATTCACACCAGGTAACATGAAGAATTTGATTAGCAATGTAACCTTGAATAACTTTCACAAAATGTTGCATTTCGTGTTTATACAGCTGGAGCTGTCGAAACTGAACAGAATTTGATGCACGACTCACTAAAGCTGAAAATAAAAACAGAAATGTATTATCATCAGCACCCACGGAGACTGTCTAAAATCAGGATTTTCAAAGGAATGAAGGTTTCTGTTAGTATAGTCTGTTTAAAATGCCAAGGAAGTTTCTTTAAAAATTGTGGCTTTTGAAGCTTGACATGACTGTTCATAAGCAATTGTCTAGCACAGGGTGCTAAAAGCATTTTAAACAGGATGCCCTCTAGTTCACTCACAAGACTTACCAGTGCGTTTTAAGTGAAACCAAACATCCTTGAGAGTCCACACCATGTGCTTCAGCTGAAGCAAAAAGGAGAAGATCTTGTTGTATTTATTCATGCAGCTCTCAGTAATGACAATGTTCAGAGGCCAGTCAACCTAAAAGAAATAACAGTGCTGATCATACTACATTTTTGTGTTAAAAGTTATAAGAATATTTCAGATACAAGTATTTCAGGGAGATACAAATTAACATATATATTTTAATAACGTGATGCAATGGCCAGGCTAAGTAAATCCCGTCATTTCCAATACACATTTTTTTGACTCCATTCTTAAAGGTATTCCATTATTAAGAACATATTCACTCTATCACAGTACGTAAGAACCAGGGTATAATTGCAGTACTACCACCTTTCTCCATGCTTTCTTACCTTGTACCTTAGCTCTAAGCAACTCAGAGCATCAGGTGCGTTGGGCTTGAACACTTCTGGAAGGTATTTGAGGGCAAAAGAAAGATTGGAAGCAAGCTGGGTGTCACCATGAAGACTGTACTGTAATGCTTTATTTAGGATAGAATTAAGAACCAGTGGATTCAGCAATTCACCCGGTGTTTGTCCTGATCCAAGCTAGGGGGGAAAAAAAAAAAATCTTAATTACACAGTATTAATAAAGAGTCTTGGCTCCCGAACACAGGTGAATTGAAGCAGAGTGGTAAAGTGGTGACTATGCTGCCGCCTTTCATTCTGATTGGAAGTTTCTACTTCTGGCATAGGGATGCATAAACAGCATAAGAAGCAACCTCTGAAATATTTGCTGTTCACAGCATGAAGGTAATCTCATACCTGTACTGATGTATTTTGCTATGTTGGACTGCAGTTTGCTGTGGTTTAGGAGCTGCTACACGTCCCTGCTGCAGGGAATACAGCCTTTAGGCTTTAGTGGGGCAGAAAGCCAGCAGCAGGACTGGTATTATCTGACTACAATCTGCCTATCTTGTCAACCCTTGGAGGTTTACAAATAAAGCTTTTCATCGAGTCTACATCCCCAAGTTGGGTCTAAAGCATTCAGAGAAATGCATTAACTATCCTACAGCCACATATTTCCACTGGCAACCAGCTATATTAACCCAGGCTACCCCTCCTACCTTGCTGTCTCCCCCACAAACTCAGGGATAAGTGATGAAAATACAGTCTCATCAGAGGGTCCAGCACCCTCTTCAGATGGACCTCCCCTCTGCTCTATAGGATATCTGAGGTAAGAGTAGGTATTCTGCAACACAGGCCTTTCCACTGGATTTTAGGAAATGGCAACAGGCTCTTCCAGGCTTGCTGCCAGCAGATGGGAGGGGACAGAGCAGTAGTGCAGCAGTTTTCACAGGCAAGAGTGAAATGCCTTTCTATGACTGCTTATCTGTCACAGTTTGAAATTATTACCTTCAGTGAGGGTAACTGAGGCAACCAAGCCAGAGGTGTACACAGGTGGCCAAGAAGGAACGGCATCCTGGCTTGTATCAGGAATAGTGTGGCCAGCAGAAGTAGGGAAGTGATTGTGCCCCTGTACTCGGCACTGGTGAGGCTGCACCTCAAATACTGTGTTCAGTTTTGGGCCCCTCACTACAAGAAGGACACTGAGGTGCAGGAGCATGTCCAAAAGAGGGCAACAAAGCTGGTGAGGGGTCCGGAGCACAAGGCTTATGAGAAGCAGCTGAGGGAACCGGGTTTGTTTAGCCTAGAGAAAAAGCCTGAGAGGAGACCTTATTGCCCTCTACAACTGCCTGAAAGGAGGTTGTAGTGAGGTGGGTGTCAGTCTCTTCTCTCAAGGAACAAGCCATAGGGCAAAAGGAAATGGCCTCAAGTTGTGCCAGAGGAGGTTTAGATTAGACATTAGGAAAAATTTCTTCACTGAAAGGGTTATCAGGCACCAGAATGGACTACCCAGGGTGGTTGAGTCCCCATCCCTGGAGGGTATTTCAAAGACGGGCAGATGAGATGCTTAGAGACATGGTTTAGTAGTGGACAGGTATGGTTGGGGTCAATGATCTTGAAGGTCTTTTCCAACTAAATTATTCTATGATTCAATTTGCCAAATCCTTATACTCTCTCTATGGCTGGGATTAGCAGTAGGAAATATTACTCTCTTCCTTGGGACTTCCTTGGGCATAGCATCCCTTCCCAACAAAGACCTTCTTTTGCCTCAGTCCTTAGAACATTAACAGAATTCCTTGCTACAAGACTTCTTGACAGGACACAAGAGGAAAACAGCGTTACGCCAGGATTCTAATTCACACCATTCCCTCATTCCCATCCAAATTAATCCAGAGGTGTCAAGCTAAAGCAGACAACCCAAAAACAAGGGTTAAGACAACAAAGCAAATACCTTCTCAAACAACAGGTCACTGAGTGACTGAGCAAACTCCCCATCTTCCATTAACAAAAAGTGTCTCAGTGCTTCAAAATGCTTCTCTACATTCAGTTCCACAAAGTAGTAATCAACTATTGCTTTGTTCACAAGAGAAACACTAAGAATAAAAACACAGAGAAAGTATTATTCTTACAACCAACTCCTTCCTCACTGTTAACATTCAGCTGTGGCTACATCTGTTTAACGCTCCATTACTTAACTCTAATATCCAAGACAGGATAATATTCACACAAGCAAAAAAATCTTCATCCAGAATATACCAGAATTAAAGCCTACCACATCAGATAACTGGCTTTTGAACAATACTGTGGGAAGTATTTTAAGACTGGCTACATATAATGATCTTTACAGCATGCTGCTGGGCCTGGAGCAACTTTTTATCAATAGCCTTCTGTCTTATCTCTGTCACTTACACAAACAGATTAAGAAAGACTATTAACTCCCTGAGAAGAAGATCCTAACTGGTAAAGCTCTGACACGAGATACTGAGGGCAGGTCTATACTATAGTTTACAGTATAGTGTAGGTATTCAAGCTAGCTTTAAATAATTTAACTTGCATATCAAGGATAGGCTAATTTTGCCAGTATGCAACTCAGGCTTGCTTTCTTTGCTTTGCTCAATACATGAATCTGTATACAGATCGTTCTGGTAGTTTTAAACATCCAGGTTGGCTAAGTTAGATAATTACATCTTTCTACATTGCACCAAACTTTGAGTATAGCATGAGTTAGTAAATGGAAATTTACAAATTTACTAACTTTGAGTTAGTAAATGGAAATCCAAACTTAGAAGAAAGTAGATTCCAAAACAGGAAGCATTTCAACACATCTGTGAATAACCGATTTAATGACAAAAGCTAATCTTGTACATAATAACAAAAACTTTTCTTTAAAATACCATTAGATATACTAATAAAGTGGTCCAACATGTATGTGGTTTCCCTATATGTTCCAACAGTAACAAGAACAGCTTCTATTAAACTTCAAAACAGCCTTGAAGCTGGAGTTCCCACTGAAACATAAAATATATCCTGATCAATATGCACGAGCTTTCACATAAGAGTTTTCTTTTTTCTCCCCTCATCTTTCATCTGCCAAATAAAAACTAGCACAAACATTATAAATAATACACCTTCTTTCTAAAAGAACAAGGAAAGCCATGATGTCAAAAACACTGCTGCATAATCCACTTCCCTCCAAGCTCTTGTATTTCAAATAGACCTTAAAATTTTTAATTTACACATAAAAATGTAAGTTTATGTTACTATTTATAATGTAAATCTCATTTTTTTAGTTAGTAATGGTCCATCCACTGAAACATTTCTGGGAGCAAAGAGAAAAATTAAGAGAGACAGATCTACATGCAACTCCTGTCTCAAAACAGAACTAATAAAGAACACTACATTAATTGCTAAATTATGGATTCATTATTTCTAACAAATACTCACTGAGAGACAAGTGGAGCAGTAATAGAACGTTTCATCAGCACTGGCAGAGATAAGAGCTCACTCAGCTGTACAGCCGTTTCATCTGTTGCTGACTGTACCATAGGATCCACAGGAAAAGTGTACGATCTCGGTATCACATGATGCAAGAGATGAGAAACTGGTAGTTCTGCTAAATTTAAAAATATATAAACATTGTAAGTTATTATATTTAAACAATTTGATAATCTGTTTCTATTAAGCTCTACAAACCCCTCTAGGTTAGAAAATCATAGTGTGTCAAAATGTATTTCTCATCTTTGTGCCTAAAAGCAAATCACTTGGCTACTGCAGTTATTGGTGATTTACTGGTAATTCAGGTGTTTTTTCTGGCACTCAGCTTTCTTGCTCAAGTTTACCACATCTTCTATTGATCTACTGTTCCAACAGTTCTACTCACACATCAAATCATAACTATCTTGATATTTTTCAATACAATACTGATCCGATAAGGCTTTCAAATAAGCTTGTTCTTTCTTCCATGTATCTTCCTCTTCCCCTTCCTCCTCCTTAGTCTTAGGAGCATTAGCTTCAGAAAATAAAGTTGCTTGAGGCACAGTATCTTGTGGAATTGCTTTTTCAGGTTCTTCTGGCTAAAAAAAAAAAAAAAAAAGGCTTTGTCTACTCACACTTAATATGTTCTTACAGGTAACTGACTAGTTGTTTCAACTGAAAACAAGACCTTACTCACCTGTATTTTTCTGACATGTAAAACCAACATGGTACTATAGTGATTACTAGATGAGGACAGAAACTTTTTACCTTAACTGCCAGTGTGCTTAATCCCTTGAAGGAAAAGGAAGTATTCTCAACAACTACTTTGTTTCTTACCTGTAAGCTCTGTGAGGAATCTGGAGAAGGGTCCTTGTTGACCACACTTGCAATGACTGTAATTACAAGTAAATTAAAGATAGCTTTTACTTAGACCTGCTTATAATACTAAGTTCATACTTCAGATCTGCTCCTGAAGCTCTTCAGAATTTCTCTACAGACTGTCACAGAAGAAACCACCCCAATAGTAGTCCCTCCCCATGGTCCCACCCAGGCAGTTTTATGTGTGTTCTCTACTCAAGATCACACAAGGTCCTGCTTCACAAAGTTTCAGACTATAATTTTTGTAATGCTCTGTTTCTTGTATATAGGAGACAAGACTAAGCTCAAATTCTATCCTCTGAATTCTAATGGTGTTCAAAAAGTTATGCAAGGAATTGGGTAGTAAGTACCCAATTTCAACATAAACATTTACACTTCCATGAGCCCTTAAACAAATGCTGACTGAATAAACTTAATTTTATTTTACCTTCTTGTTTCTCTTCCATTATATTTTCTTTTTTGTCATCTTTAATATTAGCATCAGGAATGACTGTAACACTGTCAGATGACTGCAACTGTGGTAAAGTCTCTTCCTTAACTTGTGACAGTTTTGCTTCCTTTCTGCTCCCTTCAGCAGGAGATAATTCTTCACTGTACAGAAGTGTCTGAACTGTGGAGTCAGATGAAGGACCCAAAATGGTTTTACGATGAGGTATTGGATCATTTTCTGTAGATGGGGCCCACTTCCCTATTTGGATGCTTGACTGGGATGCGTGACCAAATGGGCTCCAACGAGATTTCAAAGGCTCTGTATCTGAAACCAGTTCTCCAATTTTGATGTGTGACTGTGAAGCATGCCCATGGATGTTCCAACGAGGCCTAGCTGAGACCACCTCTGACACTTTTCCCAATCTTAATATTGGCATCTGAAGCGTGCCCATGAATATTCCACCTAGGCCTTGAGGGCTCTACCTCTGAAGTACTCTCCAATCTTAATATTGGCTTCTGAAGCGTGCCCATGAATATTCCACCTAGGCCTTGAGGGCTCTACCTCTGAAGCATATTCCCCAATTTTAATATGAGCTTCAGAAACATGCCCATGAATATTCCATCGGGGTCGGCTAGATTCAACTTCAGAAGTATAGCTGCTGATTTTTATATGGGAATCTGAAGAATGCCCATAAGGACTTGAATGTGGCTGGTAAGCATCCACATGAGGTACATATTCCCCCATTCTAATGTTGGCATCAGATGAATGTCCGTGAACATTCCACTGAGGCCTTCTGTACTCCATATCAAATACATTTTCTCCAACTCTAACGTGTCCCTGCCAAGCTGCAGATGGTCTGAGAACTGTATTAAAATCATACTCCTTTGGCTGATGCAATGGTGCACTGTCTTCTCCTTCCAGTGCTCCTCTCAAGACAGGCTGATTTTCCCTTACTTGTGAAGTCTCAGAAAGATCTGAGTTAATATTTCGGAATGCTTCATCTAGCAAAGATCCTTGTACACTAAAGGCAACAGGCTGTTCATCTTGTGGCTTTGATAAGAAATCTTCTATATTCACATTGGATTCAGGCAAGGAATCAACACTGTATAGAGGACTGCATGCTTTCTCTGAACTTTGGAGACTGCTTTCAGATCCTGCTGCTTTAGGCTGAAAATACTGATCAGCGTTATTATTTGTCGGCTCTGGCATGGGCAATGCTTTGTCAGCACAAGTAGCATATTCCAGTCCAGGCTCAGATTCTTTTCTGCCAACTGTCTCATTAGAATGCAGAGGCTTCACAGAAGATACCTAAAAAAGAAATAATTATTACACCATATGGCTAGTCACATTATCAAGCTACTTATTAGGGCGCCACTTTATTACAAATAAGGTTTAAAATACTCCAATTTTTCAGATGTACTACAAATAATGTGATAATTACTCACCCTGCTGTCATAGTGAACCTTGCGTTTACTGAACTGAAATGAACCATGAAATTAACTCCCTCGAGGGAAACTTGGAACAGCAACCTAGAGTTTATGTAAGAAAATAAACTCACCTGTGAATGTGGCTCTTTCACAACAGGGTTTTTAACTAAAGCCAACTGGCACTGTTTATACGGAATAATATCTAATTTTCTCCTGTAGTTTCCATCTGGAAGTTTTTCAAGCATTTCCTGGAAGTAAAAATGACAAAACCAGAAGTCTTTAAGTACCAAGTACAAAATTTTCTAAATTACATTTCTTAAATCTTTTCAGAAGATACCTCGATGTGTTTTTGATCTTCTAATAGAAACTTAAGACGAGCTGTTTCCAACTTGTGTCGCTGGATTTTCCATAATGCTCTTTGTTCCCTACGGGCTGCATCATCAGAAAGTTTGCTATAATGGTCAATTAATTCCTGCCTAAATGAAGGCAAAAATAAAGCTAAGTTACAGATTTTCACATACTGATTTTCATCTTCCCTTCTAAAGAATAAGACCTTATAGCACTTCAGAAGTGAGAAGCAATTTTTTTCAAAGTAGAAGCCAGAGGTTTCAATCACAGAGCAAACAGGACTGTATTCTTAGTCAGCATGTATTTCTATATCTATTCTTAGTAGGTCACTCATTTATCTTAAGTATTTTTTAGATATAACAGAAGAAAGTGAAATACAATTAGATCCACAACAAGAGCAATTCATATAATAATCAATCTCATTCCTCTGTCTGCTTTTTACTTCTGTGTTGACATACATGTGACCATTTTTGCTGTGGGCTCAGCCTTTAACTGCTAAGACATAGTTAAATTTTTTCCTGAAATTTTGTTCATAGCAAAAACCAGACTGGATAGGGTTGACGCAAATCAGTGGGCCCCAGATTTTTGGGCCACTAACCATTCCTAAATCACAAAATTGCTCATAGGTTACCAAAAATCCTTACATCCATCTTTTAACTGCAAACATTACCCTTGCAGAGCAATGTCTGGGAACTGCTAGTACCATAAATTTTAATATACAATAATTTTTCCTGAGGTCTTTATCATAGTTTTGGAGTATCTAAGCTTAGGGAGACTACTTGGGTACATTTACCTTGCCTTTTTTTCCAGTTGTTCTTCTAAAGCTTTCAGTCTTTTTTCTCTCTCTCTGAGCTCTCGGGCATAGCTGAAATCATCATCAATCTCCTCTTGCTTTATTGCAAGGCGACGCTGCATAAATATTTAACACTTTTAAAAGCCACTCTCAATACCAGCTGTCACACTCACACCTGCAAGAAGTTCTTACTTGTACCACATGAGCTATTCATACAACTTCAGTAGAATAAATAAAGATATCCTTTCAATTATTTGCCTAACAAATACAGTTGGCTTTTAGAAACACACACACAAATACCTCTTGGTCTTTTGCAAATTGCTCTTTCAGTTTCTGAAACTGTTCCCGTTTCTTTGCATCCAAAGCCATTCGTTCTGATATTTGTCGATCTGTATTAAAATAAAGACACTGTTAGTTTACATTAACCAACCCACTAGAAAACACATGAAACACCACCGCAACTTACCATTAATGGCTTTTAGTACTTTGCTAGCAGTTTCTCGAGCATGAACAATTAATTCTTGTTTGGCTATTTCCATGCGCAAATCCTAAAAACAAAAAAACCAAACAAAATTACAAGTGGGAATTTTTTCTATTATTTTAGACTTAAAAATACACTGTTGCAAAGACAGGTGCACACTTTATAATGGTCATTAATCTATGACTACAGTATGGAAATATGAATAAAGCAATTAATTAAATGGAAAGTCTATAAACTAATACTGAAAGTTAATACTCCAGACCTTACGACAAACCAAATCCATCTGATATATACGCTATATTGATGGCATCCGAAAGACAGAAGTGTCTTTATAACTAATAGAGTTTTGAAAAAACAATTAGCTATGCAAATTACAAAGAGAGTCTTATCTGGTTACTAATTAGCTTGCCACATTTGTTAAATTAGAATCTAACAATCTCTTCAGTAGGAAGGCAAATCTGCTGCTGCAAAGAACTAAGATAGAAGTCCAAAACTCATTTAATATATGAAAATGTCAACAAATGACAACACACTACCTATACTTTTAAAAGCTATATTAAATAAGTTTATTTGCTGCAATAACAATCAAACAGCAATTGACCAATGAAGAAATTCTGACCATAAATAGAAATTCTTTCAAAGTTACAACAAAACCAAAAATTAAATATTTTTAAAAAATCCCAATGATTTTTTTATTCATTTACCTTTTCCTCCTTGCTTATGGAACTGTATTGGGCAATTCTTTCCATTCGACCTACGTACACTGCACAATCTCTCTCTATTTCTTTCAGCTCCTCAAGTGAAAAAATAACTGAAATCCGGGGAACAGGTATATCTGACCAACATATATAATGCTGAAAAATGAGAAATTCCCTTTTAAATACTTTTTTAAAACTGCAGAATGTTAGATTATGAACTCACATTATGTATTTTTTTTTTAACTAGCAATGCATAAAGATATTGAAACAAGCCCCCCTCCCCCCCCCCCCCCCCCCCGGAACTAAAATTTTTATTAATATCATTGCTTTTAGCATTTTTATCATTCGAAGTAGGAAACAGAGGTATAATGTTCCAGAATTTGGATCACAGGTCAAATTCTCAGGGTCCCCTCTTTCCCACTGAACTGCACAGGAATTGAAAATCTGATACACACATTTATAGTCATCATGTTCTAAATGTCTAAAATTTTGCTTTTCTGAATATCCAAATTAACTGAGTCTGAGTAACTCAATGCTAAAAGCATCTCTCCTATCAGAAGTTACGTTTTGTTCACTTATATCCACCACAGATCCCCACTTAATAGGAACTGTCTGGAATATAACTAACACACACCTACAAGACAGTGCTCTACACAAGACATAACTCAAAATTATATGGCCAGTGCACATCACAGAGTATCTTTAAGCTAAGTATCTTATGTCTTTCTGCTCTACCTCAACACCCCTAAACCTCTGAAGCTGTTCTACTCACTGCAGAGAAAAGTGAGCTTTAAAAGAGGGAAAAAAAAAAAAAAAAAAAAAAGAAAAAAAAAGAAGGGTGCACAAGCAAGCTCACACTGGATTCCCCAGTCTACTGGTAAAAGCCAGAAGATGGGATGCCCAGAGCTGTTTTCCTGGGACTGTGTTAGTCTAAGCAAAGGGATGAAATGTGACTGGCACCCTCAGACAGATGGAAGATGCCTGAAGCTGGGTTCTGCACTGCCTGGGGGAACGTTCTATCTATTAAGATACCGTGTTAGTGACTGATAAAGCTGTAATTTATAATGGCAATGATGGCCGACACTGTTTTATAAAAAGCCCAATACTACTGGCACACCTGAGTCATGGTTTGAGAACGCTTATCAGAGCAGACCCAGGAGAACTAGCAGAGGGTCATCTCACTTGAGATATTAGGTTATGGCTGACACCTGATACTGAGCTGCTCAGCTCTGTCAAGACTGGGCAGTTCTGATCTTAAAAAGAAAGAGCATACTAGTTACTTGGGAAAGAGTGCCTACAGACTTTAGACACCTCTGTGGTTGTTTCATTGTTAGTCATATATAGAGAAGAGGGAAGACACAAAGTAGTTTAACGTGTTTTTCTTATTAAGGACAAGACTCATTTTGCAATATATGAATAAGTAGACCTATTTGTTTCTTGGAAATCGTAGAATCACCTCGGTTGGAAAAGACCTTTAAGATCATCGAGTCCAACCGTTAACCTAGCACTGCCATCCCACCACTAAACCATGTCCCTAAAATGTAGCGACAGAGCTGAAACACAAGGGCTACGCAGGACTGAGTCAAGACCTGGTAAGTGAGGCATCTTTAAACCAAAAAAATAGTAGTGTGAGTTGTGTGAAAAATGGCAGGCGCTTGCTTGGAAGCCTAAAACATTTCTGCTTTCAATACAAAGGAAATTAAGAAATATAGCATATGCGTTGGATACAATACATTTGATGCTGTTAAAAATTTATATTTCTGCAGTGAGGTGTTAGCAAGTAGAGTGGATAATCAGCTCACAAGTATCTGAGAGCAAGTAATTGCCTTTCATGAATCAGCATCCTACTTATGCAATACCAATTTTCAATAAAGGAGCAAACTTGCTAAAAACCTAGATACTTGCTCTAAAGAGTCATGATTTTTCTCAATGTAATAGGAAGGAACCGAACCAAAACTTACCCTAGGACAGCACAATTTCAGCAAGTTTATGGTTTTTCCGCATATGTATACATCATTAGCAATATGTTTAAGAAATACAGGGACACAATCTTCTACTTCTTTTGAAATCAAAACATAACCATGAGTCCAGTAATGTTTATCTACATATCAAACAAAAAGATGAAAGCATACATTTTTAATTATTTAATTAACAACACAATTTATATAAATTAGCAATGTTCCATATACATACTGTACCTCTGAAACAAAGATAATCCTCATTCACCTGGATCATAAATTCTCCATAAACATCTCTGAATACACCACTGTATACCCAATCATAGATAAATCTAAAAAAAAAAACCAAACCCATAATTGTACAATATTGAAAATCAATCCTCTTGCCTTCTCAACTTTATTATAACCAAAAAGTAAGTATATTCTTTAAAACATCAAAACACATAAGCTGTAGGCAGGATAAAAATCAGCAATTAAGCGCTGTCACACTGATATTTAAAGATACACATAGGATTGTGTCTCTACATCTTAAAAGAATCCATTTTTATATAGAACATTTCAGTGATAATTAGTTAAGATGAAAGAAATTGCTTTAATTCTGTATATTAATTTACTAATTATATATTAAAAATTTCTAGAAATCTTTGCAGCACATCAAAAGCATAGGGAGAGATAAGCAGGAAGGATTTATTTTCAAGAAAGGTAACTAGCAGGGAGAAACTGTTTCTAGACATTGTGTCAGTGTAACAAGCAGGAAGCATTTAGCACAGGAAACACCATTCAATTTTAAGGTTGTAAGTAAAAAGTTAAGAACTTTTAGAGTGTTAAATTTGATGTTTCTACGATTTATTTGAGCAACAACTTCTATATTGAATTTCTTTTTGGTTAATAAATAAGTGCGATAACACTTTCTGCAGATAATGGAGCCCTCCTTCCATGGCAGCCCTGATCATATATTGATTGATGTTTCCATAAAGATCTGCAACAAATTCAGGAGTCAATGCTTTAAGTATGACATACTAGTAAGCATACTTTAATCTTTTTCAGGTTCCTTGTGATGCCATGACATCCTGCCCTTAGTATTTCAGAAATCTGACTACCTTCTACAAATTGCAGGGCAGGAGCTGTAAAGATATTTCAATGAGCCAACTTACAGAAAATCTCAAATTTCTCCATAGAACATAAGAACATTTTATGTAGAAAGACACAAAAAACCAAGAAGGATGGCCACGGGAGGTATCCTAAATTTAGATATTTTGACAGATTTTGGTTTTCTCTTTCTAGTATCATTACATCTATTAAGTATTGTTGTAAACTGATGATGGACTACAGCTATACTCCCTATACACAGCTATTTAAAAAAAATTAACTAACAATTTCTAAATTGATATGCACTGCTTAACAGAACTGTTTCAATCCAAGGAAGTCTACTTCCTATTGTTAGCTAGTTATACAACAGATTTTTTTATTTGTTATTTTTGCTTACTAAAAAGCCCACGAGAAAAAGACAATGGAAATAAGCATGAACTTTCTCAGTTTGTGCAACACCAAGAGAAAACTGTTAGTTACCAGTTTAAGGACTTTACTACAGGTATAAGAAGAAAAAAACCCCAGACATTTATCAAAGTCTTATATTCCAGTATGAATTTCCAGGACCAGCAGCAAGAAAGAAGTCTTATTTACATGTATTTATTTATTAATCTAGTCACACATAAAATCCTTATGTTGCCACTGAGCTGGAAAAGAGAGGGAAAGAAGGATTCCACAAAATAAATTAATTCTAACATGTATTTTGCAGATACAGCCACATCTTATATTTTCTCTGACAATGTTAAATGCCATTGTTAAATTAGCAGAGTTACCAGATTACTAACTCAGAACTGCTCTTAAACACAAACATACAGAGAACAGTATGGATGCACCTTGTGTATGGTTCACAGCTTGTCTTCAACAAAGACAGAAGAACTGGATAATGCTCATTGCTACAGTTGTTGAGAGCCTCTTTGTACAGATATGAAAGCAATTTAACACCCTAAAAAAATTGAAAAATATTCTAACATTAGGCAACAAACTTCACTACAACTTTAATAACAAAAGACTCATAAATACACAGCTTTAGATGTTTCACTAGACACAGAAGGCAGGATTCATCTCACTTCCTCTAGCTATGCGCATTTAAGATCACTTTATATGAGCTAGTTACCTCCAGCTCAATTTACAGTCACTGGAGAGAAACAGGTATGTTTAGAGTTGGATTCATTTGACTTGCTACAAACATCTCCTTTAGAAAGAAATGAAATGTACTCTAAGGATTCTTTTGGGTTATTTGTTTACTTTAGGAATTGAAAACACAGGACAAAATTCCAAATTTTAAAATATCTGGCAAAAAGATCACGGCATTCTAACTGGAGGTCCAAGGCCATATACCTGGTAATAGGGAGACCAACACTAAATATTTTATGTAAAATCCTACCTAATTTTGAAGAATATTAACACTGTAACCCAAACCAAACATAAAAATATCAAATTAATTATCACCGTAGGAAATGAAGCACCAGCTCCACCACTGATCCCCAGCGTTGTTGTTCCTATGCCACACAACTCAGCTAAATACCTAAAAAACAATATTAAAGCATATGTAACAATTTCAACCAGAAGTCTCTGAGATCACAGTGATGAACTTCAGCAAAGCTGAATATCATATGACCACCCTACTGTATCAGCTGAATGGTAATAGCGTTAACAAAGAAACTAGATATGAAGATGTTACATGTTTTCCCTAGAATCTTCTGGATATAAAGAAATATTTCTGTTAAAACAGAGGAAAAATGCTGAAAGACTATGGAAGAATGCCTCTGTAATTATTGTCTCTTTTAGTGTATATGAAGAAATAGATTGCATTTTTCTGCTATGAAAAGCTTAAATATTTAATAACATTCTCTTACCTCAACTGGCGACCTAATTTTCTGAAGAGAAAGCTGATTGTTAGAAGACTTAAAGTAGGAGGTGTTGACAAAACACAGGCTCGGTAATATTGAAGATACTTTCTGAGCCCACTTGTGAATGCCTAGTATCAACAGAAAATATTTCAAGTCTTACTGTTAGAGCTGTTAATAGTCTGTCTATGTCTCACATCAATTGCATCAGCATGCAAACAAACCTTTTACTAAAGTAACTTGCATATGTAGGTAAGAGGGACTTGTATACCAAAGCAAGGGGAAAGTAAGAGTTCATGCACCTTCAGACATTCAGATTAGCCAGATGACTCCTCTATACTCTTTATACATCCAATGCATGAAGCCTGTACCCACGCACAGTATAATGAAGCATTTTGGTTCAGCTTCCTTGGACTGCCCTTTGAGGAGCTTCTCGTTCTCTAACAGCTGCAATATGAACCTAGGGAAATTCCTTACTTCCATGCCTAAACTGGATACTGGAAAAAACTTGTCTACAACTTTTTCTAAGAAGACAAGGAGAGAGACCTTCTTATTCAATTTCTATTAACATTGCTGTAAATAAAATATTCAGAACGAATACATTTTCATCACCAATTCTAACTTAATTCTATGCATTAGAAAGAGATTAAATCACCTGATATTACACAGTGTACGTACAGTTCAGCATAATATACAGAGGACTGACAAGGAAAATTTGCACTTAATTCTGACCTGAGAAAAAGTAATTAGAGCTATTAAATATCATATTTCTCTACTGCAGTTTTCATTTTAAAAAAATATATATTATATATATACACACTGTATCAAGAAAGTTCATCTTAATGCATAAGTATATAATGCTTTCAAAACATCTAAAAATATTCCTTTAGTCCTCAACAGAACAACATGACTAAACAAATCACATTTCAGGTAGTAAAGACCTTTTACCTTGTGTTTCAGTGCAAGCAAGCCCTAAGCACACAGAGCTGTGATTTAAACACAGTGGCACCATTCATTGCCAACCTGGGATGAGCATTACACTTAAAATGCTTTGTGGTTTTGCAGAATGCAGAAATTCCAGCTTTACATAAAATCAAAGTCACCTTCTCTACCTAAGATAATTGGCCCATTAAATCTAGATGATTTAATACAATTGTTTTACCTGAAACACAAGTCCTTTGCTGTATGAAGAATCTAAAACTGGCTGAAGAGAAAAACGACTTAATCGTGTGTAATAGGTTCCATACTCTGCAACTTCTGAGAGTAGGCTGTGCATTGTCTCCGGCGAAGTTCCAGAGACATATACCCCCTCCTTTACCACAAAGGTCTGAGCAGCCTAAGAGAATATATGGAGGAGGGAAAAAAAAAAAAAAAAAAAAAAAAAAAAAGGCCAATGTAAATATTTCATAGCTGTATTCTGATTTAAAACAGCAATCATTTACACACAGAAGTAACAGCAGACACATTTTCAGTTTAGATACTCTGGTGACTGAGACTATATGACAGCATGATAAATATATTAAATTGTAGCAAAATTTCAGGAGTATGAATGGTACTTTAAAATATACAGAATAAGGCTCGTTATCTAATCCCTTATAGAAAATCCAATCTGTAGAACCATTTACACACCTATTTTCGAGTATTCATAAACCTATTTTCACTTAGAGGACTACAAATACCCTTAGCCTATCGCAATAACATCATTATTGCAATATATAAATACTGCCTCATTGCCATTAGGTCACATTCAACTTTTTAACAGCATCCACAACTGCAAGATCTCAAAAGAAATAAATGCACTGAAGAGCAAACCGCTACAAAGAAAAAAAGATGCAACTGAGAAGTGCAGTTAAAAATCTTCCATACCTGGTTGAGTGAAAATGTAGTGGATACCACACCAATGAGGACATTCAAGACATCCTTAACCAGTTCCGGTTCTTTCATTAGCACAAGCTGTGGAAGCTGAAGCACAGTATTACTGAACAGTTGCAACTCCCCTTCTCGAAGTTTGTAAAATTTGTCAAAAGCTTCTCTTCCAGCTTCAGTAAGATATGGTTCCTCTTTTTTACCAGGTGGGCTGTGTCAGAGTAAACACAACATTACAAGGTGATTATATTAAAAGAGGGAAATATACTGCCTAAAGAAAAAAACAAAGGCATTTCAGAATTTTACACACCCAGTATTGACCACAGAAAAAGCTACTAGTAATATGGGACATTTGTAAGGGAATGTGCATTCAGTCAATTGAAACAGTAGCCCAGAATCACTACAGTGCAGAAACAAGTAGATAATTTGAACGCCAGTTCAGAGACACAAACCTTGACAGAGAATCACCAACTTCTTTTGTGGCCTTCCCTGATGTAGTTTTCACATCAGGAAAATGAGGTCAACACTTACCAGATTTCCAGGGGCCATGTAATACTAACATTCAAATATGTTAAAGAGCAATATGCTCAAAATGCTATAATGACTTGTATTAACACATTTTAGCTCTTCCCAGTGAGGATTACTATTCCCTCAAAACAACTTCTCCTTCCAATTATTCAAAAAATTCAGAATTCTAGGAGCATGCAATACACGAAAGCTGTCAGGATATGGTCTATGGACTCTAAGATTGTTACAGTCTAAACGGTAGCAAGAAAAACTGTCTTGAACTAGGAACCAAGCTAGAGCGTGCTACAGTGGCTTTGAAAAAATCAGATCAGGGAACTTCTGAGTTTCTGAGATTCTCAGGTTCAGAGTTGAAAAAAACACTGTGTAACACTTCAACAGAGACATCACTAGATTATTACCTAAAATTACAGAAAACAGAGCAAAGTTTCTCCAAGAATCAGGCACACAACTGTTCATCAGGAAAGTAAGGAAGATACCTGCCATACCTGTCTGCTTTTTTTTCCCCTTCCATTTTAGGGAAGCTAGGAAGCTTTAACAGGGCGATACAGAGCCTCCTCTCAGGAGATGCATCTTCTCAGCTGCCACAAGAACTACAAGTCTAACTACACCATCAAGAAATCTATTGTAATAATTTCTCATTTGGTTACAGACAGGGAAAAGGAATACAATGCTGTACAATACTGAGAGATACGGGTTTAATTATTCTAGTGCTCTACAACTACCACTTTCTCTTTTGAAACTGAAAATATGGAATCATTTTAGACTGAGATAAATTGCATAGTCCATAAGAAGTCAGATTAGTTAGAAAAATGTTGCATTTCACACAAACAGCAAGTGTTCCCACAATCCCTTCAGTGTTTTTGACAAAGACGATTTTATTTCTTCCTGTGAAACTGCTGAAATCTAAGAACTAGTTTGTTGAAACTGCACAACCTTTATTCCTTTCTCAATCGTTAATGCAGTATATTGAATTCCATGAATTAAATATGTGCATTTCACTATTTATACTGAGGTCATCTGGATCTAAGATGAAATGCACCTTCACACATTTGCATATGATGCATAGTAAGTTTGCCAGTAACATCAGACACATACTATCCAATTCTTTCCCAACATCTCCGTTTGCTGGGTCCGTATGTAAGCACTGCATCCCACAAGTCTATGTCTGGGGTCATGCTTGGCTCTGACTGAGAATCAGGAGTCAGATTGGACGCCGACTGGAATCCCTCATCTTCTGACTGGTCTATACTTTGGGGAACCTGTCAGAGAGAGTTCAAATGTTATACACGAAAACAGTCTACTGAAGAAACATTCGCTATTAAAGAAGATGTTCTGCTATCATTTGTGATCAGGTGACTCTACACGAGTCAACCTGTGTCGTCCACCCGCCCTTTAGATCTATTTTAAGTTTTTCCTGTAAGCACTCTTTTAATTTGATAAGTCTCTACAGGTGCTAATGCCTACACATAAAACAACCAATCACCATCAAAATAATATACTAAGTTTGTCAGTGTTAAACTTGAAACTTACTCCTTTGGTAAGTGTATAGTTCTACAAATTGAGAATCTGAGGTCTGGATATCCAACAATATATAATTATATTATTATATATAATATATACTATATATTATATAATTATTATCATATTGTATATTTATATTATATATAAATATATAATATAATAATATATTATTATATATATAATTATTATTATATATTATATAACAATATAAAAAAACACTAATAAAATCATACTGCTCAGTATTTCATTTGAGCAAATGATCCAGGCCCTAATTCTTCAAATTTGTAAACATTTTGTTAACTATGACTAACATTGTTTTTTCTCTTATGCTTATATATATGCAGAAAACCTGCAGGTGTCCAAACTGAATATGCCACATCCTCAACTCCCACTCAACAGGAGTTGTATGTGCAGAATAGTACTCTATTTTAATAAAAGACAATCAAACCCACATAAAAAGCAGCATGTTCTTCAAGAAATCATGGATTTTCCAGTCTGGTGGAAAGCGTACAGCACTTACTCAAAAAGGTTCTGTCGCCCCTAAGTTACGACTTACATCCATATGTGCACATTGAATGGCACAGGGGTTTTATTTTTCACTGGGTCTGCCTTTGAGTTTCAATTAAGACCCTGAGTTAAGGGAACTGCAAAAGCTATCCGTATGTTAAGCAGAGGGAATAAAATGAGGATTAAAAGTACAGGAGTATAAAAAGCTACCTACACACAGTTAAAATGGAACGAAAGGAAAAAAATCCCAAGTTATCTGGTACCTCTATGAAAATAAACATGGACAGCAAAAGGAAACAAAGGAAAAAAAAAAAAATTTTAAATACAAGCCAAGAAGAAAGCACAACAAGTTAGGTAACGTAATCTGAACAGCAAAACACATACATTCAGACAGGAATGCTTACACAGTCAGGCTGAACAGTAACAAGTAAGCAACAACGCAAAGGAGTTCAATATACAAAGCAGGCAAAAATGCAGGCAATAGATTACTAGGGTGGGGAAGGCACAGATATAGCTGATGGCTTAACTTCACAGAACCTATGGCCACGTGATGGTTTTTTACTCAGTTACAGGACAAGACCAAGGTTTTCATTATCATACATCTCTGTATACAAAAAGCTTCTCTGGTTCTCAGGATCCCTGCTCTGTCTTAAATTCCAACACTGGATGATTCTATTACAAATTAAAACAACTAGCTATATTTTAAACTATAATTTCGAAGTGGCACATTGAAAGCATGCACGCACTCTTAAGTCCAAAACAAACAATACCATACTTTAATTGCAAGTCCAGACAAATCTGCGTTGTCAGGTACCGGTGGTAAATCCAACTTGATGTCCATATCATACGTACGGCTATGGACAAGAGCACCGAAGAGCGAGACCCGCGTTTCTTTCTCAAACTTGTCACCAGCAGGATAGTTCTGTGAGAACAACCCTATGGCGGGGAGTCCAGTGCCAGGTGCAGCCTCCATTATCTGAAGTGTCTTTTGGATTGTGTCATTGAACTGACATTCTTCGTTTGTTATTAGAGATTGTATATCAGCTTCAAATACACTTACATCATAATAATCATAACCCTGATATTTGACATTTCTCCCAACATATTTGTTGTTCAGAAAATAGTCCTTTTTTTGTGGCACGAGCTGAGGGGGACCTGTTCCGGCAAGCTGTACTAAGAGATCCAAGACAGAATTAACTTCAGCAAATGGTAAGCATTCAGCTGTTTCCAGTTCCTCCACAAGATTCTCCAATCTGTCCGCTTGAGCACCTAGGCCACCAACTCTCAAGTTGAAAGACAGCATCAAAATTTTGTTTTTCACTGGAAGCCTTGAAACGTTTGATTGCAGCTTACGAGCCTCGTCTTGAAAAAGGTTTATGAACAGGGCATTATAAGCAATCCTTTTCAGATTTTGCTTAGCCCTTCTCTTGCTGATCTTCTGCCGGCCCAGGTGGACCTTCCATGGCAAACCTGTCAAGTGTGCTTCACACAAGTCATTGAACAACTGCGTAATGCTCTCCATTTCAAATGGAAGTATCAGGTTATTGCAGTTACGGTCTGCGCCTCTGGTTTCATACGAAGACCTGAAAAATGTCAGGGAAAGGAAGAAATACTCGTAATGCGCATGAGAAATTGATGAGTACACTTTAACTTAAACTGAGACAGCCCATAGTGAGAGATAAGACGACTGACCTAGCACATATTTAGGACACGAGCCATAAAAACACCACTACGACTTTGATCACAGGCAAAGCGATAGTGGTGCGAGCTTAATTCCAGACGCTGCATTTTGCTCGGCAGACTGGAATTGCCCTGGTCTAACAGGGGACTCATGCGGGACCACCTCCGCAAGCCTTACCACCCAGGCTTTTCGCAGGAGGCACCCGCCGCCGCGCAGTGCCCCCGGCAGGAGCCAGGGGGCCAGGCAGAGGGCGGGCGGGGGGGCGCGGGCGGCGGCGCTGACGGGGCCAGGCAGCGCGGGGCTGGCCCGCACCACAGCCGGCGCCTGGGCGGCTGGGAAGCACCCGCCGAAGAGGTGCGGGGGTGCCCGCCCCGCAGCAGCTCCCGGCGGCGGGGGCTGACCCCAAGGATCAAGCCGGGCCCGGCCCTTCCACCCCCGAGAACGGCGGCGCTGGCCCCCCCCGCGCCGCCCCCCGCGGGGCCCCGCCCCCCCCCCCCCCCCCCCCCCCCCCCGCCCTACCCGGGGCGGCTCCCGCCGGACCGGCGGCAGCGGGACGGCACCGCCGCCTCCTCCTCTCAGCGCGGGCGGCGGCGATGACGTCACGCGAGCGCGACGGGCGGCGGCACGGGGGGAGGCGGCGGCGCCGGGCCTGGGGCCGGGCCCTTGGCGGGAAGGGGCCCGGCAGAGCGGCCGGTTGTGGGGCCAGGGGGCCGGGGCGGGAAGGGGCCCGGCGAGCGGCCGGTTGGGGCGGGGGCGGGGCGGGGGGCCCGGCGGACGCCGGTGGGGGCCCCCCGGGCCCCGCTGCCGTGACGCCGCGTCGCGGGTGCCCGGGCCGGAGCGAGGGGGCGGGGCGGTGCCGCGCCTCGCGGCCGCCGTCACCACAGAGCTGCTGAAGCGAAGCGCCGATTGAGACAGATCGCGATTTTTAAACCATTCCTGCGATACTGACCCGTAACGAGCCGCTCGATGTCGGAGCAGACAGGCGCTATTGCCGCGCTTGGCTTGTGTCCCGATCCGCAGGATGTAACTGCAGCCTTCCGACAGTATTTGCAAACTAATTCTACCAAAAGCACACTTTTTTCCCCCCTCTTAATTCATGTTTTAATGAATTTCATCAGGATCTTAGAAAAGTACATATCAAAATACAAAATTGATTTCAAACACTGTAGTAACTCAGTTGAACGAAGGCAGGTGAAGGGGCATGAGCTGAGCTATTTCTGAGAAAATACTTTTTCCTTGAAAATACTGAATTGTCAAAAAAATATTTTGTTTTCAAGGTAGGGAGAAGAACAAACCAACAAATCCCCTCTTCCGAAAGGTTCTGAAGCTAAAGCTTGTCTATTGCCCAATCTAAAGTAAATTAACTCCAAACAGTTTAAAAGAAATTCTGAACTGAAACAGTATCTTCGTGTTCAACTTTTGTTTCTGAAAATGTTTGACATGGCTTTTAGTTTCCTTTGAAATAGATTTTCATTTCAAAATGTACAAGGATTGAGTATCATTCCCCCTCCAGCAATAACTGAAAACCAGTATGAACAAGAAGCAAATCACTGGGAGCAGCTATGAAAAGAGAACTGCAAAGTCAGATTTAGTTATTCAAATTATGTAAAGTTGATGCCAGTAGCAACACTGGTGTAAACATAATTTGCAGGTTTTGAAATCAGGAGGTCACATTACTGAAGCCACAATCACAGAAAAGTGCTCCTGAAAATGAGCCCGAAATTGTATCTGGAATGCTGCAGAACAAGGCATGCTATGGCTATTGCCTCGAGATGTTTATTTAATTTTGAGAAGTCACATGATGTCAGCCACTACCAAATCTCTGGGGGTTTTGGGGTTTTTATTTGTTGCACAGACAATTTAAGTTTGAAAGGAGGGCAGAGTGAAGTCCTCTTTGCACTGCTATATTCAATTAAGTATTTGTAATTTTACATATGCAAAATATTTTTCCTTTTTCCCTCACACCCTGTATAGTTCAGGAAATTAAACTTAATCATCATTGGTGTGCTGAAGGGAATGCATACACTATAACTGTTCAGCTGCTTTTGTTTCTTCTTGCAGCTGACAATTACTCATCAGAAAAAAAACTGTTAGGTGAGTCCTTTAAATCAGACTATGAAATGTCATTGACCCAAAGGACCTGTTGTTAAGTTTAAACTCCCAATGAAATGGTGGTGGTGGCAGCAGTGTAAGCACTCTGGTATTGTGTTGAATAATATTTAAATGTTTTGGCTGTTGTGATTGCTCATTTCAGACACCTGTCTTTTGGACAACTTTAACATTCATGCAGTCAAGCTAACACATAAGCAAGCCTGACTTTACAGTATCACAAATGACACAGGCCCCAGTTTGCAGTAATGAAGTACAGAAGTTGTTTTCAAGTGTCAGTCTTGAGTAATTACTGCCAATACAGAATTTGCAAGCACAATTCTCTAGCTGAAAAGATGGACTTTAAGTCTTTCAAAAACAGGATACAATTGTGAATGGCTCTTAATTCTGTTTAGAGATCAACCATCTCTTTTCCTGGTGATTTAAAAGGCAACATGAACAGCAACACATTTTCTTCTGCAGTGTAAAATGATTCTGAAGTCAATTTCTTGAAATCCCATCCTTCACTGAAAAGAATAGCAATGAGAAAAACAGTTATTAATCAAGCTCATACCACAGTTCCCAACCCAGTGAGAATGCGTTTAATGGAACCAGACCACTGCTCTTGGCCATTTCTTAGAATCATAGAATCGTCTCGGTTGGAAAAGACCTTTAAGATCATCACGTCCAACCATTAACCTAACCCTGCCATCCCACCACTAAACCATGTCCCTAAGCACCTCATCTACCTGGCTTTTAAATACCTCCAGGCATGGGGATTCGACCACCTCCCTGGGCAGCCCATTCCAATGCCTGACAACTCTTTCAGTGAAGAAATTTTTCCTAATGTCCAACCTAAACCTGCCCTGGCGCAACTTGAGGCCATTTCCTCTTGTCGTACTATGGTTAAGTTACCTGTGGACAAGTTAAATGTAAATAAAAATGTAGCCTGATTCTGCACTGTATTCAGAAAACACGTTAGCAATCAGAGCAGCGTACATCTTATTAACCATTCTTTAAGCACATAATATCTTGGTAGTTTCATTTCAAAATTTTGGAATAACGGTATTCAAAGTCCCCAAGGGTTCAGTTATTGTGCTATGAAATCCAGTGCTTTCTGGCTCAAGTGGCAGAATTAAAAGCATTCCAAGTTTCACTCTTTTCACATTAGATCAATGTGCTCCCACTGACTTTTAATATCCCACTGGCTTACAGGATGCAGCTGTATTTTATCATCTTTTCAGAAACTTGCATATATTCGTAAGAACGAAAGATAGGCAACTTACCTGAACACTGAAGCATTTTCCATTCCTGCTGAAACTGGTCTCTTAATATTTTTATTTTATTTACTTTTTCTTGGGTGGGAGGTACATAAACTCCAAAGTGAGGTGTAGAAGCACCCACTAATGTTTTGGCTACACTTTGCATTAAATTTACCTCTGTGTCCTATTTAAGAAGAAAAAAAAAATATTCCTGGGAACCAAGCTTTCTTCGTTTCAGTAATACATGAAATATTTTAAAATAAGCTTTTGTAATTAAGTTGCTAATACTAGTAGCAAGAATGAGCAACTTCAATTTTTTAAATAAAAATGTGTCAAAATGGGGAGTTTTTTGTGAAAAAGTTAAATTAATTTTTATCTCCTGGAAAACTTGTTTTTTTTCAAATAAAGAAACTCAGTTTTCCTTTTGTGATTGAAAAGAAACAGTGCTGGGTTAAAGGTAGAAAGTATTAGGAGGGAAGAGGAGCATGGAGCTTGTTTACTTTGCCATCATTTATTTTCTATCTGTAGAAAATAGTGATATATTTTGCTTCATCAGAAAGTGACAACATTTGGAGTCCTGACAGTGTAAATCAATGTCATTTGCTCACAGAAATTATATTCTGGGGTGTCCGTAGTATATGAGGATTATTAGCATTTATTTTGAAGACTCTTACTCTATTTTATTTTTAAAAGATAGAAGTCTTTTTTTCAATTATTCTAAGAAAACAAGCCCATGCCTTAGAAAATCCCCACACATTAGATAATCCTGTTACGGAGCTACCTGCAGAATACTAAGTCATTTCTTCAAGGTGTGTGTCTAACTTCCTTTTTATCTCCAAGTTTACCCTTCAGAATATCAATAATTTCTTCCATTTTGTACTCCTAATTAGTAATGTACAAATACACTATTTCTGTATACCGTGTATCAATGTACAAGCTGTATTAGACAATTTACCTATCAGTACTGTAAATACAGAATAAACTATGTCAAAATCCACTTAATTGGTAGCTTAATGAATAGTATGTCTTTAACTGGATGCTTGCTGGGAAACATTAGAATAAAATTGCATACATGAACAATTATTGTATCTCATTAAAGAAGAACTAGAAGGCACAAAAGCGATCTGAACTTACTGTTTCACAGGACACAGATAGAAATCCATGTTACCCGCAGCCACAAGATGCTGCAGATGCCAAGAGTGTAAACTGCATTCTTTAACAATTAGATCAATTAATGGAAGATACCCTCACTGGCACTTATCCACTGGTCTGGATACAGCCTCTGACTTCCTAAATTTACAAAACCTTAACGTGGTAGTGTATGGAAAAACTAGACTAGGGAAAGATACATATATTCTTTATTTCCTTTCCCATGCTCTCTATCAAAACCACAAAGCTGGGCTAGATTGGCCCTCAAGTTACATATTATGGCAATTAAGTTCACTTAAAGTGCCAGTTTGATTTATTTTCTGCATGATGGAAGTTGTGTGTGACAAAGTACTGCATGGGGGCGAGAAGGAAAGGAAATTCAGTGTTTTATGATAAACAGGACAATGGGCTGCTTTCAATCACTTTGGATGGAAAGAGGCCATATAATTAACAGTCTCTTTTCAGGAGTTGACTCTGAGCTGCGAATCCCAGGTGGAAAGGGAAGTTAATCCCCAAACCATGGCAAACTGTCAGAACATGTACTGTCTATAGACATAACCATGGGCTTGCATTCATGCCTCAGCTCCTCCATCGTGCAGGCTGCCTAGAGCTCGGTATGCATCTGTGCCTGGTCTTGTTCTCAGGCTGGAGAGAAACTTAGGCCACTTGCATCATGAACTCAGGGGTACCAAAGGCAGTACAGATACAGCCAACATTTTCTGCTAGGCAGCTTGAAGCAGTTCATACCAAACATGCTGCTGCTTGATTTGAGTTCTGTCCTAGGCACTTCGAAGTACCACGGCCTAGCACCACTTCTTACCTCGATCACTGCAAAAATTCGAGAATTGGCTAATCCTTGTAGTAAAGCAAAAAGCAGAGAAATTTCACTTATTCCAAGGCTCCTGTTTGGTCCAACAGCTATTACTGTCAAGTTAGGCTGATAACTATATGCTACAGGAAGAATGAATCCAAGTACAGCCGAAAAGAAGTCATTTCCTTCAGAATCCTTTAACAACAATAAGAAACTGTTTAGCCAAATGTAAAGACCCAAATGCCCAGATAGAAAACAAAACAGTAAGGTGAATCTCAAAAAGCTATTGATTGACCTAGAAAACAAGCTACTGATCTATTTTCACAGCAATTTTTATATTAAACATGTAGATTTTTCATCTCTTCCTTACTGTCTTCACGCTGCAACTCTGCCTTCTTGAAGATGAACTACAGTAGCTAGGTTTCCTCAAGCACATGCATTCTATACACTCTAAACATCCATGAAGGAGTAGTACCCTGCCAAGGGCAAGCAAAGGAAATATTTTCAGAGGTCCAAACTGCGGTGAGGGGTGTAATTCTCGGTGTCATTTTATGAATTTGTAAATTTATTCCATTATTTCTTCTAAAAAAGTTTTTCTCTTATGTTGTTTCCAGAAAGTGAATCTTACCTCTTTCCAGCTTAGAGAAATGTAGTGTTTGGAGCTCGTCTTTCCAGACTGTTCTTTCTCACAAATATGTATCATGAGTATTTTTCTGTAAATAAAAAACACATCTGAGTATTTAACCACAACTTCCAATGAGATAAAAAGATATTTTCTTTCATCATTCTTTAAATACTAATTCATAATATGGGAGCAAATAACTATTTGCATTACTACGTGCCATAAGGTAAATACCAATTAAAACTGAAATCCTTTTTAAGGTATTTTTAATAAGTATATTAAAGACTATGGGCAAATTGCTTTTAAGAAAAAGGGAAAAAAATGGCAAAAAAAAGTTACAGATAAGTTAAGATGACTTTCAATACAGAACTCAGCATCAGCAGTGTGTGCCCCTGCAGTTATAAGGGGGTACACCCATTATAATTAATTATTGCTTTCTTTACTATTTTGTATTTTCAATATTCTATTTGCAATATTCTACTTTCAATAACAATCTAAATTTCAATTAATATAGAAGGATTACACTTTAAACCTACCACTAAACTCGTAAGGCAGCATTTAGAGATAGCAGTTTGTCTTTAGAGATGTATTTAGGGATGTTTTGTATTTTGTCTCAAGCTAAACATAATGAACATCAGCTCATGACTGATTCCTTAGTGCAGATTTCATCATACATACAGACATGTATGAACATTTATAAAGCCTTTGGGATTTGACTCCCTGACATAAAGAGAAACCTCACCCATCTTCTGTGTTCTGTATGTTTTGCATGTCTCCAACAAATATACAAAGCACTCTGCAGAAAACAAAGAAAAATATATACATTTACATCTACAAGTAATTTTTTTTCAATTAGTACAATTTGTTTAAAGAGTTTACATGTAGATTAGATGCATAAAACCAGAATGTATACTGTTTCTGAATTTGGTCTGCTAGAAGTATAAAGAAAACACATTTATGACAGGTCAAGGGAACTCCTTTTCTCCCACCAAATACTGGGGAGAAAAAAAAAAAACAAAACAGGAAAATGTCCCTAAGCCAAAGACAATTGAAATCTGACAAAGAAAACGTAGGCTAGCACAGCAGTCATCCTTACCAATGTTTTTCTTTTGGTAAGGCAAAAAGCTTTTGCTGGCATATACAATATTGTCTGTACTACATATTGAAAATGCTATGCGTATGGAGATGCTACTTGTTTTGAAATTAAGGTTTCAAAGGCAATTTGCCGTATTTCCCACACTTTTATTTTATTTTTACATTTTGTCACAGGGCCCCAGATGCAAAAGATACAAATTCACCTTTCAAATCCAAAACGAATAGTATGTCTTAGTGCAACAGCAACAGAAACAGCAGCTGTGGGCGATTCTGCAATTCCATTGCATACCTACAAAACATTTTTCATTCAGAAGTAATTAATGCTGCACAAGATCATGTCATTTTATATTTTTAACAACTGTATTTTTACTTCTTTACATGTATCATTCAAACAAAGCTACAGCAGCGTGAAAAGGGATCTTGATGATCTATCATAGCAGGGTTAAGAAAATATTATTAATTACTTTTCTACAGAAAGTCTGTATTTGATCATTATGCCAAAAGCTGTTCTATTACATCAAAACTATGGTGCTATGCTGAAAGGCAACTGTAAAAACAGCTTTTGCAGGGGGAGGTCATCTTTACCAGTTCTCTTGATAGTCCGCAGTTTGGATACATTCAGTGTGCCAGCAGGGAAATTGCACCAGAAATACATATCCTATGAAAAGGAGCTTGTCCCTGAATTCTAATTCTGACTCTTCCTTTAACCTAGGCAAGCTATTCCTTTCTGGAAAATACTATGACAGTACTATTCAGTCAACCTTTCAGTGTTCATTTGTGTTGTGTGGTGCTTTGAATGCTATATGAAAGCTAAGCAGGAAGATAATGCATGCTCCCCCTCCTCACTCCTCCTCTTTTTGTCAACACAAACCCCTCAGCTTAGCATCTGCAACTCATGGAAGGTTCTATATCTTTTTGCCAGTTAGCTGGGTTTTTTTTAATCTGTTTATAGGCTCTCCTAGAGGTATGTACAGTCTATAACATTGGAAATTTGTCCCTGAGATCTACATACATGACTTCCAACAGCAAGAAGATGGCTTACAAGAAAGAGGCCATTCTGGCAGCTACTCTTCCTTGCAGGCCTGGTAAGACAGAGGAAGACACCAATTTATTATGATGTGATAATATTTTGTTTTCTTGTTTTCAGTTTTTTCCCTTTGCTTCTCCAAGTTTTTACACATAAATACGAACATGCACCCTCTAAGCCTGCCTTCTCTTCATTCCTGACCCTGCAAGAATCAAAATGCTGAAGTGGAATTACTCTGTTCAGAATCACAGCATACAGTGGTGTTTTCAAGAGCTCCACTAAAGCAGTATGTCTGCGTGTGTGTGTGTATAAATGAAAATTTACTCTGAGTAAATTGTTGTACAAATAATGGTAAGTGGGTGCAGCTGCACATAGCATAGCATCTTGTAATGAAGGGTAATGCAGAAATAAACTCTGTCCTAAAGGCAAAACTCTGCACTGAGACAGGAAAATTTTTGACATTGCTTGCTCAGATTTGCTACTGCTCACTGGTGCTTGATGACCACCTTCTGCTCCCCTTAACTGGAAGAGTGAATGCCTGGCTCACCTGTATGTCAGAGAGTGATGAGAAGGTTGTTACTGACTCATATGCTGTGACTGCAGATAAGCAGGACAATGTCTTGTCCAAAGACCATTAGAAAGATGTCTTGGGCTTAACAGCGATCCCTAAATAGTTGTTTTCTCATCTTGCACACTCACTCTTGTAGCTAAGCACACTGTAGCTGAGATTAGTGGGGTCGTGATCTACACAGTAACTAATATCTGGATGACAATAGAGTAGAAGCAGAAATCAGAGGAATCCAATGCTTCCCTACCCTCCCCCCAAGATCAAAGCAGTTGATTATTACCTCCTTCTTAAGTATTTTATCTAGAATGGCCAACATACTGCCAAGAGAGAGCAAAGTTTTGTCCTCTTTCACAAGGTCTGCGTAAAAGCCACTGTAAAATAAATTATATGAAGAAAAACTAGGTTAGAGGCAATAATGCTTTTGAAGAGGACACTGATATGGTACTTCGTAGTTAGTATTGACAAGATACGTTTTGTATAGGTGCTACACATTCATTCCCAAAAATCTAACTCTAGCAGGAAGATGACAACACTGTTGCCTGATGGTCTTGAGCTCTATAAACCTGCCTCCATTCTGCTCTGGAAAGAAAACAAAAATGTCTGGTGATATTCAGGAAATACAGTTCTGTCAAAATTACACTTTCAGGACAAAAATTGAGCTTCTCAAATCAGAGCAGTTTGGTATTTTTTTCATCTAAAAGTGAACACAGAGCTTTAAGGCATCTTCCTAGCAAAATCTCTTTCTAAATGAATACATTTGCACTAACTGTTCTATCCCTATTGAAATAGTTTTCTCTAAAAGTATTCTGATTAGTTCTTTGAAGGACTTCAAGGCTACAAGTGATAACCAACATGCATGTCTTCATTTTTCAAAGAAAGAAACTCTGGCTATACTTGAGTAGACTAAGGCCAAAAAGATGACAGAGCTAGATGACAGTCTGTACAGACCTCTCATCCTCATAATTATCTTGAAACTTAAATAGATAGGACCAACCTGACAAGAGATTTTATTTCAGTTTTGTCCATTTCCTTCACCAACTGAACAGGTACAGGGAATAAATGCGCTGAACCTTTAGCATCAGTTGTTATTGCTGTTTTGATGGGAGGCACTGGAAATAGAATATTTTTCAAAAACCTTTCTACTTTGACAGTTTCATCGTTGTTAGTCATCTTAGATTCCTGTTCTGTGGAGGCCTTCTGTAGTAGGTGTGATTTGGTGCTCAGATTTTGTAAAAATGATGTATCTAGGGAAAAAAAAAAAAGAGGGGTTTCACACGTGTTAATTCCTGAGCAGTGTGTTAATATTTGGTTACATTTATTTACAAACCAGAGTACCTCTCCATTCATAGTATGCATATTTATTTCCATGCACTAGCTACAATGTTTCCTGCCACAAATGTTATTTTTCAGTGTTGCTACATTTGTTTTAATCTAGCGAAAACTCATAATTGTAATAAATCTTATGCACATATTTTTGACACAGAAAACAGCATCCTCCAACAAAAATACCAAAGCGCCATGTTTTGGTGCGACGTTTGCCAGCTTCAGAAGTTCTTTTCAGACCAGCTGAAGACATAGCCTTGAATGAAGCCTTAAAGTGCTTCCTGAGTACTTGACAAATAATTGGCAGTTCAATTATTTTAATCTGCTGGCATTAATCATTTTGAATTTCTGTATAAATCCATTTACCGATCCCATTTGCTTGAAGAAAGAGAAATTACCTTCATACATCAACCATTTCCAGTAGGGTTTATGTGCTGCTCTCACATTTTGAATAGATTCAACAGCACTACAAAAGAAACAGGATTAACAGTATCAGCCCTAATGAAAATACAGGAAACATAACATTTACCTCAGTGAAAAAGCAAAACAAAAAAATCCAACTGAAAACAAACAAGCTCTGGTCTATTCCAAGAATACAGAACAGAAAGAGAGAGAGAATGAAAGTCAACGGGCAGATTGCTTGGAAAGATTAGATTGAAGAGTCAAAGAAAAGTGAAGAACACATGCAGTATGTACACACGCTTACACACATTGAGTGAAATCCCAACCCTGCTGCTGGAGGAAGCATACCTGCCCCTGACTTCAGGGAAATCTGTATTTGCTCTATGTACAGAATGTAAAGATGTAATTAGATTCACTCAAAAGCAAGACTATCTGTTCAGGAAGCAAGTAAATCACATTCCCTGCTATTCTTTGTGTTGAAATGTCTTTTTTATTATCAGTGGTATTTGCAGCACTATAGGCAAATGGGCCTATTACGTTAGCTATCGTACAAACATAATTCAGGTCATGTTAAATCTAAAACAAATTCTGTGTACTTGGAGATTATTTGTAAGGTGTTCAGGAGCTGGGCTGATAAAATGAATAAATATGTAGTCAAGTCTCTATTACCCAGGATGATAGCAACCTGACATACTACAGTTGGTAGAGAAAAAAAGAGGTGATACAGGGGCTATGGGATGTACTGGGAGCAAAATAATCAGCTTTGCTCCATCACAGTTTACCAAATCCAACTCTGCCCACAGCCTGCTTATATCTACGCTGCTTCCCTGACTGATCTGAGCTCTGAGTTTTAACTAACACAGCCAACTGGTAGGTGCTGCCTTCTACCCACCAAAATGCATGAGGAGCATTACTGCTGAAAAAGGCACAGGACAACCACTGAGGTGGGAGAGACACTGAGGAGGGAACATGGAGATGTGGAGGAGATGGTACAGACAGGTAGAGAGAAAGACACTGGTTAGATGTGGGACTGATTCAGGCCCGAGGTTCAGAACGCTTTACTGGGTCAGATTCACCACTGTGCAAACACAATCTTACTGGCTCCAAAAAGAAGTTGGACCCTAAGTTTAATTATCTTAGTACAGCCCCACAGAGCAGAATGCTTTCACACTCCAGGCCTCGATGCTCCGAATTCCAGAAACACAAGGAGTCATCAAGACTGGCTCTGCACAGCACCAGCTCTAAGTGATGACAGCAAGGTTAGCTCCAGCTATTGCTGTACTACAGCAACTGACGTGGCTCTGGAGTCTGAAGAACTAATCCTTGCAATTACATACTTTCCCAAATATTGGCTGTTATTAACTGGCATTGCCTTGATTACAGCAGGATTGTCTCAGCCTTGAGTCAGATAGGTCTCTACAGGGTAACATGGCCCAAGGATAAATAGCATAAAATTATAAGCCATTAAGAAGTTCTTGAAATCGTTTCAGAAACAAAAGCATACAAAACTGTACCTTGGATGACTTTTTTGGAAAGCAAGTTATGCAAAGCAGAAATAATATATTATAAAGCATCATATTAAAACCTGGCTTCAGCAAAATGTTCAAAGCATGCATGTCTTTAGTCTCTTTGATAAATACATGGATTTTTCTAAAATTCTTCATATGCTTACCTTAGGCAAGGTGCCATTTCTCCAGTTATTTGAGGTACAGGATCTCCAAGTAAAGTTTTTACAGTCATGCAGACTGATTCAGACAATGACTTTAAGTGGTATCCACCCTAGAAAAATGCATTTTGTGTCACCTAAGGAACAAGTACTTGTAACATCTATATGAGTATCAACATGGAAAAGAAATTAAACTTTTGAAATATATCTGAATTTACAGAAACAGAAGATGATATGCAAGTACATCCAAGTCAATGATTTTCAATATGGAAACAGTAAGTCAGAGGCTACTTGCTGAACTTCACTGGCATCCCATGATTCAACTCACTTTATCATGGTTTGATTAATTTCAGAAATCAGTCATGACTTTCCCATGAAAACCCTGGAAACATGCGCCTTCTCCATTCCTAGCCATGATATGCCATCTTCAACAATTCTTGTGGAAGATTCCTTAGAAGGCAAATACTATCACTGTCCTCTAAAATGTCTGTACAAGGCAAATCTCCCACAGCCCAACACTTGTAAGATACGGCTGTCCTAATGGTTTGGCAAAATTTGGAGAGCAACTGAAGATAGGTTTACAACTGCTAGAGTGCAGATGATAGACTGCTTCCTGCATACCACCTGTGGAGCAGTCACATCATCTGTGTTAGGAGGGGATGCTTATTTGCACTTCAGCTTGTAGACAGAAATATCTACAACCACCTGCTGGAGAGAAGGACGATGGAAGAAAGGTCATGCAAAACAGACGTCAAGAGAATCAATTCATAAAGAGTTCACTCTTGGAGACCTTGTTGGCAGCAGTATTTCCACACACTTATTTACCTGAAAAGCCACCTAACATGCAGCACAAAGGAGGAGTTGAAATCTAGATTTCAAAAGGAGGAAACATTTTTAATTGTTTTTTTAAAAAAAGCTCTTAAAAAAACCAGCTTGCATAGAGGCTTTTAATCAGAAAAGACGGAATTTAGTAAGGGCTCCATCACTAAGTAAGAGTATATTTAGGTTAAAGGTTTTTTAAACTATCCTGGAGTAAGACATACTTGCAAAAACATTGGTAATGCAGCTTATTCACTAAATACATTTTAATGAGTTGGGGACTGTCCAGAGCAGCAATCTAGTCACTGTTCACAAGAACTGAACATATCTGTGGAGGATACATTTTTTTGAACAATGAGCATATGCTCTTCTCTTTCAAAATTTTAAGTTAAAAAAAAATCAGTTTTTAAGACATGCATTTCTTCTAATGTATAAGAGCATTGTCAAATCTTAGCTATTTTTGCATTCCAGATTCCCAAAAGAAAGATAAAAAGAATAAATTATTTTGTTAGGAATTTTCACTTCCTAGCTTCTAGCTTGTCCTATACGGCTCTAATACAAAGACCCTTCCTCTGGGAGTATGTTTCCAAAGTCTTTACCTCTAGGATGACACACAGCTTTCCATTAGCCAACTGCATCAGGAAATGTGTAAGGTGGGCAAAAATCTCAGGAGTGGCATTCATCTGACCCTAAATCAAAGAAAAAAATTTTAAGAGATAAAATCCTGAATCAAAAACATTGGCAAAAAACCCCCATACAATCTGAAATAGATGAGTCTAAGTTGGAATACTGGAACACTTGCCTCTCATTGTATCTAATAAAATGCTGAATCAGCTGCTTTAAAGGAAGGTACAAAATCCACCACAGTAATTACACCTATGGGATAACTTGTCTTTACATGTCTTGTTGTAGCATTAATGATCTGGGGTCAGCTTAAAGACTCAAACATGTATTTTTAGCTCGGTCAAAGTGAATTTCACCTAGCAATCACAGGAGATTTAAGAGGTAGGAATATTTTGCAAGCAGGTTCATAACTGACAACACAAAGGCCACAACAAGTTACTTACTTCAGGGTCTCCAATTCCAGAATCGTATCCAGAGGAGACAAGAACCAGTTCAGGATCAAACTGTTATAAAACAGACAGAGTTGTAGCACATTCTTATGTCCTATTTTCAATTTTGTACTGGCTTTCAACTGTACCATGTTCAGCTGTATTTTCAGCTAGAATATGAACAAAAATAAAGACTCTACTTGAATAAAAACTAAGATCACCCTTTTATACTATTTTCATTCCTGCTAGAAAAGTTACAGATCATTATATTGAATATTTAAAAGCTAATATTCCATAAATATTATTCAGTTGGTCAGGACATTATTCATACCAGCAGAAACAATGTGTTAACTGTGCAACTGGCAATTACTGCATTTCTACAAAATATTCAATGGTACCTGCTTAAGAAGTATTTAGGAAGTAGTCTTTGGTTTTGCTATTCAAACAGCAGAGCAGTAAAAAAATTACCTCAAAAGCCATTGGAAGCAACACATGGAAAAATGCAGCAAGATAATCTGAATTTCCCATCCCAACCTGCAAAATGTGAGAAATATAGGTCATGTTTTCCTGTTGGAATAACAAATATTTATGGTTCTTCAAGTCTTTAGGGAAAGAAACTATCAAAAGTTTAAGATAAGGGAACCTTATGAGGTCAAGTAAAACATCATTTAAGTAAAGTGCATAAATATCCAGCATTTTTCTCTGCTGAATGAGTATGGATGTAATCATCTCCTGAAACACTTCCTGTTTTGATGCCTAGGCAAGATACTGAAGAAAAAAAGAATATGTGTGTGTTTCTTGCTGTTTTGTTTTTTGGTTTTTTTTAAACTTTATCATATTCCAAGCCGTATTTCTCAGTAGGCATTCCACTGACATAAAGGAGATACAGTGTGCTAAGACATCTGCCACGCAAGTGAAGCAGCGCACTTCTCAGAAAGCATTACATAAAGTATGAGACAGAAAGCTATTGCATTTGCTTTGTTGTACTATAAACAACTTTTACCTTATTCCAAGGCAAATTTATGTTAAAACCTTTTCCTTTTCCTAGACCCACAGCATCATAATCAGATTCTTTGAGTGATGGCCAGAATTCCTGATGTTCATAGCGATGCCAGGAAAAATACAAAACACTGAAAGATACAAGAAACAAATCCAACTTGATAAAAATATTCTGAAACTGACTTTGTATCCTGAACCTGGTGGCTGTATTGACTAAAGGCATGAAAATAGAATCGTCCTTTCCCCTTAGTTCTCTTAATAGACTCGGACTGTGAAACTTGGTACAGTAGGTCCTATGCCAAAATTAACCTAGGACAACTGCTAAAAATGTATTGTATGCATGCAATCCCTTCACATCAAAGACAAGGCATTTTCAGAAGAGCAAACGTTTCTAGAATCTAATTCTGTGGCTTTTCAGAAAGCAATGTTTTATGCAATTACTACTTGAATACTTCAACTGAGAGATTCCTGAATAGAGAGAATAGAGGAGTTACCTGAATACTGTCACAGAGGGATCTTACTGCTGGCAAACCAAGGTAGTCATATTGCTCACTTTCTTTGTTATTCTTTACAGAATAGATGTACATAGTTCTTTCTGTTAGAATTTTCCCTCAATTTGGTAACAAGTAAAACCAATAGTGACTAAAATAGCAAGGAGAATGTTTCATGTTTTGTAAGATACTAGTTTTAGAAAGTTAAGAAATCTTACTCATTACAGAGGAAAGTGCTATTTAACCAGCTAACATAAGAAAATAAAATATCCTTCAAACCTTGGATCCTCTTCAAACATATATTGAGTTCCTTGCCCGTGGTGCACATCCCAGTCAACAATTAGGATTCTGCATAGATCAGTAAAAGAAAACATTGAGCGGAAGAACCACAGCATCTTGATCTCAATGAGGTACAGATGAATAGTGTTTCTCTGTCCCGAGAGTGACACGACACCCAGAAAGCTCTACACATTAATCTAAAACAGTATAATGTCAAACAGTTGTCTAAATGCCGTACTTGCATATGATAAGCTTCTCTAGGGTCAACTTACCTCTGTAGACCATATTTCAGTTTTGCATACTCTGCTGCAATAGCAACATTGTTGAACAAACAGAACCCATTAGCTGCATTTCTCTGGCTGTGGTGACCTGGAGGTCTAAAATAAAGTTTTGCACGGTTACTCACAACAAAGAAATTTTGGGGAGAAGTGAAGGCTTTCTCATGTATTTTCTTACCTTACCAATGCCATTCCATTGCACACTTTTCCTGACATCACAGCGTCCACCAGCTGCAAAGTTGCTCCTACCGCTAGTCTGGCACACCGATAAGTGTTCTGAAAAAGAGAATCTCTTAGCTGCCATCAATCACTCATCAGCTTGTTTTAAACTAATCACACATAACATGCGTTTGCACCCCAGCAGCAAATTGTCTTGACATAAGTCTACCCTACTGAGCTTGTATGCAGATAGTTGAAAGCAGAATTTTACAACACAATTTCCAATGTGCTTTCTACTAGGTTTATCAGTGATCGCCATATCCTTTATAAGGGTGTTCTCTCTGAAGCAGTTGAGAAACATGAGGTGGACATATTGAATTGACTGGTGGAATAACATGGCATCTTTGAGAATGAGGAATGAAACCTTACAGCAACAAAACATGAAAAGACTTCACCTCCATTACCTGGCACAACATTTAAGAGTGACTAATACCGAAATGCGATTTGCAGGTCACTAATGGTCTACAGTGACATTAAGTGACAAAAACAGAGCTAAAATGCGCTATACTGGCATGATGCAATTACAGAATAGATGACAGGACACTTAACCAATTTAAATTACAGCTTTATACTAAACATGAAACAGATAACAATAATGTCATAGATATATGTAAGTCTACTTCAATAGCAATACATGTTTTGCTAATTTTCCCCGACTTAGAAAAGTGCCATTCGGAAGCAGAAACACAAATACTTGTAACTCCCAATAGAGGATGCAGTTTAACTTACACACCGGATGAAAGAAAAAAGCATCATAATTTCCAGAGATTCTTTTCAGTTCCTCTTCGTTCATTGTCTGGGTGCTTTTTGCCACTTCCAAGTATTCCGAACTGCAGAGAAAAGAGAGATTAACACAACACTTAACAAAGTAAATAGACCTATAAGGGGTTTTTTTAATGCAAAATGTAATTAAAAATAACAGAATATATGTTAAAAGCGGCTTTCTGTGAGACTTCACAAGTCCAGTAGGTACTCTGGAACTCTAGTTACAGGAGATGGTGAAAAAATAAGGAGTCCTATGAAAGCAAGGGTTTTTGGTTGTCACTAAGAATATGACATTCTTTTCCTTTCTCCAGTGGCAAGAGCAATTAGTCTTACTTTCAAAAAAAAAGCTCTTTGTGCACCATGCAACAATCTGTTTTGCAATCCATCCTACATACAGATACCATTTCAACAAGAACTAAATTAGGATTCTGAGAGTCATCAGAGTGTGAATTATAACTCTGAGAATGTGTGCCTAGTGTGTCTTGTTCTACAGAAAACAAGTATTTGAATGAATCCCTTACCAGGTGGGCACTAACTCCCTCTTCACTAGTTCAGGAGTGCAATAAGTACTAAGGCACTAGAATCAATGTTTCCCCCTATTGTCTGCCACTGCTCTCCTGCCCTTGTGCATTGAGCCAGAAATGGAGGCTGGTGGCATCTACTCTCCCATCTGTGCCCTAATCGAGGACACAATGACCATATGCATTCCTCTAGGTGGACAATGCCAAACCAACCAGAATTTCACAACAACATGAGATGCACCAGTGCTGCCTAATGGAAATAAAGCTAAACAGTGGCTTCAAAATGAAGGTGTTAACAGGAATAAAACTGTATGAACCTCAATGACTATATAATTACCAGCTTAAGTTCATCAGCAGGCTCATAACTGTGAACACACACAAAACATTTTTATAGGAGTCATATATTTGTTTCAGCGCAAAAGTGTTTTAGAAAGGAAAGAGCTCTATTATCTCCAGCTTACCTATGGAAACCAAGACAAGACTTAGTGAAGCCGTTTGTCCCCAAGTCATCTAGCAGGAGCAACTCAACTGGGAACAGTGATCAAGTCTCTTCAGGACCCAATCAGCAATGCATTTACTATGAAAATAAATTGTATTGGTACACAGCAATAATTGCATTCTAACAAACAAGTATGTTCTGAGGAAAAATACTGTTCTGGAAACTGAAAATTTTAAGCATGACTTGGGATCAAGCTATGGTCGTCGTCACAGGTGTCAAGGCCCTGAGTGCATCCCTTTCCTCCTGGGGTTTGGCTGCTGGGTTCAGAACCAGCTTGGAGATAGAATAACCTTGTAAGAAGGAGCTAGAAGGAGCCTCAGTAGAGGTCCCTTGCAGTCAGCTCTGCTAAGAAGTCTCAGCAGAGGCTCCCCCTCATTCCATTGGCACCTGCTTTTAAAATAAGGCTCTCAGCCTTGGCTACACTGCAGATGTGTTGTGTAGCTGTGTCTTGTGTCTGGCCATGAACCCCACAGATCTGGACCCAGACCCTGACCTGTGGGCTGACTCTTTAGCTTGACCTCAGACCTGCCAGGTCACTGCGGCCTCGTCAGGCAATCTGAACTCATGGCTGACTCCAGTTACCATCACCAGACCTGTGCTGCTCGCCTCGCTTGCGTATTGTGGCACTGTGCCCTGGTCCAGGAAGCCACTGCCTCTGGTTGCTTTGTCGCCACGCTCTGCTCCTGACTCCCCTTGCCTTTCAGAGAAGGCTGCCCTTGCCGCTCCCTGACAAGGGCAAATGAGTGCACAAGCAACATGCAGAATCATCTGCAGTTGGTTGCAGAATCATCACACCAAGGTGACAAATGCCAGAGCAGACTTCATTGCCACGCTTCAGAATGGGTAGGCTGCTGTTCCCATGCTCTCTCCCCACAATTAGCTGCAAGGTTTTTCTGTTTGGTTCACTCTAGCTTAAATATGCTTAGGAGAAAGAGGAGGGTATTATCTTTTGAAAAGAATACCCATTTTTTTCTACACTTTTAAAAGTCTTTTCGCAATTTTTATTAGAAGTTTACTTTTAATCCTGCATATAAATCAGCATTCATTGCTTGAGAACCCAAAGAGTGACAATGGAGATTTATTGGAATAGCAGATTCGTACTTCAGCACCTACACCATACCCAGTATTATTTGTCTAACTTTGTGTGACACATTTTCCATTGCAATTACTGGAAGTCACTGAGTTTTGGAGCAGACCTTTTCCAACAGAGCAAAAGATAACCTGGAGGTATGAGATCTGTTATTTCATTGAATTAATCTGAACAGTGATGAAAGTAAGTTTCAGACCTGTGAACCAACAGGATCTCCTCCTCGCTTCCTTCTCGGACAGGCACGTGGACACACCTTTCCACAAGATGGTAACATTTAAGCTGCTCATAGGAGGATGACAGTCTTTCTGGCACTTCAATATCACAAGCAGGACTAAAAATAAGCAATAATCATATTATTACAATACCATACCAGCACAGCTAACAAATACACTTCATAATGCCTAGCTTTTAACTTCCCATTGTAAGAAGATTCATTACCCGCATGGAGGGACACGTGAGAGTAAAAGAAAAATAGAACCTTTAAATACTTTTTGTTTTGGAATTGAGCCAAAAATTTGTTCTAAAATATGTACACAGAAAAATACTTATGGTTCTTAAATAGAAAGGAAACATAATAGCATCCTTTTTTGTGAACTACAGACACAGGAATGCTGAAATGAAAAGCTGTAGATTACAGCGAAGGTTGAACACAGGAAAAGCGGGTTTGGGAGAGAAGGCAGCAAGGGACTGTTACTCCAAACGTTGCAAAGGTATGGTCTAATTTATGTAAATTCAAGCAAGTGGCATATACCAATTTCTAATTGAATTTAATCGATGGGTTTCAGCTGAGTAAGTATATCTACATATTTTTTTCCAAGATTGGTGATACTTTAGCTTTATAAACAATTTAATTAGCTTAAAATACTTTATTTAGGGGTCTACTCAGATGCCTAATGCTAACACTTCTTGTTAAGGCGTACCAGACCAGAGGGTTACAGCTTCTCAAACCCTACTTCAGATTACCATTACAGCATCAGGATACAAAGTGGGAATAAAAATGTTTCTCCAAAAGCAAAGGCTATTTACCAGGAAAATGACAGCGTTTCTGTCACCAGATATTTCAGATTACATTTACAAAATCTGCATTTACTTGGCACTTCTCTCAGAAGTCCTAGTAAGAATCTACTCATAAAAAGGACGGCAGTGACTTACTCACTCCAAAGTAGTTTATGAGTGGTCATCTCCTCATCGTAGATCAGCGCTGTTCCTGAAGCCATCGCTACAGACCGAACAAAACAAAAATCCCAGGACACGTATTTCAGGCAAGTGAGAATAATATGTACACACCTTATCTACTCGGTGAAGGATGATTTTTGCACTTTAGACTTTGCACTTACAGAACGAAATCAGAGAAAATCATTTAGGAGGAGCCCTGACAAGGCCGAGGGGTGAGGCAGCAGTGCAAAGGTAATGGCACAGACCTGGAAGCTGGATGCAGGCAGGGAGGATTCACCATTACCTGCATTTTCAACACCTCGGCTCCGGTGTTTCTGGTGCAGGTGAAGGGGTTATGCCATCTCTCCAAGCCCCGCCAGCCCACGTTCAGGGCCGTACGTGGGCCTGAGCCCAGGCCTGCGCAGGCCTCCTCACCCCGCCATTGCACCCAGACACTTGGTGTGGAACAGAAGCGCCGCTGGTGAAAGCGTCGGTTACAAAGCCCCGGAGTATGAAAAGCGGGGTTACAGACACCAGGGGTGGCACAACTGCAGGGACAACCGCTGTGCTTGAAACCTTACCGCTCTTTCAATGGCCCGACAGAGGCATCATTTAAGCGAAACAAAGAAACCGATGCGAAGAAAGAGAGATTAAAGGCACGGCTGGCCGCTCGGCCACCTCACCGGAGCCGCCCGAGGGCGCGTTCACGTGGGCCGCGGGCCCCTTCCGCTCCTCGCCCGCCTCCCGCCCGCGGGGGAAGCCCGGCAGCCCCGGCGCCCTCACACGGGGTCGCACGGGCCCCAGAGCGGGCCGCGGGCAGGCCCCGGCTCCGGAGGCGGCGAGGGCGGGAGGCCGGCGCCCCTCAGCGGCGCGGCCCCCTGCTTCAGCGCTTCGCCCCTGCCGCCGGCAACGCCTGGGCCCGGCCCGGCTCGGCCTCCCGCTCCTCCGGCGCGGCGGCGGCGGCTCTGGGAGTGTCCAGCGGAGTCCCCGCCCCGCCGCCGGCCCCCAGCGCGGCGGGCGGCCCGGCGGGAGCGGGAGTTTAGTTTTCAGTATGTACCAAATCCAGGAGCAAAGAAGCCCCGCAGCCCTGGGCCGCGTGGCGCCCTCTCACGGAAAGCGCCACGAAACAAAAACTCGGGCTGCAGCGATGTCTCCTTCGGTGTTGGCAGGGCGAGAGGCCTCTCGCCCTCGGCAGGCGCCGCCGGGCGCTGGGGCGGCTCCGGCAGGCCCGGAGCGGGCCGCTCGCCGCCGGGCTGCCCGAGCCCCCCGGGAGCCGCCCCGAGCGCCCCCGGCCGCCCCCCCCCCCGGCGCCTCCCCGAGCCTCCCCGGCCCCCCCCCGGGCGCAGCCGGCGCCGCGCGGCGCGGCAGGCTGCTCGTTAAATATTTCCCGGTTTTCCTGCAGGGACCAGCACAGGCTCGGCAGGATCAAATGAACCGAGGTTTCCAACGACCTACTTTTTTTCTAAGCAGTGACTTCATGATACGACAGAAACTCAATATAGGTCCTTTCAACTTTTTTCCCTCCGTCCCTACTAGTTTTCCAGTTGATGGTAGAAAGCGGTGGAGCAGGCGTCACCAGGAGCGTGCACACAAACCTGCGCTTACCGGGGACTTACTGCGATCCCAGATCATTACAGATGGGACTTTTAGAAAGCTAGAAGACCGTAAACTTTTCCCATATGTGTTTCAAGAAAATATGGCCATAATAGATGCAGTATCACTGAAATATCTTCTAATTTATGTATTTTTGATTACCTGTTCTTGGGTCTATCTTATTTATACGTGATATATTTATAACACTATATATGACATCTTTATAAAACTAAAACTGAGTCAAGTTCTGTCCATCTTCATGTGGTCTTTAATGTCAGGTGTCTTGCACTGGCGATGAGGTTGCTAATCATGTGGCCCCTGTAATATCTCGCATTTCTTGGATAATATCACTCCGTTATTTCCCTGCAGCCCACTTAGACAGCTGGTAAGGATTCTCCATTGGCTTTTTTAACGTCTCTGAAAATGGAAAGGGACCTCTCAGTGTGTGTGTCTGTGTGTGAGGCTATTTAGATTCCAGTTGCACTGTGTTACATTCAAGGTGGTCACGCAAGAATAAAAAGTTTCAAAAACTACATTTAGCTGATGCTCCCAGGCGTTACCACTGAGATGTTTGTCAGCTCTGTCATTGTAAAATGATGCCCAGTAACCAAATCTTCTTGTAGCTGGGGACACCTATATCATGCTTACAGTTACTTATTCCTATTTATTCCACCTTGCATCCAGCAAAAACGACCAGCAGAGGGCTGCCTTCTTTTAAAATACTCTAATGGGAGAAAATGAGGTGGGTGGATTAATGAAACATTAAGCAAGGGAAAGTTTAGGTAACTCGAGAAAATGGCAGAGCGGGCAGTATAGAAAAATACATTAAAGGTAGTCAGCTGGATTGAAACTGTTTCATGCCAGTTTTTGCACATATTACAGAATATTTTTGAAATAACTCAAAGAACATTTATACATGCTTGGCCAAGTTTGAACTTGATGTGAATAGCTGGAACACTACAGAAAGGAGGCCTGATAACACAGGGGTTTAAGTTCAGCTCATAATACAATTTAAAAGGAAATTAAGACTTTACATTCCACTTATAGTACATTCCTATTTACAAGAGAGGTTTGGCATGAGAAGTATAATCATCTTTTTACAAATAACACGATAACTATTTACAAGCATTTGTGGTATCTCCACTTCTGAGTGGCCAAAGTCAGCTGGGAGTCCCTCCTCTGCCAGCGATAGACCTGATTTACTAAAACGATGCCCTCTTCAATATTCCCCACAAGGAGATACACCATGGGACGATGGGTCAGAGTCATCCTCTGCGTACAGTTTTCATTGATTAGCAGCCACTGTTGTATCATACTCTGAGTTTCATAAGGCAAGAGTGAGCCCTGGGTGATGAATTCCACTTGGCATTCAATGTTATACTCTTGGTCACCAAATACTGTTCTCTTTTTGGACAGCTTTACTTTCACTGCTAAGGAAAAAAAAGGAAACATGTAAGTTACTCTATTTACTCAAATGCAGAAGGAAACACTACCAGTGAAAGCAGGACGATTCCTTAAAAATACTATTGTAGTTTATGCTGATAGAGTACAGCAAGGCCTTCTCTAACAGCAGTATCAGTTTTAAAATATTTTTTTAAAAGTATGTTATGTACTAGAGAATTTTTTCATGGAATTGTGGAGAATTTTTTCACAAAGGTAAATAATGTATTTTTACCATTGCCATGTATGTTAGACACTGTGGCTAATTAGATATTGTAAGCTGTTGGCGTTGTTCTCGTATCCCGAGGCTGCCCAGCTTGCCCAAGCAATTCTCCTGAAACTCACTTTGTCCATGTTATGAACCCCTCAGCAAAAAACAGCTAGTAACACTTGCGGGTACCACCCTTTGAGATATTCCCTTTTCATTACAGGCATCGACCTACCCCACTTGACTCCACCAACACTTTTTAGCATGAAATTGCTCTACAGCGCCTGATCCAAAGCCAGCTGAAGTCACTGGGAGTATTTGCCCTGACTTCAAAGGGCTTTGCAGGAAGTTTCTAGGGCAAACCCAAAAGTATTGCCTGTGATTCCAGTAAGACAACACAAGGTAAATATATATTTTATTGATACAATTTTCTGAGTCTCCTTTTCAGTAAGCTATGTATCGCAAACAACTCATGCACACGAGTAACAAGAACACACTGTTCACTGGTGAAACCAAAGCTTTACTTTGGGTTTAACCACTAATAAAAGGCAAACCTGCTTATTTGGCTGCTTTTGCCAGAAATATTTTCTGTAAAGCATGTTGTACTACAGTGTAGCCAAATAGGCAAGAACAGAAGAGCTATTTGGTTGTAAAATAGATCATTAGATCTTTCATGAAAAATAAATCCTCCTTATTTTTTTATTAGAAAGAACATATTCTGATAAACAATATAAAGTTAGGTCAGCAGCCAAACCTTTAGGATTAAGACTTCGAAATCCCAGCAGAAACTGTTAGTTATCTTAATCCTAATTTTAAAGCATTTCAGAAGGAGAGCTGTTAGCCTCTTTAATAGCAGCCATACTAGCAAGGACTTACCAAAGTTACTGTCACAGAAAACTTCAAGAACTCTTTTCTGCGTAAAGAATTCCTCCACTGCTGGGCAGGCCTGGCAGGCAGGCTTTGGTAGGGCTGGTAAGAAATGACAAAGTTTCATTGTTATCTTTTAGAATCTCTTGTATTAATTTTCTACTGTCAAAGCTGAGAGCTCACTGTTTAACCACAGCGATGACAGAGAAAATACACAATTGGTCAGTGATAATGTAAAAGTCTGCACACTTCTCTGAAAACATGGGTAGGGATGAAAAGGAGTTTCATTTTCCGTGCCCATTCAGTCCTTGTTCAGACTGACAAGTTCAATTATCAGCATGGAATACAGCATCATTATTTTTCCTATGGCTAAGGTGGGTGGGGAGGGGGTTAGGTGGGTGGTTCTGGCAGTGATCCCGCGTTCGGCTGCGCTAGGATTGTGAATATATGAATTCGGGTGTGCCATTTATCTGTGATAAGAGCCATTAATAAGTCTATAAAGAGACCTCAAAATAAATCAAATAGAGTGTGCTGTCGTGGGTGTGATACTGCCCGTAGCTGTGTTTCAGGGTGATAATCGCCTTCCTCCTCTATCTGAGCATAGACTATCTACACTTTATTTTGTTGAAGCGATGCTGGTTTACACCATCTGAGGTCTGCTGCAGCTTACATGGCAAGTACGAGCACTTCCCTGCCATCTGGACAAACAGGGTGAAGCAGTACGGATAGACACAACTCTGTTTACAAAATCACAGAGTGTCTGGGAACAGTGTCCCTTGTACCTCTTGACTCCCAGGAGCCCAGAGTACGGCCGCCCTTCCCTCTGCCATCTTCCAGCTACCTTTGAGCAAGTGTTTATATTCCTTTGTAAGAGACGCCAGGCACATGTCCTCGTCCGCGGGGAATCGATCGCAGTCCAGACTGTCAGGCCAGGGGTGTCCGTGGCAGGCGAGCACGGGGGCACAGCTGTCACGGACGGCAACACACATACTCCTACAAGGATGGATAAACCTGTTGCCGGAGGAAATACCAGGCTGAATCAGTCAAACTCACTCTGTGATAACAGAAACTTTTGCCACAGCGATTTCTGTGCAAAGTACATTGTCTTTGCTGATACTGAACATCCTTCAGCAACAGTATAGTTCTCAAAGCGGCAGCTGTGCAAACTATGCAAGTGGTCTGTATATGGACTGGACCGTGCTTACAGGAGCAAGTCACAATTCTAAAAGTGCTTGTATTACAACCTAAGAAAAGCTTCACCAAGAGTCTGGTTCTATTCGTAATACGTGCTTCAACCCTAAATTAACAAGAATAAAATTTCAACTGTAACAAATTAAACCATCATATTCTTGGACAACAGCATTCATTTCCGCAAAGCAAACTAAAGTTGAAGTGGAACAGGTTTTCAGTACTTTTCTTTCCAATAAGTATGTAAAGGTTAACAGAATTATTTCAGATAAAGTGGAGATCACCTTTAGATTACGATAAACATGCATTTCATTTGATCCGTGCTCTGGCAAATAAAGGCTGGAGTTTTGTACTGTGCTGTGGTACTTACGTATCTAAACAGATGGGTGCAAACAGGGAGCACAGGAATGTCCTCACGTGAGGGTGACAGTCCGTGTGTGCAAGGTGCTGCCAGGTGGTGGATTTTAGGATAACCTCTGCCATGCTTGTGTGTCCCATCAGGTTGGGAAGCCTCATTTCGGAGTACCCAATCTTGTGGCACATATTCATCTCCTTGGGTATCACTACACATTTCGTGGATAATCCAATGTCAAAGCCTGTTGTCACTCTTAGGCAACCACTCAAAGCAAAAACAAGTATTTTTGCAGTCAAGAGCATCTTCCAGTGACTCCTGGGCTGCTGAGCAGGGAGCTGTCAAACCCCCCAACCGCAGGGGCACACTGAAAACCTTGTGGCTTATATACCCCAAGAGCTTAACAAACCATTGGTTATCAACTGCTTATCAAATCACTCGAGACAAGACCAGGCCTTATTGCCTATTCAAGGGATTGCTGTGATAACCAGGGAGGTGGAGACAAAGTATAGAAGCATGTTCCCTAAAGACACAGATTTTGTATAGCCTTTCACATGTCCCATGGTGTCAGTTGCTCCAGCGTGCTATGTGGCATATTGAATTTTGACATCTAGAAGGTTTGCTATGTGCTTTCTAAAACAAGTTAAGAGATCCCCCCAAAAACGGTTGGGCAGACAAGCTGTCTCCTGGGGCTGCTGTGTCTCCTTTGTTTTCAGACACTGCTGACAGGGCAGAAAAAAACAGCCCAGATTGACTTATCAAGTGAAAATGTTTTGCTTGTGCTAATTGCTCATGTCTCTTCCACTGTTTTACAATGTAGAAGAGGTCCTTTCTTTATTTGGTCGAGTGCTATAAAAGAGACAGCCTCCCGCTATTAGCCAAGTATTTTGTCTGGAAATTTGGATCCCTGTCCTGTGAGATGCTAAAGGTCCCAACTTCTGTTACTTTTAATAGACACCCAGAAATACAAAATTGTTTTACTGATTGGAGTATGTGCCTGTCAGATGGCTATGGAACTCTCATCCTTCATTTATTCAAGTTCAGTGGTAAATTTAGTATTGTAGGACTATCGTGGCTATCATCAGTATTTATGCAGAGTGAAGACAGTTACACATATGGAGAAACATTTTTATTATTTCAAATTAACCTGGCTGTACTTAAAATTGCTCAAATAATGCAGCTTTTCACCTATTTATTAATAAATTATAATTACATGAAGCTGTATGAAAGCAAATGATACCAGATGTGTACTTCTCCTGTTTGTAGCACAAAAAATAGGATTAAATTTCTTAATTTAAAAGTTAATAGAATTACTGACTGAGCACTTCATTACTGTTCTCAGTATAATACTGATAAACAGCTCTATGCTATAGAGAAGTTGGGGAAACAGTTAAGGTGACAGAGGGTCTCAGTAATGTGTAGCTTAGCTCTTCTGAATAGAAAAGTCATATTATTAGTTAAAAAAGTTGAAGACCTAAACAAAACATTTTGTGGACATTTTTTATTTGAGGAAAACATTTTTCCAGTGAGTTATGTGTGTTAATTTTTATTTCCATTTCTTATTACATGACTTGTTAGCAGAAATGTTTAGATATTAATAATAGGTAGGCAGATCTACTGTAAAATATCTGGCTTGATTATGAGTATGTTCATAATAGTGTATCAACTAGTATCACTGATGATTGAAATATGTTTTTCAGAAACAGCAGCTTTTTGTGCTTATACCTGGATGTAGCATATTTAGACAATGTGCTACATATAATTTACAACTTTATACCTAAATGTTAGATTATTAATCCTAGTATCTTTGAGATCAATGACAAACCGCCACTGATTCTTCCTTAGCTCCCTTCTTTACTCTAAGCTACTGGGAAAATGTCAGTATTTGTTTGAATATGTCAGAAAAAAAATGACAGCATGCAAGGTTCCAGGAACTAAAGACGTATTTAAAAGAATTGACAGTTTTTCTTTTCATGTTTTGTTGCTAGCTTTGTGTTTTTTCCAATAAATGTGGTTCCTCTGTACCTGTTGCTTCACTTGAAAGCAGAGGAACCAAATACCCAACCAGGCTGATTTAAGCCTGATGAAGCACCTCATGGTAGCATCCCCTTGCCAGGTGCTCTCTGTATTCCATAAGAAGGTGAAGAGCCTTACTAAAACTGTGTGCCCCCCTTATCCAGCAGGCTTCTGCATCCACCCATGTTGCTGATGTCTTTACCAAGCCACCCCATAATTTTGTGAAATCAATCAAATTCCTCTCTGGCCCCACTAGTATTTTTCCATAGTGCTTTTCTCATCAGGCTGTTACCTGAAAGTAGGCGGCAAGATCTCTGGTGAAAGAAGCCCTTCTGTTGCATGTGGGGCATGGTATTACAGGCACATTTCTGAGTGATATAAAATATATATTAAGAAAGAGTATTTGCTCTCTCAACTATTTAGATGTTTTTCTCTGCGGCTGCCTTGCAATCTACAAAAAAACTTGATTCATCCTAAAACCTGAGTCAGCTCTGTTACTCCAGATAATGAGGGGTTACAGCTTAGCTGTGCTGGCACTGCCCTGCAAGAACAAAGAACGGGCCCTACTGTGCTGCCGAAGGGGCTTGCTCTGCCCCGTCCCACCATGGAGTGCCTTGCAAACTGCCTGTGCTGGGCAAGCTCCGGCTGTACCCGAGACCAGGCGTGCTGGGCTGTGTTACAGCAGGTTGGGTTTTGAGAGCTCCCTCTGGGCCACCACTGAAGGACAGAACAGAGACGAGAGATGAGGATCACAGAATGGCAAGGGTTGGAAGGGACCTCGGGAGATCATCTAGTCCAACCCTCCTGCTAAAGCAGGGTCACCCAGAGCAGGTTGCACAGGACATCGTCCAGGTGGGCTTTGAATATCTCCAGAGATGGAGACTCCACAACCCCCCGGGGCAGCCTGTTCCAGTGCTCTGTCACCCTCAAGGTTAAGAAGTTCTTCCTCATGTTCAACTGAAACCTCTTATGCTTCCATTTGTGCCCATTGCCCCTTGTCCTGTCGACGATCTAATAAGATGATCTCATAAAAGCTAATACCTCTTCTGACAAACTTTGATTCCATGTGTACCTCTGAGTCACCACATCCTACTGGGGCTTTGCAGGGGGTAGTTCATTTATGAGCCACCGCAGAGCTGTACCTTAAAGTTTCTTTTAGCCTCAGATATGTCTCAAAGGAGGCCAGCTATCTTTTGATGCTTTGCTTTTGGTGAACTGACTTCCAGTGGGTCATCATTTTGTAATGCTAATGAAAATAATTTTTCTCCATGTGAGTGCAGTGGCATCATTGGAGGCTGAGGGTCTAACCACATGGGAGGGTTGAGGCCTCAGCGGGTCGGGAGGGAGCTGCACCTCACTGCTCGGCCACATCGGGCACGGTCCATCGGCAGGGAGCCCAGGGGATTCGAGTGCATGGGGGAAACTCCATGGTTGTGCCATTGGAAGAATGGCAAGCCATCTGCTTTGCTTCTGTTTCTTCTATTTTTCTTGCTGTTTTGAGTGAAGTAGCCATTCACCCAAGGAATAGCAAGACTTTACATGGTTGTTAGGAATGACAAAGCTCACTTGAGGGCTGAAGGATCTCCACTGGCTCCAAAATCAAAATATATACGAATGCCTTTGCTTGACACCTGTGACTGCACTGGGTTTAAGGCTGGATCTGAAGCCAGAGCGTTGTCCGTAATTCAGTCATTTCTCTTGCCATCTTCTGTCAGGAAAGAGCATCATCTGTGGGAGCTTCTGATTACTCTCTCTTCTGACAGTCACGGGGTTCAAGATCTTAGCCAGGTCACATTCCTTACCCTGTGCCATTTTCAGTGTCATCATTTACTAAGGAATTTGCCGATCTGACACTTCTTTTCACTGCGCTTACAAGCTGCTTTGCAGCAAGGGAATGACTTTGGCTGTGCTTCTGTTTTGGCTTAATTATTTTGATGTCCTTCATGAGCAGATGCTACCTTGAAACTTGGTTTGACAGCAAGTCATGATCATTTATCACTTTTAGCAGGAGTCTTGCAGAACAGTTATTAAAAATGAACATGCAAAGAAGATTGCCATTGCTTGGAGAGTGCTTCAGGTCAGTCAGGTGTGGACTCCTGGGCAGCAGCGTGAGCTGCAGCACCCGCCTTGCTGTGCCATAGATTCTCCTTTTTTGCAAACACTCAGCTGCTCATTGACTTGGTGTGGGGAAAAAAAAAAGTCAGGCAAATATGCACACAGCTTACTTTTGGGAACAAAGAAAACTGTGATTTACTGTTGCCACACCAGCTAAACATTCAGATTACACAAAAGCTGGTGGGGCCTCAATATTTCTAATCGTAGTGATATATGCTTGCAGAGGTTGCTTGGATAAAGACTGTCTAAAATGAAAAAAATTATTACTTTAGCAAACTATCAAGAGAATCGCAGTGTCTGCATACATTTGGAGTGGGCAGCATAAAATACAAGACCCAAGGGTTTAGAGAAACTTCTGTCTCAAAGTCTGGAGCCCAGCTAGTGCTCTTTGAAACTTCTGAAGTGGTTGTTCCCTTAGCCATGGGCTGTATTTATTGGTCCTGGATATGAGCAACAGTCACCTGCTGATGGGCCCTGATAACAGGAACGGGGGCTGGAGGCTCGCTGCCTGCTCACCTCTGTGTCGTCTCCTTTGACTGTTACCAGACAGAGATTAACCAGGAGCCACCCATCAGACCCCAGTAGGAAATGGGACGGAATTTTTCTTCAAAGAAAGTAGGGGCTTGAGAGCAAGCTAGCAGATGTGGGGATTCTTGGTTTTAATCTAAACATTTGTTGCAATGTTCGGCTGGAGTTGTTTCTATCTGAAGTCTAATTGCAGGGGTGCAAGGCTCTCAGAGGAGGATCGAAGCTCTTAACTCAGCACCCCAAGTCGCAAAAGGAGGCTGGGGAGAGGTGGTCATCACCCTGGTGACAGCTTTGCTGGACCAACATCCCCACTCTATGAGGCACGATTTATTTCCTAACATTTCCTTTGCTTTATTAAAAAAACAATTAGGCACGAATGGTATCTGTAAAGCAGTGGAGGAAGAGTCATAGATGGTTTTGAAAGAGCCTCGTTAATTTATGCATCACAATGGCTTTAGCACTGCTTTAATTTTTAAAGAACAGAAATACCATATTTCCTTATAAATCTGTAATGCAAATAGTTAACGGCTCACTGCCCTGGCGTGCTGAGCTCTGTCCTTATTACTGTTAATTGGTTACCTGAGAGGAAAGTTTGTTTTAATAATGAAGGAGAAAGTGGATGCTTTGGGGGACCCAAACTTAGTTTCTGACTCTGCCACGAGCTTCCTGTCGAAGCTTTCATCCCGCTGCGTCATACTCCTCCACATCCAGACTCTCATGGTTGACACTGCAGGGCCAGGGGGTGGGGGGGATGCTGGAAGTTAAATGCATTTGAACATGAAACATTCAGATACTACAAGAGTGGGGAGGAGGCACGCAAATACCCACGCAGGTTCCAACAGTATCACCTAAAGGCACAAAGGTGCTGAATACTATGCAAAATCCGGGGAAGCAGCATTTCCTGAGTAGGCCAGGTAAGTCAGGGATGGCAAAGGGAAGGTGAGTGGCGTTGCTCGTCAGTGTGTGGCTAACGCAGGCATACAGCTCTGAGCTTTGCCATCGCAATTTGCATTGACCCATTCAGCTTTCAGGTCTCTTGCCCAGCACTATTTGGGTCTGCTACCCTGGACAAGTCGCATGAAGAGATTTTAGGGGAATAACTGAAATCCTGTGCTGACTTACTAGCAGCATGCTCACAAAGCTGCATTCAGACCACCTCCTGTGTGCTGCGCGGCAGGGCCTTTCGGTGAACACCCTACTGGTTAAACGCAGTGTGAAGCAGTTTGCTTTCAAGGTGGCTGAAAGGAGGAGCGAAGCGCTGGAATAATTATCATCAAGGAAGTGGAATTTTGCTCTTCAGTCATAAGCAGCGCAGCAGGCTCCATAGTGTTGCTATTTTTGCTCCAAATGACGGCTTTCGGGTGAGAGCAAAATACAGTCTGTCTGTCTGTAGGTTTTTACACTACTGATCATGTACCAGATGAGCACTTTCCACAGAGAGCCAGTGGTAATAGCCACTGCTCTCTGTTTTCCCCCCAGGTGAAAAATTAAACTTCTTAGGGGTTGGGGTTTTTTTGTTTTGGTTGGTATTGGTTTGCTGGTTTGGGCTAATATTGCCTATTTTCCTTTTTAGTTTTTAGTCAGTTTTACTGCGTTTCAATTTCGTTTTGCTCTGATTTAATTCTGTGGAAGAACCATCTGACAAACAGGGTATCACATATTTCAGGCCCAATCCTTGCTCTGCAGAAAAGCTCCTGTTTCTTTTAGACTTAAGCAGCTTTGCAGTCTTTTGGCAGTTGGGCTAATTCCGGTTTTCTCTCTATCATATTCCTATTGTAGCTGAGTCCCCTCTTACCCATCATGACAAGCAACTGCAAAGGAAAGAAAAAAGCAAGGTTAACCGGAGAGCGCCCCGAATCATTCCCAAACCTCTGTGAACAAAAGGGAGTACAAATCCTCTCAAGACTGTTTCATAGGAAGGCAGGGGAGCAGCTGTTTGGGCTGCAAGTAAACAGCAAGTACATACCAAGTATTTGTAGTCCACTGAGAAAGTAAACAGGGTCGTCCCCTGTTCCCCCTGAACCTTTCTTTGTCTGTGGCCTGTAGCCAGCTACTGATCATCGAGATAAGAGGGAAACACATTAAGTCTTGAAAATTATGTCTGGCTTCTGGCTGTCACTGGAGATAGCTCTATCAGTTAAGCAAGGAAAACTGCGGGTGAGTGCTCCGCTGACTCCAGCACGCCTGGAGCCCGTCCCTTTTAAGTCGCTCGATGGCATTTTGCATCTAACTTCCATGCCTCCCAGCCGCCCCAGCACCTGAGGTTGTAACAGTACATGGCAGGCCAAGCTCCCTTCCCTTGAATGCTGTGGGAATCAGTGGACCCGAAGCATCTGTTTAAAAGGCAAACTTCAGCCCAAATGCTTTGCTGAATAAGCAAAATTAAATAATGTCTGCAAGGTTTCTCAAATAAATAAACGCGCTTCAAATATCTGAATTAGATATTAATGGCCAAATCTTCTCCAATCAAAATTCCCTCTGGCATTAGCATGATTTTTTTCTTGAATAATGGTGGTAAAAATGCAATCTCTTTCCAGGCATTTAAAATGTGTTTAAATCTAAATAATCAAAACAAGTGTTCCTGTTGCAAATGTTTTTGGTGAACTGAGATTAAAACAAAGATTTGCCGAGAAATAGTCAGAGTTACACCCTGGACATGAATTTTGGATTCTGGTCTTTGGAATCCAGGTAGCTTTTTTTGGTTATAAATTTCTCTCCAAGCCATGACTCACATTGTTTTTAAGGGTGTAGATTTACATTTTAAAATTTCAAAAAGAAGATAAATCCTAGCCTTTATTTTTAAGTTTCTATGGCAGAGTATTTTTTGAAAGAGATTTTTTTTTTTCCCTAAAAACATTTGCAAACTTTTTCATTCAAGTTCATATGTGCATACTGAACTTTGGGTGGCTTAATTAAAACTAATGAGCTGTGCCCTGAACTCAAGTGCGTGTGTAAATAGTCAATATTCAAGAACTGCTTTGGGACTCACAGAAAAGGAAAAATGTTTTTAATTGTGGCAATTACAGATTACTTGAGAGAGTAACTGCTTCACAAAGGAGTGTGCCCATGCCTAGGTGCGTGGTTTATAATTGCTACCTGACTGCTATGCAAATCATTCTTGTCCCCTCCGTTACTCTGGATCATCACAGGCAGTGCCAGACATCAGGTGTGATAACGGCTTAACCGACATCCCTTCTTTTCTGAAGCAAACCTTTACGATTTTCCCTATGTTGTCATGCAGGGATGGTATCCCTGTAAACAGTCTGTAAGTCGCCTTGTCCATCTGAGAAGACATCTAGCAGAACAATTATGTAAAAGTAAGTAGATTTTGCATCTTAAACACTTACTAAGGCTTTGTAATACAGACCCTGATGGGGTTACATAGTGCCTTCTCCTAACACTGTGATGCCGGGCCCTGGAAACCTGCAAACCCCTCAGCAATGGCTCCTGCAGAGAGCATTGATATTGCCATAGCAATTCCCGCAGCAGGCCTGAGAGCCAAACCAACGGCTCCATCCCCACTCCTCCATTTGGCAGCACAGCCCCACTGGTATTCATGGCAGACTTTACATCTTCTGCAAAGGGGGAGAATTCCAATTAAAAAAAAAACCAAAAACACTCAAGCAAATCAGTCTTCAAGCAGAAAACATAGATGCAATATGCTTTAGAAGAGATGGGGAAGAGAATAAGTTTTTTCTTTCTCAGGGCCTTCAGTCCCTCAGAGGGCAGGTGGGAGGTTCCTTCTTCCCTTTCACCATGGCTTGTGTCGCACATTGCCTCTATTGAGATCAAAGACATTTGGTTTCTATTACCCTATCTTCAAGAGAGCTTCACTGATAAAGAAGTCTCCACCCTAATGATTAAACCCGATTTGGATTTAAATATCTGGGCAGAGACCTTTGGGCTGCAGGCCAGGATTAGAAGGTCCATGACACTAACCCCCATTTGCTAATCTGGATGCAGACCATGCGTGGCCTGCCTGTGAAACGTCGTCATTTGGCTTTCACAGCCCTTTGCCCTCATCCCAGGGCGATCTTTTTCTTCCAGTGGCGCTACTGGGAAATGAAATGGAGATGAATCCATCCTAAATAGCCACACAACAACAAGAGCTGAATAAATAAGGAAAAAGTAAAGAGCAATCGTTTAGAAAAGGATCAGTCAAAATCAAACAGAACCTAAACGATCTCTAAAACTGTGGTTTACTTCTAATTAGTTTATGAAGCTCGGGCAGGGAGAACTGGAGAAATAATTAAATTTAAGGTTAATCAGGAGAGGCTGATTTTTTTTTTCTTAGGAACATTTTTGTTCTCTAAATAGCATTAAGGGTTTCATGCTGGTTGCAGTGACCAAAGATTGATAAATCTATCCACAGGAGGCTCTTTTCATTATGGAAACCATAGAGGAGTAAATAATTTAGAGGAGAAGGTATTTTGAAATTAGACTCAGGAGCATCCAGAGACAAAAGATTTGTGATTGCAGCTCTAGTTTCAGACCTTAAAAGGAGCCTGTTTGCCTGACAGCTTCTTTAGCTTTTTTCCCCTGGTAATGTCTGATAAAAGCTATCACCACTCCCCGTAAGCCTTGCCTTGTTATATCTACATCTCTACTACAGCATTACTACTGTTAAGTGTAGTAGGGCAGGAGAGCTTTTTTTGTTTGGCGAGAGGAAGACATATTTTTAGAAAATACATCCAGAGAGTGTAACCTGAGCACTCAGTTGTGTGGTTAAATGCTCTGTATTTTTCTTTTCTTTTCTTTTCTTTTCTTTTCTTTTCTTTTCTTTTCTTTTCTTTTCTCTTTTCTTTTCTTTTATTTCATTTTATTTCATTTTATTTCATTTTATTTCATTTTATTTTTTTTTTTTTTTTTTTCTTTTCTTTTCCTCTTCTCTTCTCTTCTCTTCTCTTCTCTTCTCTTCTCTTCTCTTTTCCTCTCTTCTCTTCTCTTTTCCTCTTCTCTTCTCTTCTCTTCTCTTCTCTTCTCTTCTCTTTCCCTCTCTTTTCCTCTCTTTTATTTTTTAACAATTGGGTGAGATTTTGCCGTCCTTACTTATGTTGAGTAGTATTATTCATCCTGATATTCTGTGAAAATGGAATAGAAGTACTGGAGTTATTGGCAGGCTGATCCTGTACCCAAGGAAGGCAATGACAGTTTCCATAACCCATGATTATGTCCTAAAAGCCAAGATTCTGCCGGTTTTGCTTATGCTGAGTGTTACGATACATCCTACTGATGTCAGTGCAGTTCTCACGGCATACCTTGATGGGAGCAAGGCTGACAAAGGTGGCCAACAAAAACAGGCCACCCATCCCACTCTTTTTTGGTGAATTATCTTTCAGGAGATTATATAAAAAAGTTTGTTTTGGGAACATGATATTAAAAAAGGATTTGGTATGGAAGGTACTTTGCCCTCCCATATCGTTGACTGAGTAAAATATCCTCATCCTAATACCTTGGCTCCAGCAAGGGACGCTGCAGGTGCTTATGCCAAGCTTTAAAGTGAGCAGACAGCTTCTTTCCTTGTGCTTACTGGAGTCCTTACACAGCCGTTCCCTCCCTGCACTCCGGTGGGAGAAGCCAGCCTGGGTCTGTGCCCACGTGCATGAGAACGTTCACTTGGCTATTTCTTTTTCTGAGGATTAGTGGCATTTGGTTTACTTGGTCGGGACACTGCTTGAGTAGATAAAAAGCTAACACAGAAAAAATGAGGCGAACTACTGCTTCAAATTCTGCCTACTTCTGAGTTTTTATTTTTCTCCTTTGCAAGAGGAATGGACCATTCCTGGTTCAGGCTCTTCATAACCAGCCTTACTGACATGCCCGTGCTTTTTAAGGCCTAACATTCCCGGACAAGAAGAAAGGGAGTTAGTCTTCTTTAAACCTGGTAATTCATCACAAAGGATGTAATGAACGAGCTGATGATGTCACATCACCATATTAGAGAAGAATTTATCCACCGTAAGGGAGCCCTCAGGCATTCTCTGGTATGAATTTGGCACATTAAGGCCAGTCAATCTTTGGGGCACGGCGATGTTCTCTGCTTGCTCAGCTCAGCTCTTCAGCCTTTCCTGGGCATTTTCTCATGGGAGGTCATGCTTACCCCACTGCTAAGATTTCAGGCTACAGTGCAAAGTGGATTCTCCCTTTATGTAAATAATTTATATCTCAAAGTACTGTAATGGTGCCAAATGTGAGCTATGGAAAGCAATTCAAAATCTGGAAGACATGCAGCAAGCTCATAACATTAATCATATCAAACCCAGGTGATCAAACCCACTAACCCAGCCGTAAAGCATAAAAAGCTATAAAATCCATTGAGAAACCTAAGGAAAAGTAGTTAATGCTCTGTTTTAGAGGCTTAAAATGGCAATACTGAGTAGCTATAGTAATTATAGTTATAGTGAGCTGTTTGTGAAGAGAATCCCACTTGTTTTAGAGTCTCCAGATAGTCGCCACTTGTTTACAGACAGTCATCGTTTCACACCTTGATGTAAAGCATTAGCAGCGTGTTTAGAAGCCATAAGGGGAGCCATGTTTAAAGCCTGTGATGTGACATGGGACTGGGAATTTATTTGTGTCCCTGGTGATTTAGCCCTCCCGCTCTGCTGGCAGGCAGGACTCCATCTCAGCATTCAGAATAGTCTCACTTCTGTGGTTTTACCGCTCTGAGGAGTCCGATTGTTTATTTAGGATACGAGTAATCCCTTCGAAAAATCTTCCTGTAATGCCTTTTCTTTGTTTAAAGGAAATCTGTGCTCTTGTGCAGTTATTTTCCTTCCATTACCTTTTGCACAAATGCATCATACACGAAAAACTTTATTAGGGCAAATGATGTTGTCGTGACATTTACTTGGTTAAAATCCTGCTAATAACAAATGAGAGACTCACAGCAACTCATAGTAGATTTGCCAAATGGCAGGGAAAATACATATTATTTCCATCTTATTTTGGAGGACTGCCAATAAGACTTTTCAACTTGACCCTAATTTAATGTAAACCACCATGCCTAGGTCAGGGCAGAAGGGGGGGGGAAGCAGCCGGGGGCAGCCCCAGCCCTGGGGCACCTCCCTGGGGATGGGGCCAGGCCGCGGGTGGTGGTGGCTCGGTGGGACCCAGGGCTGGGCACACAGCCACATGGCAGCTCCGAGCTGGCCCCTGGTCCTGGCAGCCAAACCTCCAGGAGCCCCTGGGGATGCTCTCACAACCCTTACAGCAGAGCTCACTGTCACGCTTTCCTAAACAACAACTTCACAAAGGCTGCATTTTTATTATTTTACGGCTAGAGGACAACAGCACAAAGAGATTACAGTCGTACGCACCCATCAGTTTGGGGTGAGCACAATTTTCCAGGCACCATTGGCTCTGTGGCCGTGTCTGTGCTAGTAAATCAACCACACCTGGAGCAGTTTGCTGGATCTAAGAAGTCCAGCTGGCAAGGAGCTGCCCAGCTTCACACTATGAAAGCCTCTTGCCCTCCAAAGCCAGCTGACAGCATCCCATTCCCTGTTAGGAGCACCACCCGGCTGCCGCCAGCTCCTCAGCTGTGCTGGGGGAGTTGCAGGAGTACCACAGCTGCCCTGGGACAAAACTCTGTTAGCGTTTAACAGAGCAGGCAGCTGAAGTTCAGCACCTGGAAACACTCCCAGCCCATGTGGGTTTGCTAGCCCAGAGCCCACGTGTCCAACACACAGCTCCCACTGGCTTGCACGTGCAAGCCCAGAGCGTTCCCCGCTTGCAGAAGGCGCCGAGGTCTCCAGCCAACCAGCCAAAACACAAGGAACAATCAAAGACAGCTTTGGTGGACCTGGGGAGAGGGATCTGCAGCTTCTACAGGTGATCATTTTGGATACTGCAACCATGAGACAGTGCTTTTGTGTCCTGCACTGCACCTTGCCTTCGTGATCACCTGGTTGCCACCTTCTGAGAGAGCTGGGGGGGCAGGAGCTATAATGTCTTCTGGTAAAAACATCCTAACACATTCCTAGAGAAGACTTAGTCATTACGCTCAATGAAAGTGAAACCACATGGAGAAAAATAACATAAAGCCTATGTGATAAAACACATCAAGAGGGAACTCATGATCACCTAGGTAAACTGCGTTGACAGTGGTGATGATATGGACGGATTGAGACTGTTGGACCTACGATGAACGCCTGAGATGAATCTCCCAGTAGCTACATTTTTGCCTGGAAATCCAGAATTAAGAACCCTAGCTAGCCCACTCACTGGACATGCCTTACATTTAATGTAATCATTTAAATGGAATCAAACATTCGCCTGATTTGATCACCTTGTTCCAGCAAGATGCAACAACATACGTATTTCTAGATGAACCTGCGTTTCTGAAGGATGCTTTCTGGGGGTTTCCCTACAGTGTTGTGCTTCCCTCATCAATGTGCAAACCTGTTCTTAAATAGGTGCCCTGCTTCAGGACTAGCAGACATTTTGTGTGCACCAGTCATCCTTCCTCTTTATTCAAGGTTTCTATTTTGTTAATTTTCTGCATTAAATAAAAAGGGATTCTTTTAAGAGTTCAAACTCTAACCAAAAATACTTGGTTACTTCAGCCACGGTTCAGGGTTCTTCCTGAGTAGCAATTTTGATTCCTTTTAGCTGACCTTTATTTTATAATGTATCCTAGATCTTGAGAGAGGGGTCTGCTTTGGAGAAATGTTTTTCTGATTACACTTCCCAGACGTATTTTCTCTCCTTACAGTAGCACACTACCGTTTTTATGAAAAAGGGAATTCAAACTTGACTCAAACCCCCAAATGTAAGGAGTTTCCTAGGAATAGCAAAACAGTTGGACACGTGCCAAAGTGGTACTACTTGGTGGCAGGAACTCCGTCACATGCAAATGGAGCTTTTAAAATCTCTGACAAAAAGCTGCCTTGGCCCAGGCCCCCAGTGGACTAAATGCTCCATTACAGACTAAATGTACTGTTATAACCTGTGATAATATTACTGTTATAATAATAATGGCTTTCCCATTAGTATCAGACTGAATTGGATGAGGCGGCAGTCTTTGGATGTGTTGCTGTCACAAGTGCCACTCAGAGAGCCTCGCTGCTGCCGGCACCATGCAAACACAGCAAGAGACATTTCCTGCTGCCTACAGCACATGTCCCCAGGACACCCCTAGGTTGGACATTAGGAAAAATTTTTTCACCGAAAGGGTTGTCAAGCACTAGAATGGGCTGCCCAGGGAAGTGGTCAAGTCCCCATCCCTGGAGGTATTTGAAAGACGGGTAGACGAGGTGCTTAGGGACACGGTTTAGTGGTGGGATGGCAGGGTTAGGTTAACGGTTGGACCTGATGATCTTAAAGGTCTTTTCCAACCTAAACAATTCTATTCTATTCTGACACTGCATGGCAAAACCGGGAGCATTTGCAAACGGGACCCAAGCAATTTCTTCCACTACATTTCATTTGGTTGCCTCACTGGTTGCCTCATATTGCCTCTCAAAGATAACAGCACATTCAAGGTACTTCAATGAAAGTCATAAGAGTTGCAATGCCTTCATCACTCCAACTTAGCTGGGGAATGCACCTCGTCACTTACTGATGAAGCAGACCTTGGAGTGAACTTGAAAACTCCAGCATGGAAATGTAACGAGGTAAAGCATAAAGGAGCTCTTCTTGCAGAGAAGGATAGCAGCAGACAAAAATAATGAATCCTTAAATTACTTTCCTTTTCGCCACTTACCTCCTGGCAGAGGGATGCTGTTCCTGGTAGCTATGAAGCATGCGCCATTCCCATGCCTGAGACCTGCATGTGGTTGCTAGGTGGCAATGCTGGTTTTAGATCATTATGTTACTATCCCGGAGGGCTGCAAATAATCTGTGCACAAGAGCTGCTCATTAAATGGTATTCCACGAAGTTTCAAAGAGCGTCTGTATGATGGAAGTCCTCCTCCCTTGATCTTTCTCCAGCTCATGCTTCTGAATTCTTAAAAATACTTAGGAGGAGATTTTAAGTGCTGTAGTCCATGAAACTGCTTCTGGTATTGTTTGACTTACACAACCAGTTGCCCTACACTGTGTTCAGGAGAGGGAGAACTGATCAGTAGAGACAGCAGGTTATGAGCCCCTGTTCTTTCCCTGGTACCTGCAGGGCCTGCCTAAAGCCCGACAGGCGTATTTCACACCAAGAGGCAGTGATTGACCGCATCTAACGATGCCTCATTCTCTGACAACCAGAGCAGAAGCAGACCAGCAGCACCCCAGTATTTGTATCTGAACAGCAGATCAGCACACAGGAAGCTCAAAGAATCCCACCCAGCTCAGATGCCTGGTAGTTCCGAATCAAGAACAAAGTGGATCTTCTGAACACATTTTCCAGGACACGTATTAGCACTCACCTCAGTGTTATCCTGTAAAAAACTCCCAGAAAATAATCAAGAAGTGAAATCTTGAGCCACATCTGGCCCACACCACCACACTATCAAAATTCAACATGAAAGATGAGTCTTCAATGCAATGAAGACTAACACTTAAGAGGACAATCTTGCTCTAAAACAGTCAGGGGGCACGTGGGTTTCTGGGGCAAAGTCCCATATATCCTACTATGTTAACTCAGACTTCCCTGTCCAACTCAAAGATGTATATGCCTGGTGACTGTCAATCTGACTTTGGCTTTTAAAATCAGGCTGAGGAATGCAACTGCATTTAAGGATTGAGATCCTGTGCTTCAGAATAAAGCAGAGATGTCTGGTAAAATCCCAAGATGCTGTAAGAAATAATTCGGTGGCAGTAGGATAATCGGGTCAGCTCCGTGGCTGACTTAAAATTAGGAAAATGGGAGACAGGTTAGGATCTATGGTCTAACTTCCAAAATAAACTACATCAGCAGCTCATATTACATGAAATGTATCTACAATATTAGGTTTCATACAGTTCCCTTATACCAAAAATACTATTTTCAGTAGTGATTATGCATTTGGGAATACACATGAGGAAAATAAGACCATTACTGTGCAAAAAACAACCCCCCAACCTTTATTTTTCACACTACATTTCAAGTACATGCAAAATGTATTTACATTTCTCTTTAAGGCAAACAGAAACTGGGTTCTTATTCCTGAGTTGCTTAGCACCAGTAGAAATAGCAAATAAAAACTTAGGAAATGTTGTCTCTCCCTTTGAAGCAGCAGCTGCCTCCCATACAAAATATTTCTGCTTTCACCTTGTATTTCTTTTAATGAGCTATTTATACTAATAATCTCTATTGCTGTTTGGAGCCATTTCTGCAGATTTCAACCTCTTAGCAGAAACAACTTGCCAAGATGTGACAAACTTCCAATGATTGTTATTTTACCTTACGGACTGTTTGCTATTTTACCTTACGGACTGTTTGCTGACTAGACAGCACAGCAGTAATTCTGTCTTTGCTGGCACATGCATCAAGGTCTTCTCTTCAGTTATTTTGAGAGTTCTGTATTCCCCCAATATCCAGAAAAAACTATCATTATCTTCTTATGTCTTTCTCATGCAGGCAAGCTGCTTCTCCAAATACTGTGTCAAGATTAGGAGAGGGAAACATGCACCTCAGCCAGTGGAGGATTTTAGGGCTTGAATTCCCTAAAGCTGAAGTGGGGAGAAGTGAAAATGCCCATTGAAGTGTTGGCATTTACAAACAAAACGCAAACTGTTTTTTTCAGTGAAAAAACATGCTCCCTCAAGTCTAACATTTGAGACTTTTACATTATCACAAGACTTTAGACATTTGCCAGAATTTAGGATGCTGAAATTCCATTTAAAATACAGAGGAAGCATTTTCAAAGAAGTTTATGACATTCTTCCATTGCCCGTGACTGGTTCTATCAAACCCACCAATTCCAATAGGCACTCTTCTCCAATGAATTTTAAGAGGACCACAGGGCATGATCCTAAAAGAGAAAACATCAGTTCTCTGATGTTCAGTAAAAATCACGGTTCCAGTTCCTATTTAACGTAACAGTGTAGTCCAAGCAGAAAGTCAATAGTGCACAATGGGGTATGACTCTTAAGAAGCATGCCTTCCTCAGTGACCTGTAGTGTGGAAAAATGTTTTGTTTCAAATTACATTCTCTTCTTTTTTATTGCATGCATTCCTGAAACTATAGTTCTTAATGAGTTGTCACATACATCAATAATTCAAGGTTTCTTTTACCATTTAGTCTCTCTAGGTGCCCATCTCAGCTAATCAATGCTTATCACAATTTCTAAACAGATGCTAATATTTACAGGTGTTAAACATTCATTGAAAGAAACAAAACAACTGTGCCTTGACTAAACTTCTGGTTTAAATTGGTTATTAAAGCAAAAAACCCCAAGTAATTTCTCACTTCTTTTTCAGTTATTAGCGGGTAAGATCAAATGTCTTTCTTCACAACTGTTTTCGCTTTGTAGCAACACACAACAGCATATTGCATTGGGAATAATCCACATTCGAATAGTCAACTGTAAAGAGATTACCTTTAACAAGGACAAGCAATCTCACAGAGCAATTCTTCGCCAAAGGACAATACGATAAATGAATCCAGTCAATAAGAGGAACTCAGGAAGTGTCCGATATCCCATCAGGAAGCTGGCTCCCTCTGGTAAGGCACCTCCCAACAGAAGGTCTGAAGTTTCCCCCCCCCCAAGTAAGATGAGTTCAAAGGGCTAAAAAAAGGAATGGTTGTTATTCTGCACCAGGCAACACCTCTATACACTGTGAACAAAATAGCTTGCTGCAGGTATTCCCAATGAACAGCTGCCGCATAGCATTTTTATCCTCATTTTGTTTTCTATAACGTGACCCATGTGCAGCTCTATTTCTAAGAGCAGCACTGCTGATTCTATAACCAGTACGTCCTCTGAGAAGATGTACCTTTTTAGTGATCATTTAAATACTAAGACGCTAGAGAGATTACAAAATTTTAGAAAGTCTTAAGAATTTCTCCCTGGAAATCCTTGATCCCTAGTCTATTACACAAAAGGCCTGCACTGTATTCAGAGGAAAATATTGTACCCCTGGACAGTGACTGTTTGTTCATCCAGTGCGTTTGTCAAATCTTGTCCTGCTATGCTGGTTACGTTGAAAAAATCCAGGACATCAACACTTCTCTGCTTCTTGCCTCTAGCCCAGATCTGTCAGAAATGGCTGGAGCTCAGGTTCTCCTCCACCCACATAGGACAGGGGACACAGGCATTAATTTGGGCTGCGTCTCTGCTACCCACCATGCTAGCTGAAGTAGCAGAAGCAGATCAGCCTCCCCAGGCATCTTACCGAGGCGAAATATTCCAGAGGAAGTCACACGAATACTTCCTTCAATGGCCTTGGAGAGCAGTCATGGCACTTCTCTGACATGTTCTGTGTTTCAGCTTGCTTAGGGTGGTAACTTGTACTCTTCTGATCTCTGAGTTGAAGAATTAGTCCTACCTGCTCTTTCGAGGATGGCACCAGGTTATCACAGTCTGAATCCTTTTATGCAGAAGGAAGAAGTTGTAGGCAAGAATAAGTTTCTGGACAGTTTTGAAATGCTACTTCCAAAGGCATCAACTTCTACATGCAGAGTAAAAGTCATTGCTCTTTCTTACAGTGCAGATGAAACAGATTACATCCAGTTTATTTATAAAAGTTTTATACACCTGAAATATCACAAACATTTACAACTTTCCTGCTTTCTTCTGAGTTCTGAAAAGACCGCATCATACAATTACACCGCTGTCTCCTTTGACTCCAATGTCTGCGATGGCTTGAAGTTCAGTATCTCTTTATATGTAATGCCTGGAAAACAACAGAATAAACATAGTGTTGCTGGTCTAATCAGAAAGAGAGCAACAGTTGAGGAATCTGTTTGCCTGTCTCATCCACTGGAAGGAACACGTTACAGAAAAGGTTTCTTTCCTGCATTGCTGAAGATGGGAGGACAGACATGGAGGAGGAAGAGGAGGAGGAAGAGGAGGAAGAGGAGGAGGAAGAGGAGGAGGAAGAGGAGGAGGAAGAGGAGGAGGAAGAGGAGGAGGAAGAGGAGGAGGAAGAGGAGGAGGAAGAGGAGGAGGAAGAGGAGGAGGAAGAGGAGGAGGAAGAGGAGGAGGAAGAGGAGGAGGAAGAGGAGGAGGAAGAGGAGGAGGAAGAGGAGGAGGAAGAGGAGGAAAAGAGCATCTGTTAGAAGGGCAGAGAAGAAACCTTTGGGGATTGTCCCAGGAGGACTTGATAAGAGGAACACTGGCTTATCAACAGTGTTTCTCTATCTTAATGCTGTCTACTTACTCTGTTCCATCGAAAGCAAAGTATTTTGTAAAGGGGAATATTCCTATTTCTGGATGGCCTTTCCATCAGGTAATTTTTAAAAACATCACAAAACTAAACTCACGCTTCCACTCATCTAGCGGAAGATCCATGTTATCAAATGTGTCATCATATTTCTCAGCTTCAGTTTCTTCCTCAGGATCGTGAATTGGTTCAAAGTAAGGATGCATCAAAGCCTCAGCTGCTGTGACGCGCTTCTCTGCATCCAGCACCAGCATCTTCTCCAAAAGGTTTACAGCTATTGAACAGAAAACAAGCAGTGCATTCAAATCACGCCACTGATTCCAGCTTGTACACAGTAATGTTGCTCTGGAGATATTTCAAATAAATACAGAGAGTTATAAAGGAGAATCATTGGGTGTTCATTATATAGCCAGTGGGACCCACCTGCATTACAAAATAGTGTTGTGAGGAAGCTGCGATGTGTACAAAGCCTGATGCAACACAGAGATGCTCCCTTGCTTCCGTATGCAATAACATCCACATCACCTCAGCTAATGAATTCTCTGCTCCAGGACCACTGTGCCTGGGGCTTTCCCAGGTGCCTTTCATCACTGCCGCCACTGGGTTGTGGTTCTGAGGTACATCAGGACCTGACAGCGGCAGAATGAGCAGGTGGGTGTAGAGCTAATGAGAATTGCTCTGTGTGTGACCAAATCCAAGCCCAAGAACTCTCTGAAGTTTGCTAAGACAAGCCATTTATCTATGCTCAGAATCTCAGCGCTGACTTTATCTGCTATGTGTTTTTGAACTCAGCCAAAACAATTAATGAAAATCTTCTATGTTCCTCTCCAGTGGATTTTGGATCAGGCTCACTGTTAGACTGTCAAAATGGGCTAGTGTAAACAGATATTATGAAAGATTTGTTTATTCCCTGTTTTTCTATCCTGAAAGAACGTTCCTGCATTGTGTGGAGCAGCTGAAAGGAAGAAGAGGCAGCAGCGTGGGACAGGATGCTGCAACTCTGGCTTGCCACATCACGGATTCTCTCCAGGCTTTTGTCCCAGGCCACGAGCAGTTGTTCTCTACATAAGGAGCAGCCAGATGGACACAGAAACGATAGGAAGAAACATCCTAAAAACTAAATGGAAATGCGTAGAGTTCGCTATAGCTCAGAAGGTCAGTGAGCTAACCATGCAGTCCAGGTACGAGCTGCTTATTAATCACCTTTATTTCTACTGTATCTGAACATACAATCGTAACTTCTTAAATTGAGAAGATTCAATTATCCTAACTGATACTCTAATAAAATCAGCTTTGTGAGTGTTCAGGTCATTGGGGAATGGGTAAGGTTTGGGCAGAGCCATCTGAGAGCTCTGGCTGCCTCGAGTCATGTCACAGTTATGCACACTTGGTATGCTCTTCTGGCTGTTTATATCTATCAAATGCAAGCCAGTGCTTCTCAGGAATGCACAGATGTTTCTCAGGATGTGTTCATTCCATGACTAAAATGTCAGCTTTCTATTTGCTTGCACTTCTACTGTAGATCAGATGGAGCTGCTTTCAGAATTACATTTCAAATACAATGCACAGAAAAATTTATCACATATATTTAATCTCCCACGGCTCTTGAGAAAGCTGCTCCAGTAAAACCATTAAGCAGATGCTGGATTGGAGCCTAAACCACAAAATACTTCTTTTTTGACTCTTCTAAGAAACATCTGATTCCTGGCAGGGTCTAAACTTGGCAAAGTTCAGCCACTAAAATCAAAGTTATGAATTATGGAAAGAAAGAGATAGAAAAGCACAAGAACTATCACATAACCTATCTCATGACTGACACTGCTTCTGCCTTCAATGCAAACACAAGAACAAGACAAATTGTACACATTCACACAAACTGTCTTACCCAAAGGATTTGCATACTTCAAGATGGATGCAAAATCTTTTTTCTGGACTTTTGGGAGGCTTTTGATATAGTTTTTTGCCTTAAAAGAAACATGAATATTAAATTAGACCATTGCCGCCTTTGTAATGTGACAACATTAACTATACACATAACAAGTAACTCACCAATGCTTTGATAGCACATTGCACAAATGGAATTTTTTGGGGTCAGAAACCCTGATTATATTCACCTTCTTGTTGAAAGGAACTTTTTTTAAAAATCAAGCCTTAAAATTGTGATTAAGAAATGGTAATGTAAAGCTTTAATTATAAGTCCTAAATATTTAATATATTAATGAGAATAAATACGCATAATTTGAAAGCATGTCATAGTGAGTTTACAGGAGTCTCTAGAAATGAACCTTATACAGTAATTCATTAGTATTTAAATTGTATAGTTAATCTAATGATTAATTTTAGGCTTTTTATAGTAGACGCTTAAGGATTGTAGAAGGACATCCACACAAGAATAGGAAAGACAAAGTCAGAGACACCTGCAGAACAACTGGATTTTCTGAATAGGTTCATGTTTGCAGTACGTTTCGGATAAAGGTATACATCAGCTCAACTGCTTATATAGTACACACGTGAAGCTTTGAAGTATTTAAATATAGATATTTTTCAAGTGTCCTGATCATTTTCTCTGTCCCCTTAACCTCCAGTAGCTACTCTGGGTGTGCAAAGCACTTCAAGGCAGAGATGTACTATCAGGGGTCATTTCAGTAGTCAATACATATTATCTCAGACAGTCTAAGAACTGAGCATGGCTTAGGTCAAATTAAGACATGTAAAACCAAATGACAAAGCAGAATACTCACATCTTGACTCTGCAATTTTTGAACAAATTCTTGAGTTGGTGTACCTGTTATTTTCATTATTTCTGTGAGTTGATCCAGATCTGAATACCAGAAATAAGGAACAAAGTCTTTCACCATAAAACTAAATACTTTGCAAAAATTCTGAGTTTCTTCGCTATTGGAGAATAAAGCAAAAATCATAATGCAAGGACTGAACACAAGATGTATAGAAGATGAGATGAAACTTCTCTATTTTTCTTGCAAATGGCAAAGACACTCGAAGCACCTGAAATAAAATATCCTATAACCTGGGAATACATAACTGAATCATCTGCAAACTCCTCTAATATCATCAGGCTTCCCCTACATTTTTGGTCAAAAATCATCCCAAAAGTATTGGAGTATCTGAACAATCAACACATGTATTGCATGCATTGCCCTCATCTATCCAATACTTAGGTGACATAGAAGCAGGAAAAGTCACAGGGAACATGAGGTGGTACGATAAACAGAACAAAAATCAGAGGAGACTAGTCTGTGTTAGTTCTTCTCCATATTGAGAAACTTCAAGGAAAAAAAAAAAGAATCCCTCTCCTCCTCATTTCCCACATGTTTAGCTCAATTCCAGGTGCTGAGATGTTGGAGACATTGGGGTAATTCCGTGCCCTAAACCAGCACAGAGTAATCAGCAACAGTATTAGCTGTTTCAGAGAAGAAACGCCATGTTCACAAGAGGCTAATGCTGCAGAGAACAGCTTTACAACTCGTTTGCTACTCTGGTAAGAGCAGCAGATGAGAAGCTAGAAGCTAGATCAGCGCTTGGCACACGAGGCTTCTACCAACCTCTGCAGAGAAAGGCAATGGTGGGTAATGCGAATTAAATACATAAATAAATAAACCTCCACACCAAGTTTGCAGGACAACCTATTAATATTGCTAAACCAAAAATCCCTCAAGTTAGCCGTTTTCTTATTCACCTACCTACAGCTGGACCCATGGCTGTGTTTCCCTGACAACAGGTAATATGGATTCATATACTCAAAGGCCAGTAAGGACTATTATGCTGGGGTAATTTCCTTCGTAATGCAGGACGTAGAACTGCAGCCAATGGTACTGAAAACTCCAAAACCCAGTATGACTAAAATACTAGCTTTTCTACACTTACATGTACATTGTAACTTGAAAATTATGATTCATTCATCTCCTTATTTACGTACCAGAATGCTCAAGGTTAGCATTAGCTGAGAAATGCTGTGTTAGTCAATGGCTGTTCTTTGGCAGGCATTTCAGCATTTGCTTGTGAAGAACTAATGCATACTTAAAATCTGTACAGCTGAAATAATCTGAGGTATTCTACTTTTCCACAGTCCCTGTAATTTTTTTTATGAATGCAATCTTCCTTTTTTATGTTTTTCCTCACAGAAATAATATGCTCCATGCAATAAGTCCTAATCTTACATGTAAGTACTTAAATACAAATATAACTAAAATTAAAGAATTGTGATTCTGCAAACAAGTATTTGCAAGTATAAGCAATTTATTGACTGGAACTCCACAAGGGAAAAGCAGTACAAAATGATTAGGCTGAGCTGTCAAACATACAAAGCTGGGAAACAAAAAAAAAAGTAAAAAATTCTTGCTGCCTTCTACTAACACTGTCCTCTATTAACTATCGCAACTACTACTGCCAATGATGCATCACTTGAGGTTGAATTATGGCTTAATCTTAACTGTTTTCTGAAATCCTCAGCAATGAAATGATAGGACTAGATGTTTTCTGTAAATCTAAAACATTTTGCTAGATGTTACTTACATAACATTTTTTAGTAAAAGTCTCAAAAAGCATGAAATAGGCTAGCATGTGCATGTAAGTCCGTATACTACAGCAAAGTCTTCTGTGCGTGTTCTGGCGCCGTGGAATCTATTACTAAAAAAATCAAAATATGCCTTTTCTATTATCACAGAACCTTTTACCTGATGATCTGAGATGCGATTCAAAGATCATCTCTCTTTCTCTGTTGATAAAGTTCAGTAAAACAAGTTTTAATTTGCAGATGTGCAACAGTGGTACAGATCCAAATAACCAGCTAATGAGAAAGGTGCAAGCCATTTTACTATTCATTTCAATTTATGCTCATCAGTTTTTGAACAGACCTACTGTATCATGTAAGAACCTCTCATCATTTTCTTACATTAGTGTCATAAACTCACTGAAGGATACGATCATTTCCTTTGAACAGAGGCCTCCCCGTTATCATCTCAGCCATTATACAGCCCACAGACCAGATGTCAACTGAGAAAGAGACCAACGGTCACATTAAATTGCTGAATACTTGTCCATTTAAATGTACATAAAATTTAATTTAAAACATATTTTAAAGACATGTAAAATTTACCTTTATAGCCTGTTACAAAATACATGAGTGCCTTGCCAAGCATGATGAATGGCATAGGTAAAACTACCAGCCTTTCTAATTAGGGCGATAATCTGATACTATGCAGAATCAGTTTCTCAGTAACAGGCAGATGCATGAGGGAAGTAAATTTTCAATGCTTTCAAAACCATCCATAGTCATCCTAGCGTTACCTGAATTCCCTCCTTCTGACATTTTCCCATGTCTGAGTTACAATCAGCACATCTTTGCAGGAAGATGACAGTCAGTGCAGAGCACAAGAACGTAGACCAGACTGTCACATCTGTATACATTTATATAGCTTTTTTCCACTTTCTGTTACTCTCAGAAAACATACAAAAAAGCCCTCAAACTCACAACCACCAAATGATTACCTGCAATTTATCTACAAGGAAGTTTTGCATAATTATATTGTCATTTCCACCTCCAGTTTCTCATTCACTTCAGAAACAAAGACTTGCATATATGTTGCCGTATTCAGTGAATGCTTCAGCTCTGTTAAGACTTTTCTGAAGAGATGCTGACCTGTTTGCGTATAATGCATCCAATTAAGTATAACCTCTGGGGCTCTGTACCACCTTGTAACCACATAACCGGTCATCTCACTGTCTGTATGCCTCGCCAATCCAAAATCCAGAATCTGTAGTGGAAGCACAAAGAACATCCTGATCAGACAGCTAGTTATCTATTTTATACAGACTTTACAAACACGGATAATAAAAGAATAGGAGCATTCTGCAGAATGGCTTATTTTTGCATCTTTTTTCTCATTGAAGTGTCTTGTTATCATTTGAAAAATCAGGACAGGCGTAGCAAGGAGCTTCACTATTTTTTGCCCCATGTTAGATACTCCTATAGCAACACTAAAAGCTGTAAAACCAATACAGAAAAGAATAAATCCTTTAATTATTAATTAAAAAGATACAGGTGCTATTCAATGCAAAAAATTCCTTGGCCATGGAATGACTATCGTAGCTTGTTAGAGCTAAAAGAACAGCACCCATCTTAGATGGTATTCATTGCTTTTGTATCTCAGGTGGAACAATTATTCAAGAGAGTGTTCCAATAATATTCTGAGGAAAGGAGGAATCATTATCTTTCTTTTATGAGTTTTCATACAAGGGAACGCTTCCTCTAGGTCACATTGAAAATATACAACAAGAGCTACAATTATTTAGCCCCATTGAGTTTTCCTCAGCCTCCTGTGTCAACTACAGAACAACCTTCTGTAAGAAACACAAGGTCAGTGCAATTTTTTTAAGGGATTATGCACAATTCAGCTTATTTCTAAGACTCTCAGATATTTATCTCTAGATATAGCAACATATACAGCAGCAAGGTTAAAAATGAATGTTACAGCCTTTTGTCAACTACAACATTGGCTAACGTAAAGGCCCACCTGTATAGACCTTCAAAAGATGGTGCCAAAAGACACCGGCCAACAGCGATGAATACTCCGGGAATGACAGTCAGGTCATAGTTTATCAGGAAGTTCGTGCTTCTAACAAGAAGCAGGGGTTTGGGTAAGTAAAGCCTATTCAAGATAAATCATCACCATCCACAGATACTTGAATATGTAGCTTTGCATGAACAGCCAGTAGCTTCCATATGTATCAGGCTTTGTACATTTTGACAGGGCAGACAGTTTTACTAGGAGCACCTGTGCATTAGTATACCAAGAGTGATGTTTTTGTAACGCACTCCATAATTAAACATTTTAAAATATTTCAGGATAGTTTCATCATTCCCTGGAACTAGCAAAAAAGGAAAATTATATTTTCGTTCATGAATCAAGAGTATAAAATGTTATGGCTTATCTTTATTGCCATACTTGAAACACCATTGCCACATCTTCCTGATTAACTGCTGATCACCTACCAACTTAAAATGAGGAATAGGATGCCAAGGGAGAGATTTTTATTCTTACCAATAAAATACCATTGATTACGGCCAAACTTACCCCTCAGAACTTCAGGTACTGAAGATTTACTGCAATCAAAATATTTGCAGTAACAGACTACGCTGTTATATATGGCTTTCAAATTTATTCTACACACACCTTATGTCCTCCCAGAAACACGGGAGGGGGAGTGGAAAAAAAAAAGGAAGTTTTATATAATAGATCAAAAGCCACATGTTGTACCATCTATTCTGTCACAGCTTTTTAGATCTTTTCCATACTAAGGCTTGTGACACTTGGGAGTTGGAGACAGCAAAAATATAATTTGGGTTCGTATTTTTGTAAAAACAGAAAACAACAGCAAGATTTTTTGTGCTTCATGTATTAACTTCAGGTTTTGTTTTCATTTACATATTCATTAGGCTCAGGAACAAGTGTATCCGGTTAGTACTTAATATTATCATAACACTTCAACAACTGTCTTCACATGAAACTATTACTCTCATACTCCAACCTTCAACTTTTCATCTGGAACTTCCAAAGCAATTTTCAGAGAAAGTTTGAAATTTTTTTTTACAATGTGGGAATGATGAAAGAGAGAGCAAATTCCCCTCAGCTTCTCAAGGATAAGCTCCCCTTCTACTCAGCAAACTTAGTTTTCCTAACTTGCTTCAATAACCGTAACAAAAAACCCCTGTAACTTCAAGACTGCAGAAAGGGCAGTGATTTCTCCTTCACTGTCACTCTTCTGATTCCTGCGTAGCAGTTGAGGGCATCAGACGAGGGAGCCAGAAAGCTCATTGTGAAAAAGAAAACTGATCGCTTATTAATTAATTACCAATTCAAGGAACTGTTCCAACTTGCCTACAGCCTCATTGCCACCAGAGCTGAAGCAAGGGAAGCTGCTGAGCGCACAGACAGGGGGAAAAGGGTTGGGCTGTCCCTGGAAGCATGGTCCGGTGGCCGCATAAACTGACTTTGAAAGCACAGTCTCAGAGCAGGGTCACATCCTGCCCACTGCACCCAAACATACGCACGTGGGGGAACTCAGTTAAACTCCTTCAGTGCAAGAGAGATCCTAGTTAAATCTGTGCCTTGGTACTTTTTATGCACGCTTCTCAATGTATTATAGTTTGCTTTCTCTTTATAGGCTGGAGTTGCCTTTTGTCAACCAGCATTTCCTAATTGTGGATTTGCACTTTTCTTCTGCGTATGCTATCAGAGCTTATCATACAACGAGGGACAGCATAACTTCACTCTGAGTCAAGAAACAAAACCTAAAGCTTAACACTACATTTTCTCCTTGTCATTTCACAAAATTGTGTTCAGATACAGAATTATTTGCCTCAGTTTCTCTAAAAGCTTAAAAATATCCAAGGTAACAGAAAAATAAGGTGTGTTAAATAAGGAGATACAGTGGAGATACAATGATCATATCATGGAAAAGTGTCTTAGACCTGGGCTGCATCTCAAAATGTAATTGCACAGCTGGGGGTGGTGGAAAGAGAAACATGTACAACTGCTTGTCTAAATTATCTTTTTTTCCCCATCACTCTGGGACCCACTCACTGTTTTGCCACCTACAAGCCAGGAGGAGACAACGGCTTTTTGTTTTAGCAAAAAAGGAAAACTATATTTTCATTCATAGCAGAATTCTGAAATGACAGGACCCTGAACATTCAGGTCAGTCTCCAAAGAGCAAAAAAATGTATTACAACAGCTACATGTAAGTATATAATTTGTATGTTATATGCTAAAAACTGTTTTTGCAGTGCTGCACCAACTTTTATTTTATTTAATTAAGGGAGTGCTTCACAACCTTTGCTCTTCTTCTGTATCTCCCAGTTTGTAGAGTTAGACTTTTTATACTTATTCAAAGCTGAAATTCTCACACAACTGAACTACTCCCATGAAGTCTTATGTCTCTTTTAGGGAGGAAACCTTGGCCATAAGATCTTGTAAAATGTACTTACATATCGGGACACAAAATCCCCCATTCAAATTCAGTGTTGTCCTGTAAGGATGTATAGACCAGCCATGATTCAAGCACAGGATAGAAGATGTAGCTTGATTTTGTAATTAACTGAAAAACCTCTAGCCTTTCAGATTGCTAGAGCTAAGAGAAGACAGGTGACAAAAACAATCCTAAAAATGAATAATGATCCATTAAAATGCAAGAATAGGATTAACTGGGGACTGGAAGCAGTCTGAGGCTATTATCTCTACACTCAAAAGAATAAACTACATACCTAAAATAAGCAGTGTTGAGTACTACGTAATTCTACTTCATAATAAATAATTGGCTTTTTGTAACAAAGTCATTCTATACAGCCAAATACATGCATTTTTGCTAGGTCTGGGTGCAATGCATAATTATTTCTGAAGTACAAATATTATCCACTCTAACAGGCTTTGGAAGATTTCCAATACATGTAAGAAACCATCAGACCTGATCAGATTCAGTATTTCAGTTCAATGACTTAGAAGAAGGCTTGAGGTGACAAACATCGTGCAGGAGGAGATGTCTCTACTGAGAACATTTCCAAGGAAGCGACAACATCTTCAGGACAGATACTTTCCACAATGGGTGCTACAGCCCCAATTTCCAAGAATGCATGCCAGCTAAGCCCAGTTTCCATACTAGGAAGAGGTGTGGCTGTGCACCATGCTCCTACCCACCTTTCAAGGGAAGCCCCAATGGGTAGGATGAAGGGAGTCACGGTTCATGCCAATACTTGCCCCACTCCAGAGACGCAGCAACCAGACAATACAAGAAATGCCATAAAGTGCAACTTCCTTGCAGCGTAGCAACAGAAACAGCTAATAGCTGAACAGCAGGAGGCTGAATTAGGAATTGTCTCCCTTTAATGTTTTTTTTCCATCACTACTTCAATCAAGAGCAAACACGAAGCGGAACTGATACATTCCCGCTATGAAATACCCTGCAGTCTACATGCAAGTGATACTACTGATAGTCGTAACAGTGCAGAAGGAATCACTTTCAAAGAAATAAGATGTTCTTGTTCACAGTGAGCACTGTGTGATTCCTCTCATGCTTCTCTGAAGTGATTAGCTGCAACATATCATAAAAAAATCATTCTCCATTACACCTCTTATCTGACTGTAACCATGACATGATTTTTTCTTGAAAAGTATTTTTAGCTGAGTGACTGCACAAAAATATACCAGGAATCATTGCAACAGACACATCACGCAGGAAAAGGCTGACTATTTACCCCCACACAGACACGCTTGGCGTGGGCACACAGCTGTGGCATGGACTGCTCTGTCAATGTGAAACCCGAGGAAGCAGTTTCAGTTCTCACACTGCCCTTCACCCAGCTGGAGGGACCAAAGTCACCAACCACTCCAATGATGCCATGAATGTAGTAAACTGTGGCACTGACTTCCTCACCAGAAATCCTCCCCTACATCTTGGAGTCAACCCGTATTTCTCCCCTGTTAGCACTGGGTACCAGCTGCCCAGAGTGTCCTGTCTGGACTGGATGTCTTCAGCTGGGACATCCTGGGCAACGCTTCTAGCTGGAGGTGCAGCCACTCCTTGTGCTTGGCTCTAGAAGGATCACAGAAGTTGACCACGGCCTCTGCCATTTGTATAAAATGCACGTTTATGTCAGTCAAGGACAAATAAACTGGAGGTGAATAGATTCTCACTATTCACGGCTTTATTTCTTAAATAAGTATTTAATTATTCTTGTGGTGACTGAAGTCAGACAAATGGGAGAATACTTATAAGGAGCAGACTCTCATAATTTTTTTCAAGACTGTTACCACTGCCCATCTGATCATCTTCCCTTCCATTTTCCAGCATTCTCCTGTTTTTCCATGACTCCTCAAAGCCCATGGGCTGAAAGCCTCGCCTATCACTGAAACCAGCCAGCACGTCTACAGATGTTACACCCGTTGTCTTCTGTGGTGTATTTCTAATAAAACTCTCTTTTTTTTTTAAAAAAAAAAAATATATCCTACCTTTAATTCACAGTCTTCATTTACTGCCAAGTTTCCAGGCTTTAGATCCTGTAATCAGATTTGAAATGGATGTTATTTATTTGTTTTACAGCAAGCACAATAAAGCACACTTTCTTTCTTTCTTTCATTTAGGTTTAATGGTTTTCATGCAACTACTTAGAACAGCAACAGGTAAAACAAAGTCATAAATCTAAATTAGAAAATTAAATATAACAAATAACAGAAACAAAGACACAAACTTGAGTATGTTTGGCTTTTTTCCAGTATGTTTTCCCCCCAGACAAATCAACTTTTTGTCTTCTAGAAGTCAGGAAAATACTTGCCAGTGAAGGAACTCACTCATCTTACTGTGAGTGGGGTTTGGATATAAATTTGTTGCATTTATAGTAACACCACAAAGTTAAGGATTCACATATATATTTTTGGACTGCACACATTGCATATCAAAATATACTTTAAAAAGGTTCCATACCCTCATAGACCTAGAAGGATGACTGAAGGAATCAAACAAGATTTTACATAAAAGCCTATGCTCTCTTCTGTGGGAAAAATCAATTTCCTAACAAAGTCAATTGAATGGAGACTGCAACATGAAAAAAAATTCCCTGAAGCCTCTCTAGCTCCTGTAGAGACTTCTAATGATCTTCAAAATTTGTACTTCTAAGGTTAGCAGCAAAGGGAAGAGTACTGGCAACGACTAAGAAGATTTTGCAGCGCCACTGACTCTTAGACATTCACAGTTAAAAAGAACAAAAGATGTAAGTTTTCCTTTGGCTTTTGCAAACCTTTGTCACTTTAGTACAAGATGTTTAGAGGAATCTTCTCTCTGAACCTTTTAACAGACATCCAGCTGTTTTATACCAATATATTTTAAGATCAGAGGGGCCTTGGAGAGAAACAAACGGGTGCAAAGAACCATAATAAACCAAGAAGCTCAAGAGTCATCAAGAGGGAGCTTAGAAAAAGTCTAAGCAACTGTAAATTTAGACCATGATCACAGCAGTTGTAGAAATAAAAATATCAATTTATTACATTATTTTAGCAGTTTGCATAGTTTCCATGTCCAGCTTAAAGCTACTATACAATGTGCACCTTCTGTGGTACTCCTGATATTTTATTACAAATGGCCAGTTTCTACTGACCTGATGCAGTTTTGGGGGAAGTTATGCTGCTTGGTACCACAAGGGTATCATTCAGAACTCCTTTTTCACAGTGCAGAAGTGATTTTAAGTGGATTTAAGACACAGTAGGAATTCAAAAAGAATCAGGTGCTTAATTTCTTTCAGAAAAAATTGATATTTTCAAGGCTGTAAAATGTTGGACTATTTTTTCAGTTTCTGTGTTTTCATTCCCCCCTCCAACTTTAAACATTAACATGATGTTTAAACAACATTTAAACATTGTTTTTAAAAGTTTAATCTTAATTTTAAAAAAAACAGAAAAAACTCTTATCCATCTCAGTTTAGACACTATTTGCTCTTGTGGGGACTTAAAGCTCAACTTCACAACGTAATTTAAGAAATGCAAATCCAAGCTGTATTCAGTGCAGCTGGAGTGCCCAACTTACACTGACGTAGCCACAGCACCTTTTGTTCCTATCGCACAAGAAACCAAAGGCATCATAAAACACTATAAATAGAGACACTATAAACAGCAGTTCAGGCATATTTATGAGCATGCTTATACACAAACACCACTCACATTATCAGAATATAAACATCTTTTATATTGTTTCCACTTACCCTGTGAATTATGCCTGATGAGTGAATATACTGTAAAAAGAGAAAGTATTTTTTAGTTAACAAGGTCCTGACTTTAAGAAGTTGCCTGGGGCAGGGGAGACAGTACTTCTTCATGCTGCTAAAGTAATCCAAAATTAGAAAATGTTTATTTATTGCACAAAAGATCTTTTTAGCTATGTTTTTAGGTTCAGATAATTGAACTAGTATTTTGCCCTTCCCCTCCCCTAATAACGAGAAACAAGTAAATTGGTTTGAGTACTGCAACAGATCATATAGTTTTTCTAATTCTTCCCATACATAAAAGCCTGCTTCCAGTTAATTTTTGGCATTGAGATATATATATATATATATATATGTATCAAAATAAATCCTGCTATTTTATATACCAGGTATCAGGAATGCAGAAAGTTGTCCTGAACTGAGGACATGCTTTCCAAGAGTGGGTCTCGGTTCACTTCAAATGTGGGGATCTGAAAACCCCACAGACCATACTACTGATGGGAGCTCATACTACTGACACTAAACAACACGAGAACAATAAAGGCTTTTTAAAAAGTCCCCAGAAAAGATGGATGAGATGTGAATCCCACCAGCTTCACCTGGAGAGTTTTCATTTTATTCCACCCTGAAAAATAGGACAATAACTGGGAAAAGAGTTACTGGAAACCACCTGTCAGAGCCAGTAAAGACCGACCAGGGACAGTCAGGGTGGTCTCACACTGATGCACCAAAGTACTGAACTTTGCAGGGTAACTGCGAGCCAGCCATAGTCCCAGCAACCGTTGTCTTCTTCCCCAGCAGCCATGAAGATGAACAATTAACCTTGTAAATGCAACAGTCCCTCTGCAAAGGGATCCTCATAGTCCACCTGATGAGGGGACCAGGGAAAAGAAAGCAAGGCTACAGATCAAAGCCAACTTCTTCAGACAGATCCAATGTGCATTTCAGACTTAGGTTTCTGAACTTAAACAAAACCCATACAACCTAAGCAGCACAAGACCTGGATTTAAGGCACTAAGTTTTCAAAGCAGTGACTGAACAAAAGTAAAATCTCTGACATTTATTTTTCCCTCTCTTACATCTGACACAGTGCTCCAGATGTGGTCTTGTATGTTCTGAAAAAGAGGGGAAAAAATCACTTCCCTTAACCCCGTGGCTACAACTTCACCAGTCCCGACTCAATCATGGTAGGGCTTGGCCGCTGCACGGGCGCACTGCTGACTGCTGTGCCCGAGTCCGTGCAGGACCTGGCATTTGCAGCAGCCCAGTTCCCACTGCATATTATTTGCAGATGAGGTAGGGTTTAACATCACCCATAGGAATTGCCAAAGCGCTTCACAGGATTTCCTGGAGCAGACACAAGGGGCTGAGGGCCCAGGGCCGTTCCCCAGAATGTAGGCTGTAAAACCACTACAGCAAACGAAGAACTACAAAACGTTTCTGTCATGGATGCGCATGAAGTAGGCAGGATGGGAGAAACCAGATGCAAAAAGAGGAAGTTTATCATTTCTGAGCAGAGACCAGACAGGATATATACTTTTTTTTAAAAAATGAAATGTTATCTTTAAGTAGTTAGACTCCCAACAAATGAGGAAAAAGCTGATGACTTCTGCCAATAGCCATTTTGATCAAGGATATCACAATGACTACTTCCATTCGATATCATTTCAGTATCTTCTTACTGAAGCCTCCTGATTTTCTCGAGCAGATGCTTAAAATAGTCTATAGGCTATTTTTGCTGGTATGACTGTAGACAGTAAGGAAATAACTGTCAGACCCAGGAATTTCTGCACCTAAGAATGTGGCCTGTAGAAACAGGAATTAAAAGGACTGCACCCTTCAGAGTTTTAGTTAAAGTAAATCTGTTTTGGGGGAAAAGCCTGGTGTTCTCACCCCACTGAAGGTTTTATGAGTATTTACAGCACCAAAATCATGGTAACACTTTGGGGAGAACTCCTCTATTTTCTAAACACTCCTCCTAACACAATGCTACTGGGATTACATGGAATAGCACTTATTCCTGGTGCTAAAGTACACACAGTATCACAGAATCGTAGAATCATTAAGGTTGGAAAAGACCTTTAAGATCATCAAACCAACCATTAACCTAGCACTGCCAAGTCCACCACTAAATCATGTCCCTAAGCACCTTGTCTACCCATCTCTTAAATACTTCCAGGGATGGGGACTCAACCGCTTCCCTGGGCAGCCTGTTCCAGAGCCTGACAACCCTTTCTGTGAAGAAATTTTTCCTGATGTCTAGCCTAAACCTCCCCTGGTACAACTTGAGGCCATTTCCCCTCGTCCTATTGCTTGTTACCTGGGAAAAGAGGCCGACCCCCACCTCGCTACAGCCTCCTTTCAGGCAGGTGTAGAGGGCGATCAGGTCTCCCCTCAGCCTCCTCTTCTCCAGGCTAAACAACCCCAGTTCCTTCAGCCACTCCTCATAAGACTTGTGCTCCAGCTTTGTTGCCCTCACCAGCTTTGTTGCCCTTCTCTGGACACCTGGCAACGTCTTTCCTGTAGTGAGGGGCCCAAAACTGAACACAGTATTCGGGGTGCAGCCTCACCAGCACCGAGTACAGGGGCACGATCACTTCCCTACTCCTGCTGGCCACACTATTCCTGATAGAAGCCGGGATGCTGTTGGCCCTCTTGGCCACCCGGGCACACTGCTGGCTCATATTCAGCTGGTTGTTGATGAACACCCACAGGTCCTCATCTGCTGGGCAGCTTTCCAACCATTCTTCCCCAAGCCTGTAGCGTTGCATGGGGTTGTTGAAGTGCAGGATCTGGCACTTGGTCTGGCTGGACTTCATACAACTGGCCTTGGCCCATTGATCCAGCCTGTCCAGATCCCTCTGTGAAGCCTTCCTACCCTCAAGCATATCAACAATCCCACCCAACTTGGTGTCATCTGCAGACTTACTGAGGGTGTGCTTGATCCCCCTGTCCAGATCATTGATAAAGATATTGAACAGAACTGGCCCCAATACTGAGCTCTGAGGAACACCGGTTGTGACCGGCAACCAACTGGATTTAACTCCATTCACCACCACCCTTTGGGCCCAGCCACCCAGTCAGGTTTTTACCCAGCGACGAGTGCACCCGCCCAAGCCATAAGCAGCCAGTTTCTCCAGGAGAATGCTGTGGGAAACAGTGTCAAAGCTTTACTAAAGTCCATGTAGACAACGTCCACAGCCTTTCCCTCATCCACTAAGTGGGTCACCTTGTTGTAAAGGAGATCGTTCAAGCAGGACCTGCCCTTCATAAACCTATGCTGACTGGGCCTGATCACCTGGTTGTCCTGAATGTGCCATGTGATGGCACTCAAGATGATCTGCTCCATAACCTTCCCAGCACCGAGGTCAGACTGACAGGCCTGTACTTCCCTGCATCCTCCCTCTGGCCATTCTTGAGATGGGCATCACATTTGCCAACCTCCAGTCAACTGGGACCTCCCGGGTTAGCCAGGACTGCTGATAAACGATGAAGAGTGGCTTGGTGAGCACTTCCGCCAGCTTCCTAAGTACCCTTGAGTGGGTCTCATCTGGCCCCATAGACTTGTATGTGTCTAAGTGGTGTAGCAGGTCACCAACCATTTCTCCTCGGATTATGGGGGCTTCATTCTGCTACCCATCCCTGTCTTCCAGCTCAGGGGGCTGGGTACCCTAAGAACTGGTCTATTAAAGACTGAGGCAAAGAAGGCATTAAGTACCTCAGCCTTTTCTTTGTCCTTTGTCACTATGTTTCCCCCCACATCCAATAAAGGATGGACATTGCCCTTGGCCCTCCTTTTGTTCCTAATCTATTTATAGAAACATTTTTTACTGTCTTTTATGGCAGTAGCCAGATTAAATTCTAGTTGGGCTTTGGCCCTTCTAATTTTCTCCCTGCATAACCTCATGACATCCTTGTAGTCCTGAGTTGCCTGCCCCTTCTTCCAAAGGCCATAAACTCTCCTTTTTTCTCCTGAGCCCTCTGTTCTTCTTCCCCACCAGCCCACCTTTGGGCATATGGGGACGGCCTGCTCCTGTGTTTTTAAGATTTCCTTCTTGAAGAGCGTCCAGCCTTTCTGGACTCCTTTGCCCTTCACGACTGCCTCCCACAGGACCCTGTCAACCAGGCTCCTAAATAGGCCAAAGTCTGCCCTCCGCAAGTCCAAGGCAGCAGTTCTAATGACCCCCTCCTTACTTCTCCAAGAATCAAAAACTCTAGCATTTAGTGATGGCTGCGCCCAAGGCAGCGTCCAACTGTCACATCACCCACCAGTCTTTCTCTGTTCGTCTCTCTGTAAGCTGAAATACTGGTGCTGTGCTGCAGTATTTCTTTAACAATAGCAGTATCTTTTTAACTGCTTTTTATTATCTCCTGGCAGGTAGCAGCACTGGAACTATGCCAGTCTTTGTCCAGAAAATTTTCCATTTCAGGTCAATAACCTTCTGAAACAGTATCCTATTCTTACTGATTCTCATTAAATTATCCATTTATTGACAGATTTGTCACTCTTAACATGGCAAAAACATCCGGACCAGAGCAGATGTATCCTCCACAATGTTATTACCACTTCACCTGAACAATACTTGATTAAAGAACCCAGTTAACATGAGCAGAGTGCCTTGGAGCACAGGAGCTCTGTGCGTTATCCTAAGGACGATTTTTGGTAGCATGCATAAATCCTTGAATGCAAGCTTCAGATTGTGCTAGGAAGCTATCCAACAGTTGTCTAAATTCTAAGCATTCTTGTCTGTATATGCAATCTCTACACAAAATAAAAAGCTAATCAAAAGGGAATTAGGAAAGACTCAGGAGAAAGTATTCTAGGCAGCATGCAAAATGAAAATGAGGAGTGACTTGGCAGGGAAGGAAAAACTGAAGAGGAAATGGGTGAGAGGGGGAAGGGAAAGCAGAGAAGCAGAAAGAACAACATAAATGTGAAAAAAAGACAGTAAATGGAGATGACAAAAGGAGAGAACTAGAGCAGGCAAACATTACCATGAGTATGGCAAAAGAAGCTTGAACAAGTGTTTGTATGACCCAGGAGCTATCCGTCCATTCTCAAATGCTGTGCAGATAAAGCAACTGCCACCCACCACCCCAGACCTCTACGAACAAGAACCCAGCTGGCACTCCTGCAGAAGAGGGGCCCAAGACTGAAAGCACTGGAAGCTCCAGCCCCTGTCCACCTACATAAAGACATTTATGTTCAGCTTGCCTTCTGTACTCTTCGACAATACACAGCTCTTCTGTCAAACAAAAAAATGATGAAAGCCTTTCCAAGTTGCAAGCTCATACTTAAATACAATTTAATGCCAGACTAAGGCCCAACTAAGAAACAGACAAAGGAGAGGCACATCGTTGTTTTTAAGTGGTGTCAAAACACATTGGTTTTTCCTACCACAGATGAAGTTAAATTCTGATAAATTACAAGGCTCACCAAAGAAAGGAAATTAGTATTTCATTCGCTATAGAAAGAAGCCAGTAAAATGGCAAGAACAGAAACTAACTGACAAACAAGGGCTGTAGAGACTTACAGAGCAAAGGCCTGAGGGCCTGATACACATCTTCCTGAACTCAGTATGAACTTTCTATTGACCTCAGCTTATATATGTTTTTTTTAAATCAAGCCTGTTAAGCATTTTGGTATGCAACCGATCCAGAACCAGGCTACAGGTAAAATGTAGCAACAAAGCCTGCAAGGAACTGACTTGGAGGCTTAGCAAAAATCTCTCTTATCCCTTCAAAATACATCACTCATGCAGAGTTTTTTTTACATGCATTTAACTGTCACGTGTAAACAGGTTGTTACAACAGAAGTATGCAATGTGACAAAAATGATTAACAGCCTTCTTGCCTTTGGCCAGACACAAACACAGATACCATAAAGTGCTTATGTACTTTACACAAAGGAAAAATGCATATTGCAGGTAACATCTTTAACACCAAAAAAACCCCAAAATAGAGTCCATCAAAGTTAAAAGGTGCAAAAAAATAATATGCATTATAAAAATGAAAGGCTAAGCTTGGGAAGTGGAAAGAGTTTTACAACAAGTATCTTCAGTGTGGCATATTCCTCCTTCCCAGGTGTTGCAAGTATTTTTCCCTTATAAAGCCTCAACTGAGCACTAGCTAAATTTATGCTTTGCTCCTCCCTCCCCACCAAAAAATCAATCTAAGTAAACACCGATGGGCTGTCTTTAATCCAGATACAGTAGACCTTAAAAAGAAAAGATTTTAATGCAAAACTTGGCAGGCCCTTTCTTAAACAGTTAACTTACTGATATCTGTAAAAAGGAGAAACAAATTACTGACCTATTTTCTTTTTTCTCTGCATGCTAGCAACACCGCTTTCAGTGCACTTCCTAGCACGGACAGTGCTGCAAGAATGTCCCTCAAGCACTGGACCACTCCTATTTCTTAAAGATATTTCCAGCTAGGTGTATTATCGTGGCTGGATGAATTGGTTCAAAAAAAATCCAAAATTTAATGGAACAGATACAGTAAAGACTGTTCTCAAATGTTTGCCGTGCAATAGGAAATGACAAAACATCAGAGTCGAGCAGCTGAATAATGTCTTATTTCCTGCTGGTAATTTTGAGGTAAGTACAGTCGTGCTCATCAAAAACGTAGGGGAAAAGACAAAATATTCAGGCGAACCACTTCTTATAGAAGATCTAACACAGTTACAGAGACCAGAGAGACCAATTTACTAAGACTATCCCAGCATCCCTGCTGGTTGCCTTGTAACTGGAATGAGAACTGCCCTCGTTTTTATAAAATGCTGGGAATAGCAGCTTACATCAAGAACTTCCTGCTCTTTCCCTCTGTGGTGGGTTGACCTTGGCTGGCCGCCAGGTGCCCACCGGGCCACTCTCTCATTCCCTCTCCTCAACAGGACAGGGTGGTAGAAAATACAATGTAAAAGCTCATGGGTCAAGGCAAGGACAGGGAAATTGCTTACCAATTACCATCACAGGCAAAACAGCCTCAGCCTGGGGAAGACTGATTTAATTTATTGCCAATTAATAACAGAATAGGATAGTTAGAGTTAGAAACAAAAACCAAAAACCCAAGGTGAGGTGAGCAACCTGATCTAGCTGAAGATGTCCCTGCTCACTGCAGAGGGGTTGGACTAGGTGACCTCTAAAGGTCCCTTCCAACCCAAAGCATTCTGTGATTCTCCATGAGCTGCAGGGGAATCCCTGCTCTGGCGCCTGGAGTACCTCCTCCTCCTCCTCTTTCCTCACTGACCTTAGTGTCTGCAGAGTTGTTTCTCTCACAATTTCTCACTCCTCTCTCAGTGCTGCTCCCTAAATCTGTTATCACAGAGGTGCCACAAACATTGCTGATGGGCTCAGGTTTAGCCAGCAGCAGGTCCATCTTGGCGACCACTGGAACTGGCTGTGTCCGATGTGGGGGCAGCTCTTGGTCTCTTCTCACAGAAGCCACCCCTGAAGCAGCCCCCCACTACCAAACCTTGCCACACAAACCCAATACATCCTCCTTATTTCCTGCTCTGTTTCATTCAGATATATGTCAACCGCGAACAGTTTCTCCACTTGCCTTCCACATTTACTGATCCAACAGACTTCAGTGTCAACCTCTGGGGCCCACAAACTCCACTCTGTTGGCCTCTGTGAGATAGTCTAGGCCACTAGGACCAAAATATGTTTCTAAGCCATTTCACTGGAATTAAATTCATTATTCATTCATCCTTTCCACCACACTCAACTCAAGCTAATTTTTTACAGTTTATATATAGCTTGCCTGTAAAATTAGCCCAAATTATGTTTTCCACCTCTGGTGAATAGCATGTCTCTGCTGGAAACGTGTTTCCCCAACAGGTACCTGCAACTAAACAGACCACTCCACTTATATAGTCCCTGAGAAAACATTTATTAGGACATGGCTTTGTAATTAGGGAACTAACTACAAAACTGAAATCGTAACTCTGCATTCATAAGCCCAGATCAGAGGTGAATTCCCTCTAGTTTAAAGAAAGCCAATATCCCCAAACCTGGCTTTAGTTTCTGCATCCGTAAAATGGGAATTACAGCATTTAAATGTACAACTGTAGAATAAAAAGGATAATTACTCAGCATATGTAAAAGGCTGTGTGACTGAAAATCTACTAAATAAAGAACACAAAATCCAAGGTAGGGACAGAGAGAAATTAATAATGCAGGACTCAACAACAAAGTATATTTACTAAGTTTCGTGATGGGAGTAAAACAATTTACTTGCCCTTCTGTATCTGTTAAATACTGAGTGACAAAGGAATCTTGGGTATGCTGTTCCTGATGTTCTTGTCCAGGAACAGCATGTTGTCCTGCAATATTATTGATTTTTGATAGTGTTTGGCAATGCAAATATAGATCTGCAAGAATAAGCATCTGGATGGATGTGCCAGACCTGCCTGCACCAAAACCAGTTCTGTATTTCCACTGCACAAGCATATCGCTATGCAAGACACTTTCCAGCACACTGACTCCACTTATCTCTGTACGAGCTCCGAGGAAAGTCTGCCCATACGTTGTATGTTGCTGGCACAGGACCATAAAACCAAAATCACACAGTACAAGCAGCAGCCAAGGAGTGCCATTCAATTCCAGACAGTGCCATTCCACAGCCTCATTACAAGCTGCATCTCCAGAGCAGCAAAGGGAATTACATGGCCATCACTGCGGGAGAGCCTGGCTGAATCCTGCAGAGCTAGGTCAAGGTTCTTCTTCTCTTGGAATTGTGTCACCAAAAGAAAAACGTAATAAAGAAGTAATAGCCTTTTTACGATCAACAGTTGTGTCCATCCAAAGAGCAAACACTGTAATTTAAGAACTGCAGTACCAATCTAGACTGAGAAGCATTTTCATATCACATTAATACAGGTTCTAGATGGACAGGGAGCTTAAAGAGTATCTTCTTTTTGTGCTACAAGATATGAATAATCACAGTCTGTTTTTTAAAAGCCAAATAGAGGAAAAAAACCCAGTACCAATAATAAACAGTATTTAGCAGAAAGATGAGGAAGAAAAACATACAAAGTATATGACAGCTAATACATTTAGAATCATCTTTGGGCAAGTCAGTGAAATTCAAAGGTATGTTGGTTTGCTATAGTTGTTGGCTCTGCAGTCCACAGAAGTATAAGATCCAAGAGATAAAACAGAGGTGAATAGAATCATAAAATCATAGAAACATTTACGTTCAAAAAGACATTTAAGATCATTGAGTCCAACTTTTAACCTAACACTGCCAAGTCCCACCAAACCATGTCCCTAAGTGCCATATCTACATATCTTTAAAATACCTCCAGGGATAGGGACTCAACCACTTCCCTGGGCAGCCCGTTCCAATGTTTGACAACCCTTTCATTGAAGAAATGTTTCCTAATATCCAATCTAACTCCCTCCCCAGTGCAACTTGAGGCTGTTCCCTCTCATCCTGTCACTTGCTAGAGAAAAAGAGGTACTGGAAGGCTGCTATAAGGTCTCCCAGAGCCTTCCCCTTCTCCAGGCTGAACAACCCCAACTCTCTCAGCCTGTCTTCATAGGAGAAGTGTTCCAGCCCTCTGATCATCTTCACAGCCCTCCTCTGGACCCACTTGAGCAGTTACATGTCCTTCCTTACGTTGGGGTCCCAAGAGCTGAATGCAGGACTCCAGATGAGGTTTCACAAGAGCAGAGTAGAGGGGCAGAATCACCTCCCATGGCCTACTGGTCACACTTCTTTTGATGCAGCCCAGGATACATTTGGCTTTCTGGGCTGCAAGTGTACATTGCTGAGTCATGTTGAGCTTCTCATCAACCAGCACCCCCAAGTCCTTCTCCTCAGGGCTGTCCTCAATCCATTCTCTGCCCAGCCTGTATTTGTGCTTGGGATTGCCCCAACCCACGTGCATGGGATGCACTCATGAATGCCAGGGGAAGTTGGCCAAAGTCATTGTAAGGCCACTCAATCATGTGAAAGGTTATGATGATCAGGAGATGTTCCTTATGATGGGAAGAAAGCAAATATTGTTTCTGTCTACAAAAAGGGCAGGAGGAAGAGGATCAAGGAATTGAAGGCCAGTCAGCCACACCTCACTCCCTGGGAAGGTAATAAGAAATAATTCTGGAAACCATTTCCAAACATAACAAGGACAAGGAGGTGACTGACAGTAGTCAACATGGATTGACAAAGGGGAAAATCATGCCTGATTAATTTGTCAGCTTTCTATGATAAGACGACGGGCTTGGTGGATGATGAGAGGGCAGTCGATATTGTTTACTTTGATTCCAGCAAGGCTTTTGAAACTCTCTCCCGTAACGCCTTCACAGACAGAGGAAGTACGAGTTAGATTAATGGACACTGCGCTAGACTGAACTTCCTGTATCAAAGGGTTATGATCAGTGGCATGAAATCCAGCTGGAAGCCCTTCCATCGCTAGCAGTGCCCCTCCTAGGGTCAGTACTGAGGCCTTGCTGTTTAACATCTTCATCACTGACCAGGACAGAGTGCACCCTCAGCAAGTCAGCAAGTGATACAAAACAGAGGGGAATGTTCATACACTAGGTGGTTGTTCTGCCATTCAGTGAGACCTCTGCAGGCTGGAGAAGTGGGCTGACAGGAACCTGCCAAAGTTCAACAAAATCCCGCACCTGGGAACACCCATGCACCAGTACAAGCTGGGAGTTGGCAGAAAAGGACCTGGAGGTCCTGTATGGACAAGCTAAAAGTGAGCAATGTGCCCCTGCAGCAAAGACAACCAACAGCCTCCTGCATTAGGGAGAGGATTGCCAACAACTTGAGGCAGGTGATCCTTACACTATTCTCAGCTCTGGTGAGACACACCTGGAGTGCTGTGTCCAGCGCTGGGCTTCCCAGTTGAAGACAGACACTGAAGCAAATCAAGCAAAGCCCCGTGAAGATGATTATGGGATTGGAGCATCTGATATAAGAGGAGAAACTGAGGCAGCCAGAATTGTTTAGCTGGGAAAATGCTCATGGTGCATCTTACCAATGTGCATAAATACTTGATGGAGGCAGTAAAGAAGACAGAACCAGATACTTCTAAGTACTGCCCAGTGAAAGGACAAGAGGCAACGTGCAAAAACTGAAACACATGTATTTCCATTTAAATGTAAGAAAAACTTATTTCACTGTAAGGGAGATTGACCTCTGGAACATGTTGCCCACAGAGGCTGTGGAGTCTCCATCCTCAAAACCCAACTGCACAAGCTCCTGCGCAGCCTGTTCAGTTTGACCCTGCTTTGTGCAGGAGGGTTGGACTACATGGTCTCCAGAAGTCCTTTCCAATCTCCACAAGCCTGTTAAAAGGCATTAAAAAGTGAATTTCTTTCAGTGGACTCCCTTCTGACATCTTTCTCCACTGTTTTACTCAGGTGCCTATTAGTTTGGGCTTGTAAGTGATTTACCTGTGCTCCTCTCAGTCACCTCCTACTCAGATTTGTCACTAAAAATCCACAGTCCTTCATCAAAGTTGTCCCAGACTTGGAGACTTCAGAGACTCTTTAACTTTACATGCATGTTACACAAAGGACATATATTGTTCAATTTCACAGAAAACATTCAGATATCTGGCTCAGAAAGGTATTTCAATATAGAAATAATCCCAATGACTTACCTATTTAAATTTAGCAATGAGCTTTAGCACCTTGCACAAGTGGATTTTTAACACACAGGGACCAAACCAGCACTTGCTGTGGTCTTTGAACACTTCCCCAAACCAGTGTGAGCACTAAGAGCCAATGGGGCTCAGAGACCCTCTCAGGGTCAGACTTTCACCCCAAAATACCATACCTATAGGTTGATAGATATGTATGGTACATATATACTATACCTATATGTAGATACCATACCTATATATGTACCATACATATATGTATGGTATAAATATACATCCCCTCCCCCCAATCACATATATATGTATATCACACACATACATATATATATATATATGCTCTTCAGATGAGCACAGGAAGACACACTTTGAGAAGGTTGGGTGCAGTGTGCCTTAGCAACAGTGTATCAGACCAGGACTGGTAAGCCATGGAAAAACTTCCAAATTAGAGAAATTTGAAGCTGATGATGTAGCTGAGGGCTCAAGTCAAGGGGGGTCCTGTCTATGAACTCAACAGTGGCTTCATTCTCATCCTCTATGCTCTCCAACTAGCCACAGTAAGAGGTGCGGGAAAGCAGCACCACAATCAACTACTGGGGAAGAAGGCAACTAAAAATCACAGCAGGGACGTTCTGGTGTACTCAGGTAAGGAAACCTGGTCATCCTGGATCAATGTACTAGATCTTGAATGACTATCTGTTCTTTTTGCTTGAAAAGGGCCACAGACAAAGCCATCATACAAAAAAATCCAAGATAACATTTAACATCACAAAACAACTGCTATGTAGAATGTCATTACTGTTAGTATACAAGGCGAGATAAATTTTATCCAGCTAGCAAATGGTAAGTATTTATAGCTCTCCATAATTGTTTACTAGGAAAAAACATTGTGAAATCAAAATAATAGTAGAAGTGCCAAACCTTTAAGCCTTTCAACATCTGATATACCAGGAACTGGATTCGGTCTTCAGTTAGTTTCTCATGCTTCATTATCTTACTCAAGTCTGTTCCCATAAATGGCATGACAAGGTAGCTTAAAAAAAAAAAGGAAAGAAAAAAGGACAGAATAACTTTAATTTGTCAAATAAATTGAAACATAATTGTATATTATAGTTCAGTGACAATATTAAAGTATATATCATTCAATTTACCAAACAATTCAATTATCACCCCCCTGCCTTCCAAGTTCCTCTGGTTTTATCTATTTTTATTGTCATAAAGAGGTATTGCCCAGCCCTGTCACTGATTATGGAAAGTCGCTAGTTATCAGAAGAGTGCCGATTCTGAACTAGTTAGAAAGAACCTAACCAAGAGCCATGTGATATTTCAAAGATACCTACATAGAAAATGAACATTCACTCAATGTCTCACATATCTCACAATCATAATCATAGCATTGACCTAGCAGCAACCAAACTGCCTAAGATAGTTCATTCAAATAGACTAGGTCAGATGTAACAGAAATAAAGTTGATCAAATTAGGAGGCAGCAATAACTTCCATTAATTTTCATCTGCGATGACAAATTGGGACCTTCGGTACTTAATACTGGTAAGGGACACCAGCAACAGAAAGTTTGAGAATGCCAAGCTGGTATTTCAAGGCTAATCTTCACTTAAGATCCAAAACTGTTCTTCACATTGCTTGTAGTAAACTCATCCTTCAGAGTCTATCCTTGAAGTCAGGTCTGAACACAGACAGAGCCAGTCACGTCTGGCATCTGAAGATAAAATCATCAGTTTTCCTCTTCTTACAAAGACGAGCAGATGCATTTTCATGAAGGGAAGAAGATATGCTCATTGTGCAGTAGCTATAAATTTCATTATTTAGACTTAAATGGGTTTCCTCTGGTTAAAATATGCAAATTATAATTCTGCTGATTTCTACTATTAAACCTGTATGAAAACTTCATTTGTTCTATTAGAATTGAAACTATAAACAAAATAGAAATTGAATATAGAGTCGTAAGGGAGATGAGACACCGATTTAGACACTAGGAGTTATAGGTGAAATTTTCAATATTTCCTAGGTACCAAACATTTTTTCCCCACATCTTTGGGGATCAGGACTCAGGCTTCCAGGCCCAGCATTCACAGACAAATTCGCTACCCTTTGGATACAAAAGATGAGCAATTTAATTCTGTAACTATATAAGGACAAAGCAAATATGGAGAAGAGAATGACATTTCTTCTCTCTCTCCAGTATAACACACAAAATGTTTCCCATCAAGGCAGCAGGTAACTTAGAAAATGGAGTTTAACTTCTTTGTTGATGTTCCCGACTGTTGAAAGCATACTAAGTTCTACCCCCACTCAGACTTACTAAATACATTTTCCTAGAGGTCATGAATATTTGGAATGAGCCATAAAAAAAAAACCTTAATCATAGAATCATAGAATGTTTTGAGTTGGAAGGGACCCCTAGAGGTCATCTTGTCCAACCCCTTTAGTGACTGTTCTAGGAGGTGGGGCAAGAGAAATAGAGAAATATCTACACGTCTTTTACTACTGGTAGTGACCTTCAAGCATTCATGAGGATTTTGCTCGCCTGCCATCAACTGTACAAATCCCAAAGCTCTGGATGGATAGTGATCTATGTGAACAGACAAAGTTCAAAACAATATCTAACCATTAAGCACTGTAAAGAACAGGATGAGAAGGACAAGTAAGACTATTTTTACATACGCACAATTTGCTAAGTTTACAAATTGATGACTTCAAATCTCTTGCAGTCAAATGAGAGAGGTCTAGGTGGGTGGAGGAACAAACAAAATGTGAAAGAGGGAAAACCTGCTCCTATCTGAGTTTGAAAATCCAAGCTTTAGTAACCACTTATGAGCAACACAATGGAACAGGACAACGGGATCAAATACTATAAGCTCACTTTTAACACTTCGCTGAGGAGGTTAGGCACCCGATTAATAATTCACTTCAATGGGAACTTGATGCCTAATGCATTTAAGTTCTTTGCAAGTTTTCCAGTTAAAACCCAGAATTCTTACACAATGAGGAGCAGCAACCGTTGTGGCACATTGTGTATGATACAAGCACAGACAATGCAAGGAATAGAGATGAAGGGGGTGAAAAGCAGCTGGTAGAGTGGGACTTAAATTGGTGAAGATTTATGCATTTCTGATTTTGTACACCACAATCAGCTGATCCTCTAAAACTGAAGGAAGTTCAACACAAACATGAGCAGGGAAAGGACACTTCATAAAGGAAATGGGATGTTGTCTTCAATCTTTGTTACACTGACTGGCAGAGGAGCAGGAGAACAGAGCAGCAGGTAGCACAGGAGCATGCTAGGGCTTGAAGTTGTCTGAGACCTTGGGTTTCTTAGCGAATACCAACTTCAGGGACAGGCTCTGGTGAAACCACCAACCTTGCTTCTGCTGCTTCTAGCCACAAATCCACTTTAATTTGATCTTTATACAATAGGCCACAGATAACGTCTCATGACTAGTCAGCAAAAAGAAAGTCTCCCTCAAATGACCCATTTGACCTTTAATTAACGAAAGCAGTTTTTCCACTTTTGTTTTCAATGTACACACACCTACCTCTGCTCACCTCTAACAGCTTGCCCAAAGTCTTGAAAGAAAATTTTGCCACAGGTCCGCCTCATGCACTTTCAGTTATAAAAAATGTCCCTCCTACTTGACTTGCATCACCGAAACTTGAAGGATGATTTTAGGGTCCCATTTAAAACACAGAGCTTGAATGCTAACCATATTTATGTGTGTTTTATTACATATGCTATATAAAATGCTAGCACAATAGGCAATATGGACAACATCTTTTTTGGCCCAAATGATCAATATGAACACATGGTCCATGTTTTCTGTACTTCATCTTCTACATTTTCCTGTTAGATAGCTTTCTTTGTAAACATATAAATATGCAAGTTTGGTTTTGAAACATCGTTACACTAGATGAAATCTAGAACAGAATGTAACAACATGTTGTAACAGCAACCCCATGCAATGCTGCAGGCTTGGGGAAGAGTGTCTGGAAAGCTGCCCAGCAGGAGATGACCTGGGGGTGTTGGTTGACAACCAGCTAAATATGAGCCAGCAGTGTGCCCAGGTGGCCAAGAGGGCCAACAGCATCCCGGCTTCTATCAGGAATGGTGTGGCCAGCAGGAGTAGGGAAGTTATCGTGCCCCTGTACTCGGCACTGGTGAGGCCGCACCCCAAATACTGTGTTCAGTTTTGGGCCCCTCACTACAGGAAAGACGTTGCCGTGCTGGAGCATGTCCAGAGAAGGGCAACCAAGCTGGTGAGGGATCTGGAGCACAAGTCTTATGAGGAGCAGCTGAGGGAACTGGGGTTGTTTAGCCTGGAGAAGAGGAGGCTGAGGGGAGACCTTATTGCCCTCTACACCTGCCTGAAAGGAGGCTGTAGCGAGGCGGGGGTCAGCCTCTTCTCCCAAGTAACAAGCAATAGGACGAGGGGAAATGGCCTCAAGTTGTACCAGGGGAGGTTTAGGCTAGACATCAGGAAAAATTTCTTCACAGAAAGGGTTGTCAGGCTCTGGAACAGGCTGCCCAGGGAAGCGGTTGAGTCCCCATCCCTGGAAGTATTTAAGAGATGGGTAGACAAGGTGCTTAGGGACATGATTTAGTGGTGGACTTGGCAGTGCTAGGTTAATGGTTGGACTTGATGATCTTAAAGGTCTTTTCCAACCTTAACAATTCTCTGATTCTAACATGAAATCTACATTAAGCCCACCAGGACTTCTGACTACTGTTTCTCTAGTGACCGTAACTCAGAAGAATTGCTGCAGGATCCCCAAGCAAAACAACAGACATGCTATACATCTTGTCTCTGAGATGCCACCAAAATGTCAGGGAGACGTATATGCCTGGTGCTAGGAACGATTCATATCTTCTGTTGTTTGGACCACTGGACTGTGAAACCAGTCAGGGAGTACAACAAACCACAGTGCGCATAACCACTAAAAAATTCAGCACCGGAGATATGTCGTATGGCAGGCATCATTTTCAGCCTACTTGTTTGGGTTAAGAATTGTCCTATCATTTGGGCAAATGGGGCCTTAGGGCAAGGAATCAGTACTTGAAGGGTGGATTAGGGAATCCACCAAACTGCCATGGCTGAAAGAAGTACACACCTTATAAGATAGGTAACTGGTCCTAATAACAATCTGTAAACCTCAGCCTACCAATTCTGAAGGTGCACCTAAGAGTTATATTAAGATGAAATTCAGAACAAAATCCACAAAGCAACAATTTTTGAATTCTCCATTTAAAAAAGCAACAACCCTTCCTCCCACAGAAGCAATGATGCCCTGCTCCCAAACACAACCAACTCAGAACTTACAAGTCATTAAACTTCTCCAGTGTAACATCTGGTGTGAACACATCCAGTATTCCAATGACCTAAAAAATAAGGGAGAGAAAAAACACCCATGGATTGATATTGACCTAACACAAAAAAAATCCTGCATTAATAAGTGAAAAAATATAATCAAAACCATTTTCATAGTGAGACATTAGCTACAGGCATAAAGATGGCAGGAAGAATACCTAAAGTAGTGCCTAGCAACACCAGGATTAGTTATGTGTAAAATTTTATCACTGAGGGCTGTTTGACCCTATGTTTGAAAATAAAAAATTTATTTACTTGAACAAAAAGTTCAGAGGCTAACAGTTTTATGTAAGAGGATAGAGTATCTTTTAACTTGAATCACTGAAATGTCAAAAATAAACCAGACAAATGGCTTCATAACCTGAAGCAGTCGTAAGTGCTATTTACCTAGCTGGGCCTGCTGCCTGGCAATGAAGAACACTTTAAACGTCTTCTAATTTCAGTAATGGGATAATTTAGGTACATAGACTACGCAATTGGGAGTATGGAGAAGAAACTAGGATCAAACTGTTTTTATAGAAAGCAAATTATCAAGAGCTTAATACGATTTATTGGCTTATACCTTAGGTTCTCCTTAAGAGTATTTTTTGTCAAACATAAGCACGCTATCGCTCAACAGAGAAATAACAATCTAGTAAAACACATTTCCCACCACAGTTTTTCCTAGTTGTATGTTTTCAGCAGAACTACACCAGCTGACTAGATGCCTTATGGAAACTGCCAGTGTTTCTCTCAAGCCCATTAAACACCAGAACTTGATGCTCCAAAAGATGTAGACTGAACTGTCTAAAGCCAGATCTCAGCCTGGATGCTGCTTAGTAGTGCCTAAATAGCAAAGGCTTTCAGAGTTGCTTCTTTTCTACTTCTACTACTAATTCTGGCCATGTCTGTCTGCTCAGAGGAAGCCTCCAAAGCCCTGGACTGCTCGTGGTGTTTCCCGGGTGCAGGCTGTCGTGTCAATAGGGGTGTGCAGGGGGTCGCTGGAAAGCAAGCTAAAAGACTAATAACTTTTATAACCTTGTTCAGACCTATCTCCACGGCCATACAATTTAAGGGCATCAAATTATATATCAAACTAAACCTGTATAAAATGAGAAACTGCAAGAAAGACACCAGGGGTAACAGCATATCACGTTGTCTGATGTTACCATCAAAGTACTAAAAGAAGGACTGCAAAATCCAGTTTGATAACAGTCAAGATGGATTTTGGCCATTACTACTATGTCTTAATTGCTCCACAAAACAGAGTTCTTTAGAAAAAGTATGTGAGAGTAAAGAGAAGCGAGAGCAGAAATGCAAGAAAAAATGCAAGAAAGGCGACTTCCTTTATTTAAAGCTTTAAATAAAAATCTCCAGCTGTGATGAAATCCTTACTGCACGTGTTTCTGTCTTTTCCACATTCAGGAGGAACTACTACAGTTAGCCTGGATATTATCAAAATGATATAATGATGAACACGATAGTGCCGTGGCTTAACCCCAGCCAGCAGCCAAGCACCACCCAGCCACTTGCTCACTGCCCCTGCCCCCAGTCAGATGGGAGAGAGAATGGGAAGGGCAAAAGTAAGAAAACTTACGGGTTGAGACAAGAACAGTTTAATAATTGAAATAAAATAAAATAAAATAAAATAAAATTAAAAAATAATAATATATTGTAACAAAAAGGAAAACAGTAAGAGAGAGAAACAAAACCCAGCAAAAACAAGTGATGCAACTGCTCACCACCCGCTGACCGATGCCCAGCCTGTCCCCAGGCAGCAATCGCTGCCCCCCGGCCAGCTCCCCCCAGTTTCTATATTGAACATGATGCCATACGGTGTGGGATATCCCTTTGGCCAGTTGGGGTCAGCTGTCCTGGCCGTGCCCCCTCCCAGCTTCTTGTGCACCTGGCAGAGCAGGGGAAGCAGAAAAAGTCCTTGACTGCTGTAAGCACTGCTCAGCAACAAGTAAATCATCAGTGTGTCATCAATGTTCTTCTCAGGCCAAATCCAAAACAAAGCACTATGCCAGCCACTAGGAATAAAATTAACCCCATCCAAGCCAAAATCAGGACAGAAAGAAAAATGAATAAAATTGAAGACAAAAAATTACAACTCTCTTTGTAGCCATATATATATTTGAAAAAAATCCCTAATAATATTTTCCTGAGGACTGTTATATGAAATTATTTAAATAGCTACCACAAAACAATAATTAAACCCACAGAGGATGTGGTTATTATTTGAAGCAATACCTTCAGTGCTAACATTACAGCAAGATTTTTTTTTCCCCATGACAGTTTTACATAAGGTTTTCCATCTCTGTGTGGAGGCAGGGAGAAAAAGGGAGAAGAGAGGAATTACACCCACCCCCCCCCCAGACCCACCCACCCACCCCCAGAAAAGCTCCAGAGATTTCAGTATTAAAAAGAAGGAAGTTAATGTTTTAACAGTAATCTTTTCCAATATGCACTTCTTTCCCTATTAACCCCACTTTTTCAGAAGTTCTTCTCAAGGAGATATTTCCATGCCTTCATTTACCTAAGCAAGAAACATAAGAAAATAAAGCCCATGATGTCTCAACGTAGCAGTGAAAAGACACAGGGACACCACAATAAAAGGAAGGGACACAGCAGAGGATGAAATTGTGTGGCTGCGGTACCACATCCATCCCTGCACCCAGGCATTATCAGGCGCCTGCTGCGAAATGCGGGAGCGTGAAGATCACATCTCCATAAAGAGCACACCAGCCCCAGAACACACTTAATGAAGTCCACTAACATTTTATTGCTTCTCCATGCAAGTAAACAGAGTTCCCGGTAGTTACTTAATGCTGCCTAATATGCAGTATACATTACTTCTGAGGTAAGGTTGCAAACTCACAGAGACAAGCTTATCATGCCTGCAAATCCTCTGCAGTGAAGGCTACTACCGAGACCAACGCTCAGCTCCCACTGAGGGGAACTGTAAATAATAAACCAGGAAACTCTTTTGACATGCCAAGGATTTCACAATACTTCTTTTCTTGCTTTGCAAAGCAAGCTTTCTAAAAATCCTGAAATCCATTTTAGTATCCAAAATGGTAAGACATACTAGTAGTTAATCAATTTAAAAATAAAAGTGAGGGACCCATTTCCTTTTTGTCAGTGATCTTTATTTAATAGCTGCGCTTTGGGATGATTTTCCTGTACTGGAACAGAGTCATTAGTATTTCCATTTAGGTCACAGCATTCTGCAGATATCTTAAGCACAAGGAGGTATAGGATAAAATAAATCCTCCGAGGAAGATACAACCCCAGCTACTTCTTCAGGAAAGGCACTGGATAAAGTGTAGGAAACTCCCTCGTCCGCAATATCATGGAAAATCCCATGTCTGTCTAAAATGCTCTCAATTAAATACAGTATTTGTAAAAAAACATTACGATACTTAATGTCCCAGCACAAAAGTAAGCCACTGTAAAACAATTACAAGAATCATTTATTTTTCACAGTGTGGCCTATACGAAATGTAATGGAGGTGTCTGTGAAACCTGTAAATCTATTTTTGGTGTTAATTCAGCCCAATTACTGATACTATCAGAGATGGAAGCACAGCCGAGGAACGAACCCAGTACGCCCTGTGATGGCAATGAAAAGCATCTGAGGAAACCAGCAGCAGCACCGCCCTTCAGGGTCTCATTTTTTTCCCCATTAACTCTGACAAAAGGCAATTTCTCAAATGAATTAGCCCACAAAGGATACATCTTGTTTCCTACCACCCATCTGACCAAAAAACCACCTGGATTTCTGCAGCCTCCACTGAAGTACCTTCCTTACTTGTATCTTGAGGAGAGAGTGTGGTACTGTGTCTCTCCCATCCTCCTGCAAAGCAAACCCACAGTAACAGCAAAACTACCCATCTAACTTGTTTTCCAAGGGTATGCTTTTACTCAATACATTTACTTCATTGTCTGCATCTCTTCCCCATGAAGCCAGCGGTGGGCGGGTGGCAGCATCTCCAGCCCTTATCCCTACCGTCCATTCCCACCTCCAAGACATTTATACTGACCACCCTGACCAGCTTTAACTACTGTCAACAAATAAACAACAGCTTTGCGTTGGTAAGGTGGTTTCCGCCCTTCCCTTCTTGGCTGCCTCCTCTTCCAAATGTTACTCCAGCAGTGGAGCTCAGCAGTAAAGAGCTCCCTGCCTCCATCCTCCCCTGCACTTTCAGGTACTGGATCACTTTTATTCAAGGACCGTTCCACTGTGTGTCTGTAAAGGAAAGTTTCTGATGTAAGCTGCAGCACATCAACAAAAGACTCAGATCTTGTATGAATTAGTAAGTAATGTAGGTTACGTCTCCTATACATTGAGCGCTGCTTTCTCTTGCGGATGTTACGCATGAGAACACAGTGAAGTTGAGTGGCTTTGGCACTCGGGCTACAAATGTAAGTACATTTTTTAAGAGAGAGATCCCTGCTGGGGTGCACTGAACTACATATTATGCTAAATTAAATTTTCTGCAGGGTTAGCTCCAACTTCACGTTCCTGCGCTGTTCCACATCACAGGGCACCTGCATCCTCCTACCACACTAAGAAGTCTCAATCTTTTTACAGTTTTAACTATCCACGCACAAGGCTTGTACCACAGTCACCTTTCTTCCTCACTGATCACTGCTGCCTGACACGAGGGATGCCTGCTGATGAACAGGGAGCTCCTTGCCTTTTCTCCTGCCAGTCGGCATGCCGGCAGGCACAGGCTGTACCCACGAGTGTCACCACACTCTTCTTTCAATGGACCCATAGGTAACACCGGACAGATCCAAATCCTGCGGACAAACACATCTTCATCTCTGGATTGGATGGCAATGGAAAGAGAAGGTTTGTGTTTCAGTTCCGTCTTCCTTATTTTCATTTACTGGGCTAGGCTCATAAGTCTGCTTTATTAGTACCCAAGGCTGGGGTGTGAATAAATGGCTGTCAGCTGAAGCCCAGCCTAGGTAAAACATCTATTAGGGAGGTTTGTGAAAATAAGCAGAAGTGACAACCGATACCACTATGTTGATTTATTGGCTTTTGAGTACCAAAATAAATCACTCTGGTGTCCTGTGAGCTCCCTAGCCGTGCTAAGCTTTCAGACTGCAGGAAAGCAGCCAGGAGTTTCTCCCCTACAACCTTTTGATAGCAATAAACTATCCGGTTATAACTATATTTTTGCTTTCATAAGGACCCTTAAGGAGATCTGCCATCGCCAGCCAGGATTTCTGAATTGCACTTTACTGGCACTTGTGTACCGAAAGGATGTGAATTTTTAGCTGGTGCAGTCCTGCAGGACTTGCTGTGGGAAACCTAACACAGCAAGCATGCTTTCATCTGTAAAGGCATCACCCATCTGCAACGCCCTTCCTGGTCTGACTTTGTACACAGCAGAGGCAGTTGCTCTTCCAATGCTCACGTCAGGCTAGATGAACGGCAAAAAGTGACAGGTTTAAGGTTTTCTCAGGCAGGAACATAAGAGTGCCCCATTGTTTTCCCTGGAACAAACTCCACCCTTGGTTGATACTGTGTCAGTGTAAATAAAAAGCCCAACTTTTTTTCAAAATAAAGAAGTCAACAGAATTAAATGTTACCCAACCTAAAAGTAAAGGCCTGCATCATCCCCAGAAATGTAAGTAGAGAGACAGACAACTTGGTGTCTGTTGGATACCCGAGTTCCTTCCAAATGGGGAAAAAAAAAAGCTACATGGTTCTCATAATGCAAAACACACACTGGTCTTCAGATGTGGGAATACACCAGAGAATAATTTCCACTCAGAGCAATGAATGACAGCATAATATAGAGTACCTTTAAATAAATACTGCAGTTGCCTCTTACGTACAGGGTTTCCAGAAAGAGAAAACATCTGTAGAAGATTAACTGACCCAAGAAACATTTAATGGGCATTTGTCAAAAATGTTATGCCAGAAACACGTTCAGAATTTAAGTTGGTAGAGTTGGGTCAGAATTACGGTATGTGCTTACATGTTCACATAGGTACACACCCATATATACACACACACATGCATATACCACGCTTTCATAAAATCCACGCTCTGTTCTGATGCGAGACATCAGCACAAGCCGCTGCTTCTCTCCCACTCCGGTGCCACCTCCCCTCACCAGCTATTTCGCACTCCTGCTGGCAACTTCAAAACTTCTGTTACCAAACTGGGAGGTGAGAAGGGCACCAGGACCGGACCGGTATGGGTCACTACGTAGTTGTTTCAACAAAAGCAGGTATCGTGGTTATTGCTTCCAGTCCAAATGCATAATAAAATCCAAGTTAGTTATTCGCCAAATGAAACTGAGAGTTCTGCACCTCCGCTTGCTCGCCTGCGTTTAGCTTTGCATGCACAGACATCTCCATTACCTGCAGAAGAATACACGAATGCAGAGCTATGCAAATGTTTGAGAGCCAAAGCCAGGGCCAAAGTTAGCACGCTGGCCATATTTTCACTGGTTTTGGTTTTAAGTCAGAGCCATAACAGATAGTTTTAAGGGTCCTCACTTTAATGGAACTCAAAATGGAAAGAAGCAGGGAACAAAAAGAGCACTACTGAAAAAAAAATTCCTGAAGGGAAACAGTCTGTTCCTCTATACAAGATGCAGCAGATGCCAAAGAAATAATCAAGAGCTGCTAAAGCTGTAGTGGGATGAATATTTCAAGCTAGCATGAATAAATGAAATAAAACAAACCAACCAAACCCAAACCAGTGCTTTCTTCATTCTGCCTTAGCTGCTTTTATTCCTCATTTTCACACCATTCTCTCTTTTGTGCCAGAATATCTGTTTATGCAGCTACACAGTGATCCAGCAGCTTATCCCGTTGGAAACTAACTTTTCTTTTTGGCAACGTCTGAGGAATTGATCTGGGTTAGACTGCTTCTTGGGCAGCAGAAGTACCTTATGATGTTTGTGAAACATCCCAGATCCTCTCAAATTAAAAGGCCCAGCAAAAAAAAAAAAAAAAAAAAGGATACCTGGTGCCATTAAAGAGAGATTTATCTCCTAACGGCCAGGTCTCGTCCTCTTTGCACATAGAGTCTGCCCCATGGTCCTCAACGCCATTTCTCCTGGGGATTTGTTTGCAAAGGGTTGATGAGAAGTCCCGTGCTACCACATTTGCACGTTTTATATAGAAATATTCCTCGCTACATTTAAATAATGTCCTGCTTCTGAGCCGTTAGGGAGCACAAAGATCTAGCATATATAATGAAAGATGGTCATACCAGCAACCAGAGTTGCTTCCTCCTGAAAACACCTAACTAGTCAACCAAATTGCCATGTGAGTTCATTTCCTTACAAGGTAAAACACAAGTCCAGTAAAATTCAGTAGGATGACTCCTGTACTTGTTTTTGCAGGACTCCTTGTCATCCTACAACCCTTCCACATTAAGGAGATGAGCATATTCCTCAAAGGGTCTATAATTGAGGTCATCCAGGGTATTGAGCAGAAGTTTTCCTCGGTTTCCTTCACTGAAGCATGACATGCTGATGAATTATATCACTGTGGCACGGGTTTAATGGTATCTTCTGCCACCTTAATGGAGGATCAGAGATGCTATTTTTAACACAATGTGTCAGACCATTACAATCTCTTCCATGATTCTGAATACAGCATAAGGTTAAATAAACCGTGATAGTATATTGCTATGTGCTTAACACAACACTTCCCTGAAAGCTATGAAGGGCAGAGATGGTCCATCGAGAGGTAATCACGGCAAAACACACACTTATCATGTAATCCAACATGACATGCATCATGATTACAGAAGTCTTTTGAAAGAAAGAACAAATCAGAAGAGCAAATTGGATGTAATTTTAACTATCGAATAAACAGAACCTTGAAATAGTTTATTTATATCCTGAAGTAGGAAAAAAGCAAGATGAAGATTAATACTGGCAGATTAGTGCGATGTTGCAACAGTATCCCAAGTCTAATCCATAGTGGCAGTACCATGAGAGCTGCCATCACACACCACCTCCTCTACATACCTGGATTACCAACAGCCACGACAGAGATAACAGTGGCATTGCTATTTTATTGTGGTCTTTGAAACAATTACTTCAGCTTTATTAATTTTTAATAGCAGCTGTATTTATAGTACAGCCAGGAAGACCGATAACTGCTATTTTATAGAAGTATACTATAACGAATTGGTTAACAGAAAAACCAGGAAAGATTCTTCAATCACAGTTCTGTTCTACTAATTCCTATTGTAAGGAGATGTGCATCCCCCTGAGTGGGGGCCATTCGAAACTCCATAGCCAGACCTACGGAAGCCACAGGGGTAACGACAGAGAACAGGCAGCTGTCCTGCCACTGCTGTGCCTATCATTAATGGGTGCACAGTGCACTGGGGACTGTTGATGTGAACGGGAAAGGACCTTACAGTCGGCCTGTAAACCCATCCTTTGGAAGAAATATGCAAAAAAGAGGCTCTTTGACAGAATGGCAGAAATCCTGATGAGGAGTGATACTGCCATTCTGGTTTAATTTTGGATAGATGGAGCAGCCAAAGGAGTATCCTGAAATGAGCACAGGGACTAGAAATCCTAAAAGGCGTTGTTGCTATTCCCAATTCACCACGGGCAAAACGACTGACAGAAGGGTGTGAGGCTGGGATGGTGGATGGGAATTCTCTTGACGGGCTGTACTGCCAGCTCAGCCTCATTGCGGAGGGGTGGAGCAGTCAGCTTCTGCCTCCACAGTGCCTGCAAATCCCTGCAGGACCATTTATTCAGTCTTTGTTCTCTAATGAGTGGATGCCATAATTTGTGGTAAAACTTTTCCTTAGTGCGTAGACCAGACTCCTCTTTCTGTGGCCCAAACTGTTTCCTAAGACTGTAAATTACTCCCTTCTTTCATATATATTGATTTGTTAACTTTTACAAATTGTGCTCATGTTCCCCAGTGAGCATTTTCTTCTAGACTCTTTAATTACCAAATGAGTCCATGGAGGGGTTCCAGAGTATTATCCTGAAGGGCATACACCGCGTAAAACCCACCAGGAGTGGAAAATGCTGCCCAACAGATTATTCTGGGAAATGGAAGAAAAATAATCTCAAAATTCTGGACACAGTTAGGAGCTTGGCAACTGCACAAGCTGCTCTGCTCCCAAATGTTCAGTAAAGAAAATGCTGAGAGTATGAAAGCCCATACATGACACAGAAGTTCCCTGCAAACTTTAACTCTTTAACATATGCAGCAGTGGTTATGAGCAGTTACTTCAAAGGAATCAAGTAAAGTGATCGAATGTATTAAAAGATTCAGACGAAAATGCGAACAGGCACACAGGTTATTAAGCCTACAAAAAGGTCTGTTTTTTTCTGGACAGTCAGGACATCCCACAGATAATTCTTCAAAATTAACCTGGATATTGTTGGTACTCACAATGTTAATACCATGACGTTAAATGGCAATGACTGGCTATTGTTATTACCAGGTTCTTTTACCCTTGCTTTTGATCTCCTAGCCTTCCTTGACAGGTGTCTGAATGGAGCTGTGCTTTACTCTCCCATATTATTAATGTTTTAAACCAGTTTCTCATGCACCTTTTTAATAACTCCCTCCAAACTCTCTCTTTTTTTTTTTCACATGCATTCACCACGAACACCATTTAAAGCCACTACTGTGATCCTCCAAGCCCACCCTGGGACCATCCTCCCCTGGAGTCTGTGCTTTGATTCCACAATAACTGTCTTCACACAAACCTCTCCTTTATTATTTTCTTAAACCACTAAGCACTGTTGGGACTAACTATCTTTATCTCAATGACTTTATCTCATTTCAACACTTCTTTCTACAGCTGTTCTTCTTTCACATTACCTAGGAATCTGTGCAGAGCTCTGTATCCTATTGTCTGCTTCCCAGTAACAGTCAGTCATTCGGGAACTCTTCCTGTTTCACATTAGTATGAACCCAGAACTTCCAATTGCTTCACGAACGATAAAAAAAGAAAACCCTACCCTCTCCCCAAAGATATGCATGTGTACCATAGACATCTTCATGCAAGTTCATTAAAAAAAAAAAAAAAGACGCTGGCACCTGAGACCCACCGGCACGGACCTATGCTCTGTACTCTCCTGCACCTCACGGGAACACAGTGACAGAAATAGTAATTTCTGGTCCTTAGTCTCTCTCACTACCTCTGAGCAGAAATTCCACTTTGGTCCTAACCTTCCCCACCCAACCTTTCCTACCTAGAAATGAAGTGGTGTTTCCCACAGGATATTCTAGTTTTTGCGAACTGATGATGTTTGTGGATAAAGGACAGACAAAAGACAGACATGCGGGTCTTGCCCAAAGACTCCCCAGTTCCATGCAGCCACACATCTGCCTTGTCCGACTCCGCATAATTTTCTTTCTTTTTTTTTTTTAGGGCGTGTAAACTGCGGCTTTTGGGGGGGAAATCCGCTAACGACCCAACTCACGTTTTCGTGCTTCATGTGTTTCAGGAGGCGCAGCTCTCGGTAGGCTCGTTTGGCAAAGAGTTCAGACTGAAACGGGCGGTACAATTTCTTAATGGCCACTTTGGTACCACTTCTTCCATCGACGGCTGAGCTTTAAGAGAAAAGGAAGAGTTTGGTGAGCCAGGGCTGACGCAAGACTGCAAACCCCAACGGCGCTGGAGAGCGGCCGCATCCTGCCCTGTGCTGCCCAGCCATCAACCTGCCGGGTGCCTGCCAAGGGAGGCCACCGCCTCCCCAAAACACCTCACCGGCAGCACCCGGCAGCTAGTTTTATTCGTCTAAAACGCTGCCAGGCCGCGCGATGAAACGTAGCCAATTTTCAAAAGCTTTAAAGAGCAACATCTGGGGAGGAAGGGAAAAAAAGCAAAAACCAAAAAAAAAAAAAAAAATTCCACAAACCCCAAAGAAACACCAACACCACAAACGCAAACCAGGTGTCCCGTCCCAAGGGCCAGCACTCCGGCTTTTGGGGACGCTGCCGCTCCGGGGCAGCCGCACCGCGCGGGCCGGGGCCGGGAGCCGCGGGCAGCGCTCCCCGGGCCGGGCCGGGCAGGGCGGGGGCGCCGCCGCCCCGGGCTCCGCTTGCTCCGGGGACGGAGAGAGGCGCGGGAGGGCAGGACTGCCTGCCGCCTGGCCCGCCGAGGGCTGGGCTCCCCCGGCGGCACCGCCCGCCTCCCGGCGCCCGGCTTGGGGGCGGCCAGGTGGGCAGCGGGGCCGCCCCCCTCAGCCCCCGCCGGGCCCGGGCCGGGCGAGCAGCGTCCCCCCGGCCCGGGGCAGAGCCCCCCGGGGCAGAGGCCCCCGCCGCCCCCGCCCCCCCGGCCGCCTGCCCCCGGGGCTGCCCCGCCCCGCCCCGCCTCGCCCCGCTCACCAGACGGCTCCGTAGGCGCCGGACCCCACCGGCTGCAGGTCGCGGTAGCGGTCCCGCACCTCCCAGAGGGTCTTGGTGACCTCCTGCCGGTAGAAGCCGTTCTTGGGGGAGGACATGGCGCCCGGCCCCCCGCCGGCACCCTCCGACAAAGAGCCCGGGCGGGGGGTGGGGGGGGAGCGGGAGCGGCCAGCGCCGCCGAGCCGGGCTGCGGCGAGGGGCTGGGCTTGGGCGAGCGGCCCCTCCCGCCCCGCTCCCCGCGCACCCCCCGCCGGGAGGCCCGGCCGCCCGCCCCGCGCCTCCCCCGGCGGGGCTGGGAGCAGGCGCGCCCGGCCCCCCTCGCCCGGGCCGCGCTCCGCCGGGGCGGGGGGTGGCGAGCGGCGGGGGCGGCCGGCCCGTCCGGGCTGCCTGCGCCCGGCGGCGGCGGGGCGGGCCCGGGCGGGAGCAGGTGCCGAGGCGGCGGGAGGCCTCGCTCGGCGCCGCCCGCCGGTGCCCCCCGGGGCTGGCGTGGCCGGGCGCGCTGAGGAGCGCGGGGGGCTGCGCTTGGTGGGCGCTGGCTGCGCAGAAGCGAGCTTTCAGATGACCTTGGCACGGAGGTGTGGGGCTGGGGACGGCGCAGTTCACCTCGGGGCCAGACCCCCGCTTTCAGCAGCATGCCCTGTCGTCGGGCGGCAGCAGGCACGCGCTCGACCCCGCTGCTCAGAGCAAGTTGTCCCGTGCGCGGTCGGTGCGATAAGGAACGGTCCAGGCAGCAGCTCGACACGACTGCCGTGCCAGAGTACCGTCTCTCTCGCTCTACTGTCGATAGGCCTGGACTGGCAGGCGTCAGGCAAAGACCTGCTTCAGAAAACGTTTTATGTGTTCACCGTGTGAATATAATTAAAACTCTTGTCCTTCGGGGTCTGGTGAAGCCTTTGTTTTGTCTGACTTCACCCCTGAGCAATGTTGCTGAGGTTAGATAATTCAGACTTGCTGTCACTGGAGTCCAGTTTGCGGCTTAGCTCGACAGGGGCAATCTGGCCAAGTTTCCTTGTTACCGATGGCTTTTTGGTAGCCGCTGTGGGCCCAGACCTTTTTATGCCGAACTACTGGACGTGGAAGAGCAGCCCTGACCTCCCTCTTCCCGTCAGTTGTGTGTTGGGTGCGGGACGAAAACACCGTCTCTGAAGTCGCCCACAGAGCAGCGCTGCACGTTCCCTAGGCCGGGGCTCACAGCCTTCCACCCAACAGCGGTGTTTCCCCACGCTGCTCTCTGCCGACCGGTGACCCATGTAGTCAGTACGGAAACCAACCTTCTGACATTTGGCAGGTAATGTGAGGCTCGTGCCAAGTGTTAATGCTAGGTGTTTGGTTTTAAAATCCACTGTCCCAGCAGATTTTTTTTTTTTTTTTTTTTTTTTAAATTTCTGACATCACTTCTATGCTGTGTTAGCTGTTCAGATGATAGCTGGAGTGAAATGTGGTATGGGCAAGGGCAGCTTCACCTTCCACTCAGTCTTGAGCCAGTCCATTAGTTAAATTAATGACAAACATGTATGTGCCTAGCACAGTAAGGATTAGTTCTGCTTTTGATCCCCCACCTGCTTTTCTTTATCTGGTTGTGGCAAAATGATGCTTTCTTACTACTTGCTTTTTATCCAGGCAGAAAGTAGATGATTTTGATACAGCAGATGAACGTACTGACCCAGCACCAAGACAACATCACCCTTGTGCAGAAGCTGAGAAGATTACAGAGCAACTTTTGAAAGAGATTTTAAATTCAGTGACAGAACTGGCCAATGCTGTTTTCCCCACGTTTTTCCGTCGTGTAAGTATTTAGGCGTGCTTTGCCGTATATGGATGAGGTAGCAGCGTAGGTGGGATACAAGACCATTTTCGCTCAAGTCACACATACAGCAGATGAACTGAAAAGCCCAGGGAATCAGTACTGTTGTCAGGAGGGAAGCTTTGTCTAATAAAAACATTAAAAGTGCCTGACGGGAGTGAGAGAAGAAACTTGGATTCCCCCCCAGCTGGTAAATCTTATAGCAGCATCACATGAGCCTCAGCGTCCTGCTAGGCTCGGCTGGATGGATGGTGATGTATTTTCCCATAGGGAATCTGTTGCAATGAGATTAATAGGATACTACAGCCATATCTTATCCAAGGCAGCGTGTGCTTGACAGGGTAAATTAAAAAAGGAATGCTGTCAGATGTTCCTGCTTTGGCACATATTTATTGTAAAGTTTATAGAACAAAAGGGACCTTCTTCAGATATCATGAATAAAAGCTAATAAATGCAGTCATGATGGAAAAATCCCACTTTCCTAATGCCTACCCCATAAATGGAAGGATGGCAATGTTGTTACCATGAAGAAACATTCGTTTTGATACTGGTGTGGTTTTTTTTTAAAGAGCCAACTTTCAATGTGTTGGAAGGTTGCCATCAGCTGCGAAGCATATGAGGTCGGTGGGACGTGTACAGTAGTCTTTCTAATCCCTCTGGGGACTGAGAACGCAATTTACACTCCAGCCTGGACATGAGGCTTCGGTGCTGGAGCAACAGCTCTGCAAGGGAGCCGTGAGAAAGCTGACCGTGCTTTCCTGAGGGGTTCTGCAGGTAGGGAGTCTGGTGAGAGTCTGATGGCAGCGCTGCTCACGCCAAACCATTTATTAGCAGTGGTGGAATGGCGCAGCTTAGTTCGTCAGGAGATGGCTGCTGCGCCTGGGCGGGGGAGGTGCATCGGTGGGAGCAGGGAGAGGGACTGGGACTTTGGTCCCCCAGTCCAGGCACTGGCGGCGTGGAATTCAACCGGGGGAAAGCAGGAGATCATACAGGGTCCTTGGAAACATCAGGCATCTCCCCACCTTTCTGCCCATTTATGCCTATAGGATGTCTTTCACATGGTCATTTTATTTGTGATACAGCAATTCACATAGGAATACTTCAGTTCTGTAAAACACACCTTAAATGTCAGTAAACATAAAATCTTGCTGAACTGTCAAAAGCCGATTCCTGAATACTATTTTTTTAACCAGCTGTCTATCCCCACCTTTAAAAAGTACTCCTTTTCTTCTCTACTTACACAGATTGCCACGAAGTAAGTCCGTTTGATTTATTACAACAAGAAGTAAAGCTTAAATAAAAAAAAAAACCCTCATTTTTTGTCTGAAAATATTCCCATTCTATGTCCCCACCCTTCCCCAGTGGAGCTGCCAACTATTCTGCAACTTTTCTGGTTTTGTCTCTCTGACCCCTGAGCAGGGTGCTTTGGTTCCAGTTTCTCTGACACAGAGCACCCCCGGGGGCCTCGCCGTGCTGCGGGAGGACTCAGCTGTCAGCAAAAAGGAATAAATATGCAGCACCTAAGTGTTTGGGTTTTGTTTTTTTTTTTAAAAATATTTTAAACTGGCTGTTTCATTTGTTCAAGAGGTCAAGTGAGAACTCGGTAATTATTTACTACCCCATTACCCCCGCCTGCTGGAGGGGGGTGGAGGAAGCAAGGCTGGGTGTAGAGGGTAGCAGGCAGCTATGTATAAACCAACTGCTTTTAACGCTCTCCTAACACTTTCTCCTCAGGGCCTGCCTAAAGGTCCCCTTCATACTCATTCCTACAATAAACTGTAGGAGTTCAGTTTTTAAACTATCACAGATTGTCACAGTCTGAGATGCCATTGCGCACCGAGGAAAAAATACTCGTGTTGAAGAGTTTCCCAACTTCAATGCAAAAATCACATGAAAAGAGCGTTAATGGTTATCACTGACTGATAGCTTTACTTATTTGTCACTGCATAATTGTGCACATCGCCTGTTTAAATCACCAAAAACTCGGTGGTACTCTCACCCTGCATTTCCCGTCCTCCTTAACGTTGCATTCATTTGTTGCGTTTCCATCTCAGCCTAACGAGAGAGCTGGACAGGACAGGAGTACGATGTGTTATTTTTGCACAGAATGTAACGTAACCAGGGTTTATTCTTGATTGAGCCGTCGGGCTCTATTATAAAATAAGTATGAAATAGGAATATATTATCTTAGTGCTAATCTACAGGATATTATTCTATAAGGAGCAAAATATGGCTCAGTGGAGGCTGCCCGTTATGGCAGATTTAATGTACATTTGTCTCAGGGCTGCCACTGTGATTCAATATTTCTACTGTGTTCAGTATTACTTGTGATCAAATTGGAACCTAAAAGGACCCACTAAAACCTCTGCGCTACAGTACACATCTTAATTTGTGACAATAACTGAAGCTGGGAGACTATGTGGGTGCAAAATGAAGCATTTGTATGCATGCAAGATTGAAGCCTAATTGAACAGTTTCACTCGTTATGTTGAAATTTCCTGTCTAAGGGATTAAGTGTCAGTTGGAAGATCAAGCGTTCGCATAGGAAACTCACGATATATTCCCTCCTTGTACTGAAAACTTAGACCCTTTTAGGCATATCAGCTCAATATTTTATCTTGCAGCAGAAAGAAGGTCAGTGGCAGCTCCGCTAATGCAGCTGAGTCTCTTGGTACTAGCCCCTTAAAAACCCTTACGCTTTTTGCTTGGACTCATAAATTAATGACACTTAGTACTCTCGCTTGTGCGAGCGTGCGGGTTTTCTAAGGACCAGCTTTAGAGAGTTGCGCTACATCCATAAACACTAGCAGCGTGATTCACATGTAAGAGAAACGAGCAGCTGCTTTTAAAGCAAACGGAGGTGTTGCTATTAATTCCTTCCTAAGGAGACTGATCGTGGAGAGACTGAATTCCTTTCTGCTGCTACCAAATGTCGTAATTTACCCAAATTACAGTGCAATTCTCTTTTAGCAAGAGCTGAATCTTTGCCACTGCTCATCTGTCAGGGCTTCTTGGGCCAAGTCAGCAATTTACAGATGTAGCGAAGGGTACTTAAGTAATTTGTGCCTGCAGCTGAACACGGTGCTTTTTGAACAGATTCATCTTTGCCCCAGGTCCCAAGAGTCAGGAAGGTGGAGGTCTGCATTCTTGTTATGGTCCAGGAGCGCACGTGACGGGAAGAAAGGAAGGAAGTGGCTTTTGTATTGACTGCTCCCCACCTCTGTCAAAGGTGCTTTTGCTGCCAGCATTTTATCCTTGAAAGGGTTGTCCCCCTCCTGTCCCTCGGGTGCTGCGTCGGGTCCTGCAGCTTACTGACCCTCCTTCCCTCTCGCTTTCATCTTTTGCACCACATCAAAACCACACCAAGAGCACTACTGGGAATTCTGCAACAATGCTGTCTAATTAATGGCTCTTGACCTACTGGTGCATGATATATTTTTTCATGTATCAGTGTTGATTACCTAATTTCCTATTATTTTTCCCCCTATGAATCCCCAAAATTATTAGTAACCCTGCTGTCTCATACTTGTGTAGCCACTTCATATGTTCTTGGAGGAGGGAATTCTGAATATTACAGCATATGATACCCTCTAACGTTGTGCTTTTCCTCTAAACCTTGGTTTTTCTTTCCATTAGCACACTGTAAATTAGAATTTCTTTAGCCTTGTCTTTATTTCTGCTTTGGCTGTGGCATATCAGTTTCCTGCTGCTGGGCTGCAGTGCTGATGAGGCAGAGAGATTAAAGAATGAAGCATCATATTTTAAAAGAAGTGTAGCACAGACTTGTGCACATCAAAAGATTGAGATATATGCAAAAGACTTCTTTTTCCTTTTGCAAGCTCTTTTGCTTCCAGTGACGATAAAATTACTCGACTTGCGGTTGCACTTAACACTGATTAGAGAGTGAGATAATAAATACTAGAAGTGATTTCAATTCAGTAGGTGGAGGGATAACAACCTCTTGTGACTGAAAGCTGAAATTAGCTAAATTCAGATTAGAAGTAAACTGTTAACGGTGACAGTAAATAACCAGAGAAGGCCCCCCGAGGGTTGTGTTCTCCCCCAGTGGAAGCCTGAGCCACCTCCTCCACCAGCATCGTCCAGCCGTGCTCCTCCAAGCACCCCCTCTGTGCTTCGCAGGTGGCCAGGGGTGATAAGCACCCTAATTTAGTGTGGGCTAAAACCTACGGCGCTCTCCTCAGATGTACATGCAGTCGTGTAGAGGACCTGCAGAAGCACGACTGTAATAATGAGAGGAAGAGTGGGGTCAGGAGATTAAAACCCCACAAGTTTAAGCAGGCTCCACTGCAAGTTTTGCAAATAAAAGCTGGGCCAAGCAAACAATGCCTTCATTAAAGCCATTTTTAGCAAATAATTTTTTATAAAATAGAATCCTTACATTTGTATTTATTTACTCTTTAAAATTTACTTTTCAGCTATCATCTGCCTTACAGGTCCAGCAAGCCTGACAGAGCCCTCACTCCCAGATGTTTACCTCCATTCGCCTGTGTGTGTTCGTTGACAAATGTTTTTTTCCATCTGTGTTCAAATGATAAGCGTTGTTAGTGCTAAGCCTTCCACCTTTCTGTCCCAGCGGGGTACCGTCTTTCCAATTACTCTGTCCTGCTGTTGTAAACTGATAAACTCGCCACGTTGCAGTCCCACATTGGATTACCACAAGGGACTTGGTTACCTGCTCTAGAAAAATACTTTAATTAGTTGGTTTTGAGGTCTAAGAAATCGCCTTCACTTTGCAAATCTAGGAAAAAATGTCTCTCTCCCTACTGTTTTTTTGACATTAAAATGAGATGATTTATGAGGTTTGATGGTATTTCATTAAAAATAGCTGAGCTCTTGTTACCCATTACTGTCACCTTCAGTTAGTTTAAGTATGGCTAAGACCATATTCTTCCTACATAATTTATCTCCTAGAAAAAAATTACATCTTTGAATGCAAAAGGAAATATTCAGGGGAAGATTCAGAGTTGCCAGAAGAACAAATTTCGGAAGCGATACAAAACTCTCTTCCTACCTCAAGTAGCAGAGCTATGGCCAGAGCAGACCATCTGGTCTTTGCCTACCACAGAGTTTTTACACATCCTTTGAACCATTTGGTGACGGCCACCCTCATAGCTGGGGAACCAGATTAAACAAATGATGGGACAAATCCCACACGAAATTAATTATCATTGGATGCAGGAGGTTCTTGTGAAACGTTTTTACTTCATCCCTGCCCTTCCAGCTGGAACAGAGCTGCAGAACAGGCTAGCAAGCTCATTATCAGATGTCAGAGAAAATAAAGCACTGAGCTACTTTCCTGTTAATGGGCAGACAAACAAATTAAAAAATATATTTAAGACACGACTAAGTGATTGTTTTCATTATGTAGTCAGACAAATAATTTAAGGATTTACAACCTTTTCACCTATTTTAGTCAGCATGAAATTCAGTCATTGCATGACTGTTGCAGGCCTCATCCAGCTTCGTAGGAAGCCAAAGCAATGACAGCCAGACAATGCTTCAGAGGACTCGCAAGAAATCCATGCAGGCATTTACTTACAGATCAATATGCTGTTGCAGAAAGTTGAATACAAGTGGCTGCATTCCACTGGATGCAAATATTGGATAACTGGCCAACGTATCAACAACAGTCCACCACCTAGTCCACAAATTAGGAGCACATTTTCTAGATTGAATGCTTGTTTCTATTTCTCAGAGAAGACAAACAATACTGTATCAAGTATCTCTGAAAAATCAAAGCTCTTGGACTTGATTTCTTTTTTAATCTGTTTATTAAGAAAAAGTTTTTCTTTTTACATAGAAAAGATACAGAGGAACGTACATAAATGTGGTAGAATTCGTTACCTTATGTAATAGCTGTACAACTGAATCTTAATGACAGAAGTCATTAAGATTAAAATCTTAATGACAAATGAAAACCTAAACATTATAAAAAGCCACCTCCAAAATTAGACTCTTGACAGAGCGAGAACAAGACACAAAAATTAACAACATTGAACAACCGTGAATCACAAGGATGTAGAAAGACACAGCCAGTACACTGCAAAAGGCCTCATGCCAAAGAATATTACCGTTTTGGTATTATGCCTTCAATGGGGAAATCAGATACATTTAATTCTTTAAGAAATCTTGGCATCCAGTGTATCCTGCAATTTGTTATTTAATTTTCCAAATTTTCAGAACTGGAAAATTTTGCTTAAAAAGAAGCTCTGATGAGATGGATATTTTGGTTTTCACTAACAAGTTCTTAAATCTTCTTGTTTTGTCATGTCTTCCAGTGGCAACTATTAGATTATTTTCCCAAGGATTATGTGAAGGAAAATAAGACAATGAGGAACATCATTGAATTCAAAGCTGTGAACTGAACCGAGTACTCTTGCGCTGCCATCTGTGACAGCCTTTGCTGAAGCTTGCAGAAGACCACAGAGATCTGCAGCGGCGCCTTCAGGGCACCTTCCGTAAACTCAGGCAAATTCACCAGCACTCCACCGATGGCATGGGTAGGGGTACCATCGGGAAGGAAAATCGTCTCACAAATGGGTATTGTGCAGATTAAAAAAAAAAAAAAGTGGGGTAAATAATGAGAACAGACACTTGAATGGCAACCGAAGACAAAGATTTATTTTTACTGACTTTGAACTGGTGTTAAGGTCGCTTGAGAGACATCCAGTAAATTTGTAAGACCACCACAGATATGACTACATATGCATATTCTGTCTATCTCACTACCACGCCCTCTCTTCCTAAAGGCACTAACTATAAATAATATGAAAACGGACAGATAAAATGCCAGGAAAAAAAAAAAAAGGATTGCTTGTTTGGACCTATGTGTTTATGTTTGTATACATTCATGCTTTAAATGTACAATTTTAAAATTAATTTTAAAAGTCACCTTTATTTTGGCAGTACAACTGATAAAATGAAACATGCAGAACACACAGCTCGACAGAACTCAGTGCATAATTTTGTCAGAATGAAGCAGTTCTTTATCACCCTTTGTGAGTTGGGAATACATTCATATTACAAGGCAAAAAGAAAAAAAAAAACAAACAATAAACCCCACCCCAAACGGACAACATCTGGCTTCTGTATAATGCATCTGCTTTTCCACATCTTCTCCAACATCTTTGGATAGTAAAATCTACGTCTGACCACAGGTTAAATTGTATGGTTATATTTTAACAGTCTTCATAGTGCAGCAAGGCAAGACAGAGCTGCCTGTATTCACTGTTCTATCTCCAAGCTATCCATTTTTAAGTCGGGGGGTTTAAAGCTCATCACTTCTTCATAGGTAAGTTCTGTAGAGAGGGTGCAAGGGAGAGAGAAGAATTAGGTGATATTCTCTTCAAAAGAAAAATATTCCAGATAAAACAGTTCTGTGGAGGCATGTGACTTGTAGTTTGTATTTCCAGCCTTTTTCAGAGTCCAGATCCAAAAATAGACTGAATTCACGAGGAATCCTTCTGTTAACCTCAGATTACAAATTAGACTCACAAATACTGTTATTGTACAACATGTCTGTCCCCTTCAGCTAATTGCTAAAACACACAGGCCCTGAAATGGAAACATCAATTATGCTGTCAGATGACCTGCCAAAATGATGTAATAAAAGAAAAAATGTAATGGAAAATGGAATCTTTAAAAGCACACGAACAGGTTTTAAAATGTACACTTTTAACAGTGCAGAATGTAATTTATCATCTCTCAGTCAATTGCCTTCAACATAAATCGCTCGCAATTCTGTGCTAATGCCTTGGGATTAGGTTTGGGGTTTTTTTGTGTTTTCTTGTAACTAACTTAATTTTAAGATCCTCTGAAAAAAATATTTCTTTTGTCTTAGAAGCATGTAACAGTTCTATTTTCATCAAGAAGGGCTTAGCTAGAAACACGGATTCCCTGCTATTTTACCCTGCTTTAGGAATAGCCCTTGATCTTTTCATGCCGACAGTCGCGTCCTGTTTTGTGCCTTGCACAGCAATGGAGTGTGTCGTCAGTGGCTACCTCCTACGTATTTTCTCAAGTTAGATATTGCATTTTAAGAAGCAAATCCTGCTCACAAGTAACTGTATGGCTAACTGCATTTCTTCAGATTCTCTTTTTTTTTTTTTTTAGTGGGAATGACAGGGTTAGGTTAATGGTTGGACTTAATGATCTTAAAGGTCTTTTCCAACCTAAATGATTCTGTGATTCTATGATTCTTTTCCAAACAGTGATGTTTAAACCACATCAAACTTGTGCCTGTTAGCTTGTTTATTAAACAGATCTGTCTGAGACAGCTCTTACACCTGCAAGTGGACCTTGCACTCCTCTAAAAAGCATGGAAGGATCTTCAGGCTGAATCTTGCTTATGGTTGTGTTAGGCTGGAGCATGGTGTACGGTGACCAGCGTGCCACCTGCGGTGAAGGACTTCTCTGAAAGAAATTCTGTGGGCAGAACCCCTGAGGCAGAGGGATTCGTTAGGTGACTCTTTCAGTGATTGACTTGTGGCTATTAAGTGGCATCTGGCCATGGGCAGCCAGGCAGGAGCTAGAACGGTCCCAACTGAACTCGCAGGATGCCAGCATCCTGCCAAATCAGACACCTGGAACTGTATTAGAAAGGATTCCTGCTGGCTGTGCTTTGTATGTTTATGAAGCTCCTTACCTCGTTCTCATGCCAGCTACTCAGCAGAACGTACGGATGTTTCACTGAGATATGTGCAACTGGAGCAACAGCTAAGGAGAGAGAGTGTGTAGCATTCAGCTCTGACTAGCATGCTCTTGGCCTCTACAGTTCTGAAATATTTTCTAACTGATTAAACATGTCAGAAAGAAATCTATGAGCTTGGGCTGCACGCCTCAGCAGTGTGCAGTGGAGGCCAAGGAAACCCTTAAGCGCATAACATGCAAGACAGAGGGTCTGAAACCTCCTTTTACTGCGGTGCTCAGTCCCTCTTGGGATCAAGCACCACTGATTTTTAATTTGAACAGAAAAAGAGGGGAAATATGCCATTGGCATATTGAGAAACCAGGTCAGTATTTCATTAAAAATACAAACATTTTATGCAAATGGTCATCTTTCATGTCATCTTACTTAAATGTGGCACATACTGTACTTGAAAATAAAAGTTTATTCCCCAAGATAAAAATATGGCCAGGAGGAAGAGCTGTATGTCCTGTGCCAGTTCTGAGATTTTTGTCTCAGGCCTTCTTTTCCCCCCCTGTATAAAGAAGGTTTGACCTGTAGTTCCAACAAGGACAGTGATGTAGAAAAATGTAATACTGTCCTTCCAAGAGAATTCACCTCCACGTCCTCGTTTCAGTTCAGAAAGTGTTAAGCTAAGATTGTTCCTGAAATAATTTCAACGGAGTTTCATCACGAACAGAAATCAGCGTAGTGACTCGGAAATTGTTAAATTTTCCTGTTAAAGACTCAGGCAACTGAGAAAGTAGCAGAAAACAAATCATCCACTAGTAAGTACAGCAGAAATCAAACCTGCGTCTCACTGAACAAGATGTATGGGTGGTGCTGTATGTGTGAGCACATGTGAGGAGTAAGCGCTATCGGTCAATCCCTGTTTGTACAGGCGCAGCAGGCTTCTAGAAAACACTTTTCAGAGCTCTAGGAGGTTGCTTTATTGTAGAGAGACCCATGAGCCTGCTCCTATCTTTCTTTAAGATGTATTTGCTGTAGTCAGCTTGCTTGTCTCCCCTGCAATGCCCAGGCACAAGTGGAAGGGCATGAGTAAGAAGATATGGGAGGTCAGTATTTTTCATCATAAACCTATCCACTACACTAACACATTTTTATCAAACCTTTCTGGAGTAAAAGTTACAGAACATACAGACAGAAACAGAAGAACATAGTTAAAGAAGAATTTTTTTATCGATGTAAAATGCCATAGTATGTCCTCATTAGGCAATGATGAAATTGGACTGTACTTTTCAGCGTACTTGCAAACGTAATGTTTTAGCCAGCTTACTTCCGCGATCCTGTACTGCAATATGGCCGTGATGCAAGCATGGAGTTAACTAATAAACAAAGCTTGTTGCAGTATTTCTCAAGGATGGGTTTTGGGGTGTCACTCCCAAGTAAAATCATCAACTCTGATCTCAAACAGGATCAATAGCATGGTTTATCCATTAATCCCAATTACTTGGCTATCTAAAGAATGATTAACAAAATACACATCTATGTGGAAAATACTCGTTTCTGGTTCTGAATAAAGGTAGTCCAGAGTACTAAATAGCGTCACTTGCCCTAGGACAGTTACTTCAGCTGAGGATCTGACTTAGAAAACCAAAAGCAAGACAGAATGTATGGATACCTGGTAACCAGCATCAGCTTTTAGTTAAGATTTAGTTAAGATTAAATCTATGATAGGGAATCTAGTGAGGAGATGATAGAATGGTGGAAAGGAGCAAAATCCAGAGAGGAAACACGCCTTCCACCTCTCCACTCCGGCAAACACACGTGGACTTACCTTGTTTCTCTGAGGCTTAAGAGTTCAAATTGCTCTGGTTAGAAACAGGAAAACTGTTATTTAAGTAAGGTTTTGTTCCACTGCATGTATTAACTACTGTGTGCAATGCTGTTACCTTTCCATTCCTCTATGGTTCGCTCCTTATTCTCTATTGACTCATCGTACAGCTCGGCCTCAGGTTCATCATCCGGATCATGATACTGTACAAAGTATGGATGTGCCAGTGCTTCCGAGGCAGTAATTCTTTTATCGCTGTCTAATATAAGCATCTTCTCAAGAAGATCTACAGCTAAGGGAAAAAGAGAAACACGGTTCAAAGCCAGAAGAGACCATCTAGAAATAAAAGGCAACTGTTTACACGCAATCTGTTCTCACACACCTTAAACACAGTTAACGTTACTGGCAAACCCACAAAGTTTTGGCAATGTAACAAATAAGTGTTGAAGATTTTTATACTGTGAGTACAGTTTTCAGAGCTGAAGGAAGCTTCTGGTTTGCTTGTGCCATGCACAAAGGTTCATTATAGTCTATTTCATATCTGATTGACCTCTTCGGACATCCAAGGCCTCCATTCTGAAAAGATGTCTGTGTGCTTAAAAGTTAAATATCCTGTGCTGTGCATCATGTGCTTAACTTGGTCCTGATCACTGTGAACTTAAGTAACCTAAAATTGTGAGTGTGAGATTACACTTTTAATTAGCTGCACCGATGAAATAATCAGATGAAAACCCCAAAGCAACTTTACAGGACCCAGCAAAAAGAAAATGTGCTTGAAATTGACAGTTGCAGAATATTAGAAATGAGAGATATCTGTAAGGCTGAAATTGGTTTTATACGGAACATTTATCGTAACTATTTAAAATATTATATAAAAATTATTTTTGGTGCTTTCATATGAGCACTGTCATTAATTTGCCTTTATGATATTACTATGTAGCATGCTCTCATGTACCTCATGCAAACAAAGCCAGCCCAGTATCCTGTGTCCAACAATGGCTAATGCATTCCTAGCAAACAATACTCAAAAGGGTCATTCCAACAGCTGTACTTCCTGCTATATTCTTCTGCTTGCCAGCAATTTACAGGTCATGGCCTTCCTGATCCAGAAATGATGTCTCTAGTTTAGACCCCGTGACATTTTTATTCATTCCTGCTATATATAGCTGGCTTTTGCTTTTCATCCACAGACCGTTTTCCTTCAGGAGGTTCCTGTAATCTCCACCAGACACAGAAGACACAGGCTTTGTGAAGGGAAAACAGCCTTGGGATGAAGGGTTAAGCAATGTTCTTCTCACTGGTCTGATCATTATTATATGGGATCATACAGCAAAGGAAGTCTTGAGTTCCTATGTTAGTGAAAGATTTAACCTACATCAGTCTGACCTTCTTACCTAATGGGTTGGCACCACGAAATACTGCTTTCAAATCCTGTTGAGGCATATGTGGAAGAGATTCAATGTATTTTCTTGCCTAGGAATAAATCAATATACATACCACATGCACAGAGATTAAATTTTGCCCAACAGTAACCATATCAACTCTAAAAAACCAGACGTAACATTTTTTATGTTTCTTATACATGGGAAACCTTCTTTACATAAAATCATAATGTATGATTTTGTTTTAAACAGTCAACAGCACAACATATACATATTGCACAACAAGCAAAAGAGTTTTAAATGGGTGTATCTTCCTCTAAGGGTTATGCGTTAGCACTTAGGTTTTCACCTATGCTTACTGGTTCTTTGCCATATGTCCCCAGGGAACCCATGCATGTAACGTTCAACCAGAAATTGCAACATAAATCATCTTTCAGCTACCCTAGCAAAGTGGTATAATCCAATCTGCGTCCTTCCCTCCTCTGTCAAACAGTAGCTTCACTAACCAAAGAACAAAACCTGATACTCCCAGGGTGCAGATCTTCAGATATTTACCAGAATTTATAGCTTGCCTTGTCACTGTGGCTCTGCAACGCTCATCCAAACTCAGCTAGGAAAAGCCTACCCGCGTATTGGACACACAAATGCCAGCGTGGAGCCTGACATTACATGAGCTATCAATTTCTGGGCAGAGGTAGATAGGTCAAGCAAGAGAAGAGGTTGAATGCTGGTCCTAAGGGCTGGGATGAGACAGAACAGGGAATTCTGAAATGAAACAGTTAAAGGAGAGGCAAATGGTTGTCCCCAAATCTGTAAAAAACCCAGCTGGTCTTTGAACAAACCTTAATCCTTTTAAAATGTGTTTGTGTTACAGGGATGTCTCCCTCCTGTTAGAAGGAGGCTGTTTGCAGGTGGCTAACGAAGTATCCTTGGCCTAATGAAGACAGCAAAGGAAATTGAGCTCCATGGCTCCAAGTGAAAGATCAGACTGAGAATAGTGGAACGACCTTCTGGACTATCATGAAGCAACTACAAAATACCCTGAGATACCATCCGTGCAATCCTACAACTACACTTGGGAAACAGATGCTGTTCCCTACACTGTTCTCTCTGCCATCATCTTAATTTCTGTAGCTATGATGAACTGATGTATCTTAAATCATTACATAGCACAGCCTCTTTTCAAACTCTGTTCTAATTTAACAAGGCAGATCTATTTTTTTTTTCTGCTTCTTATAAGATGTAAGCATGTTCTATCAAAACTCTAGACTACCATTAGCGACACATCTCAGTCTTACTAAACGAAGCAAGCCTTCATGCGTTATGTCCCCAAACTGTTAAAACTATATTAGCATTTTTCCTTTTTATTATGGGGCCTGACAGCAAAGCTTTCCGAAAGGAAAATTTCTTATTAACAGCTGTATCCAGTCACGCAGAGAAGTATGTCTAAAGACTAGTCAAACACAGGCTGCACTCCACCTATTTTATGCCCCTAAATTTCATAAAGGCAGTAAACACCTGCTAGAAGGTCAAAGCGGGCAGCTCCTGTCCGAGTTAAGTCTTCCAGGCCATTAGTTTATTATATATATGTATGAACAGCAGAGCAAAAGAAAGCTGTCACACATTCTTGCACAGAAGCTGTGGACTAGGGTAGAAACAAGAGGTCAATTTATCTTATGACAAACACCTGTGGATTTGTGGGTTATTTGCTTCTGTACGGCCATCAATTGATATCACTAATCCAAACATGACTGAAGAAGATGGGTTGTGGTTGACTCCATATCACATCACTGGACACTTTCAAGACACAGCTGGACAGGGTGCTGGGGCCATCTTGTTTAGACTGTGCCCTTGCCCAGAAAGGTTGGACCAGATGATCCTTGAAGTCCCTTCCAACCTAGGATTCTATGATTCTATGAAGATATGGTGAAAATTATCTCCAGCCTTGCCCAGAAGTCCTTTAAAAACAACACAGACCTATCAAAGTATACTTACCAACCTCTCCCTCCTGCTTATATATTTGCCACAGAAATCCAATCAATAGAATTCAGACATTTAAACTCTTCTGGAAATCATGAGATGCAACCACCATTTAAATCCATATTAACATGAAAGACTGACAAAACAGCTCAGGAACTTGTGCTGGAACATCCCATCAGGTTGATCTTTTAGTTTCCAATTCTTCAATCCTCTACTTAAAACTGAAAATCGGCTTGGCATTTCAGAAAACCTTGCTGTTAGAGGAATGGAAAAAATTGTCCGGGACTGCAAGCTGCATTAAGAAATACCTAAACAATAAGGCCAAAGTACAAGGTACAGAAAAACTAGAATGAAGGAATAAAATACGCGCTCCCTTGCAAGAGGGAAGTACCTCCAAGCAGGGCACGTATCTCCTTTGACATTGCTCCTCTAACCAGGCAGCAGCCCAGAGGTGACCTAGCAGCACTCCCATTCATTAACTCGTTTTTTGTGTTCTCCCTATGCTCTAAAGAAACAATTAGCCCCAGTAAGACAGTTTGAGGATTCCTGTAGCTCACTGAGGTATTCTCTGAAACACAAGAAATTAAAGACAAAAGCAGATAGCATCACCACTAAATATCTAAGGTGCTTAATCTCATAGTCCAAAAGCTTACAAACTGACTAGTTGTGGGTAAATCACCCATTTGTATATGCTACTCTGAACGTGTAACTGCAAAAACCGTAGGATCTTCTCACATACAGGCTATACAAGGACCTGCGCTTAGGACAGCAGAGTCTGAGATTTGCTGGTTGATCCAGCCCCTGGCACAAGGATGGATCCTCCTCCTGCCCTGGCCATTCCCAGGTGCTGGGGACCCACAAACTCTGGGGCTGTGCGTTGGCCCATGCTGATGAGGTTTCATTATGCTTGGACCTTCCAGAAATACTGCATTGCTCTGGCTCTCCTAGTGCTCCTGCTTACTTAACCCACTAGCATATTCATTCATATGTTCAAAGAAAATCCATCGATATACACACAAGCTGAAAAATAGCCATTAGTATTAGTCTGAGGTGTATACAAAAAGGTTTAAGAAAACAGTTTCAGCTCAGGAGGTATCTGTGTGCTGTTGTTTATCTGGATTTTTACACTGTGCCCATGACCTGCCTTTAGCAATCAATACCACATCTCATTCCTCAGCTGGATACCCACGGTTATTGCTTAAAGTGAATCCTTCAAGTGCAGCTTTAGCAGAGAAACAAAGTGGAAATTGTTTGTTTACTAGATTACTATTTTAAAGAAGTCATATGGAGAGTTAAAAATCCCACCATTAACTACAGATATTATAATGAAAAAGCGAACTTCATACAAGCATCCAGAGAGATGAATAAATACAAATTTCAAATTAGGGACCCAAATAAGAGCACTCATGTAGAACACACATTAATCGATTCTGATATCTCTGTTTAGACGCCTTACAACAGAAAGCATAAAAATTACAGAGACATCAGATTTAATAACAACAATATAATGCTGAGCTGAGCATCAATTTGAATGTTTTTATTAGAAGTACAGCAGCAAAGTAAAAGATCATCAGGACCAATTGCAAAACTCCTTTCAAAAACCAAGTACCTGAGAACACGTATCAAAATTAATCCAGCTGACAGTCAAGGCATTTGGATACCTCTAAAAAGAATATTTTTTGAATGGTGGCATTCTAGCAGCAAAAACCAGAGGTCATTGTAAGGTGTTTGCTCACTTGCAAATCGGACTATCTGTGTAACGCAACCGGCGACGTACGATGCCAATTAGAGAAAAGGATGATAGAAAGTCAGTTAACTGAACGAAGCTGAGAACTCACATGCTCTGATGAGATCTTCTTCAGAAGTTCAGAACTGGGTGTGCCCACAACTTCCATTATTCTCTTTAGTTGATCGATATCTGCATTATTTCAGGGAAATAAACAGCACAGGGTTCTTCTGGGTTTAAACAGTTAATGAGCTTTCATGCAGAACTATTCAGCAAGACTATTCTATCGTAGTCCATGGAAGGATACCAATTCATACCTCCTTAAGCCTCCCGGAGCATCAATTTTCTGTTGTACTATAAGAATCTGTCAGGTGTGCCTGTATGTGAGAAAGGTGCACGCAAAATACTGCTTTCCTGTCATAGTTCCCAATTTAACATATTCTTAAGCTTAATTTTAATAGCACATTTATGTTTCAGTGATCTGAGGGATTTCTGAAGAACCGCCTAATACGATACAGCAGATAGGGCTAGATTACTGACCTGAAGGCTGGTAAGTGGAAAATGCTCATTTGGTACCTTTTATATCAGCCTCAAGATTAAAAACTTTGAATATGTTTATTTTTCATGTCATATATGACCTGTATATTACATTTTCCTTAGAGACTCAAGGTTACTTTACAGCTTTATTTAAATTGATGTAATCATATAATTGTAGACAATATTTCATAACAGCAAAAAATATTTTATTTCTTGAAAACTAGATGTATTGATTTTTGAAAATACCACCTAATCATGTAATCAAACACTGGGAAGCACAGTCATCATCCAGACGATGAACATCTGGACAATGCCTGTGGTTCCAATAAAGCCTAATGATGCTGAGCACAACAGACTGGTCAGTGGGGAGACTCGGTCTCCCAGCTCTCTGAACAGGTTTTCGGGCAATTCTAATCTCATGTTGTTTCGCACCTGGCAACGGCTTAGTTTTAGCAGAAGCGTTTGCTTTTTGAGGGGTTTCAGAGCAGTGAGGAATGTTAATATTCAGTACAGAAGAATGTGCCATTGTTTCTCATATTAAAAGCTCTCCTCCCCTGATGCAGTTGTTTCCTCATTCTTCATTATGTGTTTTTCTTCAGTTTTCTTTTACTATTTTACCGCTCTCCTCAGCAACGGCTCTTTTATTCCTGCCAGCACAGGGAATGCCAGTGGAAATCCCTGATGCTCCAAGCAGGGACCACAGGGTCCCTGTGTGCACTGAAGAAAAGAGAGGATCTTGTTGCTCCTGTGGCATTTCTGGAACTGCTGGCTTTTTTTAATAACAGGACACAATATGCCTATTAATTCACTTCTTATTTAAAAGTTAATGTGTTTGCATTTTATGAACTTCTAGCCTAAAAGCAGTTCTATTTTTAAAAATTCTATTAGCCAAACAAAAAATACTGCCTTTACTCAGCTTCAGTTTTAACATATGCTATTTCAGTAAGATACACATGTGGAAGAAACCTGCTCTGTTGTAACTAGGCTATTATTTAAATACAGATACACAACAAAGAATAAACGTAAGTAGTTGTTGTTTAGGAACATCTGTTGCCGTTTTTTTTCCTACCAAGTGGGTCTCAGATTCAGCTGTCATACACACTAAGCTGAACAATTAGCAAAAATAGTTTACTGTTTTAGAAGTTTGTTACCTCAAACACATTTCCATAGAAAAACTCAAGCAATTAGAAAAAAAGGCAGAATTAGAGAGTATTTTTACGGCTGCATTTTTTGTTTTATGTTAAGGATACAATCATCTCCTGGAAATAGAGCCTTCCCTTTCAGTAGCTCTGCCATGATGCATCCAACCGACCAGATGTCAACTGCCAAAAAATGGAGAGAGAAACGTGTACGATGAATCCAAGAGATCCTTACACAGAGCTGCCTCTTGGTTTAAAACCATCACTGCATCCAGCTGTAGCAAAATGCAAATCTTCACAGTTTACCTGTTTGATTGTAGTGCATCCAGTTTAACATAATTTCTGGAGCTCTGTACCATCTTGTTGCAACGTATCCCGTCATTTCATCATCAGTTTGTCGAGCTAAACCAAAGTCTAAAATCTACAGAATAAAAATAAAACAAATAATAATATAAATAAAATAATATATAAAATATCTCATATATATTTTATAATAATATAAGATTTATAATAATACAATAATATAATAAAATATAATAATAATGTCCAAAATGTCTTTTCACTTTTTTTATAGGCACCGATTTTGCCCCATTACTCATCTCTGAGTTTATCGCTGAGTAGTCCCTCGCTATCAGTGCAGTAAAGCAGCAACGCTCTGCGGATGAGCTCATCTGCTCTCCCTGCAGCCTACGGGTCTGCATCAAGGTGCTTCCGCTGCGATGAGCCTGGCCCTTTGTCCTCCGAGCCAAACTTTGCATTTTGCCTCAAGTTCAATTTTCCGCTAATGTTCATTTGCTAAAAATAAGTGCTATTGCTATAAAAAATGAAAGGCTATCAACTGGGAATGTTTGTGTAAAATGCCAATGGCAAGTGCTGCTGGCCATTTAAACATTTAAAGACCACATGAGCTGATCACAAATCTGCAGATTTTCTGTTGTTTCCCCTCTCATGTCTATCTAAGCATTCACCCACATCACACGTCAGTCCAATGCCACTAGGAGAGAAGCAAATATCCTGCCTAACAAGGTAGATTTAAATCACACACCATCTGTTTTCAGTAGAACTCCCCCACCAAAACAACAAAGGAGCTCTGTTTAGGTGCACGTATTACTCATAGGCTTGATAGCAAAATGTTCCCCTCCATATGCTCACCCTTGCTAAGTTTACATTGATGGGAAGTGATTTCAATTAATTTTTTCCTGCTCATTTCTTTGCTTTCTGTTTTTAGATTACTCTATGTCCCGCTAATTATGGAGCTAAGAGGTATCCCTAGCTCTAAGGGGGACTGCTGTGAAAGGGGACCGTGAGCCTCCGTGATGCTCGTTAAGTCAGTCATGTGAGCTAGCAGTCAGCATCTCTTCAAATAGAAATGTGAATTAAGATCAGTGGCAACCTCCCATGATGAGATCCAGGATTATTTATTAAGCTGATGGGTAATCCTTTCCATTGGGAGTAAGAAAATGTTAGGAGTATCATTCAAAATTCCTCGGTTATAATCCAATTTAAAGATATAAAAAGCCTAAAGAAAAATATTAAGATATAAATAACACATTAACATCTTTACTTCTAAGATACTTTAAAAAGCATGAGGCAAACAAGGCATGAATAATCGCCTGAAACTTGAACACTAATGCCCTTATTTTTATAAGGCAGTATTTTTCTTCAATAGAATCATAGAATGTTTTGGGCTGGAAGGGACCCCTAGAGGTCATCTAGTCCAACCCCCCTGCAGTGAGCAGGGACACCGCTAACCAGATCAGGTTGCTCAGAGCCCCATCCAACCTGGTCTTGAATGTTTCCAGGGATGGGGCCTCCACTACCTCTCTGGGCAACCCGTTCCAGTGTTTCACCGCCCTCATTGTAAAGAATTTCTTCCTTATATCTAGTCTAAACCTACCCTGGTTTAGTTTAAAACCATTACCCCTTGTCCTGTCACAGCTGGCCCTACTAAAAAGATTGTCCCCATCTTTCCTATAGGCCTCCTTTAGGTACTGAAAGGCCGTAATCAGGTCTCCCTGCAGCCTTCTCTTCTCCAGGCTGAACAACCCCAACTCCCTCAAGCCTGTCCTCACAGGAGAGGCACTTCAGCCCTCGGATCATTTTTGTAGCCCTCCTCTGGACCCGCTCCAACAGTTCCATGTCCTTGTGCTGAGGGCTCCAGAGCTGGACACAGTGCTCCAGGTGAGGTCTCACCAGAGCAGAGTAGAGGGGCAGAATCACCGCCCTCGACCTGCTGGCCACGCTTCTCCTGATGCAGCCCAGGGTACGGTTGGCCTTCTGGGCTGCCAGCGCACATTGCCGGCTCATGTCCAGCTTTTCATCCACCAGCCCCCCCAAGTCCCTCTCGGCAGGGCTGCTCTCGATCCTTTCTTCCCCCAGCCTGTATTGATACCGGGGGTTACCCCGACCCAGGTGCATGACCTTGCACTTGGCCTTGTTGAACCTCATGAGGTTCACACAGGCCCACCTCTCCAGCCTGTCCAGGTCTCTTTGGATGACATCCCGTCCTTCTGGTGGGATCCCTTCTGTCAAATGTGTACACACACACATTTTCCTTCTTTTTGCTTCTATTTCCTTTTTGTCTGTACCTTAAAATATCCACTGGTTTGTTCTATTAGAAAATAATTCAGTATCAGAGGAAGTAAAGCTATAAATATAAGCAAAGCAAAGAGCAGTGTAACAAATGCTAGGCAGGGAGGTGCACAGATATCATAATAACAGAAAAAAAAAAAAGATTAAAAGCACAGATTTCAGAGTGCATGATCAGACCCAGATGACCCATAAAATTTCACAGATGCTGCACACACATGCATGAAGACATTAAAGGGATAATCATGAAATTTGCTGAGCATCTGCAAGTGTCACTGAGCCAAACAGGAACTACAGCTTCTCACCACAGAGCCGGATTAGTGCAAGAACCTAACTGTGCTGCTCTTAATCACTATTGTGATTTTTTTGCTGATCTTGTAGTATTTGGAATCTTGTCTTAAATCCCTCGCAGCTGGAATAAAGTGATTACATCGGAGTCTCAGTCACAGGGAGAAAGCTGCTTCTGGCTGCCATGGAGGAACGCTAAACTTCTTGTTCTTAGGCTTAAAGGCTTAGAAAGCTAGAAGACGTCTTTTCCTTCTCCAGAGTCTCTTGCTTGTTTTGTAGTATCGCGTCACACAGATACACAAAGGTATGTATTTATATAGACATGTATGTTAAAATAGCATTTGAGAACTGTGGATTACAGGGTTCTTTTTGGTTGGGGCTCGGGGTTTGGTTTTTTTTTTACTGCCTGTAACTGGTAATACTGGTATCTTTTTTTCATATCATTTAATTTAGCTTTTATGCTCTATAGATACAAAACTGAAAGTTGTTACAAGGCTTCATCTAAACATGGCAGATGCAGATACACATCACAGGTCAAACTTTCAAGATATACTCAGTTAAGTACTCACTCATGGGCCAAATAATTAGCCCTGGTACCATCTGCAAGGAACTAGGTTTGCACATTTTGCAACGACACTTGTGTTCATACTAAATTAACATTTGGGAGAAAACACATGTTCACGGAGATGAATTTTCTATGCCAGAGGAGCAACAGTAGCAAACAGGTGAAATTAATGGAATCAGATATAAAAATGGTAGCTGCTGTTTTCTCAGAAACCTGCCATCTCTAGAGCTTTTACAACGTTCTTCATTAAAGCAGCGTGACACCTACCCTCAACTCACAGTCTTCATTTACGGCTAGGTTACTGGGCTTCAGGTCCTGTAGCAGAACAGAGAAAGTTAGTCAAGTACCATTTTAACTTTTCAAAGTATATTATAACTATGTCTGAGTAACACATCTGATGCACCACCGAGGGACATGCTCCATTCGTTTTTATTATCACAATGAGTGAACTCACCCGGTGGATGATTCCAGCTGAGTGAATATACTGTGAAATAAAAAATAAAACAGAAGGGTAAGATTTGAAGTTAGAGGTGAAGGAAGGTGTAAGTCACTTGTCTTATCTTTTTGCTTCTGAGACCAATTGTTTTGTACACAGAAAAGCCTTACGCCACACCATATTTTCAGAACAAACAGAGGTATGATGAACTTCAAAACTTCCTTGTTTTGTTTTAACCAGAGCTGGATATTTCAAGAACAGTAACCATGAAGACTATTTTCTACCATAAAAGATCACACTTGCGGTGATTTTTCTGTTGAGAGTTCCTTACCCATCTGGAATTCGTTCCAGCCTTACCTGGATGTCCACGCTGATGAGCTGGTGGCTCCTGGCTGACTCCTGGGTGACGTCACCTTCCCATACCGTGAATGCTGAACCCAGGCGAGATATACTCGCACCCTGGGACAGCTCAGTGACCAAAATACCTACCTAAGCCACAGCACTACTTCAGGACCACTTTCAAAGCAGGGACCCAAAGCAGTATTTCAGTGGCAAGGTAGTGTCTCTGCTATTTTACATAAAACATTAAAACTCAAAGATTGAGAAGAGCATACTCTGTAATTGCCTGTCGTTCACTTGTTAGGATTAACAGCCAATTTATCTATGGTCTTAATGACCAGGATCAGCAAGACCTTGAAAACCTTCTCTTCTGTTCCCTAGAGGTAAATTCACCTTCTTTTTTAGGAGCAGCAATTACACGCAAAACCCGTAGATCAGCCGGGAAAACCCAAGGAAAACACAAGCGCATTCTTCTTGTTCCAGACCCACGCACTGTTTGCAGAAGGGCAGGGCCACCCCCGAGCGCTCCTCACAACAGCTGCGAGCGGCTGCACGAAGGGGAAACCAAGCCACCGCTGGCGACCGACGGAGCCGTGTCCCTGCTCTGCGGAGCCGCCGCCGCTGCCGCCAGCTCCTCCCGGTGCCACCCAGCAATCCTCTCCCCGCCAGCTCAGGAGCCTGCCAAACCACGCAGCTCCACGCCGAGGCTTCGGCTGCCCAGACGGCTTCTGCAGGGCGCCCAAGCCTGCGCTCCCTAAGCTTACTCGGGCACGCGGACACACGTCGTAACGGCCCCAGCATAGATGTTAGGTGAGGAGTTGTGTATGAGCGAATGTTCTTCGACTAATGAGAGATGAGAATCTCAATTCCAGAAGAGATGAGCCACCGTCCGCCCCTCCCCTTCGAAACAGAGCCAGAAATGCACCTGACTGCATTTCTGAAATTAATACTCACTTTAGACCACAACTCTCACTATTATTTAGCTCTGATACAACATAGCCTTATATTCAAAACCACAAGCTGGGTAATTGACTCCGGAATCCATCTTCCTAATTAAGCTATTAACTTAAGCAAATGAGACAAAGCAATTAAGGACTCAGTTCTGCAATTTTTATTCACTAAAATCTGCACTTAAATTGACAGAACCTGCATGCATGAATAAGAATTACAGTCTCAGGCACAAGGTGACTTGCTGAAAATCATGTATTTCAGAGCCAGTATTTACCACAGCTTGCTTTCAAACACACCGTTATTTCCCATGTCTGAAATATCAATTACTGTTATCTATTAAAGCAGCTGACCCCTCTCTTTTCTTTTTGCTCATACCTGGGAAAATCAACACTGGTCCGAGAAAATGCTTATCGCCTAGCAATGGGAAGCATTTTCTACATCTTCCCTGTTTATAGACACTTTATATGTTTGTCAGCAAAATGATATATATTTTAATTCTTTCAGAAGAAAATTTTGCTACAGTTTCATTGCCAATCGCCTGTGTTATCTAACTGTAAAAAATTTAACTGATACAACAAAGGAAACAATGACTTTACAGGCCGAGTAAATCCTAGGAGATTTGTGTGCAACATCGTACGTTGCTAGGATAAACTTCTACTTCCAGGCATTTCCCAAAGAACCCAGCTAACTTCTCCATCTTTTCACCCACGTGACGCTCTCTACAGAAATCAGGGCTGTAGTTTTTCATACTGGCTCGTGTCTTTCAAAGCACAAATGTGAGTTACTCAGCATCCTTTACCATTTTCACATTCTTCAGAAGTTTTTTCACTACCTTTTCGTGACAGGTCTAAACCACATACTGCACTACAGAGCACGCTCACTGGAGGCACTACAGAGCAAGTGATCAATAATATCCTAAATAGACAGGGATCTAAAGTAAATGTTCAAGGGGAGTATTCACATGCATTGTGCCTGCAAACGTTGGCAGGCTTGGGATTTTATTTCTGGTTAGAAAAAAGATTTGATAATTTCTGAAATTGTTGCTGCTATCTGCGCACCTTTAAGACATAAAAAAAAAACAAAACAGTGTTTTAGCACCGTCCCTGCAGTGAACCAGTCGTTACCACAGTGTTTTGGTTGCTGACTCTAAAAGTCCTGCATTCAGCCAGTACCTTAAGACCTCGAAGTAACTGATAGATGAGAAACTGTATGTGGTCATCCGTTAACTTCTGGCACTTCACAATGTTATTCAGGTCAGCACCCATTAAGTTTGTCACAAGATACCTGTGAAAATGAATCAGAGAAAAGAAAACAAAGAAACTCACCTCAGTTAAGAACGGCAGAACGTAAATCCTTCTAACAGCAGCACACCTACACGCTCCCGTGTAGGTTCCTGTTCCACTTTCTAATAAGTCTACGCAGTTTATGCCCTTTAAATCAGCGATGAGCTTTAATAACAGAATCACAGCTATGAGATTTAACATCATGAAAAGGAAAAATCCTTACGGTACATTAGAAGCTTTTATCTCTGCTTTCGCCATGACACTACAGCAGTTCAGTGAGGGGGGAACGCATCACATTTTGAGATTAATAGGAAGCCTCACCCAACATCAAAGTGGGAGCTTCAGGCACCGAAACTACGGTACCCACAGGCCCCCGGGATGTCTGATGGTGGAGATTAACATTGGATTGGTTGAAATAAGAGTGTTTTGTGTAACTTCCCTCCCCGCCCCCACTGAAAGTTTTATTTTTTGACAAATTTTGCAGAAACGTTGATGCCTTCCCAAAACCAGAGCTGGGACAAATGTATGCATCTATCATACCCAGTCCTTATTTGTGTAATTTTGCCCCAGAGCCAAAGGGGTTTGGCCACTAATTTCCATGGAGACAAAAATATATTAATTACTATTTCTTCTGCTAAATTGCTTACCTAAGTGCCTATGTATGATGTAAGCCAAGAGGGACTCAGCATAAATCATGTGTTTGAGTAACATCAAAGTACATCTAGTCCTAGGTTAGTCAGGAATCTAGCCTAAATTTACCTTGTCTCAGTTAACCAACAGAACACTTTCCTGCCTTCCTGAACTATCCCATCTAGCTGTGAAAAAATAAACAACAGCTAACACATAATTGAACCGAATTTTTTTTAAGTTTACTGGCATTTATGCAGCATCAAGCCTTTGTATATATATACCTATAATCTTATTAATTCAAAAAACCACAAAAATGAGGCCCATCCTCCTGCCTCCTCTTTTTGTGGACAAGTTGCAGAAAGATTTATCGGGGTTCTTCACACAAAACCAACTGTGGCTGCAAGTCTATTAGAAAAGGACGTGCTTTCTTTTTGAAACCCGAGTGGTACTTACTTGCTAACTAGTCAGAATGATTTTAAAATTTTACTTACACTTCATTAAAGTTTTCTATCGATGTTGCAGGTGTAAAAACATCTAGCAATCCTATAACCTGAAAGATGAGGGAATCCACATTTTATTTTTAGAAATCTGTAAAGCAACATGTAATTAGTATTGACAGTGCTTAGCATTTTGGGGATGAAACTTAAAAAAGTATAACATATGGTCATACTGAAAACTTAGCTCAACTGGCACATCAGGTGGTCTACACAGGTACAGCCTCAGCTATCTCCACAACCAACAGAAAATTAAAAATTACGTTAACTACAAAAATGAATTACAACAAGACTTTAGACAATCAGAAATAAAGGCAGGAAAGGTAATGTCTCATTACAGAAAAGCTGACACGTGGCTTATACACTTGTTACACTTAAGATTATGGACAATTTCATGGGTTATCTTGTTCTGTTGTGAATTTTTTTAGCATCCTTTAGCATCCAGGATACTTTTCGATCCACCACATTATATTTAGGCTTCAATTCATCAAGTCCCTTTTAAGCAGGAGGATACTCCCACTGAAATCAACTGCCATATCAACTTAGAATAGCACTCAATTATTTGGGGCCTGAAGCTCTACTATCTTTCATCTAGATATTACACTGTTGTTAATTACAGTGAGAGTATCTGCCCTTCATTTCTCAACAGATCCCAAATTCAGCAAAAGCAGGCTTGAGGTACTTTTTTTCCTGGACTGGAGTCTCAAGAGCATCCAACAGTGGTGAGCAGAATACTCTTATTACTCTAGTTAAGAGAAGAGTAGGACCACTTGGTTTGGATTTCATTAGCCGCATCTTCAAGATGAAATTAGGTCATTTTTCAAGAAAAAGGCAGCCCTTTCCTGAAAGTCTCTACTTTAAAGTCCAGTGACTTCACTACACGCGTGACTGCTAGGTCCAGGTATCCTGGGTAGCTAGAGTGTTGCATATACTTCTTGAAAAAGGTTGTACCTAACTGAAATTAAGCCTATATTGCAAACTTTTGTCATAAAAATACGAAGTGAAAGAACTCACTCTCCACTTACATTCTCATGCTTCATGTGCTTAAGCAACCTAAGCTCTCGGTAGGTCCTCCTCGCGTGAATAAGTGATTGAAAAGGTCTTGAAAGCTTTTTTACTGCCACCTTCTGTCTTGTTTTGGTATCATAAGCTGAACTAGAAGAGGAAAAGAAAAAGTCCACGTTGACAGCATGTTGTTCTTCAAAGCTCTCAGCTATTTCACTGGAGAAACCTGCACTCTCTTGACGGGTCTTACTCCTTCTTTGTCCTCTTTCACCTTCTACTGAGGGACTGCAACCGGGCAGCTCCCAGCTGTAACTCGGAGCATGCAGAGACAGTTCCCTTGTTTTCCATCTAGCAAATTACTAACGCTTAGGATAATGTTCGGGGCCCATCCCCAGGGAACCCTTCCCCACATGACGGGAGAAGTAACCAGAGAATTAGTTCTATTAGCGCAGCTCCAGCCTCCAGCTCTGAGGCAAGGCTCGTAGGGAATATGAGGATTCAAACTCTGGGTCTTACTGAACAAACTGGAGTCTTTACTCATTAAAGGAACGCTGCCGTTGTGTCTAGCAATACCAATTACCTATGTGACCATTAGCCTGCTAGACGCTAATGCCACAAAACTTGTATCAAATTAGGATGTTGACATAACCAAGGCCGTACCGTTTCCTTGGGAAATGCTGATAGCCAGTGAACAATGGGTACATGTCTTACACTCAGGCCCACAGATCCTGCCGACACACAGCATGTGCTTAACTTCACCCAGATGGAGATGCCCCGCTGAAGAGGACACTAACTACACAGGTCAACACTTGCCCAAAAGGGAGACCTGCTGGGTTTTGTGCATTAGAAAGACATGGCAAGCACAACGAGCCACAAATAAATGCTGCCTGTTACCTAAAACAATCCCTGTATGTATTACCTTATGACACAGTAAAATTATAAAAAGATTCAGTTTGCTACCTTCTCTTACGAAGAAAAAATTTCTTTAAATTGTTACTCTTATCCACTGTGTTAAAACTGCTCAATTAAAATACCTCGAAATTCTCTATTTAAAGTGCAGATAACACTATCTATGCTTGCAAGAGAGCATCAGCAAGCCGAGAACTTTCACACACGCTTATCTTGCAGGACTTTTTTGGAATTACAAAGATAAAAATTAGGTAACATGAAAAATGCGCAGAGTGGGATGACAAGAGCCAGCAGTCACAGCCGCTGCTGCTAGCTCCTTAGGAACAGCATTTAGACACTGCTGCAAACTGGGGCAGGAAACACCCGCTAGAGATGAGAACCACTGATGGTGCCTGCAGTAGCTGCCAAGCGAATACACCGAGCCTATCATCAGCTCCAGGCAGGTGGGCTCCTGCACGTATTTGGTGCTCTGCTAAAGTGATGAAGAACCAAGTGAAGAGCAAAGCCTCTTTATTTGCAGGCAGCTGGAGGACAAGGTGGGGTTTCTAATGAGAAGCAACAAGGGATACAGCAACAAATGGGCAGGAAGAATAGAGCGGCATCTGAAAGGCGATGGTGATCCAGTTATCCTAGAGTTCACCCAATCTCTACAAAGGCCAAAATGCAGAGCACAATCCGGCAACATTTTTATTTGATAAAGACAGATTAAGAGGACTAGATTTAATCAACAAGTTTCTTGCAGGCACCATGGAAGGAGTGAGTCACTCATAAAACAATGAAAGAGATAAGCAGATTACTGAGCTAGTTTCTCGCAAGCATCACAGAAGTGGGTTTTCAGGGAAGTTTTAAAGGTGTACAGGGCTTTGTGGCTTTGCTGAGCACCTCAGGAAGGGCATTCCCTGAGCAGAAGCAAGCAAGGATAGGAAGAAGGAGCGGACTGGTATCACTCTGAGGAGCGGGTGGAAGGGATACGACAGAGTTACTTGTTCTGACAGTAGGGTAGGGACACAGTTATACAGGGTATGAGGACGCTACGCTGCTCAAACATGTGGAGCAGCTCAAGGAATGAACAGCATGGGGAGAACTGACAACAGAGATATCTTAAATTCCACATGACCGGTCACAAGGACAACGTGAAGCTTGCACAAGTAAATCTGAAGAAATAAAAAGGAAGCCGATGCTTAGCTGTTAATGTAATGAAGATGATTAGATAGAATTGCCCTGTGTGTAATCATGGCCAATGAAGCCCCTGGAGACCACCATCAGGTCTCACAAATACACACTCTCTATATCCTTTCCAACTTTTTTCCAGTGGAAAAGGAAATGTTTATCCAGATAAATAAAGAACATTGCCCAAAACAGCAGCCTGTGCTTAACATCTCAGCTCTTCTGGTAATTCACAAGCCTTCCCACTCATGCTTGTACCGGTTTGTGAAATACTGTGTAAATTATACAAGGCTAGGAGGAATTAGGTTTTAAATTCCATCATCATGATAAAACATTCCTCTCCTCCCAATTCTAAGGTCAAATGTGGGTTTCAGTGGTTTAAAAACCACCGATCTTTAAGACAGACTGCTTTTTACCCTTCACATGACTCAAGGCTGAGAAGCTTTCAGATGGTACAAAGCACTATTTTTTTAGCTTCAGTAATTCTTATGACAGCAGCTTTTTAGACCCAAAATGTAAGCATAGAAGGAGTGGGGGGGAAGGGGGAAAGAGGAAACAAAAGGGAGCTGAGTCCTGGGACCTCCAAGGGGAAATCATGAATTGAAGCCGCACAGGCCAGGGACCAACTTGCTTTAAATGAGTTCCTCCCCAGTCAAGAAACAGTACCAGGTGATGATCAGAGGTAATGCTTTCAGGCTCTTTCCTTGCCTGGTTTACCACCATCATAATTCAAGGTATTAACAGTGGTGCATTCAAAAATATAGATCTCATGTTGTTTGAACTCTCTTTGACAGATTTGAGGATGATTTGCATCTGTGATCTTGCCGCTGCCTCTGTGATCGTATTTTGCAAGCAGCAGGCCACTGCCTGCATTCCTCCCCATGCATGCTTATGCCTCTTATTTTAGACTTGGTCTCCCCCTCTTGCTATTCTATCATCATAGCTGCAGTGTGGGTGTCCCCCGAGTCCTTCATCGTCCCCCGATCCTGCAGCAGGATGAGCTGCTTCCCCTTCTGGGCGATTGGTCCGAGAATGTTCAGCTTTCCGACTAGTCCCTGGATACGGCATCTCTGGTCCCAGTCACAGCAAAAATATGGGCCCACCCACGCTCGCACCTGCAAACCCTTCCCTGGGGGCCTGTAACCAGCCTGACTAAAATGATTGAAAACAGCTTCTTTAAAAAAAAAAAAAAAAAAAAAAAAATCAAACAGCCCATGCTGTTAACTAGTTTGATTTAACGGGGAAGAAAAGGGTTCGAGGCCCTCACCTCCCCTTACCCTGCATGACACCCAACTCACACCCTCCCCGCTTCTGCATTGAGACTGGAGAGGGCTTTGCTGCCGGTCCCCTGGTGCTCGAGTTGCCTCACAAACAACTGCCGGCAGCTTACAGCACCTCATTTTCTTTTGCAAGGTTATTTTCTACAGGCTTCAGCTCTGGCCAACCACTTGTGTTTATAGCTGGTTTATACTCCTTACACCTGGAAACAAATCATCCTTCTGATGGTTCAGCTCCTGTTCCCTAAGCTCCTTTGAAACTACTTATTCTGAGGGGTCTTACCTCTGACTAGGATGTTACCTCATGTAGCTGGACAGAACAGTACAATGGGGATATCCTTTTGCAAGTATCAAAGTTTATCATCTCCAATCTCTAACCTATTCTTTACTGTTAGCATTTAATTTGATGTAGGCAGTGAAAAGAAGTGACTTTTTATTTGCACATTGTGCGTATTTCTGACATCACTGTTGAGCAGCATGCTCACATGCCTCAACACAAGATGGGAACACCACTTTAGACAGACTTTCTATCAAAATTTAAAAAGAAATGCAATTATTACTATTTTTTGTAACAATCTTAGCAATAGCTTTTTCAGATATGATCATTCTTGACCCAGAACCCACTGCAGTTATGACACATTTTCGCTGTCTATCCTTTCTAAGATCAAGGACAAAAAGCCATTATTCTATTTATAGGGATGGCATCATTTTCACACAGATTAGAGACTTTTGCTCAGTGTGTTTTTCAATCATTGCTTAAATTAGACCCAACTTTTCAGTGTTGTCACCTCCTATATTTAATAATCCTATTGAAGTTCCGCTAGATGAAATCCAAGTCTCTATTTATATGCACATTTTCCCAGTTCTTAAGGTTTCAGAGAAAAGTTTGAACATAGGAAGCTAACACAGTCCAGAAACTCAGGAGGCAAAAAGCACAGGATTTTAACAGCTTCATGCTAACTTTGTGACTTCCGACAGGGCACGGGTTTTTAGTAGCCAATGTTTATAAATGCGGCCACACACAGAGTCATTTCCCTAGTATCCACGGACAGTTTATCCTCGGTGGTTGCAGAGCGGTAGTACTGGATGGAGAAGCCACAGCCTGCTCAGAGCCTTCAGGGCTTTTGGGGTTAGGAGCACTCTGTTTGGCTACGGCTATTTAGCCTTCAGGATCATAGAATCATAGAATCATTTGGGTTGGAAAAGACCTTTAAGATCATCAAGTCCAACCATTACAGAAACAATCAAATCTGCTTCAACAGCTGGAGGGCTGCTTGCAGGAGTCTGGTCTAACAAAACACGCACAGAGCCAACTCGTACCCTATCGAGTAAACTCCAGTATCCAACGCAGGAAAAACTGGGATCAACCGCTCTCCTTGGGACTTCAACCAGTCCCTGAACTTCCTAATGCTTTGGGCTCGGAGAAGGCTTATCAGCCGGGTACAGTACTACCCAAAACTCCTGGAAAAAGTTCACCTTGAGTGCAGTGTTTGGTCTAGCAAGTCCTCTTCATTCCCGGCGCCAGCTCAGGTCTAGCTGATGCAAAAGGCAGGCATGACCCAAGCTGGTTGTACGTGGTGCCAGTCTGGTGTCCGCAGTGAACTCCCCAGTTACTGTAGGTTACCTATGTCAGCCGATATTCCAGCCCATCACCCCAGATAACCACGAGGTTTTGGCTGTCTACAAAGTGTGATTTTATGCTTGTGGAAGCATTATATCTATACAAATAATTAAGTATACTCATTCTAAGAGATTCTTTTGGGATCGAGTGCAAAAAATACAGAGGACACTCCCTTCCAGTTTATTTTATGTAATCCAGCGCCCCAGCTTGCGAGGCCATTACCCCTACATCATCAGAAGTTTGACAGCTGTTTGGATGCGCTATACAGGACTTGGAGAGAATGCTGTACACAAGCAGATCCTTAAATTTGCTCCATGTGACAATGATACTGGGTCTGGCTTTTCCCCGTATTGTTCTAGGCTTCTATTTTTATTTCTTTCACTGCACCACAACACAAGTTTCTTTCCTTCACTGGGTCACATTCCTCCAGAACACATGAAGATTCCCCACTACCTGTAAATGTTAAGAGAAAAAAACAAAGAAAAAATGTAATTTGTGCTCAAAACACACGGGCAGAACTTTACTTATTTTGGTAAGAAAGAAGGTAACATCCAGAAAACAAAATGGAAAGTACACAGAATTTCTGCCGCATATTTAGTACAGCCACAGGTTTGAGCTCTTATCCATGGACCTCAGAGTCCTTTCATGTACTGACTGACTCCTTCCATTATGGGAGACATGAACCTCCCTATGGACGAATGTCCCCTTAATTTGTGAGATCCTGAATTCCTGAGAAAAACAAGTAAGCACAGCAGAAGGGTGTATGTAAGCAAGCATTGAGGGGAAGGAATGGAAGAGGGGTCCACACACAGAGAACCTCATCGCTGAGGTGGGCAGCCCTTACTGTACCACCCATTGGCAAGTAAGGTAGAAAAGTGGGACGCACAGGAATCCTGCCCAGGGACATTTTCTAGTGCCTGGTCATATACGCTGGGTTCCTCACAACTGCAGTGAATGACAATCCTTCATACATTACACTTAAGAGAAATGTAAAAAAGTCATCACATGAATAACATAGATTTTGGGGTTTGTTTGCAAGGTTCAGCTTGGGAGCTTTGTCTTCTGCATCTTCTTCAGGATGATCTTCCTCTTCTTTTAAAAATTTATTTTAATAAATAGAGCTACTTTTTATGGAAATACAGAACAGTCTTGGAAAAAAGCACACAGAGCATCTATCCAATAGCAGAAAATGGACCGTAATAGCTATCAGCGGTGCAGCAAGAGAACAACAGAGAAAGGCCACCCACAGTAAGCTTAAGTGAATCAGCAAAGTAAATCCAGGAAACAGTTCATTTGTGTCTTCTTTATAAATGTTCTGTTACTTTATGCAAGTTCAAGTTGGTGATTTCCACCCTCTAAAAGCTAGATTTAAGTTGCAGAGTGTTTGTTTACTAAACCACACAAATCACAACATATGTGTGCATCAGAAGGAAACCATAAAGAAAAATGAGATGGTAGCAAGACAAAAGGTGGGAGGACGAGTAATGGGCAGCTCTGAAATGACACGTTAATCTCCTCATTAGAGAAAAAAAAACCTTGCTTGATGATGATGGGTTATTGTATTGTAAAATGACATCCCATCACTTGGATATTATTACAGCACACCATGCTGAGCACTGGCATCAATTGTTTTGGCTTTAGTACAATCACTGTCAATTATCTCAGATTAATTTACCGCTAGATCTAAATATAAAAGCACAAAGTATCTTGTACATATGGAACACAGTTGTTCCATAACCAACATAAAAATATGTATATACTTTTAAGGAGACACTGAAAAATACTATAAAATAATTGCTATCCATATGTTTTTGTGAATACATCACCAGTCTTCTTTCAATGTAAGAACATGATTATGAAAATGCTCTATCAGTCTCTGAACCCACAAGCTATTTTTTATTTTCTGATCTCTTATGTCTGCACAGTGACTTAAATATTCAAATAACTTTAAGAGAGGAGCAGTCACACTTTTCTAGGTGAAGTTATAGACAGTACAGCTTACATCAGTGGGAGCGATGCATTTAAAATCAGGCTTGTAAGAAAAACATACAGAAGGTTGGAGTAATAAGCTGTTCGCTTCCTCAGCGCGTGGAACCAACTCATGGACACTAAAATAACCATGTAGTCTAGATAGCCCATAAGCCCAATGTCAGTATTTAAACAGGAAAATCTGTCAGCTGTCACTAAGACAGTGCACTGCTAATGACAAACGTATTCTATTCAGCATTTCATTAGAAAAGACTGCCAGGTAGTTATAAATTGCGGGCTCAGAAGCTACAGCTAGAAATGTTAGTGGTTAATTTGGATATAGTGTTTAACTTGAAAAATACCAGTGCTCTCAAATACATTACATAAACCTAAACAGACGAGATCTCATTTACATTCTTGTCCTTCTTTTTCCTATTCCTCCCCCACTTCTCTTTCATATTTCCTGTTTTCTCTCTCTACAACGGCCAAAATACAAAATGGTACCAATTTGTTCCCAGGTCACGTAGAGGTTTTGAAATGCCCTCTCCCTTCCTATCTGTATACACAGAACTAAGACACTGGATTTTTGGTACCTGAAACTGCCAACAGCTCCTTGGGAAGCTGTGTTGAAGCAACAAGGCCCCAAGACTTTAAGGGCTCTGGAAGAGGGGCTGTGCCCCCCGCCAGCGGCCACCACGACTGGCGGCAGGAGAGGCAAGCAGTTAGCTATGCCGCTGCCGCACCGTGTGGTCAGGGAGGCACGCATTATAACAAATTAGACTGAGGTAGAGATGGAGGAGGCCCTCTGCAGAGAATCTTTGTTCTGCTAATGTATTCCTACAGCCACACAGAAAGCTGTAGTTCCACAATTCTTGCTGTCTTTCTGCCACAACTGGCTCATCTCCTGCCCCTTGCCACTTTTTCCATCTTGTGCCCCCTCCCTCTCTAAAAAAAGATTTCATTAATTCCTCCTGAAAGAAAACCTGCACAATACAAAGTGGTCTTCCTCGCTTTTTGAGTTTGCCTTTTCTTCACCCTTCCTACAACTCCTTCCACCGCCCTCCTCACATACGCACGGATGTTTCTCATCTGCTCTCTAACTGCTCCATGGGCTCTGTGAATGCATCATGCCTCAAGATCTCCATCTCAGCCATTCTTAGCTGTCTCCAGAAACACCTCATTCCTGATTCAATCTCATTCATTAAAAGCATTCTTAGACACTTTCACTTTAAATAGGAACCTTGACTCCACTAATACCATCCCACTTGCCTTTCCTTTCCAAAGTCAGTAACTACACTGTTCCGACAACTGGAAGATAAGCAGGATGAAAGTGGACAGAGGAATGAGGAGCCATCTGCATTCCATCCCAGCACTCCAACAAAACCTCTCTCAACAAACTCTCTAGTGATGTCTGCCTGGCCAGCTCTTCCACCTTCCTTCACGTATCTTTCACAAAATTTCTTGAATTCTTGACCTCCCTTGCCTTTGAAGCTGCCAACCCCATTGTGCCTTCATTCCAAATAGCTATTTCATCCTGTTCCTTGGAGGATCTTTCTCACTCTGCAACATTTTTTCTTGCTTCACTTATTTTCATCCATTCATTCTAGCAATGCTGCTGCAAAGATCCTCCTCCTAGCCTGTAATGTTGATCATGCAACGCCTCTTACTTAGTTCTCCTTCCTATTGCAACCTCACTTCCAAGGCCTTGTTTCTAAGTATCGTTACTACATATGCGCACGCTTAAGAGATGTCCTGCCTCTGACTGGACTCTCATATCAGCCTTCACCTCTCATTCAGTTTGCTGGATGAAAGGATTCAAAACTTTCCTTCTGAATGATGCATACCAAAAATAGACAACTAATGGATCCTGGACAGCAGTATTCTAACAATATTGTCTGATACGTTTCCAATAAAATATAACCATAAACATATGTAGGATGAAGTTCAGTCCCTGCACTTGCATTGGAAACTGAAGACCGAATTTGAAAGGGGAACAGCCCAAAGGGAGTCCACTGAAATCACCTGGTGCTACGTGTGCTTGGGATTCTGCCTTGAGCCTGTAGAGATCGATAGGGTCTCCAGTTTCCAGCTGTATTTACACACAGCAGGTGTGTGTTACTACTACTCTAAAAGCTTATCTCAGCATTTACTATTTCAACTAACGTGTAACGTTACAGTGACATATATAATAACTCCAGTAACTTGATCGCGCGGTTGAAATCATACACTTTGTATCACTACACTAAGTAAAAGGCCCCTTTAAAAAAACATTATCATTCAAACGTCATCAAGTACAATCTTGGATGAAGGAATTTTTGTCAGTCAAAGACAATTTATATCAGCTTTTAAAAAGCCTCACACAGGACAAGGGGCAATGGGTACAAACTGAAACATAAGAGGTTCCAGTTGAATATGAGGAAAAACTTCTTTACTCTGAGGGTGACGGAGCACTGGGAACAGGCTGCCCAGGGGGGTTGTGGAGTCTCCTTCTCTGGAGATATTCAAAGCCCGCCTGGACGAAGTCCTGTGTAACATGCTCTAGGAGAACCTGCTTTAGCAGGCGGGTTGGACTAGATGATCTCCCGAGGCCCCTTCCAACCCTTGCAATTCTGTTACCGAGTTGTCTCAGCATCTGCTCAGAGGTCCTCAATGTGAAAAGGACATCAGGAATGTTATGTTCCACCCTTGCAAGCTACTGCCCTCAAAACACTTGCAAGTGACAATCTAACCAGAAGCACAGGACAGGGTGGATGGGGGAAAGAAGGGGTTTAATTTCAGGATTAAAACTTTCCACTTCGACTTATTTTTCCACTTGTACTTCCTCAAAGCAAAACAGAAGCCTAAATACCACCCTACCTTTCCCCATTTTTACCCAAGATTGGCCAGGACAAAAACTTAACAGATCTTAAGCACGCACTTGAAGTTAGCAGCATGGAGGGACCTTCTGAAGTGCTGCATCGCGTAAGTGACTTAGGGCAGGCTTTGCTTTCCCATCATCAAGTTCGCTGATGACACAAAACTGGGAGGAGTGGCTGATACGCCAGAGGGCTGCGCTGCCATTCAATGGGACCTGGACAGGCTGGAGAGTTGGGCGGAGAGGAACGTGATGAAATTCAACAAGGGCAAGTGCCGAGTGCTGCACCTGGGGAGGTTCAACCCCATGCACCAGTACAGGCTGGGGGCTGACCTGCTGGGAAGCAGCTCTGCCCAGAGGGAGCTGGAAGTCCTGGTGGATGACAAGCTGACCATGAGCCAGCAGTGTGCCCTTGTTGCCAAGAGGCCAGTGGTATCCTGGGGTGCATTAAGAGGAGTGTGGCCAGCAGGCCGAGGGGGGTTATCCTCCCCCTCTACTCTGCCCTGGTGAGACCTCACCTGGAGTACTGTGTCCAGTTCTGGGCTCCCCAGTTCAAGAAAGATGAGGAACTCCTAGAAAGAGTCCAGAGGAGAGCAACTAGAATGATAAAGGGACTGGAACATCTCCCCTACGAGGAAAGGCTGAGAGAGTTGGGCTTGTTCAGCCTGAGGAAAAGAAGACTGAGAGGGGACCTCATCAACACATACAAATATCTTAAGGGTGGATGCCAGACTCTTTGCAGTAGTGCCCAGCAACAGGACAAGGGGCAATGGGCACAAACTGAAACATAAGAGGTTTCAGTTGAACATGAGGAAAAACTTCTTTACTCTGAGGGTGACGGAGCACTGGGAACAGGCTGCCCAGGGGGGTTGTGGAGTCTCCTTCTCTGGAGATATTCAAAGCCTGCCTGGACGAAGTCCTGTGTAACATGCTCTAGGAGAACCTGCTTTAGCAGGGGGGTTGGACTAGATGATCTCCCGAGGTCCCTTCCAACCCTTGTGATTCTGTGATTTTCTTAAACCGAGACTTGTGCCATTACACTCCAGCTTAGCAGGCCCCTTTTTTAAAATGTGTTGCGCCACCCAAGTTGGTGTTAGGCACTGCATACTGTTAAAATTAAGAGAGACTGACTGCATGATGTAAGCAAGATGGATGCCAACGGCCTCTGAGGAAACAGCACAGGAGTTTCTGGTTGGGGAGAAGCTCTGGACCCACTTTGGTTCACCTTGCAAGGTCTGTCCCCTGCAAAGAAGGCAGAACACAGAGCTTGCAATATGCTAATGGCAAACAACTTGTTGGAGAGATCAGAGACAGCACACTGCAGAAGGCTGCCTGTACCTCCCGGGCAAAAATAGGACTAAGTAGGTTGGAAGATGGTTTACAAAAAAGCTGGTGTGAAAAGAGGCATACAGGCTTTAAAAAAACCAACAAAACCAAACCAAACCAAAAAACACCACCAGTAAACCAAAAAATCTAGCCACATTACATAATTTGTGGTATAATAAAAAGTCTTTAAAAAAAGAAGAGATGAAGAAGCTCTTTCTCAAGCAGGTGGTAACGCCAGCTCCCAGAGGAAAAGGCAGATGGGTACCAAACCACAGTGGACCCTACCAGGGTAATACAGCAGGGAGGCAGAGATGCTGCAGGCCAGAGGCCCAGCCTAGAAGCGATATCACCGGGACAGCCAGAATTATTATTTAAAAGACAGAGTCACAAGGGACAAGAGTTTAAAATGCAGTTTGACCTCAGACATGAATTGTCTCTCTTCTCTAGAACCGAAACAAAATGGTTGTAGGTGAAGACTACCTTGTGAAAGGCAGCTTGCTTGCTTCCCATCTAAGCAGCTACCAGCTTAAATGCTGCACTTAAAATCAGAAATGTTTTTAAAACTCACAGTTAGCAGGGATAGCGTCTGGTCTGTAAGAGTCAACCAGCTTTTTGCCTTTTGAGAGATAAATCCAACTTTGAGGATGGATGCTTGGAAAATGCATTTTTCAAGAAAATTGAATTTAACTGAGGTTTGGCTTGAAGAAGAGTTAAAAGTAATTGTCTAATATATAAAAAAACCCCCAAACCCTCAACTTGATAAGCAAAGCTATAGCACAAAAAGAAAACAACTCCAAAAGAAACAGTTGTGCGTGTAAACTTGTTATTTGCTAACAGGCAAACAACCCCTGAAAAAAGAAAAAATTAACCCAAACGTACTGTTGAAGACTCCATTGATCTTTTTAAATGTACCTGAACTACCATACACACACCACGCTTGCTCAGGGCTTTAAATTTTCCTAAATTTAAAAGAAATCAGCTCTGACAGCAGCAAATGGCAGAACAGCCACCAGCTTGAGTGGCCACAGGGAAGAGCCCAGGTAACAAAAAGCCCCACAGAGAATTAAAATGCGAGAGTAACGCAAAATGTCCTGCAAGGGTGAAGTCACTTGAGGGACAGACCTTGCGGTTCTCTCCAAGGTTCACATAGAGGCTGAAGTGCAACTCTGCTTGGCAGCGTGGCCAGGTTCCTCCTAGAAAGAGTTCAGAGGAGAGCAACTAGGATGATAAAGGGACTGGAGCAATCTCCCCTATGAGGAACGGCTGAGGGAGCTGGGCTTGTTCAGCCTGAAGAAGAGAAGACTGAGAGGGGACCTCATCAACACGTACAAATATCTTAAGGGTGGGTGTCACGAGGACGGAGCCAGACTCTTCGCAGTGGTGTCCAGCGACAGGACAAGGGGCAATGTGCACAAACTGAAACATAAGAGGTTTCAGTTGAATATGAGGAAGAACTTCTTTACTCTGAGGGTGAGAGAGCCCCGGCCCAGGCTGCCCAGGGTGGTTGTGGAGTCTTCTCTGGAGATATTCAAAGCCTGCCTGGATGAAGTCCTGTGTAACATGGCCTAGGAGAACCTGCTTTAGCAGGCGGGTTGGACTAGATGATCTCCCGAGGTCCCTTCCAACCCTTGTGATTCTGTGTGATTCTGTTCTTCTGAGGATTTCCAAGGAGGACTGCTCTTGATGATGCGCCATTGAAAAAGTGAGAAAAGCAGTAGAGCTCTTTACGCTAAAGGAAGGTTTGCTTTTTATACGTATTCCACATCTAGATAAAACCCAAGAAAAACATACTGGGAAGCACTGTGCTTGATATAGATGCCTCTCTAAAAGTGAATTTGGTTTAAAGCAGTAATACCTATCTCCGTAGCACATTCGATGCATCTGCATATAAAAACTAACCCAAACATGAATTCTGTCAGGCTTACGAAATGTCAATAAATTGGGCCAAAACACAGCCTCCTGACACAGCCTCCGCTGTTGATTTTGAGCTGTGAGCAAAAGAAGGGCAAGCAGGAGTTAGCTCAAATGCACGTATTTACAATATGTTTCTTATTAGCAGTTATCACTTCAGCTGCACTTCAGTCTATCGGATGCAACTGAATAATTTATAGTAAAAAAGGAAAGGGTAGGACTAGAGAAGAGTTTCACGGAGGTAGAAAAAAGTTTTGTTATAACAACTTTTTTCCTGTTTTAAAGCCAGCGTTTGGAGTTCAGGACCTTGGCTTCTATACAGCAAAGCACTTAAGAATTTGTTTAATTCCAGTGGTTTCTTTAAGACTTAAACATGTTTTTAGGTATTTTACTGAATAGGAGCACAACTATTCACAGAAGCAATACAGCGGATTACTCGAGGGAGCGATTGTGTCTCCTGGGTAAAGCACATGCACGTGGGTGGGGGGGGGGAATCAATTTCAATAGACACTAAAAATAGCTGGCGCTTTTGAGAGAGATGCAAAGCTTTTCCTCACATTCAAGCTTCTGTTTGGGTTTATAGTTCATCGATGTTAACAAGGCTATTAATATAGAGTAGTATTTTATGGCTGTATTCTGCTCTTAAATGTATATTTGAGAGCAAACCTTTCCAATAGCACCTTCCAGTCTCATTTTATATCCCAGTTCCTTGGCTTCTGCATGGATAAAATACTAGGATTTCCTTGGCTTTGCAGACAGAATTAACAACACTAACAGTTAAAAAAAAAAAACAAAACCCAAAGCACCAGCTGTGCTGCAAGTGAACCGCCACGTTTTCATTTCCTTCGCAATTTCTCAAAAGTCTTGACATCCCATTACAAAATTCAGCAGGGCAGGTCTTCCCCTCACAACCGCGTCAGCAGAAACAGGGAAAATAACCAGAAATGCAGGTTCGATGGGAGCACAGCAGGAGTTACTCTCCTACCATATACCCAGCTCCTAGTTTGTAAAAGAAAAGAGGAGAAAGTAAACTCAGATTTTACAGCCTAAATAAACCAGGTCCTTGTGAAACTGCAGATGGGCACAAGACTATACTGCAACGGCAGGTAGCAATGGCCACACAGTATTTGCCTAGATTTCCCTGGTGCAAGCATAAGCCTGAAATAATTAAAAAAAAAAAAAAAAAAAAAAAGATAAGAATTCAGAGATACTTCATACCAGTCCTGAGTGTCTCTGCTGATCATTGGAGGTTTTTTAAATGCGTATTCCTAGTTTACACGCAACTGGGGCATTTCACAGAGCTAGAGAAGGAAGCAAGAAATACGAAACTCCACAAATATTCTCTGGTATCTGACTGTGAAGGGGGGAAAAAAGCGAGCGGCTGTTGCACAAGTTTAGTCTGTGGCAAAAAAGTGAACTTCTGAAGAAATCCTTTTTTGTGTACTACATTCATTTAAAGGCCCATTATGGATTGATTTTACATAATCCTGTTTATTCGGCTTACAAAAGAAACACGATTCTTTTTCAGAAACCCCTTAAATATCACTATTATTTCCAAAAATTGATTCAAAGCTTTTGTAAGCATAGCGAAGCGGGCATCAAATAGGAAAATAATAGCCCAATCTGCACCGGGAGTTCTCGAAAGTGCAAACCTGATATAGTAATTATCAAAAAAAAAAAAAAAAAAAAAAAGGAAAAAAAAAAAGGGGGGGGAACGTTTTACGATGCGATAAACCCTTGCACAACCCTTGCCCCGGGGCGGCCACCTGCCCTAATCCGCGGCGCCCCCCGCCAAGCCGGGGGAAGCCCCTGCCCCGCCGAGCCGGCCCCGCTCCCGGGGCTTCCCCCATTGTCTCCCAGGACAGGGCTCACCGCCCGGTGCGCGCCCCGGGCCCGCCTGCCCCCGCGGCCAGCCCCGAGCCCTCGCCGCCCGGGAGCTGCCGCCCCCCCGCAGCCCGGGGCCGGGGCGGCCGCTGAGCCCCCCCGGGCCGGCAGCAGGCAGAGCTCCCACGGCCGTGCCCCGCGCCCCGCCGCCTCCCCGCTCGGGCGCGCCGTGACGGTGCAAGATTCTCCGCTTCGGGGCAATTTTCACCCCGGCGCGAGGAGCGGCCCCGAGGCGGCCGGTGGGTTTAAGCCGGCGCTGGGGGGCAGCGGCGCGGCAGCGGGCCCGGCGGGCAGCCGGCGGCACCCTGGCAACCCCCCCCCCCCCTCCCCGTGCGGCGGGGGGCGGCCGGCGGCCCGAGGCGGGCAGCGGCGGGAGGGCCGGCAGGGGCTGACCCGGCGGCGGGCCCGGTTGCCCGGGTGACGGCGCGGCGCGCCCCGGCCCCGCGGGCAGAGCTCCAGCGCCGCGCGCCCCGGCTGCCCCGCGGACACGCCCCCGCCCCGGCACGCTCGGGGCCGGCCCCGCCGCCGCGCGGGCACCGCTCCCCGCGACCCCCGGCGCTCGGCACCGCCCCCCGCGACCCCCGGCGCTCGGCACGGCCGCGCGGGCCCCCCCGGCCCCGGCCCCGGCCCCGCGCCCGCCAGCCCCCGCCGGCCAGCGGCACCTGCCGGCTGCCGCCCCCCGCCCCGCACGCACCAGACGGAGCCGTAGGCGCCGGAGCCGACGGGGGTGAGGTTCTGGTAGCGCTGGGGCACCTCCCACACCGTCTTGTTCAGCTCCTGCCGGTAGAAGCCGCCGCGCTCGGACATTTTCCCGAAGCCGCCGGCGGCAGCAGCAGCGGCAGCCGCCCCTCAGCCGGGGCGGGGAGCGAGGCGGGCACGGCCGGCGCCGGCGGGGAGGAGGGACCGGGAGGGGAAGGGGAGGGGAAGGCGAGAGGCCGAGGGGGTGGGGGCAGCGTCCGGGGCCGGGGGGGAGCCCGGCGGGGGCGAAGGGCGCCCGCCCCACAGGCCCAGGAGCCCCGGGGCGGCCCCCGGCTGCTTCCAGCCGTGCCCTTTGCTGCTTTGCCACGGCCCCCCGAAGCCCCGCCTCGGGCTGGGGCGACAGAGGCGGTGGCCCGGCCGCGGGGTCTGAGTCGGGGATGGTCCGCGGGGCCAGCAGCGGCCCTCGCTGGGCGACAGAGCTCCGGCCAGACCCCTCGGGCTAGCGGGGAGCCCCCCGGGACCTAGAGCCTCCCCTTACAGCGTTGCCTCCCGCGTGTATTCAGTTATCTGAGTACCCCGCTTTCATCAAGGAAGACTCGAGCCCTCAGGATAGCAGAGGAAAAATCTTGAAAACTTGAAATACCCAAACCGCATGCACCCACTAATGTAAAATGTTCTTGGATTTGTTTACTTTTGCCCCCCCCCCCCTTTTTTCAAAACGTGCTTTATACAATATCTCAGTGACTTGTGGAATCATTGCAGCACTACTGCAGTGCTACTGGTATATTCTGCTATGTGTTATTTCCTTCCATAACTTCTTATGATTCCTTGAGCACCCCTAAATAACTTGCACGTAGCCTGCTTGCATAGGTCCAGTGTATGGAGATTGCTCCGTGCCTGCCTTTGAATGTAAATCCTCTCTTTTCAGAACCCTCATATAAGTCCACTGTGTTCCTATACCGTGAAAGGCAGTTTGCTTTGACAAACGGATGCTCAGCTCGTGACAGGACGTCACTGTGAGTGTGCAGAACACATATGCTCAAATAGTTGTGAGCATGAGCCAGAAGGCAAGTTTTATGGATGCTCCAAACAGTGGATGGATCAAGTGCCGGCTCCGTAACCCCAGCCCATGTTGCATGACAGGACTTCCATACGGGGACTGCCAGAGTGAAAGGTGCCAGCAACTTTGGCATGTGCTTAGTGCGTTTCAAATTAAAAGAAAACATATGAATGATGCTACTACAGCCACTTCCCTGCAGCCATGCACTCAAGGGGTACCAAGTACTCCTCAAGCCGTAGCCTGGTTCTCACCTCTGCCCTGCTCTAGTGGCGCAGACATCTCCAGCCCTCTCCACACTGCTCCCTGGTCCCACTGGAATTTCTGTGCAGAGGGCACAGTACTTGAAGGAAGTGGTAGATGTGAAAAATCCAACAATACATCCATACACCTTATTTTTCTCAGTACCACCATTTTGAGTTTTAAAATCAGGATAACGGTGCAGTCACTCTACACCAAGCCAAGAAGAAATATTCCCCCTGCCCCCCTAAAGTAAGCAGGACCAAATGTTTTCCAGTGCCAAAATGAAGCAAGTAATCTTGCTGACTTTGATTCTACTTGGTCTCTGGAGGTGTTTCGGTGTCTGGCCCTCACCCGCTCACCAAGTACTCAATTATTTCTCGGTACCTGTAGCTGTGAAGTTTGGAAGTTGAGCCTGTCCGTATCTTGCCCAAGCTCCTAACTGCGATTTCCACAGGAGTTAATTTTCTGTCTTGTTGATATTTGCAGTGTCTTTCAATTTCCTGTCTTCTGCGAGCTTCTGTCAGGTATTTGTATTGCAATCACGATGCTGAGATTGTGCTTGATGACCGTGTTTTATTGGATACTCCATATGCGATGTTTGACTCCATGTAATGAGGGAGATACTAGAAAACACGGAGGGCAGCGCATGTGAGTTATCTCAGAGCTAGGTAGGTTGCAGGTCTCCTGAAGCCTCCCGTAAAGGCAGCCCTGACAGCTGCTCCTCCCACAGCAGAAGCAGCTCATCCATCTTTGCCCACTTTGTGGAGGCGCATGAGGAAGAGGCAGAGGCAGCTCCCTCCTCAGCCACATTCTTGTCTTTCAGTTCCCGTTCTACAGGCTGGCCAGGTCTGTGCATGTGCGAGGGAGAGGAGGGCAAGTGCACTCTGAAGAGGTGTGAAGGCATAAGGAAGAGAGGTCATGGCTTCCTCTGTACATACATTGCCGCCTTAGGAACTTTCATTTCTCCGCAAAGAGGCCGCCGGTGTGGCTGCCCAGGGGGGGGGGGCCCCGACGGCTGCGTAACTCTCCGTGGCAGTTCCTCGCCAGGCAGTGCTGATGGCCGGAGGGCGGCAGGTCAGCAGGACTGGCTGCACGTCACACACGGCATCACGGCACGGGAGGGAGGCCGCGGCGCTGCGGTGGGGCAGGCTGAGAGCCCGGCAGCCTGTGAGGCAGGATCCAGCTGCGTGAGCTCCCACCTGGTGAGCAGGGCGTCAGGCATGGACGTGAGCCCTGGCTGCGGCCGTGGGGAGGCCGTGCCCCGGGAGGGAGGGCATGCACCGTCCCTTGGCCCACAGCAGCTCCAGCAGGTACCGACGGCAGGAAGGCTGCTGGTGTCGCAGGGCACTGCTGTTCCATTGCGGCTGTTCTTGTACTGCAGAGTCCAACCCTACATTATTCTCACTAGGAGAAACCCCAGTTAAAACAAAGGAATTAATTATTTTAGCCAGTTGCGAGTTACTAATTTCCAGTTATTCCTCATTCCTCTTTTTCTTCCTTTTTTTGTTTGATACTTTGCAGAAAGCTTGCACATCTTGGCTGACTTCCTTCTGGCTCCTTTCAATTCCCGTTTATTCTCTCTCTCTAGCTCTGTTTTGATTTTCAGTTTAGGAATTGCACATTTAATATGTAACGCAGTTTAAAGATTGCAACTTTCCTACTAGTAATAAACATAGAAACTCGAAGAAAGAAAGCACCAGTTAGTACTGAAAACATATCACTTCCTGGTTGGAAACATAATCATATTGTTGGAAACCCAGCGCTGATTTAAAACAGTCTTTGGAAAACAGCAGACGTGACTGTCAGCAGACCAGAGTTCAGACTGTCCTCAGTATCCTTGCTGTAAATGCAGGGTAGCTCGTGATAAAGATTCACCGAGTATCAGTGAGGTTTTAGGATGAGCCACCTTGATTCTGTCACAAGATCTGCTACAGACTTAATTTTGAACTCGGAGATGCCCATTTAATAGATTTTGCCACAACCACCTGAAATTAATAACAGTAAAATAAACTTGAGAATGCCATGAAGATGCTTCCTGTGCTGCTTTCTTTTGAAAATGTTGCAAGGAATAATTAACATCTTTATAAAAGAAATATTTATCTTGGAATGTTATATACAATACTATTAATGATAAAACATTGTGGCAGTTAGCCATAGTGCTGGTTTTATTTGCAGGTTCTTGCGAATTTCTGAAACTACATCTAGCAATATGTAATTATAGGAAAGCTGTCACTGTTTCTAACAGCAGAGAAGATGAAGTACAGGCAGCAGGAAAGGCTTAATGAAGCCTTCTGTAAATAGCGAGTCAATCATTAGCTAGTCTTAATACATCGGTTTCCATGAGATTGCTTTGGGAGAGCCTGTGTATCTTCGTTACTGAATTACAGAACACTTGTTGCATATGCCTGCAAGGCAGTATCACTCCTATTTCGGCTGTTAACACTCTTTGCTGCTGGGTACCTATTTGGAAGCCTCACGTGGCACCCAAGTCAATTCGGATGACCTGCTCCAGCCCGAGACTAGTATGTCCTGTTGCAGCTTAGATATTTAAGCTGGAGAAACTTTTCTGACATTGTGAGAACATGAAGGGTCTTGCTTTGGAGACAACTGTTAAAATTTAGCTACTCGTTTGGAACGTCAAGTTTGATCATGAAAAAACCAAGGTATTTCGTACCTATGATTAGGTATGAAATGCACTGAGGAATCTTGCTATTGACTGAGGACTTCTAAAATCTGGCTTATATCATAATAATTACATGGCAAGAACAGGTTTTTATTCCTTCTGAGAAGACAGATTCTAATACAGTTTGAGTTCAGAGCTGGGGCTTTATTTCCTTCTCTCCCCCATTCTTTCTATGTGGAATTGGGATGGTTGCTGGATACCTCTGTGCAACCTTTCCTCGTTTGTGAACAGCGACTCGGATTGTTTCCCTATTTTAAGGATAAATATGTAAGGTAGATATTACCTCAGATAGCAATAGCACTTGTACTAGCTATGATTATTGTTTGCAGGCGTTGATAACGTTTTCAAATATTCCTTTCATACTGCTGTGGATGCAGGGTGGGAAATATTTTCTAATATCCCGTTAAATGAATGTAATTCTGAAAAAAAAAAAAAAAAAATCAGTCTCCTTTACCTGAAGTTATAGCAAAGTGTATCTCAGCCTCCTGTAGTCTACCAGTACAGAGTGACAGTGTTTTCTTCATTCAGGAACAACATATGGGTATTATTTGAAGCTCATGTTGATATTAGATTCTCAATGCGATTGAGACTGCAAACACGCTAGCAATTGGCTTCGGAAGTCTCTGAAGTAAATTTAATAAAATACAATATCCTTCTCAGTCACGTCAACAAGGGCTTCTCAGTGTATGTACATTCAGAACAAGGCCATCATCAGAAAAATAAACACAGATTTAACTTTAAAATAATTCCTAATTAAGTAAACAAAGGTCCAGATATAATGAGGGAAGGCTGAGATGGGCTATTAATATATAGTGCTGTATTTTGCTTTGTATGTCTCTTGCAAGCCATGTAATTAGGTTGCCTGGTGTCTCACAACAACTCCATGATACGTTATTCTTATGCATAATACAGCATCATTCAAACACAGCCTAATATTGACATGTATAATCAGTAGCTGCCGAGAGCCCAGCACTGCTCCCATTCAAGTCAAAGGCAAATTTCATTATGTGAATGGGAGCAAGAACACATTGTGCCAAATGCATTAATTTGGGTTTATGTCCTGAATAAACATCAGCTGTAAATTTCTCCTGGTTGACTCTGAAGACACTCCAAAGATAAAAGCAGATGTATGAGCCGATGTACATCAAGCTCTATGCTTTTCTGAGGCATTAAGAAATTACGCTCAAGGAAGGCTATTTGACTGCTGTGGTGTCTCTTCTGCCTCCAAAGAAAACACCGTGGGATCTTTAAAATGACTGTGCATTTCTAATTATGAATTCCTCTAATCACAATCCAAAATTATTTATGTATTGGAGCAATATATTATCGAGTTGTCAATTTGGCTAAAATTGTGTTTATTCTACGCGCCAAGTCAATAAGAAGAAAACATGTTACTTACAGGGCTTCTCAATAGCCATGGCTGGAGATGTGTACAGACTTGCACCTACACCTGTAGGGCTGCTCTGCCTGATTCCTGTGAGCTTCACATGGTAAGCACTAAAAGAGCGCTTTAAAAATATGCAAATACTTACCAGGAGAACAATACATGAGTTCTGACTCAGCTTTAACTCTTTATGAACACCTAGAGGAAATGGTTACCAATGCTAAAACTTGTAAAAGCAGAACACAAATCTCTAGTAAATTATCAGCCTGGCTTAGCATGGGATGCCTGTATTCACTTGCCTTCATTTGCCATCTGCTACTCATCCACAGAATTTTGTACTTCAGTCTGGTGCTGTTCATTTCCTGTAAAGCAGTTACACTCAACCTTATCATACTGAAAATACTGCATCCTGCTCTGTCGCTGTGTTTTTCAGTCATTATTTGATATATTGTGAGGATGCAACTCAGGCTATTTGAGAAAAATTGTACAAATTCAGTTGTTCTATTGTAAACGAACCTCTCCAACCTACCTGCAATGTTTTTACCGCCAGCATGACTCCAGTGCAGTGTGCTATTCCACAAAGGTGAAAAGTGGAATTTCTACTTTAATAACAATTTCCTCCTCACTGATGCTATAACGTCACCTTCTCCGTTTTGACTTCATATCCCGTCTTTGGGCCCTGCTGAACAAACTGTTGGTTCCTCACAGTAAGCGCGTCAGCAAGGCTCCAAATAATGGTTGTAATGTGACTGTAACATGACAAATTATACTGCAGATGTTGAGCAGCATGGACAACAATGGGCCCGATGGAGACGTGCCCTCTCTGGGGGCGTCACAGGGGCTTGATAAGCCCAGTGAAATGCTTGCCGCGTGGCTTGGCACGCTGTGCGTTTACTAGGCACGTTTGGACCCACAAGATAACTTTGCTTGCTAAATATCTGGATCAAACTTTCTGCTAATATTATTATGGCAGGATGGTAAGACAGTAACGTGATGTGTTTCAAATCATTCCAAACAGCCATTTGGATAAAAACTGTGATCCGCGTGATCCACATTCTGTTCAAGAGCTGTCATCCGTAAAGGGGGATAATTTTTCACAGTTTCATCATAATTCAGGATGTGTCTGATACACATTGGATCTTTCAGGCTATTTAGACCATGCATCTACTGAAATCTAACCATATTTCTATTAATGAACCTACATAGTCTATAGTAAACTGCTGAGAAAGAGTAGTTCATGACTCAGTTTTTCTTGTACTTATGGGAGTTCTTATGAACTGAGCAGCATAAGTGATACTCACAGATTAAGCAACCTTCTTAATATATGTATTGCCCTCCTAAAACAAATAAAGCCATAAACCTTTGTATATAGAGTTGTGTAGACATATGATCTATGTCTACTGATATTGCAGAAATAAATATCAGGTGGCGCCTCGGTTTACCTGGTTTGTATTATTGTACCTGACTGTACACAGTTAAATCGATGAATAAAAGCAATGGCAGAGATAAGGCTCTTTTGACAAACAATTAATTGAGGGCCCTGAACCTCAGGAATCAAGCCCTTTAATGTCCCTTTTATAAACTGGCACTTAACAAAGGGAACACTAAATCACTGTAAGATCAGAGGCCCTGGAAAGGAATGGGGTTATCAGCAGCTGCAAGAAATAAGTGAGACAGATCCTGACTGCAGCAAGTACATGGCCACACAAAAAGGTGGAGGGAACTGTGCTGGAAAGAGCTTTCAAGGGAACGCTGTTGCATCGATATGGAATATAAGACTGGGGGTGACTTCCCAGGTAGGCCATTGAGTTACAGGTGCTACGTTCACCATCACAAACTTACTACGTGCCAATTTAAAAGTAATTAATTTTCGCTGGCCTTACCAGAAAATTCATACTAGTTTGTAGACTACCAACATATATTTGTGTTTTTGCCAGTGCTGCTCTGTGGCCTTTCCTTGGTGTTTCCATTTCCCCCAGTGTTTTTCTAGACAGTGAGTGTGCCTGTGGCAGCATTCAGATTAAATATGCTGAGCTCTTTCTGTCTCCTGCGTTACGACAGGCTCGCCCTTCCCTGTATGATTCTGAGGAGAAGGGCGAGCAAAAACTGCAACAGCTCCTCCTGTGGAGTTGATTATTTTATGAAAAATACTGTGTGACGGTTCTCTGTGGCCACCAGGGAGTTATGAAGTAGTCCTTTTTTGTACTATAGTCTATTGCCTGAGCCAGAATTAATTATTCCCAATTTCCCTGAGGTTTTACTCAGCCTGTAGCAAAACACACAGACTGTCCTTTTTGCTGCTTGCTTACTGTTATCTCCCGCTTAATGGTAAAATAACAAATAGGCTGGGTTTTCTTATTGACTGAGACTCTCCTACATGAATGGCATAGCAGTGGGCTTTCAAAAGTAATGGTCATGCCCATTGCCTTCTTTGTGCGAACATTTAAATGACAGGACAGTGACCTGCGGCAAAACCTTTTACTTCCCCAGAGTGCATTTGGGGGCTTCTCTGTCAATGTGAGCATAATTAAGCTTGGCAGAGGTAAGAGACCTACAAGTGAAGGCAAGAGGCATTTCAACACAGTTTTTCAATGCATGCAAAGTTACCGTTCCTGTCACGCTAAGAGGAAACAATGCAAGATGTTTTTACTGGGAAAGGCAGTATGTCTGTTCTAAACACCAGCCTGTTTTACAGCAAGATACCTTGGTAAGCTAATGCTTCTTAACACCACTTCTTATCATCTTCAATCTCCATTTTATGTAGGATTAAACTGAGTATTGCTTAAGGAAATTCTTATCACCAGCTAATAAGGCAAATATGTCCTGAACTGCAGATAGCAGACAGTGATTTTTATGCCATGCTACGGCTGTTCTTGAAGTCATTACAGAGATGGGTGTGAGCCCATCTTTTATTACTGCCACAGTTACACGCTCCATCTCACCCTAGTTAGCCTTCTTTATACAACCAGTGGTCTGCCTCCCTTTTGCAGCAGTATGACATAGTGCATGAGCTTTTAAGCAGCTTCTTCTTCAAGTATAATTTTTGGTTTCATCTGTTCCAATCTGTTCCAATTTCCTCCTGAAAGCCAACTGCCTTGTCCAGCAGTTTCAACAATTTTTGCTTTGGGATAGAGCCCAATATTTTCTTTAAAACCTTGGATTGATTGTAAGCATGGGCATTGAGATGAATTTTCTCTGCCAGCCGTTATCCCTCTATTTCTTAGCATAGAGGTTTAGCAAACAGTGTATCAATTTTACCTAATTCTCCTTCTAGAAAGCTCTCTAGAAGGCTTTTCCCAGGAAGGGTTTAGAAGCACCAGGTTTTCTGTAACTTTTCTTCTTTTACTAGTGTTCACGACTTTTCCTTGTTTGAAATATAGAAGCAGCAAACCTTGAATCAAGCTTCATTTGAAAGTGGGTTTTGCTATGTATTGTGAAATTCAAGTTGTTTACTGTCCTCTAAGCTTAATGCATGCCCTTGAAGAGTGTCCATTTACTCCTCCTGTGTGATCTATATCTTGTTTTCTGTGTGATGCTGTTGCACCCACCTAGCAGCTTCACCGAGTCTCTCTTCCCTGACTCAACAATTATTAATGTATTTTTGAGGCCCAAATCAATGTCTGGTGTTGTCTCAGTTTGTGTATCCTATGCTAACACATTTTTTGAAATAAGGGATAGCAATATTTTAAGGCTCACGCTGTGCTAGGCTGTGTTTCTTACTCCAGTTTAGACAACAACAGGAGCTCAGTGGAGTGGTGATGGTTTTGCCTTTACACAAATAGAGACTGCTGGGTTTTGAAGCCAATGAGATCCAAGTGTCTGTGAATGCCGTTGATATCTCTCCCGAGATATGCCACGGTGCTCAGGGCCTGGCTCTGTACCACTTTTGCTGCCTGCCATTCAAAAGAGGCCATGCACCATCTTTGTTACTCCTCCTGCAGTTTCCTGCCCTTTACTTTGGTGTGATGAACTGCTAAACTCGTAATGTTTCACCAAACTCTTAATCCAGCCACATACTGGGAAAATATGGTACTTTCTGTTTCACTCTGATATGGCAGCAGAAGAGCTTTGCAATCACCAGTGGCTTTGTGGATGGGTGATCCTGCAAAGTCATTCAATCTCAGCACTATTTTGTGTGCTGACTTACAGAAATTGCTAGCTATAGAGTAGCTCCTTTATTCTCAGAAAATCAATCAATTGTGTCATTAGCTATTAGAAACTCCCACACTCCCCATGCAGGTGGAGCAGTAGATTTTTTTGCAAGCATCCAGCCTTTTGAAACCTTTTTATCTCCTAGATAAGTGGTTTTCTCGCATTACAACAGCTGCAAGGTGATGAGGTCTTTTTAGTTTCATTCAGCTGCCTTCTCCCTTTTCCTCATTTCCAGTTTAGGATTCCAGCCTCATTCCAAATTGGCAGGACTCTCACTCTGCAAATAACAACCATTTGCTAAGATTGGACCCCATCATTCGTACTGTACAGTTCTGCATCAGTTGTGATCATTGTGACAATATTTGATGACAACGGGAGCCTGGGCTTGACCTGCAAGATTCCTTCCCAGTACTGTGTTCCTATTACAAACCACACAAGCAAAACAGCAAATGGCAAAGAGAAGGAAAAGCAAAATCACAACACATAGACAAGAAACAGCAGAAGAAGGCATTCTCTGGGAAGGCAGAGTCCCCTACCTCAACCCCACTGTCCAGTGACTCGTTGTGCCTCAAACCCACACTGTATTACAAAACTTAATTACAACACAGCTCAGATCTTCACAACTACACAGAAAGCTGTGTAGATCAGAAAACACCTTTTTGGTTTAATATTGAAGTAAGATGAGAAGGCTGGGTTGTCTTTCCAGAGTACCCAATTTTCAGTTATTTCCTTCTATAGTCATGCATGCGTAGTTATCAGCAGTTCTGCTTTAATAAGGAGAACTTTCCTGAAATATTCCTAGACTTTCCTTTCCTCTATATTCACCCCAGCAGTGTGAATGTTTTCTTTCATTGTTGCCTTTCTTTCTTTCCTATGTGTCTTAGACCAAACAAACCTTGAAGATGTTTCCTACTGTCCCACATGGCAGAGAAGACGACAAAAAGAAACGAAGGGCAGCTGGGTTGGCTAGCAGCAGCCCCCACTACTGTGTTGATCATGCAGCCTCTCTCATTAGCTTACCTAGAATGAGGAGGTTTGACCTACTGGATTCTGCATGCTCTCTGTCTTCCCTTATGTCTACTTTTCGCCGTTCTGCTGACAGATCCAGTCTACATGGCTGGAGGGGTCTGCCTAGCAGGGAATTTTCTCGCTGTAGTGCAAGCTGTGGATCATCGGAATGTGTGAATAGCCTGGAAGGATCATGGTTAAGAGGGCATGAGGAAAAAAATTACTGAGCTTGGGCTCAGTGACCTTCTCCTTTCTATTCATGAGTTCTGCAGTAAGCGCAACTCAACCTGAACTGATAATAGCTACACAGTATTTGTTCAACAAGCAAACAAAAAGAACAACAGTAACAAGAGCTTAACCAAGGTTTGCATTTGCTCTCTGAGGCACAAACTGATAAAAGTCTAGCTTAGACATAAATATCAGTTTCATCAGATCTTTTGTTAAAGGTGACAGCCCTCAGCGTAAGGAATATGACAGGTGATGCTTTGAGAAGAAACGGCAACAGATGAGGATGCTTAGACTGTGCAAGTTGTAGCTTTCCCTCTTTATATAATGAAATAACTGTAATCATAGAGAGGAACGCAGACAAATGTTTCACACATATGGCAAGCTCCAGCAGTCAATCAAACAATTCCCCAACACAATGAACACAATCTTTCCAGCTCTAGGCCTTTGCCACAAAGCTAATAGCTCTACTGTTCTGGAAAGCAATCACATGCCCCATGCCTCTCCCTGCAGGTGCAGCTTCCCTGGTTAATCCAACCATATACACTGTATTTTGCAGTCCCTTGTACAGGAAGGAATAAGATGCAATCCTGCAAGCAGGAAACGCTGTGATCAGAAGACATTACGGTGAATTCTCTCGAGTAATGCAAAGGCACACAGGGAATAGCTTTCCATGATTTAAAGGGGGCTGCTAGATTTGCAGAAAGAGTAACGAGTGATTGAAGCCAAATGATAGGTTATTGCTCTCCCCCCTCTTTTTTCCCACCAAAGCAGGAAAGGAAATTAAAGATAAATCTGGTTTTATGAAATAGAAATAGGTTTTTATTATAAATAAATCTTGGGCAAAACCAGAGCAAGCAAGAGCACTGCTGTTTCTCTTTTTGGCAGGTATCTTGGTAAAGTACAGGACAGGTGGCTTCAGGAAGTAAAATACTCCATACCGCTGCACGTGCTTGGCGATCTGTTGAAATAGCAGCTGTCCCACTCTCAGCCATAAGGAGGAGGCAATTATTATAGCTGCAACTATGACTATAGGTAAGCAGACAGGCTTCAGCACAACTTGAAGCCCAGCTCTTTCGCTCTTGTTTACCAGAAGCCACACGCTGCCCTAGGCGTTTCTCACAGCAAGTGGACACATCCATTATCAGCCAGAAAGAGGGAGGGTGTTCACAAACGTGGGCAGTTGCCTGCACCTTAAGAAATGTGGGTTCAGCTCTTGTGCTGTCACAGACATCCTACGGGATTTTATATAAATCATTTAGTTTGCCTGGTCCAGATACCGATAAAGACTTGCTTTCTTTCTGATGCCCCAAAACCTTTACGTGCTCATCCTCTGAAGAAGAATACACTATGAAGAGCTAGGTACCAAAGTTGCGCAGGGATTAAGCACCTAGCAAGTGTTACAGAAAGAGTCACTCCTTTCTTCTAACACTAGGAGAAGCAGACACTTTTCTATACAAGACTTCGGTGTTTGGAGAACTCATCTAGGAGTGAGAAGTATGATTGCAGTTCTTCCTTTAAACTTACTGACTTGAACCCTCAATTTCTGCCCACTGCCTAAGGCTGTCTCAGTTCCTGGGTTCCGAGGTATGGGGGAGGAGGATGGGAAGTGCCAATGGAACAATATGGGATGGGAAGGAGAAACTTTTCCTCCTACAGAATGTGTAATATTTTGTACTGACAGAATTTGAAGCCCAGACAAGCTGGAGGGCAAGAAAGCTGCTCCCCGGTTCTGTAGCGAACCTGGATTCCAGCTGTTGCTTTAATCAAGCCATCAAGGCCATTTTTTTTAATTTCAAATAATTTTATCTCTTTTTCTTAGTAAATATTTGATTCTTTTTTGCAAAATGGAGCTTCTTCAAAGGCAGTAAGAGCATTGCTACACCCATACAACCCAAGTCCTTAAGGTCCCAGTGGATGAGGAAAGGAGAGGGCAAAAAGAGGAAAGGAGAACTTTGATCCTGCATGAGCAGAGAGAAGCCCAGAATCCAGCCATTCATTTTCTAAGCGCCATAACCACCTGGAGCATGTATTTCACAGGAGCTCAATGGATACAAGTTGGGAAAACCTCATTTTTAGATCCGAGTCAGCTCAAATATGAGCGGAATGAGTTGCTAGGCCTGAAGAGATCAAGGCAGTTTCATTTATTCAGGAAAGTAAAACTGTAGGCAAGGGACCTTCACTGTTGAAACCCTGATAACTGTGGACTTAGTCACTTTGAGTAGAAGCCAGAGTTTTGAAGTTCATGGTATTAGACTTCTGCATCTGATTGCCTGCTACAAACTGAGGTGGACACAAAATCTGACCTTCTGGATCTGACCCTCCATATTTCTTTTCCTGCTCTTCTCATACAACAATAATAGTTTTTATGTTTTATGAGGGTAAAACCCCTAAAAAATGCTAAAGTGGTCAGCTTGCATGGTAATAAGGGTCTCTATGAATATCTAAAAGGTGCATATCCAGTGGAGGGAACGTGTGATTGGAGGATATGCACCCCACTAATGTGAGCAGGTAAGGGTGGCAGATGAACACCACTCCTGCATCACCTCATGTCGAGGGGCTATGTAAGGGGTGCAACCTTCGCCCTGTGCCACGTATGTCCTCCTGATGTTGAGTGACTCCCGGGCTCCTGCACAGTGATGCAGTCTGGCTTCAGTTCCCCGTGGTCTAGGAAGGTGCAAGCTCTCACCATCATTGAAGGGAAGAACACGACAGCCTTGTAGGAAGGGACCAAATGAGTAAGAGTGTAAAACTAAGCAAGTTTTTATTGCCTCAGTGTATCTGGTTGTGCCTGCTTTGGTTGCTAGCATGTGATGAGGACTGTGATCTTAAAGCATCGCAGCTGTTGTTACCAGCCCATGATACAATCACACCTTCAGTTTGCTGTGTGAACTAATCTTGAGGGGTGTATCTGTGCTGCACACTGTGTATGGAGTAAAGGTGGATGAGCCAACATTGCACAAAAGGTGGGGCTAGTTATCAGACGTGGAAATCCTTGCTACCGTGGCTTATTTAGAAGAAGCCCAGATATTCACAGGTAACACAGAGTTGTGCTGAGCAGACACATGAGTACAGGAATGGGTAATATTTTTCAAGTAAGTATACTTGGCAAAAGCTGCTAACAAAAATAATCAATTTTCTAGTCAGACAGAACTGATGCCATTGACTCCCTGCGCTTTGATGATGTTTAAAATATTGCTGACTGCTGCTGTGTTGATACAAGTAATGCAAATCCACGCACTTTCTGACAGTGAAAAACACAGGAAAACAGAGGCTCCAGGGCCAAACAGTCTACTGCAGCAGGAAATGCTTTCAGAACAAAAAGTGACTGGGTCATGCACAAGCCTTGTGATAGCAGTTACTCTGGCAGCTGAACAGTGTGTTGGGGGAGGCAGGTCAGTTCATCTCCCTTGACCTAGAGTACTTGTCTTTGTTAATTGGCTGCTTTGACTTGCTGGTTTTGGTCCCTAGGCTTTGTTTACTTTTTTTTTTTTTTTGGTAAAAAAAGAAAGATGTATGGCAGGAGAGGCCACAAGAATCTATGGACAGAAATGCCTCTCCATTGGCAATGCCTGATTTCCAGTAACCTTGGCATATGTCATATGAATGGGCTAGGAGATAAACCCCAACCCAGGCGTAGGTCACTGTTATTGCAACAATCCATCTAGCTTTACACTGACTTTTGACATATGGGAAACTTTCAAGCAAGCAAAGATCTTGTGGGAGGTGGGGGTGCATCAAGGCATGGAATCCAACTTCCATATCAGTTTCAGGGACTTTCCCTACTCAAGCCTAAATCATCTAAATTGGAACATTCCTGAGTTAACAAGAACATGTCTCTCACTCTCAGCCACCCACCAAAAGTCTTTAAACAAAACATAACAAGTGATTCATGGTGGTATGAACTCCCCTGACACATGCACAGCCAAGACTAATATTATGGTCCAGTATGTTACGCCTGCTTAAACAGAATGTTTTGGTACTCACATTGGACAAGCTTTTGCATAAAGCAATTATGTCAAACTATGCATCTGAGTCAGGAAACTTTAATTTGTTTCAAGGCTGAATGTTCACGTTTTTTTTCTCCTTTTACTTCCTTGTTTCTCTGGCAAGAAGCAGCTCACACTATCGGTGGAGCACCTGAGTGTACGTTACGTGTCCAGTCTTGCTGAACCTGCAAGGGGACGCAACAAGTAAGGAAGACCTCACTGCCGAGGTACAAGGACAGTGCAGTGGCTCAACAGAGAGCTTGAGGGTGACTGGACTGATTTTGCAGTGTGCCTCGGGTGCTTAGAGCGTGGGGAGAGCACACTGAAATGACTGAGAGGCACTGAACTGGATAAGCCAGGCTCAGGTAACCTCGCTAGCCTGGCTTCGGTGCCCGTTCTGTGGGAAGCAGGTTCAGAGCAAGCAGGAGGAAGCAGAATACGCACGGGGTAAGGAGTGAGCCCTGGTACTGCTGTAGGAGATGGCTGAGCACAGGGAGGCAGTTACAAAGGTCTGGGCCTGGACAGGGGCAGAACACCACCAAGCTTTTTCACACAAGCGTCATCTAGAGGAAGATTGATAACCACTGAAGCAGACCAGATGATCAACTCCCCTCGCTCACCCCACACAATTATCTAGCAGACAAAATATAGTAGGCAGCAGCCATTTGGAGGGACAGGGCAACTAGGTGCTGCAACTTTTGGGTGCCCAAAGAGATGGATTTTGTGGCAAGTCAGTAGGTGTGTCTTGACAGAACATCCCATGTATGACTGGCTGAAGTGAGCAGGATCCTATGAGCACGGTCATCAGCTGAGAAACTAGCTGTTGCATTAATTCTACTGTGGAATAACTGCTGACGAGTTCAGCTTCCCAGGAGGGGTATGAAGCCTGATTAGCATTAGTAAGGATCAAGACTTTCATTGGATTTTGTCACCAGTGTTTTCATATGCTTTAAATTGTCTTGATTTTTTAAGATCTGCATCCTGAAGTACATAAATCATTGATAAAATATTGCAAGAGTTCAACCTGCTTATAAATCATCTTTAATCTATGTCACATGCTATTGCCTGTACGTCTTGATCAAACTGAGAAAGGCAGAGAGTGCAAGATCAAAGCAAGCAGGAAACTTCCAGTGTGGCTGGACTGGTAAAAACATCTCCTTATCGCTGTTTTTGTACAATCTCTCATGTCGTGGCTGTCAGACAACAGCTGATACTTGCGTCATTCTGCACACTGCAGCTCACCAGTGGTAGCTAGGGTGCTGTAGTTTCAAGAAAGAACATGTATGGGGACTACAAGGCAGTTAACTGCAAGTGAGAGCCAAGCCTCTACTCTTTGTACTGCTCTTCATATGTATTTTTTAAAGCGATTCCTGCCACATCTTAGCCAAGATAAGGTTTACTTTAACTAAGGTCTTCTGTAGCCCTAGTTTGTTACTTCAGGCTTTTATTACCAAGATGTTCAAAACTACCTTTCCTTTGCATCTTTAAAAAGCACCACATTATGATTTGTGTTTTAATGCTTCTGTCAATGCAAACTCCTGATGCACTAAGATCTGTGTAGCATTTAAGAGACAGATACTTTATCAAAAAGTTTGCAGGCATGTTGAATTACAGCAGTGTCTTGAAACGAAGAAACCTTGACTCATTTGTGAGACAGCGAAGGCAAGGATAAAATAAACTTCCCACTGAGTTGTTTTTATTGCTAGAAATATACTTGCTGTCCTTGAATAACAATTTGGGACTTCAAGCAGTGCATAAAAATTAAGTATTTAAGAGCAATCTTGCTTTTTGAAACAGACATTCACTCAGCATGAGCAACCTGTGAGGTTTGCATAGGCAATATGAGCAGTTATTCAGACATACAGTAAAAGATCTCAGAACAAAGAGAATCCCCTTGCAGCACTTACCTTGAGGCATTTTTTACTTCAACCTGGCAGGTATGTGAGTAGCCAAAATCCATGCTGAGGCCTCACACCTCTCAGATGCGCTGTGTCACTATCAAAGTTCATCACAACTATGCTGCTCCTTGGCCATGGCTTTCTGAGAAGAGTGCATGGTGCAAGCATTTTGAAAAGGGTAATCCAGGCCCATGAAGAAACTCTGGAGGACAGATGATAAGCATCCCTCCAGAAGCTTGTCTTCTTTTCCCTTTCTCCCTCCACTCCCCAGTGAAGATTCATCAGCAGTTGGTACAAGTCCCTATCGCTGCAGGCTGGTGAGAGGCTAGACCTAGGATTCAGCCTGTTGCCCAGCACTGAATTGGTATCTGTGCAAGTTTGACTTTGTTTTCATTGCTGCTAGGGGTGAAAGGGACGTGTAGCACATACAACAGAATGAAAAAAAGGATAAAGTCTCCATTACTGTGCTTCTTTCCCTCCCTAAAAGTTGAGCTAGCTCAAATCAATGAAACAAAAGCAGTGTTCCTGCAGAAACCACAAGAAGAGTATGAGAAATAAGTTTACAGTCATAGCTAGATATCACCACAGCCCCAGGCAAAGGCATTTCATCATTAGTATTAGACTGTATTTGGATATTACATATACCTGTGTAACTCTCTTCTCCACCATTGCTGCTTCTGCTCATGTTCTTTGTTCTCCATGGGGCTGAAGCAATAGTACTGCAGCAGCTGAAATGCTTTAAGGGTGTAAATGTTGAGGCCTATGGGGAAAGGAATTAGCCTATACTAGATTTGATGAGGAGAGGAATTAGCCTATATTAGGTCTGTTGATGTAACTGAAAAAAGAGATATGCTTTCAGCTTTGTAAGTTCTTCTTGACTTTCACAGAGTTGGGCATTTGAAATCAAGAGTTAATGTTAAATTCTGTCCTACCGATTATGGACCCCAAAATTCCACTTACTTAAGCAGTGCAAATTCACTTACCTTTGATAATATTGAAGGTCAACAACTTGGGACACAGGGGCATATTTTGAACAGCCCATTGTGCAGTTTGGGACAGTGCTGGGAAATTCTGCAGTTTGAAAATTCATCTATGGAAGGCAAAAGTTTCTAGTGGCTTCTGAATTCAGTGGGATCCTTTGAATTTAGAGGACACAGACGGTCCCCGCCCTTCAGAGGCAAGGTACCACCAACTGGTTGATTGGTACCATCTTGCCGCTCTGTTGGGCAGCATCCCTCAGCTCCCACTGAGCTTCCACCAAAGCTGCTCTTAACCTCTATATTGAGAAAGAAAATACAGCTTGGCATGTGCTCTTAAAAAAGTTGTCTTTCCAGCTTTAGAGCTCAATCATTTTTGAGTATGATCCATTTATTTGGGCTCGAACACAGTTTTTAATTGAAGCTGTTAAAGCTCCAGACTGAACAGTGCTTTTAAAATTTGGTGTATCTCCTATGTATCAGATCATATCCTGAGATCTGTATTGTATCAAGTTGCCTTTCTTACAGCTCTAGGCTAAAAACTTAAGAGCAAAGCATTTTTAAAAGGCTGAATGAAAGAAAGGGAACACAAAGAGGTTGGTTTGGCTCACGGCCAGGCCAAGGTTGCTATCTGGTGAACATTCTGAAACACAAATCACAAAATATAGACACTTGTCATGCCATCCGTTATTTTTAGCAGAATGAAGAAGAATGATCTCAGTTTTAAGATACTTGTAAGGTTAAAGATGCATCTTTACAATTAACTTTGGTTTAGGTTTGTTCCTTGAACAATTGGTATTGAACGCTGTGATTTGCATTTTACATACCCCCTGTAGATATCTGGTGTTCTGTGTACAAATTCAAAATACACCATGTTTTTATATAGCAAAAGCAGTAAGATTGAATAAACAACTATGCAGTTAAAACGTAGTATGAAAAACAAGAGTTAGAATAATTTGGAAAAAAACCCAGTTCTACACATTTTTAAACGCCTTGCATTTCTATACTTCAAGTGTCAGCTTGCCTGATACTTTCATAAAATTTCAGCGGGGTGATATCCAAAGATCTACTCATTCAGTTGACACCTTGCAAGGTTGTTATACATAATGTATTTCTGGCCTCTGGCCCTAATTTGGAAGATATCTTTATTCTTTTCAAGTGCTATGGTTCTTAATCTTGTACATGCTTTAGCTTTAATGGATCTCAAGCTGTGATGGCATTCATGCAGACATTGATATGCTTACATGAAGAACCATAAGCACATGAAGTAATGTTCTAGAAACCAGTTTTGTGGTGAGACACAGAATCAGACCTAATGTATGTGGGAAGCAAATAGTGATGGCAGTGGCAGCCACTCAGTTATGCCAGCTTATGGTGAGAGAGGAATGTCAGTCTGTTAACAGGTTCTAGACCTGTAGCCCACGACTTCCTTTGCTTCCTCGCACTGGAGCCAATGTCTGATGTTAAATAGTTATTCCTGACTTTCACTGAACTTAATGTAGTCAGCTTGCTGCAGAGGAGAATCCCTGCTGCTACACAGTCCCAAGATGATTGCAAACTGGTTTGCTTCTGACAAGTCATACTGCACTGTCCAGGACATTGCCTTTTATCAAAATAGATTTTTTTCCTTTAAAACAAATTAAATGAAAACTGATGATCAAAACTCACCTCAGGCAAAATAATTGCTCTGGAAAATCAAGCAAATATTTCTGACCCAAACTGTGACTCCTGATTGCTGAAGCTTTTCTTAACGGCTGAGTGTGGCCACCATGTTAGTGGAAGGGCTGGGCAGCCACTCCTGCACCCCTGACTGGATGCATTTGTTAGCAAGTACTAATATAAAAGAGGAGGGAGGGGAACAGGGATGTAGTTCTCTCAGTTGTTTGGAAATTCAATCTACTTCCCACTGTGGTACTCAGGAAATGAGTCCCGGTGTGTGTGCAGTGATCTACAGGCCCTACTGGCACATCGAGGACCATATCCTCCTCTCTTTTCCTCACGCAAACTGAGATTCATTCAACTGAAATTCATGGTGCTGAAGTAGGGAGAAGAGTCAGATCTGAGGTTTTGTTTTCTCTTTTTTTTTTTTAAATTAAGCTTTTCTAGCAAGTTATCACTTGCATGCGATGCAAGATGTCTCCTTGCAGAAACCTTAAGTGCTGTTGGCAGAAATGTTCCAGCTTAATTAAGCCGTTAAAAGAGACTGCCACTTTTAACATAGGAGGAAGGCTGCTTTCAGGGATAGCTACAGCAGAAATAGCTTCCTCCAGCAGAAATGAAATGGCTGGGGGAAGAGGAGCCAGTAGCTGGACACAGTGCAAATAGATTAAACAGCAACCCAAAGGAAGAATAAGGAACAGATTGGCGAGGAGGGAGATGATGACTGAGAAAACAGAGTATGAGTAACAGTTTTAAAGAAAGTAACTTCTCATGTGAAAAATTCAAGAAAATGCTAGACTATCTCTCTGACAATACTTTACCGTGTAAGGAAGTAGTGATCACTGTGTGAAACGATGACTTGGGAACTGGAAGTTAGAAAGTGCTATTTTGAAATGCAGGCCACCTCACTAAAATCATCGGAGCGCTCAAAAAGAAGCTATTTTTAAATACTAGATTGTAGATGCACAGGAAGGAGGAACAATGTATGAAGACAAGTTCAGAAGAAATGAGAAAAATAAAAACTTAGCATCCAAAGCATTTCTTTATGACTCTGAAAGAAGTTCTTCAGACTGAATGCATGAGAAACCTCAGAGGAATTGGTGAAAGACTTCCAGTGCTAAACAGTAGATTTCTGCAATTTGCAGCGAATGACCATGTGTGTATAATAAAAATCACCTTGAATGAGAGAATGAAGGTCAAACTGAAGAAGTAAAGAAGGAAAAAATATATTGAAAGGCCAACGGGAAAAAAGCAGCTCTGCAAATTAATGTAAGAAAGAGGATGCATGAAAAAGAAGCTTATCAGAGGGGAAAGGGACTGAAGCACATGATGGAAAAAACCAACAGTTCAGCTATATAGCTGGTAATGAGGCGGTTCCTGGGTGTCTCTGCCCTGCCCCGGGGATGCCTCACTCAGATTAGTTGAGTGTCACAGACTTCCAAAAGCTGCATAAAGCCAATTTTTCTTGTTAATGTCATTTGGGATGCCTCTCAGCTAGTCCCATGTATACAACTGGAGTTTAAAGAAGAGAAATGGAATGAAAAGGTTGAGAAGGAGGAAGAACATAAACAGGGGAAATAGAGCTATTTTTATCTTTTTTTTCCCCCAGTACAGTGTCAAAGTGATGAAATGTAATTAATATTGATCCTCTATGATTCAGAAACTGCCTGTAGCAGCTTCTTTGAATACATATGCCACTTGCACAGACAGCTGCTGTTGGTTTTCCAGGGGCACAGAACTGCACTGAGCACCACAAACCATGCGGAAGAGAAAAGGTACCACTGGGCATGACTCTGATGGGAGAGCCGAATAGAGGCAATGGTTTTAGCAAGTGCATTTAAATAGTTGCGTATCCTTAAATTGTTAGGAATTGGGGAAGGCACTCATTAAGTCAGCGCAGCCATCACTAACACATATGGCCATGTTTGGGAGCACTCTCATAGTCAGAATATATACTCCAGGTTGTGACAGTTCATCATGAAGTTCATCGTCTGTGTCACCTGCATGCACCCTCATACAAAACCTCCGGGAAACCCTGTGTCCTGGAAAGCTGGAGGCAAGAAGAGCAGAACCTGCAGGCTGCCAAAGTGCCATTGCTGATATATTTCTGCCCATCCATTTTCATGACAAAGTTGCCACTCTTCTTCCCAGCCACAGTAAGGCACGGCATGTCACCCTCTCCCAGCCCATCTGTCCTATCAAATTGGCTTTTCTCCCTCTGGCTGTTTGTGTTTCACTGGCGTATGCAGGTTTTAATCCCTCCATCTGATTAGTTAGAAGAAAAAACAGTCTTAATCCGATAACAGCAGGATAATGTAGCACTGCAAAGATGGCATGATTTAATTATCTAATAATTTTTATTTATTTGCTTATTTATGTGCTCTTCAGCAGAATGCAGTAGGTTTTGTCTCCAAGAAACTAAAATGTTGTCCTAAAAGCACACTGGCTTTAAGAGAACTTTATGAAATACTGATATTCTCCAGAGAGAAGAGATTTCTCTGAGTTCATTCTAGTAGCATGTCTTTATGCTGGTGTTCCTAAAGGACTCAGCCTGTCCTTGGATTGTCTCTTCTTGGCTCAATTTGCCTAGCCTGGGAAATTTTGTACATCCAGAAAAATAAAACCCAGGCATATGTTCCCCTATTAGAAAAAGGAGCTGCCCTCCGAAGAAATTTCCTTGCAATTATTTCCACAATGACCTGGCTCAAATAACTCACAGATTTTAAAGCTTAAATTGACAACATATCAAAATGTTTGTGTTGAACAGGAGTGATTTATGCAGGCCTCAACATTTTAGCTGCTGGTCCCTGTCTCAGACAGCTTAGCTGGGAATTTGGAAACCCATTTCTTTAAATTGTCTAAGTAAGCTTATTGGACATCTTGTAAGACATGAAAACAGGTGTTTAATAGACCTTCCCTTTGTATTGAGGTGTGAAACCCTACTTGTTCACACTGGGAGGCGCACATCTGGCATGGTCAGGATGAGGAAAGGCACATCTGGGTTACATGATGGCAGTGAGCTTCCAGCCTGCCTCCCAAGCACACAAAACCCCTCCAGAGGTCTGGCTGGGACCTTCTCTCCCGATATCCCTCCTGGTCGCTGACTCCAGGTGACCACAGACGTCTGGCTGCTCTAATCACAGAGGGTCCCATAGGGCAGGGAGGCTGTGGGGGGCACAGGCACGGAGAGGCAGCTTGTCCAGAGCACGGCGTGCCTGAGGCAGAACTCAAAGCATGCAGTCAGCAGCCGGACTAACTCAGGCGCAGATCAAGGCCACTGCCACTGACCTCGGTCAGACTGGAATTTGCAGAGCCCTTTCGAGTGTCTTTAGCTGCTTCTATTGGCAATATTTAGGCTTTTGATTTTAAGCTGAATGTATTAAATATAATATAAAACAAGTATATACTTTAACTCATCTTGCTGACTCCAGTCTGGAGGCTTATGCACAGGAAATAATAAAATCACAGTGGGAATCTTCATGAAGAGGTAAAATGTATGTAAACACAGACAGACAGACACACACACACACAGACAGAAGTATAAAAGAAAAGCATCTACAGAAACCAGGCAGAGTAAAACTGACCCTTCCTTGTAATAAGCCATGGTTTCGTAGAATGGTTTGGGTTGGAAGGGAAATTTGAAGACCATCTAGTCCAATCCCCTGCCATGGGCAGGGGCATCTTTCACTAGCTAAGCTTGCTCAAAGCCCCGTCCAACCTGACCTTGAAAACTTCCAAGTAGTTAAGCTCCATTCCTTTGTACATGGATGTAGACTGCACACAGAGGCTAGGGGCTGACTTCTGGTCAAACCAGCCCATGGCATCTCCTTCAGGCTTGTGCCCTCTGTGCTGAGATGTTTTGTTTTAGAGATACTGGACCCATCTGAAGGTCACCCAGTGTGTTCTCGACTGGCTCCCATGCATCCATGCCAGGCAGTCCATTCTGCAAGGCGAGAGCCTCCTTCCTAATGGTTTGATAGCACCGACCAAGCTTGACTCAGAGCACTGAATAGAATATATGAAAGTTGCTGAAAGTTTGCTGAAGTTGGATAAATAGATAAATTGATTGATTGATTTCAGAAAAGTCCACAGCTTCCTGACATAATTATTTTGCTATTTTGGGACATTGGTATGTGCATCCTGTGAAGGCTGAAAGGGGAATTAATCCAGTCTGTTTTCTAAAGCAGAAGAGTTTCCTAAGAAAACAATTAACATCATAATTATAATGAGAAATGAGCTCCAGACATATTTTTTTTCCTCAGAAAAATTCAATGGGAAACATGATTCAGGTCTCTTACTAATGGACACTTCTGGCAGTATAAAATATGGAAGACAATTTTTTATCACAGGCATTGGGATGTTTTAGCTACAGTGAATTTTTATCAATATCTAAAAGAGAAGAAGATCTTAAAAGCTGAAGTTTCAAAAATAAGCGATGTAAAAAACTACATCTGTCATGGATCAAAACTACAGGGCAGGAGAGGTGAACAGTCACTGAATGTACACAGCAAGATTGTAAATGCAGTGCTCTTTTCTGGAAGCTTCTAATACTTGATTCCATTGTACCCTTTTGTTAACAAGAACTTAAGTCGTTGCCTCCCCCCAATCTGCATAAATGAGATTATTTTATGTAGAATATACAAGCAGTACAGCGTATTATTAATACGGTCTCATACACTTCATCATATTTATAGTCTCACAAAATGCTAATGATTTTGCCCAAGTTTCCTTGTTGAATACCTGCTTTGCACTGAAATTTTAATTAGAAAATTTTATACAACACAACTGACTCATTTACGGTTGTGTATTGCTCTGCCGTGGAGCTGTGCTGGTTCCCTGCTGTCCTGGGGCTGTGAGCTGGTCCAGCCGAGTCCCGCAGCTCCGCTGACACTATTGTTCAGCTCTGGGTGAACCTGTGTAATGCCAAGAACTGCTCACAGCCTCACCGGACCGTTTTAAGCATTCTCTGTGCTTTCTGAGCTCAGGAGAGATCTTTAAGCAGACTTTTGTGTCTCTTGCACCTCGCAGGAGATTCCTTCAGAAGATCTTCTGCCCTCCTGGTCTTTTCAGGCTCTTGCCTTTGCACCCTGGTGCTGATGCTTCATGTGACGGTCACTCAGGTGCGGGCAGACAGTGTTAACACATCTGCCCACTACTGCAGTTACAGATATTCTCCACCTCATTACAGGACTCCTGACAGCAATAGTTCTCAAGCATAACACCACCACGTATTCAAAGCAACCCTCTTGCCCATGCCTCCTTTCCACACATTGCCTCTTTGTCCCACCAGATGTTCACAGGATGTCCTCTCCTCCTCTGAGTAACATGGAGGGGGGTTTACTTTAGGCTTATGCTGAGAAGGCTGGTCTGGTCAGAGAGTGATTCCTGGGCCAGGTAAGGCATGCAGGCAACTGAAGCACAGTTCCTGAAGAAGGAAGTGTGGCTGTTATCAGGGTTGTGCCGGTTGGGAGGCTGAACCCCTGCGATGGGAGGAAGGGAGGGAGGGAGAGAGGGAGTCAAAAGGGGCTGCTGAGGCTGGCTGTTAGACCACCCAGGACCCTGCCTGGTCCTGTGGCAGAGCACTGGGACCTTTAGATCTAAGAGACTTGTTGCCTTCTTCCTCCTCTCAGCTCCCTGATGCTGTGTCAACCATGGGAAGATTTGTAATAGCTTCTACACAGCCTGCTGGTGTGAGTGTTGGTAGGCAGCAGCAGGCAGTTACTACTGGATCACAAGCTTTTCTCGCTGCATCTGGGCAAGCTGGCAGTTTCCATGTTTGGAAAAGCTGCAGTAATGTTTTTTCGGCAGGTCTCAGTATGTCTCTTTCCAAACACTAATGTGCAAAGCTGATACCTGCCCCAGATAGACTTAGAAAGATGGAGAAAACACCTGCTCCCTGAGTAGATTGTTCCAGGAGTTAATTGTGCTCACTGTGAAAAATGTGGTCCTTATTTCTGTTCTGGTTTTATTTGGTGTAGCTTCTAGCTAAAGAATCTTCCTTTTCCTTCAGCTTCGATCAAATAAACTCTGAGTTTTCTCTTTAACAAACTAAGTAGTTTGAGGTTCTTCTGTTATTAAGTTCCCTGGGCTTCAAATCATTCTTCTAAGTCCTTTTGGAAGTCCTTTTACATTTTTCAGAGTTCCTCAAAGAAAGCAGCAGTTAATGCTGGGCAGTATTCCAGGTATGGCCACAGAGTCTTCATCTCAGCTGTGGTGCAGGAGTGCTCTGGGACGTGTTATGCATTCTTGGTCTTTTAACCATGCATTAAATTAAAGCCATTCTGGCCCTGAGATTGTCGTTGCGTAAACCAGAGTAACAGAAATGGCATCATCGCTGCTTCTTCAGACTTCAGTGCTCTACAAGCCCCCCCATGTCTCTCTGAAAGGCCACATGCAACTTTTCTGTTGTAATTAAAAAGCCTTAAGGGTTTGGTTCATCTCTGAAAAAAAGAGCTCTTAGAAATCTACCTTTCATAATTTATTTCCAAGCCCAGATGCCTATATTCACTACAATGTTAATTCTGCTCTGTAGTCACTAAAGCAATTTCAGATTGTTTGGGAACTGCTTGCATTGGTCCCTGTCCATGTCGCTGTATTTTAACACACAGCATATTCTGCAAGGCTGGTGCATTAATCCGGTTAAGAAACCAGAACAGGTATTTCCGGACTGAGAGGTTTCACTCGCTGAACCCTCAAGGGCATTTTACTCTGTTATTGTGGATTGAATTTATGACTGCTTTTATTTCAATTGAATTGGAATTGTTATGCTGGGGATAAATTTGTCCTGGCTTGTTTACTGGCTTATTTGAATGCTTACACAATTGTTGTCCTGGTTTTGGCTGGGATAGAGTTAATTTTATTCCTAGTGGCTGGCATAGTGCTGTGTTTTGGATTTAGGATGAGGATAATGTTGGTAACACACTGATGCTTTAGTTGTTGCTGAACAGTGCTTACACTAAGTCAAGGGCAGTTTTCAGCTTCCCCTGCTCTGCCGGGGGCACAAGAAGCTGGGAGGGGGCACAGCCGGGACAGCTGACCCCGACTGGCCAAAGGGGTATTCCATACCATATGACATCATGCTCAGTACAGAAACTGGGGGGAGTTGGCTGGGGGCAGCGATCACTGCTTGGGGACAGGCAGGGCATTGGTCAGCAGGTGGTGAGCAAATGCATTGTGCATCACTTTTCGTATATTCTTTTACCATTATTATTATTATTTTCTCTTCCTTTGCTGTCCGATTAAACTGTCTTTATCTCAAGCCACAGGTTTTACCTCTCTTTTTTCCAGTTCTCTCCCCCAGCCCTGTGGGGGCCAGGGGCATGACGGTGAGTGAGTGGCTGTGTGGTACTTAGTTGCTGACTGGGTTTAAGCCATGACAATTGTCACACTCTAGGAAATAATTCTGCTATTCAAAGCATAAGACTAATCAGAATTTTCTCCTTGGAAATAAAAGATTATGGCTAAATAGCATAGTGGAGAACAAGGCTACATTATCTCATGAAAGCAATCAACAAACACTAATCCCTTTAAGTGCTCAGTTTTGAAGCGGAATAGCACTGTGCATGGTATGGAATTAGAAATCAAATATACAGACTATAGAGAGATCAGTCTGTGCTACAAGAAAGGTGGGCAAAGTAATTAGACAAATCACTTCATTCTCCAGTTTGCATGCTCTTTCCTCCTGTTATTCACATGCTGGACTGCTGTTTGCCAAGCTCTTTGTGATTTTCAGTTAACACTGCAAGACACAGGGTAATTATATTTGGTTTAGAAGTACTGTTGTTATTGTTATTATAGGTACACTAGTATTTCTGTTACCTAATTATCACTTTGAATCACCCTATCTGAACCTTGCCCTTTTTCTTTTTTTTTAGTTTGGGCAAGTTAGCCCAAACTTAGCTAATTACCACAGGCATTTGCTTCACTTGAAAAATGCCCAGGAAAGGACATCAGGCTGTACTTGGCCACATTAGATTTCATTCAAGAACATGAAGGAGACCTGGCTGGAGATCTCTAGTACATCATAACCCATACAAAGTTTTCTGACCTTTCTCATAGTTGCCCAGCAACGAAGCGTCCAAACCAGTCTGTTTTAATGAATGACTTGGGAAACAATGGGTTAATAAATAATGCAAAGATACTGGACTTCAAAACTAAGGTCTTGACGGCTCATGTCTTCAACACATGGAGCTGAATTTTAACCCATGAAAATTCCTTCTCTAGTAATATTTAAATAAATGTCTCCTAAATCTATTGACATTTAAACAGTGAATTAAATGCCTCTACACAGAGTAACTTTAAGATTGTAATCGACCTCTAAATGACGTATGTTCTACCTGAATAAGGTGATGGAAAAATGGTTTTGCCTGACAGATGTTCTCACCTTGAAAATCATATGGACAAAATACTCTTTAACACTTGGGTTGCTCTATAAGGTTGGATTGCCAAGAAATTAACACTATCTTAATTTTTTTTTCACTCCTCTGCCACGCCAGGTTTATACATCCTAATTGCTTCCCAGCCCTACAGTGCTATATAGGCCGTTTCAGTAAAATGTTCACAACTACTCAGGTCTGTTATTCCGAGTATGGCTCTTAATAGAGTTGCAATACAGCTTCTAGGGAAGCATTGCCTTCTGAATACAGGCCACGACAATGAAGTTGCAATTGTGTTTGAAAAATTTTGCTGGAAATGTTTATAAGCCCTAGTACAGTCCTGGGTGAGGACAGGGGTTTTATCAGCAGCTGACGCACAACAGCCATATCATTTAGGTGAAGGCGAGTAGAAATATTTCAGTGTGTTACCAAGAAATGAGGTTCCTTGTGAAATGTATTGCCCATGAAAATAATGGATTGTAGAATTAACCTGTCACACAGAGAAACAGATAATGTGGCCTTGCAGTCTCAGCTCAATGGCCATGGTCAGACGGGAGGTTACTGGCAGCACGGATGATGCTAGGGTGTACACAGTTTCATGAAATCATTGCAGCAGAAACGTCCCAGTTCGTGTTTTGTTTTCATGCAGTGCAAAACTGCATGAATGAATGCCTTCAGGACCTTCTTTATAATCCCAGGGCTGACGCTACTCCCTGAGTGGTGTTTGGGCCCTGAAGGCCACAGAGCCGTGTGGGGAGGCTGGCCGACCGTTTCTGAAGAGGAGGCCTGGTGACAGCGCCACCAGAGACGTGTTACTGATGCCAGGGCCTCGTTAAATGGCGCCTGAGTGTTTCCTCGCGGCCTCTCCGGGGGGAAGCCTGAGAGCCGCAGCCCTTCCGGGCTGGCTGGCCGGCCGGCTGGCATGCTGAGGGAGGCGTAGGTGTACTGCAGCCGCTTCCTCTGGAAGCGCTGGGGCAACGGGGAACGCGAAAGGTCAAAGCAGGCTTCTCCGAGAGGCTCCGGCCGAGAGGCCTTGTGGGAGTTGGCAACCCTGGCCTCTAAAGTGCCTTAAAAATAAACTTTTTAGTGTTGCTACCCAGTCGTCTGGTTTGGGGTCAGGTAGTGCCCGTCAGGCTGCTCTGCCAGAGGGCCAGCACTGGGAAATCTTGTTTTCGGTTCCCTTCCGGAGCCCTCGGGCAGGGAAAGGGAGCCAGCGCCTGGCTCAGGGCCTCGGGGCGCTCAGGGCCTCGGGGCGTGGGGGGCTCGGGGCGTGGTGGGGCTGAGGGCCTAGGGGGGCTCAGGGCCTGGGGCCTCCCCGGCGCTCCGGCGGTGCCCGCGCGCGCCGCTAGATGGCGCCCGCCGCCAGCCGGAGCCGCCGCCGCCGCCCGGCTGCCGGGCGGGGAGCGGGGCCGGGGCAGCCCTTGGCCGCCGCCTTGAACTTGCCCAGGGGGGGTGTGGGGGGTGTGTGTGTCGCTGTTTATTTGTTTCTAAAACAAGTATTTAGGGTTTTGACACATGCGGTGAGTGCCCGGAGAGGCAGGGAGAGCGGCCAGGCGCTGGCGGCCGCGGGCCCGGGCTCCCGCCTCCTCCCTCAGCCCCTCGGCGGGGCCCCCGCTGCCGGTAGCGGCGGGCAAGCGGCGGGAAGGGTTGTCTGCAGCATCGGGCTCCGCTATGAGCAAACCCGTGGCATCCGAGCTCAGGCCCTTTGCCTGTGCCGCCTGTTGCACCGGGTGGATGACCGGCAGCGGTGTCTGCTGACAGGATTAAGTACTTGGCGCAGTTAAAAGGAAAGCACACCACACGGTTGACTTGCCTCTCGGCCACCAAATTGTATTTTTTAATGCAATTACAATACAAAAGGTGGTAAATCGCAATGCTGTAAAAGCATTTTTTAACCTACTTTAAACAAATTTTACTGGTGTGTGCATTTTACGCTAAAGAAATTCTTAAATAATTTGGGAATTTTTTCCACTCAAGCAGTAGTCTTAGTAATGCCTATTTTTCACTTTGCAGGGAGAGAGAGAAGAATTTCCTAGGAATGCAAGAAGCTATTCGGCCTACTGGTGTATGTCCTTTGGTAATATTTATCAACTTGCAGCGCTTTTGCTGCCTCATCCGGAGGGGAATTCTAGCCAGGGAGTTAGGGAAATGTGCTCAGTTTATTTTAGTGTTTGTAATATTTTTACAAGCTGTGTGCTACTCATTAGAGAAAAACAGCAAAACCAAAATGAATCTCAAAGCAGTTGGAATGAATGCAACAGGAGAGAAAACAGCACCAGCTTGCTTTTGTGACCAAGGTCAAAACGGAGAAACTGAAGGAAAATAACAGCGTAGAAATGTTCCAGAATGTAGTAGTTTTAATTTTCTCAGCATTAAGCTAAAGCTTCAGGGAACTGATGCAGCCTTTCTGATAGAAGTGATTTAGTGTCAGAAATCTGAGATAAAACTGAGTTTGTGTGGGAGGGAAATAGATGGAGGTTTAACCAAAAAACATTCCTTGTAAATTAGGACAACTGAGCAGAATGGCAGCAAGGACCTACTTCTGGTGGTTATGGTGCTGCTGAAATGCTGAGGGTTTTTTCTGTAAAGGCAAAGGAAAAAACATTCTAATTAATTAGATTTATTTACAGCAACCAGGTTAGGGATCAAAATAATTGCCTTGAGACTGACGTGCAGCTGCAACACACGTTCCAGATGTGAAATGTAACACTGTGTTGCGGCCGACCTTATTTTCTGATTTTTAAACCCAGAACTGGTCAGGACTGGTAAGTGAATAAATTCATACCGTCCTCTGAATTAATCCAGTGAGGAGGTGCTGTCACATTCCCCAGATAATCAGATGTGTTTTGGGGACAGGCGGGGAAATAGCTTCCTGCTGGATGAAAGGTCACCCAGAGAAGGGTCATCCACTTGGGGCTGGGAGGGAGGAAACTGCCACCCCCTGGGGCGTGTATGCTCACAAGATCTGAATCTGCATTGCACTTTGAAGCGCAGCTCGACTGGGCAACAAGTTACCACCTCGCTCCTTCAGGGGAGGGAGTCTTCCAGGAATCCCCCCTCCCTGTTCCTGGGGAAAGCAGCCAGATGTGTGCTGCTGCCCACCATGCTTCCCCTGCAGAAAGCACACGCTTCCCTCTCATCCTTTTATTTATTCCCCCATAGTTTGGACCATTTTTATATTAGGCCTCTGAGAGACATCATGTGAACGGCTTAGCAAAAACAAAAAACAATAAAAGGAAAGAACTTGTAGAAAAGCTAAGCTTTGCCACTTTCCTCAGGCACCTAATGAGACCTAATGTTCACAAGAGCATTGAACAAGCTTTCCCATGACTCTCCCAGCTTCTTTTCCAGCAGACGGTGATGATGAGTGAGTATCTGTTTTTCTCAGTAATTTTTGAAGGAAATTGGGTAAGCTGTCCCATGCTTAATGCTTATTTCAAACTGAGACAATTAGTCAGTCGCATTAAGCTGATACATGTAATTTGTTTCATTCCTCTGTTACTTTTTCCTCAGCATAGCTGCACAGAAATATTGCAAGCATGTGATGTACATTCCCTAGTCTACTATGGGTTTTTTTGTCTATCAGAAATGTTTTTTTTTAAAACTCTAGCTGGCTCAATTCTTCTGAAGTATCTCTGTGAATCCGTTTGCGGTATCTGATTGAGATGTACTGAATAGGCCAGATTTTTAGAGGCCCAAGTGTCTGATTCCTCAGGGAAAAAAGGCAGGCCCCTTTGAGAAGCCTTTGTTTTGGAAGCTAAATTCAGTGCGTTTTCCATAGGAGGCAGCCTGGGCTTAGTTGTAGACAGAGCACAAAACCTCCCACGGTTCATTAGGTTAGGGAGAACTGTACAAGCAACTCCAAAGTTCACTGAAATGTACTTTATTTCCTCCTAACTTGTGCTATCAGATGTCAAACCTTCTTACAACAGGAAAGGATTTCTTTTGGCATAGGTCACGTATTGTGTCTCCCTTCTGTAAAAATTTCAGTGCTGCCTCAGCATCCTTGAGGACTCGGAGGAGCAGGGGTTGCTACGTTCGGGCATGGACATTCAGCAGTGGGTTCCATAGTAGAAAGCCTGAGAGGGTATAATATCCAGGAGGGTAAAATGAGCCATTTTGAGCACTAAGAAACAAATGATCCTTCATGAAGAGGAAAAAGAATTCCTACAAGAACTAGTCCAGGTCCCCACATTACCTACCCCAGCTTATGATTTCTCCATTAGTACAAATGTCAAACAAGTTTGAGATGTTCCCTTAGGTGGTTTTAAACATTAGCTTTCTGGCGGTTGTAAGGTATTGTATAGCGCTAGGTGATAGACCAGATTTCATCCCAAGATAGACAAGGACGTTATGGAAAGGAATGGCAGTGTTTATCCTTGAATAAACAAGCTTTCAAATTTGCTCCTTAATGTGTCAGAAACAGCTGTTTTACCTTTCTGTGAGCCTGAACTCTCAAACAAGGACGTATCAGGGACAATATAGGAAACGGCACAAAAAGTAGCACAGCAGTAGAAAGTTAAATATAGCCTAGTGGGAGAAAGCGTGGAGTATTATTGTTCTGTTTGAGATATGGTAATTGTCTTAGTGTATTCATTTTTCAGCTATAAATACTTGTATCATGCTAACTTTAGAGATACAATTTAATTAATGCTTTACATGTGTAGGTGTAGTTGTAGGGCATGTGTATTCAAAACATTGGAATTAGTGAGTTTACCTGGCAGCGATATCGGAAAGTTGGGATGGTTTCTGTCTCCTGTGTGTCTCTGTCTATCCCATGTCTGTGCTGTGAGTTGTGCAAATACCTGATTTTCTCAGCCAAAAAATAAACGACGATTAACATCAGACTAAGAACCTTCCCATCACTGTACAGAGAAGCTAGCCTGGTAGCCTGTCTGTCACAGTGACAGCAGTAATGCTCAAAGCACAAGAGAGAATGTGAACAGTGATCTATCCTCCCCTGCTTTCCCGAGCCAGAGGTTGAATTAAGACTACTATTTTATTTTTTTAATTAATTTTTACCAGTGGACCAGCCCTCCCTGAATTTCTCTAATGACTTTTTGACTTTATCTACACTTTTGGCCTGCACAACAGGCTGTGACAATATAATTATGCACTGTGCAAAGAAATACCTGCTCTCTCCTCCTAATTTGACACCTGATAATTTCAGTGGGTGCCCTGTAGTTTTTGTGTGGTGCGACGAGGCGAATAATCATTACCTCGTCACCTCTTCTGCACCGTTCATTGTTTGTAGCCTTTCTCATTTGTCTTTTTCCAACCTGAAGACTCCTCATCTGTTTGGTATTCTCTTATACAGAAACTGTTTGCTGCCTTGGACCATCCTCACTGCCTGCATCTCTGCTTTTCAACTTCTATTCCCCCTGAGGTGAAAGGCTTGCAAAGGCTTGGTCCAGCATGGACAGGTTTTTGTCAAAATAAAACATGAAAATAGATTATAACCTTGTTTTCATTTGTTTCTGAACAGGTCTGATAAAATCAAAGGGTTTGGGTCACAAAGTGCGAGAAGTGGTAGTGATGTCACTTATATATACACATCTCCGTTGCCATGATGGTGTAAGTCATCAAAGGAATGAAATCTGAGTTCAGATCCTTTCTGCCTACCTTGGAGAAGAGAACTGAACTCGTGCTTGCGCTACAGGCTGATCTGGACAAAGTCTGTCTTGTTTTAGCTGCTCTGGTTTTGCTCAGAGCTCTTTGAAAGCCGCTGGAGTAGTGACTGAACCCCAACCATTTCACTTCCCAGGCATGTCCCTTTAGCACTCAGTTAGGGAAATAGTTTCTTGCTCATGCTCTCCTCTGCATGCCTTTGCTATGAACAGCAAACTATCAAACGCCCTTAACAGCTATCAGCTTATTTCCTTGAGTAAGTTTGGGCTGATGTCCTCCAGGACATAATCCTAATGACTCAGGGCTGTTTTATCAAACAACTGCAGCTGCTGAGGGTGTAGTTGCTAATTACTGAGCTGGTACTACACCCACCTAAGCAGTGCTAGAGGTGGCTGTTTGGGAACAGCACATCTTTGTGACAAAACAGTTGTGGCACTGGCCTTGCTTTGACTACTCAGAAAAATTTCTTCGGAAGTTGAGAAGGAGGCATTGCTGGAGCTCAGCCCAGCTGCCCACACACTCCTGCCAGCAAAGGTGCTTTCCTTGATCAAAGAAAGGACGGATGTTTCCCAGACAACACTTAGGCAGCAGAGAGCCTGTCAGCTTGGAACTTTCTCTTCAGCTTGAAAACTAGCGATGTAATTTCTGCTGGGTGTGGAGTCCAGCAGAAGCTTCTGCTCCAGGCAACACACGGCTTCTGTGATGTATCTGGCCTCAGTGCTGAGCCCTCCCCATCCTTCTCCCTGCTATTGCCCCCCTCCCTCCAGGTGTTTGGGAACAGCCACAGAGGTCCCTTACAACAAAGAATTAAAAACACCTTCTAACCTATTGTCAAGACAAAAAAAAAAAAAAAAAAAAGGCATGTGGCCTATTTTGACTGTACAAGCCTTTTAGGTAGGTGTAATTAGAGACAGCTGTTGGCTTCCATTAGGCCTAATTAGGTGTGGATTGGTAGGCAGCTCTCACTCTGGCCAGTACCTCTTCCAGATGGCTCTTCCTGCCCTGGAAGTATTCAGCAGCAACACTCAGTGCTGCTTTCTGGCCTCTTGTAGGCCTGGAGGTTTTCACAAAATGTACACGCTTGATCGCAGTTCATCTCATTAACAAGGAGCTGTTTCTGTACTAGCATGCCTGGATGAACTCTGGTCCCTCTAGCCAGCATGGGAGGTGCTAGGTCTTCCAGTATATTCCAGTAGAACCCTACCTGTCCTCAAAATGGTTTTTAAAAACACACACAAATCAGTATCTGCAGCATGAAAAATGGGAGAAAAAATAACTTGTTGGCAGTTGGCTTTCTGCTTCAGGAAAAGGTTTGTGTCTGTGTTTAAAAGCACAACCTTGTCTGCAAGCCCAACTGCCAATGCGATGTCACAGGTTGTTTGGGGACACAACATTTGACCCGTACGTGACTCAGGGATCATCTGCAGTGCAAGAGGAGCTAGCTGAGATTTGCACATCACCCTGACACGTACCCTCTGGACATAGTGATTCATATCTCTGCATCTGCTCTACCATCCCTAACTTGGCAGATGAATCTGAACAGTGTTGCAAGGTGCACGTTACTCTTTTCCTCCTCTAGGAAAATCCTTGGCAAAATATAAGGATCTAGATGGTGTATGGGTGAGCAGTGTGAACATGTGAAATGCACTGTGCTGAGCGTATGACAGTTGCTTCCTATATGCTCTTCCATTATTAATGAAAGCCCAGGCTCTGATGATCTGGACATTTAAAACATATTCCTTCCCACCCAATCTGTTTCAAAAAGTTGAGAAACTGAAACAAGAGCACTTCAGGGCTAAGATTGATAGCCCAGATATAGCCATGGCAAAATTAGGCTTCCAGCTACCATGTGCTGTTGTTTCAGCCTCCAGAAGTATTTCCTCTCATTGCAGGTACATGCTTAGATTCATCCTGGTGAACTTTGGAGCCTGATGTAGATGTCTCATAGGAGTACAGCTGGCGCGGGTTCCTCCTGTGACAAAAGGGGAAGAGCCATATTTGCAGGACGAGTCAGATAGTACATGGCTTGAATCACTCTTTGAATGTGCCTGGTTTTCCCCCTGTTGATTATATTTTTAGCAAAGGAAGCCATGTTCCCCGAGTTAGTTGCCCTGGTGAAGTAGTCATGGTCCTGCTGTTGCAGTGAGCCCTGCGCTAAAGGAAGGACCGAAAGCACCCAGAGCAACGCGACATTTAAACAGAAAGAAAAGGAAATAAAGCAGTAACCATTTTCAGATGACAGATTGACTTGCCTACCTAACATGCTGGCATTGAGCGCTGTGTAGCAGATAAAGTAAGCAATACCGTATTGCCCAATGTGGAATAAAATTATTCCTGTGATAGTAGCTTATCTCCCAGTTGATACAGTGACATGGAAACAAGCCACGAAAACCTGGCACTCGCATGAACCCCAGAGCTGGAGCAAGGGAGGGAGGCAGAGAAGGGGGGGGAAGGGACAAAGCAGATGGGAAAGAACATGGCAAGTGGAAGGGAAAAAAAGCTTTCCACCTTTCAACAGTGATGAGCCTTTGAGTCAGTTGTTCATACAACGAAGCCATCCCCACAAGGGCCCTACCTGAGATGCCTTTACTTTTTGTCTATTTGAGCTCATGGTAAACACTTACAGGAGATTCCTCCCCCTCCCTGAGAAACAGAATAGAGAACAGAATAATTTGTATTGATCCAGAAAGTTGAACTACAGAGGACATTAAAAAGCATAGTAGAAGTTGTTTAAAATCTCCGCTGAGAGTATCTTACTCTTTATCTGGGCAAATATGATAGCTCTTTTCTGATATTTTTTGTGAATTTTGCCATTCAGAAAATAAAATACAGCAGTTCAAAGAAACTCAGGAGACTGCAATGCATGGCCAGAAGCTTAACTGATATCCTATCCCCTTTTCCCCCTAATATTTCCTAGTCTATGTTATTTTGTTTTTACCAAGGTTATTTTCCTATAGCTGAAGTCCTAGAACAAATATATAGGGTAAGTAGTAGAAGAAAGGATTATCAGCTGCTGTGAACACATTACAGAAGAAATTAGGTGATATTTGTTTCCCTGACAGTAATGCACCCAGGACTGGAAATGCTACAGAGAGACAGCAGGAACATTGTTACTCTGAAACTTTCAGTTTGTGCACTAAAGCAAACAATACTTAAGGTTAGGAAGGACCCCACAATATCAGTTTAACTGCCAGTTTTAAATAAAATTTAGCTGTGGGGAAGGGAGAAGTGTACTGGATCACAAGATCAGGGGCAGCTGTGCTCTGGAAAGCCTCTTTCCCCATCCCTTCACCCTGGGACTTGTATTTAGCCTCACAGGTGATTCATTTCTGAAGTGACTAAAAATCCTGATGTCAGTGAAAACAGGAACACAAGATGACTATTTACATTAAAGGAGAATGCAGTAAGCCTGGGAAGCAATAGCATCTGTATCACATATAGCCTGCTAATAACATTCCCTTTGGGATAGTTACATGTGCGAGTACTCCTTTACACCAGTAATTCAACTACTGCCTTGTAGCAATGTAATTACCCTGCTTTCTCTTTGAAGGCTGGCTGCGGTTTCAATTCATTTACATTCGAAAGAAATCTAATTTTTTAATAATAATAAAAAAAAAGCCTTCTCCAGGTCTTAGCAGGTCTGGAGATCTCTGCTTGGCCAGGTGGCCTGAGAATTGTGGACAAATTTGATGCTCCTAAAAAGAGCCAAACAGGTCATTTAAGTCCTCTGATCCACAGAATCAGAGCAACCTGCTACGGGGGGCTGTGCAGACACCCACCCAGTCAGACATGGTTTTGTGGGAGGGCAGAAAATATTCCCAACTGCTAGCCTGTATTCAGCCTTCTCTCGGGGGTGTTTGTCCTGGTGCTGGTTTTGACTGGACATTTGGAAATTGGTGGTGGGGAACAGCCTCCTGCCGTCAGCTGGTAACAAACCGCGACGGCTGCTGTAGGTTGGAGACAAGAGCTCTGCCTTCCGTTAACAGGTTGCTGAACACCTGACACGCGAATTATTGGCTTCTCCCCTCAAAAATGCCAGTGGTTCCAGTACGGAGAACGGGCGTGGCCCAACTCAGCGTGGGTTTGGATGGTGTGCAGCCAAGAAGGCCTGGGCAAGAAATGCATTTTCTGAATATATTGGGGAAATACATTGAGCAGGTGCCTGTTCAGTGAAGGCAGTGCATTCTGGAAGCAGAATGGTCTGTGGAAAAAAAATGCAAACGTAAAATATGTGGAATGTGAATGCCAAGAGTGTAAAATGGCTGCACGCAATAGCCGCAAATCTTTTTACCTCACTTGAACTGTACAGAAACTGTTGTCTGGTCTAATCTAATTCCTTATCATCCCACTGTGGATCTCTGTCACCCCATCTGGACATGCCCATCCTCCCCCTCAGTTGTAGAGGGACCGAAGAAGAGAGAAACTTTTAGATAGCCCAAATTAGGTAATATGAATTAGGACTACATCCCAGGAGTCAAATTAATGCTATTATGGATAGCTTGAATTCTGGTATTTCCCAAGATTGCTGTAGCTCTTTCAAGAGATTTCTTGGATGCGTATGGAAGGGGTCCATCAATTCCCATATTGCATCAAAATAATTTACACACAGGCTGCACAGAAAGCTGAACTCTCTAGAGATCAGAGAAGTGCTAAAATGCTCAATTTCTTCTAATGTAACATTTCCAGGTGAAAAATAAGGCATGTCCACTGAGACTTGATAACCTCAATGACCCAACAGTTTGAGCTGTTCTCACTGCAGTCTCTCTGTTCTTTTGACAAAGATTTTTCACATTTGTGGAGGTGTCACAAGCATGATGTGGAATGAGCTTGTAATATATGATTTTGAACAGTGTCTTTCATTGCCTAGGGACCTTTAAAACAGGCCCTCTGTGTCTGCTTGTGGCAGTTGTATTGAAGTGGAGACAATTTTACTTAAGCAAAATAAGAAAGTAAAATCTAGGCAAGAATGCGGTTCCTGAGTTGCATTATATTTAGCACTAACTCCTTGCAGGCTCTATTTTCACTCTGTCAATAACAGATGTGCTGTTTTCAGTGTATGGCTGAACACATCTATTTCCAAACGTCTCCCTGACTCCTTCACAATCTGCTGTGTTCCATTGATAGTACAATAAGCTGCTCAGTTGGGAGAAGAAATACGGAAGATAGGAACAAACTTGACTTTATTCATTTTGAAAAAAAAAAAGGAAAAGAAATAAAAAAGAGGTTTGGGTTCTTTTTATTTATTCTTGAATAACTCAAATCAGGAAATCTAGTTTTGTAACTTCCAGCTCCAGGAATGGCGGTAGGAACAATAACAAATATTAGCTCTTATTAGTGGAGAACTCTCTTTTGATTACTTACAACTACTTATTTGCATACACTGTTTGTTTAAATTGTACCCACGCCAGAAGTGCCTTTTTAAGCAAGCACATGTGGTCTTTCTCGAGGTCTCAAGGCACTGCAACATTTAAAATTATGTATCACAAATACATGCATTAATTCTCACTTAGCATAATTATAATAAATTTTTACTCTAAAAATAAATAAATTTTAAGTTGTTAATTAAATGACTCATTGAGATCAACAAGAACGGTATGCAGTGCTTAGAAAAATGGAAAATACTCTTTGTCCAAGAACAATAAAATTTAAGGGACAGAGTTAGTTCCAAGGAATAGCTGTGCTGTATCTTACTGGGGTTTAATGATTGTCCTTTCAATGCTACCTTATGTCAGGGTGAAAACCTTCTGAAAGGGCATTTAGAAAGTGATGGAAACTTCTGAAGCACAGCACTGAAAGCCAGATTCCCAGGGCCTTCCAGGTGGGCGCTTAAATAATTCGGTCAAGACAAAAACCAATTAGGAAACAGAAAGAAGTTGTACTTATCCAACAGTAAACCATGAGAGTTTTCCTTTTATTAAACTTCTGAATTTTAAACCTAACAATTGGTTCACCATTGGCACTGGTTTGTGGGGCTAGAGCTTGGAAAGTGGTACAGTATTTCCACAAGAGCCCCAAAGAAACTGCTATAAATCAGTATTGCTCCATTACCTTCAGCTAAATGTGTTAGTTAATGCCAGATGAGGGTGTAGCTAACTTTATTAACCCTATAAATGCAAATACATGTTTGTTCACCTGGACTATCACCTGGACTAATTCCTGAGGAGAACGTGGGTGTGTCATTGATAGCAAACTCGGTGTACCCAGGGTTGGTCTCTGACACTGAGATCAGCTGGTATGAAACAGGCTATGTCCGTACCATTAAACTCTCTTATCTGCCAAAACTGGGTCAACTCACACAGTTTGCCTCTTGGGAGTGGTATGCTAATGCGTGAATTATGGCCAAGAATTATGTGGAGGAGTATTTCTCAGCCCCGGCCAGCAGCGTGCCAGTGCTGATTTGAGAATTTAGTGACTGTTGACCTAGAACATGTGCCCTCAGCTGCGTGCTGAGAAAGAGACCATATGCAGCTCGTTCTGACCCACCACTCAGGGAACAAGGAGGAAAAGGATGCCACTTGACCTTGCCCTGGTTCCCTCCAAACATGCAGAGTTGCTCCTCAGGCTCCCTTCTGACACTTGATGCCGTAATGGTCAAAATGTGGGTGGTGGGTTGGCCCTGGCTAGCCGCCAAACTCCCAGCCAGCTGCTCGGCCCCCACCCTCAGCAGAACAGGAAAAGAGGAAGAACAGGAGCGAGTAAGCTCATGGGTCAAGATAAAGATGTTTGGTGTTCTCTCAGCTCTCTCTCACACTTTTTGTTCCCTCTTTGTCCTCTGCCTGTCTGGCATTTCCTCCTCTTTCTCAAATACGCTTTCCCAGAGGTGCCGCCATGGTGGCCGAGGGGCTCAGCCCTGCCCTGGGGTGGGGGCGGTTGGAGCCGGCTGGAACCGGCCGTGTCGGGCACGGGGCAGCCCCGGCCTCTCCTCACAGAGGCCTCCCCGCAGCCCCCGCTGCCAAAACCTTGCCATGGTCACCCAACACAGTGTCCTGGAAGGGCAATGACAGAAAAGCCTGGTCTGGAGCATCCTGGCCAAGCTCTGAACATGCCTGGTGAGGTTGTGCTTAACAGCCCGCAAGATGAAACTAAGAAAACAATGTGATCGTTAGCAAGATTAAATTTGCCTTTTCTATTGGAAATTACTTTTCCTGTCTGCCATGTTAACAATATGCAAATGGTGATTCTCAGAAGCATACAATTGCATCAAACGTAGATGGGTTTTGGCCAGCAGAAGACAGTTCTCCTGCTTTAGACTATAAAGGCAACGGGCTTCCTCAGCATGTCAGCTCAAACAAAACACCAGACCATTTTTGCCATGCATGAAGTGACTGTAAAGGAAGGAACCATGAAGCACATATTCAGTTCCTTTTTTTTTTCAACTCATGTCCGGCAAAATTTTGACTAGGAGGAAATAGTGCCTAATGCAAGGTTTTGAGCAAACTCGACTTAACCATTGATCTCAAAACTACCGACGACTATTTACAAAAATCTTATGGGACAGGAGAGGTTCTCAGATCATTTTACGTGGCTTCCCTTGTGTCACAGACAATTAAGGATACCCTATATTGAAGTCTTAATAGTTTCTTTATGAACATATATTTTGTTTTCCACTAAAAGCCATGTTTGAGAAAACATGTAGACTTAGTTTGGATACCCCAAAAGATGAAGAATAAACCTTTTAATTTGGTAGTTTGTTTCAATGGTTAATCACCTGCTTTTTCAAACCTAGTTCTACAGCTTCCTGCCCTCCTCCCTCCCTTCATCCCTTCTCCCCCCCCCCCCCCCCCCCCCCCCCCTTTTCCCTTTCTTTCTTTCACCACTGGTTCTTGGTAGGTTTTTCATCTTGGAATTAAAAACTGCGTTACTGCTCAGTAGCTTCTTCCTTTGAAAGTGCTTACCTAATCACTCCTTGGTCTTCATTTTGGTAAGCTAAACGAGACCGGACTTTTTATATTTGTCACTCCAGCTCTCCAAAAATTTAGTTGCTTTATCTTCTCCAGTTGATCAACATTCTTTTTAAAAACAGGCCCCAAACCACACAGTATTTCAGTCTTCACTCACCGATACCTATAGCACGTAATCAGTTTACTAATCCTCTTCAACCTTCCCCTAGCTAATGTAACCTGGTTTTTGTTGCTAGAGTCTCCTGTACTCTCAGTCTTTTCTTGCATCCTTTCCCCTATTCAGTAAGTCTAGTCTTGCCTTCATCTTTCTAAAAAGGAAGAATATCCTTTGGCTATCCCAGTTTCTTCAAAGAGGCTCAGATTACTATGCAGTCAGAGGGGTTTGTCTGCTCTGTTCTCCATTACTGTTTACCACTTTTTCAGTCTTTGTGCCTAGAATTACAATTTACTCCTTGATCACTTGTGAAAACAGGCCAAGTCCTGATTAGTGAAACTTTCCCACAGTCACTGATGGTACTCTATTAGCAATGATGTTTTCCACAAAGAGAGTTACCTTTCTACCTTATTGCATTTGTGTCATATAGCGCTGATTTTTAGATCAGTGTAATGCTGTATTAATTCAACAGATCTATAAAAGTCAAAGATAACTGTGGAGCTATGACACACTTAATCAAAGTTGTAATGTCATTTTAGAAGTAATTCAGGTTTATTTGACAAGAGCTATTTCCCTAAAACCATGTTGACGAGAGTTTATTACATTCCTATCCTCTAAATCTTTTGAAAGTTGAACCAATGAAAAATGGTATTTACTGATTCCTGAAGGAAGGTAAAAGGAAGGAGTTCACAAAAGAAGGTAAGTGAATGCTCATGGTACAGGGATGAGGGCAAGATGACACTGAGGGTTTAGTGTAGGGAAACTTCTAGCAATACTTCTAGTAGTAGCAATACTTCTTCAGCAACCCCTGTTCTGGTTCTTTTTGCTACCTGCAAGAAGGACTCAAGTCTCCAGATCACTTAAAGAAGGTGAGAGCATAGTGATGAGAGGTTTCTATTCCAAGTCTCCAAAATAAAGAAAAAAAAAAGCAGAATCAAGCTGCTATCTAAAATTGTTTGTACAAGTAAAGAAAGGGTTAGAGAGAAAAAGATGAGATTAGCAAAACCCAAGATTCTCATTGCTATCCCCCAAAGGCTGTGTTTGATAAATAAGACAAATGTGAAATCGGGAATTAATGAACAAAATTTTATGTGCTGCATGCTGGGTCTAATAATGAAAGCATGGGCGGCTGGGCCTGTCCACATTTGTGGGACTGTAAATATCAATGACAGGAGAGCAGATGGACTGAAAGGAGCAAGCTTTGCTGTGGTGACTGCCACATTCCCACCTTTAGGGTTGTGGGACCCACGATGACGACCCTGTGCCTTCAGAAGCCCAGAGGCGGCATCCTCTCAGACAGCCAGAACCTGGCTACATCACATCCACTATGTCTTTCCTCAATATCACCTTTTTCCAACTTCCTTGTCTTCTTTCTTCTCTTTACTTATCTGCTTGTTTATGCCTTCTCTTTAATGGAAGTCTGGTTCAGCTGACCAAGCTTGAATCCCTTGCAATGTTATTCTAAGCCTATGACCAAAAAGGCAACAAAAAGGAAGACTTTAAACAACCTGATGCTTGTATACATCTGTGACTGATAAGGCTACGCATGCATCTGTCACTGTTCAGCAGAGAGTTACACCAGAAACAGAGGCTGCATTTTTTATCTCTTGCTTTTATGTGACTTTCTCTAATTTGTGTTCAGAAAAGCCAGATCAGACTCCAGCAGAAAAAAAGCGAAATGCTTCCCTGCTCATCTCTAAGTTTTTCTCCCCTTTCCCCTTCCCCTTCCCTCTCCCCTTCTCCATTCTCTCCCCCATCTCCTGACAACGGCTCTTATCTTTAGCACCATCTCAAGTGCTGCCAAATGGAGAAAGTGTTGGTCCTTTATATATTTTTTCTGAAGTTAAAAGAAAGGGTAAAAGGGATAATTCTCAAATGAAAGCATCTGTTGATGCTTTTAAGTGCTCAACTGGGTGGTCGTTTTTGGTTTTCTTCTTTTTTTTTATCCTTAGTTTAAAAGTTTTAATGGTGCTATCCTGCATAGGAAAAAATTCTCATGAAATCTCTGCACTTCAGACATCATCTATTTGTCTGTATCTATACAGAGACAGGTTCATTCAGTACACTTGTATGCTGGACCAGTTAATCCTCAGGAAATGAGCATGGCTTATTTTTATTGAGAGCCCTCTGGCTTGTTACCCCGGAGGCTGAAATACTTTTTCATAATCACAGAATCACAAAATGGTTTGGGTTGGAAGGGACCTTCAAAGATCATCTAGTCCAGCCCATGCTGCCATGGGCAGGGACATCTTTCACTAGATCAGGCTGCTCAAAGCCTCATCCAACATGACTTTGAACACTTCCAGTGATGGGGTATCTACAATTTCTCTGGGCAGCCTCTTCCAATGTCTCGCCACACTTACCGTAAAAAAATGAGTTTTGTTCAGAAGCTTAGTAAGTTCTCTTCTCCTTCACAACATACCTGTATCATGTTGGACTTTTTTGCCTTCAAAATACTGCAGGTAGCCCTTCAGCTAACTATTGCAGAGTGCAGCTCTCTCAGGGCCAGATCATCTTTTCACTCTCGCCTGCACTAAGCTGGATAATTTGGGAGGAGAAAAAGACATCTGCACAAAACAAAGTAAAAAAGCTTGGAAAGGTGAGAAAGTTCCTTCCTGAGTAGAATATTTCTGATGGGCCCCTGGTTCTGTGAAATGTCAAAGTCAAGGGAAAGGTGCCAGTCTGAAGACTTCACACTCCTTCTCCCAATCAATCAGCAAGGATTAAAGTGATCTGTGAGGAAGGCCTCTCCTCCTCCGCTCCAGTCTGGTTGCATCCCTCTCTAAAGGACAACAGACACCACCACTGTAAGAACCACCCATTGGGATCAATAGGGATCATCATACAGCTCCTTCATGGGTATCATTATGGTTCACTGGTACAATTATATGAACACACAGCAAAAATCAGATTCTCAATCCAGCCTTCTTGTACTGTCAGGTGATTTTCTTTCTTTTTGGATATCCTCTAATATAAAACATTCAAAACACAATTGCCTGCCAACCTCTAAGATATCACGTTCTGGAGGCAAACAATGAAAGTGCCTGCGGGCATATCCACTTTGTGCAGTAGCACACATGGCTTTGGCTAGACTGTATTTCACAGTTTATTGCCATAGCAAGTCCAGCACTGAAAGCGGCATAACTAGCTTGGAGTAGTAACAAGAGGGAGTAAGTAGCACTGAGAAGTAGGACAAGGTGGGTTGGGCACAGTGCCATGCTGTACACAGGTTCAAACTAGTGCCATCTAATGATTCACCTCTGTAGGGACATCTAGCTGTACTCAAATGAGTAACTTGTCTTCAGATCATAGACCATATAGGTGCTTGTCCTAGGAGTTCTTTACAACAACTCAGAGTAGCAGATAATCGAATAACTATTTTACCAGACCTCAGAGAAAGGAGAAGATATTGCCAATAGTTGCAGCATAACTTAAGACAGTATCAGTTTGTTGGAGAAGACCCAGCACCTACCACGTGTCTTCAATTCACATTTCTGCTAGAGAAATATAGAAGCGAAATGTCTCTTGGTGGAACTTACCACTGGCTATGTCTAAAACCTCCTGAGCTTCAAAGGCCCTGAAGGAACATGAATCCCGCAGCTGTACCGTTTCCCATGTGTATGTCCCAAGCAGGCTGTTCTTCACAGGGTTCCCTGGGGGTGTCATTCTGGATCCCTCTAGCCTGGTTCTCCTGACTAGCTGTGAGGCTGAAGCTTGCCCATTCCTGGGGGGTAACTTTGTGTATTAGGAGTTTCTCATGAATGCTGTGCTCTCGCCTAATGCTGGCTAGGGAAGAAGACCTTTTAGAACCTTATTTTCATTGACTTTGGTATACAGAACATATATGTACTGAAGCATTTCACTTTATGTATTCTTTATTATTTCATTACAGTCTTCATTTTATTTCTTTATTTGTTAAATTCCCTTTTTTCTCTCATCCACTTGCAGATGTGTGTGGATGACTGCCATTCAAGGTGGGCTTTTTGCTCCTTAAAGGACATCAGAAATCCACTAGGCCCAAATAACCCTGCGTCTGCTCTGCGCAGGTCATGAAAATAGGGAGTATATGGAATCTAACTCCTTGTTCAGATTCTTGGTAAAGCTTGCCCTTTAGGTTTAATTGATGCCCTAGAGGAAAATGAAGGCCAGAGTCAACTTTGAGGACTGAAGTAGCCAGCCTTTGGAGTTAACCTCCCTAACCATGCGTGAAACCACTATTGTGATTTCAAAGTCTCATTAAGTATTAAATACAGAGCATGCCAGAAGTGATTTTGCAGTTAATAAAAATGTTCATCCATTTAAATAATCAGACTGTAGCCTCATTACAGCTGTATTGCATGAAACATTGTTTGTAGAGAAGAGTTCTTAATCATCCACTTCAGTAAAATTTATAGGGAAACCAGCTTTAGTGAGTGAGTTAATTTCAAAGAATAACATGTTTGGTCTTGGATTATTCTTTCACAGCTGAAAAGAAAATCAAAGTGTTTTGAAAATTATTCTGAAAGAACAGAAAATTATAAACAACATAGTGTGAATGACTTGTAACTGCCCCTTTGCAAAAGAGACGAAAACAGAGAACTCACAAAACAGATCCTGCCTCCAGAAAGAGAAACTGCTGTACAGACAACCCTCCCCAATGGAGGAATCAGTCACCAAAGACTTTAAGGAACAAAAACTCAGAGAGCCTTTCAAACCTTCCAGATGGAAGATTTTACCCTTTTACCCAAAGATCCTTTTACCCAAGAGACAGTGTTGACATTGCTGATGAGAGATGGCAAATACCTTTTTAACTCTCTCTGTGGTCTTCTTTGCTATCGTAAACATCATACCTAATAATAGCGGAAATAAAGGCTTTGATGCTGTTACTGGCTGGGGGGGGGGGGGGAGGGAGGATTTCAGATGATTGATGCACCATGTTAGCAACAGATGTTTTTACATTAATATGTATAGATTTGTAGACTTAAAAAGAAATCTTTTGATTTTCTAAGTAGTGCAGGCCAGGGTATGCCATCCAAACAAAATTACATGTGTTCCTCTGGCCTCAAGCTCATCCTGGGAGTTCATCAAATGGGTGTTTGCCCATGCCTGTGGTGCTTTTGTCCTCCTGTTGGGTCTGCCTGAAGCCAGGATGGATGAGCCCATCTCCCTCAGCCTCCCCTCACAGGGCAAGTGCTCCAGTGCCCAACCGTTGCCATGGCCCTATACTGAACTGGTTTCAGTTGATAGATGTCTTTCTTGCACTGACTGGGACAGACAGACTGGCAACAGTACTCTAGATGAGGTTCAACAACTTCCAAGCAGAGAGGGATAATCCCTTCCTGAAATCCTTTCTGACCTGAATTATCCCATGATCCTGTGAAATGTAGGACCAAGAGGTGTAAGGTAATAAGGGTGCAGGAGGTAAATAGACTTTGTGTGAGAGTAGCTGGGCTGTGTAGGATAATGGGTGGGGGGGTGAAAAGATGAGGGGTGTTATATTTATATGTTGAGGCAACAAGGGAGAAGCCACAATAAATAATGCTAGAAAAAAATCAGCTCCAGAAGTTCAGTGAAAGGGCCCAAGGTTTTGGTAGAAATTATGGTAATCTTCTGCAAATGGAGCTTATGAAGTGATTAACCTCAGAAGAAAATTCCTGAAACAGAGCCTGGTGATTTTAGGGTATAAGATAGTGCAGGAACTTGTGCTCACTTGAGGTCTCGTTTCTATTATTATTGCTTTCAAATGAAAACACTGAGAGGAAGAAATGGATACAAGTATGCCTGCAGGCTTCTTGGTTTCTGGGCATGCTTTAGTGTGGCAGTCCATGGCAAAAGCCCTCCCTCATCTTCTGGCTGAGAAGGGAACATGAGAAAGCAAAGGGGAGGGCAATAAGTGACACCATTCTGCTCCTCAGAGCTGGAGACCAGGCTTGTCACCACCTCGTCGGGCTGCATGCGAGGCCTCAGGATAGTTTGTGTTTTCTTAAAGCTCCAGTTGCTAGAACTGAGAATTGAGCCCTTAGAGTTTTAGAGAACACCTAGAAAAAAATTTGAGGATATTGCAAGGTTTAGGGCCTAGAGAGTAAGTACTGCCAACCCACTGCTTCACACTTTTCTCTTTCCTTTTTTTCCTCTAGTCCCAGGAGTAGTTGGTCAAACTGGCCACCATAACGGCATCTCTACCTTCTGGGACACTAACGATTGAATACACTGTTCGGGCAAACCTGTGGCAAACACGGGAGATGTCGTCTCTGGGTTTTAAGCTCTCTTTTTACCTGCTGACAGTGAGGAGCTGTGGACACACATCTGTGCTAGGGAGAATCACAGAATGGCAAGGGTTGGAAGGGACCTCGGGAGATCATCTAGTCTAACCCCCCTGCTAAAGCAGGGTCACCCAGAGCATGTTACACAGGACTTCGTCCAGGCGGGCTTTGAATATCTCCAGAGAAGGAGACTCCACAACCACCCTGGGCAGCCTGAGCCGGGGCTCTGTCACCCTCAAAGTAAAGAAGTTCTTCTGCATGTTCAACTGAAACTTCTTATGTTTCAGTTTGTGCACATTACCCCTTGTCCTGTCACTGGGCACCACTGAGAAGAGTCTGGCTCTGTCCTTGTGACATCCTCCCTCAAGATATTTGTAAGTATTTACGAGATCCTCTCTCAGTCTTCTCTTCTTCAGGCTGAACAAGCCCAGCTCTCTCAGCCTTTCCTCACAGGGGAGATGCTCCAGTCCCCTCATCACCTTTGTTGCCCTCCTCTGGACTCTCTGTAGGAGTTCCTCATCTTTCTTGAACGGGGGAGCCCAGAACTGGACACAGTACTCCAGGTGGGGTCTCACCAGGGCGGAGTAGAGGGGGAGGATAACCTCCCTCGGCCTGCTGGCCACACTCCTCTTAATGCAGCCCAGGATACCATTGGCCTTCTTGGCAACAGGGGCACACTGCTGGCTCATGGTCAGCTTGTCATCCACCAGGACTCCCAGGTCCCTGGTGGAGGAGGTCTGTGCTGGGCTCTTGGTGAGCAGAGGTTGTCCAGCCCCTGGGAACCCATCTCCTGTCTGGTCTTCAGGGGTTTTATGCTGGAGAAAGAGGAGGAGAAGGTTTTAGCTTTCACCATAGCCATGGCATAGGACTGTAGAAAATACCTACTGGATTTGGAGCTCTTTCCTACCACAGGCAGTCTTTCTTCTCTCACGTCACTGGCTACATGCACCAACATGGTGGCTTACAAAGACAGTACAAAGGTGTGGGTGCGTGAGGTGCACTGAGAAACAGGGATGGGGCACCTGAGATACCCCCCAGAGCCACTGGCTTGGTGGGTATGTGACTGGCCAAAATTATCCTCTTGTAGTAAATCATCCCTGAGGGGAGAGGATGAGAAACGCGATGTGCGCCAGCTCTGAAGGCTCGTTAGTGCAGCAAGCTCCTCGTACTATTCCAATGACAAACGTGTTTGACTTGAGTTGTACAAAATCTGCTTTAAAAATTCATGTTTCCTTTTTCCTCCTGCCCCTGGTAGCTCTGTTGCGCTGTTTGAAAAATGACTCACCTCTCTCTGAGACCGCTTTATAGTCAAACAGTTAAACTACTCCTTTTAACCAATGTTCTGGTGAAAGATTGTCCCTGGCCTTGCCAGCTCTTTTGGGCAAACGCCTTTTCTGCCCTGCCTTGCAGATACCTTTATGTGCCACATCAAAGAGCACAAACAAAAGGTGTTGAGATAATTCTTGTCAAAACAGTAGGCGGCAAACTTCAATTCAACACAAAATTTGGGCCAGGAACTGAAAGCCCGAGTATGCAGAGAGTGACCCATCCTGGGCGAGCCTAAACACAACGCGGGTGCCTCTTCATGCCGGGTGTGCAGCAAAACCAACCAGCCGAACAAAAGGTGTGCTGGTACAGTATGGCTGGTGGCACCGAAGGGGATGGGTATTTGCCTGTTTTGGGGTATGTTGTTGGTACTTGTAAAGAGATGTTTAGCACATTTTTATGTTCTGAAAACGCCAGCTGGAGACGGAAAGACTGTCATGCAAGTATGCCTGAGAGCTAGCGTAAAGCTATGATCACAAAAAGAAAAACAATATACTTTCTTACTCTCCAGAACAGTCAGGAGTGGACAGGGTTTATGCTGATCACAAATAGTCACAGATTTTACCATCTTTCCTGCAGTAACACTAAGTCTACATTTGCTTCTGGAAAATATTCTAGGTGCGTGGCATGGAGGTTAAATTTTAACTAAGCTCTTTCATGATATAGCTGTTCTCTTTCTCATTTATGTCTTGAATAAGTGTTGATAAATGTTCACATTTGCAGTAAAATTCAGAGGCAAAGAGGGTTTCATCTTGGTGTTGCAGTGACCATTTCTGATCAGGGACTATTAATATTGATCATCACAATCTAATTCAAAGCAGCGAGCAAAACTCAGGGTTGTTAAAGCCTTGGGCAAAATTGTCATAATTTACTGTTATGGGGAAAACTTTATGCTTAGCTGCTTGGATTAAAAACCCCTGAGAGCTTTCCACAGGAAAGTTATATTGAAGGCATCCCATGTTAAATATAGTTATACAACACTCCCTGCTCACATATATAGTTACAGATATATTTATGCATCTGTAAAATCAAATTTCCTTGCCCATGTTAAATGACATTTTAGATTATTTAAAGGGGGAAAAATCTTTAAAATACCATATAATTCTTTGTATCAGTTGTACCGCTTCTTTTCTAACATCTTATATTTCGTTCAGCTCAACCAAATGCTTTCTCCTCCCAAAAAATCCCCGAAGCCAAAACCAGGAGGACCAGTCAGCTTCACCGAGACAACTCATTCCCGTCATTGTGTCTGCATGGAAACATTTTATCCCATCATAACCAGTCTTGCAGCATGGAAATATTTAGCTCAGCTTGAGAAAAGTAATTTTGGTGGTGCTGTGAGCTGGAGTAAGGCTGCCTTTGCTGCCTGGGCATCTCTATCCCAGTGCACTTGGTGGCTGGTGGGGCAGGGACTATGTGGGAGAGGGAGCAGAGGTTCCCCTTCTGCCATGTCCTGGAGCATGGCGGTGCTCGGGCCTGACAGCGGGGTGCGGTGATGAGTTTTGTCAGGGCTGTGCAAGCTGGAGCTGGAAGCCCTCCTCTGGCACCAGCCCTCTATGCCTGAACCCTGGAAGTGGGACTGGGAGAGGGGGACGGTGCAGCCCTTTGCTGTCTTCCTGAGATGGCAACATGTGTCCTGCAGGGTTTTGCTCATGGCCAGGGCATGGGCAGGACCCATGCTTGTAAGGAGCCATTTCCACACCGCTGTGAGCTTAGTGAGGTTAAGCAAGCCATGGGGCAGGAATTAGAGGTGTGATTTCCAGGGACACCCAGTCTGGTTAAACATGAGCTTAATGAGGAGAACAGGGCAGCCACGGCCCTGGGGACTGCAGCGGGGCTGTGGATGCGGCCAGAGACGAGCTGACCTTGTCCCCAGGCGGCACCAAGCTCTGCGCCACAGGTGACCATGCTCAGCTGGCCGTCCCCTGGGAGCACACGCATCGCCTACATGCGTGCATCCATGTCTCTGAGGGCATTTCAGGCAATTGTAGATGGTGCCAAAGTTGCGCTCTCAAACTTGTTACAGGGCTGGTAGAGTTATATTCTGCCCACGTTTATAGGATGGATCAGACAATATGCTGATAAACACTAAAAACCAGGCCTCACGGAGCCCCTTCATAAATGCTGAATGTCCATAGTTTCCAGATTGCAACTTGGGCAAACTTCTTTTCAACAAATAGCTGTATATATTTAGGTGCAGGCAGGAGTTTTTCTTTGAACAATAGCTTTTGAACACAGATCACCCTTGCCAGGCAGGTGTTTCTTGTCCCAACCTTGCGTCTGAATTTTTTTCTCTACAAAGCCATGGAAAAATTGTCAGCTTGGAGATAGCAATTTAGCTGGATCAATTTTCATTTTTCTGTATGTGGCGTGCTGCCAGCAGGTTAGAGTTGGGGGCCAAAGATGTGGAATCTTAGATTTTATTCCCAGCTGTGCCATTAACTTGTTCTCTAACCTTAGATGAGTGGGTTTGGGTTTGTTTTTTTTTTTAATTGTATCAACAGATGCCATCTCATAGGGCTTAATTAATGTTTGTAAAACATTTCAGGATTTTTGGATGAAGACACGGATGATTCCACACGGTAATCATAGCATCTAATGGCCAGGCCCAGGGCATGACAGCCCTCCATGTGCAGAACAGGCACCAGGACTGGTATCAACCTGACATACGAGCCGCTCGGCCCCTTCTTGCCCTGCCTTAGCCACTTGCATCAACCTCCAGTTTCCTCTCTCGTGTTGATCATGTTAAAGCACTACCTTACTGATTTTTAGAGCAAATATAGTTGATTTTAGAGTCAATCACCTGGAGATTGCAGGAGAGATCCAGAGTCCATTTAAATCACAAGGGCCTCCCATACCCTTCGGAGGATCCAGGGTGAGCAGGGACAACATTTGCAGCGTAGGAAGAGCCAGGTCAAGGCTCCAACTATGTTAATACATAAGACCATGTTGAAAAGATAAGGGAATGCAGATGGAGCTGATCGGATCCATTCATCAGCTTCTTTACTGCTTACCAATTTGAGCCCATTTATTTTCTTGTAATAGGCATGGGTGATATGGCTGACAGACAGACACAAGCCAGATCATTCTCGAATATCGCCATGTCCACATTCACAGAACAGAATTTGGCTTCTTCCCTGTTTTGACCAATAAATGGAGGTGAGAAAGATTGTGTTGCTAGCGATGTGAAATGTTTTAAGTGATCTTTAAAAAAAAATAGCCTGGTTTACCACCAAATCGGATAGGTTTTTAGCCTAATGAATAGTGTCTAAAACTGCATTGTGTCACGTTCTTGGATCTCAGATCCAAGCAAAACACCCACTAGTTATAATGAGAACAGAATTCAACCCCATTTGCAAAAATAAAATATGCAGGCTCGTAAGGCTAAAATTTCCTTAGTAAAGGAATTTCCTTTAGTAAAAAAAAACCCCAATCCTCATTAAAACAAACAAAAAACAAACAAAAAGAATCAGGGAGAAGTGCCACTGAGAATTCAAAGTATCTGGGTTTGTTATCAAGAACTGCATATGTAATTTTTTTTTGTGCATATAGATAGCCCATAACAGATCCCAGCTGTGCACTGCTAGAATAACAGCTCTATTGACATCAACCTCTGTGGAGAAACTTGTAAACAGAGGAGAAGCATCACTGTGAAGTTTGGGAAAAAATAACTGTGAAATTCAGCTCTTGTGGGGCATAACACGGCTGTGACCGTGGCTTACCTCTGTGGTGCAGCCATTCATCAGTGAAGCTAAAAATGTCTGAGAGATCTAAGGAGAAAGAAAAAGGGGGTAGGAAACTTACATTTCCGTAAAATTTTAACATCTGCCTGTTCAACTTTTCTGCAGGAGTACCACTATGGTCAGCACTATAAAGGTGCAGCTACTTCACAGATGATTTGTATATGCACCACGGACTTTCTAATACAGCTATCGACGTACAGACTGCAAAGAGTAGGTGCGAACTGGGTTTTGTTTCTAAGATGCTTTTTAGACTAGGTTCTCTTTATACCTCCAGGGTTAATTTTGACCTTTGAGGTTTCTTCATTCCTCTTACCATTGTTCTGACTTCCTCCAAACTAGGATGTCAACAAGCTAGGTTTAATTTAAGTGCTCCTAACAATTAGCCCTGTAAGCCACTCCTGTCTCTAGACCCATACCCAGGAGCTGAGAGCACCATGAGGGGGCCTGGACATGGCAGTGACTCTTGGTGCCAGCTCTGCTGCCGCAGCACTGGACATAGATGGCTGGACCACGCTTGACCAAGGTCTGCTTACTGTGCCACACGCTGGCCAGCCATACAGATGCAGTTTTGCTGTTCCAGTGCTGGAGCAGACTTGGTTGAGCAATGAGGCCCGCACCATGCCCCATCACAGTTCATGTCAGGCTCAGATCCTTGGCAGTGGAAAGAGAATGGAGATCTTGGAGGCACATTCCCAATTTGCCATCTAATGACTGTCCCACCTGAGAGTTGGCCTGCCTTTTGGCTTCTTGCATGTCAGCAACGCAGAAAATGGTGCATTCACAGTAGGCCCAACTGGGGAGATCAGTCATGGGGGTTACTCTTGCAGCAGCCATTGCTCAGAGCAGCTCCTTCTGGTCTTGAGGGCTACATGCCTATGGAGGCAGCCATCTTCTTCCTCAAAGCTTGGCAAGGCTCAGCCACCTGATCCTCTCCCTGGCCCTATGGCTCAGGCCTTGCAGTGAACTCATCTGTCCTTGGGTTTGTCACTTGCTGGAGAAAGGCTAAAACTAGCATCCTTTCCCAGCAGATGGTTAACAGAAAGTTTTTGGCTGCAGACATGCCAGTTGGTCATGAGTAGTGGAGCAAATCTTCTGCTGAGACTCTGAAATCACCCATCAGAGAGCAGTTTGAGTTAAATAGGAGCTTACCGAAGTCCAGCCTGGAGTTTGTTAGGCTCAATCAATTCCCCAGATAACCACCTCAAGCCATTAGCTCAAACAACCCGCAGACCTTAGCTGGCCCAGCAAGCGGGGCAGTGGCCACAGCTGGCAGACCAGCACGAGGGGCAGAGCCTCGCAGCCCCGCTGGCAATCCCCCGGCTTACCCCAAGCAGCATGTGGGTGCAGGCCCACAAAGAGAGATTGCTTAAAAGTTTAAAATGAATAATTCAACACTCCTTCAATTTGTGAGTTTTAACTACTGCAGAATGTGTGTCCTGCCACATTACTTCAACCTTGAAATGAAGTACAAATAGATGTGATTCAGACTCTAAATATTTAAAGCTAGAATCTAATCTTAGATACATTGTATATGCTGTCATCTCAAAAACCTGATAAAGAGAGACAATGATGGACAGCACAGATTGAAATTAAATTCAAGCTCTGTATTAAAAAACTTGCCCTGCTAATTCACATGAATGATTAACCACAAAGAAACTTAAATCTGTGAGTTACAGCAGTGCTGAAGTGGTCTTTGTTGTCACTGTCTTGGTTAACTTCAGAAAAGAATAGTCCAAAACCACCTCACAGGGAAAGGACATCACCTCCCTTTTCCCCTCTTTTCTCTCAGAGCTGCAGCTAAACTATTAACATTTTCCAGTTAAATGGCAAACAAAACGTTCCTGATCTTCCTTTCACTGGAAAGAAAGATAAAATCACAACCATAACCTAAATCAAAAGCTATAATAGCACTTGGGCAGTTACAGGCTCTTACTACAGATAGCCAGGTCAAAGCAATCAGCATATGAATCTTCACACACAGCGAGCAAAAACATAACTTGACACAGCTCTCTATCGAATATTATTGTGAGAGGAGTAAGTGCACCAGGGTATGACCCTATTAAATACCAAACCTGTAGCTCCAAAATAGCACAAAACCCAGATGGATGATCTCATCTTGAGCAGTAATGCGCCAGAATACAAATAGAGGATTGCAAATGCTTCAAGTGTACAAGGAAAGCAAAATAAGATCGGGTTAAAAGAAAGGGTGGAATATATATTGATGGCTGAGCAGAACGAAGGATGCTAGACCTGCTGCTGCTGAAACCGATGGTGCTCTTTCTGTTCCCTTAGCTGGACTTTAAGGCCTCATGATGGAACTTCTGGATATCACAAGACAAAAGTTAATCCACTAAAAGCAGCGGTGAGGCTAAGTACCCACATCAAGCTAACGAGATGTGGGCATTTAGCCTCAACTAGAAAGCAACGCGGTTGTTAACACCATTTAGCCTCATCTAAAGGCTAAATGGTGTTAACATCCGCGTTGCTTTCTAATTTGGGGATAGCGTAGCACAGCCACCAGTTCTAGGGCAGAGGGTTCTGCAGACTTTAGGTGGAGCTCAGATCAACTCAGAAGGGCCGTTTGTACATCAGATATGAAGAGTATTGTATGTAACCAGTGGGTTTTTATTAACAATACAAACACAACTAAGTTTAGAGAGGTGGAAATGTTTTATATTTCAGTAAGGCTGTGTGCTCTAGCATAAAAAATCCACTTCTATAATTTTCCAGTGAGCTGAGCCTGGGAGGGCCTGAGTGCCCATGGGGTGCTTGGGGGATGAAAAGTGCATGACTAATCCAGACAACGATTGTTCCTTCCTTGGGCTTGCAGAGGAATGTAGCGTTGTGGTCCAGCAAGTGCCACTGAAAACAAGGTAGAAACCCACACGAAGAAGGATCACATGAAGGAGGACAAGGAAACCAGCCAGGCTCACAATAATAAAGTTCCAAATAACATCCTGGAGGCAGTTTTACAATTGTGAGCATTGCTGTGGACCCAGATGCAGCTGCAGGAAACGTGGATTTTGGTTTGTTTTATAACCCATGGATTGGCGTCCAGGCTCTGCAACTAGCAAGTATGATCTCTTACTGAATAGGAGCATAGCCACAGGAGAGAAAAGATTAAGGGTATCAAAGGAATACATTTTTCATTTCACTCCTTTCTTATTACAGTAGATTAAAAGAAAAAAAAGAGAGTTTTGTTCAACATTCAATTTTGAGGAGAATTAAATAAGCCCAAAACATTGTTCAGAATTAGAGCATTGAATAAAGGATTTCAAAAACACAGTGTGTGGCTCATGGTGGGATTTTTATTTCCTTTTAAGACGAGCCATATACAGCTGTACGAGAGCTATTGTCCTCTGTCCCACTGAAGAAATAGTTTCTTTCTGAAGTGTTCAATCTGTTAAGACACATAGGTGCTTTAAAAGCTTAAAAAAAGAAGGAAAGCACTCAAACTCTCTTCTGGTTCAAATGGCAATTATTTGAAAAGCAGCAAAGACAGAAATACGTGGGTAAATGAAATAGCTTTTGATTGCTTGGCTATGAATGATAGCAGGATTTGTCCTCTTTGGGAATGACACGCAGCAGCAAGCAGTATGCACCAGCAAGACAAAAGTCAGCCCTGAATGACTGCTACAACGGCAGTGATCTTACATAGCGCGGACAGTTATTACAAGCCTGCACGGGAGAAGGCACTTTCTTCTCTAATGGACGCAGAAATGTTCCTTGCCACTGAGCCATCAGGGGACACGATTCGAAGAAAACAAAACCCTTAAGAACTTCCTGACAGCTGTGGGTCTGGCAAGTCTCTTCCTTCGCTTCTGCAGGGATTGTCAAACACCAAGGCTTCCACCACCAGTTTTAGGCCCCATCAAGACAAAGGCTAACAAAAGAGGAAGGCTGAAAGACCAACTCCAGTTTACAATTCCACTTTTCAAATTCATCATTCATCAACTGAAGGAAGGTTTCTCAAAATAAAAAACACAGAAACGCAGATTAGGTAAGCACAGAGCCTGAGAAAACAGAATTTCCGATCATCTTTGCTTGTGTGCTGCTGTCATTCATTCTCCAGGGAATGCCATGCTCCAGGCAGATCTGGCAAAGCAGACCTCTGAGGAGAGAGGAGCTTGGGTAATGGAGAACCAGGAAAGCTTCAGGTGCTGAGCTTGACGGCGTTGGGCTGGGAATGAGGGATGAAAACAAGTCACAAAGACCAGGGTGCTGAGATTTCCAGTGCAACAACTCCAGTGACCCAAAGCACCCAATTTCAACTCCTCTGAGCATAAAGCAAAATAGCACAGGACTCTGGCCAGCAGTTGGTAGAAAAATGGGAGCCAGACATCCTCCTTTAAACTTCTGAAGTTGACTGTCTCATTGCTTTGACAGGTTATCTCTAGACAGAGGAAGGAAAAAACCCCATATGACTTTCCCTGCAAGTCTTTTCTAAGAGAAGACAACAGACTTGGAAAAAGCCTTAAGAGAAGGCAATCTTTGCTCAAGATCAAGATCAAATTCTTTAGAATGGAAGTCCTCAGAGAACTCTTATACCACGTGCTTAGGTGCAAGTGGGAAACCTGACTAGACCCTTAATTTATCAGGGTAAATCGAGGTCTTCCAGCCATAGGAACCGTGTGAAAGAGCGGTCTCCTGATCACATTCAGAGATTTTTGTTTAGGCCATGCAGGTCCATGCTACCAGGGCATACTAAGGTTGAAGATGGTTGCATTACTAACAAGGCTTGAGAACCCAGGACAGTACAGGACTGGCCACAGAATCTCATCAGTGCTGGTAAGTCCAGGACAGCTGCATTTCAAGCTCAGAGCCATTCAAGTCTTTATGCAGCTGGCTAAAAAATCCTCCCATGTTACAACAGTTTGGAAATTTGTGAATTCCAGTTTGAGTTTCTGAATTCCCTGTACATTTTTGTTTATAGTGATGGGTCTTCAAAAGACTGCCAGAAAGGCCAGCTTTAGCGAGTGTGTGTAAACACAGCTCAGACTGAGCAGGCTGAGAAGCGCATGTCCAACACAGCAACCTGCCGAAGGGGGAGGCTCAAGTCCGGCTGTAACAGCCTGAACAGAGAAACCCTCTTGAGGAAGCACTATGCCTCACCTGTGCAAGCCAGCCAAGGTTCCCTCCACCCATAACTACTTGCTTATAAATCTGTACCATATAGAGAGTGGCAAGAAGGTCTAGTAAGGTGTCAGAGGGAAACCTGGCACTAAGGAATAGAGAGTAAATTCCCAGCCAGAAACAAAAAACCAAATTCGTGTTCAGCTGGGCGAGTTACTCCATATTAGGCAAGCAGGGGCAGGGACCTTGTCCCATCATCTGAGGTCTCTACTTGCTTGTTTGCTGGCGAGGAGGCAAGCGAACCCTTTGGAGAGGCTGAAACCAGCAATGGGATTCAGATCTGGTGGTGGTGGGTGGCAGCCTGCACCCACCTCTGAACCACAGCTGGGAGATGTACAAGCACAGGAGTTTTGTTCACAGCTGCCGCTATGGAGTAGAGTGGCTCCTATTATGCCAAGGGAAGGTTCTTGCGCTCCAAGAAGTGCCCCTCAGAGGGGCTGCAGAGGGGATGAAATGGCGGGAGACCCCCAGTGAGCTTTTTTCTTTTATCTTGCAGATGAACCAGATGGCGGGAGCAGCAGAAACCAAAGGAGGAGCATGAAGCCTTTAAGAATCAGATTGCTAAAATGTAGGGAAAACTGAAGCCAAAAACTAGGCATGGACAAAACAGAGCACCAGAGTGGAAAAACAAGCACTGGAGCAGCTTAGCCAAAAGGGGAAATAATAAAATAAACCAGCTCAGTTCTTCAATTCAAATTCCAACTCTGTGCTTTCAGGAGAGCAGACTTAGAGAAACTGAAGAACTGGCGTTGAGTCTCCTTTGTAGCTGCAGCTGCTCGCAGTTATCTGCCTCCGTGTTCCCTGGCAGACAGTACCGCTGCGCTGAGAGCCTGCAAATTTCCCAGGATGTAAAAAAAAAGGGCACCAAGTGACCAATGGATCCATCACGAATGCGCACACGCCTGCAGCTGCTCTGTATCAAGTCACTGATGGTGGGGTACACGTAATGTTCCCTCTGAAAGCCCTACTTGCTCAAGCAGGGCTTTCTCATCTCTCTGGAGAGATGCTGCTGAGCCTGTATTTTAATTGGCTTTTGGGTCCCAAGGCAGATTTTCATCAGGCAAGAAGACCTTGCTACGGGATGCTGCACTACATCCTCCCTTCTCAGGAGTACTCTCATTTTTCAGAGCAAACGCCCGTAAAAAGGGCATGATGTCAGGCATACCATCTGCAGGGTGTGCTGTGCTCCTCCATTACCAACAGCAGACCGAGGGACACTGCTGCTCTACTACCCCTGGAGGAAGCATTACAAACCTCTTTCAACACCCACCCCCCAATTTCAGTAAAGATCCCGTGACACTGTGTGGAAAAAAAACAACATTGTATTTGATTTACAATTAACAGGATTTACAAATAATGACAAAGAAACAGATTAGCCATGAAATTAGGATGCCTTTCTTGATGAAGGAGTAGCTGGCAAAGCACCTTTATGTAGAAGTCGTGTACCTCAGTCCTAAACAGTGTAAAATAACTTACAGCCCAGGCAGGTTGAGGAATGATTACACACAAAGGCAAGAAGTCGAATACAAACCAAACCAAACCAAAAAAAAAAAAAAAGCCCCGCCCAGCCTACTGGGCAGGAAACCAGTTCTGGCGAGGCTTTTGATTTTTTGGAAACGGAAGGAAAGGCCCACTGACAAATCCTTGGACATTTTCAAAGGCAGGGGGGAATATTAACAAACAGTAAAAGTCACCGTATGACAGGCTCCCGGGCAGGGAGGGCGGGCAGCAGGCACCGCGTTAGCTTGCTGAGAACCAGCAGAGTCCGGGCGCTTGGCAGGACAATGAACGAAGGAGTACAGATGGCAGCGCTTCATTAAAATGCTACTTTACTGCCAAAAACTTGCGAGACAAAGAGGAATAAAGTTCTCTGATGTGCAACACAGCAATTTAAGAAGACGTACCTAACTTTTGGGTTTGTACGGAGCTTACCTATATTGTAAACACACACTTTTCTGACAAGTTTTCTCAATTCTCTTTGCTATGGGTTATGGTGCGTATGCAATCAAATGCAGCATTCCAAGGCTCAAAACTGAGTGGTTTTCAATAGACGGGACTATGATTTTTCCAATATCATACTAGTATTTTACATCACAAATACAATAAAAACAAGTGATGGTATTTCTAGGACAGTTCCAAGATTCAAATAAAAAATCATCAGAACCATTCTAAAATAAGATATTATACATAATCAAACCATGTTAAACAGCACACTCTCGGCAAGCAGCTAATTACAAGCATTCTGCTGGTCATGTTTTTCACACAAAAGTAATTCAATAGCACATAAATATTTCTTTTTCTGATCTGCTTCTTTTTACAAAACCATTCATCAGATTCACAGAATTAGTACAAGTAAGGCACATTAGCATATATAATAAAACTCACAATAATAACAAAGAGTTGTAAAGTTTTAAGGACTATTTCCTTCTTTGCCGTGACTTCTGAACCGAATGAGACTTTATCAGTAGAACCCTTGTATACTGAAATTACTCTTATTTCTGTCGCAGCCAACTGTGGTGGGTGCAATACTGTGCATCACCATAGCCATAAATAATTAAATTAAGAACCGCCTGTGGTAGCAAATCCCATTCTCAGGTCTTGCAGAGAAATCAGACACGTTGTTCACAATGTTCGGTATGAGCACAGACTAAGTTTTAGAGCTATACGGAAGTCAATTTCCAGTTATCAAAACAAAAGGGGATATTGCATGTGTCTCTGAGTATGCTATTGTCTTCCTAGAACAAATATTGCTTAACGTAGAAAGGATGCTATAGTATTGAATTTACTTGCATAATGAATCCTAAATGCTGATGTCTCAGATTCTACTAAATTAAAACAAACTATAGGTTTTCCTTCTTCCACCCCCCACCCTGCCCCCAACCGAAGGACTCTCCTTCCCACAGAAGATTCATTTACACACAACACAGCTTTTAATTAGAAGCATAATTTACAGTAAAAATTTTTTACATTACACCTCTGCTATCAAAAAACCATGAAATCTTTCATTTAAAGTTGTAATTTTACATTAAAAAATAGAACACTATTTCCTTAACAGGAAGAATGAATTTGAACATCTTCAGATCAGATTTCTTTATTGCGGCTTTTGAGTCAAAGGTCAGTCACTTTATTCTCTAACGCAGCTGCTATTTGCTGTAAACGGAAGGCAAGCTGCATTTTTTGTGCAGCTGGATCCTCTTCAAGTGCATTTATAATCTGGAAGAAATAAACACAGAATGTTTAGAATCAGTTAGCTTAAAATACACTACATAGTTCCTGGACCAAGTGTTTGATACTACTTTGGTTGCAAAGAGTCTTTTGCGTTCACCCTGTACCAAAGATAAAGTCCATCTAGTAGGGCCCATGTTCTATTCTACACAAAGGCAATAAAAATGATCGTCTCCCTTCCTTTATCTAAGTTGCTGTAATGTTTCCCGTTATGCTGGGATCCAAGCAAATTAATAGGTAGTACTTTATCTTGTGAAATACTACATTCCAAGATGGAGCAGGCAGGGGGAAAACCGTCTTTGTAGCTATTTCAGAAACAGTGCTTTTACTTACAGTGTACCCTAAAAGGCTTAAAGGTCATTTACCAGCAATAATTAAGCCCCATCCCCACGAGCTTTGGTTACAAGAAGCTCCTGGGTGGTCCACGCACAGGCATTAGGTAGGTCCACGCAAGGTCTCTTGTGTCTGTAGGCAACGCAATGAAGAAAACGGTCTGGCCCCAGTGTCAGGGAGCTGCCGGCAAGAAATGCTGAGACTCTGGCCCAGCACCACGGAGGTCAGGAAGCAAAGAGCTCGTCAGAGGAGCCCCCCCAGCATCCCGCACGCAGCCTCCGCTGCACGGAATATATATGTGTGTATATATATATATATATATATATGAAAGTATGACTCTAAGACACAAGGGATTTGAAAACAAGAGCTAGAAAAGGTCAACTGTTATGAGAAGGCTTTTCTTCAAATAGAGTTTTTTAGGGCTTCTCAATATCAAATTTCAAAGGTTTCGAAAGGTTTTCATTTCCACCATCCTTTAGGGAAACTTTTCCACCAACCATTAGATTTCTCCATTAGGAGAATGTGTTACACGGCAAACCTGCTCCTTGTCTAGAACTGGCTTTATTAATAAAAGTCAGACACTGTAATCAAGCAGAAACCTTTAGCTCTGTTTAAATACTGTATAAACGTGCAAGTACAAGAACCGGAGAAATAAGAGTTTGCCTCTCACTACCTGCGGTTCTTGCCAATCCCTGACAATGGAGATTAATGCAGCCAGTATCAATCTCGCCAATACTTTCACTCTTCCGGGCTGGTATAGTGTTTGAGTTTCAAACACTAGAGCAAATTTGTTTAGAAATAATTGTTTTAATGGATTTGTTTTTAAAGCATGAAAACATTTTTACAAGACAGAGTTAATAAACACTTATTACAGTATTTAAATTGGGCCTAATTTAATTTGATATTGTTCCCTTAATTTAAACAATCACATCTAGCTGTAACTCCTCAAATCTCGACTAAATAATTCATGATTATCTCTGCTGGTGAATATATCCTTCATATAAATGTGGACAATTAGGATGTACCCACTTAGTCATTGTCAAGCCCTGCAGAGATGCAGAAGGTACAACGCATGCTGGGAACCACTGCGTCAGTAATAAAGACAAGGGCAGCTGCAAAATGTTCCAATTTATGCAAATTAAAACATTTTCATGGAAAATAAATAAGCTTGATTAATTTTACTGAATGGTTCTTGACAGATTATCTCCATAACTCCGAATTAGCAGCCTTTTCATCAGATGCACCTTGCTGTTATACAGTGACGTACGTGAAGAGCTGCAGCTACGCACTGGTGTTTGCTGGCCTCCCACTGATGAAGTCCCACGGGCTGGTGACTCCACCTGTGCCTGCCACCAAACGTGAAACCACGGGTGGAAGCAGGGCCACAGGGGTGTGGAAGAATCGGGGCCTTACGGTTCATCTGTCATCCAGGGTCTCTGAGTGTTTCTGTAAGGGGTCAGGCCACGGACACATTCGGTTGGGGAGGGTGTTGAAAGCCAGCTGGGTTAGTGCTGGTTGGGATGAGGGGCGAGGAAACCAACGCCATCGGGTTGGCCTGCATTCCCCTGGCCGCTTCCCCCACTGACCCTCCTTGCAAGACTTCTCAGGCTGATTTGATTTTCCCTGCTTACATCTGTTTAAAAGCTGCGACAACCTGGCTGCTCCTGTATAAAGCAGCTGTGGTGACACTGAGGATGAGACTCATTGCCTTCAGTGCTAAAGTGAAAACATGAGCTGTGCTGAGGTGCAAGACAAACCAAAGAGAGCTCACATGTGCTGTACTCCTTTTTGAGTCAGCATCTGTTCCTACTTGCTTTGATTTAATTCTGAGAGTTTTCTGGAGGCATTCATTTCCATGGAAACCTTTGAATAAAAGTTTCCTTCTCTCTTTTTGTTTTCAGATTAAGTTTGGAGAGCCATAGCCACAGCCCAGATACACTGGGATATTCTTTGTCCTCCTTTCCACAGGGCGTGAAAAACCTAAGAAACATTTTGGACCGAATCTGTAAGCCTTTTGAATGAGGCTGTATTCAGCAGTTATTCTACTCTGGTTTACCTAGGGCAGGCACTTCATTTGGCATGGCAAAACAGGGACGGTAGCATGCATGGAAGTTTTAAGTGCATCTTAACTAATAAAAAAGGCATGGCCCCATTCCTACAAGCAAAACAAGTTTAATGGATTGTTCCTAATAAAAAAACCGCTGGCTTGAAACCTGATATACCTCTGGCGACTGCTTTTTGCTCAGTGACATTCTTATGCCCTAATTGTTAGGAATTAGGATGGTAGAACTGAAAAGAAATTATTTTAAAATCTGTTTCTCTTACAGATCTTGTTAAACTATCACTACCAAAACCAGATAGCCCATAACGAAATTGTTTGTTAATAAGAACACACCCTTGACCATTGTAATTGCCAAGCAAGGTGGATAACTGCAAAGTTAGAGCTTTCTGTTCAGCATTGCTTTTACCTGATTATCCAGGGAAGCCCAGAAGTTGTTCCTTTAGACTGATGTTAGCCTTCATAACATTTTTACCATTGATATTAAAAAAGGAAAACAAAAGCCGCAACTTACCTCATCATAGTATTTGTTAGTATACTGGTAGAGTTGGTGTAGAGCCACAAGTGTATTTAAGGAATCGGTATGTGCCTGTTAAACAACACAAACGGGCAGCAAACATGTCAAAACACGATCACAGACAGCTGAAAGTTATGCACACGCTCAACTGTTGGACACAATATACAAGATTTCCAAATGCAAGCTCTGCATCTTGGAGCTTTTGTTAAATGACAGTTGGGGCAGAAAAAAAGGGGTGAGAAAAGTTTTCTTTGGTGATTTTTAGATCAAGACTTTCCTGCTGGTGTTTTTCCAGCCTGCCCACAACTCTAACACTGGAAGTGGAAAATATTTTGAACTCTGAACGTCACACCACAGCCTACAGCTCAAACATCTGTTAACAACATGGCTATGTATAAGTAAAGCATTTACTCAGTACAATCTACGTATTGTAGAGCTATTAAGCATTGGTTCTGTCACTGTCATGGCTGTTTGAAATCCTTTCTCCGGCTCTTTTTAACTCTTTGAAATTATTCACACCTCACTACAGCAAAGGTGTAACTCGTCAAGATGATGAGCACATGTACATTTGGAAAAAGCCATCTGAATCATGAAGATGAAAAGGGGAAGGGGGGGAGAGATAGATAGAGAGAAAAAGGACTTTAAATGAAGCAGGAAATAACCCTTCCATTCCCTCTTCTTCCCTCCCCCCCCGACATTTAACTTACTTAGTGAATGTGCTCTACCTGTCTAAACAGATATTTTTCATTAAAGTAAGGATTCAAGTCGTTAGCTACGCCTTTAGTCTTTTAAGTTAGTTAAGAAAAGAAGGTCAACATTTGCGATGTTCAATCACTCCTTCCATATTAATTTTTATCATCATTTATAATGTAAATAGAAAGCATCAACATATTCTGCTGATGTTAAAACATTCTATTGAATTTACTTTTAATCACCAAATGTTTTAATTTTATAGACATCTCCATCTGTGTAATAAATAAAGTGAACTGGAAAATGAAATGTCACTGCAGATGAGTGTTGTAGTGAATGAAAATAGAAATGCTCTCATGAGGATGTTGATCTGCAAAATGTTTGGTCCTAAGGGCACTGAAATAAACAAATCACAAAAAATTCCCCAAACATCCTCCTTACGCTAGAAGTCTTCAACTAAATTAAGCAAATGAGCAAACCAGCCAGTAAGTACACTGTCTCTCTTTGCTCAGGCTAAGCAACATCTTTTAAGACTGGTGAGGTCCTCTCCTGGTTCTCCAAGTTAAATTGAGTGCTTCGAAGGCATGAGCCTTCTCTAGCCAAGCTGTGCTGCAGAGCGGACAGGCTCTTCCAAGGCTGAAGCAGGTTTTGCAATGTCTTTGCTCCACCAGCCTCCAACCAGAGTCCCCAGCTAGCAACCACCCCCCTCTGCTCTTCTCCATGAGAGGTAACCCCCAATAACGTATAACGCAAAAAGTGCCGCTGAGCAAGCACATGGTGAGCTCCTCACACGCACTGTAAAGCAGAAGTATTGCCCTCGTATAGACAGCTCTAAAGTAGGCTATACTTAATGTATGTGCTTCCTCTTTCATTTCTGGAATCTAATTTTTCCTGTGGTAGTACTCTGAGTTCAGTCATTACTTGTTATCAGTATGATCAATGCTAACAAGTCCTCTATATGCTGTGGAGAGAAAACACAATTCAAGAGTGCTATCATTTTTCCACAATGGATGTGAAAAAATACGAACACTTTGCTCTGGCACCTCCATCACTCAAAGAGATTAGTGATGATAACCATTCTCGGGTCCATTCAATAATCAACACTTCAAAGGGCTAAAAGGCACGACTACACTAAACAGGAGTATTTCAGAGATTTATGAAATAACTTGTTTGATGTTTGCACATACAAAAACCCCACTGGTTGAGTTAGAAAGAGAAGACAAAGAAAACCAGTGCTATACTTGGCTCCAATTTCAGGGCAAGAAAATGGAATTTATTCTTACCCTAGAAATCTCTGCTAGATGGGTATTCATGTCTTGGTCACTAACTGGCACCATCTGACGAATACCTTTGTAGTAACTGCAACAGAGGAAAACAGACTTTCAGTTAGGTGAAATACACTGTGATTTCCTGGCAGCTGTCTTTCAATTTGCAATTATTTTAAACACGCTTCCTAATAATGCAGGAGATACTCTACCACAACAGACCAATGATTCCTTTAGTAATCCTGCCTTCCAACAGTAATTAGTACCTTCACAACAGAGGCAAATTGTACCTGATGGTACAGGGCCATACCACAGGAAAGAAATCTATTTATAATTGCAGCTGATGATTATTTTAGGTCTTCAAACTTTTGAAGTCATCAGCTAGCAAGAGCTTTGTCCTGCGGCAGATCTTCCATGGTATTCACACAATTGCCAATTAGTAAATGAGTAACGTCAGAGATGGAATAGAAAAAACGTGTTTGTGAAAATGTTTTCAGGATTTGATCTCTACTGACTTATGGAAGTGCAGTGTTGGTTAGACAGATCGTATGCGTAACAACAACCACTGCAGAAAACACCATCATGTTTTTTCCTGAATAAATCTATCCATCTGTCTACACAGACACGAACATGCACTGGGTCATAACAGCGCTTCATTTCAACGCTGCCAACCACCAAGGGAAGGTTTTAACATTCAGGTGTAAAATTTTTAAGATTTGACCGTCGACTTTGACTACCTCAGCATTCGCTTTTCCTCTTACACCGGCTTAAAGCCTTAACAACTCCGAAAAAGCATGAAAAGAATCTATACTTACTCTTCCACCATTTTCTTATAGTTAGAGATTTCTTTCGCGTAGAGTAATTTATTACTCGGAGAATCCTGAAAAAATATATAATAGAGAGAAACTTGGTTGATTTATGAACATCTCTAGGAAGCAAAAGAAATTCAAGAACTTAAGATCAAGCCTTTATATTCACATGCACTTGAGCTTTACAGATATAAACCACTTGGATGCTTATTAACATTGGTGGGATTATTTGTCCTAAAAGGATGACGTTTGCACACGGCATTACTGTTGAGTTTTACAAATACATCAATGTAAAACGATACCGCATTATTGGTGGGCATGAAATAATCAGTTCTTAAACTTGCTTTTTATAAAAGCAGTTCCTATTTTCTCATTTTTTTATAAATACCAATTGGCAGGCTATATAGTAACGCTGACACCTTCACCAACCTGTTAAGTGGTGAAATGCTAACTTCATTATAAAACTAAAAAGAAACTATCAAGGCTGTATCTCCTCAGAGAATGGGTATTGTCTGTGAGGATGCCCTTTGTCTTGTCAGGCGTGAGCGTAGTCAGGATGTAGAATGCAAATCACTTACTCTGCTTAATTTGTGCTCTGTTCTTGTGCAAGCATCCATGAAAGTCTGTGCAATGACTGACAAGGAAGCATCCACTACTTCGTGAACATGAACATCAAAGATGAAATGGGGATTTTTCAGTATGTTTACCCAGAATCTGAGAGGCAGGCTGCAAAGCAAGGAAAAAGATAAATAATCCTTTTACACGATAAATGTTCTACAACAAGCAAATCACATGAAATTAAGTATGGGCTTTGCATTTTGATCTCACAACAGTGAAGCTTAATTTTATGTTTCAACATTTATACAAGCTATCTGTTGCCTAGTTTCCATGTCTGAAAACCAAGCCTTTACATCTCTCACAGAAAAACTCATATGAGAAGGATCTCGAGTGTCCCAAAATAGCAAGAGAAGATGTCTGCGTGGTTAGAGAAACTACCCAAGTACTATTTTATTAGATTTTGTGCTTTGACAGGTAAATCTAGTCCCATTTGCCTCTTGCTTTCCTCTTCTCTGAGGAAAGACAAAAATTAAAGTGGTCAATCTGCCAGTGACAACCCCATAGGTAGGCTGAATTTATTTTTGCAGTTTCTAGGTTTACAGGGAATTCTTTTGATCATATAAACATATTATCTCAATTAAAATGATTCTGAGAATTATAAATTATATATACTTTGATTTGTGGTAAGAGTGCCAGTACATACTGGGGAATTACACTCTCAATTCTCTGCAATACAAGTATTACTCTGCTCATACTGTACCTGTTTGTTTTCCAGATGTGAATGGTATCTTCATCCTTGATGTCATGTTTTTCTGCTTGCTCATCAAGGAAGTCAAAGAAGTATTTCACAGCTGGTGGCACCACATGGTTCGAGTTCAGCACGCTGTGAAAGAAGTTATCTACAAACTGCTGAAGTGTCCCCTAGAAGCAAATTTTAAAAAATCTATTATGTTTGTGTTACAGGCTGAACTCGGTGCCATCCTAGAATCTTCTATTCCTGTTGACACTAACAGCCTATAATCCAGTTGCAGTCACTGATGGCCTTCATCCTGAGTGCTAAGGGCACCAGGTGACAAAAAACAAGCAACTTCTTACTGCAGTGACCTTGCAAACTGCCAATGCAGTAAAGACCTTCTAGAGAACAATTTTATGTTCTAGCCTGAAAGGCTGCGACTTCACCAACTATTCTACAGTTTGCACAGAAGGGTGTGCTTTCTGCTTGACAGAAGAATCGTGGAATGATAGAATAGAATAGAATCATGGAATAGTTTGGGTTGGAAGGGACCTTTAAAGGTCATCCAGTCCAACCCCCTTGCAATGAGCAGGGACATCTTCAACTGGATCAGGTTGCTCACAGCCCCATCCAAGAATTTTTAGAAAGAGACTGAGAGGGAAAAGCACCAGTAAGCATTTAACTTTTTGTTTGAGGGCAAGCACTTGGGTCTCATCAGACACGCAGTCTCGCCCAGCTCCACCAAGCCCAAGGAGTTAAGCTTCCCAGGAGGGGTGTGTGCTTGGTTGGATTCCTTCTTCTTCCTGGACCTTACAGACTGTGACCTCAGAGACTGTCCCCTTGTTTTAGAGATGAGCCCGTTGAAGTCACATGCAGTTCGTCCCCACTCAGCTGGTTGGCCCTGCAGACACATCTGAAGAGCTGCATCCTCTCTCTCACCGTCACTCCAGCTACCAGCCTCAGAACAGGGCAGGGACTGAGAAGGCAAGGAGCCCTAAGCCACTGCTGTCAGCAAGAACACATTGACAGTCCTTGGGTTGTAGGGGTAGCTGTGGTCCCAGCCAGAACACCCCACCAGCTCTGTACAAGTTAGTAAAGCTCCAGACTGTAATAATCTATAAATTGGCTATTGGGAAGAGAAAAGCAGCAGCTTCAAAGGAGTTATTAACAGAAGAGAGGGATGTGAGCATCTTGCTGGCTCTTTGTCCTGAGTCTGTGTCATCTATGCACAGACTTGCCTTCACATCCACTTTCACACTTGGACAAATGGCCTTAGCTGGAGCCAGACCACCCTCGTTTTCCCGAGGAGCCTGGCTTCAGGGTCATTAAACAAATCATTATTCTCAATTCTTTCTGCAAGGAGGAATGCTTCACAAAATTATTTTGATCTATTCTGCGGTATAAACGCTAAAAATACCCTAAAAGGACTATTATTATATGGAAACATACAAGAACAGGGAAATAGAAGGCTCTGTAGCAGTTTATAAAGCAATTGGTTTAAAAGAAAGCCCAACAAAATATTATCTAAACAGGTGACACAGAAGAGAATATCCATCTTTGTCTTGTAAGAAGAATCCTTATTTAATGAACGCATAATCACGGTTCTCAGCTTTGATCGGGAGTTACGCTTTAGCTCTTTCCCAGCATTGTTCCTCAGGGTATATTAATCACTTGAAGCCCTGAACACCAGCTTGTATGTACATGACACATATTCAAAATTGCAGCCAAATGCATGACTAATAGTTGCACCATTTTCTTCAGTTGTACCTCAAAATCTATAGAAGTAAGGTGTAACCGTGGCACATCTGAGCCCTACCTTCACAGAAAGAAGTCTGGTCAGGTAGATTTCTGTAATAGCTTTGGTCCTCTCTTTTTCTTTCACGCTGCCCCGCTTCGATTTACCTTCATCTATTTCATCTACTGGCCGGACTAGATGCCAGACCTTATTTTCATCTTCCAGGAGTGCATGCCCTAGAAACAACAATTGCAATAATTACAAAAAATGCCCCACACCCAAAACAGCACCACAAAAATAATCATATACATGAGTACATGGAAGATCTTTGTTCCCTATCCTTAACATACCTGTCCTCTTGCCAAGAGGATCTAGGTTGCTCTGTTCCTGGCCAACACATACAACTCAAGTACTAAATGTTCAATAATATGTAAGCTGAAAAAGCTTGCTTTTGTCAAGAGCAAAGGGGGAGGAAGGAATCACACAACAAGGAAACTCCTGTTCAGTCACGTAAGCACAGTACGTGCATTTTTCATGGTCCACACACTGAAGTATTCTCCCCCTTTGTGAATTCTTGGAGATATGATCAAGTTACAGAAACTCAGAGCACAGAAAAAGCAATCGCAGCCTACTCTGGTACAAGGCAAGATATTGTTGTAGCAGCTCTGGTGAATTTGGTGTGGCAATTTAAGAATTTACGATCTCGATCTTTTTTTCTAGGTATCACCATTACATTTACATTTTTACCCTAACTGCTAAGTTCAAAGTATGGTCCCTCAGTTCAAAGCTCCCTTTATCAGCACCACTTGACTTTGTAGGTGAAAGAAGGACAAACTTGTTTGCTGAGAGGAGGTGAACTCCAGCAGACAGAGGTAATGACTGCAACAAATTCATGATCCATTATACTAAGATGTTTTAGAAATTTGTCAGTATTTATAGCTTAAACCAGAGAAAGAGACTCACATCAAGTCTGTAACCATATAGCCGAAACAGGAGTAAGCACCTGGATGCTAATGACAGCTCATCTGATTACAGTGCCTCACTACGCCAGCCGTGGCTGGGTCATGCATCTGGTCCCTGAGCTTAGTGCAATGATCACATAGTGGAATAAGGGGAGTTCTGGATTTCAGCATCAACGTGAATGTTCAGACAAACTATGCTTGAGAATCTTCTGTTACGAACGGTTCTAAAGGAGATGATACTATTGTTCTAACTTGCAATTAATTTCCCTTGAAAAAAGACTCAGTGTCACAAACTTAGTTTCAAGTCTCCTGGTTTTGCTTGTTCTTCCTTGCATTTCTGAATTTTTATATCTACTTGGCATAGTCCCTAAAATCAATGGCACTTTTCCAGTGGAAGTTACTGAATCGGTGCATTTAAAATCATTGAAGTCTTAAAAATGTGAAAGTTATTTTTCCTGTAAAAATTGTGATTCAACCCTATTGCGCTAATTATTTTGCATTACTGCTAAGTTTTATACTTTAATGTATGTATCTAGCGTAATTGATCCCAGTTACAGCAGAAAATATCAGTTTCTAATTGAATGAACTTTGTCCTTTCAAATTTTTGGCCACAGTAGTTTATTAACTAAGTTCCTCAACAGCTACATGGAATTTAACAGCTTGCATGTATGTTTGATATTATACAGCACAGGGGAAAAAAACATTTATATGTACTCTGGCCAAGCCAACACTTCTGCTTGAATCTACTTCATGTACCCTCATGAAAAGCATTAGCTATGGAGTCTTCTGGGGCCTTTACTTCTTTTTAATCAGGTAGGGGAAAAACATAAATCCCACATTAAATCACATTGTCCTTTGAGAGTCCTTAATTTCACTTGGAAGTTCATGTGAACGAAGCAAGAAAGAAATAAAAGCTATCACTTTATTTTGAAGCAGCTGTGATTTCGCAATCGATACCATTCATAGCAGTCATCCGCCAGTACAGTAAGAACCACTGCTGGGCCGAAAGTCTGGAATTTCTTTTTCAATGCCTGTTATTTACTTTTGTAAATTAATAGATCAAATCACGCAGTTAGAGCAGAAACTATTTTCCAGCCTTATGTCAGTCGCTTGGTACACTTCTAATTCCTCCTTTGATTCAAAGGAATTTATCCTCTCTTTGCCCTTCCGATGGTATATGGCCCAGTTTAACTTTGGAGAGAAAAGAAACAACAAAAGGGGCTTCCACTGCCATTACTGGCCCTTAAGTGCAGCTTAATTTGGCCTGTGTTTGTTTAGCAACAACAAAATAGTAGTTATTTCATAGGAAAGTAGGGATTAAGAGACTACAGTGCAAGTAGATGAACTTCTGCAACACAAAGATCCCACTTCATTGCTAAAAATAGCAGGAAGAAAGAGGAAGAGAAATTCAGAACGTGGGGCAACAAAACGTGTCAGCAGTACGGTTGCTAAGAGAAAATAACTTTTCTGTGAGATATTTTCTCCAATGGAAAAGTAGGAGGTGAAGAAAATAAAAGATAGTGGAAAACACCTCCTTTTGCATTGCAGTAGCCACATTACGTGTCAAACTGTAGGCGGGGAGAAGACTGCACCCGCTGGGTCAAATGCTTCCCCCCAAACTCTTTGTCTTGACCCTTGGGTGTTCTTTGGCCAATATGAAATAAAACGTGGGGGGTGTGTGTGTGTGTGTTAATGCCAAATATTGATTGCGCTGTCTAATTATAGCGGTATGAACCATGATGTAAACTTGATGGAAAGAAGTGAGGTGGTGACAGGCAAACACAGCCCCTTTCCCCTTGCGTGGCCTGCAGCAAATTAGCTTCCTTCCAGTCTCCTCCTCGCTGTGAACACACCGCTCCGTGGAGGTGAGGGAAGGGCTGCCCTACATGGATCTGTTAATCAGTATTTTTGATCTGCAACCCTCTGTCTATTTTTATTCAGAATTTAAAAAGGAAAAAAAAAAACCAAAACAACAGAGAAAAAACCCAGAAAAACAGAGCGTGTTGCTTTGGCTGACATTTCAGTACAGAAATACTAGCATGAAATCATTGAAACCGTTCTCCATCTTGATACAAATTAGTAATTGCATTTATTTAATCTCCAGAAGCAGAAAGATGCCGCATTTAATTTGCCACAACCTCCAGCTTCTAGTGTCTTCCTGTTAGAAGCTGTGAATCAAACGCAGCACGGAATCAATGCTAGGTTTTAGAGCAACATCTCTGAACATGGTTTTACATTTTCATCCTGTGCAAAGCCTAGTGCTCTGGCAGACAGTCAATGGCTTCAGCTGACACTTCTCAATGCAAAAGGTGCAAGTTAATGAGAGACTATGAATAAAAGGAAACCCACTTCGTCACAAGCCTCATTCATAGAGCTGGGATGGGATTTCTATTTATTCCAACCCTGCAAATCCCTGTGTCATATAGATGTGTGTGTGTGGGAGGGGAAGCCTCTGATCCTCTCCTCTCGCTTTCATACACATAGCGTCCCACAAATCACTGTCACTGCGGGCTCTCGCTTTGCACTAGTTCTGTAACATTTTATAGCTTTCCAAAAGAACAAGTTGGCACCAGATAGCTCTGAGGACCCTTCGGCATTAAAGAAAATGGGGTAGCCTGGCACAAACGCTGTCTTCCCAAATTTGTACACTACCACGGCGCAAGACAGGGTGTGGAGAAGAAACATGGTGGAAGTCATCTTCACTCCATACTTTGGGATCTGAATTCTCTCTGCAGATTTTTCTTTCATGTACAAGAGCCCTCGTGTGACAGCACTGTCTCTAGAAGTCTGCTTTTCCTTTACAATTTTGTACGCCACATATATAACTAAGGAGTTCATCTTGGAGTACGGATCATGTATGTTCCAAGAGCTTCATCATACTGAATCATAGCTAAAGATACAATTGTAGAGAAAGAGGAAAGAAAAGAAAAAAACCCAAGAAAAAAAGGAAACCACATGGTCTGGTCCTCTACTGCCTGAAAGAAAGCAAAAGAAAGCAAAGCAAGCTAAGGACACCGCCAGGCTCCATTCCTGGTCCAATTCTCTAGAGTGGAGGCGACGACCGCCTCCGCAGTTACCTCAGCAGTCAGTGCAACCAAACTGAGCAGGGACTAGGAATCAGCTCCTTGCCTGGCTGCACCTCACCGCCGTCTCTATTAAATTGGATGGCTTTTTACGTTAACATGCAGCGTTGGCACCTGCTGTGTCACCACTTGGCCAACTATGGCAGGCACTTGCAGTAAAGGGGTGAGAGGACAGAAGCAGAGGTGTAGCCATGACCATCAGAAGACCCTTCAAGGATGCTGGAAAAAGTCGCAACAGAAAGCATCCAGGAGGACAGAGTAAAAAGCAAACAGCAAGTAATTCTGCCCGTCCTAATTTCCTGGCCAACACTCAACACAAATTAAATGGAAATCTGCACATTTTTGTTAAATAGCGATATATGTCAGAGCTATCAGCTGAGACCCATCTTCTTGAAAAATGTACATTTCTGGCATATTATTTCCAATCTGTTTGACTGCCCAGACCTTAAACCCTATTAAATCTAAGATCAGTAAATCTACTTAAAGGAATGAAACTATTAGGTGAAGCAATGGCTTTTGCAATCAGTGCTAGTCAGAAAAGCTTATCAAATGAGTTCATAGAAGGAAGAATGATCTCATCAATTATTATTCCATAAATCTACCTTTTACCTCATGTAAAATAACTGAGTATAAGGATAAAAAAAAGAAGAACTGAACATCTGAAACATAAAGGAAACACACGTGACAAAGAACATAAATTGACAAGTAAATATTTCCATAAAAATCTGAGTGCATTTTAGGCTGTAATGGATATTGTGTCTCAAGAGGTTTTGAGATAAAGGAAATCGGTCTAGACAGAATACTAACATGTAGAAGTAAAAGCTTTAAAAGACGGGTTGCAAGCTAACAGGTTGTCTTTTGTGTTGAGAAGTCCAGTATACTGTAGCAGACAGCAACGTAAGAATTATGCAACAGCTGCTTTAGTGATGTTAAAGAGAAGAAACATTATAAGGCCATTCCTGACACTAACTTACAAGTGTATTGCAAACCTCAAAAAGAACCAAGGAATTGTGGAAAATGCTGCATCTAAAGAGAGAACGTGTATGGAATGAACAAAGCCAACCAACAAACCCTGGAAAAACCAAGCTAGCGTAGCTGGTGAAACATCTCTCGAAGGGAGGGAGACACAAAATATGAATGTACAGAGGCAAGTTTGCAAGGCAACATAGTTGTAAGAAAAGCAGTAAAAGAATTTACATCAGATCCATTACATCAGAGAGAGGGGAGCTGGTCTCTACTGTGGTTTGTTTAGAACGCTGCAGTCAATTCTCAGTCTAATAAGAAGTGGTAACAGACGATAGGACGAGGGGGAATGGCTTGAAGCTGCGCCAGGGCAGGTTTAGGCTAGACATTAGGAAAAAATTCTTCACCGAGAGGGTTGTCAGGCTCTGGAATGGGCTGCCCAGGGAGGTGGTCGAGTCCTCATCCCTGGAGGTATTTAAAAGAAGGATAGATGAGGTGCTTAGGGACATGGTTTAGTGGTGGGATGGCAGTGCTAGGTTAACGGTTGGACTCGATGATCTTAAAGGTCTTTTCCAACCGAGGTGATTCTATGATTCTATGATTCTATGAAATTTAGAGAGGAAAGTAAGAAAAGGAAGAAGGAAGGAGAAAAAGAGATAAAGCTTTGGAAAGATGAAACATGGTTTGACTATAGACGTAGTGGGATTAGAAACAAAATATGCAAAGAAATGTTTGCTAAGAGTGCTTTCTATTAAGCTGGGGTGTGGACTTACAACAATTATGGTTAAAGCCCCATTATTTAAGGCTTTTATAACGAGCACAAAGAAAACCATGGCAAGTATGCAGTGGGTAACACAACAAATAAGCCCTATATAGTCTCGCGGAGAATACCTAGCTCCACAGACATGCTCAATAAACAACATCAAGAGAGCAGTGTCACTCTTTCTGTGTGGGTTTTGACTTCCAGGCATTTGGGGAGGCAGTGAAGCCACAGGATACTTACTTTCCCCAGGGACATCTTGCTGATTATCCTCTGGCTGCTGGGAAATTCCCATTTTTGATAAGATGAGCGTGGCACCATCTCGGACCTTTGAAAATGCAAACACAGGGATGTTATTCAAAAGAAGCATGCACTACTGAAGCTGTTTCTTAACACCTAAACTGTGGTTTCTGTAATCTGTTGCAAGGAATCTAGACCTATGATTAATGCTGCCCTTTAACGACTTCTTGGGCAACCGGCTCTGCAGTTCAGAACAGACTCCCTCCCCCTCCTTTAATAAGAGATCCTATCGACACCTCCTCTGAGATTACTGAAAATGCTAAAAGCATCTCCAAGACTATAGCGGTTCTTCAGTCCAGTGTGGGCACCCTTTGTACAAAAATGGGGTTTATCATGAAGAATCAGACCTGTCTGTTTTCTGAGGGAAGACTAACAATCTTTCCTAATCAGGATATCTGCTGTTAGAAAGCAATAAATAGCATACAAAGGGAAGATAAGTGGACTGCAAGTGCTTGCACAGTACGAAACCTAAAACAGACAGTACAAAACCATCAACATCTGCTCTCCTGACTGGGCTGCTGAACAAACGAGACCAACCCAAAATCTATTTAGCAGCAGAGCAAGGACAAAGATAATTCTCAGGGGTAGGAAGTGGTAGAGAAAAGAAAAGATGAATACGAGACGTAGAAAAAGGAGCTTTTGAATGTTCAAAGGGGAATTTGGATTTGGACACTGCAATGATGAGGAAACCAAAGTGCTGGCATTTAGGTGATGTGGTTTTGGTAAGATGTTTAGGCAATGTGTCTAGACCTAGTCTTTCACGGTCCCAAGCTTTTACTGCTGAGACCCAAAGCTAGTTGTTTGTTTGTTGTTTTTTTTTTTTTTTATTCTTTATATAGCACAGAAGTTTCTCTAAAAACAAATAAAGATTTTATTTATTACTAGAGGACAGTTAACAGATGCAAACAACTGCTCTGAAACACCTCCTTACATTATAATGCATTAGTGTGTTGATACGTTTCCATCTGCCTTCTTTCTGAGATGTTAAATCCAAGTCTGAGAGGATCTGTGCAGTAGAACCTGGACGCCACTCTAAGGGGTAATTAAAAAGAGAAAAAAACAGCTTTTAACCATGTGCAAAAATAACTACTCCAAGAATGTTTCAGTTTAGAGACTTACTGACGCATTGTGGAACATTAAAAGAAGTAATTTGGCACATGCCATGATGGTGTGGTTTTTATTGCTTAATTGTTTGGCCTTTATTACAGAAGTTTGCATGAACTATTCCTAACCATGCACATGACTTCTGATTATTTTCCACAGACAATTAAATTCATTTGTGTAGAATACTACAAATATATATAATAAGAATAGCTATCAGTCCAAAATAGAGGAACAGGACTTTGTATAGAATAGAAAAGACAATTTTAGGTAATTTACTAGGATTTTCTGAAGAGCAAGAATTGCATCCTCTACTTTCAGATTAAGGCAGTAATGAAGATATCGCAAAACTATTAATTGGAGCTTTTATTATAAGATTATTAGGCCTTTTAAGTTATGTCAATTATTTTTTTTCTCAAGAAGAGAACAGCAATTTTGAAAGCCTTCAAGGAGCATGATTTTCAGAGGCTGGGTGGCTCATCACCTCCTAAAAGTGCAGCTCCTGTAAGTTATAATTCTTTTGAATAACCATCATAAAGGCAAGTCAAAATCGGTACCAGTTTCTGAAATTGCATCATTACTTCTCCATCAGTTAATTGTCCATGCTGTCATTATCACATTAATTAGTACCTGAGATATTGACTCTGTCAGACATGAATAAATTTGTGCTAACAGTCATTAACAGGCTCTTTGCGCACTAATGACAAAACAGCAAAACTTTGAGAGACAGGAAAAAGAACTCTGTAAGAAAGCAGTCATTTTTCATGCATATTAAGATTGCTGCAAAATGCCGTATTTTTGCATCCAGCTGAATGTGAATTCAAATTTTTTTTTTTAAAAAAACCCAATAAATTGCTTTTCTAGACATTTTTGGGGAAAATACAAAATCAAACAACAAGTTTCACCTGCTCAATATAGTATCACAAGTAGCTACCTACCAAGTACCACACTCTCAGCTTTTGGCCACTGAGAACATGGCATATTTCGATAGACTTGGTCTATTATCTTTTCCTTTACTTGTGATATAGTATCACAGTTCAGCACCTTCACGGGTATGGAATCGATTCCTCCATCTTGTACATACACATTTACTGTCTGTAAAAAAAAATAATGTACATGGTTATTAAGACAAATCAGTGCTGAATTACCTCCAAATCTGTTTTTCTGGGCAACTGAAATGCAAACAAGATCTAAAATCCACTGAGGAATGATTATTGCACAGCAGCACTTATTTACAATGGGAGAATGGTTTATGTGAGGGATCTTTCACTGTTACGCAGCCAACCAGATACCGTAAATTCCAGCTAATTCCTCTCACTATGACAAAACATGCAGAATAGATGCAGAATAGATTTACTTGTGCCTATATGTTACTATTATTGAGTCTTGGGAATTTATTAAAGAGGGACACACAAGCACAAAGCAGCTGGACCACTGACTAGTTACATGCTTCTCATATAGCCTGAAAACCTGGAATGCAGAAAAGCACAAGTAACACAGTTCCCAAACTTAACGAGTTCCCAATAATCATTTGAGCTGAACTATGCTGAACTCCTGGAATATTGTGTGCTTTTGCCTTCCTTTACGCTGTCTTCATGGTTGTGGTTTTACTTCTCAAGTCGAGCGGACTGGGTCTGTACATATGGTGACTTAACATGGCTCAACTGATGAGCAGTGACTTGTTCAGCTCCCGTAACTTTACCTCCTGTGACCAGCTGTTCATTAGATATATATAAATACGCACACACACACGCACACATATATATTTAAAAGCCATTTATATCATCTTTGGTGTTCAGAGACTTTATTTACTTCTTACTGTTGTCACAATAACTCTAATAGCTCCAGGAAATATACCCAAGTAGTTTATGCTAGTTTTAAAACATTACTGTTTTCTGATAGCATTGACATGGGCTTTTTTTAACGTTCAAGAGAATTTCGTGAAAGCCTGTAATTTGCGAAATCTAGAGAGATATTTTTAAAAGTAGCTTCACTATATAAGTGTCAGTTTTAATACAGACAAAAGCAAATGAGAAAGTGATGGCCAGAAAACGTCCCCAGAAGGAAAAAACCCACCAAAACCAAATAGATGTTATGAAAAGCCTCTTTCTTTCGCTAGCTGAATTGGTACAACAGCTCAGAGCCCTCATGGATCTTTTGCCTGTCAGGTAGCTTTGGAGGCCAGGCATATCCAAAGCATCGCAGCTCTCAGATACATATGGTCCTGCCAACCACAATGCCTGAATTTATCATCTCAAACCTCAGAAATAAACTTGCATGGCTGGTATTTTTAAACAGTGAAGAAAAGCTACGCCATACGGCAGTCAAATTAAACATGATTGCACTGTCCCTTGACAGAACTCTCAAACTAATCATGAGATTTCACCTTCCTTTTCCTATTAGCTTTATGGTAATTAGACATGATTTTGCTGCTGGTTCAGTATGCAGCACGTCTGTGTAGCCAGTGATGCAAAACAGATTCATCTTTTAAATAAGAACAATTAGAGAGCAGACAACTGCTCTATACCGTACTTTCCCACCGTGTCTCACTTTCAGGCAGAAGTGAACTAATTAAATCATGCTTTAACCTACCTTGGTGCACAAATGCTTCCTAACTGTTTGCAGATACCACAACAATGTCATCATCATGCCAAAGATCCCAGTAACTTATAGCAACAGTAACCCCCCTTCATAATCTTTCATCCTACCTCTAAGTATATACACATATCTCAGCATCTTCCATGCACGCACACACAATCTTTGTTGAATGGGAAATCTGTAAATCTGGACCAAATACTGCTACTGTACAATATTATAATGTTTAATATCTAGCTAGTATGCTTGTTGTGCCCACATCTGATTGCATACACAAATTTTCTGCTTTCACGCTGCATTCATTTAGCTTAATTGCAGGCATTGGCTTTTTTTTTTGTGGAAACAGACTGAATAAAGAATTATTGCCATTAAATCTTACACAATGTACACGCAAGTAAATTTTGTTCTCCATACACAAGAGAAAATATAACCACCATTGCCAGTCAGCATGGTTTCTATGGGTGGCCCTTTCAGCTCAAATATGAAGATGACAACTCAACTAATCCCTAAAGTATCAACTGAACTTAAAATATTACTTCTTGCCCAGCACACCCTTTTCCTCCAGGCAGTCTAGGTCACAGTCTAGTGATTCTGTGAGTCAAAGTCCTACAGCAATCTCCTCGCATCAGCCCTCCCATCAGCATCCCTTCAGAATACACAAAATGGTGATTTTTTTTTAACCAGGACTTAATAAAGCTTTTTATTATTTCTACACTGCAGATATGTCACTGCATCTTTCTCAGTTGAAGACAACCACAAATGGCTCCTAATATGTCAATAAAAGAGAAATCAGAGAGGGAAAAAAAATCTTGCGTTGGCATTTGAAGGACAGTCTGTGCATCTTTGATATTCATTACACCGTATCCTGAAAAAAAACAGCAAGACTGTCAAAAAGAGTAAAACTAGAATTTATGCTCCCTAAACAGCTAAAGAGTGGGCTGCTTCAGTTTTTTAAAAAGACAGTGAATCCGTGTGCTGGAGCCTGGTTAAAAAAGTGGTGGAAATTTGTTGCAGTGAACAAAATTAAGTCAAAGCAGAATTCGTAATAGAAAAGAACTGGACCATGGCACTGGTGATCAGATTCAGAGTGTGGTGGAGCTCAGATGGGCAATTCCTGGGGCATCTAACACGGCTCTCCAGAATTGCCTGCCCAGGCAGGTTCCCCTCATCACTCTAGGGAATTATTTCCTTAGGTGGAAATAAACCCCTTTCAGTGCCAGTTGGGCTGCCCATGTTCGGGAGAGTTTGACTTACACAGGGACAAGTGCAGAAATAGGTTCATAAAGTGTTTTGGAGATTGCAGAGCCATCTCACAGGACTACAGAGGAGCTCATCCTGGTATACTAATAAAAAGATCTCTAAAATCACGTTTGATATGCTGACGAGCAGCAATGGCAAGGGAGAAAGACAACCTGAGGTCCAAGCATAATGCTAGTGCAAGAATTCTGCAAAAATCAATTGCCAGTTAATTTAGATGGGAAAAGGGAAGGAGTCAAACACCCTGACCACTGTTCAGACAGACTTTGAAAATTATGAAAGGGATTTACTGAAATGGATTCCACAGTGGCAGGATTTGGATTTAACGCTTAGAAGATACTTCATAATTCTATTTTCCTGCTTGGAGACTTGCTTTCATCAAACTATCGACAGTCCTACCCATGACCAGAATTTCTATGCAGATCACAGTGGTCCAGAAAAGTATGTACAGACTTAATACTACAGGACTTAATTTTAAAAGAAAAAAATAGTTTTATGATATATTAATCACACTCTGCTTACCAACTGTGAATACTCTACATCATCTCCCAGCAAGCCGGTGTCATTCAATGTATACTTGGCTTTTTTTAGTACAGCATCCACTGGGCCTTTTTCTACCTGGTGTTTGATAGCCTTGAACAATTTATAAAGAGGCTCCCCGGCATTGTCCTATTTAAAGGAAAGGAAATGAAATAAAGCAACACCAAAAGATATACTCAATGCAGCATGTTTAAGTATTACTGATAAGAAAACCCCACAGGCAACAGACTTAAACTCTTACCTTGAGGTACTGATATAAACAAATAGACATCCAGTTAGACAACATTCTCTCAACAACCGTTTCAGATCTGAAAAAAAGAAACCAGCCCCGAGTATGGTAAGGGTACTTAATGACAAAGTTTTAAAGAAAAACATTGCTTGCTTGAAATGTAATATTTTTACATGCTTAGCTGCATGCACTCTCCTAATGCAATGATTTCCCTACAGAGTCTTGAGAGCATGTACTTGCTTTAGGATAAGTGCTTTGTATTGCTCATCGTTCCCGGGTACTTTCAGCTCATTACTGAAAAGCACACATCCTTTATGCAAAATCATAAATTGGGTCAGTGCTGTAAGAGGTAAAAAATTAACCCAGTTGTGCAGTTACTGGGAAATAACCTACAGATTACGAAGCTACAACATACACAGAGCAAGGTCTTTTGTAATTTATTGGGGATAACAACAGGGTTAAAAACATAAGAGCAAGCCCTCGCTGAATGCACAATGCAAGCTGATTATGTGTGCTCATTACGGAGATGATGTGTGGTATAAATGCTAGATCATTTGGAATAAAATTAGATTAAAAAGTAAATTAAATGTTTGGTATTGTATTTTGAAGGTAGATGTTTTGATAATCTTGATGCAGATTCTACACTATAATATTTGAATAAGGAAATCTGCTGCCAGCAGCCCTGCCTGTGCCTTCCACAGCTATTCCTGGTGAGCTTGGCTTCCTAATATGCTTGGGCCAAGCTATTTCTTGACTTTCATGGGTAGTTGGCATTTTAATACAGTCACATTGCAGAATAAATACATTTACAGAAAACCAGAGAAAATATGACAATCATTCAAACCTTCTTAGCATCAGCTTTGGGTTTTTGGCCACAACATACTGCTCCATCAGTTCTAAGAACAGCGTCCTCATGATGTCAGTATAGTATTCTAGTTTTCCATGTAAAGCAACTGTCAGTAGAGACGCAAAATACACTTTTGCTCGAGCAGAGAACTCCCTTTGGTTTTCCAGCGTGTGAATAAACTGAACCAGAAAGCAAATGTAAAATCAAGTCAGTCAACAGGTTTCTGAAGAACCTCAACACTTGCCTGCACTAAGCAGACAAGCATTATTATTTTAATATTAATCTCCTAAGCACAGATTGGAAAAAGTTTTCAGAAGTTTGAAAAAACTACTTATAAGAAAATGTTGCCTATAATGTTTTTAGATACCCACTCAGTGTACTGGACTAACCCAAGGAATGTTCATATACTTTAACTGAAGCCTTATCTAAAAAGGATGCTTTAATTAATGAGAAAAAGGTGTTCTGTGACAATTTTTTAAAAGAGAAAATCAACTCCCCTCTCCCCCAAATTCCCAGTCCTTTCACATCAAATTACAAAGACACTAATCTAAGTAAACCTGGGAATGCACTCTCATCTGCCCTAAGCTGTAATGCTACCATTGACTAGCTCAGCACTGGAGCCTCATTTAAAAAAAAAAAAAGAGAAAAAATTAGAAGCCTAGATCTATATTTAGGTGTCTGACAATCAGCCTCAGTTTTTGAGAGTGAGCAATTAGAAGTCTCTTCAGAGCTGCTGGGAGCGCTCATCAATCTTGATGAATAGGCCACTTGAGGAGCCTCTGCCTCTCTGGGACAGAGATCCAGCAGATGGGCTGCCCGCAGGTGACTCCTGTGATGAACCAGGATGGAATCAGCATTCTCCCATCATCTTTCTTAAAAGGCTAAACCAAACTTGTAACAGCAGTTTTTATGCCAGATTGGGTAATATCTGTTTTCCTACAGCCACTGAGATGTTGACTAACTCCACACTACGTGACCTGGCACAGAAATATCATCTCGCCGCTCCGCCCTACCAGGAGGCTCTGGCTGTTATGCCACATATCTGCAGCGGTTACTGTGGAACCAGAACCGTATAAAGATCACTTATTTTTAATAATTTTGGTTCAGTTGTGCTTGCAAACCTACTGTCTTGCACACGCAAGTATGCCTAGCTAAGAGGCAAGGCGAATCTACTTCAGTACTCACATTAATGAGAAATGATTTACTGTTGAGGAGGTTGGAGAACTGGTTCAAAGCCTGCTCCACAGTCTGTCGCCTGGCCTCAGGAATATCCAGCTTCCCTGTAATCATCACGTCTTTCTCTCCGTCTTTGGAGGGTAAGAAGAAGACTCTGTCCGTATAGGTTTTGTAGTCCAGTACTGGAATTCCAGCTTCATTGATATCATTCGTCTGATCCTCCATCTCTATCATGAGATCTGGAATATGCAATACAGTTTAAAGGTTCATTTAAAAAAAGCCTCCAGCTTTTTTTAGGCAATGTGATCTCTTTGGGTACCTTGTAATGGGGAAAAAGCAACTGAACACCAAAAACTCTTTCATCTCTCTCGCTATTTTTACCAATTATCCTGTTAACTACGACCACAGCTAATCCTATGGTGACATGAGGATAACTGCCTTCAGCACAGATGGTTTCCTTGTTGCTGCCTATCTGAAAAAGGTCCTTAATGGACATCTGGGTGAGTTCATATACATAAATGTAGGATTGGAGCACAGAGCCAAAAAAGACACCACAATATTGTTTTCTTGGTTGTTTATTTTTTTTTTAATGCACATTCTATTCCCTCTGAGTCTAGGTAGTAATAGAAGTTATTTTAAAAAACACATAGCAGTCAAGGAAAGAAAGGTTTAAAGTGTAAAGCACGCTAATTTAATTGGAAGGAAGAGGATGGCAGGAAGAGGGTTAAATGGTTCACTGAAATTGGTGGAAACATATCTGTGGGACTCAAAAGCTCTCAAGTTCTTAAAAGGGACAACAACTAGGGAATCATCCTTTGGAGCTGCTATTCTAGCTGAAGGCTTTCCAATTATCCAATATTGCTGATTGACTAGAATACCATGTTAATGAATGTAGTGACCTATTGTCTCAGCAATTTTATTGCTCTTACTCATTCATTTACCTCTTTCTTTTATAGCATTCGGCAAAGCTGAGGGAGGAAGCGTCTTGTGGTTTCCAGCTTTGTGGTACTTGTACTTCCCCCCTGATGTCCCTTTCCCTGGCTATTTTTGGTCCCATGTATTTTAGACTGTCTGCACTTTGTGCTGTTGACATTACAGTTTCACAGCATGGATCCAGCACGCGTTTGGACTTCAAGTGTTTCATTTTACTGTCAGCCAGGGTGGATGCAGTTTAGGAACTGGATTACTCCTTGGATGTAAACTCCCAGTGTTTGTGCATGGTGGAGCAGAGAGGAAACCTTCAACCTAACATGCAGCAGGAGTCCGTGGCCCCCTACTAGGGGTGTCGGCAAGAGATAGGTACCTTTGCCTTTCAGCAATGGGTATGAAGTTCTATGGGAGAGGTGGCAAGAAGGAGCGCCGTTAACCTTGATCGATCCTCTCCCAGTTCAAAATGCAGTTTGAAATGAAGCCCATTTGGGAATAGTTCTCGATTCAAACATTTGCTTCTGGTTTGTGTCCGGAACCTGGAAGGAGTTGGTTTTCCAGAAGAAGCAGGCTGGTACAAGAAAAGAACATCCTGTCCCAGAAATGCCAGGAGAACAAGACTGGGAGAGGCTTCCAGCATGGTCGAAATCTTTGAGATACCCTGAGCTGCTTAAATTCATTTCAAACTCTAACCTGAAATTGCTGTTTAATTCATCCTGCTTTTTAGCCACTGTCAATATGAAATAATCTATTTCTCTTTAGAAATAAAACATGTGGGGTTTTTTTTTTCAGTAGAGATTATTTCAACATGACCCAACAGCAAGTATAATTCAGATAATGAGGTGACATTTCATGGTAATCATTTAGGCCAATATTTGCAATGTTTGCACTCAGATGCCTAATTTAAGCGTTGCAATGAGTAGTTCAACATGTAGAGATGCTGAGCCTTCACACCTCCTGCTGCCTTCCCTGGGACGATGCCTCTACATTTCCACAGAACAATTAGCTAGCTCCTCAAATCAAGGGTTTCCCACGATAAACAGGGCAAAATGCTATTTCTTTCCCGCGAGCTTGCCAGATTATTCTTTTGTATGCTGACTGCTGCAAATAAATTTTGCAGCTCTGAAAACAGTTTTTAATGCGCATACTTGGCACATACATCTATTGTGCTAAATACTAAGTGCATGGTTAGTCACTATAAAACGTTCTGTCCTCCATATCAATGGCCACTCACATTAATGGCTATAAGTAAGCCCAACCTCAACTAGCTTCTATTTCCCCGTTGCTAACTCTGTGCTTCCTTTAGAGTAAAACTATCCATTTCCTTTAATAACCTCAGCTCCCTATTTTATTTTATTTATGGCTTTCATATATAGTAACAAAATATCTGCTGTATGTCAATGTCAGTAATCAAGACTACTAAGATCTACTAATTGTTTGTTCCCAGAAGACAGTTTCAGCAAGCTAGAACCATTGTTCCAGCCCATCTTCTGATCACTCAGGAGGACCCACATGAGTGTAAATATCTGTCATACCTGTGAATTCCTTCTTGCACCGGTCTCTTACACTCTCCTCCAGGCCTTCGAGTTGTGATTTGATTTTTTCATACTCTCGTTCTGCTTGTTGGCTCTTGCGTCTTTATGGAATAAAGGTAAGATTTTTTTTAAAAGTTAAAACTTCCAAAATAAATAATTTGCAACAGCTCTGACTGGGAAGCCAAAGGACTGGAGGACATTTTCTTTGGTTTGATTTCTTTTTGAACACTGGCAACAGAAGGAGAATGGAGGAGGAGAACAGCAACAGCGGACCAAGTCTTCATTCCGTGTAAATCAACCTGGCACCATTGCGGGCCTGCTGCTTCAAAGCACACTTGGGCCAGCGATTTAAAATCCAATAAGCAGTAGCTACAAATGCTTTCAATCACATATTAAGTACAGAAACTCAATTTGCATGTACTGAACAACGACTGCTTGCAATGTGTACTGCACTAACTCTGAGCCACCCAGGAGTGTGCCCGGGACTGAACGGAGAAGATGGCAGGAGGGCCACCAGAACATCAGTGCTGTACAGCACGTATTTCAGCATTGCTTCAGCTATATTGATAGGCACCGTAAGAGTGAAATCCACCCCCCTCCTGAGGGACAGTATGAGGCCCTCATTACTAACCTTAAAATTGGGCTAACTGAAATACAGACATTGTTCCTGGCCCTTTGTGAAACATGAATTTCACTGTTAATCATGAAATTTGTCTGTGGGTAACACTTACCTCAGCTGGAAAGGCCGAAATGACCCTTTAGCCAAATCCATCCAGCTCAGACCTACAGTGCCGACTGCGGCAGCATAAATGCTGATGGATATGTATACAGAATAAGTTATCTCCTTCATGAGAGGCACTTTAGCTGCCATTTCAAGAATGTTATGTGTGCAACTCACTCAGCAATTGTGCACTTGGCGAGCCTGGGACCAATTGTTGTGCTTATGTATAAAGGACGGACTGGGCTGACTGACAACAAGGAATTTGGTGTGCGTGAGAGGAATAAATTGGTGCTCATACATATTTCCAGCTGCAACTGCCTTTCTTAATGCTGCAGCTCATAAAAAAGATGAAGATAATTTCTGTAAACTGAGCTGAAAACAATAAGGTAGTCCCTTGAAAGCTTTAGGACAGCAAAAACATCTAATTTAAGTAACTTACCTGTAACAGATGATAGAAATGACAATGATTGCGATCATAGGAGTAAGTACAAGTGGCAAAATAAGATTCAGTGGGATGTCACTCACACGTGTATCATATTCCACCCTTCCGAGGATCCATTCCCGGAGTCCAAATTTCACCTAATTAGATAAGCCCAGACATTTGTCTCAAAAATTGCAAATGGATAGTGGCTCACTTATCTCTAAATACTTAGTAATTCTCACAAAGTGAATTTCTAGCTCAAACTGCCAAACAAAGGAAACGTTTCTGAATATTTTGGACTGAATCTAGGTCACAAGCACTTTATTCCATGAAGTAATTTTATTTTGCTTAGCAGAGGAAGAAAAATCCCCAGCCTGTCTAGCTACAATTTTACATTCCTCTGTAATGAAGGTAGAAGGCATTTGGCAGCTTGGGACTACTCTTTACATGTGACGTCTTCTAGACAGCAGGCAGAAGCTGGAGGATTTTCTTCACAGTACTGCAATAACTTTGGAGAACAAATTACTTCAATTAAGAAGCACTGTATCAGTGTCACTTACACATGATATCAAATTCTATTGAAAAGGTAACCTACAATGAATTCAGGAAGGTTATTGATGGTATCTCTCTTCTGCCGTTTCTTTGGTTGAGGCTGTACTTCTGGTGGCTCACAATATAAATCCGTTTCAGTCAGTGTTTTAATGTTGCAAGGCTCATCACCCACAAAAGCCTGGGCCTCGTCTATCGTCATGGCTTTGTTTAGGTTACTGCCCTAGATGGAAAATACAAAGGTAAGTCATCAGCGCAAAGTCTTGGGAGACAAGAAGTCTTGAGTTGCAACTTTGGATCATTTTTAGCAGCAGATGTCATTTGCACTGCAGCGTACAGAAGAGCAGAGTGGTTGGGAATTACGCAATTCCTCTCCTTTCCTTCCTGGTGCAAGAAGACATGTCCCCTCCAGTCCTTGGGAGCTCTATGGCAGAGGGCATTTCTAAATCCCAGGCTCAGCAGGAGGGGGCATCCCCAGGAAACCCAAAGTATGGCTAAAAAGATAGCAACTATCTCTGAGAAGGGGAGGGGGGAGGAAAGGGGAGCTGACAATGTTCATCATCTAGCTGAGGTAAGGGACTCTGCCAAGCACTTTGGGTATGGTACCAAACAGCTGTGAAGGGTTCGAGAAAGGAAAGAAAAATTCCATACACACTTCAAGGACAAAATGAGCAACCACCATCTCTTGACAAGTTTACCTTTGCATTAATAAGTTTGTTGACTTGTTTTTTGATGCCATCTGTGAAGTTTTCAAAGGTTGGGTCTGCGACATAGGCAAAGGAGTGGCTCTCATTTTTTACAACCAAATGATAATGATCCATTAGAATAATAGTGGTAATATTATAGTTTTCTGGGTCTTCCAGTATTGGTGGGGAAGAAAAAACTACTGTGGTTTCATTGAGTCTTGTCACAAGCTTTCCATCAAACTGTAGGAAATGACAAGAAGAACATGCACATTTTAGAGTCATTGATTGTTGATTGTTGATAATTTTAGAGTGTAGAAATAAAACCACTAGATTTATATCCTCTCCATACAGCAGAAATAACATAGTATGAGGTATTTTCCAAAAAGAAAATTAAACAAATTTGTTGATGAGAATAAATTGTTGATTCATTATGTTCTGGCAGCTGCCTGCAGAAAAAGCTTAGGCTACAGATCAGTTTCCATTGCCTCCAAATTCTGTGGCTCTAGACCACACTGGGCTGATATCATTAAATTGCTCGAAGATTAAGAGGTTCACATGGCAGCTTTAATGCAGATCATCTTCTATACCATTAAGTATCTCAGGTAGATTCTTTTCTGCTGACACTGTAAAATACCTCCCTGAAATTTCAGAAGAAAATTTACCAATTGTCAATCAGCTACCCAGGGTCACAACTCAGTTAATCTGTCCTCCATCCCCAATTACACAGATGTTTTTATCCTAGAAACTCCTTCAGGCATTCAGTAACATCAACCACATTAATAGGAACCCTCGACATTTATTCTATCACCACCTCAGTTTCTCACTTTGAGAAATGCAATTTGTAGCTTCTCCCCCACATCTCTGATATTGCCATAGAAGTGGAAGCAAAATAAAAGATTAGAAAAGTTTCTAATCTTAACCAAGAATGTGTGCTGTACATAATGCTGACTTAAGCTAATGTGCTGAGGAGATGCCGAGCATACATAAGGAGGGGGGTAAGAAATGACGATAAACACTGTCAAGAATGCTAAATATACTTTAAGATTGTCCTGGGAGTTAAGATTATCAAGACAATTACGTCTTGCAGCTTACGGCCTAAGAAATATAGGCATTTTTCCTCTTAACATTTTTAAGGATAGGGTTCTGATGGACCCAAATCCAGCTGGCTTTGGCATATTTTAAAAGTTGAATCATGCATATAATACAAAACGTGCACATCACCAACTCTATATGGATGACAAGACAGTCTTAAATTGAAGAGCCAGCTTTAGAAAAAGTCTTACAACATTTTTACTGGAAGATCACTTTTAAGTCCTCAATCATTGCCTTAGATTGTGATCTTCATTAGAAGAGTGGGAAATTGAGACTATCGGCAATGTCAGTTCTTCTTAATGTGAGATGCAAGAAGGGCTCAGGTTTTTTTAATGTTATTTTCACAACTTTTTGTGAACATGCTATAGGTGGAATACGCGTGAAGCAAGAAAGAAAAGAAGACTGGGTTCACTGAGGTGTGAGAAAATAAAAGGCACTGACTGTGCAAAGCTTAGTACTCAGTATGTCTGGATTTGGGTCCTGTTTCAGGCAAATCTCTAAAGCTTGCAGGGGGAGAAGAAGGAGAAACATAAAGAAAAAATAAACACTTTCAAATTCTGAAATACATCCACTTTACCACTTAATTCTTCTATTCTTATTCACATTGAATGAAAATAATTTTAAAGCAGAAGATTGCAAGGTATAAGCAAACATTAAGTCAAGATGGTAGAAGTAGGCTCTTCTTCCATGGAAACCCTGCACAGACCCAGAAATCTGTTCAAACCTTATTCCACTTGAAGCCCAGTGAAGTCCAGCGGGCAAACTTAAATGCGTTTTTTGAACAGATTATGTGTTATGCATCCAGTGTAATGCCTTTGGGGGAAAGAAAGAAAATTACCCTTTTGAGATTCAGTTTCCCTGCTTCTGGACGTTCTGCATATACCACCAACGAGAAAGTCTGGATGAGCTCAAACCCGGTTCCAGTAACTGTAATATTTCTCCCTCCACTGAAAGACAGAATTAAAAAAGAAGTCAAGTCATTGGCAAACAACCACAGCTACAGACTGCTTTATCCTATTGCTTCCACTGAAAACAGCTACCTAGTGCCTATATGACAATTAGATATCCTACACAAAGGACTTCTGTTAAAGCTATCAATGACCACACCATTTAAAAGCAGCAATATAAACTTCAAACTCATTTTAAAACAGCAGAATAAAAAAGTACAAATCACTTTGTCAGTATTTGTGGCTGATCATTGATGCCTGTCTTTGTGTGGTTTACTTCTCCAATGTTTTTGTTAAAATCACTCTGCCTACCCCCCCCCCCCCCGCCCCGCAGACAAAGGTGAGAGCATATTTTCCAGAGGTCTGCAGGGACCTGGCTTTTTATCCCCTTCCATTTGAACACATTGTTTAAAAAATAATGCATTCACATAAGAAGAAGAATGCATGCAAGTTCCCAGTGGGAATTAAAGTCATCGAAGTAACATGGATTTAGAGGGATAGCAATCCTCAAAGCAATCCATTAAAGTAAGCTTCAGTTTATAGAGAGGAAAAAAAGAAGTCTTTTAAATTCCCTGGGGTAAATCACTATTGATCTACCAAAAAATCCCTTCAGGCCCCAAAATCACGCAAAACAGAATCAAAAGCAAGTATTAAAAACAAATCCTATATTACATAAGTGATTGCTCAATATTCAGGGAGACAGGTACCAATTTCTCCACGAGAAGTCACAGCCAATTGTATTTTAATGTCCTATTTGTAAGGTCACGATCTTACACTTCTTTTTATTGAAAGAAAGTGGAAACATCATGATCTCTCTCTGCCAACTGTACCCCACTATGCAGAAGGACCAGAATATTAGGGAACAGCAGAGACCAACATGAGTCAAGGTCACAAGTTTGTCCCTGTATCGGTCACAGAATGACTCTCAAAACCAGAGGTATGCCATGAGGACATTTTATACAGACAATTTGCCATTTTGCTATGAATATAAAAGTGGCACGTTATTTCTTTGGTTTCACAATTAGTACTAGGTGAGCTTTTTTCCAGATGGAGCAGCTACCAGATGGGGTGTTAATGAGTACCACCATAGGAGAGAGCATACGTTTTAATACGTTTATTGCACCCTGATCTAGATTTCCTAAAGAGATACTCTTGCTCCTCATGGGTAAAGAGATGACAAGCCATAACTTCCCTCTCTTTCCAGCTTACTTATTAAAAGCTGAACAGAAGAACTGTTAAAAACCTTTTAGATCACTTTCAGATGGCGATCTCTCCTTTAGACAGAACAAGGATTTGTGAGTAACGCAAAGATCATGTTTTCTGACATCATGCTGAAATGCTTCAAATCTCTTCCTTTGAGACATCTTCATTTAAAAGAAGCTCATTACCTTTTCTGGTTTCTGGATTTACCTTTGAAGTGAGGATTAAAATTTGGATGTAAATAGAATACTTTCAAACATCAGCTGTGGTTAAGAAAGATCACAAACTCTACGTATCTAGATGTGTGCATGGCTAGAGTACAGGAGTCTTTATTTCAAACAGTTCTGTATGCAATAGGTTTATTACATAGTACACATATTTTAACCCAACTGTAAATGAAGTTATGTCAAATATTTAATTACCTGCTGAAGCTATTTACTGGCAGGAACTTGGTGACAGTAGGGTTCTCACTGTATGAAAACAGTGCTGGTACATTAATTGTTGTGCCCCCATAGTCCATTGTGACTTCAACAGCTTCAACCTTGCTATTAGGTCCTGTAATACAAACGATCTCATCTCCAAATTCAGTGCTAGATTGGAGAAGAAAAAGAAGAGGAAACATCTTCCGTTAGTAACATGATGGTGATTTGCATTCTTTATGGTAGTGCCCCAGAAGCAACAAAAAAATGGGCTCTATTATTGCTAGGCACTGAGTAGTTACGAGAGGAGAGAACTCTTTCTCCAGATTACTTAAAATCTTTAAAAAGGATATAGGATACGAAAAGGAATAGTATACAAACACAAGAACAATGCAATGCCAGCACACTTCATGTCATTTCATTTTTTGGGAGGAGAGAAGCGCAGCAATTAATGAAAGGAAAAAGAAGTGAGAGGAACAGGCCAAGGGGCACTAGGAGATTAAGATTTCATATGGAACCACTGAGGAGATGCTGAGAGAAAGCATGGGTGGGTTTGGAGCAGCCAGTCAAGTAGAGAAAGCAGAAACTGGAAAATTCTTTGGATATCCGAGTTCTCCCACTTCGGTTGTTTTTACAGCTGCCTCTTCCATCTGGAGCCTCTGAGAGAGTTTCTGTCTGAACGTTACGTGCAGAGCTCCATTGCATGGGATGAGTCACCAAGAGAGAGACAATGGATTTGTGTAATTACTAAAGGCCAGAAAAGGTTGGTGCTTCGGTAGGATACAGCTCTGTATTGTTAATTACTCAGTGTACGTACACGTTGCAAGGCTGGCTACCGACTGAAACTTGAACGTCCTTCTTGGAACCAGTGGCCAGGTTTTTACCAGTGATGGTAAGTGTGGTTCCACCCGCTTGTGGACCGCTTTCAGGTCTTATTCCAGAAGGACAAGGTTCCTGCAGAGAGAAGATCGTCAAACTAATTCAGAAAATTAAAATAAAATGTATACCAGTATTAATTGGTATAATAGCTAATAGAAGTTTAATATTACTACCTGAAAAATAATAAAATAATGATGGATAATTCTTCTAAAATAAAAAAAAAATCTGCCATTATTCATGCTGAAGGAAGAAGTAACAGATGATGTGAATGTACTTTATGGTTTTTCCATACTGTATTTTACAAGGCTTTATATGAAATTAAATTCCCCATTTGCAATATGTAGAGTTAGCTACCATTAAGTTTGTGAGGGCTTCCTCCTGGATTTCCTGTTTTCACACTTATTTTAAGATTTCTCTCTTCCTTATGGATGGGTCTATCTTCACCTTTCCTTACCCTTTCCTACATTCTGCATAAGCTACAGGAGAGACAGATCAAGGTTTCCAGAACTGGTACTGAACAGAAAGAATATTCAGATTCCATTTGTCTCTTAAGGCTCTTAATTGCAGCAAAATTGCTGTCCCTTTCTTGAGCAATGAGCTTGCAAAACAGGAAAATCCGAAAATGCTAATAACCTTTTCTTTATGCACCTAGAACCTTGGAGAGGATTCTTAAAATCGATTGAAACAAGCAGACGTGCTTGAAAATGTTGTGAAATTTGTTGGAGATTTAAATTTCTCACATAAGTTCCCTCCTTTTGTTCTCAATTCAGTCTTTGTTTCCGTGATTGCATTCCGGGAGCTATGACAAATACTGTAAATCAGCAGCGAGCGCTTTTCATGAACAGTGAGATTTAATTACTTCATCTCTAAGTAGTTCCTGCTTCCAGTTGAGAAAAGCATCCTTATTCAGGACAACACTGAAACTGCTGGATCAGGAGGATGACCGAAGCCGCACAAGTTGCATGAGATGGGTCACCGGCCGGCTGCAGGCGAGCTCTGCCCGCCGGCTCCATGGCTTGGCCATGCCTGTGGGGCATGGGTGGCCGGGGTGGCGGCAGACGTGCTGCAGCCCTCGCACCGGGGTGAAAACCGCCCCAGGATGCCAGGTCCAAGCCTGTGGTGGGGGCATGGCAATGAGGGACCCTGCATTTGCTAAAGTGTACCAGATCAACAGCTTAGGGAGGCTGTGAATGGGTAATGACTTTTCTGATGTGTAACTATGCTTCTTCATCTGTACTCAAACACAAGTGTTCCTTAAATGCGTCAAATAAGCAATAAGCCTATTATTTCCCAATCTCATATATATTGGTAAATGACATCTGCTCTCCTCCTCCTCTTGCATAATCTTGCTAAAACGGTCGACTGGTAGTGAAGTCCAGGCTTGGGGCTATTCCATATGAAGCATATGCAAATAAAGGAAAAGCAAAGTTTGAAAACTTCCCTTGCTGATGAGGGTTTCCCTGATCACCATCATGCTGCACTGATCTCCCACTCTAAGGAGGAAAAGCCCTGCTCAGAAACAGAGAGCAACAAGCCCACACCTTACAACTCACGCAGCAAACACCCTTCCTCCATGTCGTTTTGCTCAGGCACGGACTGCCATCTCTGTGACAGCTTACAGCTACCAGACCCAGGGCCCAGGAATGGCAGGGAGGAGGGGGACTGACGTACCGCAGTTCGGTTCAAAGCTCGGTGAGCCATCGACAGGTTTTTAAAAAGCAGCAGAAATCCGTAAAAATGCATCCAATGGACCTCATGGTTACTTCAGAAATTTGTTTTATTGAAGCACAGGTATTCTGGAAACGCGGAGAACTTGTACTTGCTGTGCTTGTTTTATACTTTCATGTCTGAGCAACTCCCCTCCGAAGGAATGCATTACCGTTCAGCACACTTCACAAATCCACAATGACAACTGCAATTTGTTCTCAAGTCATTGAGCTTTAGGAATATGCTTTAACACTAATTGGGTGTCAATTGCTTTTATTCCCTGAGAGAAATCTGTTTGTAAACCCTTCACTCCTCAAGATGTGCATCACTGCAGCATAGACTGCTCTCATGCGCCAACCTTTGATTTTGTTTTTAATTTTAATCACTTGAGTTACAAGATTTTATGTAGGGAAGTGACTCAAAGTCATGCTAAAGCATTTTTTAAGCAAAAAGGAGCCTTGATTCAATATAAAAGAGTTGACTAAAACTTGCTCACTTAGGTCTATACAAACCTCTCTGTGCATACTCTTCTTTGGATTTAATTGATTGCTGATTTAAGCTAAATTGAAGTAAGTCATGTCAGGGTAAATAAAGTTTGAGGGGGTCAGTTTTAAACACCCCCCTTTGAAGTTTAAATTAACACAAGTCTACACATGCACTTCACAGAAAAACTTATTTGTGCTTATTTGTAACACAATTTTGTTGCTAAAAAAATTACAAACAAAATTGTATACAAAATACACAGTCAATAAATAGTTTATAAAAATGCATCAAATACTTTAAGTGTAACCTTACCACATGGAATAAAACCACACCTTTTATTAACTTCAAATTAAATCTTAATTGCTATAAATTGTTAAGCATGTTGGACCTCTGTGTCATCTGCAGTAAAAATCCTCAGCAATGACCAGCTGCGTAACATGCCTGGGATAGCTTTCAGATGGAAGTATCCCCCAAGAACTGCTAAAGAATCCTATGGACAAATTCGTTATCCTTGAACCTCAGAAGAACTATTTAAAACTCATAGCCTTTTCCGTAAATACTACCTCCACTGAAAGCCTAGCCTCTAAGGACAGACTTAAGAAGGAAAGGAACAAGAAAGCACATAAAGCCAAGCCTTTAAGCAGAGACTTAGGAAGGAAAGGAACAAGAAAAGGTTTCTGAAGCATCACACACCACTGTTTTCTGTAACCTCAGCATGAAAACTGAAAGGATGCTTGTAAGAACTTCTGCTGGACAGCCGCATTCCTTTCTTCCTGCAAAAATGTGAAATAATCACCCTGTTAAAGCTCCTCTGGATTAGCTGACGCGTAACTTTGGCAGGGCGTCAGCTGGCACTGTTGCTAACAACCAGTAAATATCGAGTGAGCTACGAACTTGAAGCAGAACCATCCAGCACCATTTTCTCTGGGGGACCTTTTAGTGGTGGCCTACATTTGCCTCCCTAGGAATAGAGAATAACACAGCCGTAAGGAAGAAGTGAAACAAGTATCTGTTCTGTTTTCCCCAGAAGATGCTTTTTTTCTTAGCAAGGCTCCAACTCTGCTGGAAGGTAAAGCCCTGCTGCGCCAGGGGGAAGAACAGGCCACCCACGCCTCACCCATCCACGGCACAGCCGCACCACGGCGTAGGCACATCTCGGCTGCATGGAAAACCCGAGGCCAAGAACCACTCTGGGAGCTAACACAGGTAGCAGCCGAGGAGGAGGTGGAATAGTTACGTTTAACCCTTATTCTCGCTTTAATCGCTGATCTTGCAGCAGTTCCTCAAAGGACTATTTTAAACCAGCTTAATTCAAAGTATTCATATTTAACGTATTTAAAGTAATTTTGCAAATACCAAGAGCTCTCCAGAGACCAAATAATGCGGACGCCTCATAAAGATGATCTAATAAGGAGACGCTGAACTGTGCTCTGTGTGCAGAGGAATTCTTCAGCATGACTGCTAAGACAAAGTATTGTATGGTAATGCTTTGTTATCGTAAACTTGTCAGGAAAATGATTTGATTAATTTTAACTTGCTATTTTTCTGTTCCACATTTTCCCCCTTTCCCTTCTTCCTAAGGACCTGCCAGAAAAAAATAACTAGTTAAAATAAATTATCAAGAATTTTAACAATTTTAATAACCATTTTATTGCAAAACCAATGTGCTATGAGCAAGTTTTAGTGCTCTTCTAAAATATTCATGGATGGCGCAAAGAGTAAAGCTACATCAGCCCCCCTGGCGGCTGTCTTAAGAGTACCAATAAAGAAAAAAAGAATTGGGTCATCCCAATGCTCAACCAGAAAGCATTCTTCAAAAATGCAGTTAGGTAGATAGGATCACCTGGAGAATGATGTTTTGCTGAATGCCAAGATAATTTTTAAAAGTACCATCAGTGGTGGTACAAGCCTTCAACAAGAATTGTATTACCCAAGGAGAAGGTAGCCCCTTCCCATGGCTGACATGGCACTCACCAGTGGGACAGAGAGGTTCAGACCCTTGGAAGCTGCCAGGTCTAGTCTTGTCTTACACAGTCTTATCTTACACAGTAGGAAAGCTGCACCTAACCCACAGCTCGATGTTGCTTATCATAGCCCTGCATGAGATTCCTGCTCCTTGCAGAGGAAAACAAGGGGCAAAGGGTAAATCCTTCACTGCAAACCTTGTTTAAGGGATAATAAAAATAATAAAACACTGCTTTTACCAAGAGACAACCCCCTGTAATATGGACTCAACCCTGAGCAATACTGAATGTTCAACCATTACAAACAGCACTGATAAACCTAGGACCCCAAGTGCTGCGAGGTCAGCGATGCCACTTTTTCCAAATCCCCTCAAGGATTTCTTCTCTCCTGTTTCTGCCCTTTTCTCATTTCAGTCTCTGAATCAGTAGTTCGCCTGCTGCCATAATAAATACCCCGCTTTCATTTTCAGCCCTCTGCACCTCGGGATCTTTGTTGGCTCAGCCAGAAGGTGCCCGGGGGAAGTGACACTCTTTAACATCACACTGCGGTGCTCAGTGCCATTATGATGTTAAGCAGAACATTCGATTGTGTCTCCTATATGGAAATTGTAGTAGTCTTGTAAAGGTTCTTCTGGAAAACATCAGCCCTTGTGAGGACTTGGCAATACTTCATTTCTCATGGACACAGGAAAATTTAAACAATCCTGCAAACACTAATTTAACCCTGGTTTTATAATTCCTTAAAGTGCAGAAAAATCACAATTCATACATATTTCAGTCCTTTTCTTGTTTTGCTTGAAATGGAGGAATGCTCTTTCAGGTCTATACTTCTCCTTTTGTCACCGGGAAAATATTGTTCGTGTCTTCCAGTTAGTTTAATGCTGGAGCATAAATATTTTCTGCAATAACAGGTTACCTCATTACGTAGTTTTTTTGACAGACGAGGTTTAAAAAAGCCTGTTCCAACATCTCAGTTGTTCAGTGGCCTGTTTCTTGCCGTGTCTTGTAAGCCATCTCCCAGCAGAGGGACTTCCCACCGCTGGGACTCCCCACCGCCTAACGCTCTCACGATCATGTCCTGCATTTGTAGGAACAGGATTTGCAGTTTTGGTAAAACATATGCACATCCATGACTACGCTATTCAGAATAAAATACGATAGAACAGTTCAGTTGGAAGGGACCTACAACAATCAAAAAGTCCAACTTGTCAACAGGTGTAACTTGCTCCCTACTGCATGGTTTATCCTGAAGAAATAATTTGATCTCGATGGGTTTTCTTGCTTGTAGTTCCGAGCAGATTGTAGCTTGTCAGTCATGGGAAATTTGAGCATTTTACACATCTTACATATAAACCTTCCTTAAATCCTGTAATAATGTTGAGCTAGAGATCTCAAAGTTCACCTGCAACCCAACTTTCCCACGTTGTACCAGACTGCTGGGTTAATACTCCTGAACTGATAAGCAGCTTTCTCAGCGCCTTGATAACCATTAGGCAGCTTTGCTGGAAGGATAATAACACTACGAATAGGTTACCTCTTCCGTTTTATGACTGTGGTGGGTTCCCATCCCATTGATATGGTTTACCTGAAAGCAGTGGTTACCTGCTCCAATTTGAAACAGTGAGGCAATGGCAATTACTAAGTCCTTATACGTTGCTTATGGCACATAACATCCAAATAGTGCTAGTTTGTTGGGTAGCAAATTAATTTATTCTTTTTGTAATACCAATGAATTCCCTTACATGGCATTCGCATCCCTGTGTACCACTGCCTTATCTTTGCATCAGGGACTAACCTGAGCTTCACAAACTACACTTTTTTTGTTTCACCTCACAGTAACCTCATAGTCTTGCAACAGTATGTCCTCCGAGGCGCTCTGTGCTTTGTCAGCACAGAGGTATCAGAAAAAAAAAAAAAAAAGAGTACTGGCAGACCAGCTTGCTCTGGCCCAAGTACGTATCTGACTTCATACTCAGGCCACTTTCCAGCGTCCTGTTTTCTCCATCGCGGCCAGAAGTCTTTCTTTTGCTTGCTCTGTTTGTATCCTTTGCCTCCTACTCACAAATCTGTTCATGGAAATGCTGATATATTTTTCATTGTAGTTTCATGCTTTCTGCGTGCTAGAGGGTAAATTATCTCCATGTCTGTTCCACTTATAATCACATTTAGACGCGATCTTACTTATTAGCAATGTACATGACTGCTGCTCTTACACAGCTACTGCAGACCCTCTGAGCATTCGCATTTCAGCTCTTTCATTTTTTCATCCTGTTTATTAATCTAGAATGAACTTTAAAATCTTTAATCTTTTATGACTTGCAGTTAGTCTTTTTGCGCAGTTAGGAAGATGATCTCTTATTTCTTCAGGTTTCTGATTACAATTTTGGTAAAATATACCTTTTACAGGCTGAAAATGCTTTCAGAGAGCTCCCAGCGTTTTAGATCTCTGCGGTCTGCTGGTGTCAAATCAAAGCACAGCTTCTACCTGGCTAACAGTGGGGTTACTGCTATTCTCCTTTTTTTTTTTTATCCAGCTTCTTTGACATTTTCCCATTAAAGATATGGAGGTGCAAAAGAGAACCTTTCCCCCAGCCTCTTTTTCACTCACCCGACTTGCATTTGGGATCTGATCTGCCAGGCTGATTCACGTTCTTTTTCACTCGGTTTGTCTGCTTTGTAGCTTTCCTGGTTTACGCTGTCATGTCCAGCCAACTCACTTCTGGTCCCTTGCACAGTATTCAAGAACAAGAGCACTGCACTCCTGTGGAGCATCACCTAGATTCTGCCCGTCTTCTTTTTCCATTTCTCTACTTTTCCACTCATCTGTCACCAAGCATATCCTCAACTTTTTATATTCCTGGGCATGACTCTCTAAACAGGGATACTATCTACTATAATATTCATCTGTGGTAGGCAGTTTCTAGCCCAAGAACTACACCACCGAGATAAAAGTGGTTACCCTTTATCCTTCACTAATGCAGAAAATCAAAGAGAGGAACAACCAGCCACCAAGGAGGCTACTGGTGGATCACAAGAGGGGCCAGAAATTCAGGAACAGTTGGAAGGCAATGGAGGAGGGAAGCCTAACGGAGATGCAAAGAAACCTTGGCATGAAGTCTGTGCTTCAGAGGGGGATGCTGGAGAAAACGCAACCGTGCCAGACCACAAGCAGAGAGACAACTGGGGAGGGAAAAGAGGATGGTGGCACAGTATATCCCTGTGATGCCGTGGGAGATGCCAGCTGCAGCACAAGGGGAAGCCAGCAACAGATGGATGTGTTCAAATGGATGTGATGGGCAGCAAACGGCAAAGCCACCTAAGCTCCCTTTTGCCAGCTCCCGTAGGCAGTGACCTCCGGTTGGGGGCTGGCTTTTGATGCAAGTGCACATCTTCCCAAGTTAGGAATGGGTTCTCAAGCTTCCACGCAAGCAGAGCACAGGGGTGCTGTGTCAAGGACCTGCTGACAGTGCATACACACGTGAATAAGATTTTCATTAATGCACAGAGCATGTTACTGCTCCACATTAATCTCATCCGCCTTTTCCTCCACAAGTAACCTTTTCCTTTCCTCATCCAGGTCGCAGCTGCAATAAGTTCTGGCTCTTGAAGCAGGTCTGTAAAACAACTAATTTGTTACCAGAATTATCTGCCCTGCGCTGAAAGCCAAATTATTCTGCCAACCCCTGCATATAACGCAAAAAAAATTAAAGGCATAGCCCATGAAGTGCTGTAGACTCCAGCCACCTTCTTGGAGGTCAAAATGTCATTTCATGGACCATAAAGGCAACCGCAGGAGCCAAATTAAGCTTCTGAAGGGGGCATGCAAGTCATTAGGAACTGCTTTTTCCCCCTCCACTTCCCTCCTTTCTCAGACTCAAGGGAGCCTGCTTCTTGTTTCTTCAGACAAGCCACCCACTCACAGGATATTCAACCAGAGAATTTCCATTGCGCACTCTTGGCAGCCTCGTGTTCACCGCAGTGGCTGACCTGACCCACCAGCTCGCCGCGTCACAGCATCCACAACACAAGCCAGGCTTCAGTTCATGGGTTATTTCTGAACAGTGGAGAAGTGAGCCGAGTCCTGCCTTTTTGGGACTGCTTCGTCCAAACCTCACACCATGGGAGCTGATCAAACGCTTCCAGCCGCTCCAGGTGCCCAGGCAGAGCATTTGCCTGGCAGTGCACATTGCGTGCTGCCTGCTGTGGATGGGATGCTTATGCAAAGGGTTGGTATTTGAAACAACTAATTTTTTGGACTGCAGGCAGCATCTTTTCATTGTGAGGCAGACACCACATGATTTTCTGAAAAGACCACAGAGCCTTGTTGACAGGTTTGATGGAGAAATGGAAGCATGCATGACTGGAAAGTCTGCATTATCATACAGCCAGCGTTCACTGGCAGCTTTCAAGCAGAACCATGAGCACTGGATGGTGGGACATGTATTTAAATACATAGCTCAGATGATAGAGAATTAAGTCTAATAATATCTGCGTGAGGAAGGCCCAACTTTGCTGAAACTCTCAGCTAGCCAGGAGTCCTCGGGCCCCTATGCAGGCTGACACACACACAAGATGTGCTCCAGGACTCAAGAATAAAATAAGATCCTCTGGAAGCAATTCCAGACTGCTGTGGATGTGTGGTTTATCAGCATCAATCATAATGGCAACAAGCGTGTAATACCCCCCCTGCAAAAACCCACTCAACCCCCCCAACTACAGTGTAAAATGCCTGTGTTGTGGTAAAGGCTCCAGGAGAAAAATCACAGAGTGAGCTAAAACCCTCCACAAAGCCTTGTGCTGCTAATGGCAATGCACTGGTGAGAGCTCCCAGGGCAATTGCTTCAAATATCAAGAAGGAAAGCAGAGGATGGATGGAGGTAAGAGGAAGCTGCCAAGCTGGGAGTAGATTAAGGTGGAAGAGTGCGCCTTGTTAAATGCAACCATACTGTTCAGGTTCACGTTCAAACTTCCAGTATGGTAAATAGTCATGTTCATGTTTGTTTTCAGATCAGAAATTTCAGAATTTATCTCCCCTTCTTTCTCTTTTTGGTTGTTCATCTTGTTTAGGTAAGGGTATTTCCTGATTTCCTAAAAGTCATTATTTCCAAGCCAGTCCCTAAACTACCTTCGGCACCTCAGAAATATATTACACTGTTGCAGAGTATTCTAATTTCACCACCTTACATTTATTTGAATTTCTGAAACCGTATACTCTTTTTAACCTGCACAACCTAAAACTCACAGAACTGCTCTTGCAAACAGACACTGGAGATCTCAGAACCAGCTGCAAGCTCTCGTTCTGGTGGCTCAAGTCTGAAGACGGGGTATTCTGAGAAAGGAATCACGCTGGTATGGGATCAGCAAATCGGGGCCATATGCCTAGGAAAAGCTTAACTCCTTCCTTTGATACTGCTTCTCCCTGTCACAGTAACAAGCAAATCAGATAAAGTTAACAACAAATGAAAAAGCAGGACTGGCCTTTAGCTGTGTCACTGCTCCACCTGCTCAGAGACCAGTCAAGCTGTCAGTGCTCCAGATGTACCGCAGAGCTGGATATTAAAATTTAGCATCAATTCATTTCTATTTCACTAAACAGGAGAATGGTTATTGCCTGATCCTGCTTACAGTGAAACAACAGAAACGTCAGAAGAGGAGAACCGGGTTACCAGAATTTAATTTCACTGGAATGGCTGGACTTGAACAGCACTCAGGTTGGATAGAGAAATTGTGATGGGTAGGGAGAAATAGAGCTTACTTTCCCTGTTAGGCAGCAAATATAAATGAGGTGTTTACTGCACAGCACAGACTCTGGTGGACCAGGGCATTTTAGTTCAGAAATCATTTTAAATTGAAACCATGGCTTCCCTTTTAACTGGATTTTTGACCCATTTAATGGAGGGCTCATGCGTTCCTTAGCTCAGAAATGTGCTGTGCTGGCAGAAGGGGCAGAAGCACGACTCTGAGCCCCAAGCTGTGCTGACTATTGATCGATTCAGCTTTAAAAACACATCTCATTGTTCAGACTGGGTATCCACAGGAGCCAAATGCAGTAGCACTTACAGAATCATAAAATGGTTTGGGTTGGAAGGAACCTTCCAAGACCATCTAGTCCAACCCCCCCACCATGGGCAGGGACATCTTTCACTAGCTCAGGTTGCTCAAAGCCCCGTCCAACCTGACTTTGAACACTTCCAGGGGTGGGGAAGCCACAACTTCTCTGGGTAACCTGTTCCAGTGTCTCACCACCCTCATCATAAAAAAAATCTTCCTTATATCCAAGATAATCTACTTGATAACCGACGATGTGCTTTTGGTGGCAGGGCCTAGTCACGTGTACGAGGCTGAGACTGTAGGGAGTCCGGTGACACCTCCGGTGTACGTCGACACACCGGGCTGAGCAGCTGCCTCGTCTCCTGGGGCACTGCTTCTGCGCTTTTGCCCTGCGCTGCCATATACCACATTTAGAGCAGTCACTGCTAAAGCTGAAGGTACCGTGCTTCGGGTGATCAGAGCACGCAGTAGAAACAGTGGTAATTACCAGCAGGAGGGTAGCGCGCCAATGTACCAAAGAAAGGGGAAAATGCGTAACACAAAATTTATTTTAGGAAGGCTCTTGGAAGGAAGAGTATTTTCTTTCCTTTGTGTATACTGAATAGAAGAGGTTTTAAACAAAGCACAGATTTTGCATGTCTGCTGAAAGAAGTCACCAAATAACTGCCTGAAAACAGCAGTGAAACAAGATTGTAGCTTTTAAGACAACATCAACTGACATGATTGTCTGCTCTGATCATCTGTTCTCACGCCAAAAGTGTTGTGTCACACTTGTAGAGGTGCAACGCCCCTGTACTGACTTTAACCCTACTGCAGTCCACAGCTGGTTTCATTTTCTTGTGGAACAAAGAGAAATGAAACTAGAAACCAACTTCACCAGTTTTAAGGCATGAACTGTATTACCTGACTCTGATTTGCATTTTGTAAATAGAGCCCCCATGGAAAGATTTTTGCAGTAAATTAAAATGCTCTTTATTGGCAGTTAGCTTAGGTATCTGATATTTCAGTAACCTCAACGCAGGCAGAAATCGGCCCAGCGGAAGTCCTTGGACTTGCAGGAAAACCCCCACCTGGATGACACCTGGGCAGAGCGGCTTCTCCTACCGCCTCACAGGCGATCAAGAGTCTCTCCCTTAAGTAGCCAAAAGCGGTGGCTGCCTATCGCGCCTCCCAGATGGGCTGAGCAGGGAATCACACCGGAACAAGTTCACAGACAGGCTTCAAAGCCTACGCGGGGGCTTCAGATTACATTTCCACACACTCCATAACTTCTTCATGTGGTTTTCATGCAAACCATGGCAGAATCTTTACACACAGGAGAAGCATAGGAGAACTGGTGTAAAACATACCCCACACAATGGGTTCGTGTCAAAATCTCATCTCATGTAGGTTTTACTGTCATAGCCTCTGTCCTAGAGACCACAAACACATAAACACAGATTATATTCTTCTTCTCTGGTTAAGACGAATGAGCTCAACAAAGAAAGACTTAATTATAACCTACATTTCCACAAAGGAACAGAGAACATTTTCAAGAAAAAAGGCTGGTTTTGCAGAGATATCACCAGGAAGAGGAGGTATTTGCTTGGAAATTATGGAAAAACCACTTCTAGCCTGTTTTGCAAAACCAAGAATATCCTCTTCTCAATTGAATATCATTCTTGACTTATTCTACCTCTCACTGCTGACTCCTTTCCTTTCCTTCTCACAAGATATTAAGAATTAATGAGACAGGAGTTTTAATAAGGGAGAAGATAAAAGCCTAATCCACGCTTTATGTTTTACAGATTTAGAGTATGTAGGTGTAATTTTAAGTATCAATATGAGGACAGAGATTATTTAAACGTCTCAACTATCACAGGCTCTTATAAATTTTGAAGACCTCAGAGATACAGATAAAGCTACTTGCTGCTAAAACCGCAGGCTAGACCAGCTATAACCTAGGGCCGCATTTAGGGTAAAGCAATTAAGGCTCAAATGAAATTCTCCTTCATAGTGACAAAGAAAACAAAGCGTATGTGTAATATGAACACACATCACGCTATCTATGGCTCTGCATGCCATGTTTTTGAATGAAATAAATTATTAAAAAAATAATGTACCTTCATTACTCATTCTTCAGCTGCTCTGCATCTATTCTTGTAATTAGGAACATTGGCTAGACTAAACACGGTGATTAAAATAGTGCACCAACTGTACGACAGAGGAATACCTAATGTTTTGCAGTGCTGATTTTTTTATATTCAATAGTGACACTTAAGAGATATTGTGTCACTACTGAATAAGTTTATTACAGTTTCTTTTCTACCACGTCTTTTTAACTTGAATTGCAAACAACATCATCCTATTTTGAGACTCTGGATGTATTGATCAGAATAGATTTTTGGTATACCCCTCGTATAAAGAAATGCTCAGGTTAAGTGCTGTCTAACAGGCTTGAATGACAGTACTATTGATGAAACAAAGTTTGTAAGGCAAACACAAGCAGCTCTGTGCCTAACAGGTAAACTTCTACCTTAAGTCTTGCTTAAGGTATAAAACAGGTCTCTGAAAAAAAAATGCACTTACCTGGTATGTAAACTGCACTTCAGGTGATGATTTACCCAATTTTCCATTGATGTTAACTTCAATTTGACCTTGTTGTTGTTCATTCATTGGTCCAACTTGACATACAATCCTGGCAAGAAAGAATGTAAGTTTATCTGTTAGAAGCAACAGCTGCAATACCAATGCAACGTATGCAAGCTACCACACACGCTGTCAGCAAGAGCACTAAATTCACTTTATCCTACACAAGGCACTTGAATGCTGCCTCAGATTCCCAGAAAAACACCCAAGAACAGTTTAGTCTCCTATCTAAAGGTAGGTAAAGCTGAGCACTGTACACAGCAACTACCTAGCAGTCAGTTGTGCCTACTACAGAAGACTCAAATTCAGCCCAGAAGTCAGAGATGAACCTCTTCAACCCTACGCAAGCTTTTCACTGGACCTGGTGATGTTAAAAACCCAAAGGATTCCCTCCTCCCCCTCTCCCCGCCCCGATATAAGAATCAGACCATCAACTATCTTATAACTTTTTTTAAAACCTGTGTGTTTTAGCTGCTGGTACTTTTGTTGTGCATCCTGCTATCTTTTAGCTTTGAACTACTGCATTTTCACACCTACGATCAAAATCCCTTTAGAATTACTGTTCTCTGAAAAGAAATCCTCAGATAGCCCACGCAAAAGCAGAGGTCAAGGAACACTGGCCGAGAAAACGCTGCCTTAACTAACGCTGCTGCTGAGCGATAGCACGGATGTTTAAATTTTTATTTCAGACAGGTGATCCATTGAATATAAGCATGAAAATGCAATAAGGATTCGACACACTTGAAAACTGGGACAAATGCTTCAAGGAGAGCTGATAGGAGGGTTAGATAAGAAGGTATACGATGTTTGCAGCCTGCAGAGGCAGACGGTTTCATATAGAACACACCCTAAGGATCACTGCTCATTTCCTTCCCTCTTTCCCTCCGGCATTATTGCTGTTCTTCCTTCAGCAGTGCATGATTGCTTATAAAAAAAACCCCCTCAAATAGAAAAAAAAAACCCCAAAACCAACAACCCCAAATTGCTGGGTATAATGTACTTAAATCGGGACTTATAACAAAAGGATTGTCAAGTCCCTCTGCAGATCACTCCAGACTTTTCTGCCCGGGTACTGGCAAATGGACAAAATTCTCTAAATTCTTGCATGTCCTGGCATGTGTACGGCTGCCTGAGTCTGTTCCTCATCATCTCTCTACTGTATTCTTGGAAGTTGTATCTTCTTGTCAAGCAGAAACAGGAAACGGTGCCTTTGGAGGAATTTCTACCATATGTCAAGCTAGGGAAAGCAGTCGGGGGCCGAGGCCGGGGCGTGTGGGGGGGAAACGCCGTAGTGTGGTTAGCAGGGATTTTAATTGAGAAAAGTTCCCTCCCCTCCCCAGCCTTGGCTTTGCCTCCCTTCCCCCACATTACTAATGGAAAACTACAAAGAATGAGAACACGACTTCTCGAAGGCCAACAATTCAGTCACCGCAGAGCCAGAAAGCAGCCTGAAGTGCCTTAAATTTCGCTGCTCTCCTGCCCATGAAAACAACTGTCTCCTAAAAATGACTAGCTTTTTATTGCAGAAGGATATGGGAGCAAGACAAGGCACTTTTTTTTAAAAATTAAATTAAATAATAGAAGGTAATAATAAAACAAAAGAATGGAGGAAGATAAAGACAGAAAATTATAGATAACTATTTGGAGATTTTGAATAACTTCTTTTTCAAGGCTTCCCTAATGGAGAACATCCTTCAAAATCCCCTAATTTGTTGATAAATGACATTATGCAAGTTGCATTTGTTCTCACCCATTACCACACTGGCAGAGCTCAGGAAACCAGTAATGTTGCTATGATACAAGGAACCAGTCATCTCAGTTCTGGCTCCTTTCCACGTATTTAAAAATATCAAAAAGCTTTAGAAAAAGCCAAGAGGCTGGGGAAATTCTTGTAAGGCTATGCTGCAATTCAGTGCAATTTCAGCTTTTGCAAACACTGAAAATAGGGAATGGGAAAAAATGACAGTAAAAGAGTTCAGAATTTTGTGGATGGTGATGCACATGTAAATTCATGAGTGATGGCAGCGGATTTTGGAAGCAGTAAGAGATATACAGGTATATATATATATATTCTTAAGTCCTAGGGGCCTGGGAAGCTTCTAAATGCCTGATCCACAAACTGACTAAAGCTAAACATTTTTCAAAAGCTGAAAAAATCACTTAGGTATCAAGATCCCTTTCAAAACACACCACAGAAATAGCAAAAAGTTACTGCGTTGCACTTTAAATTAACTGAAGCAAAAGACACCAAGGTTGCTTAAAATATGTCATTACTCTTAATATTACTACTGAAGCTTCATACTATGCTTTTTATCAGCTAATATCAAAAGGGTATTTCCCTCTTGAAAGTAGATGCTTGATATAATCTGTAGTAAACACCTAGACACCTAAAAGAATTTAGGCACTTTGTTTTAATTTTTGGCACTGCTTAAGAGTGTGACAAGTAATCTGCAAAACATCTACCAACCCGCTTAGGCAATTCAACATCCATGGACGACTTGGCTCTGTGATGAAACTTAGTCATCTAAAGCTAAACCAAAACTCCGGGCTCTCTCCCTGCCCCCAGGAAAGAAACTTTGTGGCTGGACTAAACCAAAAAGATTTAAGCTTCCTCTTGCTTTGCCTACTTCCCCATAAATCTTGTATGCTTGGCTGCACTGTGGTTCAGATTTAACAAAGATTTTAATGACTAGATATACACCTATGATGCCTTTAATTTAAAAACAAACAAATAATCTTGAGATATGTGCTCAATAATAGCTTATGAAAGCTTTTCAAACAAATAAGGAAAAAAACATCAGTCAGAAGCAGGATGGTAGCACACTATTGTAAATTTGTTGCTGTATTAGAATCTATAACAATTTTAAATAAAGACTCAGACATGTTACTATGAAACATAGCAGGTATATCGCATTAGTTCTTTCTTCTGTTGATAATTTTTTATAACCACAGGAAGATAATCTCCTGAAAATGCACAGAAGTTCCTTTTTTCTTCTAAAATCTTGGGAAAAATATGCAGCAATTACCTTGTGGAAACAGAATAGAATTCCTCTTTGAAAAGACATTCCTTGTCTGCCACCGTTATATTTTTTACATCTTCTGCTTTTATTCCCAAATTAGATCCCATTATGGTCAAAAGAATTCCACCACTTAGTGGTCCAGTTTTTGGCTCAATCTGTGTTTGCATGAGGGAAAGTAAAAAAAAAAAAGCAAAATTAAACACTGCAGTGTCCATGATGCTCTTCCATATTATTTAAAGCTGCTTTGACTTACCCATACTTGAAATGCAAAAGATGTTTCTTGTAGGACGCCCCAAAAAAACATGCTATGCAACTTTCTAATGTTAATTAATCATTTGCTAGCTCAGAATCAGTATTCATCAGCTGCAGATTTTGCGTCTACCCTGGCAGACTGTTATGTACAAAACTCTTGCCTGGTGTTTACTCTGTTCTACATTTGCTTCCTCCATTAAAGCACTGTGATTTTGCAAAGCACATGGATCGGGCTCCTCTCACAATTGTTCTAGGGAACTTTTCCAGCATTTTTTTTTGCCATGATTTTCTCCCTTTAGGTTCACATCAGAACGGTGCACCCTCCTAACACACAGTGCTGCCCCACACAGTGTCTTCAAAAGTTCCTCTAGTCCCCTGATCTTCCTTACTACATCAGACGGTAGGATGCTGCAGTACATGGGCTCATGCTAATTAATTGATTTGCAATTAAAATGAGGACTGAGAAAATCCTTCAGTTGCAGTGGACTTCACAGGTTGAAATATGGCCCAAACAGGCACTTGAATTCTGAATATTTGTAGGGAGACTAACCTGCTTTCCTACGCAATACTTGGAGCACCTCTCTGCAAGACCTTTTCAGGTCTTCAGCTTTGGAGGGCTGCAAGTTTACCATCGAGAAGAGGGAGGTTGCACAGTCCCAAATGCAGTAACTGGAAGCCAAGCAAATACAGCTTCTGAAAGTCTGGACTTTAATGGCTGCACCATCAAAATCAGAGTTTCTTAGATCTAAGCAAGTCTGAGTGCAGAGACATGGCTGCTGCTGCTGGCTGCCCAGCCCAGCTCCAGGATCACTTGCTCTGTTTTCCCACTGGTTCAATCTCCTAAAACTTCTGCCCGCTGGCCATCCCTTTGCACTCAACTCATAAATAAATTAGCTGAAAAATTACTCAACAGTTTGTGTAGTTGTTTCCAAATACTTTGTTCAAAACTGAAGCTACCAATAGCTTTGAAAAACCTAATATTTTAGTATTTAGTATTTAGTTCACAAATCAGGTACAAACAGTATCCCAGGCGAAAACACTTTCATTTTTCTTAATTCTCCTTTTCCTTTCCACTCAGATCATCTTTATCTGGGCACAGCTATCATACAAGTATTCTCCACACTTTCTGTTGAGATGTCAGGGTTATTTGCCTTCCTTGGTAGACTTCAACTGTTTACCTGCCATTTCCTCTTGGCCATCCATCATGGCCAAGCTCATCTAGTGTGCTGCCGGTCTGCCTGTCAGCATTGCTACCAGTTTGAGCCACAGGTTTCAGAATTAAACAGTTCCTACTGAGTGAAACATCCCTGCTACGACTCTCAACCTCTGCCATACAGTTACCGCCTTTGGTGACAGCTTTGGAGATGTTCTCATCAAACGGTGTGCCTGAGTTTCAAAGTACTGATACCACTATTGCAGCAATTTGGATTTGCCCAATGGACGTACGTATCACTCTTCTCTTGACAATTATGCCCAGAAAACCAGCATCTGGCTTGTTGCTAAAATGGACAAAGTTTTATCACTTCTTGCTTTGACTACTGGTCCACCACAGTGGACAATGCTCTTCCCTTGCCCTACGTGAATGCTCCAACCTCAGAGTAAGTCAGGGGCGTGCATTTGGCCTCTCTGACTTCTTACATTCAACTTCTACAGCCTTGGGTTTGATTTCGTTGTGGACTGGAAAATATCTCTGACACGTGGAAAACACATTGTGACTCGGGAACAACCTGTTCCCTTATCAAATACTATTTAAAAAGCCTGTTAATGAGCTTAGTAAGTGCTTGTAGTTTCAGGAGCAGTGAACCTCTCTTATAGACTTATTTCAGGTAGAAAGGACTTCGGGAGAGAAAAAGTCCATGCTAATTCCCAAGAATCCAGTGCCATGTCTAGGCGTACACTGCTAGCCTGGCTTCTGGCACAGTGAGGACAAGGCTTGAAAAACAAGGAGTCTCAAAGACTCCATTCAGTGTCTTATTTTGAGTCTTTACAAATCTCTCACATCACTACTTGCATTATTTCCTTGCAGCTATTTCAGAGGCTTACTTAACACCCTAGGAAAAAACTGCCTTTCACTATGAGCTTGCTTGGATGCTTTCTCCTGAAAAATAATACACTGGTAGGGAGAGAGAAAAGCAATCTTACGCGAGTGATTTTTGGATGAGGACACGTGTTGGTGGGAGGAACGTGACAGAGTTTTTCATAAACGCACTTGCTGGGCCTGCCAACTTCTTCACACCAGACGCAGTTATAGTCGTGATGGGCCGCGAGGCATAAGCTGCAGTCGCTTCGTCCGTAAGAGCAGTTGTACAGAGTCACTGAAATATGAACAGTACATGCACTTAGACATTTTCCTCTGTTTTAAGGATATTCAGTGTGTTATAGGCAGGAAGATTAATCCTATGTACAAAGCCTGCTTGTTGCTTAGCTGAGTCGTGTGAAGAAATGCACACTGTACTTAACACCTGAATGATGCTGAGAGAAAACTGTATTTTTCCCTGTATAGAAAAGCCTGAGACCTATCCATGTGTAGAGTAGGAATAAACTATCGAGTAGAACCCAAATGCATTTTTGTAACTCAGGACTGTCAAAACGTTTAAGGACAAAGTCCTTTCTTTGACTATCCTCAATGAACCTGCCTATACAACTGTTCAGTTCAAACAAACAGGTCCCTCGGCGTACCGGGAGTCAGACGGGGAAGGGTATAAACTCTGCATGGGTGTCAGCAGGGACAGACATCAGCTGGCATGGGACCTCTGCCAGTCGTGTATTTAAAGGAAGAGAGCTGCCTTTGTTGGCCGTTTCCAGGACATTTGGGCCTTTCCAAAATCATCACTAAAACCTGAACCGAATAGAAAGTTAACACTTACTGAAGTGTTATCCTTTGTTCAAGTTAATACCTCTTCATTTCTCCATTCTTCTCTATTTTCTTGCTTTTGTTTTCCCATTTGTCTTGAATTGCCATCTTGATGTACGCCTTATTCCTTCTGTAGTGGGGTTTAATTCTAGTTTTTCTGAGCCAAGAAATCAGGTCTGACAGTCATGCCTCTCTTACTGATGAGCCACGCACCAACTGTCCCAGACGCGAAGCTTGTTTTGGCCCCCATCAATCTCTAGCATGATGCACAGTCACTGAACAAAATTTACTTTCCCAAATAGATGCAAAGCCTTGAGACATAGCCGGGTGGTTCAGCACCATAAGGAAAGCCTGGGCTTGCAAGAAAACATTTGGAGATGTACTTGAGAGCCAGCCCAGAAGAAAACAGACTGAAAAGATGCCACATGCTTCTCTAGGGGAAGCATGCAAGTTGCAGAGATTACTCAGCATGTGAGTGCTGCGCTGCCCTGGGAAGGTGAGTCGATTATCGTAAAGAGGGGAACTTCTTGCTCCCTCCTTTTCTGCTCCTTCCCTTCCTTCCTTTTTCTCTCTGGTTTTGGCTGCTCTTTTTTTCTGGCCGCACAGCCTCACCCTCTGCCACTGAGGCTCTGGCACTTCTTGAGTCTTCTTGTAAATCAACCTAACTTACCAGAATAGCAGAAAACAACTCAGGTTTCCTCCTGTGCTCTTTCAAGAGTTGAATGTGCTCACAGATGGGAGTGGGGAGTACAAGACAGAGACTCAACATCTCCCCTTTCCAGGAGTGATAAACTGTTTTATGTGCTCATTAAGTCTCAAGAAACGGTACCCTTCATGACATTGGGTTTTTTTCAAAGGATTTTAATCCTTAAAGATGTAGGAAGCAAAGCAAAGTAAACAGAGGTGATCAGATGGCAAGAGAGACTAGGATAAATCCCTTTGAGACTGCGTATGGTAAAGGCCATGAAAAATGTCTATTTAAAGAAAGCTTTTCTTCTCAGAGGAGCAGGACTCTAGGAAGGACACCAGCGAAAGCACTCTCCAGTCACTAACGTTTCAATGCACTCAATATCTTCCTAGATAACAGCAGCAGCAGCTTTTAAAATCTAATTCCAAGAGGCTACCATGTCAGATTCCTACTGAAATGAAAAAGTAAAATGAGAATGCTGGTTTTCCATTATTTTTGAGCAGTGCCCTTATTCCCCTGCCAGGCATGACAATATTACAGATGCCCAAAACTTGGCCACGGTCTCTCTGCCACTTGCACAAGAGCGTACAACCTCATACGGGCAGTTTTTCTCTAAATGATGCATATTTAAAAACCTCTGCATTCAGTTTCACAGCTAGTCTTTAGCAGAATAACATGTTTTTATTCTTTCCCTTACACTGAGGAGTTAATGCAATGATGAAAGCTGGTTTTAACCCTTCTTACATCTAATCAGCATATCCACTTGTTTTCAAGTAGCTCTACCAGCACAAACTCAGTCGAGACATCACTGGAGGTGTATGCAAAGCCGAGGGACTCTGGCTTTTGTAAGGACGAATCGATGAGAAAGAGCATCCATTTGATTCAACCCCTACCTTGAATTCTCAAGGAATCGATGAGCACGAAGCAGGAGTAGCATCACTTGCTTCATATACTGAGCACATCAATACAGAAGTCACTGAGCAACAAATATAACCCAAGCAATATTTGCAACACTCTGTGTGTTAACTGTGTGTTCACTCTGTATGTTGGATGTGAACATAATGCTGGGGAAAAGCACCAGACTGACAGCCCTGGTACGTTGCTGTTTGCTTTTATAAGCAGAAGAGATGATGTGGGCAGTGGCAAGGAAAAGTTTCCTCGTGTCTACACTGCAAATTGCTTTCACAGGAACCAGATTGCTTTCTTAATCCAGCACTCTGAAAGGCTGCTACTGCGCAGGGGCTTGAGCAGGTAATGTTGTTAAACAAATCTTCTCCTTGCCTTCCTAAACCCTGCATTTCCCACCCACAGCACCACACGGCCGCCTGACACAGCATGGGAATATGCTTACTGAATTACTTTGTTCTCCTGCATCAGCTGGACAGGGATTTTCATCCCATCCCCCAGTAAACAATGCCAGCGTTGCAATGTCTTGACGTCCCTCACATCCAGTTGCATAAATGCCACGGAGAAAGCTACGGCCTTAAAGCATTAAACACTCCCCCCGTTCACTGATCAGCTCATTAAATGTACCAGCAGCAAGCCACTCATTAGATTCAGACTCTTATCCATCACCTTGAGATACCAGCTGTGAAATCACTGATAAAAAGGACAAAGGATAAAAGGGATATATTGGATTTCATACTGTTCAGAACCCCTGATGGCTTGAGATGTAAAAACGCTATCGTAACTTAGTATTCACTAAGTGTTATACAAAGAAAGGGTTCTTTCACTGGCAGGTTCAAAGGTGGTTCTCAGCAGCAACTATATATCCAAAGCCAATTTTTTTCAAGATGCATAAAAAACATCATGCTCTGGATTTCGTATGGCAAGGAAATTTAAAAGCAGGGGAGAATTTGGATTAAAAAAAATCCCTTTTATAATAAACAGAGACATTTGTTGATAATTTTTCAATTCCCTTCCTGCAAGGGTTCTATATTTCAATTTGAATGATAACATTTCTTTAATAATTTAGCTACTTCTTTTTTTTTCTATGTTTTTCCCAGACTGGGAAAAAAGATGTTGGGAATATTTGGTCAAAACTCTGCAGTTCTAAACACCACAGCCTTTGGAATGGAAATTAATACACTGTGAGACTATAATATGACCTCCCCGTAACATTCATGCCAGGTCCTCTTTTAAATGCTTTCAACACTGCACACAGAGCCATAGGGAAAATCTTCTAAAAACATACTTCTATGCTGCCAATAAGAAAGGCAATAAATTTAAATATTGTACAGATGGAAAAATAAGGTCTGAAGATTTAATCTGCAGGGGAAATTACTTGGGGGCAGTATTAGTTTTCCTGATGTTGACCCATCACACAAGTAACAAGTGTGTTGCCTCGCAGTTTTTGCAAGATTGTGCCTTAACCTTCAGTCCAACCTGTCTCAGCTCCCAGGTACTGCTCCACTGATTTTGATGGAGCTTCCTCACCTCAGCTCAGGACTAGGCTCGCAGACATAATTGCTTCATCATTGTACATTGAAAGAAATAAAGAAATAAGCAATTTATATCAGAGACCAAGTCTTTGTGCTATAAAACTTAATACACTTTTTGTTGCCATAGAAAGTAATGAATAAAGTAATCAGCTGAAAGCACACTGAATGTTTCTGTGTATTGCTGATTGCCAGCAGATGTAAAGACTGCAGAACCTGCCTAAGCTGAGACCCAGCTGAAAGTTGATATTTCAGGTGAAGTCCATACGAGAGGCGGTGAGAAGGATCCCCTTTCTGCTACTGGAGGGGGCAAGTTCATTGGGGAGGGGGAAATGGCCATTCAAAAAAACATAAATCAAGTTACTTAAGTATGTTTGAACTGTGAAGCTTCGCTATTAAGATTGCCCTTTGTAGCAAAAGCAAACTTGAAAATCATGGCGGCATTTTACAACAGCCTTTAATACATAAAACACTGATGCTTAATTCATGGGTTTAATATTAATAACTTTCGATCTGTCAGATTTAATCGTTTCACCCAAACCCATAACAGCTACAAAGGTAACATTCTTATTCACATGACTCTAAATTATGAAGGAATGGATTTCTGTTTACTACAATTAACTTCCCTTTAATCCCGTATTCATACTTACCCATCAGTTTGCTGTCAATATTGACCTCACCTATTTTTATGGATAAGTTAAGTCGTAGGGTTTCATTTGCACTATAGGAGAACTGGAAAAGATGACACAACAGAGATATTTATACCTTCATTTGGCAAGGTTCATTTCATGCGTTTTCTGTGATTCTCAATAATCAAGAGCTGGGAACGTTTTAGAAACTATCCCAAACCTTATGGTCTCTTTTTCATCTTGGCCAAATACATTTATAGAAAAATGTTTTAATGAACCTAATCCTTCACAATCAAAATTTTCAAGTATCAAGGGACAGCAATGTCTGACTACCCGCTTTTCATTAATTCAATTTACATTTGGTTATAAGGATCCAAGTGGCAGAGGTACTGCTCAGACTCAGTAAGCAGAGCTGCTGACCCTGCTGAGTTCTGCCTTCCCACACCATCTGGCCCCATTACTCCTGTGGACACAGCAGACTCACTCCACATGGAGGGGAAATCTCTTGCATCTTTTGCGGTGCAACCCCCTCGTTATAGCCAAAGCACAAGGTTCACATGCTCCAAGATGTGAGCTTCTGCTCAGGTTGAAAGACAGCAGCAATAACAACCAGTGGGAAAGAAAAAGAGCAAAGAAAAATCCAATGGCTTTATAAAGCAAATGCTTTGGGCTAGGCTCAAATGCTGCATAAATGCTAACTAGTTCTCAAAACAACTCTGTTAGTAAGCTCATAAAACATAAAGGTTAAAGTCAGCATAACATTTATGAGTCCAACTTTGAGCTTGGTAAATAAGACCGGTTTTTTTAGTATTACTTCCTTTCTCCATAAAATAAACCAGAGTGAAAGAAGCATAGCTAGTTAAGTAGCCAAACAACAACATACTGTTACCATTCCCATTTTTACAGATGTAAAATGGGAAAGATAATGAATTGGATAGGGAGAGCTCTGAAATGCTCATCTTCTGTCCTCAATGATTTCACCAGATTGCATAAAAAGTAAAGAATAAAAGAGGAATGGACCTGAATTCCTCCAGGGACAGTTCAATGAAAACACAGATTGCGTAAATAGAGAAATCAAGGAGAAAGATCGAGGGCTTTAAGGCTGAGACCCCAGGAGCTCTGAGCCAAAGCTGCTGCCTTTAACTACTACTGCCAAAGGAGAATTTCCATCAGAGGTGACTTTCTTCTCTGAGGGAAATCAATGTTACCCTGGACACTGAAATGGTAAGAACTGAATATATTTGGGAGGTGAATCATATTTTTGCATTTACCTCTTTGCTCATGAATGAATATTTTCCTTCATCTGATTCCTCAACAGGAGCTTTAAAATCAAATTGTTCATTTTCAACCACAAATTTTTTATCCTATGGAAGAGAAAAGTTCAGCTTAAAATTTGTACAGCATCACCAAGTGTAATAAAATCTCACCAGACCTGAATATCCTGTTCACTGGAAGTAATCAGACCAAATGGAGAAGGCTTACCAGTTAAAGTCATCTGAAAACAAAGCTAGTGAAACATCGAGCCAGCGCAATTTGCTGCTTTGCTGCACCCTTCCTACATTCGTTAAAGGTGGAAGCACTACAGCAGTATGAATAAAGCAAGAACACATCTAGCACTCCATTTCAGGGAACAGTAACAAAAAGCCAAGAGATGTGAATACTGGATGGCTTCACACATCAGATGTGTTATTAGCAGAGCTGTGTGAGTCTGCCCTTTAAGGTTTTCTCTGTAGGGATCCTGGGCAAAGCAGGAATGGAAGAATTACATGGGAAACCGGAATGACCATCTCTCAGACCCTGCTGGCTCTGTTTCTCCTGCCTCACCAAGACTCCAGCTGTATTTTCACAGGACAGTCTTCGATGGCAGCACCACCTTAGGGGTATTCCTGCCTCCTAGACACCTTCTTCCCCCTCTCTTCTCCCTAGGCCCATTCATTCCTGCCTTTAGGCTGCAGCACATACCAACCTGCGCTGCAGTGGCAAAACTCTCAGCTTGGTCATTCTCTGGTTCAATTGAGGAACTGAGCTAGCTAAAACCCAAACACATCACCCCATGACAGTCTCTGTGCTGGGTCATTCTCCTGCTCTGGCCCACAGCAGAGCTGCGCAAACAGCTTTGCCAGAAGAACCGGAGAAAGAAATAAGTAGCAAGGATATTTTCAGGCAGTATTATTGGTAAAGACTTATGAAATCAGAGCCCACTGGGGGAGAAGACCACCTTCACCTTTTTAGTACCACAGAATACCTTGGGTTGGAAGAGACCTTCAAAGATCGCCTAGTCCAACCCCCCTGCCATGGGCAGGGACACCGTTCACTAGATCAGGTTGCTCAAAGCCCCATCCAACCTGGCTTTGAACACTTCCAGTTCCAGCCACAACTTCTCTGGGCAACCTGTTCCAGTGCCTCACCACCCTCATTGTAAAAACCGTCTTCCTTCTGTACAATGTAAACATACCCTCTTTCAGTTTAAAAATGTTGACCCTTGTCCTGTCACTACAGGTCTCGGTAAAAAGTCTCTCCGTCTTTCTTATAAGCCCCTTTTTATATATTGAAAGGCCACAATAAGGTCTCCCTGGAACCTTCTCTCCTCTAGGCTGAATAACCCCAACTCCCTCAGCCTTTCCTCACAGGAGAGGTGCTCCGGCCCTCTGATCATTTTTGTGGCCCTCCTCTGGACCCGCTCCAAGAGGTCCATGTCTTTCTTGTGCTGAGGACTCCAGAGCTGGATGCAGGACTCCAGGTGGGATCTCACCAGACTGGAGTAGAGGGGCAGAATCGCCTCCCTCAACCGGCTGGCCACGCTCCTTGTTATGCAGCCCTGGATATGACTGACCTTCTGCACTGCAAGCGCACATTGCTGGCTTGTATCTAATTCTTCATCCACCAGCATCCCCAAGTCCTTCTCCACAGGGCTACTCTCAATTCATTCATCCCCCAACCTGTATGGATATTGGGGATTGCCCCGACCCAGGTGCAGGACCTTGAACTTGGCCTTGTTGAACTTCATGAGAACCTCACTTTGATGCTTTCTGTGGATGTAAAGAACTAGTCCCTGCTTTCGTCCAGAATTGCTTGAGTCTTGGAGTACACAGCAAAGAAAAAAAAGGTTACTTGATTCCCCTTTCCTGCTCCAAGGGTTAGTAAGTTGTCTCTTATTGTCATCTAAGCCTCCTGTACGAGTATCTTATCCTATTTATTTGTAGCTACTTCTTCAATGCTGGAATCACTGGTAACTCATGGGCCACTAGGTTTATCTAATTAGTGCAGTGGAAACTTCTTTTATTGCACCTTCACTGTGACAGGTTGGGTAGCAGACACAAGAGCCCACCAAGGTTTGGGGCTGAGGAGGAGCACACGCTTTAGCCAAGTAAAGGGTCTAACTCCAGTCTCTGGGAGGTTTATGTTATACAGGGGAACGGACCTTTTACTTCTTCCTTCTCAGAAGCTGCATATAGAAAATAAGCTCCTGACTGAGCTCTGAAAAGTCTTTTTTGAAAGCTTTACAGCCCATTCTGCTTTACAGAAAACATCTACATACTGCAAGTTCTAAAGCACCTTGCAAGTCTCTTTTCTGAGGAACGCTGCCTCGCTTTGCCTACTCTACATTTCAGTATATCATGTGTTTTTCAAAAGTGTTCAAATTCTACGGCTGCTGCGTAAGGCTTTCCCACGCGCTTAGCAGAAGGTGCTGGGAGAGGAGGGGAGCTTTGGTGTGCGTGACAGCTGCCACCTGGAGCGAGCTGAAATCGGGAGTTGCTATACCAGGCTCTCGAGCAGAAGGCCACAGAGCTCACATTCAGCAGTCTGGGTGCAAGAAGAGACTCGTGGCAAACACTGGGAAGTGGGTTACACATCAGACACACATGACAAAGACACAACCAAATGGGAAATTACTTTTAACAAGAATCTTTGGAGGGCTAATAAGCTTATCTTGATGCTGGTACATCTGCCTCTTCTACCGTGCCAACCTGTCAAGGACTCAGCTGGAGAATGCCTCTCAGAAGTTGCATGCAATATGACTGATCAGTACTAAACTTTCCTTTCACCCACTTGTCCTGGATGAGGCTCTTCCCAAGAGAACGACGACAGCTTGGATTTACTTCTCCTTCCCACTGAAATTCTTTCAGAGGAAGGAGAGGCAGAAAAACACTCAACAGCTTCTCCTCCTTTAGTCTATTTCCATCCAGTGGAAGCCCTCACGAGATTTATTCATTGTACTGTAAGTGTTCACAAGTTAAGAGGTGCATACAAAAAGTGAGAGCTTATTCTTCCACCCTCAGGTCTGCAATAACAGTTTTAGAAGCTGTCCACATCTCCTACTCACTGGGTAAGCTCAAACCTTCAATGCTAATCTCCACCTAGAAACAGAGATGCTTATATGCATGATATTGGCTAGTGCCCTTAGTCACCCATGATTAGGTAGGTTGTGCACCACCCTTTAAAGCAAAGCACAGATTAAACCAAGGTAATAGAGCTATTAGTTCAAACAAACAACAGAACATTCATTCTTGCTCAACAACTTTTTGTAAGTAAGAATTTAGGCAAGGAAAATAGGAGGAAAATGGATATATACCAATGTTCTAATCAATAAAGACCTTAAATATGCTCACAGCTGCATGACTGCGACCTCCAAACACACTGTAATGCCCAGGCATATCCTGTGGCAAAATTGTTCAACATGAGAAGCCACATTTTATTTTGCCTTTGGGCTGCAGGCCAACCGCTACAAAATATCTATCCATGACTTCTCCTGAGCCAGCCTGCCCTCCATGAGATGTTTACCAGAGGCTGAGTGTAAGTTATGTCCTTACTCAAATGAACTTTCTGTAACCAAAGTTATTGCTTCAGATAGCATGACCCCACAGGCACGAGTGCCTGTATGATTACAACTATTTCATGCCTTATTTGTCTGTTTTCACATATACTCAGAGGTCTGTGTATACAGCTGTAGTCACTGTGTGTGCCTATTCAAGCCTTGGCACTGAAGGCATTATTTTGGCTTAAAAATGGACCTCTGTACCAGGATATATGGGGCTGCTCCCATGACAGAGATGATGTTCTCACACACCTCTCACCTAAGAAAAATTATTCTGACATCATTTGACACTCATTGCTCTCCAGCATCTTTCCAGCCTAGGGCCTATGCATCCATCTTACTACTTAGAGAGACTTCAATTCCATGTAAGCCTTCCCAGTTTGAAGTTAAATAAATGCATACTACGTCTGGTCTGTAGGCAAACTGTTAAACACCGCTACCCACGACAAAGCATTCAATCCACAGGATCTGCCTGCCTTTGTTAAATGTAATTGATACCTCACAGGAAAAAAAAAAAAAAAAAAAGGCAGAAGCATTTTTGTTCCCTTTTCTCTGCTAGTAGTTCAGAAAGATTAAAGTGCTTATTTACAGCATGATAAACTAGATGAAGGAGTTTCTGGGTTCCTTCTGCTACTTCTCCTCCTTGGAGGAAAAGGGTCCTCTAAAAGTCAAATTCAGCACATCTAGATTATGCATCTGCCCTGAATTTGTTCTCGAGGGAGAAGGGGCTCTTCCACTTATATCAAGGCAGCAGGGAAAGATTTTCCTCTTGTGCAGAAAAAACAGCTCTTCACAACGCTAAATAAAAGAAACACGAGTAAATACTCTGGAATACTCTTCCATTTTTAACAAAGAGAGCTGTGGCCTTTAGGTCAAGTGTTGTGTCCCACGTATTGCACACAGACAGACATCCTACCGGGGACCAGTCCTGACACCTCGGAGAGCAGATCAAATTTGCCAAACTGCTTTTCTTTATTTATGTGTATTTTAAGGCCTTCAACTAAAAAATGTTTATTTCTGAACATATGTTTGTATAGCATGGTCTTGATGTATGTATAGTGTAGTGATACACAGCATGGTCTTCATGTGATTGTAGTGCTTACAGGTTGCTTTTTACCCTTCTCTGAATACCCTTCTTATATTGTTACTCTCCAGACCTGTTTACCCTTTTCCATCCCTTGGCAGGCATAGCAGAGGTGATAGAAGGACTTTGTAAGATATGCGGTATTTCAATTTGGCAAAGCAAAAAAAACCCCTCAAAAAACAAGAGCCTTCTTTCCCTTGATAGATGGCTGGTACTTAAAGCAATCGATGCAATCTCCAGCATATCTATCATCAATTCGCATTTACACAAAGACAACACAGAAACAAACAATAGAAACTAAGAACAACACTAAGAACTAAGAAGCGGGTTTTAAGCTTCATTTTTATCAAAAAATAACATAACATTGTTTAGGTTATAAAACTACTGACAGCTTGGAGTCAAACTCTGGCTTCTTTGAACCTTTGTAAGTTACTTTCTGGAAGAAAGTACCGGCAAAGAGAAGCCTTTGCTACAGCTGAGAAAACACCTGATCTTCTGGTTTGATGGTCACACACACACAAAAAACCCCCAAAAGATTGCTTTATCCAAACTAAGAAACATTTAATTTCTGAGTGCCTTTCTTGTTTGAAAAGTGAAAACTGAATTAAGCGCACCAAGTGATGTCATTCTAGAACAAAAAAAATTGTATTTAATCAGAAAAAGATCTGAAACATTCACAATTCCTAAATGTCCTCTCATTTCATTAAATGAAAAATAATTGTCAAGTGTTTCAGCAGGTCCAACTTACATTCTTTTAAACACCCCCCCCCAATCTAGTAGTTAAAATATTTCGTCCAGCTCTGATTCTGTCTTGGTGGTGACTCTACCACAGTAACCAATACTAGATCAAACTTGAACACGTAGCTCTTTTCCTTATTTAAAACCAGTTACAAGCAGGATTTCCAAAGAACACAAACTAATGCTTTAGTTTAGAGGTGTGGCTGCAGTTTAAGTGGAATTCAAATGACAGCTAGCTTAGAATTAATCTGCTTACCCAATAATAAGCTAGATGTCTTCCCTCAAAATACACTGTTGTTTGGTACTCCATAGGTATTATTGAAGGGTTAGGGTTTAAAAACTGCGGGCATTCTTCTTCCTGGGGAGAGAAACATTTTATGCGTTATTCCAAATAAAAAGTCTTATCAAAACAAGCTCCGATGGCCTTCAGACAATGGAGTGATTGTTCTGAAGAACTTCATGCTTAAAATACAGTGACAGATTTGATTACACCCTTTCAAATTAGACATGCTAAAAATGACTGCAGCATATGTCAAAGCTGTGGGTGATTATCTTTCCCAGCCTTGAAATCTTGTTCCTCCCATTGAAGCAAAATAGTAAAAGGAACAAAAATATCCTTTCAGGAGTTATTCAGTCTCACTGCCCCTCCTCAATCACACCCTTAAATTCCCACCCCCGCACTGTCACTAAAAAAAAAAAATATATCTTACACTTTGGAGTTAACTTTAGAATAATTTTTAAATCCCTAATTCAACCAAGAAAAAGCAAAGAAAATATTGAAGTGTTCTAATAAAAACCTAATAATCTTATTTTTAAACATTACCATATTTTGTTTAATCACATCCTGTATTGAAGAGGACTCTTCACAGATATGTGTCTTCCAGTCCCACTGGCAATTCCATCTATTGCTTGCACAGGAATAGCATCTACAAGCACAGCATGATAGTCATGACAAACTGTCAGGCTTTTTCCCCCATTGACAAAAAAAGTAAATGAAATTCCATCTTTCTTCATGGAGGGTAGATCAATCTGTTACAGTGTCCTTACTATATTAAGCTGAAAACTTCATAGTAAGAACAGTTCAAGAACCCGAAAAAGCTGTTTTCTCCTGTAAATATCTGAATAAGGATCAGAAACCCACAGCATCTCACACAAACTTTAAGATCAAGTCCGAGAGGACTGGAAATTATCTTGATCAACCTTCATACATAAGACAGAACAAAGTGGGGTTTGGGTTAGCTGTGCCTGCCTTGGGGCAGCAACATCTTGAGCAGGGGAGATGATGGGGGCAGAGTCAGCTTTTATCGTCCCATGTGCATGCACTGCAAGCCGAAGCAGCAATCTAACACTTGAGGGAACGAGTAGGCAAGCAGATGGCCACGGAGCTCACCTGCAATGGCAATCCAGTGAACTGGCCTCTAATGATATGTGCCATGAATACTCCCATTCCACGTGGTTTGTGTTACCGGCTCACCTGGTGCCCTTCAACCATTTTTCAACTCCATTAAAATGTAAGAAAAAGGATTTGGACACTAGCAAATTCCGAGAGTGCCAAAGGCTTAATTATGAAATGATTGAGTAACTCAGCTGCCAGTTACCAGAAACACCACGCTACGGGATCTAAAGACCTAAGTTAAGAAGCTGAAATACTTACGGCTGATTTTCGAAAAGATTCATTGCTTCTCCACAGTCATAAAAAGGGTAAGTATGTGACGCAAAAAATACCTTGTTCTTTGCAAAGGTTAACTGAAGTGGAACTGAAACATGATCTATCACAAAAGAAAAAAAGTATCTAAGTGATTGTTGAATTCTTTAGCTTTTGAGATGAATGATACAGTGATAATACTTTTATTATTGTACAGGACATAAGCAAATATTTAACTATACTGTTGACACTCTGGATCTCAGACCTGTTATACTTCAGATCTATGAGCTCTGTTTTGCCTTTTTAAGCTTTGGAAATTTTTCAGCACATGGCTGTCAGAAGAAAAGCAGAGATGGGATAAAAGGAAGAAGCAAAATCATAGAACAGCTTTGTTTTACGGGAAGAGTTTCTCAGCGGTGTCATCTTCATGCTAAAATTTTAAAGAGTCTAGAAGAATAAGGAAAACTGAACAAGGAGATAATTGAACACAGATGAAAACTGGCATGGGAACAGTTATTTTAAATAAAACATTTTCTTAAATATGAATATGTCTGCATGTAAAATTACTTGTTTCATTTGTGGATTAAAACTGTCATCGTCATGCGAATTAAAGCAAGTGATCTTTGTGGTTAATGCCTAACAGTGCCTGTGACGGTAAGTTACCACAGGCCCCTGTGATCTTCCGTTTGCCGTACATGATTTCTCCACAAATGTAATTCTTGTCTGGATCATTACTGAACTAAGAGTGGAAAATTTATCTTCAGAAACGGGTGCCTTCCCCAGCGAAGCTGTTTGAAATACCTTTTGCAGAAATCATTAAGCCCTTATGACAAGCTATTTCACAAGCTATTGGGCAATTTCAAACTCTGCTTTCCTTGAACAGGTTCTTTGAAGAAGCTGGTTGCCTGGAAGTCTGGGTCCCCTTGAATACTTCAGACTGGTAGGAATGCCAGGGGATTTCCTAACAATGGGACTGCAAAAAAGCATTCTTCCTCTCTAGAAATCATAGAATCGTAGAATGCTTTGGCTTGGAAGTTGGAATGCTTTGGGACCTTTAGAAGGTCATACAGTCCAACCCCCCTGCAGTAAGCAGGGACACCGCTAACTAGATCAGGTTGCTCAGAGCCCCGTCCAACCTGGTCTTGAATGTTTCCAGGGATGGGGCCTCCACTACCTCTCTGGGCAACCCGTTCCTTTTGGAACCACCCACAACTAAACTCACTCGGGTTTCTTAACAGTAAGTGGATGACTCAGGACTTTTTGCCACATGCTGCCAGGAACCACTGCCTGTGTTCATAACCGTCTGCCTTCTGCCAAAGCATCTGCCAAGCTTCTGAGCACCTTTATGTTACTTTTGAACACCCTTTCAGATGGATCTCTGTCCAACCAACTCAGAGAGGCATATTATTTCTAGGTGATGTGATGACTCTAATGCCACCCCTGACAGGCTTCTGGTCTCATATTTTATGCTGGAAGACATCAAGATGTCATGTTTATATCACCCCTGTCACTTTATGTCTTGCTTTACAAAATATTTAGGGAATGTGAATCGGCCCTAAATAACGGAGTGCTGCTTTAACACTTAGCATAATCTGATACCGTGACACACCCCAGCTAGTTTAAAACTTAAGAGTGAGATTTTAACATTATTACTCTTCCTGCAACTAAAAATGGATTTTGACCTGTTTCAGCCTGAAGAGAGTTGAAACTTATCTTGAAAAGTGCTTTCAGGTACTGCTCTGACAGCTCATGGCTGTTGTGATACATATGAAAGGGTTATCCTCAGAGCTCTGCAAGCTGCAAGAGCACCCTTTTTTGAGTTTTTTTTTTCCTTTTTTAAAAAACTTGATACACAATAAACAGTGCTCTGTAACTAGTTTTATTCCATGTGTTTGTGCATCACGATATATGAACTTAAAGCATGAATAAAGCACTATCTAGGAAATAGCACAAGACTTATGGTTGGCAACAGACCTTAAGCGTATAATCAGTGGTTCAGAACAATGATGCAGCCTTTAATTATATGATCATGTACTTTTCCACTGGACCTACTATTGCAGAAGCTGGAGAGGACATAGTAGAAGAGGCAGAAGGCTTTATGAGAGAAAAGACAGGCTTGTGACATGGACCAGAAAACAAGCCCCTGAACTTCAGCTGACCACAAAACTAAGACATCAGAGATGAAAAACTTCACATCTGAAATGCCTATGTGGCTCTTCTGGCCCCACAAATCAGAGTGATTAAGGTGAGATTAGAAAAGCTCGGTTTTGTTTGTTTGGGACAGAATAGCACCCCTCTGGCTCCATGTCTATGCCTCTGCCAAGCTCCTGTTTCAGGCTCTTGGTAGAAACACTGGGAATGCTACAGCTTGTAAATACAGCAATGGAAAAAGTTTGAGCAAATCTTTTTCTTTTCCAAATGTTTGAACAGACGAAGTTCAGCAATAGACAATTTGGGGAAAGGGACTGAATGACGGAAAAAAAACTTATATGCAGCTCATATAAGTGCATCACATTAGAAGCAGCAGGATATGTTCTTTCCTCTTACTATACATGGAGGGTAGCAATATTTCTTTACCTTGACCTTTTGGTGTTGGCGGAATCGTATCAGGAGGATCACAGATAATAACCCCTCCTTTTAATTGAGCGTCATGGGTTGTTTCACCGAATGTACACAAAATGTGGTCATTCTCAGTCAAAGTTGGCAATGGACTTACAGTCAGTTCCACCTGGCAACAAAATTGAAAAAGGGTAAATATTTGCAAGAAGTGAACCGAGACCCAGTGAGATTTATGGCCAGAGAATTTCAACTGTTGGGTTTTTTTTGGCCAGCAGTGATATTTTGCCTGGTATAACAGAAGATGGTTCTCCTTTTCAGTTTTTATTTCTTCCCATCTGCTAATCTTTTCTTCTTATACTTTACCAATTTTTCCAGGCTGGGCCTATGTTGAACTAGACTAGTACAAAAAGCTCTTTTCCTGTCAATGCATTAGATCAGAATAAAAATGTCTGTACGGACACACCCAAAGCCTTTTATTCTTGTCCTCAGCATCCAGTTTAGCAACAGCAAACAGAGTGGTTAACACTTCAATCCTGACAAACTTAATTAAAATTACATTAACCTTAGGTGTTACTAGTGAATAATGAAACCAAGGCTGGATGGGTTGGAAAAACTGGAGTTTGAAAGGGATGAACAGAAAAGCTGCTTCCTCAAGGCTCAATGTACATGCAAGAAACCCATTGAGAATTATCATTACTGCTGAAAAAGGATTTCTGAAAGAGAGATGGTGAGATCTTAACCTCGAGGAAATTATCAATACAGAGTGCATGTATGAAACTAAAAGCAAAATAAAATGGGAAAACTTAGCAAGGAAAGAGGAAAAAATTGAAACAAAATTTTGGAAGCTGTCCTTGATTTAATGCTTCAGGTGTGTTAATTATACAGTTTAACTTCTTCCATTTTATATTGCCAGTAGAAATAACAATCATCCCTTTCACACTGAAACCGGTCCACTATGTTATGAGCTGCAATGCTTTTTGGTGTGTAAATAATCATGAGGAGACAGTGGCACTAGTGATGGTACAGGCAGCATGCAAACGCTCATTTGAAGTTGGGTTTGGCTTTGGTTTTTAGGTATTTTGGCCTCAGAAGCTGACGTGAGACACCAGAGCCTTGCCAACACAAGTTGACAAGATCCAAACTAAGAGAAGGCATGGATTTTAAGTGGACTAGTTACACTCTACTAACACTTTTACTCAACATAGGAATGGCCTTAACACAATGCTGTTTACATCATTGAGGAATGGAATTAAACTGACTTGAATTAAAGTCTCTTTCTTTCTGATTAAGAGGGATTAAAAGCCATTGTACTGATTTTACTTGCTGAGCACCCCCAGGAAGCCCTCAGTCTGCACTGGTATACTCCATCTGGAGTTAGAGCAAGCTATGACACCTTGGTCACACTCTGTTTTGTTGCCACGGAGTCATTCTGCATGCTGAATTTACCTTCTCCATGTACCTAGACTTCGCTGTGTAGGCAAATCCACTGCTGATTTTAAAGCAACAGCTTATGGCTTCACTGCTTACTTGAGTTTATGCTCAAGTAAGCTGAAAGGGCAGCGTGAAATCTCCGCTATCAATTACTTTTTATGGGTTATACAACATTGTGCAACACTCTCATAATATTCAGATAAGTGTAAGTGCTTTATCACCCATGCTAGTGCATCATTTTGGTAGCACTGTGAGAAACGCTGGAGCCTGAGAAACCCAAACCACTATCCTATTCCTAGGCACCACTGTGCATAAAGAAACACAGATACTCATCTTCCTGGTAGTCACATCAATGCGCTTTAAGAACATGTAGGGAAAGCACTTTCTGGTCATACCTTTGCAGGGGCTCTGTGACTCATATTTAGAGGGTGTGCACTAATGATAGTCACGCATGTGCCATTTGGACTCCACAGCCAGTGGTTCTCCTTATCAGCCATTTCACAGTCTGCCTTCTTTGTGCACCTGACAAAACAGGAACAAAAACTAAAGCAAAGCAGTATTATAGCTGGACGCTGCTTTCTCTGAACTGCACAACATTTTCAGGATTAGAGACTGGAATTACAACACGAGATGACTGGGAATTTGCTTTCATATTGACTATTCAGGTTGCTAATAGACAACTTTTAGTAGATTAAGTGGAAGAATAAGTATGGATGGTTTGAGATGTCAAAAGCAAGTGGGGAAACATAACTTTAATATTTTGGACACCACCTTGGATTAGACAACACAAACCCGTACAGAGGCAGTAATATTAGCCAACGGAGCTGTCGCCGTATCATCTGAAACCGGGCTGATTAATCTTCATTGCAATATATAACAAACTCCTGAATGAGTGGGCACAGTGTAGTTTTTCAGCAGGTCAAGTGGCAGACAGCTATGTGTTGCCAGTAAAAAGACACCAGAAGCATGAGAGTGCAAACACATTAGAGGAGTATTGCTGGGGGCACCCAGGCTTGTGGAGGGCTCCCGCGAAACCCCATCACTAGAAAAGTTACTCTTTTAGTGAATGTTCTCATTGACTCTTGCCACTATTTAAGACCTCTCTCTGCCAGGGCACCAGTGGTTGGACTCGGTGATCTTAAAGGTCTTTTCCAACCAAAGCGATTCTATGATTCTATGATTATGGGAAGACAAGAGCAGCTGTGCAGCCTCACCAAAAATACTGGGAGATATTCCCAGCTCACATACAAGGACTGAAAGCAGAGATTCTGCAGTGCCGAAGCTGCATATGTGGCTACAAAAGCTTGTTGAAGTGTGTGTGTGGGGACGGTCTCATGCGTATTCTTTCCATTCTGTGCAAAGCTTAGGAGAAAATGCTGTAGGATCTCTGGCTGCTGTAGCAGAAGACTATTAACTCGCTGGGGACTTTAACACAGAGCAGTTGCTGCACAGTTCTGTCAACCCTACCCTTAAAGATACCATTTACATACAGAGCCTACATTCATATAACATATCCCTAAACACACTATCAAGTGCTCTGTGTGATGATGAGGCAGAACTTGCTGCAGATGAGAAAAACATTAGAAATTAACCACTTTTTTTCCCTCATTGGAAATAAATACTGGTAAATGCAAAAATTCATGTTTGCCTATTCTCAGAGACCATTAATACTTCAAGATATTGAGGTCAGTGGTCATATCACAAACCTGAAGGGAAATCTAGGGAAAATTGCCTTTTGTATGATATATGACATGGCCTTCAACTCCCAGCAGCCCAGGAGGAGTTCGAGGTGTATATTCCAAATCCCCAGGTTTCATCCACAGCAACTGAAACCCAGGCTGGAAGAGTTACAGTATATTACATAAACCTGCACGCGCCGCATAAGTTTCTCTGCAGTGCTCCATATTATGCTACACATCAGGCTGATAGGTAACTTAATGTGATAGTTCACATTTTCAGACAGGAAGCGAGAAGCCTGCAATTCATCTGCATACTATAATTAAAAAGCCCCTTTGTTCCAACAGCAAGTACTTAGAATCACGAATTCCCCACCGCTCGTGCCAAGGGGTTAATTAACTTAGTAGTCAAAAAGAGAGCTGCAGGACCGCTCTTCCCTCTTGCCACTCCAATCAATGAAGAGTGCAAAGAAGAGACATTCCAGAGCTGTTCAGTGCTGTCCTAGTTTACATGTGTTTGAGTATTAATTCAGTTAACCTCTGCAGATAGTCAGCCAAATACCGCCTTCTGCTCTCCTACAGTTAGGTGAGGGTTCAGTGTAGCTACACGTCTTGATAGATGACGTTTTTGTAAAACCAGCGTTTGATCTATATACTTTATTTCAGACATGAACAATTTTTTCTTTTATGCTCTGTTTTACACTTTCCTGCTCTACTTAAAATATATGCTTTATTTTCTGAATTTTAAATAGGGAGCACTCTTTTAATTTTGGGGAGAACATTTGACTGCATAGTTCGGAGAGTGATAATACATGGAGTTAGAAGATGTATACTGATTTTCAGTACCAGCAGAAAAGAATACATTTTCCCAAAGTAATCAGATCTGCACAAGTCAACCGGGACTTATTTGTGTGCACAGAAGATGGATATCAATGTCCGTGTGATAAAATTAAATCACTATCAGGAGCGTAAGGCTGAGTACGAAAAGCTGGGATTGCTATGCCGAGCAGTAACCCACAGCACACATCAAAATTTGAGCTATTCCACTGCCTGCACCTGGGAAAATGCTGGCAGCACTCACCTGCCCTCTCTCACACACCAGCCGCAGTACGGATCCCTCGCTTGAGCACACTTCTCACAGTCTGAATACTTGTGGCAGTCCTGCACAGGTAGCCGATGCACCTAGAGAACCAAAAGTAAGGCAAACCGTAAGGGATCTGATGAAGGCACAAGGAGACAGGAACGTCTGTGGACAGGACTGTATGGCACCATTGCCTGTGGCAGCAGGCAGACTTGACCCTGTATTATTATGATCAGAGCTCAGTTTGATTTTAAGAAAACCCATATAATACCAGAGTGTGGTTATCCCCCCCTTAAAAAAGTCCAAATTTACACACTTTTCCCGCTCCTTTTCTCTCCAATATTCTGTGATCTCTCTCCAAAGTAGGACATTGTTATAATCAAGAATCATGAGCAAGTCTCCAGAAATTGAGCTTTTCAATCCCTCCAGTTACGTTACTTCTGGAAATCCGCATTACAGCAGCCACTGCAAAGCAGCAACGGCATGAACCACTCTCAGAATTCAAGCAACAGCTACTGCAGGACAGATACTTTTGAAAGGCTAACTTGGTACTGGCTAGACTTTTTTTTAAACAGAATAACCTCCCCTCCATATCGCTAGCAGGGAGATGAAATCATTTGGAAACGCGACCGTCAGTGGCACTTTTAGCCAGAAGGCATCTCAGAGAGTTTGCAAGCGTGAGAGAGCCAAGGCCCTTCGGGTTACTGAACTTCTCCACGCATCACCCTCCACCATGCAATACATTCACGCAAGAAAATGGAAATAAGTATGACAGGAAGCAGCAGGGAAAAGAGCGTCATCAGCTCTCATGTCTCAGCCCCCCAGTAAATATACGGCTTCTGGTTTTGATTTCCTTTGCTGCTGAGAATAAACAACTTTGTCTTTCTTTGGTGCGCAGAAAAAGGAGCCAGCACACAACAATTCCCTTTAGTCACGCTGCTGAAATGATGCAAGAAGAGAACGGGACATGTGTCTTCCTGTCCATGACGATGTTTTACTTTTAAAGAGCACAAAATTCTAGCAACTATGAGACGTAAGCTTTTCTACCTCATCCTCTCATTTAAAACTACTGGCAATTACAAAGCTACACTGAAAGTCTGAGTTTGGCCTTTCCTTTTACATTCGGAGAGTTGAGTCTGACTCAGTTAAAGAAAATGTCAATACTGGGTTGTTTTCTTGCATTTATTAACACAGAGGTTTACCTTTTCAGCATTCTTTTCTTCCACAGATTCTTACCTAACTGCAGCTGAGTTACTGGCACTCTGTTCCACTAACTGGTACCCATGAGTGATTTAATATCCAGTGAATGGCTTTTTTACGACAAAGTATTTATTTCATAATTCTGGCAGGCAGAAACAAGCCCTCGAGATTGCCGTCTCTGCAAGTTTTATGTAAACTTAATGGATTTGAAAAAAAAAAATAATAGTAGCTCCGTTTACAGCCAGATTCAAAATACAGAGAAACTAATTTTAGAGATTTTATAATTGGCACTCTTACTCAAAGAGAGTGGTAAAAGCTAAAACAAGCAAAGAAGCTAGTGATCGTGGTAAGCGACTGCCATGGGCTTCTGCTTTCCTCCCGTATGGTAGATACCATAAGGAATCTGGGATCCTACCAGCAATGCTCACTTGTAAGGAACCAGCATGAGCGTGGCAGGGCTGGTACCCTCCTTCCCAATCCCCCAGGCAGCTGCAAGGGGTTTCTCCTGCTCTCTGCCCAAAATCCAGGAGCAGAGCAGGAAGGAGGGGGCTGACTTCGGAAAGCATTTGCTCCAAGCCACCCACTGCTACTGACACAGCAGCAGAAGCTGGGAGGAGAAGAGGGAGGAGAAGCAAAACAGGAAAGGAAGAGCTTATTCCTCACTATGGCTCTTAACCTCTGTATCGTTCTTCCCTGTATTTTTCTTGATCTGATTTCTTTTTAAAGGCTGCTTCGAGTTATCACCCACCACATCATCGCTTTCACTTTGCTCAAGTGCTTACAGAGCCCAAGCAATTCATTTCCAAATCCATTTCCTGCGTCTGCCTGGTAGCTTAGCATTAAGCACGCCTATCAGTGCAGCCAGCCTGCCCTTTATTGTTTACCTTATTTTAAATAACTCTAAACCATTTTAACTCCCAGGGCAGGGTTCTGGTATCTCTATTCCCAGAACTCCCAGCCATGCTTAACCCAGAAGTGCGAGTTTTAGCATTTATTCTTCTCCCCTCGCTTACGTTGCTTCGTTCTCCAGGCTCCGAAGGCCTCCATTCTCCTCCTGTCTATCTGCTTCTAAAAGTGGGTGGGACTGCTCATTGTAATTAACTCCCGGAGATGACAGTAATGTAATGCCATTACAGAGCTCCCAACTTTAGTTATTCATATTTAAGCTGAACAGGTTTTGTAAAAGAAAACTATTATTCACATTATTCAGAAACCACGGTGTCTATAAGAGCTACTTGGAAAAGAGAAAACTGAAATCCTTTCTTATGCAAAAAAATTTGGCGCTTTCTAAATTTAAACATTTTGTAGAGATGGAATTCTTTTTTTTGCAAATTTTCTCTGAAAAATTTGTCTGTGGCCTTCCTATATTCTACCAGTTCAAGCAGACTGTCACCAGAAAACTTGTCTTCCTTCAGAGTTGCTGCCACCCCTTACGCTGCTCAGATGAGCTCACGCCTGGTGGGGACCTCAGGGCTTTTAAGCAACATGCTAGCTTGTCAACCCGGGTGCCAGGCCACCCAGGCTTTCTTGGACAATGTTGAAGTTTGGAGTTCTGTTCCAAATCTGAACAGAAGCCAAATGAGAAGTATCAACTACTCAAAAAAAAATAAAAATGAAGTAACCTTTCTCACCCACTGTCCTATTAAATGCTTTATCAGTCACTTATCTGGCACTTTTTCCAGTGTGGCTTCTAGCCTGGAAACCTTCAGGTGGAATATAACATTCCCGCAGCAGGAATTTATGTTAATCCTTTTATAAAACAGACAAAGAACATCCTTCTTGCCCCGTTTTCCCCAAATACTCTCATTTCACAGCTCCTCTCATCCCCCCCCCCCCCCATTACGCCCTGTGCCGGAGCGTTTCGCATGTCCCATTCTGTGTCACTGTCAGTGCTGCAGATGGTCGCAGCCTGTCACCCACCCTGGAGAGCTGCTGAACCCCATGTTCGAGGTTGGCAGCTCCAGCCACCACAGAGAGAAGTGTCAGCAGACGGTTACAGCTGAAGGTGAAGGAGAAATCTGGCATCCCTCTCGTCTCTTGTTTTTTTTTTTCCTTCCTTTCTTTACAAACCTCCATTGTGCCTCATCTGCCAGCACAGAGAAGGGGAACCTAGAAGAGACTGCCTGTGCCTTTCGTAGCAAAGTCCAACCTTTCCTGCTGCACTCACTCGGTTCTAGTAGAAGATTGAGTAAAAGTGCTTCCCAAAGTTGTAATTTGCTCCATTGCTTCTTAGTTTTTGACAGCAAGACCCACAAAAACTCCTGGAGGCTTTACAGATGTATAAGTGCTATTATGTCAGCCACCAGCATCCTAAATCCTGAAGTATTCTTGAAAAGGACCGATGGCAGCTAGAGCATCCACCGGTACCACAACGGAGACCACACCGAGCACTAGGGCTGCCTGACCCCATGGTGAGCTGGCGTCAAACATCTCAACTTCATCCTTCTCACAGACCTCAGAAGAGAGCTTTAGAGGTTAACTCACTTCCCATTCCCAATCACTAAGCATCAAAGATATAACAGTTCTCCAAGTCACGACAATCAAGTCCATCAGCTTGGACTTGAGAAAGGTCTTCATACACACAGAGCTCGGGGAACCCCACCAAATATGGCGACTTCCAGAACAACTGAGAAAAGTACAAATCTCAGGCAAAATTGCAGAGAAAGCGAAAGCAGACCTGGTCCTTAATGCAAGCAGGACATGTTACCTTGTTTGTGGTCATCACGTACAGATTTTCTTGGGTTTTGTCAAGGATGAGGTCATTCTTTATGGGTTTGTTTAGTTCAATAGTAAGAGAGCTGTATTCAGCTGCAGTGGATGACAGGAACACCTATTGCATGGAAGAAAGAAAGGGAGTTAATGTTGCTTTTTTCCCCCAGATATCATGTATCTGCTACTAATGCAAAAGACAATAAAAAGTGTTTCTATAAATATAACAACAACAAAAGGAGGGCCAAGGAGAATCTCCATCCTTTACTGGATGGGGGGTGGGGAAACATAGTGACAAAGGACGAAGAAAAGGCTGAGGTACTTAATGCCTTCTTTGCTTCAGTCTTCAATAGTCAGACCATTTGTTCTCAGGGTACCCAGCACCCTGAGCTGGAAGACAGGAACCAGGAGCAGAATGAAGCCCCCGTCACCCAAGGGGAAATGGTTGGCAACTGGCTACACCACTTAGGCACACACAAGTTTGTGGGGCTGGGTGGAATCCACCCAAGGGTACTGAGGGAGCTGGTGGAAGTAAGCAACCTGATTAGTTAAAGATGTCACTGCAGGGGGGTTGGGCTAGATGGCCTCTAAAGGTCCCTTCCAATCCAAAGCACTCTGATTCTAAGTGCTTGCCAAGCCACTTTCCATCACCTATCAGCAGTCCTGGCTAACCAGGGAGGTCCCAGTTGGCTGGAGGTTGGCAAATGTGATGCCCATCTACAAGAATGGCCAGAGGGAGGATGCAGGGAACTACAGGCCTGTCAGTCTGACCTCGGTGCTGGGAAAGTTATGGAGTAGATCATCTTGAGGGCCATCACATGGCACATTCAGGACAACCAGGTGATCAGGCCCAGTCAGCATGGGTTTATGAAGACAGGTCCTGCTTGACTAATCTGATGTCCTTCTATGACAAGGTGACCTGCTTAGTGGATAAGGGAAAGACTGTGGATTTAGCGTACCTGGACTTTAGTAAAACCTTTGACACCGTTTCCCACAGCATTCTCCTGGAGAAATTGTCTGCTCATGGCTTAGACAGGTGTACACTTCACTGGGTAAAAAAAAACAGGCTAGATGGCCAGGCCCAAGGAGTTGTGGTGAATGGAGTTAAATCAGTTGGAGGCCAGTCACAAGCGGTGCTCCCTAGGGCTCAGTGTTGGGGCCAGTTCTGTTCAATATCTTTATCAATGATCTGGATGAGGGGATCGAGTGCACCCTCAGTAAGTTTGCAGATGACACCAAACTGGGAAGAAGCATTGATCTGCTTGAGGGTAGGAAGGCTCCACAGAGGGATCTGGACAGGCTGGATTGATAGGCTGAGGCCAACTGTATGAAGTTCAACAAGGCCAAGTGCTGGGTCCTCCACTTGGGTCACAACAACCCCATGCAATGTTACAGGCTTGGGGAAGAGTGGCTGGAAAGCTGCCTGGTGGAAAAGGACCGGGGGGTACTGGTTGACAGCCGCCTGAATATGAGCCAGCAGTGTGCCCAGGTGGCCAAGAAGGCCAACGGCATCCTGGCTTGTATCAGGAATAGTGTGGCCAGCAGGAGTAGGGAAGTGATCATGCCCCTGTACTTGGCATTGGTGAGGCTGCACCTTGAATACTGTGTTCAGTTTTGGGCCCCTCACTGCAAGAAGGATGTTCAGGTGCTGGAGCATGTCTAGAGAAGGGCAACAAAGCTGGTGAAGGGTCTGGAGCACAAGGCTTATGAGGAGCGGCTGAGGGAACTGGGGTTGTTTAGCCTGGAGAAAAGGAAGCTCAAGGGAGACCTTATCGCCCTCTACAACTGCCTGAAAGGAGGTTGTAGTGAGGTGGGTGTTGGTCTCTTCTCCCAGGTAACAGGGGATGGGACAGGAGGAAATGGGCCCAAGTTGCACCAGGGGAGGTTGTCAAGCATTGGAATGGGCTGCCCAGGGAAGTGGGTGAGTCCCCATCCCTGAAGGCATTTAAAAGACAGGTAGACAAGGTGCTTAGGGACATGGTTTAGTGGTGGGATGGCAGGGTTAGGTTAAGGGTTGGACTCGATGATCTTAAAGGTCTTTTCCAACCTCAGCAATTCAATGATTCTATGATTAATGAAAATCCTGTGTTTACTCAAGTTCACAAATTCACATTAGGGAAAACATTTAAATTTTAAGTATATGGCATCAAAAGCAGCAAGCAAAGCATGAAAGCCATGAAAAGAAATTGCTAACTGCTCACAATAGCTAATATTTGTATCAGGGTCTTTTGTAAATATTTATTTTAGTGCTGTAAAATTAAAATTCTGAACTCGGAGCCTTTGCGCTTGAAGGTGTTCAGATTTGTTGTCTCCCCTTATGGCAACCAACAGTTTCAGCCTCAAATTTCAAACCACATAGTGACATATGCCCATCGCTCCCCTTCAAGCAAAAGAAGTTTTTTGGTGTTGTAGTCTTGACATTTTAACACCACAAACATGTGAATTCTTGAGCCTTACACCACACAGTCAGAATTTAGCAGAGCTGCAGCCTGGGCTTTGTATTGCCATCTCTATTCACTGAATGGCCAGAACAATTACAAAATGAAAAGTTGCTCTTGAAGTAGTATGGGCTTGAATAGAGATAAGGCTAGAGCAGCTGTTAGATTACCTAAGGCTGTTTATACAGTAGGCATCTAATCCCTTGGGAAAAGTGTCATTCAGGCGATGCTAATTCAACCTGCGTATCGGATAGCTGAGGTACATCAGAAATAGTGTGGGTTTTCTTTGAAATTAAAAATACCAAGCTCCAAGAGAATTTGCTCCTGATATGCGATCTTATAAATCCCATTTACTTTTAGAGTGGAGGTATGCTATCGCCACAGTTCACGACCTCTTAAACACATTCGTCTTTTAAGTCTGATTTGTTACCTTAAGAATTTTACCATCTGATGTTCCCAGAAAGGCCACGGTATGCCCATTCTCCACAGCCACAGTGACAGCCGTGAGATTCATCCCTTCTTTTTGTAGCACTGGCTTCTCTATAACACCATTCTTACTTCCCCAAAGGTACGGCAAGTGTTCGGAGCCACAGGGGAAATTTTTGCTTGCATTCTAATAAGGAATAGCAATACAGAGCGATGTTAAACATTCAGATCACTAATTCCTAGCTAAGAATGAAGTGCAACCCTATTACCAGACAGTATAATACCCCTCAGACATAGAAGAGCAGAAAGAGAGAAATGGATTGTCTGGCCATTTTCCCCCAGCCAACAGGCAGCAATCAGAAAGCAGCCTGCTAATTGCAAACTGCGTCAATGCTTTCACTTTCCAGGAGACACAGGGAGAGAAATTTCTTTGTTTCCGTTTCATTATAGCAACACAGTTTTAAAAATAACCAGTTTGTTTAATTTAAATGAATGTGTCATATAGATTGGGTTGACCAATTTTGTGTTGAAGACTATTTTTTTAATGCTGTTCTGTTTGTTAATTTGCTGCTATCCATAGAAAAGCAACCCACTGGCAACCGTCTCGTGAACTTCAACACGTTCCCTCTTCACTATGCTTTAATCCTGAGCTGCAGGGAGTGCCACCAGAAGGAAGTGCATTCACACCTTGCCTTTCCTGCTATTTTTGCTAATGAGACTGTCTTTCTGATCTGAAATCCACACCTCCTTTTTGCTGGATGTCACGGCCACTCCGCTTGTCACATTCAGGATTTCTATGATGCTCACCTCAGATGTAGGGTACTGCAGTGAGTAACACTGGTGTTTGGAAGCAAAGAGTGTACTTCTGGCTTCTTGTCAGTGATAGAGACCCACTTTGTGGGACAGGGCTGTGGTTTCATGAGATGAAGGATTCTGGGTCAATACCAACATAAGGTATTCCCATGCTCTATCTCTTCAGCTGTTCACCCCTACCCCTGGACTGTAGTGCAGCACTTCTCAAGCTGTGCTCAAACAGCTGCTTATGCAAGTGTGTAACTTGCTCAGGTTGGGGAATTAAGACATCCTCCTAAAAGCTGGCTGAGTTATTTTTAAGATGGTTCAGCTCCTCAACCCAGTTTAGGGTTGGCTGCAGTAACAAACGGCATGCACAAGTAGGGCTTGGGAATAGGTTGAATGGTGTGGCCAAAAACATCATAAAAGTCAACAGAGATGCTGAAAACTGCCTCTCAGAGGTGCAGTCATAAATTGAAGAGCAGTATCTGGAGGGGTGTAACACTGCCCTCCAAAAACCTTATAGCCAAGGTAACGAAAAGCAATAAAAAGAAAAGGAAGATGGCCGTCATGCTATGGAAGTATTTTGAGCCACAGCAAAATATGAACACCACCTGAATATAAGAAACATGCACACTTCCAGTCATCTGAAAATTCAAATTCAAGTGAGAAACAACACTGAACTCCAGATATCACCTACAAGATTCTTACTACCATTTAAAAACATTACAAATATGTTGGCTGAGACCAGAATTGTCTATGGTGATCATCCAGAAGCTGATCATGGGCATAACAAATCACTGCATTTGACTCAGTAATTTCCCTACTGGGAGGAACCCTTTAAAAGAAACGCATTTATGAAACCAATATTCATCTTTCAGAAGACATCAGTTTTTTTTAAAAATACTCAAAATTATGACTGTCTTGCCACTTCTTGCTTGACCTGTTCCACAACCCCCCCAACCACATTCCATTTCTACAGTGAATCCAGCTATTGAGTTTTTAGTCATCTGATCTCACTATAGTTCAGCTCAAAGCCACCCAAACCCATGCAGTTGTATATTTTCTACTAATTCTAACACACATTCTAAAACATCAGTTTGAGATCTGATATTACCAGTCCATGTAATGCACAGGGGTTTTCTGGTGCAAAAAGTTTGTAAAATGAGCTGGTATTCTTTTTAGTGTAGCAATCGTTCCGGTTTTTTTCCATCTTTTCATTGATGTGCCGCAAGGAAAACACACACATGGCAGATTTTAGAGAGCCATTATCTTTGTTTACTTTGCTGAAGAGTGCAAGAAGAACTTTGTCATCTGAGAGAGCATCTGTAGTTTGCTGAGCCATGCTCTTAGCCAGCTCTTCTCCTGGGGTAGAGACGTAAGCAGAATGACAGTGGTCATATGCACCATCATCATCTTTGCAACCCAAGTCCATTTCAAAGTAGGAATAATAATGGGCATCATCTTTGCACAGACGCGCAATCAGTGTGCGGTTACTGATGGGCTGTTTCTCTTGCTGATTAAAAATAAAATAAACATAATTTTTATCCTCAAAGACTGCCACAAATTGTTGTGTGCTTGACAAGTGATAAGCTGACTTAACAGCTGCTGAGTCTGTATACATTTCAAAAATGTCTTTTCCATCCCTTTCATAGAGCTGCCGAGTGCTGATTATTATCCCATTGTCATTTGGTCCATTCCCTTTCCCAACAAACAGCACTCGGTCGTTATTCAAGGAAGTGATCAAGCCCACAGTTGATACATTCTCATCATTGCTTGCCACGAAGGACTTTTCTCCGCTACTGTCTATGTAATACTTCTCAATGCTAATGTCTTCTAGATCTCTGATGGCACAGATTCCCTTGAAAAGGCTTCCACACACCACAATTGTTTTATCCACCTTGTTCAGCAACAGTAATTTGTTATAATTGTCAGTCAGTACTGCCTCTTTACATTGATTTTCATCAATGGGAGGTGTGCACTTTTTGTTGTCCTTTCTTGGACCTGTTTCTACAGACTTCATTAGCTCCAGGTTTTCTCTAAGCTGATACAGAGCATTTACCACTCCCAGATAGATTATCCCAGTGTCATTATCCACTGTTAGGTGGTTCAGCTCTGTAGCACTCTGAAAAAACTTCAGTTCCTCATTTCTGGATAAGGTGATGCAAAAACAGCTCAAAATGCCCAGTGCCCAGATCCATAAAGCCATTTCTATGCAATACCTAAAAGGGAAAGAAAATAAGAACATGAGACATACTGAAAAATAAAATCTACACAAAATTCAGCAACATGAAGGGTTTTTTCTTTCATGATTTCAGACACAAATACACTTATCCTTATGCATGTGTAGACATCATGAAGATCACGGAAAGCCTCAAATCCTGTTAATTGCCTAGCAATTTAATATGTTGGGGAAGAATTAAACAAGGTCATATGTCTAATTGATTATCATATAACCAGTTAGTTAAGCAATTCTGGGCTAAAGCACAATGAGAACAACAGGCAATTCAAAACAACGTAGAGTGCCAAGAAGTGGTAGTGCTTCTCCAGATAGTTTCATACTGTGTGAATTATTTATGGTACAGGTTTTAAAAATAAGCTGGAGGATCCCAGTGTTTCAGGTGGCTCCTCCTTAATAGAAGGGGAGAATTTACATGAAAGTGTTTGAGCCATTTGGTGTTGCAGGACTTTCCTCAGAAAAGAAAAAACCCGTCCATTGACTACTAAGTGTGGATCTGGCTGCTGAGGCTCCTCCAGAAGGTGTTACACTAATCCTTCATCAATGTAAAGAGGGAAACAGTAGACCCCTTAATGTGCAACATTGCCTTTGACTGCTGGTATGAATTACAGTCCAACAGTTGAGTCACTCACTCGAGCACTGCAACTTAATAGTTTCAAATCTGACTTAAGAACATCACTTAAGAGTTTTATGGGCTTAAGATTCTGTTTCTGGGGTTTTTTTTTCCAGAATTTTTTACTTCCCAAGCAGATCATCTGGCTTTTGGAATTAGACAAAAGACCTTCTGAAACTTCTAGGAGGGGCTCTAATTTTAACCTGAGGAGTTAAATGAGGAGGCAAGTCCCAACTGGGTTCCTAAGCACAAAACATTTTGTCAATGCTTTCAGCAAATGTTTAGTTCTGAGAGCATAAAACAGAAGGTGGCATGCTTGGACACACTGACGTTAGGCGGAAAAGATAAATACTGTTTGGAGGAAGTACTGAAAAATGAACATGATCCACCGTATTTCAAAGTTAGCCATCTGACTCCATAGTCTGATGAGGAAAGAACCTGTAAACTTACAGGGAATCTCAAATTAAATCTGAAAATATCTGGAACTGAATAGAAAAGAAAAAAATAAAAAAACAGAAAAGACAAGAGAAACACTTAACAAAGTAATCTAACAGACGAAAGCCTTGTAGGAGGAAGAAAATATCATAGAATGCCAAAACGAGGAACTGAAAAAACAAAAGAAAAACAATAAAAATTAAAATAATAAAGGAACCATGCTCCTGCGTCAGATATAACTTCTGTTTTGGCAGCAGCAATAGGCCCTGATGTGAGAAGGGATGTGACAGAGAATTGCCCGAATCATCATTTATACTGGGTAACTAACGCTAAACGTCAACAGCCGGGCTGCAAAAGTTTGAGCAGGGAGGGAAGGACTCTTGTTGTGAGCACAAGCCATCTGCCAGCTCCCCAAACCACCCCGGCATCGCCAGTAATGCCGAAAGACAACTCCTGCCCTCCAGCATTGACTGCCTTTTGCTCCTCTATGGAGCAAATGCATGTGCAATGGTCAGAACAGCTTTTCTAAAAGCAGAGTGATTCTAACTTCTGAAAAACCAAAAACCTACTAAATCTAACTCAGAGTAATAACGAAGGCAAAATAAAAGGCTAACTTCAGTCTTGTTTTGCTAAAGCTCTTATCATGTACCAAACTGAGTAGCTAACTGTAAAATGAGGTCAAAGAAGAGACAGTACATTACTGACAGCACAAGCCTGGCTTCTAATGATAGGCTGACCTCATATGACAGTGACCAAGAAAAGGCTAAGAATTATAACCCATTCTTCAGACACACAGACTTCAGCACATGCCTTGCACTGTAATGAAGTGTTGGACCTCTCTATAACAACCTTAGACCCGCTCTAAGGAACCCAGAAGAATTCTGATATTATTTGTCAGAAACTCCTCTTTTCTTCCTGCTCCCAAGGACCTCAATTTTCTAAACAAGCTTTGATCCCAGCCTGCAACTCTGTTGCTAAATGGTATGCCTTAATGCATGTTATCTAGTTTCAAATATTTTCCCTTACAGTTATCTGCAGTGAAATAGAAAAACAGGTTGACATACCACTGCAATGTTGTTTCGTAAAAGTTTTATCATTCTACTACCTATTGCACAAGGATCAAACGCCAAAGAATTCAGAGATCTTGTTCCTGTTTTCCCACAAGGTAATTACTGTTAGATTATTATCATCTCGGCTCTCAGTCAAAAATAACGTCATAAATAGCTATACTTATAAAATATGCCTCAAATGAACGGAGAATAATTCCTTGTACCTTCATTTCTGTACTTGGTTCACCTCCATGTCCATTTACTTCAGTGGATTAATAAAATATTTTGTCCATTTGTGGCACCCAGCTTAATAACACAGAGGCTGTACTTGCAATACACCTGCCTTCATCCCACGGGCAGAAGGAAGAGTCTTGCTGGTTCATGCCAGAGCCAGGATTTAAGGAAAAGTACATTTTGCACCTCTAAACCAGACTCCAACAGCAGTAATTCCTCTCCCTGTACAAAAATGGGTAATGCTTCCTCCCTGCTATTTGCTGCCTTGTTTACTTATCAAATTTGTTACTTAACTTGTTCAGAACTACATGCATTCTCCATTAATTTTGCCTTTTTTTTTTGGTATTTACTCTCTGCCACCTGAGTCTCATGCCAAACACTGTTGGATTATCTCAGACCTCCATGCAATGTTCTCTGTCCCTACTGCATTCATTTCCCTCCCCTCTCCTCAAAGCAAACAGTACACAAAAATTAAATATGCTATGGAAAAGATCCAGAACTAAATTCCCATGCACTTCTCAAATACCAGGCTTAAGGAAAGAGAAAAGCAAACAAAATGAGATGCACTACAACCACAGCTCTGTCTCACCTGAGCTTAACTGAATCGGGAAGTAGCAGCTGGCGGAATCCTGCTATGACCAGGTGATGTGGTGGGACCTACAGGGCTGCTATTAACACAGATGCCCTGCTGAGTTAGGTGCTATGGAAATGTATCAAGGAACAGTTTCCCGCTGTGAAAAACTTCTGTTTTAAATGAACAAGGCACGGAAACACAAGAGAAAATTAGTAAGAAGCCCAGGCTGGAGCATGGAATTTGAGATTTGCAGCACGGCAAATGTATTTCCAATGGCTTAATCACATACTTTAATTACACATGGGCCTGTGGGGCTTACTCAAAGTCATGCCCTGGTACTGAGAGCTGACATAACACCCTCTGACTTTAGTTTGCGCTTAGTTTTAAGCCCTTGTCAGACTCAGGATAAAAGAAGCCCAACAGAGCAGCTGATCACATAATTTTTTTTCTTTCTCAAAGTCTTGCCTCCATCCTGCCTCTTGCTCCTTGCCCCCCTGCAATATCATTAGAATCATCTTTATCACTCTCCCATCAAGATTACCTCAATTTCCTTTTCGGATTCTTCCCTTTTTCATCATTGATTTCCCTACCCACTCCCCCCATCTCAAAACATACTCCTGATTCGTTTACCTTACAGACAACCAAACGTGATTTCGATGAGTATCCGAGAAGGATGGCAGTAATAATAAACACACACCCAAAGCAGAAAAAAATTATTACAAAAAGGTGTGTGTTAATTAAAAGGAAAATGTGGATATCACACAGCCTCTCCCCAGTCTCTCAGAGACTCTACAGGTGACAAGGAAAGTGGGATGGCAGCAACCGAGCACTTTAAAAGAAACCCGCCAAAAAAAAGCATCTTGCGGCTCACCAGAAATATGAAACTCTAGAATTTAAGTGCAGGAAAGGCAGAGCACCCAGGAGAACACTCCCTACAGGGGAACTGCCATGAGGTGACACCGTGTTGGAATGACACAGCCACCACAGCTCTGCCCTGCTGCTAGATCAATTTTAATTTAAGTGCCCATACCTTGATGTCTTTCTACTCATGCAAGACCAATAACCTTAACTAACAGTCAATTCTTCAAAAGGCATGCAGAAAAAAAGAGCATCTATAATCTACAAGCACAAAGTGAGTTTCAAATTGACTTCACGCTATTATAAATACCCTTAAGAATTAGCATGAGCAACATACTGACATGGATGTGGCAGGTGTTTTCCTCCTTCACTGCACAATCCTCTGCTGTACCTGTATACGGGAACCTTCAACTTTTCAGCCATCCTCAGACACTTTTCTTTAGCCTTCAATGTGACTTTAGCTTTATGTTACTTAATTTCTTACATTCATTTCAGATGAAGTGAAAGAACAGGACAAGAGGAAAGGGCCTCCAGTTGCTCCAGGGCAGGTTTAGGTTGGACATTAGGAAACATTTTTTCACCAAAAGGGTTGTCAAGCACTGGAACGGGCTGCCCAGGGAAGTGGGTGAGTCCCCACCCCTAGAGGCATTTAAAAGATGGGTGGATGAGGTGCTTAGGGACATGGTTTAGTGGTGGGATGGCAGGGTTAGGTTAACGGTTGGACTTGATGATCTTAAAGGTCTTTTCCAACCTAAACAATGCAATGATTCTATATTATGATTCTAATACTAAATTTTGCCTGAACTCGGAGTAACTGAGAACTAAAATGAGTGCTATTCCCAAAAATGATGGACAAGAAAGTCTTCAGCAAAGGAATAATCTCACCAGTTTAGCTTCTGTGGTGTTTTTGCAGAGTTGTTCTTCACTAACCATATACATATAGTGAATTAAGCTCTGTTAGGTCATCTCAGCCAGCCAAAGTTTTGTCACTTGAAATTCTGGGTCTAGAGAAAAACGTTTCTGCAAGAAGAGGCAGCTACTGATCTGCTTTAACAGTATGGGACGCAGAGAACTGCGGTTCTCCTTGCAAACTTTCCCCTAATCAGAGAGACCCCAAAAGATCCAAAAGACCCTAAAACTGGAAAAAAAATGGTAAAAAGTCTATAAGTTGCAATATAAAAAAGGTAAAAATCCAAAGAACACACCCAAATGGTGTAGATATTTGGGGAAAGATGAAAGGAAAGAAATTTCTCTTCTCCCTCGTTTTGAGTAAACTTTGCTTTTAGCTTCAGATAAGTTTTCCACAAGTCAAAAAGAATTCAGCTTTCATTTTTAAGCTCAAAGGAATTCAGAACCGAAATGGGAGAATGCATGAGGCAGGGGATGAGCAGATTTTCAGTTTGGATTTCAAAGCTTCTACTTCTGTGAGAACTGTAAGTAAACAAGAGCACTCTCCTCCCCAGCTACAGTTTTTATTACTATTTCCTAAAACCAATGAATGATGAAGCTAGCTGGTTCAGGTAAGGCATCACCTGGAAAAACATTCTGCATGATTCAAACCCATTCCCTAAGAGCACGGCAACATGCTGGAAAGGCTTTGGAGAGAGAAGAACGACTTTTGTAGACTGTGGCATAGGTCCAAAATTGGCTTAGTGGAACCACTGAGAATAGTGATCACTGTGATGGGTGTCCATCCCTTTAGTCGTGACCATGGGTCAGTGAGCTGCAGGAGGTCACTTTGTGGAGAATGAAAAACCAATATCCATTTCATTAGAAGTTGTGATAGCCTGTAATAACCAAACACAAAAGGAGTGATTTTCCTTCTCTTTTACTGCTCCTCAAAACAAAATTTGCTATGATAAAGGGTGTCTTCATATGGGACAAACCATCCATCCCATCTGCTCAAACTGGAAAAGTGGCAAAAAATAGACAAATACTTATAATACAGATTCTAGTCTTGATGTAGAAGACAAAGGTTTTGCTTGCTTTCACAAGGCAAATTCTCAATTTTTTGGACTAATTTTCAAGTTTCTTTTTTATATGGGTAATAGTTATATTGATATGGATCTCCTTTTACAAGGACTGGTTGGAAATTACGGATTTGCCAAGGAAATAATGAATGTTATGCCTTCAGTCCCTGTGTGTTCTGCAGGTGTTTTTCTGCAATCCCTAGGTAAAAAAAATGGAAGACACATGGAATCAGAACCTCAGGTTACTGAAACCCAGGGCTCCCTATACCATAGTTTCATCTGGCAAGAATGAGCTGTGGTGGGTTGACCCTGGCTGGCTGAACACCAGGTGCCCACCAAAGCCACTTTATCACTATCCCCTCCTCAACACCCCCTCCTCCACTGGAAAGGGGGAGAAAAATACAATGAAAGGCTCATGGGTCGAGATAAGGACAGGGAGAGACCACTCACCAAATACCATCATGGGCAAAACAGACTTGACTCAGGGAAATTAATTTAATTTATTGCCAATTCAATCAGAGTAGGATAATAAGAAATAAAACCAAATCCTTAAACACCTTCTCCCCACCCTCCCTTCTTCCCCCGCTCAACTTCACTCCCGAATTCTCTACCTCCTCTCCCCCAAGGGGCGGGGGTCAGTTCATCCCACGCTGTCTCTGCTGCTCCTTCCTCCCCAGGGGAGGGCTCCTCACACCTGCCCCTGCTCCACCGCTGCAGTTCTTCACAAACTGCTCCAGCGTGGGTCCTTCCTTCCCATGGGGTGCAGTCCCTCAGGAGCAGACGGCTCCAGCGTGGGTCCCCTGCAGGGTCAGCAGCCCTGCCAGCAAACCTGCTCCAGCCTGGGCTCCTCTCTGCATGGGGCCACAGGTCCTGCCAGGAGTCTGCTCCAGTGTGGGCTTCCCACGGGGTCACAGCCTCCTTCGGGCACCCCCCTGCTCTGGCATGGGTTCCTCCCCGGGCTGCAGGTGGAGATCTGCTCCCCCGTGGGCCTCCCTGGGCTGCAGGGGCACAGCCTGCCCCACCAGGGCTGCCCCAGGGGCTGCAGGGGAATCTCTGCTCCAGCGCCTGGAGCCCCTCCTGCTGCACTGGCCTGGGGGCCTGCAGGGCTGCTCCTCTCGCATCGTCTCACTCCTCTCTCTGCTGCTGCTCTGCAGCAGTTTCTTCCCCTTCTTAAATACACTATCATAGAGGTGCTACCACCATTACTGATGGGCTCAGTCTTGGCCAGCAGCGGGTCCATTTTGGAGCTGGCTGGCATTGACTCTATCAGACATGGGGGAAGCTTCTAGCAGCTTCTCACAGAAGCCACCCCTGTAGCCCCCCTGCTACCAAACCCTTGCTACGCAAACCCAATACACTTACACCGTGGTTTCTTCTGGCAAGAACGAGCTGTACTCCAGGGCCCGAAGAGGAATAAATCTCTCTCTCGAGCCTGCAGCATCAGCAGAGGCCAGCGGTAGCTGGGAGAGGACAGCATGCACTGGACGGATCCCCCAGGAAAGGAGCGCGGGCAAGAAGATCCTTACATCACTCTGGAGACTCTCATCTTTCAGAAGATCTGAGGTATCAGCAGCAAAAAGAGCTCAGATAACTCACTCCCTGAAAGAGTCCATTAACCTGAGGGGACACCAAGGCATCCCACGGCCTGGTTAGCTGAGAGCTTAAGGGCAAAGGGATGCATCTGAAAGAATGAAGCAGTGTTGCATGAACAAGGCCACCCAAAGAGAATTTTAAGGACTTTTCTTGAGCTTTACTTACAAGGTCATCCCCATCAATGACCACGAGGCATTTACCAAAGATCACCAAACCTTCCTTGTGTCTCACAATCTCCAAGGGGGTAGGGAGGGGATTAAACGGGGGATCTCATCCAGCTCCAGCATCTCAGGCAACTACAGTAAAACAGTATGGCCACATACAAATGGGCCAGCAACCCAAACAGAAATGTGTTCCTGTCCCAACATGGGAAAGGTTTCTTTAGGCATTGCAACTGAATTAACAGCGGAGGAGCACAACTGCTTTTCACAGTAGGTCCTGTATCCACCAGCATCCCAGCATCTCCACGCCAAGGACTCTCATGAACTGGTGCAAAATTGGCAGGGTTGACTCAAAAGTTTAAGTGAGGCAAACAGCTAGCAAATTCAGAGTTCACATTAATAATTATGTCATTAGCTTCAAGCTAAATTAATAACACTATTAGTAGTCTGAATCAAAACCTTTCATCCGTGCACACCTGAACTCTAAAGTATTTAATATTCTGATCCAGATCCAAATTCAGAGCAAGAGGGAGCAATGTGAGTCTTAATTTTTCAACTAGGAGTCGCTCAAAAGAGCATTAACAACAGGTAATGAGACTCAGAAAATGCACACTTATGTATTTTGCGATTGCACTCAAGAATTTCCAATAATGTGCTGTCTCTGCAACGTCAGCAGGTAAACAAAAAAGAAGAGTAGCGCTTTGCAGATTTATATGTGCTCTTAGAAGCAGAGCCATGCTACACAAAGCTGAACTCTAATGAATTCCCTGGTTTATTACAGCCAGACCTGCCAGTGTTTTGATTTTGAAAATCTATTATACCACAGATTCTGCCATAGTCCAAGGGTGGGTTTTTTGCTGCTCTTAGGAATCAAAACAAAAATTCCCTTAAGTGAAAGTATCTTCAAGAGTTCACAGTGCCAAGTAGCTTCAAAAAAAGTTTATAAAAATAGCTGCTGTGGAAAGACCTCATTAGGTAGTATTAGCTACCAGCACTTACGGAGTATAAACCAGTCTGAGACACAGGTAGCTTATGCCAGAAAGGGCTCTTCAAATCCTGATTTTTATTATTGTAGTTTTTATTATGAAGACAAGCGTTCATACTATCACCTCAAATAAGAGGGTTGCATACGCAATCCAGCCCCATGGATGCAGGCAGGAGCACATGCAGGGAAGAGAAACGTGGCATGAGAAGGCCTGCGTTCCTGCCCTCCTGGACCACACCTCCCTTTCCATTTGGGCTTCTACATTCATCCCTCCATCTTTTTCGCGTTCTCTCAGTAGAAATGAAGCACCCATTTTAATGAGGCCTCTCTTTCTCAGTGTTACAAAGATGCAGTTGATCTGCAAGAAAAGCAGGCGAGTGACGTGTTTAACAGCAAGCAGCTGACTCGGCAGGAATCTGCACCCACAGAATCCCCTCTTTGACCCACTTCATGGTTTTGTTAACCACGAGGTCTCCCAACTAACAAAAATTTAGGTTTTTTTTTTTTTTTTTTCCCCAAACCTCACTGAACACTAAACCCAGTGATGCCATATGGACCAACACCCAGCCGCACCAGTCTGCAGGAGGCACTGGACCACAGGCCCCTCCAGACACTCCTGAAGTCACTCAGAGACACTTTTACACTCCCTGATCCTGCAAATGGCCAAATCTAACTTGGCCCTAAGTGTAAATACCCACCACAGCGCCCGAGCCGCCCAAGCTTTCGGGGGGGTGGCTCCCTGCAGCAGCCACCATGCAAGGTGGCCACAGCAGCCCAGCAGAAGCTGGGGACCGCCCCATGCCCCTCCGCCAGCTCTGGGCACGCCCTGGGTTATTTTACCCCTTCTGCAACTTGGGAAAACTTCTTTGTTTTCTTTTATTGGAGGGACCAGCAGAAAATGAGAGACAGCCTGGAGCACAGGAAGGAAAACCCAGGGAGTTAGGATAGCTTTAATTTGCTGGCTTTCCCTGCACTAATAAGGGTATTACAGCACAGGGAAAAAAATGCATTTATACTGATAGTAAAAGGACTCTGTGTCACCAGCTCCACACTACAACAACGAATTGCTTGTTTTCAGTGCTAAGGTCATCTTCAAGGACTGGTTTTGGACTTCCCCTGGAAGAAACAAGAAAGGAGGCGGATTTTTTTCCAGTGTGGGGGAATCTGAGCATGACCACGTGGCAACAAACACAAACTATTCAGTCTCCTTCCTTGCCAAAACCAGTTCTTCCTCATAATTAACCATTAATCACACACACACAAAATAATCAAATCAAAAGGATGACATGTCCAGCATGTGTGAAGCTTTCCGTTCCCTACAGATTGCACAAACGAGACTCAAGAGGTTGCAGACAGGCAATCCATCTCACCCTCCTCCTCCTTGAAACAGAAGCACCAAACCACGCTCTGGATGTCCAAGGCAGCCGCAGCCTCTTGTGGAGACACCAGCCGGCTTTGGCGGCAGCCCGAACCTGCACAGAGCCCTTGCTGACTTGAGCTGGAGAGAGCTGGAAGCAGCCAGGGGGTTTCCTCACTGCGATACGGCTGCACAGGATGGCACACAGACTTTCAAAGCTAAGCAGCATTTTGGCACGAGGCAGAGCTATAATTTTTTTCTTCCTGTTACATTATAATGTTATAGGACTTCACAGATAAATCATGCATAAGCTGCAATATAAGGCTGTATGAAATTTATCCCGTAAGTCAGTGGGATAAATCAATTTTAATCCATAGATCAATGAAACACAAATATGGCAAGTAACTCATAAAGCCCCGTGCAACCAAATCCTTTCCCTCTAATTCTACCTCTCACTTGGTGGTGTTTACTGTGTGATTCCTGGTCTCATCCTCGTGCTGTCTTATTCTTCCGTTTCTCCTGATTTGGTTTTCCCATTTGGGTTTAACAGATTCCTGCATTCTTCATTTTAATGTAGATATCTGGCTGTGCCAGCTATCTATCCAGAACTTCTGAGAAGTGGAACAGAAGCTCTATGAAAATGGGAAACTGTCAACCGCACTAAACGGAGTACTAGGATATATATTGTATTGAGGCAGCTGATAATGCAAGCCACAAAGAGAGAGAAGCAGAGGAGGGTGGGGAAAATTCTTGAAACGGAAAGTTTATTGAATGTCAGGAGCCAAGAAACACATAGCTGAGGAATGGAGAATTTTCCTGGCTTTTGCTGCTGATAAATCGCAGGGGTTTGCCTGGTTTGTCTTTCTTGAAATTCTTTAAACTTTCATTTGGACCATTTGTATGTCCATGGTGGTGTTGCTCATTTTGATTGCTCTGAGATTAAAGTGTTCTTTTTTTTCTTTTTTCTCTCTCCGCCCTTCAAATTAATGTTCATGACAGTTTATAAAAAGCCCTTTTATTTTTCCTCCCTTACACATCTTTTCACAGCTCCTCCTCCCCCCAGCTTCTTCTTTTCTTTTCTTCTCAGGCACAGCCTCCAAGTTTTCCTCTCCTATGGCTGCTGTTACTACAGCTTGAATACTCTTGTGGAAAGTCACTGATGACAAGGCAGAAGGCAGAAGGAAAAAAGAAAGGGAGAAAAAAAAGAACAAGAACCTCATGTGATTTTCAGACCTTGATGGGGAGCTCAGACATACTCACTACCTCATTGACTTCCTATCTCTTTTCAAACCTTATCTGGAAACAGCTCTTTTGTTTCTTGACTGCTTTTTCCTCCTCTTTTGTTTCCTCCTGCTTTTTCAGAAGAAAGAAAAATACAGCGAGACATACTTAACTTCATGACACCTGCTGATTTTACATGCTCAGTGCTCACCCCAGCTTGAGGAGGAGGGAGTGTAGGCACAGAAGAGACGGTGCCGGGTGAGCTGGCGTCCTGCCACAGGGAGCCAAGAAGAGGCAATGGTAGGTACGGTACGTGATGCAGGTGAAGCAGCACAGCAGAAACAACAAACCGGGGGTCTGCTTCTGCTCATGGGCAGGTAACTCCTGCAGCTGAGAAGGGAGCCAGGAGAAGATGGGGAGACACGTGACGACACGGCAGAAACAGCTTGGTGAAACAGAAGAGAAGCATAGCAAGAAAGGGCACGTGGTAAATATTTGGAGAGGCTTTTAAGGTAGTGGGGAGATGAGTGAAATAGAATCCACAAGAAAGAGGGCTTGCAGGAAATTGAACGTGCTAAAATAAATACCATGCACAGTATAAAGGGTTAAGCACTGGAGATGCAAACAATATAGAACAGGCTGTGTGTTACCAAGCCACATTTGATTGCACTTATTCATTTATCCATTGTGGCTTTTGGCTGCCGCAGGCGAGAAAAGACAAAACAGAATTGCAGCTTTTTGACTTCTGTTTACCTTTTCCTGTTTGTTTTTTGGGTTTTTGGTGGGGTTTTTTTTGTTTTTTAATAAACACGTGAGGCTCATCTAAATGAATGGAGTGTCCCTGGCTCTAACAGAGCAGCCCTGGCTTGCGCCAATCCAATCTGCCTGGACAGACACTGTGTGCACTTCTATGTTTCTATTCATTATATTTCACTCCAAATTTATATAGCCAGTTAACCAGTAATTTGCACGGACCTGACAGCAACATCTACCTGTGCCTGTCTATGTAAGGGCCTGCCAGCAAAAGCATTATAAAATCCCCTTTTTATGGATGCATAACACAATCATAAAATGTGTTTTCCTAGCTTCAGAACTGTCCAACACAATTTAATCTCCAGGAGCACTTTATTTCAAAAAAGGAGCATGATACAATGTGTGATGAAAATATATTACCAGCCATTTCACGCCAGCCCCTGCCTAACCCCTCCAAAACAGAGGTCCTGCCTTTAAAATTACAAGTCTTCATCTACACTGAACACAACTCTGCAATCTGTGCAGAGCAGCTCTAACACATGGGGCAGATGTGAATAAACCCAGCCAGTTTGTGTAGGTGGGCTCAGGACCCACTCCAGCTGAACCTGCCAACCAGGCCAGGAACCGTCTCTGGCCTGCACTGAGGGCTCTAATGGGATTTGGATGATGCATAAACTTGCATAAATCATAGAATGGTTTGGGTTGGAAGGGTCCTTCCAAGACCATCTAGTCCAACCCCCCTGCCATGGGCAGGGACACCTTCCACTAGACCAGGTTGCTCAAAGCCCCATCCAACCTGACACTGAACATTTCCAATGACGGGGCAGCCACAACTTCTCTGGGTAACCTGTTCCAGTGTCTTACCACCCTCATCGTAAAGAATGTCTCCCTTATGTCTAATCTAAACCTACCCTCTTTCAGTTTAAAACCACCGCCCCTTGTCCTGGTCACTACAGACCCTGGTAAAAAGCCCCTCTCTATCTTTCTTATAAGCCCCCTTTAAATATTGAACAGGGACGCCCTATACAGGGTGCAATTTTTACTTGAAAATGCTGTTTGGTAAGTGCACATGTATGTATGATCTTTTCCTTTCTGCCCTGAAAAAAACCATAGGTCTAAGTCCCAGAGTTTGTCCCTATAATTACTGGTCCCAGATTTACAATTTTCTCCTGTATCCTCAAAGGCTTTCAAGAACCACAAGTCATGCTCCTAAAGATCAGAGGTTGCAATTTGAGATACATGGAAGTAAATAGTGACAGACAAGCAGACCAGCCCTTCCATTGCTACCAATAACAACCCATGGTTTGGGGGATTTATTTATCTGCCTGCTGATTTTGCAATGAAATGGTTCCCAAATTGTATTTTAACCTAAACAACTGCAAGACTCAGAAATGTATTTTTAAAGAAAAAAAAAGGGGATGGGCGGGACTGTTTGTGCTGTAAATAAAGCATCTGGTTTTGGTTTCCTAAGACTCAGTGTTGACTCTTCCTAAAAGCTGGTAACTCTAAACCCTCTCTGTCCTTGATTGATGACCTGGGCTACCCATGCCCAAATAAAGGAGCGGCATTTTTCACGCTTCTGGCAGCACAGTGTGTCTTTAACCTACTGCTTAAATAAGTGCTGCCAAGGCATCCCTATGAAAAAACACGCAAGAAAAGATGCAAACCCACGAGTAAAGCCATGCAAACTCTTACTACTTTCTTACCAGAGGAGCTGCAGGACAAGCTGGGCACAGCATTTGCCTTGCACACAGTCCTGCCTATGGAGACCCCATTTCATTTTGATGTTTGAATAACTGCAAAAGTATGCCCTGTGAAACAGCCAGTGCTAACAAATGGAAAAGAGGTCTCCACCAAAACTACTGGTTTCCCACAGACCTGATGTAAAAAGCCAAGTATGGCCACGGTGACAAGACTGAGGCCACCTGCTACCCCTGCTGCTGCAGGGTATGGCTGAATTCTGGTTGTAAGGAGATGAGTTTATTCCGTGTGTTTGTAGCAGGATGGAGGGACCTCTGCGAGACTGCTGGGCAGCTGGTGGGAACATTTTTCTTCTCACTGGTGAGCACATTTGGACACATGAGTTAGTACAGGCAGTAAGGGCCAGCTACACTATACGAGGCGAATAGAGAGCAGTGTAAATCCTCCTCCTTGCATGACCAGTTTCATCCCACAACCCTAATTATTCACGCAGCCTGCAAAGGCTTCTGTTGAGCAGCTTTTGTCATGCATTTTCTGAGTTCTTAGGCTAAATGTTTCTTTTATGGCACCCACTGATGTGGCTAAAAGGTCTAATCCGAGTATATTTTACAATGTTTGCTTTGTAACTGGGGCACTTCAGTATATATATATTTCAAACTTGAATTTACAGCAGTCGCTCAATGTATTTAGAAATTTTGTACAGTAGATAAACTCTAAATTCAAACACAGCCTGCACGCCTTCTAACAGAGAATATATATCCAGGGAAGTCTTCAAACATGATCACCATGCATAAACACTTTTCTTTAACTGTCTGAAAGCAAATAAGATAAAAACTTATAGGGCTACATTAAGACATAAAGTTTATAGCACTGATGTGCATGGATAATAGGAAATACGCCTCAAAGCATGATGTCACTGAAAACAGAACTTGCATTCCCCTGCAAACAACTGAAGGACAGTCAGGATTAGTTTTTAGTATATACATTCCGAAGCATTTATTTGGATAGTCTTACATCCAAGTAACCAGAATGCATAGCTCGGTTGATTCAGGACCAATTCTGATTTTACGTATGGTGCGTGAGGAAAGAACAAACTGTTACTGCAATAGCTGAAGACTGTGAGTTTTTGTTCAGGCTGCGTATCTCATGAGCCAAGTCCTTCTATAGACTCAAGTAAAAAGGAACAATTTTATGGGCTAGTTTACCCTGTAAAATATTCCCCCTAATCCTTGTAAAAATATGCTTCATGCTAATCCTTCTGCCTGAAAGGATTTTTGCAGACAACTTTGAACATTTCTATCACATTTTATTAGCTTTAAGCTGATCTAATTTCTCTAATTTTCATGAGGTTTATTAGGATTTGTCTAGATATGAGATTTGTATAGTTGATCTGGTTTTATAGAAAACCCCCAGACTGGTATATTTTAATTTCCTAAGCAGACACCTGTCTTCATCTGCATCTTGTAAAGTACTAAGTACCTTCTTGGCCCTTAATTAGTTAGGAGCAATGACCTACACATCAGGTAGTAATAGCATCCAATTAGTGGAAATGTAAGATGCTTGCAAAGTATTATCAGTCACATCATAGTAGAGAGATATTTGCCTGTCCATGCTGCATGCCCTGGATGTGATGTACCAGCAATCTGTAGCTATGACAGAGTGCTAGCACAAGACTAAAAATTGCTATGCCTTGGCCTGGTCTTTTCAATGTGAATTTCTGAAGACATTCAGATGCTAGTATTTTGTGCCTTTATGACTGCCATCAGAAACATCGTATCTCCAAGATTTAAATATGCCTACCATAGACCTCATGACAGCAAGGTAACCATGGAGGTTTGTTAAACATGTGAGGCTAGGACCTGCTGGGCACAGGAAGGCTTTGAAGCATTGGAAACTCCCCTGGACAAAAATTTGCCCTTCCATAATAAAGCTGGAAACCAGTCCCAGAGGCCAGAAATCCCGTTTCCACACTTGGAAATCACAGTATGACTGAGTTCTCAACAAGAGACAAATTTCTGAAAGGTTTTTGCTGCAACTCTACAGAGCCTATGGAGTCACATGAGAGGAAGCTTTACTCCGAGACATAAATAACTTGTATATCCTACAATGCTTTGCAAATGATTTTGTTAATACAATCTACCATCAAATAACTATGCATCATCTCCCACAGAAAACAGCAGGAGTTGCACATGTGTATGTGAGCACAGATTTCTCTCAATAGCTTTCTATAGGACTTATAGGATGGCATAAAGAAAAGCCAGTAGGAGACTCAAACTTACTATTCTCCATTTGATGGGAGAAGAGCGGGCATTAAGCATAACCGACATTACGGACATATCTGGAAATTAATTACTAAAGTATTGAAATGAGAGAATGTCTGAGATGATGAAGATAATTCTTTGAGTATCTCTAAAATCTGTGTTTGCTTGCTCTGCGAATTCAGGTAACAGCAACTCACCAAGGCTTTGTCTCTGGGCTAGTTCTGAATCAGCATCCGTAAAAAGCTGGAGTTCATTCAGGCTGAGTATGCTGCCTTTTGATATAGTTAACGTGACTGGCAAGTGAACTCCTAATATTTATTCAAAGAAAGATGGCATGGAAAAGGGTTGGTGGAACCACGCTGGACAGGGAGCTTGAGCCAGAAGGTTACTCCACCACAAAACTGAGCAAGTTGAAGCCTCAATGCTTCAGTCTCCAGGCTGCAAGCCTGGGGTACAGTGGTTTTATTCCTTTGCACACAAAGGATGTGTGACAAATGGGTGAAAAACATTACATAAAATCAGAACTTACTCATGTCAAGATTCAAAAAGCTGAAACAAGCACCCAGACAGCTCCAGTATGTTGCTAAAATTAGCCACAGTATTAAACTTTCCTTAAAGTTTTGGGTAAACATTTTCAGGCAGAAAATTAATACTCATTTAATACAGAAATGCATCTCTCCACTTAGTTTTCAAATTGGAGTGTCTACAAAGGACAGTCACTACCCTGGCCCCTGCTCACAGGGACTAAGGGAAGGCCTGAATTCCACCACTGTGTCTCCAGCTCTGCTATATCACGTGGAAGAGGATGGAGCCAGGACTCTGCCACTCACTCTGGTCTCCATCACCATGACATTTTGGCCAAGGTGGCCAACAGCATCCTGGCTTTTATCAGGAACAGCGTGGCCAGCAGGAGTAGGGAAGTGGTGATGCCCCTGTACTCGGCACTGGTGAGGTTGCACATCGAATATTGTGTCCAGTTTTGGGCCCCTCACTACAGGAAAGATATTGCACTGCTGGAACATGTCCAGAGGACAGCAACCAAGCTGGTGAGGGGTCTGGAACACAAGTCATACGAGGAGCGGCTGAGGGAACTGGGGCTGTTTAGTCTGGAGAAGAGGAGGCTGAGGGGAGACCTGATCGCCCTCTACAACTGCCTGAAATGAGGCTGTAGCGAGGTGGGTGTTGGTCTCTTCTCCCAGGTAACAAGCAATAGGACAAGAGGAAATGGCCTCAAGTTGCACCAAGGGAGGTTTCAATTGGACATTATGAAAAATTTCTTCACAGAAAGGGTTGTCAGGCACTGGAATGGGCTGCCCAGGGAAGTGGTTGAGTCCCCATCCCTGGAGGTACTTAAAAGACGGGTAGACGAGGTGCTTAGGGACATGGTTTAGTGTTGGGATGGCAGTGTTAGGCTAACAGTTGGACTTGATGACCTTAAAGGTCTTTTCCAACCCAAATGATTTTATGATTCTATGACATTTGCTTCACAGTAACGTGGTGGGCAGGACTCTCATGCAGGCAAAACAAGTTTTTTAATGATGGCCTCTTGGCCTCAGGTGTAACTGTACATGTCATTAAAAAATGGTAAGCAAGAGCACTACTTCTGTGCATTTAGAAAGAACTATGGCTGTGCAGTAGGGAAACTCATGCAAATTAGCCCATGTTGCCCAGCCACCCTCCTCTCCCTGCTAACTTGATGTTTGAGAGCACACCCTGTCACCAAAATGCCAAGAAATTCTCATACAGTCTCACCCACTGATTTTACTGAAAGCACTAAACTGCCTTTAGAGAAAAAAAAGACAACACATTTTTAGCCAGCTTTATCTTTTTATTAAGATCAGCATGCTTGTTTAGGTTTCAACTTTACCTATACTTATTCATCTCATTTGGTTTTTAAATAAGGTTTTGAAATAAGGCACTTAAATACTTTTAATTCAATATTTAACATTTAGATTTGTTTAGGCTGAGTATAAATATTTATTTAGATGTGGTTAGGCTTATGTCAAATAAGAGTATTCAACTAAATTGATATAATCATTCGGTAACATTAAACCAACTTGGGAATTCAGACAAGCCTTTGAAAAGTAAAAGCATTAAAGAGTGCACAAAGATTTGCAGAAAAGAATGAAACAAGAACATGGTGAAAAGTCATTTGCTTTTTAACTCTCTTGAGGAACTGGCCAAGCTCTGGGACAACCACCTCCCAGTACAACCACCCAGAAGACAGAGCTATAGAGAAGCTGCCTACTAAGTGGAATGGGGATAAGAGCTGCCTGTGTTGGGTGCATTTGTTATTTCATTGAAATAATTGATCCCTGATGCTAAAGATAGTAACATTGGTGGGATTTAAATACTTCAGACATTAATGAAGTCTCTCGCGCTCTCCAGCAATGGATTTAAACTGTCTCTACTCCCACTGCACGCTGCCTTCACCAAGAGGGGCAGGGGTTTATATTAAATCACTGTGAGGTTACCTTGCTCAGTCTCACCAGTATGGAAAGCATGTTCACTGCCAGAGGAAGAGCTAGGGAGGGGGCTGGATCCATACACAAACGAAAAAAAAATCCAAGACAACTACACCACTGATTTCAGAGGCCACTGCTCAATCTGAGTACATCTGGAAAAAACACACCAGCTCCATTAGGGGATTAAACAAACATCTCCCCCCTCAAAAATAGCTCTGCTCAGCAGGACTGTTGTTTGCTTATTTGAAAAAGTTCCTCAGCTTGTAATGTCTTTTTCACATCCTTCCAGTCTAGGTCAAATCCTGAAAATAAGTTTAAGAACCGCTGACAAAGCAGTCTGCTATACTTTGTGTTGGATGGCTGATTTCACTGGACCGGGCACCAGGGTCTCAATCCGACAGCCGCATCCCCTGGTCCCTCCCGCACAGCAAGCATGGGTACGGAGCTCATGAAGTGCACTGGGCATCTCACTGATGACACAAACGTAATGTTTTATTGAGGTTTGTATTAGCATTAAAGCAGCAGTGTGACAGGAAAAAAAAAAATCTACTTAGAAGAGAGAACCGCTTTTGTCTAGAAGAATCAATGGTTCTTATCCCCTGCAGCAGTGCATCAGTATGGGATGGCCATAAACCTGTGGTAGATGCATATGGAGAAACATCTTCATTTCTCGTACAAGCCAGGCCTCTCTCTTTTATACATTCCGAGTACTATAACAATATTCATATACAGCTCCCACAGAGGTCTAGGTAGCTTGACAGGGACCAGCACTTTTATTAATAACGCTTTGTTTAAACTTACTGGAACTGCTATTTGATTTATGAAGTCCTTTGCGAGCTTCAGACTGATTTGCACAAAATCACTATCATCTGCACATAGGAATTGCTTCACCCAGCCCTGAATGAGTCGGGTGACACAGTACCTATTGTCCTAGCATCACCAACCCTACCCAACAACATCTTCTGACATATGACCTTGTCCAATTAAATAAACAGAGCAATCTAGATAGGCAGAAGGTAATTAGGGCTGGATGGTGGCCAGCTCACTGAAGCAGGAGTACCATTCTTTGAAAAAAGCTTTATGTTGTTTAGCAAAGTTTAATGACTGGAAGCTTTCAAGAGCTTTGCACTGTACTGCATCCAGCGATGAAACATCCAGCTGTATGGAGCTCCCTTCATACCACAGTGGGCAACAGTTGTGAGGTCTTGGGCAAGACTGCTTCTTTCAAAAAGATGTCTGGAAATAAATGGCTTTCTAACCTGCTCCTTTTTAGCCCTAATCGCCTATATCTTAATTGGACCCTATTTATTTGAACCAAGAATAGGTAAATAAGGAATCAGGACAGTGATGCTACTTTCACATCATCTTTTTTCCTTTCATCCTGGAGAATTGCCAAATCTTATGGAAGGACTTCAATTGTTTTTCACCATCCCTGACTTACTTGCCAGGGGCTTTTTTTTTTAATCGAAGACAGAGTAGGAAGAAAGAGGACAGTGAATAATAGCGAAAAAGAACTTAGAAATAAGTCACTTCCTAATGGCTCCATGACATTACTGGGAAAACTACATTTCTGCATGGTAAAGACTTGACGCCAGAGCCCAGCGACAGCAGAGGGAAGAAAAAGGTGTTAGTTCTTCTATGTGGAGCTGGATACTCAAAGACATTTCTTTTCTGTGTATTTAAACTCATCTGTTTTCTGTATGAACATGAGATCTATTGCATGGTCATTTCCCACTGAGACAGGTTCTCAAGTGAGCCTGTGCCAGTGCTCCCTTGTCCCACTCACCCAAAGGACTTCACTGCAAAAATCCTTGACCTCTTCCAGAGGGAACAGGATGTAGCAAGAATGAAGGGCCTCATCTTCTCTGAGAGTCCTTTCAAATCCCAGCCACCAGTTGGCCCTACACCGAGGTTTTTATTCCTGGCATGTCTGAAAGAGGTCTGAATATTAATTTAGCCTGCTCTGGTAAGTCACTCTTCACAAGCGTTTTTTAGCCTGCCTAATTGCACTGAAACTTTTATATTCAACCTGCTGTAGTTAAAAATCTCCTAATTTTCTTTATTTGAACAGGACTTCAGAATCATTATAGAATCAGCTTTATAGAATCATAGAATGGTTTGGGTTGGAAGGGACCTTCAAAGACCATCTAGTCCAACCCTCCTGCCATGGGCAGGGACACCTTCCACTAGACCAGGTTGCTCAAAGCCCCATCCAACCTGACCTTGAACACTTCCAGCGATGAAGCATCCACAACTTCTCTGGGTAACCTGTTCCAGTGCCTCATCACCCTCATTGTAAAGAATTTCTTCCTTATGTTCAGTCTAAACCTACCCTCTTTCTGCTTACAACCATTGCCCCTTGTTCTGTTGCTACAGGCCTTGGTAAAAAGTCTTTCTCCATCTCCATGTATACATTGAAAGGCTGCAATAGGGTCTCCCTGGAGCCTTCTCTCCTGCAGGCTGAACAATGCCAACTCTCAGCCTCTATGGAGACACCATAGGAGAGTTGTTCCAGCCCCCTGACCATTTTCATGGCCCTCCTCTGGACCTGCTCCAACAGGGCCATGTCTTTCTTGTACTGTGGGCCCCAGAGCTGGCCACAGGACTCAAGCTGGGGTACATTTTGAATGATGCTTCCTCATTTCTAGAAACATCCCTGACCCACAGTAGAGATACTCCACCTGTCTGCCCCATCCCTGGCCATTTGGAAAGCCACCTGCTGACCCTGTGCTTACAGTACATCCTTCGTCCCTGCCTGAACGCCTGTGGGTGCGAACCTTCCCCAAACACATGTTCAGTTTACACATTATTCAATAACACCCCAGTATAAGTGAACAGCTGGCACGAGCAAGTATCCAATTCTGACTCTTGAAATGATTTTAGTAAACTTCTTTTTCTCCCCCACTCAGGTATAGGTTAGACTAATTAGACAGCAGCTTCCTGTTCAAACAAGCAGCCTTTCCCCATCTATTGTCACATCTCGACAAGAACGGTATTTAAGCAATGTAGGTACTATTAAGATTTGAGATTCCATCCAATTAAACACCGATACAAGAGGAAAATTATCCTTTTAACAGATTACTAACAGCACACTGGTTTCTGTTGTCCACATGGGATCTTGAAAAGTGACTGGCTGCAAGGAGCTCGACATTTTATACTACTTCAGTGCAGAAACAGAGCAGAATTAGGAAACAATTATTGATAAGTATACAACTGTGGCACCATAAAAGCCCCGTGGGTAAGACCAATCTAAGGAGAAAGAAATGAAAAAAACAGCTTTCACGTTTTCCTTTCTTTTTTTTATTTGCCCAGTTGGAAATTCATTCCCTGCTGTTTCATATTTCCTATACTGATTAAAAGTGTTATCTGCTGCATTATTCTCTTCAAGACCTGGATTTGCTAGGTGAAAGCACCATTAGAAACAACAGGGCTGAGGTAGGAAAATGGGGCTGAATCAAAGAATTCTTTCACTATATGAGCAGCAAAATGTATTTTTCCAAATAATGTTTTATACACACGGCAGAAATTGCCTTTCCACATCAAAGTCAAGACAGATTCAAATAATGAGTTACTGCAAGAACCTCAAGGATAAGATATTTACATTTTTAGGAACAAGCAGACTTGTAACAAACAACACTGGGTATCAATCCTGGTCGGCGCCTAAAAGCTGGTTTTCCCTCAGGAACTGGCAGGACTGAGTACTGCAGACCTCAAGAGAGCCACACGTCTCGGCACAGGAAAGGAATCAGAAGCATCTTCGAGCTAAACCTCTCAACTTTCTCATCTAGGAGAAACTTTTCTATAAAATGTCAGTAGTTTCACCATTATTCTAGTAATTGTGTTTTAGCGGTGAAAGGAGCACGCTGGCTCTCTCGTTTCTGCTAAGTAGAGGTGAGCAGTAAATAACTGTGCCGTTAGCTTGCTCAAAAATGTAAACAATCTAATTTTAGTGAGAATGGCACAGGAAGATAAATACACTGGATTCAATTAATGCTGATGCTAGAAGTTATACTAGGAAGTCAGCACTTCTTAAAACTTTGTTCATGCTGAGATTCCATGAGCCTCCAGTCGTTTTATCCTGTTTACATTATGCATTCTGCCAGCGTGGTGACCCACATAACCTATACATTTTTCTCATACAGTTACAGTCAAAAAATAGGGCTCAGGTACAACATTTTTTGACTTATGGCATCCCTGTCAACTGCATTTGGAGTTTAGGGGTTGCCTAGAACAACATCACCACCGATAAATACTTTAACATTACGTTTTAAACAGTCTTCTCTTGATAAAATCTTGGGAATGAGATTCTTCCAAAATGCACAAATATGCTTTTTCAGTCCTGTTTTTAAAATATGAACTTTAAATAGACAAACAGGAAACTAAAATAACACATGAACTTTGTTTCTCTTCAGTCAATCTCTTAAAGAGTGCTGGACCCCTTTGCCAGCATTTACAGGAACATTTCAACACCTCTTGACCTGCTGAAGTTCTACTCTCTATAAATGGGTTAAAATATGTGGCATCGCTTATCATTTTACTGCTTCTTTCAGAGAGGCATGTGTGAGTTTATTTAATTAATTGGCCTTAGAAGGAAATTGGCCAATTTATTCCATGTTAATGGTTACATGTTGAAATAAGCCATTCTTAGTCATAAAACAACAAAAAATGAAAGAAGCATTCCTAAGGTTTATTTGTCATACCAGAGTGCCGTTCTCCTAAGTTCTGCCCATGTACACCATTAGTTTTCTATTTCTTTCCCCCAAATTCCCAAAAATTCTGGATTTTACAGAAACTGAACTACCTTCACCTTGTCAGCACTCAGTGGCTCTGCTCGTCTTCTCATGCTCAAAGCCTGCCTGGGAACCTCAGACTAAGAATTATTATACTTATCTCCAGTAGAAGCTCAATCCAGGATTTCCAGCACTTAAAACACAGCAGTGTGGTTCTCTGCACTTCGATGCCAGAGCCACCTACATTCAAGAAGAAATGCATGCCCTTGGCTGGAGGGAGTGGAGGACGGGAGCATGCGGAAAACACCGCAGTGTTTGTACAGTAGCTCCTCAGTGAGAATGCTTTTTCTTAGGAACTGGAAAAATCTCAGTTCAGGCTGTTGAGTGCATCCGCACCCTTTGCTCTGATGCTTTGCTACCAGATGCCTTTGCCCGGCGGGGGGCTCCATGATGCAGTGCTGCACAAGAAATGCTTCTCCGTTTATAGGAACAGATTGAGGGAAACCTGACTTCTAAGGCACTGAGTTGCATGGGTGATCTGGGTTCCCTGGCGCAGGACCAGCTTGTGCATTATACCCAGGGATGAATGCAAACTGTGTAACCCATTTTCAGAGTGGGAATCTGAGCTCCCCTCTTCCCCCTGCTGCTCCTCCCCACCCAGGGCAGGTGGGTGCCCATGTCCTGCGCCCGGCGCTCGCTCCCTCCCCAGGCCAAGAGCTTTCAGTTCCTTTTTCTGCCAAGTTAGAAAGGGCGAGGAAAGGGAGGAGTGGGCACACCTACCACGGCCTCCTCTTAGTTATCCCAATGGGAAGGGGGGTCGGTTTTGATTCCTCAGCCCCCTCTTTTCTCAGGCTGAGGAACGCAATGAACCCAGATCCTACACTTCTTCAGAATGGATGTAAAGGAAAGGGCACCAGTGTCCCCATCGTGTTCCTGGCCCAGTGCATTTCAACAGAAGAGAGCGTGAGCCTTGCTCCATTTTCTCCTGAAGAACAGCACTGGAGACCTGATTGTGCAAGGGTCTGGCCTGTGAAACCAAGTTTAGCGTGGGTATTGACCTCTATGCATCCACAAATAGGACTGGGAAAACCCCTAGAAAGGAAGGTTTCAAGGTCTCCTAAGCATTCTGTGCTAACTATTTTGGGCATTCCTGCTTTGCATCCTGCTTGTTCGTGAACCGTGCTCTCATGGGCTTGACGCTCCCCATGCAGTCACTGGAAGCGGAGGTACCTTATTTAAGGCTGCTGATCACACTTGAATTAGTCACTGCTCTGAGCATTACAAGCCTACGTCCTTCTGGTGGTCTAGCCTTACAGCTGGTGGGCTGAGATAGCACTTTGAAACAAAAAAAAAAAAAAGGAAAAAATAAAGAAAAGCCACCAAAAAAACCCTTCATGTACTGGGATATGCTGTACTTCTTATTTCAGTAACACAAAACAAAACTCCAATGTCACACTTCCCCTGTCAGAACACAACCTAGAGCCCCTAATTCTTGTCTCAGAAAGCAATACACTTTTACCCAGTTTCCATTATTTCCTGCTGCTGGAGAGAACCCATTCTCTCCCAACCACTGCTGTGAAATACTCGTCTATAAAATAACTCTTCCTTGAATGTTTTCTTTTTCTCCTAAAAAAGGATTTGGGAACAGCAGGGATACAAGCACTCACCTCTTTTAAACTCTGCATCACGATCTTTATATGTTTTATCATCAACCATCTTTAAGTTTTTACCAGGATAACAATCTTTGCCTTTGCAATAGCTCCCACAGTAGTCTTGAGTGAAAATGTGGAGAGCTAAGACATAGGAGGCTAATATCAGAATTATGTGGAATAAAAAAAGAGGGTTTACCGTCTGCTGAAGGAAATCTCAGCGGTAAGCTATGAAAATGCTGGATGCTAGTGCTCTACATCGGTGAACAATATCCAGAGTTCCTCAATTTACATCGGAAATGTTTTTAATAGGCTTGGTACCCCAGCTCTCAGCCACCAACTCTATCCCTCTCGCAGCTCCTGAATTAAGTCTGCAAGTCCGCAGATCATCAGAGCTCTCGCAGGGATAACGGCGGCGGCGGCGAAACCTGGCGTCTGCAGTGTGCATTTTTCGGAGTGTTGCCATAGTGATCTCCAGCACGCTCATCCCCTGAGAGCTCAGCTCAAAATTCAGAGGGAACCAAAGCAGGACAAAGAAATGACACCCAAGCAAAAGCAACAGGGAAACTACGTGTAATAAGCATACCTACATGCTTTCATACAGAAGCTTTCAGAAAATAGTTATTCTTAGAACTGAGTGGTCTGTAGGAAAGAGGCGCAGTCCTCATAGTCCCAACTCTAAACCAGGATGGTCTATGGAATAAACCCAGGAATTTCTAACCCTGTCTCAGCTCACTATTTGGCACAGGGTAAATCCTCAGCCTCTCTACTGCAAAAATCCTGATCTGTGCAGTAAGGACAGAGGATGAGGAATAGCTAAGCAGATAAAAAGATAGAGATGCCTTTAGCAATGTAACACTGTAGAGCAGCAACAGATTAATAGATAACCAAAACCTTACATTTACTTTTTAGAACATTACTTTTCAATATTCCATGAAAACAATTAATACAACAATTCTTAAGTATTTGAGCAATTTAGATTTTCACCAAATACTTTACATCATCTGTTGGTCCTTATGGTGGCCATACTCTCTTACCACATTCTCAACAAAAGGGAATTACATTTGTGCGAACGTGAAAGCAACACTTTGCCAAGTGACGTACAATCTCAATATATAGTTGAGAAATCTGTTGTATGGCGCTTTCACTCTCACCCTACAAAAGCACTGTGTTATAGTGGCCATACACACAGAAATAAACCAGCAAGAAGAGACACCAAAATTCAAAATCTGGGCCATGTCAGATACACCACAGTCCAGAAATAATACTAAATGAGAGTCAATCAATGTTTTGCCATTAGGCAGCATGTTTCAGTCAGAGCTTATTATCAGACACCGCCAGACCCTTTTGTGCCTAAAAGAGCTCTGAGATCAGTTAATCCTACACAGCTTGATGCTCAGCCACTTGTGCATGGTAGTTTCTTTTCCCAAAATACACTATATTCTTTTTGTTCCTACCTGGGCTTCTCATGACTGTTACAACAGACTTTGTTAGTCCTCTCCATGTCATCATCTATTAGATCTTCACGTAAATGGAAGCCATTGTAAGGCAGGATGGCTATGATGTAGTCACCATCACAGAAACGCGGTGGGATGCCTCCCATGACTGGAGCGCTGCGATGGATGGCTACAAACTCTTCAGAAGGGACAGGCAAGGAAGGAGAGGCGGCGGGGTGGCTCTGTATGTTAGGGAGTGTTTAGATTGTACAGAGCTTGACACTTGTGGTGAGGCAGAATGCTTATGGGTAAGGATGAGGGGGCAGGCCAACAGAAAAGATATCCTGTTGGGAGTCTGTTACAGACCACCCGACCAGGATGAGGATGTTGACGAAGAATTCTACAAGCGGCTGGCAGGAGTCTCTCAGTCATGAGCTCTTGTTCTTGTGGGGGACTTCAACTTCCCAGACATCTGCTGGAAATACAATACAGCAGAAAGGAAGTAGTCCAGAAGGTTCCTGCAGTGTGTGGAAGATAACTTCCTGACACAGCTGGTAAGTGAGCCTACCAGGGGAGGTGCCCTGCTTGACCTCTTGTTCACTAACAGAGAAGGACTGGTGGGAGAGGTGGTGGTTGGAAATCATCTAGGCCTTAGTGATCATGAAATGGTAGAGTTTTCGATCTTTGGTGAGGTAAGGAAGGGGGTCAGCAAGACCGCCACCATGGATTTCCGGAGGGCAGACTTTGACCTGCTCAGAACGCTGGTTGGGAGAGTCCCTTGGGAGATAGTCCTGAAGGGCAAAGGGGTCCAGGAAGGCTGGGTGTTTTTCAAGGAAGAAGTCTTAAAGGCACAGGAGCAGGCTGTCCCCATGTGCTGTAAGACAAATCAGCGGGGAAGATGACCGGCCTGGCTGGACAGAGGTCTACTACTGCCACTAAGGGAAAAAAGGAGAGCTTACCAGCTCTGGAAGAAGGGGCAGGCAACCCAAGAAGAGTACAGGGATCTTGTCAGGTTATGCAGAGAGGAGATTAGAAAGGCAAAAGCCCAGCTGGAATTTAACCTGGCTACTGTTGTAAGGGATAATAAGAAAAGTTTTTATAAATATGTTAACAGCAAAAAGAGAGCCAGGGAGAACCTGCATCCACTAGTGGATGCAAGGGGGAACATTGCCACTAAAGATGAGGAAAAGGCTGAGATACTCAACGCCTTCTTTGCCTCAGTCTTTAATGGCCCGACAAGTTATCCCCAGGGTACCCAGCCTCCCGAGCTGGAAGATGGGACAGAGAGTGGAATAAACCCCCCACAATCCAGGAGGAAGCAGTCTTTGACCTGGTATGCCACCTGGACATCCACAAGTCTATGGGGCCGGATGGGATCCACCCAAGAGTGCTGAAGGAGTTGGCAGAGGAGCTTGCCAAGCCACTCTCTATCATTTATCAGCAGCCCTGGATAACAGGGGAGGTCCCAGATGACTGGAGGTTGGCAAATGTGACGCCTATCTTCAAGAAGGGCCGGAAGGAGGATCCGGGGAACTACAGACCAGTCAGCCTAACCTCGGTACCGGGGAAGATTATGGAGAGGCTCATCCTGAGTGTGCTCACCAGGCACATGGAGGACAATCAGGGGATCAGGCCCAGTCAGCATGGGTTCACGAAAGGCAGGTCTTGCCTAACCAACCTGATTTCCTTCTATGACCAGGTGACCCGCCTGGTAGATAAGGGAAAGGCTGTGGATGTTGCCTACCTGGACTTCAGCAAAGCCTTCGACACAGTCTCCCATAGCATTCTGCTGGAGAAGCTGGCAGTTCATGGCCTAGATGGATATACTCTTCACTGGGTTAAAAACTGGCTGCATGGCCGACCCCAGAGAGTCGTGGTGAATGGAGCTAAATCCAGTTGGTGACCGGTCACAAGCGGTGTCCCCCAGGGCTCAGTTCTAGGGCCGGTCTTGTTTAATATCTTTATCAATGACCTGGATGAGGGGATTGAGTGTGCCCTCAGTAAATTTGCAGATGACACCAAACTGGGTGGTAGTGTTGATCTGCTGGAGGGGAGGAGGGCTCTGCAAAGGGACCTGGACAGGCTGGATGGATGGGCCGAGGCCAATTGTATGAGGTTCAACAAGGCCAAGTGCCAGGTCCTGCACTTTGGTCACAACAACCCCATGCAGCGCTACAGGCTTGGGGAAGAGTGGCTGGAAAGCTGCCTGGTGGAAAAAGACCTGGGGGTACTGATTGACAGCCGGCTGAATATGAGCCAGCAGTGTGCCCAGGTGGCCAAGAAGGCCAATGGCATCCTGGCTTGTACCAGGAATAGTGTGGCCAGCAGGAGCAGGGAAGTGATCATGCCCCTGTACTCGGTGCTGGTGAGGTTGCACATCGAATACTGTGTTCAGTTTTGGGCCCCTCACTACAAGAAAGATGGTGCCTTGCTGGAACATGTCCAGAGGAGAGCAACCAAGCTGGTGAGGGGTCTGGAACACACGTCATACGAGGAGCGGCTGAGGGAACTGGGGTTGTTTAGCTGGAGAAGAGGAGGCTGAGGGGAGACCTGATCGCCCTCTACAACTACCTGACAGGAGGCTGTAGTGAGGTGGGGGTCGGCCTCTTCTCCCTGGTAAGGGACGATAGGACGAGGGGGAATGGCTTGAAGCTGCGCCAGGGCAGGTTTAGGCTAGACATTAGGAAAAAATTCTTCACCGAGAGGGTTGTCAGGCTCTGGAATGGGCTGCCCAGGGAGGTGGTCGAGTCCTCATCCCTGGAGGTCTTTAAAAGAAGGATAGATGAGGTGCTTAAGGACATGGTTTAGTGGTGGGATGGCAGTGCTAGGTTAACGGTTGGACTCAATGATCTTAAAGGTCTTTTCCAACCGAGGTGATTCTATGATTCTATGGTTCTAAATACTCAATCATGTTCTGAAAAGCTGCGTTCTCCCTAATGAGCATGGAGCTTTTCAGTCAGATCTGCCTTAACTTCCATCCAACCTTTCTGGGTTGGTACAGCACTAACCACTTCAGAGCCTTGCTCCATCCCCGCTCACAAAATCTGGTGTGCAGTCTGTTGCTTATGACCGCAGGCAGCACTTTAACTGCTGCCTTCGGACTACTGCCTGATGCTCATCACCGTGGAAGGTCACCTGCCCAGAGGATGCTCGCAGAGGTTTGGTTTCTTCAGCATATTCACGTTCTCACAGTCCCATTGACAACGGTCACGTGGAGCAAATTGCCTGAGCATTCATTTGTACGATGTGCGAGAGCTTACTCAATACATGTGCCCCTCCTGACTCGGATCCCTTGGTTCGTCTTTGCTACTCACTCATGGAGCAAATTCTCTGTGCTTCCCCAGGCTGTCACCTCCCTCATTTTTCAAACTAGCACAGGACCAACAACTGCTGGCTGGAGGAATGGCTGAGGGAGAGACTCAACTACAATCTTTGGTATTTATCGTTTTATCTTTAGCTCCTTCTCTCCCAAAGGGTGCTGACACCTGCCTTGAGCAGCCTCCCTGGATTTTAAGCTTTCTTGATCCCCTTTAACAGTGACTGATTTATTTCCAGCATATACTGGTATTTCTGTTCAATTGCAGGGGAAAGAACTTGAACTTTAAAGAGATCCCTACAAAATCACTGATTGCAGGAGGAATAATATTATGGTTCTTATGCGCTCATACCTTGATCCCTTCAGGGAAGAGGTTTTATTTACCATGAATAGAGACGAAGGCTGACAGACAGCCTTCAAATCAAAGCACAAGCCAGAAAATGTCTGATTACTCCCGGAAGCAGCATTTAACAGCTTAACTTAGTCTTTATTTAGATATTATTTTGCATATTCAACCCATAATGAAAGCAAACTTGTCGTGAACAAAATCATTTGGTGATCCAATTTATCAAGATCACTCACTCACACACTGACAGACAAGAATTTTAATAAAATTTGCATTTATGAGATCAGTTTGTACTAATTTCTGTCTATTAGATGCTTCTGCCTTTTCCAGGGCCGGTGAATGGAAAATTGAGACCCTAGTGCAATTCCAACCACTTCCAGAAAACATAGCTGTGCGCTGTAATGTGCCTCTGCTTAGGGAATTTACTTAAAAGGCTCTACTTTCCTTACTGTAACAGCATGCACTCTACCACCCACTACTTGTATGACAATATTTTACAAGGATAGCGCAAATCTTTAAAGCACGGGGACGAATTAACTACACAGGGGCTGTCAGATATTTACCTTGCCCGAGAACGTTAGCTGTATTAGATTAATGCCAAAGACAATAAATGTAGTTCAACTTCAGTAGAGGAGTTGGCAGAACAAGACAAGAAGCATCACTGCAGAGATGCTTGCCTCAAAATCATGTGTTGCAAAACATCAAATGTACTCCCTCTGCCTCCTCTTCCCTTTCCTCTCCCCACTTATTCAGCAACTGGAGTCACAGGCAAGGGCTCCTGACAGGTACTTAACAGACACATGAGGAAGATCACAGCACGCCTAATACCCCACTTGGGACACCTTCTTTTTACTCTACTGTCCTACAAGGTCAGAGTTTCAGTTTTATCTAGTGAAGCTGACAGCAAGCAGCTTGCCCCTCTCTTCACAGGTTGTCCTGCCATTCATTTCAAAGAAAGATCTTGGGTAAAAGTTATGGGTAAATGTTATACTTTGCTGAACATCTGAGCAGAACAGTTGATACCCAGTTCATCACTAGAGAGAATCTATGTTGCCTCGAAGCGCAGCAGTCCCTTGCTCTGAAAGGAAAGTCTCTGCTTTGGGCTAGTACTGGCCTGCAAGAGGTGGTGAGAAGACACTCACGGAGCTGTTCCAGCAGGAACGACCCATTTTTCAGCTCCTGGCCAGGTTAGTTTTCAGCTCTTGCTTGAGTTTTGGATGCATCCATACTTATGCCACCCATGGAAGTGGGAGAAACAAGCAGCTAGGGGAGATGGGAGAACCAACCTACCCTGTTCGGCAACAGCATGGACTGGTACCCCAAAAAAAGTGACTGTATAAACAAGTCCTGACAAAATTTAAGTAAAACACCTTCAGTAGGTTTCCTACAGCTGGAGAAGGAAACGCTGCCTCTCACCTTGTCAAAGACAACAGACAGACAAGCTTGGTGGGAGAGGGTGTTACCTCCACTCAGTCTTCTTTCCTGAGAATAAATGCCCGATTTTGTATAAGACAACTATTTTCAGGGTACCGCATTTGCTTACAATACTGTTAGCATATTCAATTCTGCTCAAGCTGTGCAAAATAGATGTATTTGGAATATTTTCCTTTCCTTATTTTTTTTGTTTCTATTCCCCACCTACATCATCTACTTGTTTTTCTCCTCCTGGTCCTATATATACTTCAAAGACATATTTTCAAAGAACAATTTCTCTCAGCATAGCTTGCCCCCCAGCTGTAAAAGCTTTGCTCACGTATACCTCCCTTAGGAGAAGTAACTCCTTTGCATAGAGCTCCTTTAGGCAACATCTGTAATCATGCAAACAGGTATAACGTTCCCATGTGGTGCAGCTCAAGAAGGAAGCATACACATCCTGCAAAGCAAACCTAGGGTAGCACCACAAATATTTATACGCCAGATAAAATCCATATCCTGCAACTTGTACTGCTACAAACAAATGCTATCCAATGTATCTTTCAAGTCAATCAACGAAGAATTCACATATGGATGGATGGCCTGATCTGATTTCACCCAAGGGTACGAAAAACCTGGGAATGCAACGAATCAGTTCATCCCTGGGTTACTGACCACACACACCTTCCCTTCCTATCAACATCCTGGCCTTTGAATAAGATCTCCTTGGCTTCGCGACCAAGCAGAACTCTCTGCAGTCATTCCATTTCTGGATACTTCTGATGAAGTTCCCTGAAGAGCCAAATGGCCAGTAGCCCATGGTGGAGACGTCTGGATGGGGAACTGATGAGAGGATGCCAAAGTCAAAACTGTGACCCAGCTTTCTGTTCTTAGTGAGGGCCCCTCAGCACCCCCTGTGGTGTTCTCAGGACTTCTCTGACATGCACTAAGAGGATCTCAGCAGATGACACCTCAAGAAAGGAAGGTCAGAAGAGGGTGTCAGAGTATAAATCCCCATAACAGGTACCGTCATTTGTGAACTCATTATTTCCACAGGAGGGGAAAAAAATATTTCTTTTTTTAAAAAATAAAGTTAAACACAGCTCTGTATTTATATATGAAAAATAACCAGCTAGAGCTCTCAAAGCAACGCATACCTTCTGCCTCTTCAGTGCAATCAGCACCATCATTCTTCCTCCAGGTTCAGAAAAAGAAAAAGAACAAGCTCTAAAACCCATGCTTTTTGAAAACATAAGTCTAGTTTTGAAGAAAACTGTGGCAGGGCCCTTCTATTGTCTGGAAATTTCCAGACGCATTTTAAAGGAAATACTAGCTGTGTATAAACACAAGAGTTGCAATGTTTCGCAAACTCAGAAGTTCCCAGGAACTGTAATTTAGTACGATTCATTTAACTAGTCACAAATTAAACTGATGCACTTTTAAGGAAAACCAGCAAGGATAAACAAAACTGTATTTTGTGTATCCCTGGAAGACTTCCGTTTATGAAGTCATTGCCTTACTGACTGACAATGAGAAATTCCCCGCCTAAAACTAGATATTTTTACGTCTTGACATTACTTCATGCCATTGTGCTTGATCAAATTGAGTGCAGCAGTAACAGGACACTAGAATATTGTCTCGCTGTCAAAGGAACAGCTATTTTTAAATGTAATGCCTTTTGCATGTACTGCATTACATGAATCAAATAAGGTTGAGGCTTGCCTTGAATTTAGCTCTAAAAAAATATTAAGCAGACAAGTATTTAATTCTTACTTTTATCCTTGTTAAATCTTTAATTAAATATAACATTAATTGAACTAAAGATTATTATAGAGATTATTCTCAACTAATACATTTAAAAGCATTAAAGCAGGGAGAAAAACAAAACGAGAACACAAGCCGGGCTTATAAACAGATTCATAGAAACAGCATTAAAAAAGTAACACCCTGAGAGCACAAGGTGTTTTTTCACGTTTGCTAGCACAAGAGTAACAGCAAAGGTTAAGAGCATTGGAGGCGGCGTATTCCATGCAAAACACCATGTTAATGCAAACCGTTTCCATTTAGCAAAGTGACATAACCAGTTCATCTAAGACAATTGCTTCAACAACACCATCGCTATTGTAAAGCAAGAGGATGCAGGGCAGGAATGGAGCAGAAGTCCTCAAGCTGCCAGCTACGAAGAGCCCCGTAACGCCCCTGCAGTTACGCTGTTCCAGCACCAAACCCAGGGGGTTCAGCAGCCTGAAGGCTTCAAATGGGCTTCTGCAGAAGCCCTGGTGTGAAAGCCATGGAGTGAAAGCCCCGTGCAGGGAGCTGGGATCAGCCGGGGGGGTGGAAGGGAGCAGCTGAGGTGAGGGGGGTGGCACTGCCCTGCCACCCCCAGGGAGGTTTATTAGTTTATTAGTAGTTGCACAGCTGCTACAGGCATAGTATTCAGAGGCTTCCCCTGTACCATCAAGCAGCCAGCAGCAAGATTGTGGATGGACAAGAAAAGGAGCAGAGCAGTGCCCTTATCTGTGCCTGTTGACACTGGTATTGTTCACCCTGGCATCGCTTTGGTCGCGGGGGGGTGTGAGGAGGCAGATTTCGCCCACTTCAACACGGCAGTCCTATGAAAGGGCTCACTTTGGCCAGGAGTCAAAGGTTTATGGAGGCAAAGCTAACGTAGTATCCGAGAATGACACTAAAAATGATATTCAAACTCCAGAATTGATGCTAGAGTCAATGCTGACAACTGATTTGCAAGAGCTCCTTCTAAGTCCTTAATGCATTTCTTTTTCTCAGCGGAGACAATTCTCAATTTTTGTTGCCAGACACAACAAGAAACTTGGTGCCAATGTTCTCACTTCTGCGAGAATACAGAAGAATACCCCAAACGGGCACCACAACCTGCTTATCCTGTAAAATCCTGTGGGCTGACACACTGCGTTGAGAGTGTTACAGGCGTCCACCCACCTCTCAGTCCCACCGAGGATCAGAAGGAAAGAAACCTGTTACAATGTGGGTGATAACCAAGGAGTTGTATTCACCAGTCTTTACAGGAGGAAAAGGAGGACAGTTTAGGCTGGTACCTTTGACAGAAATTTCTTAGGCAATCTCCTCTCTGCATCTCCCCAAAATTGAGATAACCCCAAAACTTCAAATTCGGCTTTAGAAGGACAAAGAACTGATGCGAAGCCCTATTTTACTGCACCCGGTTTTTCTGCTCGATTTTGCTAGGCTTGGGTAAACTGCTTTTTGCTTTCTCTTGATCTTCCCAGGACGCAGCAGCCCTTGCCAAAAATAACTACGTTTTAATTTTCCTTCACAATTCCCTTGCAGAGGTCTGCACTGTTTTAATGCTGTAGCATCACATATCCTTTTAATCCCTGCCTACACATTTTAACATTTCAAACACATGATTATTTATAAACGAAAAGCCACCAGGACTTTGGTGAGGTAAAGTGGTTTAATGGGGACTGAAACTGGGGGGGAAGGGGGAGAGGGAAGGGTGAATCATCATTTTCTGGTTTTAATCCTTCAGTCCTCCTCTGTTTTGGGCTTTGTTATTAGTATTAGCAGTAGCGCTTATTCACTTTGAGCAGGGCCAAGACAGCAAACAAGTCCTCTGAATTTGAAAGCCAAACAATTCCAACTCCTAATTCAGCCATGCACGCCTGTTCCAGGCTGTTCAATCCCTTGAGACCCCTTTTTGTAGCTTAGGCTTTTCCTTCCTTTAAGTGCCAACCCAACGATGGCCTTTGGCTGGGGTTTTGTCCGTTCCCACCTGCTCCTGCATGGGGGAGAACAGACTGGGACGGAGTGACGCCATCCTTAAGTTTTGTGCCGTATTCAGGGCTGGGCATTGCCACACCGAACGGAACAAACAGGTTAGAAAAACTGTTTGTGCAGACAAAGCCAGGCACTTGAACACCACCACCACTCCAACTAAAACACCACTTGGAAACAAGCTGCACTGCATACTGAAGGGGAGACTGCATTTGTTCAAAACCCCCTTGCCTTTTCGGTCGTTGCTTAACAGGGCAGCAAAAAAAATGTCCTCCAGCCCAATTATACCACTCGGCTAATGCTGTAACAAAAGGAGAAAGAGCCATGACAGAAATAACAAGGTAACCTGCATCTCTAATGGAAGCCACAGCAGGAGGTAGAAAAATGAACTGCCATCACACACTATATTTCTTCCCACTTCAAGCATCCTCTCTAAACACTCCTTCTATGCACACCTTCCTGCAAACCAAAAACCTCTAAAGACTGACCCTCCCAAGCCCATCTATACCTCATACCTTTTGCAGCTCCACTGAGAAACAACCCTTTGCCATAAGCTTTGAGAGCTGGGCAGTGCAGGAGCCAGAGCCCAGCCTGGGAACCAACAGCACACAAGTTCCAGCTCTGGACTTTTTAGGGATGCTTAAGTTTGGGAAAAGCCTTAAGTGTGGATGCCTCACATTCAGCTGCCATACCCACGTTTCTGTACCAAGATACTTGCACTCTCTTTCAAAACTGTGCATAGTCTTGAGCTCCTAGTATAATTTAGGACAACTAAGAATGTGCCGAACTTCTGAGAATTAGACCAGTTATTTCAGTAAATTAACTAGGTAGCAACTCTGAAAATGCTGATGTTAGAAAGTATTTCAGCTTCCTGAACTATAAATGGATATAATTTTTACTTACCTGACAGGTGTGTAGTGAGAATTAGCTAATATTGACACTTTGATCTTTAAAATGCTTTGCCAAGTATTAAGGAAGGATCATTTTGCATTTAAAATAGCTAGTATTTTGAAGTTGAATTTGTCTTAATCCTTCTCCTAAAATGGTAGAGAATCTACTGTTTGTTTTTTCTACATATTCCCCAGGAGATTATTTCAGAGAAATATGAGAAAGACAAACTGACATGCAGATCTATGTTTCAAGGAAGATGACTGGATACATCTAAATAAAAAGCTGTGTTTTGTTGCAAGGATCTTCTCTCCTGTGGGTCTTGTAGCCAGGCCTGTAGAGTCAGGTCAAAATTACTGAATGCAGGGAGAAAGCACACCCTCACCCCCCCAAAATCCACCTTTTTATAACTAACCTACAAGTATTTTTTACAAGGCAATTCTCAAAGTGAAGTTTGAGAAGTCTGTAATACGTTGTAGGTATTCAAGTACTGCATCTACCGGTAAAGCGTGGCCTCATTTCTCCATAAAGGGAAAGGTGCCAACATCTGGGCAAGACTCTATTTCAGTTTCATCTGTAGCCAATGATATGAAATACGTCCAAAGCTGCACGATGCTTTTGTTAAGGTGGGTCACCCACGTAGGCTGCTGCCAGAGGAAGATGGGCAGCCAAGGCTGCCTGCAGAGCTAGCTCTCTCCCAGCCACTCCGCACTCAACCAGGGCAGGATTTCCACCACGGGCACTCTTGTCACAAAGATCCAGCAGCAAAGGCATGACATTTGGCCTTTACATGGCCCAGTGAATATAAACCCAGATTAGAGGGAAATAAAAGATTGTACTTGATAGTATATGGGAAAACAGCAGCATAACTCTCCAAATGAGCTGCTGTGCACACCCCGGAGAGATCATTATGCAGGGCTTCCCTGTGGCTGCTACTGCTGGTGGTTACAGCCTGACCTGGTGTCACAGGCAACTCGTGCTGGTAGTGCAGAGACATCACCTTTCCTGGGGCTGCGGTATTTTCCTTACTGTCAGCCAGGTAACACAGGGAAGACAGAGCCAAAGGGAAAGAAAAAAAGACAGGGGACAGGCACTGGAAGAGATGCCAGAAAGTGCATGCATGAAAATAAGATGCAACCCTTGTGTAGTCCCCCTGAACGCCCTTTAGGGTCTCAAGGTGATGACAGCAGAAATTCTGGAGAACATTTTGCAAAGCCCATGTCTCGTTCTCGCCCGCTGCCCAAGACACGCAGAAATTACTGAACAAATGTTACCCAATGTTTCAGTGACCTAGGTCCTATGGATCTAAAGAGGAGCCTTAGAGGTGATTCTGGGGGCTCAAGTCTGATTGATTGTCGAGAAAACTAGAATTACAGTTCCTTACGCGAATCCTTCATGACAGCCTCTGTGATGGTAGACCTTTTTCCCCTGTTCCCCTGCCTCATTTCATGCACAGCATAGACATTACTTAATGAACTAGCAACTCTTCAATATTTATTTTTCCTCATTATCCAGTGTGGCTCTATGCCTTATTTACTATGCTATCCAAATGCTGCTGAGAATTATTTATAGCATTTACAATACAGGAGCCAAGTTCTTATAAATGACAATTAATTTTACAATACCCAGCTGGATCCTGAAAGGAAGGTGGACATTTTTGGGATGGGCACTGTTTTCGGGCAACTACTTTATAATCCTAGAAGCCTAAAAAGCATCTCCGTAGACTTTCCAGAAAGAACCCGCCTACCAGCAAGCAGAACTTAGTGACAGCACATGACGTGATGTGGTCCTCACCCTTCACAAGAGTGTTTGAACCAGGCTATTTACGGTGCCAGTGCACACATTTTACATAAGGAATACTGCTGAGAACAGTGAACGGAACACTCAATGCTACATTAAGAACTTGTTCCAGGGATCTCAGATTACAAGATGTGCAGCAAGAACCTAATTTTGGTATCTAATTAGGGCTGGGTGTTCTTCCCTGCCCCATGCACTTTCTTGCTTGTGTTCTACTTGACGGTGCCTGCTCCCAGTTCCCTGAGGTAGGCACTCCCCTCCCTTCTCCTTGCAGTCACTGCCTCGAGATTATTTTGATGTTTCATCAGTATAACGTAATACAATTAGCAGGTTATCATCCCCTCCAGTCCATTTTGCATTTTTCATAGCCTTCCCTATCTTTTTAAGGGGAACCCCCCCCTTGCTCTCCCCATCTCCTCTCTCCTCTTCACCAGGGGAAGAAACACAGCAAGTCAACATTTCACTGGATTCCTCCGGCATCCCAGCTTTGGCTTTCAGCTCTATGGAAGGTCAGTCCAGAAATTTGTTGGAAGAGAATGAGGAAGAGTTTATTCCACTTTCTGTCTTTACAGGTAATCAAAGCCAAAATCTTACCAGCTATCCTACCAAACCATTATAGTGTATTCAAACGCAAGTTTCAGATTTACTTTTCAATTTTGTCTAAACCAAACTTTTAAAATAAATATCTCTGGATGTGCTACACATCAAACTGGCTGATTGTAAGAGGAGGTGCTGGATTTCATAGTTTCAGGGTTCTACCTCCAGTTTGTGAGTGACTGCAGGTAAAGCCACTGCTCCCCTTGGTTCCCATTAAGTGCTTTGTTCCCTCTCTCGGGCTCTGATGACTTTTTATATGAGAATATCTTCATGGCCACTTCTGTGATACAAAACCAAAAGTAGATACGAAAAGGTATTTTCTCCTCTCCACATAAACTTGTTAATTTGGTGTTACTGCAGAAATCCCAGCCAAGGTGAGGCCAATAATTTTTGAAAATTATTCCCTTTTAGAAAGATAAATCTTTAATATCAGATAGCTGCAACAGCCAGATCAAGAAGAATGTTTCCATTTGGGAGCCCAGTCTACACATGCACAAAATTAAAATATCAGAAAAATAACATCTGTTGGAGATAACATACATTTTTACATCGAGGACACAGTGCTAGTATCCATCTCTCCGCAGTGATGTGTGTATTCCTCTGCCAGTTTCATGACCAGCTAATAATCACGTTGTCAATAGTCTACTACCCAACTTCCTGAAATACAGCTCTACTTCATCTCTTTCATTTGTTTTCACATACATACATATAGGAAAAGACATTTTAACTGGGCAGGTATCTTTTACAATTCAACCCATACTCAAATGGCACTCTCCTGCTAAACAGGCACCAAAAAAACCTACAAACAAACAACCCCCAAATATTCTGCGTATTTCACAGAAAATGGGAACTGAAGGTAACAGTACCTATTCCCGAGTTTCCCAGGAGAAACAGCTGAAGATCGAGTTGGTGAGAATAATGTGAAAGTAACTCAAGAAAATCTTTTACGTGTCCAAACTCGTCACACACAGATGGAATTGTTCAAGAAGTGCCACTGGCCTGAACAAGGTCACTCGAGAGGTACTTTTAGGACCCTGAAGCAACTGAAGTGACTGGTCCCAGTAAAAGCCTTTGAATTTTGTTTTGTTTTGTTCAATACACACCAGAAGGTTTTAAGGATTTGATTTTATATCTTCTAAGCCTATATAGGTTTCAAACTGGGCCAGATACCAGTAATGTAGAGAGCCAATGCACAGCCTAGTCTGTGAATCTTTAGCTTAGGTACAATGTTGTCAAATCTGAGGATCTTCATTTCAAGCAAGCTTGTATCAATAGACAACTCTACATAAGCCAGACAGCATTTCGCAGTGTTCCTGCAGTATCTCACTGTTTCTGTACTATTGGTCAGTTGGTAATTTTAGAAGACAAGTTTATAAAAGCCCAAAGGCTAAAATTAAAACTGTCCCAGCTTGTTAGATATTTAAGACAGGATCACCGGCCTATTTGACATCTAAGTCAAGAATTCTGTACTTTATCCAGCATTTGGAATGGCTTAGTTGACTGCTTCCAAACTCATCAGGCAGGCTCTGGGAAATGGAAGGTGAGATCGTGGGAAAAATGTAATATGAAAAAATGCTGGAATGCATCCGTGGCAGCTAAAAGTTCATGACTATCGCTACCCTGCACACCAGAGCCACTCAAAGCCTCCTGGGGTATGGCTTGCAGAGATACGGCTTTGCTTCACACACAAATATATATGTACGTATACGCATGTGCATGCACACAGTTAGGGAGTTCACATTATTATGAAATACAGCTAGGGAAAGCAATTACTTTAAGAAAAATAATGGGGTATTCACCAGCAAAGTAACAGTTTCAAAAGGGTCTAGAAAATGAACCAAAGCTCTTATTGTTAGAGAACTATTGACTCCAGGTTTGAAAAAGTGACCTCAAGTGAGCAATGATGCACTTAGCCTGGAACTTGCAGCCGCTGTATTTCACTCTAAATTGAATTGCCAATCCACAGGGCAATCTTCTTCTACTATAAACTCACATCTTTGGGGCAAGTATACAGAAAAATACTGTATACTGGCTGCATTATTCCAAGTTAGACTAAATTCCTCTGGAAGTGGAAAATATGTCCACATTACAGAATTTAAGGGTCCCCATGGTATTTGTAGAGGGGTAGTGGGGTTTTTTTTCCTTTTAAGGGCACTTAGTGACAACTTCATGTTGACATTTTTCCTGTGAACAGTTCATTAAGCACGCAAATAACTAATACCACGTGGCCCCATTAAAAACATTCAGGTATGTGTAGTCTACAGGCCCATACTGAAACCCACGTAACAGGCATATTATACCTCACACACACATGCACGACGCTCAGATCTAGCGTTCTTGCCATACTAAAAGTGGTCTATATGGTAAATTACGCTGCCAATTTAGCATGATTTATATTATTACCAGTGTCAATGGTTTGCAAACATAAATAATTGAGGAATGCTGTGAAATACTTACATTCACTTTTCCACTAGTTTTCTTCACTACAATCAAGTTATTTTCCAGGCCAGCGTTTAATCTTCTTACTAAATAAAAGAAGACAGCAATTAAAAATATATTCATATGCATTAAGTGATGCTCAATCACCTTAAATTTATGAACTTTAAAATACAGTGTCCCATAAAGTTGTAATTTGTTTATATACAGTCAGTTTTATTACATTTTAAACACAACTTTAGCACACCATAACTTTCAATCCCGAGGCTAAATGGGGCAATGTTCTGTATTTCAATAGCTGCTCGGATAATAAATTAGATGGACAGTTGCTCACAGATGTACAACTAATTACTGAAGAACTGAGAGCTCAACTGATGTATTACCAGAAAGAATGCCTGGCATTACAGATGGGGTATTGTATGATTTGGCACTCCTCTAGCTAGAGCTTGAACATGCTCTTATCAATGGCAGTACTCAGCACCTCCCACGATCAAACATTTTAGAATGGAAGAGAAACAGTGTCTGTCCCTCTAGGGAAGGATAAAGTACCATCTGATATACTTCGACATCACTGTATATGCCAAAAACTGATAAAAAAAGGGTTCATATAGATTGTTCAACATGAATGTGGAGATGACAACTGTCTTTGAAAAAAATATCCCAGTCAATAGATGTAGTGAGTGCTAAAGGCCCCAACCTGTTTCTTACACACAGTTATTTCTCAGTTACTTTTCAGCAAAGCACGCGATGCCCACTCAAACAGTTTGCAGTGAATGCCAACGCACATGCTAAAAGATCACCACGTGGCAGTTCCCAGGGGAGAGAGACCCGAACACCTGGCAAAATCCACCACCTTTTCTCCAAAGCCATCCCATCCGAACCTGACTTTGAGACTTGTGTAACACTGGCTCCCCAGGGAGGTAAGACACAAACATCAGCAGGGCTTTTGCTTTCTCTTCGTGTTCCTTGAGGCTGCACGGTACTAAACCAAGTTTATTTTGTTAATGTTCGATAGGATTTAATTTCTTGTTCGCATTCCCCATATCTAGTTGCTGTGGTAACACGTTCTTTAAGACTACGTACATTCATCGCTTCCCAGGGAAAAGCTGTTTGAGGGAATTTGCACCCTCACTGGATGGAGAATGAACACGGATACTTGGCAAAATCATGAGAAGAGGGACATGGGAGAAGAGTGGGGTGAGATATTTAGACCACAGCTGCATGATACGGCCTAACTAGAGAGTGTAGGCTTGGACTGGGACTGAGGGAAGTTGTAGGAGGAGAGTGTAAGTAAAGCAGCCAACCCAAGAGACAGACAGACAAAAATGTTAGACTTTAGGACCAAGGGAAAGGGCAGATTTCTTTTTATGTCTTACTGACAAAGGGAAAAACAGATCTGGTGCAATACAAAGGAAAAGGAAATACAGAAGTAAAAGGAAGCGCAAATGGATGTGAAAGATCATGATACTGTCAACAACAGCCAAAAAGGAAGGAGGTGGAGGCAGTCAGCAAGGAAACAAGGCTTCACCCCGCTGAGGAGTTCCCATTATACACCCATTTTGCCCCTCTCCTTTAGAGCATTTTTGCAAGCATGGCTGAACGGTGATTTAGGCACATCTTGCACAGTTGGTTCACATCTCAACTTTGCAGATGCAACAACTGAAGTATGTGGAAATTAGTATTTGGCTGAGCCTGGAAAATTAATTGAATGCTGTCAGCCCTGACTGTTGTGTCCAGCCAGTTATACCCCCAGTAATAAAGGTATGTCCCCTGCTAATAACAACAGAAATGTATTCATTGGGAAAACAGGTTCAGCCATAACCCAGGAACTGGCAGAGTCATCAGACTACATATGTGGCAGTTCCCACATTGGTACGCCCAGGCATTTTAGTCTGTAGTTGGTAATCAGCTGTGCCAGAGAATGATGCTACCAAACTGTACTCAGTTTTCTGTGTTATTAAATAGGAAGCCTTTTTCATAAGACGCTTGGGACACGAGCCAGAAATCTCGCTCACTGTCTCCCTATTTATTCAGACTGAGTCATCAGATTTTCCAGGTTTCTCCACTCAAATGGCATGCTGCTTTGGCTAGCTTTAGATGGACACAGGTGGTACCATCTGCTGTAAGGCTTCCTGGTTTTGTTTGGTTTTGTTTTTTCCTTTTACCTCCTGCTTGTAGCACAACAGCTCTTTTTCAGTATCTTACACTGGAACACCACGAGGAACCGATCCTGATGGTATGGGTTTGGCCAGCTGGGCAGTCAAAATGGACTGCTTGAACTACAGGAACTACAATACACATCGCTAACACAGGTCCTCTGACAGCCGGAGGCTCTTGTAGACTGACCTGGAGTTAAAAGGACTTAGATGACACAGGGGACTTGTTCTTTAAAGCTGACAGAAACCATGAGCACAAACAGAGCAAGCGGGTAGGGGGATGCTCACACAAGCTAACTTCAGCCTAACAAGATTGATCTTCCTGCTTCCTCTCTCCACTGGCTTGACAGAGAGGGTCCTGCCATGGATCACCTTCTAGAGGAGGAATCAATCTTCCCCGAGCAGCTTTTCGGAGGAGACTCCCTCTCCCTTCCATAACCCGAGCAGCTTTTCGGAGGAGACTCCCTCTCCCTTCCATAACCCACAGAAGACAGCAGGGGAGATTACTGCCATTAGACTACATGTAGCACTTATCCTGTCCCACCCCAATCTGAATGCGCTTAACTGCTCTCACCTTTCATATGACACAACTTCTACCTTTCAAATCAAAATACTCCTTTAGGATGAAAGGATGAAGACCATCATGGTCATGTCTTGTAGTTAAGACCACCAGGATAGGTCAATAACCCAGCAGAGACAGGAGACCATAAATAAACTCTCCATCCTGCAGACACTCTCTCCCTCATCAGGCAGCTGTGCCTCTGTATTTAGTGTGAATGCCTCAGAAGATGATACACTCAGGCTGATCGGTTGTGCCCAAGTGCAAAATCCTGCAAGTGGATAACACGCTGCCCCAGCACTGCGGCTGCCAGGGAGATCTTGGCTTCCGAAAGCTGCAAGGAACAAAGCATGGTACTCGTCCTGCGGCGCCTAAAGCTGACACCGCTAAGTACGGGTAAGAACATATTGAGTGTTTTTTTTAAAATTTTGTTTGCTTCTAGGGCTAAAAAAAGATCATAAACCACATTTCTTTGAGGGAGGCTTTTGTTTGTTTGTTAGAAAGGGCAGGCACTGGGTCAGGGATAGAGAGTTGTACTATCCGGTTCCCAGACACAGACCTTATTCCCCAGAGCCTTCAGCTATATGTAACATATGGAGCAGACACTTTTCATATAGGCTTTTATACGCCCATGGAACTTTGATCCGGCTGTTGAGCTAACAAGCACAGTGCACTCGATAGGACGGAGCACATAGGATAGCACTACATACTGCTTTTTTGAGCTTAATTTTGAGAACGGATCTTCACATTTCAGTGCTGGGAAGGCTACGTTACAACACTGAGATCATGTCCATATGGAAACAGGATATAGAATTTACTATTAAAAACTTCAGGGTGATATCAAATGTCAGCTTAAAGACTCTAAACATTGCAGTGTATTTGCATCTCTAATTAACCCTGTATCACACTACTACACTCCAATATCCGGCCAATACTGTGTCTTCTCTCACCTCCAGCTCTCCAGCTTACGTCGTGCTTTGTCATCTCCATTCTGGCCTCTCAACCTCCTTGACCTCACAGACACCCACTCCACTTCTAGCACATGAACTCCAGAGTTTTATTACCAACTTCCTTTTGGTTTCTTCCGCTTGGCTACCTTGGGCTTTGCATCCTCGTTGTCTTGAAGCTGCTCAACAAAGTTCTATCTTCAATACACTTAAATCTGATACTGCTTAAACTCTTTTGGGTTTGTTTGCAAGTCAATCTCGCACCCTTTTGAATTCATTTTTATGCACTATGAAAAGACCTTGACCAACTCGGTGCAAAAATTAACAGAATATTAGAATAAGAATGGAAGTGTTTAATATTGCTGGATATTCCTCAGATGAAAAACTGCTTTCACTCAGCCCTTTCATTTTGCTCTTCCTGTAGTTTGTGGTGGAAAAAGAAAAAATAATTAAAAAAAAAAAAAAAGAAAATGGAAAAACCCCACACATACTGGAGTTTTCTTTTCTTAAAATTTAAAACTCTCAGACCAAAATCTAAGTTTTACAGATACACTACAAGAACGAAGATCAGCACAACCCCAAACTGAAACCAAATAATCTGTGCTCCATTACCCTTTCTGAATAACCTTCACTTAAGTCTAGGGAGACTAAATACCTTATCTCTTTATAGACTTTTCCAGAGAGATTTCTTAACTACAGAATTAAACACACTAACCACAAAGCACTTCTTTCTCTGCTGTCCCTTCTGACCGATCTAGAAATCATACCTGCTTTTTCAACAGTATTTCACTGCAAAGATCAAACAGCGAGAACGCTACCCCGTGAACTGCCAACATCTTGCATATTAGGGCAAGAATTGAAGCAAGCATCAGTGGAGGTGTAGTGAGTAGGACTTTTTCCAGGCTCCTCAGACCATCATTTATCCAACCTTACAACTGATATTGGACAAAACTGTTCCCTGCCTTGTCACTCATGTATGGTAACAGGGCTCCTCTCTGACCAGCAAGGTGCTGAGCCAGCACTGAAAGCTGATGCATACTTGTCAAGCTGCCTGGCCACTCAACATAAGGATTTAATCCAATGCAAAGCAACAAAGAAGCAATGGCAATTTCGCAAAACCAGTTTGAGAAACTCTTAAAACTCATTTCCTTGTCTTCCAACACCATATTTAGCTTGGTAACTTTACAAGAGTAAGGATACCAAGAAATCACATCTGTAAGTTCTAAGCTTTTGCAGAAAAAGCTATTTTAGAAAGATCCTCAACTATGAGGCACAAACATGATACCTGATAGTGAGCTGTAATACAAAGAATTTTACTGGCACACACCTGGGATGGCCAGGGTAACTGGTGGCTTTTCTGGTTACAAATGAACACCATTATCCTAAACTCACACCATAAAAGCCATGCTACACAGTAATGTTAATTATTAGTTACCTGTGAATGCTAAAATAGCAAATAGGAGACTTTTAGCACAAAAATGGTTGTACTTTTTTTTTCTCAATGAAAATGAAACTTCACAAATCAGATGTAAAAATGAACTCCAGGTTGTCTTTAGTTTAAGTACGCCTGCAGTGACCCTGGCTAGACTGTGCGACAAGCTCAACACCATATGCAAGTCAGCGGAGAATTCTTCTACATGTTAGGTGAACCAATACACATCACAGATATCTCCATATACTTGGGGTTTTATCTCCAACTTAAGTTCCAGGGAGTTAAGGTGATGAATTCAAATTCTTAAACAGTACAGTCTATGCCCATGACTTTTCAAATGCCATTTGGCAAATTGTTTCAAAACGAATGCTGTGAGAAGTGACTCATATCACGGTCCAGGAGGTATACACATGCCGGCGTTGGTGTCGCATCAAACCTGACATTTTCTCTATATGCAGCACAGCCAAAGGAAGACGGTAGGCTTCTCCAGAAGGCAATGGAGACTGGGTTTCTTTCTCTCACTGTTGGCTAGAGAGGCATCCCAGTTGATCATGTTAGGAGTCTGATTTGTTAAAGTGCATACCCTCATTATGTAATGGAACAACATCTTAATTTTGTGCCCTCTGGTTAAAACAGATTCAGAAATTAGTGAAAAACTCATTAATGTCTTTACTCTGATATACTCTGCATAAACAGAGAGAGACAGTAAAGAACCTCTCTTCAGTAGCTTAGCAGGGTCTTTTCAGTCCTTTCAGACCACGCGCAGACTTTCAACAGGCATCTTACTAGCCCTTTCATCAAGCACTTTGCTTTCTCCAAATCTGTCAGGCGACCAGATTGGACATCCCGGGAAGTTGCCAGGCAGATCTTTCATTTCTAACTCACATGGCTTCCTGAGTAATAAAGGCTGCCTGCAAGCAGGAGCCCAGTCTCTGACTATTAAGTAAACACTTGCCGCTTATATTCTAACTGAAGGTTAATCATCAAGTAGTTTACAAAACACATGCTACTTTGGAGACCAAAGGTGAAATCCTACGGTCGCTGAAGCGAGAGCTTCCATAAGGCCAGAATTGCTGTCCTGAACGCGCCTGTGTGCGTTAATGCATTCACACAGGAAAAGGAGCAACCAACACACCTTTATGCAAAGCCAGAAGCCGTCACACTTCCACTTCGATGAGCCTGTGTATGTAACTAGCCTTGCTCAGTTAACATACATTTCTATGTATCTACCTTTGAAGAGCACACCGTGCTCAAGGTCCCAAAGAGACAAGCCTTTATTGTCCAATGGGCAGAACGTAAAATAAACTCAGTCACTCTTCGTGCTTACTGTTACTCTCTTAACCGGCTTTAGACAGCACTTTTTCAGCATGTGAGGACACCGCATTTTTCTGACAGCAAACGGGGCCAAAGTCAGCCACCATGACACACTGCCTCCATGCAAGGGGCCTATTTGTGCAACCCAGTGGTCTCCCAGCAATGCAAGATGTTCTCCATGAGTATCACCTAGCACAGGTGACAGCAGAGACCACCGCTACACAGCAGAACAAAGTTTACTCTTAGCTTTCCAGGAATTCAACATAATACTGTTACAGCCAAATATTACCCAGAGTTCAAAATTACTCAAAGCTCACAAGTTCAGTTTTCCCTTCACTTTCTTATTCCTTCAAAGCCCTAAAATGAAATTGTTGTTTCCCTCTGTTCTCATTTCTCAGATAATCCTTTTTTTTTTTTTTTCCTCCTTTGGCTTCTGAGGGCCAGGGAAGAGAAGCGGCATAAAGAGAGGTATATTGGAAGATGAAGCAGACTGCCATCTGTGTTGGTGCTGACTGTAAAAACCAGTATAAACGCAGATCAGTTAGACTGGTTTGCATTCACCAGCAGTTTTCAAAGTACTGAAGTAGCTCAATCATTTCAAAACACCAATAAGTATTTCGCTGACAGGAATTATTAAGAATCTCATGGTATTCTGGCGATGCGCAGACCTACAGGTAGCTCTGCGCTCATCATAAAATATTCTACAGCTGCTGCTTTGGCTTAAAACAACCCTAGCAACACCAACCACCCACCGCGCCCCCCTTCACAAAACACAGCTGTTATCTACTAACTGAAGAACACAAAAATTCACCAAAATTGTCCTACGACCATTACTGTTCAATCAAGGTAAATTGTGCGACATCCAAGGACACTGCTTCAGAGCCTCCCACCTCAAAAAAGAAAATCAGTATCTGCTATATTACATGCCCCCCTTTCATCTTCATGTCGTTGAAGGCATTCCACAGGCAGTTTTATTTCTGAGAGCACTGATTTCCAATCGATCTGCTGTGGCCTGGATTTGAAATAGGATACTACATGAAATTGGATCCTGGGAGCCTCAAACATGCCCAGGCTTGCACAGAAGGTTAAACAAAAAGAAAGTTTTTTTTAAACACAGGGTGCTGGTAAAACTTATTTTAAAGTGCCCTCCATTTCTCTTGACTGGAAGTAATATGTTACCTCTATAAAGTCTTTTATATCAAGCTCTTGAAATTCTTTATTATTTATATAATGCCATCGGTGCACACCTTGCCTTAGAAATACGCATTTTAATAGTCAACTAAAGTGATCCAAACCACCAAGGTAATTAAGACTGCTTTAAAATTGGCTTCACTACCTTTCCCCATACAACTGCCAAGCTACGGCCCAGTTCCGCAGTCACTTCATCACGTAGTCAGTGGGAGTACTCGCCCAAGAATTTGAAGGTTTACTCCCTAAATTACAAAATGCGGCCTGCCTTACTGGAAAAAGGAGCAGGCATGACAGCGGGAGTGCGAAAAAGGAGAGGAAAAAATGCTAAGTGTAGGAAGGTAAAAAGCAAAAAAGATCGTTAAATGGGGAATGCGGCACGGATGAGAGAGAATAAGTGACGTAAGGAGACAGCAGCAAAGGATGGGGTGGAAAACAAGAAGAAAAGCATAAAAGGTTGGAGAGCTTATCCTGAATGCTGTAGGGCTTTAAATGCATCTGCAAGACATTGAACAGAGAAGAAGGTGCAGGAGGAACAGTTAGAGATAGCAAATTGACAGCTTTATTTTTCATTATTATTTAAAAAGTAAAAATCACCCAAGGTTCACTTTCCACTCCTTTTTCACCCCCCACGGGGACGCCAATTCCTCTGGAACAGAGTAGGAGAGGCTGTGAGGACCCCTGGCCCAACCAGCCAGGCAAGCTTTGCCAGAGCCCAAACAGAAGGATCGGTGAAATTTCAGGTGCCTCCTTTGATTGCATTGCATTGAATTTTTCCCAAAATAGCCCATTGCACTGAAAATTTTATTTCTTTTGTTTGTTTCTAAAAGTGCAAAAAGGAAGCACTGCAAAGCCCAGTTTGAAGCGTGAGTGAAATTTCATCTTCCCCACTGAGAAATGTGTAAAAATCAGAACCTTGTCATTAATACAACAGTGGCCTGGCTGTGTCTCTTGCTGGCCAGATCAGAAAGCATCACAGCAATCCAAGTTTAAATACCAGGGATGTCTCATTTGTCCATCAATACCAAGGAACAAGGCAACTCTGCCTAATTATCAGCAATATAAGAACACTGTCCTCCTTCAAATCAGGCAGAAGGGCTCTTCTAATCTCCAGTGCCTCTCAGGGAATCAGCCTGACCCCCCACCCCTTGCTTCCTCCGTGAGCTGTCTTCCTAATCTGGAATCCTTCAGAGCTGGGAACCGGACCCCCTGCCTTGATTCCCATCAGCTGCACCGATTTGTGTCAGTAAGCCAGGCCAGCTGGCCACCTGCACACCCAAGGAGCCCATACGCTCTGATACTGTACCCTTTCTTTAAAAAACAAACAACAACAAAACCAAAACCAAACCCCCAAAAGCACAACACTCCAGCAGAGCTTTGGCTGCCAGGTTAGAACTTGCTCCCTGCCCTGCGAGCTTAACCTACCTGCTGCTGCTGAGCGCAGACACTTCCCCGGAGGTAGCTGCTCTTCTGGTGGGCAAACCCCACTTCTGCAAATAATTCAAAGGTATTTCTAGGCTGGGGGAAGAGTGCAGGCTTATTGTTTTCTACTTCACTAGGAGAGATACATATGTTGGATTGGTTTTTTTTAAAAGAAACCATTCCAAACTGCGATAGGAGCTGGGCTCGGGCTGATACTGCCCTATCTTGCAGAGCAAGTCACAGCAGGTTCTGTAGTCCCAGGCTCTGCGAGCACTGATTTCACCCCCCCTCCACAGGACCTTAACTCGCCTGGTGCTCCCAAGCAGAGGACGCCTGCGTTCGCAGCTGCTGGCTTCGACAGGGAACAGCCGGGCAAAAACCCAGCTGACATAATGGTCCAACCAACTTCAACCCTCCCTGGCTAACAACCTGCTTTTTTTTATTTGGGTTTTTTTTTTCATGAAACCTCTTTCTTTCATGTTTACATGGGGCACCAGCTACGGGAAAAAGTGCTTGTTGTTCAGTTCAAGCACCTTTTTTCCCGACAGCGGAGGAAACCACTTTTGGATCCACACGAAGGGAAAGGCAATATTTATAAAGGAAGTTCCCACACTTCCTCTTCAAACAAATCACTCCTGGCTGGTTTTGCAGTTAAGCCCTACCGTGAAGAGGGGGGGGGGGGGGGGGGGCATAAAAAAAAAGCATCAAGCATATTATTTCCTTTTAAAGCCACTTGCCTCTAAAAAGGCAGCTTCCAGAGAGGAAAGAGTTAAGCACTCGGGACAAACTGTCAAGTTTTCAGTAACTAATTTACTCTTCCTGTAGGCCTGGAGGAAATCCACAGCCACCACAAATATTCTTCACTCGTTTCAATACTACTCTTTGTGAAATGGAGTTTAATGGCCAAGCAAAGCAATCCAAACCACAGATGTAATTAAAGCCGCTGAAACCGGCTCCGTGAAAGGCTGGGGAGCGCCCCATGCCCCATCTGGGGCTGGCCGCCCCAACGCAGGCCAGCAGTGACACTGGGAGACCTCGTCCTCATCCTCATCCTCATCCTCCATCCTCCATCCTCATCCTCATCGCAGCACGCCGTGTTGCTGCGGGGGCAACAGGGGATTTAAAGGATGGAGATGTGTGGCAGGAGATGGATAGAGAGCCACATCTGCCTGCGCTGCTGGTGACCTGTGCAAGGCTGCACAGGACCTCTGTGGAGGGGATGCTACTCTGGTCTGGAGGAGCATTTGCTCTCGCCCTGTTTCCATCCCACACCCTGCTCCCTGGGTTATAGAGTGGGTCAAGGTCAAGGTGCTTCTGCTCCGCCACCACAAGCCCACTCGTTTGTAACGCTGCAGTGTTAAAAACCTCTCTCATCCATGGGAAACCTGTGTTTGACAAGCAGTATTTCCCTCCGCACACAGTGGCTGAAGCCTGCCACACTAGCGTAGGAAGCAGAGAGATTTGTTGACAATGCATGGTAAATCAACTTCCTATCTGAATAGACATACCTTAATTTCCTCTGCAGTCAGTCAAACCGCTAGTCTGCCTGAAAGGTCGGTAGTCCCCTGCTACTGAGACCTCTATGAGATCCATACCCAGCAAAGGAAGAATAACGTTTTCCCGAAATGCCTATCTGAAGTGTGGGAGGATGGAAAATAAGATCAGCATACCTTGCTGAAAATAGTTCTTGAGATAAAAGATGTGATTGCATTGGCACTAACTTCTCCTTCCTCCTTCCCTCCCCTCCTCAGCCACGCAAGGCGTGAAAGGCTTAGGAAACTCCCTGTCCTTACTCCGCATTTTTTTTGTGTTTAATTTTAGATTAGAACACAATTGGATTAGGACTGGATTAACCTTTCATCCAAAGAAAATCCTGCACCTTTGAGTTACTGATTTCATTTGGTAACAGCTGCAGAAAAAAACTCCAGATTTTTGAAGTTAAATCATTGACAAATCTGTTTTCAAGTACCAGCCGCCCAGAATAAGGCTAAAGAACTTCCCAAAACAATTATATTTAAATTATTAATTAAAAGCACTTGGAATATTGTTATTAAAATCAATTAGTTTATGCAAAGAGATCTACAAACCTGAAACAGAGTTACAGCAAAAGAAATTCATCGGCTGATGAATAATTAATACAGCTCTTCATTTGTTTCACCTCGTGCGCCAAAGTAACACAAAAGAAAAGTCATTAATATGAGTGGATAGCAGAGCTAACAGAGATCATTACACATTCATAATCACTAAATTGTTTAAGTATCATCATCATAAAATCATAGAATGTTTTGGGTTGGAAGGGACCCCTAGAAGTCATCTAGTCCCACCCCCCTGCAGTGAGCAGGGACACCGCTAACTAGATCAGGTTGCTCAGAGCCCCGTCCAACCTGGCCTTGAATGTTTCCAGGGATGGGGCCTCCACCACCTCTCTGGGCAACCCATTCCAGTGTAGAAAGTTTACAGGGGAAAAAAACCAACACAACCTGCAATGTCAGGTTCAGAACGTACTAAACCCCACAATTTTGTCCATCTGGATGGAACAACAGAGGAAAGAAAAGCAAAGCAGAGCTGCCCCTTAGGCTTGTTTGCTGTAGGTAAGCAGCAAGGTCTGGTGTCAGCTGTAAGAAGCGAGGTGCTTCTCTGAAATCCCTGTCTTCAGACCTGAGAGTAAGATGCATGAAAGCAGTTGGCCTGACTGCCCTTCCGTTTCTGGAAGCAAAACATCACGGCTTGGCCAATTACCTCCACATGCTTACCGTGAAGGCATGTGCTTTGATATCCACGCACGCACTTTTTCCTCTCGGCCACAGAAAGAAACATTTTTCTAGCCTGACATGCTACAGGTCCCCTGGCAAAGCACATTTCTTCTTTAAAAACCAGTGGGCTTTGGTAAACAACACGCAGATTTCCTGGGGATTACCAGAACTACATACCTCTCATCAAACAGTGCTCCAGTGACATAAGGTGATGTCAACGGAAGAACACCGTAAATCATTCATTGCTGCACAACTGAAAACTTAGCACGTGTTAATTTACAACATTCCTTAACTCAATTATTTGGGTTGGAGCAGGTGGGAATCAGTGGGGTAAAACACAAGCAAACAGTCGCTGCCATGTTGCTCGTCTGATGTGACTCCACTTTTGCCCTACTTAACCATTTCTCTCCAGCTAAACCCTTAACACCACTTCAGAGAAAAAGTTGGATTTGTAGATGTTTGGGTTTATTTTCAAAAGGATTCAGAGTGTCTCTCCAAGGAAATGTCAGAGATTAAAAAAGTACCTGCGGTGGGAGAACACTCCTTGCCTTTTAAATGTTGAATTATGGCAGAGAAGTTAAGAAACGAGGTAAGTGCTTTATCAACGAGCTTCCCGCACGCTCCGTTACCAGCTTCTCTGCATGAGGCAACAACGGGGATATTTTCACACTGTGAAAACACTGACTTTGCAACACATTCCGCTCCAAATGGGAGGCTCACCCGCCTCCCCTAATATACACCACACTTTCTCCTTCCCTCATTACATTACTTTCACTGCCCCCCTCCTTTTTTTTTTTTTTTTTTTGGTGCTTTTCCCCACAGCCTTCTCTATGTCCCGTCTGCTGAAAACATGAGAGAGTGCAGCCAGTAACATTAGACTTGAACTTTCTACCTCCTGACATTAGCGGACTCAAAAAACTAGACAAAACAAGCTCTCCCATTTCTAGACATTGTCTGTGCACTGATCTCAGAATCAAAACCCTCTCCGGTCACAAATGATAAACGATGCGACTTCCTCCATGATAAATGATGCAACTTTCTCCAAACAAAGCTCAGCCAACTGTGTTGTGCAAAGCTGGCCTTGCCTTGCCTGGGACTGTCTTGTACATGGAGAGAGCACAGCCATAAAACTTATCTTCAGCTCTGAGGGCACCTGTGGCTCGGCACAGGGAGTCCCAGAGGAAGAGTACCATTTGCCTGGTGTTGGTTTATGGCTAATCGTCCCCGTCTCTCGGCTAACACAAAAGCAGATACGTGGCTTACAGAAGCAGTTTGTCACTGCTAACCTGGGAGCATCTGCCCCACGCCGCAGGGCACAGTGTGGACAGCCTTAGAGAAGCAGGGCTCCAGTTCACACCCGGCGTGAGCAGCCAGACCCATCCTGCCCTCATCTACACTGAGGTACCCTGACGTACCCATCCTATCCTGACGCACCCACCCTGTCCTGATGTACCTTGCTGAGTACAACAGCACGGCAGGGTGGCCAGTTCCTGAGACCAGTCACTCACCAGCAGCTGAGAACAGGCTTACCTTTCACACCATTTAAAAATGGGAAATCACATTTTTACAGGTCCAGCCTCCCAGGTTAGCTTTATTTGTTTCCTTGGGAATGTGAAATACATACAGTCTTGCCAGACATGCCATTTGCAGGGCTGGGATAAAATCCCGATCTCTTTGCAAGTAAGAGGTAAAATCCTGAGATGCACACGGTTTCACTCCCTGGATCTTCATACCCATTTCTCTCCTTACATAAAGGGAGCATCGTTGTCTCACAGGAATTCACACTGCAGGGAGGGAAGTACCTCCTAGGGTACTGGACGTGAAGGATTTTCCACCCTGGGAATGACCTGCCTTCCTTACAGCACCTCTGCTTGCTGGGTCAAAACAGACTTTTGCGCTCTTCCCAACTCTATGCCTTCCACCAACACGCACTGCCACCAATCCGTTAGCACATGCTTTTCATATCTTTTGAACAGATGGAAGTTTTGGGATGAATTACATTCGGTTTCACAGTCAGCCCAATCCCAGGCACAGTGTTATCACCACAGACAGAAGAGCCCACATATCTGCTTTAGATGCCCGTAAAGGTTTGCTCTGCCTTTGCACTGATAAAGTACTTAACGGGCAATACTGTGGCTTAAATATTCCCCAAACAAGGCAGACTTTTTAAAAAAGCAGGACTAGCTCACTCTAAGGGAAAGACTTTCTGCCTGAGAAATGCCCTCTACCCAGCTGCATTTGGGCCTCAGCGGCTGCAGAGCTGCATGTAGGAAGTGTGAACTGAAAGCGATGCCAGAAAGGCAATGCCATGGTCTTACCAGCATGAAACCTATTGCTTTTGTAGCCTATGCCAAAAAAGTGCTTGACATATTATGCTCTGGAACATGCCTGTATACCCTATGGTCATAAACGGGCCAATTTTGATTGCTGGGTGTAGGCAGTAACCAAGTAACTAGAAACAAGTAGTTTTGCCTCTAATTGGGGAGCGTTACAGTGCAAGGAGATCCTGGATGAATGTGATGGGGTTTCCCCCTCTGTAAAGAAGTTGCAATTTTCCTCCATCGTTCCTCGCTGTAGAAGCAGCGCCCTAAGACACCACTGGCGACACAGCCTTGCGCCAGCCGACACGCAGCACCCCACAGCAAAGCTGCCTCTAATTGGCACGCCTATCTGCTGATCTCACCTCTGAACTCACAGAACAAAAGAAGCATTAATCCACATCTTGCAGAATTCAATAGTCATTTAAGCAGAAGGTCAGGTACCTAATGGGCTGTCAAGTTTGGGCTGTCTATCCGTCCGTCTTCCTGACTCCCCAAGTTCCCAGGCCTTGACTGACGGTCCTCGGCAGCTGGGTACTTTGTTTTCCTGCCAAAGCACTATGAAGGCCTGAGCACAGGCGACTGCTTTGCAAATTTAAGTTGGGATGACATATTCTGGCTTCATTGAAGGAGAGAGGAATGAAAAGTTACACGGCAAGGCCTGAGAAATATATTAAGGATGCTATTTGTCCTGTATCACCTGCACACTTTAAGAGAATGTAAACAGACTTTCAGATGTCTGCATCGTGCTTTTTGATCTGAACCTTACCATGATTGCAATAGTGTTAGGATACCTCATAGGAAGGATAACTGTGTGTAAACACTGCGTAGTGCAGATAAAGGTAACGTGCATGGTTGCACACATTTCCCAGATCTTTTCCAGTGCCACAGGTTACCGAGTTGGAAAACTACAGCCTGCAACGCAGAAACATTGCTACGGCTCCTAGAAATTTCCAGGAGGTACACAAAGAGGAGGGAGCCCTTTCCAGATTCGTTGCGACACGGCCTGCTGTGCATACTTGCTTTCGAACAGTCTCGTAAAACCGAAACATTTTTTTCCAAACAGATCACAGGTCACGTAAGCTTCCCAAGGGATATATTGGTTACAGATGTTTTCATGTAATAAAATATTCCACTCAACTGCAGTATTTCTAACTGATAACGCTAAAACTAAATTACCCTTGTCTAATGGTTATGTCCCCAATGTACTCCTTACCATGGTAAACACTGGCTCATTTGTTACCATTTAGCCAACATAATACTTAATTTTTCATAAGAGCATGCCACAAAGACCATGTATTTCACATTTGCAAGAAATGCAATATAAGTTTGAACTTTTCAAAAATATATACTTAAAATTCATTTTTTGCATATTTGTAGAATAAATTATAACTAAGTTTCAGCATTACCATATCAATTTGCATTTAAAAGTTATCTCATTTTTTAAACATGAGTAATTTTAATAATTTTTCAAGATTTCACTCTTGAACTTGGATTGAAAAAAAAAAAAAATCACTCCTTGATTGTCTGAATGATAAGGGGCTAATGAAACATTCAATTTGATTTTCTCCTGGCAGAGTTGTTAGGAAAAGCAAGGTCATTGTGATGGGATCTCTAAAATGATCAAGAAGTTAAAAATAAAAATTAAAAAAACCTAGTCTCTTTCAAAATTTGCTTACAATATAGCACTAACAAGGACATCTATAAAAAAGAAAAAAAAATAACCAAACTGAAAAAGGAAACTTAACTAGTCTTCTACCGTAACAGTGCTGTTGTACTGTACTTTGTCTCTATGAAAACTAACACCTCCGCATTTGTATTTAAAAGATTAGAGCACTAGGCTCGAAACATCCATTCCTCTCTGCTCTCTGTATTGGAAGATCAGGATCACCCCTGCTCATATTTCAAATGCCGCCAGTAAAACCAACAGAACAAAATGACTCTTGACGAGATGCCGCTGTTTCTGTGTTGAGCTTCAAGGATAAAGTCAACCCATTTTAATTAAGTTTTAGAAAGACTGGGAATGTAGCAGAAGCAGAGCATTCTCCGAGAAGAATTGTATCAAAAGTAGAACCTGTCCACTTTTAAGAAAAAGTGGAAGTTAGTAAAACTTGGAAGTAGGATGTTTTAGACTAGAGCAAAAAAGCATTATTCTCCAAACTCTACACCACCACGATGCAGGTATTCACTAGTTTAATGCTAATGTTCAGTGTTTAATATCAGTAAAATATTGTATCGTTCCTGAGCTAACTGTAATCACCAACCTTGATAAGCAATTTTTGCAGCTATCAAACTCAAATGTATGCCTGTGCTCGGTAAAGTAAGGCAACATCACTTTGCATTGCTGTGATGATCAGAAGCATGCTTTAAAGACTTGCTACCGGGAACAAATGGAAGGAAGAATTCCCCCTGCCCCAATTGAAAGGATGATTGAGTCTCCAGCAAATCACTTGGGAAAAATGTCGTTCAGATCAATGGAGATGCTTCCTAAGTACAACAGGGGTGAATGTGACCTAAATGGCTACATAATGGTTGGAAGGGATGGACTTTGCTTCATTCCAAGCAATGCGCTAGGAGAGCTCTACCCAGCAGACGTTTTTCCCATAGCCCTGCTAGTCTGCCTATCACTCTGCTTCTCATCGTCATATTTCATTAGCTGTATATTTATTCTGGGGCCGTTGTGGTAATTAAGATTGCCAGCATGTATGGGAGACAATAATGCTTCTCTGATGGCTCCAGCATTTGGGAGGGAGGTCATGCAGCACGTGAAACCCTGAGCACCAGCCCTGCTCTCATGGCTAAGGGCAGCACCCAGGACAGGAACGAAGCACTGCGTTGTGACCAATCACTCAGCTGCTAAAAAAAATGCAATCCAGTTTTTCTAAGCAGACACTCTCACGCAGAAAACAGAAGCTCAATCTGCTGATATTTGAAAACTTTTAACTGCTTTAGCAGTTTTTAGGGTGGTATGACTAAGCAGTAGTAAGAGCAGCGGTTGCTGTGCCTCAGTGACTTGAAAACAGGAGTCTTGTAAACTTGAATGCTCCTTTCCTCTTCCCTTAACCAGCCTCTAGCATGGTAAACACCAGCAATGTGCCGACGTAACTCCTTTGAGATCCAGCATACTGGGAAAAGGACCGGCTCTCTGGAATCAAAATGACCCGGACTCAGCAGCAGACCTGATCTGCCCCTGGGAGCTGTGCTCCGGCCGGTCGGCAGGACGCTGCCCATCGAGCACTGGCTACCACAGAGCTTCCACGACTTCCCCTTTTCCCTTGTTGTTTTTGTTGGCTGCCACAGAAAACCTCAGCTAGCTTACGTTACTCCCCGGGCAGCAAATCCCTATTTATTTTAGCGCACACATAATGCGGGTAGCAGCAAAAAGCACAAATACAACAACCTTGAAGCTCATCTATGGGAGGGGGTAATAAGCAAAGCAAAACTCTTGAGAGATTCTGCAACTCCTGACACACGTATGAACATACAGCTTGCAGGGTGAAAAATTATTATTCTGTATTCATTTTTGGTATGTTTTGCGATATCTTTGTCTCGCCCTGGTTGCTCCAAGGATAACACCCAGAAAGCATAGCTAACTAACATGCCCAACAGTGTCATTTGTCTGTCGCTCATCTGCCTCCCTTCCGAGCCCCTTTATCTACGCATATCCAAAACCGCACACTGGCTTCCCTGAATGTTTTACTTTTCAAATAAATGCCTAATTAACTCACCCTTTATTTTAAACCATCGTATGCAGCAAAATGCTCCAATTAAAAATGGAATGTCTACTAATTTAAGCCCAAAGGTTCTGTTAAGGCAAGTTTCATGAATCCTAAAAATAGAAATGCATTCATAATTTTTTCCTCACTTTAATTAGACTTTTTTTTTTTTTTTTGGCTCGAATTTAAATATCCCTCTGCAGTATCTTCCACTGCATTGCAGTAGTAGGAACCCCACGCACAACACAAGAACCATAAGATGAAAGATGACTTGCCTTTTTAATTCTTCCACTTGGAGAGGAGTGTAAAGTGGAGGCATGCATCCCACAAAAGAGAAGTGTGGCAATTAAATAGGAAAGACTTTGGATAGATGGGACTCCAAATGAAACTTCTGGTTGATTTGTATAGAGAGAGATCTTGGTCCTTCTCTAATCTATCGTCTTAAGTGATGTGGAAGAAAATAGCATTGTGGCAGTCAAGGTGAAGGTGATATAACTAATAGTATGGCAGCTAGACTAAGGGCAAGTCAGTTCGAGTGAGCTGAAAAATATGCTCTATGGGGCTCTTCGAATGACATTACTTATAGCAGTCACAGAATGCAAGGTCATGCTCCTTCAAATACAGGTTAAACTTGTAAGGTGGTGAACTAATCTGGAAAGCAGCAACTTGAAGAATGACTTCAGGGCCACGGCGAGCCACAACTAAAACTCTGGCAGGGACGCAGTGGCTAAGACGATTAATGAGATCTTTCAATAGAAGAGCTAGGGGAAGACACAAAGCAGAAAACGTCATTGTAGCACTTCAGAGGAGCATTATTAGGAACAGACGACGCTGAGGTCATCCAGGGCAACGGGGCAGTAAGCAAAACAAGCAAAACTAAGTGGTAGTCATGGACCTGCTGCCTGCTTTGCCTACGCCAGAGCCGAGCTTGCTCCTGGTTCCTGCTGGCAGAAGTGGCGATGGGAGGAGATGCGGGAACCAGCTCCTCCCAGCCCCAGCCACTCTCTCTTCCTTCCCTCTTCCACAGATGGGGTAGCACGCCCAGATCTTCAGGGTGAACTCATTCTACCCTCAGTCCTAGGAGCAGCAAAAATTCAGTTTCTCTTACATTGCTGAGATGCCTGGGACTGGTTCTGTCACTTCATACAGCATTACTGAAATGATTGCAAGCATACTTGGCCACGACTGGCATCCGTACTGCACAAAAGATGTTGACAAATTGGAAAGGATTCAGGATGGAGCTGCAAGAAGGATTCAGAGTCAGGAAAAGATGCCCTACAGCAAGAGCCAGAAGTAATTCACTCTATTTTCACAAAGAGAAAGTTCAGAATGGCTTGATCACAGGCCATAAATACTTATATTAGTGAAAGACATTTAATAAAGGGCATAACCAGATACAGAGCTGAAAAAATGGAACTTTAAGGCAAAATTCAGGCTAAAAATGAGGGGGAAGTGTTAGAAATGAATGCAATTAAGTCACTGGAACCTTCTACATTTGCACGCAGTAAATTTGCCATCACCTAAAGTCTTAAAAAAAAATTGAGATTGGAAGTCTTTTTAAAACGTTATTATCTAGCTCAAGCAGAACTTACAGGCTGAGTGAAGTGGTGAATTTGTACAATGTGTATAATATTATAGCTGAGCAACCTAGATGATCATAACGTTGTAAAACCCATGAGCATATATTTATTTCTTGAGTGGGCCTACAAAAGCCTATTTTTCCTGTATCTGCTTTAAATGAATACACCAGCTTTGCTGAACCCAGTCTGAACTTCTCACTTGAGCCTTCTGCAGAAGTGACACATCCCGTTTGCTTCTCTTCAGACACTGTGAAGACGCAACCCAAATACCTGAGGCTGAACGCAAGTGAATTTGAAGACAAGACAACATCTGTAAGCTTTCAAGCAGCTCCCCCCATCCAGCAGCCTGAAAGCATTGGCATGCTTTCCAGGGGCATTTCCAAGCAACCTTGGATCATTCCAGCATGTGGGATTAGATGGAGGGCAGGGGCTTACCAGCTAGAGCACCTTGACCATGGCCAACCCAGTTATGCGAAGCAGGACAGTACAGGACAGTACAGGAGGTATCTTGGTATTTTAACACTTGTTGGCCATCGAACAGCTAAACAGTTTCACCAGGAGTGTGACACAAAAGAACTGGGCAAAGAAGGACAGCCTGGATGTATCCTTAACTAGCTTAAGCTAGTTAAATCCTATACCTTTGAAATCCACTGCAAAATGGCTGCATGCTTTAGTTTAACAAAGGTACTAACATCTCAGAAGTGATATTATAAGATGGCAGCATTTCCTAGCAGTCCGTGAGCTTTAGGAATGATGCCTTTATGTGGACAGGAGACAGACTCAAAAAAGGCACATTCTCCCCTCCGGTTCAGCTCCTCTGCTGAATTGTTTGCAAATCCATAGCCCTTTCTTCTCTCTACCACCATAAGAGGCATTTACTGTTTTTATGATCTCCGGATGGAAAAATATTAACCAGAAACAGCAGCAACAATTTCTTTTTCTTCTCAAATCTGGGTGGCATTAAGTATAATTACATAAATAACTGGAATGGCAGAAACAGACAATTGCTGGCTTTGTATGGGTATTGGAAAAGATTATACTGTTTTTATCATGTCTCTCAAATAATGGGTATCTTCCAAGTCTACTGTCAAGGAGACTGCTTGCTGCTTTAATGCTGATATGAAAATAATCTTGTAAAAATACTGAGAGAGGATCTTTCCACATACTTTCTGCCAGGAAAGATTACTGAAATAAACCATTTAACCTGCTATTGACCTAAAACCTAGTTACATAAATGTTTTAAAAATTACTTATCCATCTTGAGTAGATAAAAGTAATCTAGTGAAGTCAAGGATAATATAGGAAGTCCCTTAATGATGGCAGCATTCTCTTCAGCCTCTATTAGCATACGATTTTTCTGCTGGCAAAGCAGATACAAATGAACTGCAAGAACACAGGCATGGGATAGCTCTTCCTCTTTGTAAAGGACTGGAAAAAGACAGATACACATAAAGGAAGAGTGAAAACCAGCAAAGAGCTCTTACAAGGAGAACCTCACCTATTTTTCCCCAGTTTTTCCATCATAAGCATTGCTATACCTACTTTTTAAAACTAATAGCAAAAATTACAGAGGCCATATAGAAGTTGAATACAGAGGATGTGTCTGCCAATACCTGAGCTAACATCACCCAAAGTCAATAAAAACAAGTGCATAAACCACTTGCTCCAGATTGCTGAAGAAATGCTCAAAACCAACGGAGACAAATTAAACCCAATTCAGTGTGGATGTGCTACAGATACAAAGCGTTAAAGGCATCCCACTGTAATATGGGCAAAGAGGACAGCGTCTTTACCAATCCCAGGAAAGGTAGACAGCAACTTCATCTACCAAAAGCCCCCAATCTTTAATATCCTGGGTTGGCTGGCAGAGCGAGCCACTGCTCTGCTCGGTGGCGTGTAATGAGAAAAGCCTCCTGGGCGTCTCGACTCTCCTCCCCTGCAATCAGGGCGGTGATGCCAGATGCAAGTTTGGAAGTCTTCAGCATTTCGTCTGACAGCATAAATGTTATGTTTTTTCATGAACCGAACCAGTCATCTGCTCCGCTGCACGCTTTCACCACCTGCTTATATTGGGCACGTAGGGACACTTGTGTTTCAGTGACCGGAGCTGGCATGTATGTAAAGCTTTAGCTGCTATAGCATTATCCAACCCTTTGGGGTTTTTTTTGCCAAACAGGTCACACTTTCAGCATTCCTCACTTTAAGAAAACGGCACCTTTTCTACAGACCCAAACAGCAGCCATGTGGTCCCCTGCAGCAGGAAAAGGTTAGGATGCTGTTAACAGTGTCCATGCAACTCCAAAGGGCTGCAGCCGCCCCGGGAAGTGTTTCCTGGCCATATACCTGCCAAATGCTACGGCGCTGAAGACTGAGGCCCAATACCATTCCTTGCACACATGCAGATCATTTTCTCTTCTACTTCCTTTGGGGGGGTTGTATTTAAAAAAAACACCCCTCATTAATAAATTCTTAATCTCACCAGCCACATGTATTTCTGCCTCCTGAAGTGTTAAAAGAAAAAACAAACCAGCTCTTGATACTTCTGTCAATAAAGAGCACACTCAGGATCAAAGGAATAAAAATGCTAATTACGGTGCACTCTGTAACACCTCTCTCCCGAGCCAAGTGCTCTGATTAAGTTAACCATCGTGCTAATTATAATAGTGTTTAGCACAGCTGGGGCCAAAGAAAAGCCACCTTCTACCAGAGCACGGTTACTGGCCTCAGAACAAGATCAAGCATATTTATACCGTAATAGAAACTTGCTTATGATCCACAGAATAGCCACTGCTAATTTTAAATACTCAAACCCATGTCCTCTTTATTTTACTATTAAAAAAAAAAAAAAGTGGACATTTTAAAAAAAAAAAAGTTGGGTTTGTTTTTTTTTTTTGTAATGAAAAAAATTCTGGAGTCAGAAGCTTATTGCCCAGAAATTAAGTTACTGGCTCTTCTAAGGGAACATACAGCAAGATAACACATCTCTGCAATTTAGAGGGGAGCCCACTCTTCTGCCTTTTCCCAGTCAATACTGCACGGCTGTGAAGTATGCCGGTGGTGAGAGAAGAAGGCCACTGTACTCTATACTTTCATTTAAAATGGAATGAAGTAGCATGCAATTAGTGGCAAAACCACCTGCCACATTTCAGCAGCACATTTGGATGGAGAATGGGGGTGATAGGACTGGTGAAAAATGACGGTTGAGTCTAAGTGAAAGTTAATCCTCCCCACAATTCCACAGAGGGGAGAAAAATATAGTAAATCAATAAATCCCCGCAGCTCAGAAAATTCTGTCTTCAGTGGATGCTTACAATCCTTGTTGCACATAGCATAATTGGAAGAAAGAGATTTTTAAATGGCTATGTAGTTATAACCGTATCTTCCATTCATCAATTCCCTCCTTGAAGAGCTCATCGCCATTTACTGGTGGTACCTTCCAGTGCACCTGGTTGAAGGATAAGCACTACTTCCCATGAAGGAGCTAAAAGGTAAGAAAATTACCTTCACTTCAGTATCGCTTCTCAAAATGGCTGTTTTGTACTTACTCAGCCTCCCTGAGACTTTGAGTAGCAGCAGAGGAGCAGACTGTTTTTCAACATGAATTCAATACTTAACTGAATGAAACAAGTCATCTAAACACAATGATGCAACTAATGCTCCTGAGTGGATACATACTTTCCAGACGCCAGGCGTGTTCAAAGTACTCCCGTTTTGCTGCACAGATTCAGCAATCACCAACACCCTCGTCACGGGGCACCTTCCCATTCACTGCTCATGTATTGCACTGGCTCACTTAGTTATACACACATACACATACATTAATAAATACAGTGCCAGTTTGTGTAAATTGATAATCTTCATCTAAATTCCTTTCTGCTTTGTTAGGCCAGTAAAGGTTTAAGTGGCTTTAATCTGCTGCTTATCACTGCTCTGGTTTGGAAGGGAGAGAGGAGAGGTTCGTCAGAGGGAAAACCCAGTATATTGGCTGAGCTGTTACAGAAGGTCAAGACCTGGGAACAGCACCCCTTGAAAGGGTGAAGATTACTGATATCCCATAGCCAATATCATTACCAAGAAAACAAGTATCATGACACCATGTAGCATTAAACCTCTCAGAGAGAAGTCAGTGCTATTTCAGGGCTCTGTGAATGAGGCTTAGAGCTGGCCATGAGGGATTTCATCCTATCGCACACATATCAGAAATATAGCAATACAGGGAAAATTAGGACATTTGAATCCTCTACTTTTTCACTGATGCCCTTGGATGTATGATGGATGTGTGACCACTTAATCAAGTATAATCCCATCTGCCTCCTGCTTTCTTGGGAGTCATAGATCCTTCTAGATGTGGCCGCTTCACTCCAGGACTTTGCTCTGCATCCCTTTGTATGAGTGGGAGGAAAAACAGGGAGGGAAAAACAATGTCTTCTCATCTCCCAATCCCTCCCTCTCTCAGCTGCTAACTGGCAATGGCCAAGCCCTATGGCAAGAATCACACAGTATTACAGGGTGTAAGCAGAGGCTATAGCTGGTGAAGAGTAATGCACAAGACTGGTTATTTGGCTGTTAGAGTACCATTCGTTGCTGTGTACGTTTAGGGTGACAGTGCTACTTCATATTGTGTATATCGTCCACTGGTTCGGTAAGCTCAAACATTAATTCTTATTTACTGCTTGCATTTCACACCAAATTAATTTCCACTCTATGCATGCATGCTTCCAGGACAGGTGGAGAAACGATTATGCAGTAGATACTTATGTACCACAGTGATGTACATAATAGGGAAAAAAGGTGGAATAATAGCGGAAGCAGAAGAGTAAATTGCATACTAAAACATTAAGACAGAGAAGTTTCCTGGGAGGACTTTATGTGGGTGTTTGCATTGCCTACACCCGAAATGTTCAGGAATTACAGGTCACATCCTGCTGTTACCTCTCCTATAACCCATTCCAAAGCACTAAGCACCTGTCAGTAGAAAATGCAAAGCAAACTCAACAGATCTGCCTTGTTTCTTTTTCCTGAGTTTTATTACAACAGTGCTTTTTGACTGAGAAAGAAATGCTGCTGTAGAAATCAACACTGTTATATGCTACCTAATTATCTCTGTTTATCATAAAGTAATCAGAGGAGCTATTAAAGCATGGTCACCAAAATATTTAGATTTCTCTGAGTTTTAGAATATTAGCTATACAAACTTTAACTCTTGAAATAATAACAGCTAATGATATGTGCTTCACTTGGGAGTTAAACACTTAAAGTAAAAAGCTGATGTCTGACAAATTGAAAGTAATTTCACATTGAAGTAAATTAAATGAATTTCCCAGATGTTGCTATAAGAAGAGACTCGAGGAGGTGAAATGAAAGTCACTGCTGATGCATTCAGACACTTACCATAAAGTTTCCAATAAGGGAACATTTTAAAAAGAAACTGAAAAAAAGGAGAAATCCGAGGTGGGAAGTTCACAACTCCACCGACGGTCTCCATCTGAGCATCATGCGGTTCCGTGCCATTTCCCAGGGAGCGCTCCGCATTTGTGCATGGGCGTGCTGCGTAAGCACTAGAGCGAAATCAGTCTTGTTCAAAGGGTGTTGGGTGAGTCGGAAGGAGCTGCTCCTTACTTCCAGGTGAGGTGAAAGAAGATGAAAAACAAGATTTGTAGGCCTGTTTTCAAGACTAATTAATTTTCAGTACTTTGCTGTGGCAGATCTCAAAATACACCTAGGATTTGGAAATCCCAACCTCGCCCTTTAAAGCAGGTTTTCCAGTTCACAGAAATATATATAATTGACTTGGGCAAACATCAAGAGCTAGCAGCATCCTTGCATGAAAGCCCTCAGGAATACTTTTCCTTCCCTTCTTACCCAATTATCGCCACTCTGCTGGAATAACATCTCCTTCTGCCATACCCCAAATTGGGTAAAGAGCCTGCAAGTTTAGGAGGATAGGAAGGAAAGGAAGTTTACAATTCCTTTTACAAAAAGAGAGAGAAGCCTACGGGCTCACGTCTCTCTATCAGTCGCAGAGGGAAGCCCATGCAGCAGGTGCATGAGCACGGCACTGCCTACAGACCAGCCAAGGGGGTTCTTCCCCTCAGGGCGATCAGGTATTTTCCATATTCTCTGCACTTTTCTCTCCCAGTGGTTTCCTCATCCAGCTCTTCATCTAGATTCCAGGAGGTGTTTGGGTTACTATTCCTTCTAAATGCTGGAGATTGTGGAAGAAGGCAAAACCCTCTCCATGCTTGATACCAGCCTTCAGGATCACTCACAGATCAGGATTTTACACTATGGATTCACAAGACCTGTTCATATTGGAATAACAAAGCTGGCTATGCTCACCTGTTTTTTTAGCGTAGCCATTACATTTTCCTTAGCCACCTTTTTTTGTTTTGGCATGTTTCTCTAAATTATCATCCAATAAATAAGAAAACTTATTTCCTTAAAAGCACTGATTACGTCAAGGTCATCCTCTCAGTAGGATTACAGATTTTCTACAGTTTACTTGGAAATCTGCTTTAAAGCACAGCAGATGTCAAATTTTCATGCTAGACTAACAAAAGCATCTATTCCATTCTCATCTGCTGACCAAGGCAATAAATATATCAGAGAAAAAACCCCACCAAAACCCAAAAACCTCAAAACTTGAAAAGTGCAAGGGGGTCCAATTTCCAGAAGAAAAACCCACCCCAAAGTCTATAATGGAATACCGTGGAAGAACTAATGAAGAGTTATAAAATCCCAAACCAACAAACATCTTTGATAGTCATGTAAAAAGCTCAATATTTTGGCGAGACAGTTACTGCTGCAACACTGACTTCAGATTCTTGGGACACACCGATTTTACTCTCTTAACATTTGAAAGATGGGTAACTTTATAGATTTGGTAGCTACACACTGAGCATAATAAAATAGATTCTAAATTTCAGATGTATACATCTGAAAATGTTTCAAAATATTTTGGTAGGCAGGTTGACAAACTGCTCTAGAAATACCTTCCCTATGGTTCGCATTGCCTTTCTTTGGGTATGTCCAGTGGTGTAACAGTAACAGCTAAACCACAATGCTGGAATATTACATTATCCCCTCCCTTTAGCTGCAAGGAAAAAAAAAATCTGACCAACCCCCTCATTTTTTAATTATGTAAGGCAGCGAGAGAAAACTTTTCCAAATGAAGCCTTCACCAACACCTCCAACTCCATAAATATCAGCAATCCTGGCTGGTATTGCAGGCCCCTCCTGTGAGACCCAACTGTGGGCCAATACTCATTTGTTTGACATTGCTGAAGCATAAACACGAATTACTGGGGTTTGCGACTAACCGTATCCCGCAGAAGTGGGTCACTTCAGCGTTCCACAGAGGGACGGAGGGAAGCAGCCAAAAAGCTCCATTCTGCCATTCCCACCCCTTTCTCTTTTTAAGATTTCAGGAACATGCCTCATAGCAAAAGATCCAAAATTGATCCAAATTGAAAATAACTGCTTTGGTCCACTTTGTAGAAAGAAAAGCTAAGCAAGCAGCAGTGGGTACGCCAGCCCTTTCTCTGCAATCCTCTCTTAACATGTTTTGTCAATGAAAGAAACCACGTTGTTTCCAAATATTACATTCCAGTACAGCAGTTCAGTACAACAGACCCAAGCTATTTTCTCTAACATAACCTGAAGCTGAAAAAGAAGCATTTTTGAACAGAAGGAACACACACAAACATGCAGAAAAGTAAGACAGAAGACAACAAGGACCTTAAAACTTTTTGCAATACTATGAATCGTTCTGTTATCCTCAAAGAATGCAACCCTGGTTATAAGAGTGATTCTCTCTTAGTGATCATTTGAAGTGCCAATACTGAACAAATATAAGCCATATATCAAAATACTTTTTTTTTGACATTTTAAAGCTCTTAAAAAGAGAAGGTGACCCCACACCCATTTAGGATAACTATGTTATTGCACAGTCTCCTCCTCACTGTCGTAATTTATAAGGGAGGAAAAAATCCCAAAGAAGGATGGCACTGAGAAAAACTGAAACCCACAAGTACGTTTTCTTTTAATAGCACTTTTTCTGGCTTGGTGACTGATGCATTCCCTTCCATATTCCCCTCTGAAAGCTGCTATAAGCACACCACCATACTGGATGACAAGGTGACTTTCCTTGGTGAAAGGAAACAAGAAAATTTTGGTCTCTAGTACCAAGACCTATAGATGCACATCCTTGCTTTTGCTAGGCTATACAAAGTTCATACACATAGAGGAAGGACACTACTTTCAAATAACAGAAAAAAGAAGGAAAGCAAGAATAAAAATTGAAGACTTCAGTGAAAACTATAGCCTGGACAAACAAGGGACTCATTTTACCTCCAAAAAGGTTAAGGTCACCAGACTAGTGCTCACAATTTCTTACCACGGGGACAAAAGAATACACCACAAAGCCAGTAGCCCGCGTATCACAATTGGCAGCTGCCTTGAAAATGCTCGAGTTCAATTGACGATGAAGAATGAATTACCCTTATTTTTGAACAAAAAAAGAAACCCCAACCTGATCTCACCAGGCCAGAAGCACAACCACATTCCAGGCACGATGTGTGACAGCACACAGAAAGCGAGTTTCAATTTATTCTGCACATTTGAGCACACACAAAAGCCTATATGGTTCTCATTAAAATAAAAGATATCTCCAGACTTCTAAAAGAGCACAGAGTGATTTAGGTTCTTACTCTCATGCAGAAGAAATAACTTACCCTCCTGTTTGTTGTGCTTCCTCCTGGATCTAGGATTTAAGTCACCTATACTATTTTCATATCTATAAACAACCACCAGTGGATTAAAGATCTTCCCTTATTCCTTCCATTCTTTTTTTTTTTAAATGGAAATTTCTTTGACAAAGAACAACAAAGCATTCCCTCTGAAAGAGGGAGTGCTGCAGATACACACCACTTTCAGAACAGACATATTCAGATGCAACTCCGCAGAGCTTACTTAGATTAGCTTAACAATGTTCTCAAAAAGGAGCTATAAACCCTTCATGAAGGGTAGCTTTAGTGGTGGAAGAAGTTTAACAAGCTCATTCATGAATGACCAGTGTCTTTGGGGTGCTGTTTGGTGGGCCTTCAAGGAGCAGGTGCTTCTGCCGCAGCTTTTCTCCCTGCTTTACGCAGTGTCTGGCACCTTCGCCTCGTGTGCCAGGCCAGCCAGCGAGCTGGGCTCATCCACCAGCCCGAGCTGAAAGGGCAATGACATGCTACGAGACAGAAGGAACAGAATATCTGACAAAAAGCATGTCAGGATTACCTTTTTCTGCATTCACAAACTTGTTCTTATGTATATCCGTGTGAAAAAGTGAGTGCGGCGTAAGTACATGCAAGGCAAATACGGCATGAGATGTTTCATCTGGACCTATGTTGGGCCAATTCAGGCAAACAGTGAAGAACAAAGAGCTCGAAGGACAAGCGAGGAGAATAGGTATTGATTTAATAGCCATTAAGAAAACACTGAGGAATTAGAAGAGGGCCACAATTAGAGAAGGCCTAATGCGACTGCTTCATTTTGATGCTTAGACCCCTACCTATGAAAGGTTTGCCCTAGCTGGAACATCACCACGCCTCGCAGAGGCTGCTGCTTGTGTTTGAGACAGACTATCAAATGCATTTTGAAATATTGTGCAAATGAGCCAGAAGGGGCTGAGAGACAGCAGGAATCTAAGAATACAATGAATTAAACATAACTAAACTGCACACAACAGAAACCAAGGAACAGGCCATTTGCATCAGCTGCAGGTGTTTATGGAAGAAAATTATGTTAGTGTTCGTCACGTTACAGGAAGCGTTCTGGATTGATTCGTGATTAAAAGGGAAGCTTAATGCATATAGCCACTTTAAAATTATGCAGTTACAATTTAGGCACACTATTGTTTTAATTTAATTAAAAGCTAGTCATTTCATTACTTTGCACATAATCTGAATCTTGAAAAAAAACCCTATGAAATTAAGTGCAAATTTTGCTTTCTCATTCTACTCCCCTCCAGCAAGCTTAATTCAAATGCTACTACTAGGTTTTTGCTGACATATCATCTAAAGGCAGGACAGAAAGGGTTGAAAAAAAAAGTGTCTGGCAAGAAGGATAATTAGCCCCAGTTAAGTCAGAAGCTAGCAAGAATTGCACTCCTAAATATTAAAGAGAACATTAACTTAGTAACAAATTTCAACAGGAAGTATTTTAGTGCTTCCAGCCTGCAACAAAATAATTAAGAAAAAACCCATGCTATAATAGTATCAGATCTCACTGGAACTGCTTTAACGGCTACTTTTTGTTTGTTTCTCTAACAGAAATCTTCAACAGCACTTATGTGATTTATAAGACTCTGAAGAAAAAAAAAATGTAAATGAAAGTGAAAGGAAATGCCTAGCTAGAATTTGTGTCACCACTTAAACCATCCATTTTTCATTAGGAGTGCCAACAGCAGTGCCAGTGGCCACATCACCTCTCATTAACTCCAGAAAATTATTTTGCAAAGTAAGAATGCCCTTGCGAGTGACAAAGATGCATTAGGTCTCTCCTCAGGAGTTACATATGAACTGTATATGCCAGTGATACTATAGGAAATCTATAGTCTCAGAGACAGTCCACCACAGCCAAAGGCACGCCTTGCAGCAAAACAACAAAACCAAAACAAAACCAAAATCAGAAAATAACCAGCAAGCATTAACTAGCAAACAAACTACCTTGGAAGACGTAGGAGAAATACTAAGATACTGTGCTGACCGCAGCGACGCAGTTATCCCATCCTGGAGGCTGAGCCCCACTTGGGTTGTCTTTACCGCCTTCACCTCCATGTGGGTTATTACAAAAGGCAAGCTGCATTCCAAAAGGTGCCTTCTTTTTTCTTTTTTTTTTGTCCTTTTTTTTTTTTTTTTTTTTTTTTTTAGAATGAAAGACACAGCATTGCTTTCTCTTCCCCTAGCAAATAGCTCTGAGCTGGAATGCAGAATAAATGTCTCAAAGACTCCTCTGTGCTGGAGGGCTTAGCAGAAACTCAGCAGTCTCAATATAAACCAGATGTGTCACAACAAGTTTTGGGTGGAGAAATGGGTTCGCTCGGGGTATGAGAGCACACAGGAGGGATGCCTCTTACAATAGACAGAGTAACAGTTAAGAAAGGCAGGAGCAGGCTCAGCAAAAACTCACCAGCGGAAGGACTGATGCCGACTTTTCTTTAAAGCACCACCATCATGCGTTCTTCAGTACTTTAACAGGGCCCCAGTGAGATATGCACAGCATTTAGCTGCTGTTAAATACATATTTCAGAACAGCACAGAGCCAAGAGCCCCAGAGACCTTCAAGCTTTTCCACAAGGGCAAGTGGGATAAAGTATGTGATGATTTTGCTAGGAAAATCTGGAGTATCCTCAGGTTGACTATGATCTTCAAGCTGTTGTGGCCTCCCCACATTAAATCCCAGGTAGATACATCTCACTAGCTACACATAATTCAGAACCATTCCCTTCTGACGTAGACATGCAAGGCACTTAAAGAATATATGCCTGCCCCAAGCGATCCAAGAATCTCATCTAGACGTAATTAGGAGTAGGCAAGTACTTAGGGAAATTAGTCATTAGTTTGCAAATTCAGACTCTGGTCTCTCAGCTACAAGCCTCCTTTTGGTTTAGTTCACTTTTTTTTTTTTCCCCCCTGCTTTTTGTGGTGAAAGGGCATAGGGATGATGCTGAGCATTAGCAGAAATTTGGGAGTCCCTGCATAGATCATCCCACAACAGTTAGTTTTGTTAGGTGATGTAGAAGTAAGAAAATATTTGCGAAAAAAAATATTTTTAAAATGAAACAGAAGCAAACTAAAAGAAAAGACAAATAGCAGGAACACTCAAAACAAAAAAAGCTGGAAATCCAGGGTGTAGGTAGATGTTAGGAAAGAGGGAGGAAAGATGCAGGGAGAAAGAAACAAATTTTTCTCCTCCCTACACCCACCAGTTTTGAATTTCAAAACAATATCCAAACGAGCTCCCTTCCAGACAGTGTAATAAGCAGACAGACCCACCTGCAGCAGGCAATCTCTCCTTCCACAAACTCTTTGTGCTCATTTCAGGCCCAAAAGAGAACAGGCATTTAGGACATGAGAACCTCTGTCTGAAGGCAAGCGTATCCAAAAACCTGCTGCCATGTTATGTACATACACAACTACAGTAATGCCACTAAAGATGCCAAGTGAAAACCACTGCTCTGCTCAGTTGCAGGCTGAACTCGACTTTCTTGTCTCAAATGTGTCTATCGGCTTGGCATAACCGCATCACCCTACTTCTTTTTTGCATAAGGGGGAAGCTTGCAAAAGTGCTAGAGGATGCTGGGCATTTCTAGGAGAGACCTGGGGTTTCCCACAAGGTCCTGAGCCTATCTATGGGGTTCTTACGTGCTGCGGTGATGGAAGCCGTAGCATAAGCTTGAGCAATGCTCTGCTGCTGGCCGGGATCCCTCGGCTGACTCAGTCTGCAGTAGGCCGTAAAATGTAGGCGAGTCCACGTGGTGACAGTCGGAGCTTAAAAAAAGGCAGGTATAGCTGTGCTGGATAATTGGTAGGCAAATGGCAAATGGTGAGGAGAGCCTGCCAGCCAGGAGGAGAAACTCAAGTGCACGTAACATTCCTTACGTATGACTTCACCGAGGAGCTGAGACCCGCCCAGCGTGATCCAGGCTGGAAACGGGCCAGGGAGCAGCTATGTGGATATGGTGGATGGAGAAGAAATTACAGGTCTGGGAACGGCAGCCAGGACCTCGTGTTGGGGCACTCACGGCGGTGCCGCCGCTCTCCAGGCTGTAGGTTCTGTAGGTTTTGGGAATCAGTCGAGCAGCAACTGACGTGTCCCACGGGTGCCAGACACAGAAGGATACATATACTTTGACTCCAAGTCAGGCTTCAAGCTAACTTCATCCTTTTTTGTGTCAAGCAAGCTATTTATTTGAAAGGATGATCTGGAGGGAAAACGGAGACAGACACTGAAGTGTTTGGCACTGTCACGCGCACGGGGATATTTCATGCATTTCTGAAAGGGCACGCTTGCTCCTGGCACGCCTGCTCCCTGGCACGCACACCAGCCAGCCCACAGCACTCACTCAAGTAAAGACTGATTTTGAGTCCTTATGGCTTCAATTTACTTGAAAGAGCCGATCCCAGCGCACGCTGCAGCATGAGTGAACAAAAGCGCTGTCGGAGCACGCGGGCCAAGGGAGTGAGAGAAGCACGTGAAGCACTTTTGGAGAGGACCCAGTGCTATGAGCTGCAAAAGGTCCCTCCCGAGTGGGTCAGGCACGGCCGCTGGGATGGCCACGCTCCCTGCCTGTGCTGAGGGCACGACGACAAAGGGAAGGGGGTGAGGGTCCCGGCTGTTCCCAAGGATTGGGAGGAAGAAAAGCCTTTTTCAGGTCACCACCACAACCCGAAGAGCAGAGAGCAGGGGTGTGTGAAAACGCCAGGTGAGTCACCTCTGCTGGTGCTCCCCCACATATTACACAGGTTTTGAGCAGCTCAGAAGTCATTTATGGATGACTTGGCTGTTCAGACAGATACATTGTAGGTGCCCTGTAGGCAGCCCAAGAAGATTGCCTGCTGTTACTCCTGTCCATGGGCAGACGACAATGACCTTGTTCGGGAGCCCCACTTCCAAGGTGCTCTGGGAAATGTATTCCTGAAGGATCAGTTCAGCCAGGCAAGAGACACTCTTAGCTGCTGGCTATTTGGGAGGATAACAAACTTCCTAACTAACTTACAAGCATGCATCTTCAAGATTTCTTATCAACAAAGCTTGAAGCAAAACTAAAGCTCCAACAACATGGATGATAATAAATGAAAATTACTTGTACTCCTACACTCAGCAGGGCTCAGGGCTTTGCAACTCCCTTTCTTCCCAATACTGCGCTTCTTTTCCTCCTGCTCTGTATCCCAGTACAGGCTACATAGTTTTGCTATGCCAGAGTAGAAAACCTGTCCTGACAGCTTGTGCTGCTGCTCAGGGGAGGAGGCAGGACTGTTTCACAGAGTTTGGAAAGATGAGTGCCAAAGGACTGCATTAGAGAAATTACTGCAGCAAGCCTGAAGAAATACTAGCAATTATATAGCAATTAATACTATAGCAATTGCAGCATCCAGGTGCCGGAAACCTGAAACACATGCACACACGGATGGACAGACACTTGGACACACTCTCCAAAAAGACCATTCTGAGACACGCACCTTTGTCACTTGAACCCCTCTTAGCTGGGGAGGCTGAAAGACCAACAAAAAGAAACATAACCAAGTGACACAGATGTCAAGACTGCTGATCTGAAGATCCCAGAGAGTCACATAGCTTTCTAGCTGATTTCAACTGTTTTGGTAATACAATGTCCGATGGCAACACTTTGTACGTAGTTTTAATTCTAACCACAGCTTGAACTGGCTGGACTACTAGAGCAGAAGTAACCACCAGCAGAAGTTCAGGACAGTAAATCTGTGCTAAAATCAACAGCTACAAACCATACGGACTAGTCTTTTTGCTAAGAGGATATTTGCTTATGTGACTATCATGTTCTGAAAAAGAGTAAAACATGCATGAAAAAAAAGATTACGAGCAAAAGAAAAGTGAAATAGGAAGTTGAAGAACAGGTAAAACAGGATCTGAACAGTTTCACTTCATTACAAAGGAATTCAGCCCATGGCTGGAGGATAAATGTAGGCAGCATAGTTCTTGTACAAAGAAAAAAAAAATTACCCAAACCTGTCTGTCTTAAGGAACTAACTTGTTGACTTTTCACTTGGCCGTAGGGGTATTCAACATTTTCTCAGTCTGACAAATAAGTTTGTTCAGCGTTTTTGGAAAACTGGCAGATTCACTTCTTTTCCGCTCTGATCAGATGAAATTATTATCATCACAGACATTCAGACAAACTCTAATGTCCCTGCATTCTTTCAAAACTTTCCTAATGCAGTTTGGGTGTCAGGGGAGCAGAGGGAAGGAGGCCGGAGGAAGGGTTTGCTCCATAATACTACATAAGGCTGCAGAAAACCATTTAAAAAAAATTAAATTGTCATGACAGAAGGACCAATTTCTTCCCACTATCACCATGGATCAAAGAGCTCTGAAATTCTGCGCTGAAACGTAGAACAAGTGAAACACAGCGCTGGCGCCGGTCTGCCATTCAGACATCCACACGCAACACGCGTGAGCAAATCCAGTCTACCTAAATGCATCTCGAGGTGGCCACTCTAAAAGCATCAGCCACAGAAAAAGCATTGCACGTGCTCGGTTCCTGTGGCTTCAGGCTTCCTGCACGCCCGCGGCAGGCCTTGGCTGGGCTCTGGCGTCTGTCGCTCTCATTCCTCGGGGTGAGCCTGCTCACGGCAGAGTGAGTGCTCAGCGGCGTGAATAATCCCTACACCAACTCACTGCCCTGGCCTGCCGCGCCGAGACGTCAGCCCTGACAAGCCCAGATGCTCTTTTCAAGTCAACACAGTCCTTAAAGATCTCCAAAAACAGGTCAGGGCAATACTGTGTAGCTGGTTGAAGTCACGATTATCCCCCTCCGTCCTGACAGACAACCACACTGCAACATTTCTAAGCTTCGCCTGGAAGACCTTTTGCTAACCCAAGCCTTTTTTAAACGGGAAATGATGAGCTTTCCCAGAGCGAGTTTTCATCCCTGGAATGAATCAAAACAACTGAGTTTCTGACCAAATAAAATCTGAACCTTTATTGCCCGAGTTGAAAAGGGTGGCAGATTTATTTTTTAACACCTGCAGTGACCGCAGCAAACTCTTTCAAAAACAACCCCCTGCAAGAATCCTCAGATAAAAAAAATGTGATTTCCACCTTGTGTTTTGTGTAACTGATAAACAATATTACTCAAGCTCTTAACAGTTCAAGTGGGAGGGTTTTCAGAAGCAGCGTTTTTGTGGTTATTACTTGCCACAGTATTTGTAGGGGGAAAGAGCCCAAAATGAAATCAAGGAACTTCCAAATGAAGCTGCATCAGAAAGAAGTCAGGAAAACTTTCGGGAAAGGCCTATTAAACACAAATATCTTCCAAAACAGAAACATCTACAAAACCACTGCAGTCAATGCAATTATGCAAGTCCAAATTATGCATCTCTACTCAAACATCAGTGCCAGCCACTATTAGGCAAGAAATCTGAAAAGTGCATTTTAAAGCATCTTCTCTGTTTTTCTCATCCTCATCTTTCCTACTCTCTAACCAAGTGAACAAACCATGAAATTATCTAGCTCCAAATCAACCCATCCATGCAATTACCTCACATTCCTCTGCAAAGTTTTATTGCCTAGCAGGAACAAAAATTAAAAGCTTTACTTAGTGTGAAAGCTACCAAAAGCCTATTTTACAGACTGAGGCAAATGTACAGAGTTTCCATCACTGATCGAAGTCTCTCAGTGTGGCTGAAGGGGAATAAATCAAATCCACGAAGTTATTCTGTGAGCAGGAATGTTTCAACCTTAATTAGATATACAACAATGAGGATCTACTTCTCCTGAAATAAGGCTCCTTTTCTACCTATCATGCACAATAATAAGAAAAAACAACTCTTGCAGATTCCATTAGACCACCAGCAGATACAATTTACAAATGAAGAAAGAAAAAAAACCCAACCAACTGCCCAACAAAATCCCAAGAAAACTTGCCAGGGTGAAAGAGAGACCTAGGAACCAGAAATGTATGTGACATAGAGCACCCTTCAGCCCTTTCCTTTTCCAAATAAAAACACAGTGCTAAATCAGATGCAACCAGACAGTTGAAGGAGAAGGTGGTGTGTTACCAAGAATGTGACCAGGAGTGACTTCCCTCAACAATTTGGTGTCCTCCAGTGAGGAGGGCAAGACCAAGCCCCCCCACCCCAGAGGGACTTTGCAGGCTGTAGGCACAGCCAGGCACAGTGATAAGTAGCAGCTCTACAGAGGCAAGGTCACAAGTTGGTTCAAGAGGTGGAACGAGGAAATGCAGGGAAGCAGCCAGAGGTTTTGCAATTTCATGGGTGGCTGAGATTTCCCACTGGATTGCAGCCTCTCCTTGCACTGAGGAGGAGACATGGATCCCCCACCCACGTACTGCATAGCTGCTCTGATTAGAGGGCAGCTCTTCACTCCATTATCTTTATTCTCCATGGTGCTCTGGCACGAAATCTGTTTAACTCTGGATTTGCAGAAACAGAATATATCGCTCCCATTAGAGAAAAGAAAAAAAACACAACCTCAAAAAAGCCACACAACAAGAATATACCCAATGTCATTTTAAGATACAAGACATACAAGATCTAACACATATAACAGAATCATTTATCAGGAGACATACTTTATTCACTCTACCTTTTAAAAAAAACCAAAACCAACTCTTTTGTCCTCGAGCAAAACTAGCCCCCTGTGAGATGCAGACACTGCACTACATAGCCTTTTCCTCTTAAAAATTGTCTGGGAAACAAGTTTTCAATTGCTACACAAGCTCTCACAAAAATACAGATTGGTTTGCATTCTGTAGTCAGTGAATGATTCATGTAATTTGAAATCTAATCAAAAACCCATTGACCATTTAAACATTATAATGGCACTGACAAGTAGAACATACACTTCCAGCTAAAGAACTTCAATGCATCACCTTTCTGACTGAGAGTAAGACTGAGAAAGTCCTAGTTTTCACACAGAAAAGCTAATACCTACAAAGAAGGGAAGACACAGAGGAAGGCAAAACCATTTAAGATGAATGACTGCAACATTTCATGCATCTTGAAGTCATGAAAACATGTTTCTTTAAAAAGAGATTGTTCAGTTGACCAAAACGAGATGTAGTTTATTCTAAATATCATGGTTTATTTTGCTTCTCAGTCCATAGGTGAAATGTATCCTATATTCTCTGCTACTGTGTAATTATGATTAGATGGTCAGTGTGGTTTCTTCCACCAAAAGTTCCCATCTACCACACCCTTTGAGAAACTGGTGCCAGAACTGGTTATGGGGAAGGCAGGGGAGCGGGGGATCCTGTTGCTAAAGGATGGGGGAAATACCAATAAGGTGTTTGCCTGCTGTCTGTAAGCCTGAGAGATGACAAAATTGCTCTTGGAGCTGCAGTTCTTACGTGCTCGCCCAGCAGAGGGGTGAAAGCCACAGCAGCATAGCACAAGCGCACCAAGCAGGACGAGGAAAATGCAGATGGTTGTGCACTTTTCCAGTGGCAGATGTAGAAACGGGGAGAAATTCCTGTTAACTACAAAATAAGGAGACGAATAGAGGAGTGTGAAGGCCACCTTCACACAGGGTGCTCCAGTGGAGACAGAGGTTTCAAAGCCACCCGATAAGTGAAAGCAGCATCTAAAACTGCAAAAAAAAATTGACATATGGCACGGTACATGGTTACCACATACCTATCTATCATGTCTGCTGTGGAGATGCCTAGCAATCTGAGTTCAAAATTTGGGCAGTGTGTGTTTTATGCCTGCGTGAACGCCACTCCTTTCTTCCCTGCCCCACGAGGTCCTTCATCCCAGATACCAGGGAGGACTGACCTCAGCCCTACCCAAGAGTCCTGGACACCCTACTGCGTCTGACCATTTAACGATCATTTACCGCATCATTTAAGCGGTAGCACGTTCAGTAGAATTCAGGAGAGCAGCACTGCCTTATATGAAAAAAAGAGATCAGCACATTTTTGCTGGTAAGGCATTTTACAATGATCAGTATTAAGCATTAAAGGTATCTGACTTGACTTGGAGAATGCCCATTTCAGCATTAGTGATTAATAATGCTATGTTGACTGAGAAAGTATGGTCGCAGTCCAGCAAAAGGCAGCTGCCAAATGAAACGGGATCAATTCACAAGATGCAAGGCTCCTCCCAGGTGACTTGAGGGCACCCAATTCCTGCCTGCTTCACCCCGCATTTGAAGAGGCACCAACAAGCAGGGCTGGCACTGCTGTTTTGACCTGGTACCTCCACATTCTTGCTCTTGAATCAACCTGCATCTGTAGGAGTTTTATTTTTCCTGGTACAGGAAAATAAAAGAGAGTATCCCTGTCTGGAGCATCACAACATCACCTCTCTGAAAGGAATGAGGACTGTGTGGCTGGTTTATAACAACATCGTATCCGGCAGGATATGCGATTTGAAAGAAAAGAGCATAAAGATAGAAAATACACAGAAGAGGGGTGAAGGAATATCTAGAACAAGAGGTACTTGAATAGTACAATGACGAAGAGCATAGGAGCATCCACTTAAAAAAAAAATATCAGTACATATGGGAATAAAAAATATATGGAGAGATACTTTAAGTCAGAAAGGACAAACTTGCTTAATTAAATCCATGCCTACGCTTCCCACCCCCTTTCCTTCCCAGTCAGACCTGCTATGCTATACCTACTTTACATGCAAATGGAACAAAATTATCTATTTAGAATATTGTTTACTTACTAGTTTATTTCCAGCTTCCACGAAATATGAGGGATGTAGCTAAGAATTTCAGGGGAAGGGAACAGGATGGGAGACATGTGGCTTGGCATTCTCCAAAATTTGCTCCAGCCTTCTGGCAGCCTCCCCCCCAACACCACATATTTTACTGGAAATGGTCCTTCCAAAGAACTAGTTGGCATCTACAAATCTAGCTATTAGACATCACTCCAAGTAAGTAAGGCTCGTTTCTCTTGCAGGCAAAAGATTTCCCATTTTTCCCTGGCATACTGTACACCGACAGAAAGGCGGCAGACAAAATGCCTTTGCTTGTTTTCCACCCCTAAACTCTCACAGACGGACTGCTCCACAAATTACGTGCCTGGAGTTAGCAAACATAAAGCTTTTGGTTGCACCATAAATTGGCAAGGGAAGCTCTAACCTGGATAAAGCAATTCACAACTTTTCAGCATCGTTTAATCTAATTTAATGTCCCAACATGATATAGAGAGGATTGTAGGCATAAAATTATTTAAGTGAAATGTTTACTCTTCACTGACTTATATCCCTGGATAGCTAAATTTTTTCCTCATTGTCCATAAAATTTAAAATTCATACTTTGATGGAAGAAGCATACTCTGAAAAAGGCTGTTAACCTAGGCAAGAATATTATAACATATAAGGTTACCATATTTTGATATTACATCCTCATAAAAAACATCTAAATATTTCTGGACTTTCACCTACTACAATAGACTCTCTAATTCCACAGAGGTGGAATCTGGAAGATCAATAAGGTTTTTGCTGCTTACTTTAATGAATGCCCATAAATAATGAAGGCAGCTTATCTGTATATACTCCAGAGGGACTGTCATCTATCAAGCCAATAATATCTGGTCAGGCAACTTTCAGACGTTAAATTAGATTCTCTTTAGAGAGGATTCATCAGCTTTTGTATCTCCTCTCCTGTAAGAAACACGGCATCTCCCCCGCTGATCAGCAAAGGAGTTGACAGGAAAATATTCTCCCAACCGTTCAGCATTCTTGTTAGTGGATCAGCAGAGAAGGGAATTATGGTTTTGCATAGGCAAAAACTAGACGGACGTCCCCTGGTAGCACCGAGATGCGAGGCAACTGTGAAAAATAGAGGAGATTGACACTAAGAGCTTACAGTTAGTGAGTTTTAGGGAAAAAGCTCCTTGTTCCCCAAAGGCACTAATAAGAGACTAAAGTGGAATAAGTAATGCATTGAGATGCTGCATAAAATCATAATATTTTTGAAAAGCAAAAAGGTGTCCTCCCTCAAGGGGTACTCCAATAAAGATACTGTACATTTCATTTAATAAATATGCAAAATGCAGGTGCTGTTCAAATACATAGTTTACTACGATAAAATTAGTTTACTAACCCTGGACAAAACATTAATTTTTTATGTATTTACCTTTAGTTTTTACCTTCTTTTTCCCAAATCTTTACTTTTCCAAACGCCCAATTAAGCAAAAAAACCCCACCCCAAACAAATACACACCCCAGTGCCCCCCATTTGATTTCTCAGTCTTGCAAGCTGTCTAATGATGGAGGAATTCATGGCTTGCTTTCCCAATTACCCACTTAAGAGTCAGAAGTTTAATTTCAAAGTAATCTTAATTTAAATCAAAATGCACCTGCACACAGGGCTGCACATACTAGAAGAGACTGACAGGTATTTTGGTGTATTTCTTTAAAAATAGTAAGAATTAGAATGACCTTTTTTTTTATTAGTGTTTATGAAGTCAAATGGCAGCACTTGTGTTTTAACAATACGCAATAAAGAGAACATCGTTTTCCAATGACTAGTCTAAATTAGCAGCAGTGCAGAACACTAAATGCATAATTATTTTATTCCAAAACACTTACACAGCCTGTGGTTTACAGCTCAAGTAAGCTGCACGTTTAGAGTTGACCTGTGATGATCAAATCTCAGTATGTTAATTCTGATATACACTTAATACGATTTCTCCTTGCAAAAATACGATAACATCTCATAACCAAAAAAAAAAAAAGTTTCAACTTAATCATACACCTATGATCATAAGGCTGGCTTTGAAGTCTGCCATGACGCATTTCTTTTTCAAGTAGTTAGAGATAATCTGTTCTTACTTTTCACATAGGCAATGGCAGTAGGTTTCTATCAGTCCTATGACTTAGAATTAGGACACCTGAAAGCAGGGTTAGGCCACCGAACTGCAGCATGCTATTTTATTCTTTTTTCCCAGCAACGAAAAAATAATTGTAAAAAAGTGCTAACTTTTCAGTTTGGGTTAGACATGAATTCAGATTACTGCTCTAAATCCAAATCCGCTTGGAATAACCATTCTGCTTTCCCGATTGCCAGCAACATCTTGCAAATCCCCAGCTCCAGGAGTAATGGGATCATGGGAATGTCAAGCATTTCTCCCTCCTTCTGAAACCCTCCTCCCTCTCTACTGGAGGAACTTTGTAGTTTTCAGAAGAGGTGGTAAATGATCCCCAAGGTCCCCAAACCAGAAACAAATAAAAGTAACACTAATTCAGGGTGGTTTCTTTCCAGGCGGTTTTCTCTGTGTTATTGCTCAGTCTCACAAAGGCTTTACTGAAGTCCCAGCTCTCCTCCCTCTCACACGGTGCGGCAGCTTCATTACCAAAATGCCAAAAGATGCCCATCTTTCCTCTATAAGTGTATATATTCAAACGCGCCCTTTCTGTTTTGAGCATTTCAGAGTACTCCTTTTTGAGCATAAGCATCTGGACTTTACTGAGTAAGTTTTAGTAATTTCACAGAAGGTATGAAAATATATAATACTTGCACATATTTAAGGACTGCTCATAATGTTTTTATGCATGAGGTTTTTTCATATCCAAAAATGTGTTTTAAGCGCGGTGTTTAAGCTCTAATGTGGAGGGGCAGGGAGGAAGAAGGAACCTCGCTTCATGGCGGAAGATTTAACCCCAGCATGCCGTTAAAAACATACAGAGGCTGATAATTTATCAGAACACTTGCCTCCGTTCCAGGCTGCCTTCCAAAGCATCATTTCATTAATAGGTTATTCTGGAAAAAAAATCACTGTAAGTCTTAAAAGAAAGATGCGGGGTTTTCTGACATTAGCTTGCTCAGCTAACGAGCTAACTTTCCCTTTCAATTAATTCCCTAATTTGCCCAGGTGTTTAGCAGATACATACATCTTCATATTACCTGAGACGCCTTTCAAATTTCCTGTGTATTTATACTATTTAAGCCCTCACGAGCCAGTGACCCGACATTGTTTTTAACCACTTGGTGCCCTTTCATCTAAGTTAAATATAACCAGCTTTTAGTTTAAATATAACCAGCTTTAAAAAAAACACAAACAAAAAAACCATCTAACACACGCAACTTCCCACTTAACAAATGCAGTTCTGAAGCTAGCAAGGGCCATGGTGAATTATTATCAACTGTGCTGATCTCTTCATATAAAAACCAGTGTAAGGTTGCATTCACATCTGCTACTGATGCAGTTACTGAATTGCAAAGAGAAAGGGACTGAGGCACAAGGAGAGCAAACGTGGCATGAGGGCAGCAGGCCCCTTAACCCCAGGGGTGGGGGATAGTTAGGCCAGGATCAAATAAAGAGGAAAATATGAACTGAGAGGAGAGGGTGGAGGGAGCAGGGCCGGGATGCAGAAGGGAGCCAGGGTAATGAGACTGCTCAGGCGGAGGTTGCAAGGAAGAGCTGAGCAGCCCAGGGAAGGGGAAAGCCCTGTCCCAGCAGCAGGAGGTCCCTGGCACCTGACGGTACCCATGCAGGCTGGTCCTCCACCCCCAGTCACAGCTGGGCTCCTCTCCCCATCTCTCCCTCAGTGGCCCCTGACACCAGAGAGAAACCATAGGCAGCCGGGATAGTCCCTGGTCCGGCTCTCGGTCGGGTGGTGGCTGGCACAGACGCCCTCCCTGGACCTTCTCGCCCCCTGCCTGTGCAGCACTCCCCACAGTGCCCCTTTCTGACCGGCCAGCTGCCTCCTCTCTCCATACGTTGTTTTTTTACACTTATGCAGTTGACCCAAAATACATTAATTCAGTGTTGAAGTAGGTTTCATCTCCCCCACAAGGGCTGTCCCACTGCAGGCCTGAAAGTCCTCTCGGCTCCCTGGCTGCAGACAGACTGTTGACTCTACACCGACATTATATCATACCTAGCAAGTTTAAAACAAACCCAGCTGTCCCTGAAGGGCTAGGTGATTTATGTGCATTAATGACCTTGGAAATACATTTTTAAAGCAGACAGAATCCCACAGATGCCTAAAAGTCCTCCTGCCTCTCAGCTGTGCTCCAATTTTGGAGCTATGGAGCAAGTGTCGAGAGTCGCAGTCACCCACAGGAAGCTTCACCCACACACTCCCCCCAACAGACAAAACTATTCAAAATCAACACCCCAGAAGCATAACCTTCCTTTTTCACAAAGGCACTTGCTCGTATCTTCAAAAGTCAACACAGGCTCCAATTTTTAAAGAAAGTGTTTTGATCGTCGTAACTTCCCTCTCCATCTAAGGCATCCCGAATGCACTGTAAAACCATCATTGCATTTAGCCCAGATCCCTTTGTACTTATTTCTTAATAAATGGAAACCACATACAGAAAAGTCCCTGGTCTGTGCCCTAACTTTTCTGTCTGCTCCGGGTGCTCGGAGGGAAGCAGCAGGTTTAAGGAGGTAGGAAACCAGAAAACACCATTCTGAGCAGGAAAGTTCTGAGCAGGGACGCATTGCACAACCTTATCAACTGTCGTCTTCGCGGGACGGCTGCATAATATATTGCAATTTAGGTTTTACCACTAGCAAACTAATGCACCTCAGCTGCAAGTCTCTCTCTTGATTGTACAGTACATTTACTTCATTATGTCAATTAAAATAATGCAGTTCTGTCAAGAACCTCAAGGTGCCTGTAAACACACTAAACCCATGGGTTTGGTACGATCTTGGAAATGCCATTGGTTAAGCTATTGACTGCTAACAGATGCAACAGAAAAAAAAAAGTTAAATCCCTTGCTAGCAGTAAAGGAACAGCAGAAACACACCATCTTAAAGCAAATCATAAAATGTTAAATACATTGGGCCTAGCTGTTGGGATCCCAAGATTTATTGGGGTTTTAAGAACCTTCTCCTGAGTAATCACCTTCTCAGGCAGGGAAAAAAAGAGCCCTCTCAAAATGGAGATAACCTCTCTCACTCACTTGTAACACAGACAGACACACAATATGAAACACTGAGCACCACCAGAAAGAAAAACAAGCCCAAGAAGAATAGCATCCGCTTATCTTCAGAGGCCTAAAGATTTTCTGGGGCTTCACACTAACTCAAGTAGATTTTTATCCTTCTTCCCTTTGTTTGCTTCCCTGACTTTCATTTTCCCTTTTCTCCTCCTGCACCATATTTCACCCTTTTATAACCGTGTGCAAGGTTGGCATCCTGCGGGCTCCTGCCTGCACTCCTCGCTGGATGAAGCAAAGCAAGCAGCTGCCTCTGGGTAAAGATGAAAAGTAGCCCCAGCTTGTCCCACAGCCATCCCCATTTTCTTTACTTGTGCATGGAAACCCATCCATCAGCTCATGATAATGTGGTTTTACTTCTTTAGTGCGCAGTTGCTTCAGGGTTTGGGGTACCATCCCTCAAGGGAGTTTCTGCAGCAATGTTTTCCACAAGCCTTGTTACCATTCTTTTTTTTTATTATTATTTTTTTCCCCCCGATAAGCTTTCTTACCTTTTGCTGTGTAAGTAAATTCATAAACACATCAAAGATAAACAGGCACTGCAGATACAAGAGTTGGTATACCAGCAGCTATGCAGGAGAATATTTCCCTCAGATGATTACTTTGATAAAACCGAATTGGTCCGCCCATTACAAGGATACATGTTTTGAATTACAAATTAAAAGACACAGTAAATGACAGATTTCTTGATATAAAGATAAGAACAAGGTGGTCTGCAGCTCCATAAAGAATTACTTTTCATGTAATTCTATATGGTCTCCCTTGCTCTCATTTTCCAAACCCAAGCAAACAAAACAACAAGAACAGCTGAACTGAATTAGTGAGCGTCCAAAAATATCCGGCCCATCTTTCTTAAACACACACAAGAATGTTTCTAGTTTGCCAAAAAAGAAGCAATATTTTTAATACTGCTGCCCTCAAAGAAGCTGCCTCTTGGCTGTCTGAATTACAAACTACTGTCTTAGGCAGATAAAACAAAGAATATGTGAAAATACAATCATGTATAGAATGAGGAAGGCAGGAATCAGTCAGCAGCCACCTCTATGCTGTGCCACATTATGTTTTTACTAATTTTTATTCAAACCAATGGCCTGTAAAGTCAACAGGATTTTGCCAGAGTAAAATGTCAGCACTTAGCCTGGTTTTTTCTGTTTCTTTTAGCTAAAACTTGACCTCTTATTTGCCAGTCTGGAGTCACTGGCAAGATATTTTTACTCTCCAAGACTGAGCTGAAATTTTTCCATGGCATTAGTAGCAGAGGAGACAGCAATGAAAATTTCTTATTAATAGCAAAAGTGACACGGGAAGAGGTGGGGGAAAGCATTTCAGCTGACAGCTTGGAAGCAATACACTGTTTATGTACTTTTCTTAGCATCCATTACAGGTTTCACTGAAGCACAGCTTTTCTCCGTTGTGATGAACTTCATCCTGAGGAACGCAAGGGAAACAAAAAATCTGGAAGCCCTAGTCGTGTTGGAATCTAGATGTTAACATCAGAAGAAACAATCTCGTGTGGTGTCAGGGTCCAGTGAAGACATATTTGAAATACTGGGCCTAGCCACTTCTTTACAACAAAAATGTAGCCAAGTCCCCAAAAGCTGCAGGAATCCTAACCATTGCAAACTATTCTGGGAGCCAGAGCAGTGTGTGTTTAGGACACAGACTGAGTATTTACAGGGCAAAAATCTTTTCCATCAACTTCAAAGGGAGTTAGACATCACATATGGGTGGTTTAAACTGGAAGAAGTCCATGCATAAAGAAGGGAGAACTTTTTTGGTTGGCTATGATCATGGGACTTCCCTCTTGCAGGAGGAGATTAAAATAGAACCACCTGGACAAGTAACTACAACATGTTGCATTTGGAGATATCTTCTCACAGATAATGCACACGCAAATGAATTAAGCAAGAGACTTTATTGTTTCTGTACTGTGATAATTTCTGTTTTTAAATGCCTGGGCGGTGTTTGGAAACTGTGGGCAAAAGGTACCTTGGTAGAGTGACAAATAGATTTGGACTTTGAGGTAAGGCAGGGCATTAAAATAAAGCCAAGTGGTATCTTCCTATCATATAAACGCAGATCAGCCTTGAGAGGGAAGAAAACTACACTGGCTTGGGCTGAAATAAGGAAGCATTTGTGTGTCTATTTTTTTTTTTAAACAAATAAAAAACCTCCAACTCTTGCATCTTGTTCTGTTTTGGTTTGTTGCCCACCCAAACACACAGTTAAAAAACAGAGGGAAGCCATACAAGGCTGGTTGGATAATGAGGCAGGAAAGGTGAAACAACGGCTGGCGCTCACAAGCCTTTCCTCCAACAAATTAACCAGGTTTAGAGCTTTGCAGGACTCCTCGCACCGATCCTGATGGCAGGGCTGTTTGCCAAGCCTGGGGAAGGAAGGAAGATCAAAGGACACCAGCAGTTCGAGAGCAGGGGAGCATTGAGCAAGTTCAGAAATGCTGCCCTGAGCCCCCAGAGAAACAAGCTGGCTGGCTGGGAGCACAGCATCGGAAAAGCTGCGCCGACTGATAAAAATGCCATGAGCAAACCAGATCGGTCTGAAATACAGGGAGAGGATCCTGGCTAAGGGAGCTGTGCACATAGCGCTCTCTTCACTTAAGTGCAAAATACAATTTTGCACATTTAGACAACTGAATTAGTGACAGTCTTCGGAAGGGCTTTTCCACTCACTTCCATCCAGCTACTAAATGAGACTCTCAAGGGGAAAGCTGTAGAGGTGCCCACTCTGTCAGACCTGCCAGGCCCCCCTGGGGCAGAGCCCGGGGGGCTGTCACCCCAGAAAGTCCTGCTTTCAGGGATGGAGGATGCACTGGAGGATGCATTTGGGCAGAGGTACCAAAACTTCTCATCTTATCCAGTACCCAGCAAGAGAGAGAGAAGGGAGGGATGCAGGTAGTCCAGGAAACAGTCTCCTTTCAGAAGTGAAAAGCAACAGATCAAAGCTTACTTCTTCTGCTACTCTGTCCCCTGTATCAAAAAAAGTCTGCCTGCGATCATGAGTCAGAGCCCTTTAAATAACGTATTATAGGCCTATCACTTTGGAGAAGTGCATTTCAGTGCTAAATGAATAAAGATATTAGCTTTATGCATTTATAGATACACATACATCAATAGGTGATGCATAATTAATTAAAATCAAACACATGCAACGCAGCTCTGGAAAGCTTCCATACGAAACAAAATTGAAAAGCCTAAGAATATTTAGTTAAGAAAGAAAATGTATAAAATTAAATCATAAACAATGCAGACCCAAGCACACCAATTCACCTTGTAAAAATCCACAAATTGATAAAAGAAAATGCATTTTGAAAAGAAAATACAGTGCACAAGTGACTGACACCGTCATCAAGGCCAGTAAATCAACACAATGGAGACAGAGACTGGACATTTGGTGGCTAGAAGAAAATCCCATAGAATGATAGCAAGAATTTAACCAAAAGCATCAATCTGGTTAGAGGATTGAAACTCAGACATCACTGGGGCTTTGGACAAGCTCTCTCTTCAAGGGGTAGCTGGAGCGGTACCACATTACCACTGCCCCCCAACACTTGCCACCCGGACCCAGCACAGCCAGGGTGGGAAGCACACGACAGCCCCCCACGTCATTTTTCCACAAGGCCATTTCTTTGCTCTATCAAATAAAGTATCTCCTTTTCCTGTAACTCTGCTCGAGCCCTGTGGTTGGTAAGAGTTGTCCAGGTCAGCTCACATCACTCTGGGTGGCAGCAGACCTGGCACCGAAGGGATAAGGATGGCTCAGCCATGAAACTGAAATGCTGGAGCCCATCTTTCCTAAAATTCCGTAGCAACAGTGTGGAAATAGCTCTCGCAGTGAGCCAACTAACCTCTCTCTATCAGCCGAGAAAACCAGGCACTTGAAGAATGCAATTAATCTTCTCCAGGGTGGAGAGCTCAAGGGCTGCGGTGGATAACTGTCCATTTTTCCTCTACTGATTACGAAGGAAGTCTAAATTTTTCAGTTTCTGCTGTATTTGTATTTTCACCAAGAAGCATTTCATTCCATCCACGAAGAAAAACAAGCAAAGCTCTCAGTTCTCCAAAACAGGAACATTCTTGTCAAAGAATTTAACACACTAGACCGGCAAGATTTAGGAGACTCGATGCGAAAGAACACAACTGGGCAGCGATGACGACAAAAGGGCAGCTTTACAGCTTATTGACTGAGAATGGCTTTCACATCAGGAAGAAAAGAATAAACACCATTTGTTGTGTGCCAGATATGAAACATGCAGTAATATAAGAAACTATACAGACGGCTGACTCTAGAGCAGGCCTTATGGATAACTGCAGGGTAACAAATAAGTTTTAAACCATACAATGCTTTTTAAGCAATTTACAGGCTTCTATTTCTGCGTTCTGCATGCCATACATAGAAGGAATTCAATTAGTTTTCTCCCAAACTGCGTATATTGGCATATCCTAATGTCAAATTTCGGCATGCCTGCCTCCAGAAAGAATTAAGATCACAAATAACGGGCAGGGACATCATCTAAAGAATCAGGTGGGCTGATGTATACAAGCTCTTTCTACAAAATATAAAAAAAAAATAATCCATTTGTTTTATAGATATTCTGGCAGAAAAGGATGGGGATAAAGATCCCTGGCACATTAAAATAGCTAATAGGGTTTACCTTAAAAGCCTGTAGGTCTGGAATAACGGAGTGAATACTAAGACCATACCCGAGCTGCTGTTGGGATACACGACTGCAACACAGGTGAACTCCCGACTTCAAGCAGTCTTGGTTAAAGCTCAGCTGAAGCCTGGCACCGGGGAGCCAGAGCAGTGCCACTGCAAAACTTCCCCAGCACTTACGCTTAACCTAAGAGCTCAGTTACTGCCCCGCTGTATTTCAGGGTACACATTCTTCTCTGGCACTAGGAGGATTTGAATGGGTCCCCCAACTTTTCCAAGCAGCAGGCAGCTCTTCAGTCTGACTTCTGCACCCCTTGTAAATCCTGTGATTTAATTTGTTTGTGGACTAACAGGCCTGAGGTGGCGTTCTCAGGCTTTCTCTTGTTGCAATCCCCTCCATCCCATAACTTACGGCAACACTTCTATTTCCTATGAATGCATATGAAGGCTGGTAAGGAAAAGGGAATGAGGGAATTTCACACATCACTAAGAGTAACACGAATGCTGTGGAAATGCTCAAAACCGGCAGGAAAATATTAGAAAGGTGACAGAGGAGCTGGTTACAGCTGGACAGGAGAGTTAAGAAAAGCAAAGTGCCTTTCTGTACAATACATAATTGATCAGTCTAACACATCAGTGAACGAAAATTTATAACAGAAAGGCAGAAGAGTAAGAAGGTAGGAATAGGAAGGACAAGAATTTACTAGGGCACTTCAGAGTAGTTACATTTCAGCTGGGTAGGGCTTGAGTGGGCGCAACTTTTGGAAGCTATACTGGCCAACGCTTCGCCACAAATGAAAACCATTTTTGATATTTAGGACAGAAGGGAGAGTTGATTTGTCTTCTATTTGAAGACGCTGTATGACATACCATGTAATATGCCATGAGAGATGCAAGGCTCACGAGGAGACAGAATTGTTTTTGTCAAGCTAAATTGCATCATTAGGGAAGTAAGAAGCAGTGGGGCTCTGAGCCGTTTTAGAAGGACGGGACTTTGCTGGACTCTGAACTCAAAATCTTATCCTCAGTCCCCCAACTGTTCCATCTGCCTCGTGATCTTTAGATGATGGCCAGTGCCAGCACTGTAACTTCTACAGACACTAGTCTCTGTTCAGGGCATTGAGGTATTCTTTGGCAATATATTGTATAATGAAAAAAACCAAAGAAAAAAAAAATCCCCAATCACAGGTTAATGTATAAACAAGACTCCCACTGAATTTCCATAAGGTCCAACCTTTCTTTGCCTCACTCCAAAAATCACTATCTTTTCAAGGTGTAACCAAGGGATGCATAGCCCATTTAAAGAAGAACAAAACACATTGGTGGCCCATGACTGAGACTAAAATTAAACTAAGCTAAATCTGGAAGTGAATTAATATAAAACGTTTCGCGTCAAGACCCAAAGGACTGAAATCGCACAGAAGGGAATTTTTCCTTTTATAGTTTGCTGCTACTTTTTGGCAGTTCCGAACAAAGAGCCATCCTTAAACAGAGCACTTGGAGAGCATCTCTAAGCAGGCTCTTTCATTCCTGTTCGGGAACCTGAACAATAGGAACTGTGATAAAAGCAACTTCAAGTCACAATAAATACATTGTTCCCGTTTAATTAATGTTTTCCCAATACAATTGGTGTGTAAGAGGTCAGAGGAACAGAAAATTGTATACTATAGAGATCATGCTGTCAGGTAGTGCATTAAAAATATTAAAAATGTTTTCCATGACTGTTCCACAACATACACTGAGATGGGACTAGTAGAACAGCACGTGCACCAACCAATTCTTTGTAAGTGGGAAGCTGAACCCTGTAATCTCTTTATCATCCTGTCAGTGAGTTAATGGTCATTACCATGAACAGATTCGTATTTTATCGAGCAAGTCAATGCATCACTGGTGCTTTTCATATGATAATACTGATGCTTTAAACCACAATTAAAATGAGTACAAATTTTTTAGCTTTACCTAGGCTTAGCTGCAACCTTTCAACTTGCAAACACCACCCTGAAAGTCTTTCAGAGACACTCATGTATAGCACACTATTCTCCCTATGACCAAACCTCTCTTTCTACCTCTCATTCCCTCTCCTCTAAATACAGTATAAAAGGCTTAGAGGTGGAAACAACAGAGGAAACTCTTAGCTGAGAAAAACCTTTCCTAGACATAGTGTAATGCTACCACCCAGAGCAGAGCAACCGTGGCTTAACGCGTGTTTTTGTTCAAGATTACCAAAACTCCAACGAATGTTGCTTCCCTTTATCAGCACTAAAAATATTCTAACAAACATCCCCATGTCAACAGTTACATATTTACAAAACAGAAATCTCCCACTGGGCTTTGTTTGTTATTAGCAAAAAGTCGTTTGGCAATATTTCGGCTTCCAGCTCTCCTCCCCCAAACAGCAACCACCGCTACTGCTAAATTTTTGGAAACGTTTTACTTTGTCCAAACAAACATGGAAATCAGTTTTCCTTCAAATATGCGATGAACTCAAGAGTTAGACTTACAAGGGGTTTTCTTTGATGAGCTTTTTTTTCAGGTTAAAGATATCCTTGTGTATTTGAATTGGATGGTAGGGGTGGTTTGGTTTGGTTTGGTTTTCAAAGGATGCTTCTAATCCTACCACTAAATCAAAAAATAAATCAAGCACTGGACTGCAGCTAAGTGTGAGCACATGTAAAACAGAATTGAGACCATGCAGGGCAGTGTTGATCTTGGACCCTATAAGGAATTTTGTTAAAAGTTCAATGATCTTCAGAGGTGACTGCCCCAACCCCATGATTTTCTGTGTTATCTCAGGACACCTCCAGTACAGCAAAATGAAAAAAGAAATAGCTGGGTCTCAAGTCAACTTCTGCAATACCTCCCAGAGAACTGTGACTATTTCTTCTTTTAAACTGGCAAATTCTAGTGAATTGGGAAGGGAGAGAGAGTACAGGGAAGGAATAGCTTCCTTCAGAGAAGTACTCCAAGCTCATGACCAATTTACTGTAGTCCTTTCTTGGGACAGAAAACCCACTCACCATGTAAATCTATTAAATATGGGACTTTGTGAAAGATAATGAGAGGACTGGAAAAAAAAAAGAGCAGGCTGTGAATGCTGCCAGCAGTCTCTATTTGCACTGGTGTCTCCTCCTGAAGGGGTAGCCACTGAAGAGCCAAGTTGCACACCTGCCCATCATCACCTGTGTCGCATGATGTGTGTACCATGAACAGCCGTGTCGCATTTACGCGGGGCCAAAAGGGAACCTGTGACTGGTGCCGTTCTCCACAGCCCTTCCTCTGTATGAAACCATATTTAATCGGTACAAACTGAGGTACTGCCAGCCCATATGGTAATCTACTACATATAAAAAGGGAAGTTTAAGCCAAGGTTTTACAGTATGATTAATGATTTCTGGGTGCACAGTTCAAGTTACTCTGAAGAAATGCTGAGTTCAGCTTCTGGAGGAAAAAAATAATAATAATTAAAAAAAAATAATCAGGCTCCTTGAACAACTCTTAAGCTAAACCAGCTTTAGGTTGAGGTACCCAAATCACTGGTTGTTTTGGGATGGTTGCCACAAGGCCCTCGAGAGAACTACCTTGGGAAATGAATTAAGCCGCAGTACGTCACATTTAAAACCTGGTGTCCTTGCTTCAGGTTGCTCTTCGGTCTTTGCTCAAGCCAGCCTCCGTGGGTGGAGTAAATGTGCATTTAGAAACAATTTAAAAAAAAAAAAAAAAAAAAAAAAGGTCTTTCCTGAGGGCCTGGGCAGGCGAGCGAGCTTCCATGAGGTAAGCAAGGGTGTGAGCCCATGGGCGTGCTGCAACGGCCCTGGTGCATGCTCTTCTCCTACAGTACACGAGGTACCCTGCTGCCAGCACGCACGTGGTGGGTACCATCGCCATCCCTGCCGTAGCTCTCCCCGCAGCTTGCAGCCTGCGCTCACACCCGCAGTGCCCACGCTGCCATGGCCACGTGCTCCGGCACGTCCTTCTGCAGGAGCCAGAGGCCGCCCACCCCGCTGCCCCGCCAGCAATCCCATCTCCATGGTGGGGCTGCATGGGGTCACCTCGCCCCACTGGAGGAGAGCGGTGGGCTCACCCAGAGTGGGGTGGGCTTGGCCTGTCTGTGCTGTGTGACACAAGGTGGACATGGACAGCTTATGGAAGCTGATTTGCCAGCTCCAGCTGTGAGGAACGGGGTCCAAAGCCACTCCACAGCATTCGCTTTTGGCTAGGCCACTGCGTGCTTCTCACATACCACTGATCACTTAAACATCAATCAAACATTATTCACTTCATGCCACGACAGCTACAGCTTGGTCTTTACAGAGGTCTTCTCTCTCTGCTTCCCAAATCCAAGACTGTCCTTTGGCCTCCTGCTTACCACCCTCAGAGCAGCTGCTCCTCTCTGAGCCATCAGCCGGCATGGATGGCCACCAGATGCATTATCCAAGCTGGCAGCCGCTCTGGCTGAACATACCCAGCATGGCAGATGCCCTCCAGCAACAGTCCAGTGGTACCCAAGTGCCCGCCTGGGCACTGGGCTGACCTCCACTACCTTTGCTTCCCCGATGGACTGGGGGCTCTGAGAGAGCTGATGAGCACCTTGGCTGTGCCTGTGGAAGGCGCAGAGATAAAGACCAGGTCTTTTTCATATAAACCCACAAAAAAAATTGGCAGAAAGGACAGAGGGACAATCTGGACAGTGTTATGAGTCTCTGTTCAAAGGCTGTCCTGCTGAATGGGGATTTAAAGGAGCATATAACAGCTAGAAATAGTTGCCTCAGCCCACTGAACTTCAAGTCTCCCCCGCTCCTGACATCTTACGTGCCCCCCAAAATTGAGCTCTGTGTGCAGGGGGTTGTATGACGTAGCTACACTGGTTCTACTGCTCCTCGGGCCATTCCTGCACCAAAGATGCTGACAGCAAGAATCACACAAGCCACCTCCTCTCTCCTGGCACTGCCTAAATGCCAGAAAGCAGCAAAATAAGATGCTTCTTTTGTCTTAATATTTAACGTTTGACATTGTGAGCTGTAGCTCAGCCTAAAACACCTGAAAGGCATCAGCCTGTGTAGTAGGCACACTGGACCCATTCAGCAAAACCTGATTTTGTAAGTGAGATGAAGCTCAGCCTTTTCCACGCTCACACAAGATATACATCCAGGAAAAAAAACAACCAACAAAAAACCATCCTTCAGATCCTTTTGCTAACCAAAGACACAAATGAAATGGCACTGGCAGACTGTTCTTCCTCAGTTCTATAGTTCCCATGCAGAAAACGTCTTATTGCCCACTGAATTCTTTCTTCCACAATATTCTGTTAAACTTTCAATTAGAAAAGAAAAGAAAAAAATATAGTACTGTCACACTAGCTGTTTCCATGTACTGATCAAGAACCCTCAGCATAGCCGTAATACCTATAGTACAGCTGCCCACCAAAGAGAAACCTGAATTCCATCGAATTAGTGCTGCGGCATTGAAGAGCGTAAGCTGCCAAAGCATTCAGAAAGTTAATAGATTTGTTTATGGACTAGACAAGGCTTAATTAAACCAGGCAGCTCCAAAGAACAGTAAATCCTCTCTCCTCCCGTCTTCCCCCCCGCCCCCCTCTTTTTTTTTTTTCCTAGAGTATCTTTCTCCTAGCGGCTTTCCTCTTCCTAATAATCCCATCACGAATGACAGATATGTTATCAGTCATCACTGGGATTTGACATGTTCTTAATACCTGTCACGACAGCTCTGAAGTCTGCATGCTACCCCATTGTATTCCAAGGCATTTGCAGGAGGTAATGGACACATCAAATAGCAGTCAATGGCTCTGCTTTATTGGACTCCTCAAGGCTTGCAATACACAAGTCGGTGCTTAAAAAAAGCTAATCCGTGATTATTCAAAATTACACATGGAATAATTAAATATAAAACCGTACAAATAGCTTTTGTACTCTCTACACCTACGAACATCTTGGCCACATTGTAGAATTTATTCTTACATATTTATTGATAAAAATGCTTAAATATTTAAGAAGAGGTATCAGTATTGGTAACAGAGAAGATCACATTAATAATCCAAGGTCTTCACTGAAAGGTTCAAAGTATTATACTCGTGCTGGTAACATGGGATTGTATTGCTGTGCCCATACAGAGCCTCTCCTGGTTCCTTGGGCCTCTGCTTTACTTTAACAGAGAGCCTAATGCAGAAGTCAGGTGCAGGTCAAGGCTAGAACCAGAGTTAACGTCAGAGGTGAACACCTGAACTGATATGAAAACAACGGGATTTGAAGTGGGTCATTCACAGTAATTGTCAGTACTATAAAACCAAAGACTAAATGTGAGTACAGAAGAACATGAATGTGAAAAGAGAGTGTCTCCTTGATAGGGGCACAAGGGAAAGATAGAGTGTCTTATCACCAAGTGGTTAGGACAAGTAAAACCAACTAGCAGGTTTTGTAGAGTCCATTCCTAATGCCTGCTGATTTCTGTGGACCTCTTAATACAGGTAGTTTTGTTTTTCTTTGTTCAAGCCCTTAAAAGAGCTGTGACAGATACAGCACTCTACCAAACAAATTCAATACAGAACTCTCTAAACAGATGTATTTTCTTTTAGCCACATCCTAGTATTACTTCAGATGACTCTGGTCACATGTGTGCAATACTTTTCAGGCACAAAAATAAAATAATTTCTTACTGTAACATTTCTTTGGAGCCTTAAACTTGCAGAAGACTTTCTCTCAGTTTAGCTGAGCTGCTGCAAAGCACCATATAGCCACAGTCTCTGCCAACAGCATATGAGCTGCAAGACAGCAGTGTGCCTTGCCATTAGTAAATGCAATAGCTTGTTGTTCTCAATGCATTTACAGTTTTGCACAAAAGCAGGAAAAAAAAAAACCAACAAAAACAAAAAACCCACACAGATTAGAGACAATGCAGCCCTGTGCAACTTAAGGCCCTTTCAGTCCTTTCAGCAAGGCAATAAAGCTAAGGCAGAACTGTGAGCTGGAGTCAAAAGGAAGCGTCCCTCTGACATAACGAGCTTTGGAGAGGTCTGGAGTGAAGACGACAGGCAAAACACATTCAGCCACCTACATGACTACATGTCCTTTGGACAAAACTGCTAACCATTACTAAGGGTGTCAAGGGATTGTTTTCATCTACAAGAAATGGATGAGCAAACTGGGCTTTTTTACAGTACAATTTTATTTAGGAAAGACACAAGAGTAACTCTTGTACGGTACGCACTTGGGAACAAAAGTGATGGCATTTGGGGAGGAGGGATGTGGCTTGACAATGCAGCAAATCCTGTTCCAGGAATCTAAACCACTGCAATAGCAGCACTGGTCGAGTACAAACTCACCCCGCCAGCTGAAGCACTTTCAGAAAAGCTGAACGTTTAAGGTTGTATCAGTAGGCTTCCTACCAGATCAGATATTGCCTGTTCTTGAGCAGCCAACATAAAAACATACCACAAACAAACTTGGTATCTTATTTTCTGATCATGGTCTTATGCCAGGTCTTGTTCCATATCAAATTTGTACTGCCGGCTGAGCCTGGGTCACATGGAGGCAAGGCGATGGCAGCACGGCCCCACTGAGAGGTCTTCCCTGCAAATATTCCCTTCTAGCTTCACTCTAAGGAGCATTACTGCTTCTCCTGCTGTCTACACTCCCAGTTATTCCTTTCATATACACCCCCAGCTGTAAGCAAATCAACATGCCAATCCCTTGGGACACATGGCTTAGCTTATACTTAAGACTTGCCATTCTGGTTTGTGCTTTGGACATTGATTTCCATTGTCTCAGCTATCACTCAACAAAAGGGCATTTAATTGCTGTCTCATTTAGTCTGGAGAAGAGGGAAAGAACAACTTTTACCAGCCCTCTGATTGATGGCAGCCATTAGCACCTTCGAGCACAATATGGACTTATTAGAAGCTTGATTTACATGTGAAGTTCATTGCCACCCAAGTGAATCAGATTTGCGGCTACGCTTACTTGAACAACTTTAGAGACAAAATCTTCACATGAAATGAATTTGCAGAAATGCTTATGCTGACCACCCATTTAAAGGGAAAACTTTGAACATTAATGAAGAAAGCTTTTAGAAAGAAAAGAAAGTTTAGTAGAGATGTCATAGTTTTTGTTTCTCTTTTTAACTACCATGTAGGTACTTCAACAGTTGCAAAAAAAAAAAAAAAAAACCCACCCTAAACCACACAACCAACCTGATTTATATTTATTTACACACAGCTAACACCAGAAAACACTTCACATCCACTATGCCTCAAAGTTCATAATTGCATACTACAAAAAGTAATGCTAAAGAAACCCATAAACTATTTCCCCCTCTTGTATGAGCATTTTCTATTTTCTTTGTGAAAGAGGAATGAACAAAATTAATATCCTGATTTAATATCCTCCGTGTTCTGTAGAGCAATGAGGCACATACTCTGGTGTTCAAACTGAACTGCTGACAGTGGGGTTTTAGTACTGGGCTCATTTTATTAAAAAACACAAGGATGCTAACCCTCCTTTCAAAGAACAGAGCTCAAGAAACAACTTGATCAGTGAAGGCTTCTTGAAATACGACCTTTAATCAGTCCAGTTACGTGAAACCTGCAGTAATTTCCATAAAAATTTGATGTAGTTTAATGCAACTCATCAAAATTTAAAAAAGCACCTTTTGAACATCAGACTTTCCAGTCAGATGTAGAAGCAAGCCAAGGCACTGGGTATTATCAGACACACCTTTGTACATTTTTTGGAAGATCTACCATGTGAGAGGCAGATCGAGAAAGGACAACTTGCAGCAAGGCGATGAAGTGCAGCCAAACACATGGGCACTTGACACGAGTCTCAGCTGTGGGAGCGCTAACCCTGGCTGGGCAGAGGCTTTCTGAATCCATGCTAGCTATACCCACAAAAAAGCACTTCTGGCTACTTTCAGAACATATCCTCTGTTATTCACATAATTGGTTTAAAATTCCACAGCAAAATTACTCTGCTATTACTTGCTTTCAGTGAGTCCACCCTTACGTTCGCATCCCCCACAGGACCCACCTTTGTTCCTTAGTGATACTCATTTTCACTGATGTGTATCTCTAAATAAGCTTAAATAGTGGCTACTTTCATGCTTCTTCCTACATTTTGAAAAAATCATTTTAGTTACATAAATGGATGTGCATAGGCGGAATGTACTCTTTTGTTTTAGAAACAGCTGTCTTCACTTTTATTCATTCTGCAGCTGACATGCATGTAAAACTGTATTTTGATCCCTCCCTTTCCCATTAGTTTTTAAGGCAAAACTTTATGCATAGAAGCATCAAAAAAAAAAGAAAAAGAAAAAATAAACCCACCCAAAACAAAACCCCTCCCAAACTGGCATGCAGACAGCTACTAGCTAAACAGTAGAATACACTTGTTTTCTTAACTTGGCTCTTTGTAAATTTTATTTTCCTCTCCCATTGTTTCGTTTCTCTTTGGTGTTGGACAGGAGACACATGTTTCTCTTGCTGGAAAGGCTAAGCACTATCTTCTGAAAAGTATGGTCTACAGTCAGTTATTACTGGTAGCCGAGATGAAGGTGGCACAGGCGACCCCAGCAAAATCCCTCACCTTCCCCTCCAGGCTCAGGCCAGGCTGGAACCAGCTCTCCCGCCAGCAGCGCTTCCAGGAGCACTGCCAGCACCAAGCAAGCTGCCAAAATGGTTTTAAACCACTTTGCAGCTTAAGAACAGACCAAGAGCCATGTTTATGCAACCCCTCTGTCAATCTTCGCTTCAGGTCCCTTTGGCCACTTGAGGATAAAGAAAATTCTTAGTTGGAAGAAGGTTTTACAAGCTGGTTTCTGAGAAACCTGTCAGGCTAACACATGCTAATCAACGTGAACAGGTCCTGGAAAAGAAGCTGATCGAATCTCTCCGATCATCCTGAGAGACACAGTCAAACCCGCGCACCTTTGAGATTCAGGTCAATCACACATCTGCTCAGCATCCCCCTGGGAGACTCAGAATGTAAGTGCAAAATTAGGGCAAGCACTAGCACAGCAGTAGGCTGGAGCATCTTGCTGGCAGAGGCACAAACCTGCTCTTCTACCCAGCACACCATCTATAAATAGGTTTATGAATACAGAACCTCTGCCAAGCTGTTCTTTCTTTCCTTTTTTTTTTCCCTTTGCTAATTTTTAATGCCTCTTGCAAGATAGGCTCCTAGAAGTTTTATCTCCATTAGCAGTAATAAACATTTATTATATGCTCCATCAACATCTGAAAGTCTTGATGAATAGCAACAAATTTGTCTAGAAAAATAGAATATAATTTCCCATTTAGCAAACTAATGTATTAAAAAAAGGAAAAAGCGAGCTCACCTGAAAACAAAAAATTCACATGAGAAGTCTGCATGCACGCCACAGCTTGGGAGAGAGGAACCCACCTCTGCTGGGACTTCAGGAGGAGATGAGGTGGTGTCAGTGTTTAGTCTTGTTCAGCTGTGCTCCAGCGGGTACCAGGCGAGCCCCAGAACTGAGCCCTGGGCTGTCCCCCTTGCTCTCCTCACCTGGAACAACAGAACAGGCTCTCAGCTCCCTCAGAGCAGGAGTGATGCAACATTTCACGTTCAAGACCCAGTGATGGATGTTTGCACTGTCCAACTGCTGGAGATTCAGCACAGCCTTATAAAAGGGGAAACTCATTACAGCTGCCATTATCGAGAAGCACGCTTCTCTGCTTTTTTCTACTGCAGGTGCCCTCTCAACGTCAGAAGTCTTGGGGACACGCAAAGTGCTGGACAGCTATTTACAGAGCATCCCAATTCTGCCTTGGAGGGGCCACTTCTCGAGAAGATAATGGTAGACCCATAACAAACTTACTCAAGCCCAATCTGTGGCAAGAACACCTTAGGGTAAGACTGACTTCGAGCTGCCAATGGTTGGGTGGCCAAATCAACCAGTGCTATTTCAAGTAGGGGCATTAACCAAGGACTTAAATTACCTTGTCCTTTCATCTACTGTTCTCTTGCATCTCCTTTTTTCTCCTTTCCTTCCCAACCTTTACATAGTTCACCATCCATTTTCAAGGATGGATGCCTAAATGAAGCCTTTTATTAAGGCTCAATTTTCAAAAGTAATGTCACCTTGCAGTTTCCCTTCACTTCAGAAATTAACTTCTAGAGGCATATTCTCCAAAAGCCTACATCTATTCTTATTTCAACTTTCTGGGGAACAATTGAGTATGGAAAGTAAGGTTTAGCCTGATGAAATTTTTATTTCCATCTAAAAATAAAAGGAAATGCATAGTAAAGAACTTCCTTTTTTTTTTTTTCTTCTGAAAGGTGAAGATAAAGGAGACGTATTACAATTCAATTTTTTCCCTTTCAGAAATCCCAAGAAATTCACCACCGTATACTTAAGTTTTGAGCTACGTAGAGTAGACCGCTAAATATTTTATATGTTCTGAGCAACCTGATCTCACTGGCCCTGATCTGAGCAGGATGTTGGACTATAGGACCTCCGGTGGCCCCTTCCAACCCAAGTTATCCTATGATTTTTTTTCCAAAGGGAACAAAGACTGGTTTGTACTTCTCAAAAACACAAGCCAACTTTTTTTCATGTTTACCACCATTTTTATTGTATGCATCTTCTCTGACATGGGGTCTTTCAACAGTTCAAATCTATAAGCATTTTACATATGAAAACTCTATAAAAGGTATTTTTAATCTTAAATTAGCAGAAGTATCTTTTCACGTCACAAACTAAAAGGATTTAACGTAGGTAAAACACATTCTTCCTTCGTTTTTCAAGAATGACAGATACTGCTTTATTCTAATAAAATGATTTCAAATAAACACACACCATCACCAGCTTTAAAGCTGAGCCTTAGCCTCAAACAGAGTCTAAAGAGACTGTTTTTAAGACATGGAGGGCTTTTTCTTCAATGCCTCCATAGTTTGCTTCAGAGCTCATTGTATTAAGTGGGAATAGTTGAGATGCAAAGTCGAATTTAAGCATCCTGGGAATAGCTGTACGTGATGCGCAGCTGGCAGGCAGGTCTGCTGCGGGGATGCAGTTCCGCACACAAGTCACGAGAGTGAGATTCCTAATAACGTCTAGTAACCAAGGCATGGAGGAGAAATCAGTTCACGAGTTAGCCCCCAGCAGCAGGGAGAGGAAGTTTTGTTCCCTTTCCTGGAAGGAGGACAGTCAATACTGCTCAAATCAAAGCCTGGGTCCACAATCCTCCAGGCTTAATTAGAAGATCGTGAAGAGTACAAAATGGCATTGGACACAAAAATTGATCATTTTTCAAGTAAATTTAGTGGAATGAGCACTGTTACATTTACAATCCACTCTCCTTCATCCACTCTTTTTTCCTTGTTAATGATACAGAGTTGGCTGCAGATGCAACAAAACCTGTCAGCGACCGCAGCATGTCCTAAAGCAAGTCTCGCCTATTATTCCAGCTGGCTAGATGAAGGTTGCTGACACCGCTAACACCTCTGACATTTTATAATCAATTGCCAGCATTTACAGAGGAGAAAATACCACTAGCTCCAAGCACACTCAAAAAGAAAGAAACTCTTTTCAATTAATTTTAAGCTTGCTCTCTCTGATAGCCAAAACGTGCAACAGCAAAGCAACCTAGCAAGCCAAATATTAGCGAGATTGGTTTCTGGCAGCCAATGCCATATTCTGTTTGTATATAAACAATTGTAGTTTATCCACCTCTTTGAAATAACTGCAATATGAATCATCATAAGGACAGCAGCAGAGAAAACAGCCAAATACTTGTAGCTGAAGAAAACCATAATTTATTTCTCAAAGCAACTGTGAATATCAGAGTATCGGCATGTTGCTAACACCAAAGACCTATATGAGAAATCTAGTATTTTGTGGAAGAAACTCTTGGAAGAGAGGCTGGCTTTTACCTATCCCTTGGCTGCTGGTAAAGGGTGATGAAGCTCTTCCCCCACACCGCACATTCATCCTGTGCCCACTTTCATCTTCAGGACAGGAACAGTCTGCTGCCTTTTAAACTATCCTTGCGTTGGTTTTTAGCCAGCTGTTGTATTCCACTGCTATGAGTGAGGATGGAGGGCTAAGGAAGAGATTTTCAAACAATACTTTGTAAACAGTCCACAGGTCCCGTCTGATTTATAAACTGCCAATGCGCTGGATGAGTTCAGCAGCTGGGAAGCCCTGGATTTGACAGCGCTGCCCTTACCCAATGGTTCAAAGCAATCACTTTGAATTAATACAGGGCCTCAGAGAACATAGGGATCTCTAACTTCAGACCTCCTAAAGACCTGTATTTCGGTCAAAATTCTTGCTCCTGACAGTCCTCATCCTCCAGCTCCTAATTCAAACCATCAGTCAGCTCTTGCTTTTCACAGTCACCGTACAGTTTAACGTTTGTATCAAATACAATCACCAAACGCCCTCCAATTTCCACTAATAATTGTCATTAGAAGAAGAAGAAAGAAGGTTGTATTTTTGTCAGAAAAGAACCGTTTCGTGATGTTTAGCATAGGCGGGATAATGGTCAGGGGCAGCATCTTGGCTCAGTGGGCAAAGCTAGTAGGTGGTAAATGAGAGTGCTGCGGAGGGGACAGATCTTTTTTCCAGGGGGGAGAGGGGGCAGAGGCTGCCGAAGGCAGGAGATTTATGCATCCGCTCTTGTGTCAGTCTAGGAGGAGGGAATCATTATGCAGGGCCAGCTGCAGGGGTGTGCACTGCTGTCGGCAAAAATTAGAAGCCTAGCAATGAGCTATAAAGAAGGGAGAAATGACAGAGTGAATGAAAACCCCATGATAAACCCATTTAGGCTCTCTTCTCCCTGGGATGAAAGACGAAGTCTAATCTCTTTGGCATATATCCTGGCCAAGACTCAAACAAATATGCCTAGATACGCACAGGCGCACGTCCCTAGAATGTGCAACGACAACATCCACCAAAAGGATCCATGACTGCAAAGGGTGCTGAGCAAGAGTCCTTCTTCTGCATGTTTAGCTAAGTTCTGGGGAAAGATCGGAGCATGCCAAGATACTTTTGATCAGAAGAAATATCATCTGCTGCCGAATGCCGTTTTTGTGTAAATACCTTCGAAATAAAGCTTTTCTATTTGAATATCTCAAGGGAGTGGTAGGGGAAAAGGAGATGAGAGAAGAGATGACAGGACTATAAAAGAGCAAAAAGCAACTGAACTAAGGCTCTGGTATTTCACTCTTATTTGACTGAAGGAGAACCTTCCGATTTAATGGGGCATTCCTTTGCCTAAGAGAATTTCTGGCTGAAGCCAGCAGGTCTGCATAACTTCTTGTCCTGTCTAAGGTAGACATTGTTTTTTCTCCTTCATAAATACACCCACAGAAATGAAATATTCCAAATATCTCTTCCTTGTGCTTGGTAATAAAAACAGAGTCAGGCTCTCGGGTCATATTGGTATTGGCTAGCAAGAGAATAGGGAAAGAGTGGGCAAGGAAAGTGGTCTTTCATACGCTCCCAAAATCCCCTGGTTACAATTCCAGCCCTAAGCCCATGAGGGGAAGTGTTTGGTAATTTTTTCCTTCTACTTGTCCTGACCACTGTTAAAGTCTCAGGGCTAGTGAAACTCTTTCTGGAATGCTCATGTCCTGCAGGAAGCCAGACGGTGCAAAATGGGAGCTGTATGGCGAACACCTTCTTGGGGCAGAATGGAGGGAGGGACATACTCTGATACCTTATTTCAAGCTATGCATAAGGACCCATGGTGTTAGCCACATTTTTTTACCAGGAATAGAAGAAACACATTTTGCCCAGCATGCCAACATTGTAAATTATGCCACTGTATGTTCTTCAGTATAGGCTCTTCCAGATACAGTTTTATGAGAAAGTTTTGTTCACTTATGAGAATTAGGAAAAAAAACCCCACAAAACAATTCTACTGTAAAAGTCTTGTCTTCCACTATGCATGCACATTCAGAAATGTGGGTATTTATTTAATTTTCTTTACAAATACTTAGGGAAAAAACCTTTTTTTTTTAAAGGCAGCTCTTTTATAACATTCTTCCCAGTGGTGTCATCTATCAAATGTAAAAAAGATTTACGCGATCAGGTGTCAGATTAAGATAGCACTGACCACATCTGTAACTACCTGGTGTGTTATACGAGCACTTACACCTGTACAGCTTAAAAAAAATGTTAAAAAACATTCAAAAATATAACACCTCCCCCCCCCCCGCAAACCCCCAAACTATGATAGTCTGGGGACTTGAGACATTGATTCATTAACACTGTGAAGGTGTAAATGGGGTAGCAAAGAACGTGGCTCTATGATGAATTACAGTAAATGGAAGCTTACCTACATGTATGGTAGTTCAAAGAACATAACTTTGAAGGCCACTGTTTGAAAAAAAAACCCAGAAATAAACCACAAGTTTTTACAGTGAGCAACAGAAATAAAACTGGAAAATTCCTAAACTACAAAACCATATCATTGTCAAAGTGCAAATAAGACTTAGAGCTACACGGTTATGTTTCACTTTTTTTTTTTTCTTCCTAAGGAAAGTAAGGACAGGCAAATGCATAATATTAATATCAATTCAGGAAATACTTTCATAGTAAGATATCAAATATATTATGAACAGAGGGAAAAGGAACACGGATATTTATCTGACTTGAAAACAGCACAGTGTCAAGTTAATTTAAAATTCAATTTCAGTTTAAAGCATTACAAGGAAGAAAGAACCCTATGTATCATAGGTTGTAAATTGAAATCCTAGCAAGGTTTTTGTCTGCCAACTAGTTGTGTATCAGCTATAAAGCCGGAATGCAGGCACTTCTTTTAGGAGATTGGTCTGCAAGGGTCTCATAAACCACGTTCAGAGAAGTTTGTCATTTACTATTCCCAAAGATGTTTTATTTAAACTTTTTTCATAGTCCGTTATTTAACAGAAAACCAGTGTTACAATAACCCAGAGGTAACTGCTGCAAGGTACAGTACGTGATGCAAAAGCACGGAGAGTCCTACCCTGTGGAAGTCTATGCAGCACTCGCATAAACACATCTTTTACAAAAGCAAATAAGCAAAAGCAGGGGGGTTTGGGGGTTTTTTGTTTTGTTTTGTTTTTTAAAAAAACAGCTTTTAGGGTGACATGAATTAAAAAAAAAACAAAACCAAAACCAAAAACCAAAACCAAAAAGCAAACTTTTAGGGGGGTTTTCCCTTTCTAGAAAGCACACCTACAGAAAAACGATTCATTAAAACTCCACATAAAATCTGGAATGTGATGGTTTGAGAGAAAAGGCAGGATACTCTTCCCAGTTTTCTGGGCTAAGGGATAAATAAAGCTGATAGAAATGACACTTAATATGCCCCAAGACTACAAACCAGATGAAAGCCTACTCAGATTCGGTACATATTAAAAAAAAGTGACCCAAGGACAACAGCTGGGCTTCCAGCTGCCCCTTTCCAGCTCCAGGCAGTTCCCGCAAGGTGCATGGGCCAGTCAGATCCGAAAGGCAAATTCTGTTCCGCAGCCATCAGCCGCTAACAAACCAGCTGGCCAGCGGACAGAAACAGGACTGGAAGGACACTGAAAACCTGCACCAATGAAGAAAATAAATGTATATCCCTGACCTCTGCTCCTCCAAAAGGAAGGCAAAAACAAGGCACCATTTACAACAGCTCAGGCTATTTTTAGTTACATGGCCCTTGAACCTCCTTGTACAAACACTTTGCAAAACCTCAAAACCTCGCTGAGGGAGCAGATGAACACCTCAGAAAGCTGTGGTTTGGGCAAACTGAAATTTAAGGTGTGTGCAAACTGGTACTCAGGAAAGGGTAATATTCGAGGACATGAAATTTATCTCCACTGACACATCTACAGCTGGGAACCAGCTTCCTCATGCTGATCCAATTCACTTCTGTTTTAAAATGGAGGGATGTGGAAAACATTATTAGAGGTGACAGAAAAGTGTTTTCTTATTTCAGTAATGGCTTTTATCCTATCTTTGAAAACAATTACGTGTAAGTTTATAATAAATACCTGTTATAAATAATTACATTCACATTTTTCATAAAACAATAATTTCTAAAAATGCTGGAGGATTAAAAAAAGCTAAGGAGGGAGGAGTTTGATATAGCTTGAGATGGAAAGAGCCTTTTCCCCCTCACTAATGTTTTTTTTAAATACATCTGGGCTTCCTCCTGCTCCCACAGCAGAGCATGAGACTGTAATTACGCCCACCCCCCCCCCCCCACTTCCCACTTAAACCCTCACCACTTAAATGGTTTGTTCACCTTTTTGCCTTACCATGCATTTTTGGACCTACAGCTCTGAGGTGTAGGGCTTTTTTTAAACACTTTTGCTGGCACTTAATATGGAAACTACCACCACTCCACCGCTGTTTATACACATGGTGTTACAAAAACACACCGTTTGCTTTGATGTAACGCTCTTTCCTTACTTCCCGCTCCAGCAGAAAACACGAAGGACGTTCAGCAGCGATAAGGAATCCCACTGACATCATCAACGTGCAGCGGCACAGTCAAAAGCTTCGTCGGAATTACTCATGCGGCGTTCCTTGCAGAATAGCCAAAACAAGCCTCAGTGTTGCTTAAATTTCTTGTGGAAATGAGGAAACATTGGTTTTAAAAAAAAAAATAAATCCCCCAAATAACTCGAATTCAAAAACGGGCTGCATCTGTTACTAGGAAAACCAGGCTGCAGCACGGGGACGTTGCACACCAGAGGATACAACACGTGCTTTCTTGCCAAGCTATCCCTATGCAGCATGTGACTCTCTATTCTAATGCTACTTTTTATTAAAACTTTTTTGGTTGCCAGATGTTGCCCAGCACGAAAAAGGAGGACTGGAAGCTGGAAACGCCAGCTGCTCCCGGGTATAATCTGCCATGGGACTAAAGCACCCGAAGGCTGGGATGCTCCTCATGTGACGGTGGGAGCCTTCTGCGCAGGCCCTGAGGCTTCAGTTTCTCCCTGGTTTGATGGAGGTTGGGAATTCAAGGTTTACCGGGCTCTGCGGCGCTGTTTGATACTGTCTGATCACAAGATGGGCCCAAACACCTTGCAAAGGTGAGCGGAGATGATCAGAGACAGACACAAACCGATGATGTTTCCATAGTAAGGCTCGCCAAACCAAAAGGGTTGGGTACCACGATGAAACGCTGCACCAGGCACCAGCCCATCACGCACATAAAAGAAAACAGTGCTGGAGCAGAAGAGTGCAAGCAGACTAAGACTTCGCATTTCATTTTCAATCCTTTCATCTCTAAAAACTAAACAGATTGTTTTAAAATATTTTCAAATGTTTCAAATGTTCCCCTTACATTTGGTTTGCACAGAAGCGATAAAGGAGCTTCAAATGTTCCAATATGATGCTAAAAAAGTTTTTAAAATTGTCTCCAAATTGGAAGTACTTCAGAAAAAAAAGACGACACATATCAAACCCCCCAAAACATATAATCAAGTTCTTTGAAGTCACTTTCTGCTCCACTAAGACATTTATACTAATTGGCGAGTTTCTCATTTCATCTTTTCAGGCACAGATCATTTGTAAATGACTGAGATTTAGGATACATTATTTTAATACTGATGGTGTACTTAATGAGATCAGATTTTAATAAGATTCTAGGCATTTTTGCTAGAAAAAGGCTTTGACTTAGGGGTATAGTTTTACAAAAAAAGGAAGGTAGGTAGGTTGCTGTAGATCATAGAGTGAGCCTGTTCAGATCATTATAATCACCATTTGTGATCCTATTTTATATACCATTACATGGTATAAGCAAAAACCTCAAAAATATATCAATCCTTGATGCTAACACAAAAAGCCTGCAGGTCCTTTTTTTTTTTCCCCATTCTCAGCATACAAACAGAACTCTCAGTAAGCAGACACGCTATGGAGGATAAACACAAGAAACTTGTGATTAACTTAACCAGATCTAATTTGGCCAGCAAAAAGCTTAGCTACTTCCCAAATTGTTTATCGAGCACTAACTGAGAAACAACAATTCAGCATCCACATCAGGACCGATGTTCTAATTTTAGGATTAACACTTTTAATCCACATCTTGACTGTGAAATATATAATGATGAAAAATAACTTGTGATTGCACATGTATAGGCGCCAATAACTACACAAATGAAGCAGCAGAATTTTTATAGTAAAGAAGTATATGCAGAGCTACTGCAGGTTGCAAATAAGACTGCAGTGTGTCCAGATGTTAGACTATATACACAGCTAAGCAAATGCTGAGGCACATCATCTTTTAGGAGTATAGCAATTTCAGCCTTGTGCTGATTTTCCTACAGAAATACAACCAATTAGTACTCAATTTTGAGCCGTACCAGAAACACTCCTTCAATAATTGCAAGTGCCTTGATCATTTACAGCAGCTCTTTTTAAGCAGCGAAGATGAAAAATCTAAACAGACGGGAATGCTTTACTCCTGCGCCATTCCTGAGTTTACTGCAGCTCCTGTTTCTGTGCGCTTCCCTCCTTCGCTTGGGCCCCGTCCAGGCCACCCTCTCTGGGATAAAGCCCTGACCCACATTCAGAGGACGACTTCGCGGTGGGCTCCTGGGGTTTAGGGCAGCCAGCCCGAGATCACCTGCACCCCTGCTCTCTCCAAGCTAACGCCACCCAGGTCTCTGTACAAAGTACTGCTGCTTCAGAAGGATAACACCGCAAACAAAATTCTGGCCGTAACAAGGAGATAATCCATCTGCATTGCCCACAAGGAGTCATGTGCCTCCTGTGTGAAAACCCTGGAAGGGTTTCCCTGCCTGCTCAGCTGTGAATCGAGACTGTGTCTGGGAGCTGTCGTTTGCTACGGTTTGAAGTCCTCTTCCCACAACTCAAATGAGGGTAGAAAATATCTGTCGTTCCTCTCTAGGAAAAAGTGTCTTGGGAAGCTACAGAAGGTATTTTATCACTTCACCTACTCAGCCTGGAGCACAAAGCCCAAGAGAACTCAGAGGAGATGTGCACACAATCTGCCAGCACTACAGTCACTGGCGATGCTGTATATCTCCAAAGCATCCGATGTTGTCCATACTGATTTTACTTGCTACCCTGATTGAGGGAACCCATATTCCACACCTATAACCCAACCATTTCTGCAGAGAGAACTGGAACAAAAAATGTAGATGGATTTCTGTATGTTCCCAGCAGTCTTCCAAGTATCTTTCATAGATATAGCTGACTGAGAAATTAGTTAACTCACTACCTCCATCTTAACTTTCTTATTTATAAGATGCCAAGGATAAAAGAAGATTTTGCTCCCACCAGAAAACCTTGTGTGTGCCCAGAGCTTGTGCTGGTGCTAGTTACTATTAAATTCTCACAACTACACTGCAAGTCAGTCTGAAGAGATGGTGTCCTCCTACTGCCAGGTATTAGTTGGTTCACAAACACTGTGTGCCCAGGAAAGAGAAACTGTTGCTTAAGGTACGGGATTAGCGCCAGAATACAAAGATATTATGCCTGCACATTGTTACTCCGGTTCAAACATATCCTCACCTAATCTAATTCTGAAATGTATTAGCTTCAGTTAGACAGTAAATATTATTGTAATGAATACTAATAAATAGCCTCCAAATAAATAGGAATTAGATGTTTTTGTCTTTGCCAGGGAACTATTACAGGGGACTTAGGTGCCGACAGAGTGGCCATTCCCTGATACAGAATCCACCACTGCCACTTAACATGTCACTCTCTTCTAATGCTGTGCTAGGAGACAAAGTCAAATAATCTCTTTTGCTTTGATGAAAGCATGAGGAAGTTGACTCAGATAAAAGCAGGGGGTAATCTGTTTAAACAGCTTGGGTCCAAAGTTGAAAATTAAACAAAATCAGTAACAAATACAGGCTTGCTGCTGGAGTATCTGCCTTGAGCATGACGTAAAAAAGGGTGAAACACAGATATTTCGTGCCAGAATATCCTACATGTGAAGCTTGTGTAGACCTTTAGCTGCTCTAATTTACATGTGTTTGTTGATAAATCTATACAATGCCCGTTGTTTGCTAGTAATGATGTAGTTAAAGAAGCTTTTGGCTAATCTAGAGGCAATGAAGAACATCAGAGTAAACTGGTATTTATTAGAAGAACAAAGAAAGAAAACAGACAGTGAAAGCCTTCAGTCTGTTCCCACTATTTAGGCTCCGATCTTTAGCGACACAGTTCTGGCACATACCTATGCAGGTCAGGTTTTTATCTGAGCTAGTGATGTGTGCAGAGGGAGCACAAAAATGCCTGCATCTTGCTGTCACAAAATGATTTTTAAAGAACTGACCATTCACACCTTTGGCAAGACATGTTCAACAAGTCCCCTCTGCCTTTTTAAGGAAAAATCAGAAATATGCAACTTATGTTTGCAAGGCAGGAGAGACAATATGCTCCCACTCCACACATGGAAGATTCAGCATAAACACCTATACAGAAGACAACAGAAATGTTGACAAAATCGGTTAATACTGAATCTGAATTTGGATCACTATGACACATCCTTTCTATGCCTCAATAGTTAAAGGCATGAAAGGAGCTGCAAAGAGAGTAAACATGTGGTCTTTAGCTGATAAATGGATTCAGGAAAGAAAGCAAAGGCTAAAATAATCATTGCAGGCTTCTGAGGAAAGAAATTCAATGTGCATGGACATTTGCTACATGGACAACCTGCAAAAACTTCCCCATTAACTTATCTGAGCTCTTCTGAGGTAAAAACAAACCAAAAAACCCCAAAGCACCTTTCAATTTCCAAAAATATTTTTCCATAATAGTCAGAGAGAAAGACCAACAACAGTTCATGCTACCTCAGTGAGGGCAGGCAAATGTTTAGAAACATCCAACTTCAAAGTGTGTCTGTGAACACAAAGTTTATTAAATTCTTCAAAAATACAAAACTGTTGTCATCCTAACGACAAGAAGCACCTAATGCAAATCACCAACTTTATAACTGACTTCTTTCTAAAATCCAAGTGCAGATAGCTTTGCAGGTTTTTGCTGCTGCTCTTGGCAGTCAGAAACTATGCTCTTCATGGAATTGAACTCATAGAGGGGCCAAAATTTTCCAGAAGGAGAGAGGATGACAACATATTAGGCTGGCCAAAATAAATAGTTTCAGATTCTGATTCATCAAGGCGAATACTGTGAATGGTATTTATATCCCTCTGTAGCAAAAAAAAAATCAACTCAAAAATCCCATTTCTTGAACAGCATTTGGTCTTCCTAAAGATTCAGAGAGGAGCATGTTGAACTGCAGTCCTGTGAGCAAGGTGATTTGGGGTCCTGTGACTCCGTTTGTCCCTGAGCTCAAAGCATCTGAACAAAACCCATGACACCCACCTGGCCAAGGGTTAAAGCAGCCATTAAGGAATGAGCCTTTGTGTTTCTTGGGATGGCTTCAGGCCCATAAAGAAACAATTGCATTATGCCCTAATTACTCCAGCTGACTCAATGCACAAAATGGGATCCCCTCTGCAAGCATTTCAGAACATTTTGTAATATGGAAAATTAAGGTCCTGTACTATCTTTTCCAGATTTGACAGCAATTTTTTCTGCAGAGCTCATTTAAAGTAGAACCACTATAAAGAGGAATAAAAGGCATGCCAAAATTATACAGAGGATAGGACATAGAGAGTACAACTTTCAGATATAGCTTTGGACTGTCATATATGGCTCTCAAAAATGGTAGCACTATATCCCTGCTGCACTGTTTTCCCCCCTGGAAATTCATCTAAGTTCATTTCAGTGAAAAAAATATTTTTTATTTTCCCTCAGTAAGTAACACCATAGTTATTCCTGCCTCCTTGTAAAAATGAGCAATCTCTGCAGCAGATGATCTATAAAGTTTCCCAACTTTCCTGGGACTAATAGTATTTTATTGTTCAATTTGGTTTCTCCATAATATGTATCTCAATCTTCAGTAGTGATGTATAAAGAGTTTTGATCGAGCAGTTTAATATTGGGGAAAACACACTTTTATAGGGAAGTACACACACAATATAGGATAGTAAGAAAAAGCTGCAGTTTCCTATGTTCAGATTTATCTCTTCATATGTATTTTTCCTCTGTGCGTACATGTGCACTATAGATATGCTGGAAGCATAGTAGGTAACTCTGCAGGGTTGTATCTCTTTCTCACTGTACACATATTCCTGGAATTCAATCAGTTACAAGGACAGGCAAACATCTAGAGACACTTGGCAGGTAGCTGCTCATCTTTCAGGCAAGGTAAATAACGCTGGCTAAATGAATGCCAAAATATAATCATATGGCCTACATATTAATTCTATATAAATGGAGGTTGGCAAGCACTTATGATAAAGTGCCACACTGTAACATAAAACACAATAGGCGGCTGTTTGTGTTTCCACACCGGGCTGTAGAGCGAAGCAGCTCAGGAGCAGAGATGTCCTCTCAGCAGCCCTGGCTGGTGGGTGGCTGCTTCCAACACACGGGCAAAGCTCCTGCCGGGGAGGGGTAAATGCTACAGCTTGCCCAGCTGCATTGGCTCAAGTTTGGGAGTTGGAGCCTTACATAGGAGACTGGAATCAGAACTTCAGCGAAATGCAAAGGCAAAAAGCAGTGAAGTATGGTTGCAAGCTCGGCTGCTAGCCCTGCATCGGCAACAACATAATCTGTTCTCCCCATTCCCAGGCCACTATCTGGGGGATTTCTCTGTTCTTTGGCATTCACTGCAAGGTTTTCATTCCACTTCTGTACACAAAGACCTTCCCAGGATGTATTTGCTTTCTTAGCTCCCTAAAAAGATATTGCATGTCTACTTTGCACTTTTCAAACCAGCTTCCCCTCATTTACAGCCCAATTCCACAGCAAGCTCCGAGTGAGTGCACTGTGCTTAAGCCTTAGAGATGCTCCACCTGGGCAGGCATGTTTGTTTATGGATTGCAATGCAATCCTCTAGCACGGAGGTAAACAAATGAACAACCCACTCCCTCTTGCAAAGACAGCTGAAGACCTAAATTTAGTTCCTTGTCACAAGAGCCCGTCAGCAGTTAAACTGTCCATCTTCATCACCATAATTCAACAGCAGGTTTTTTATACAACAGGATGCAAATAAAGCCACTAATAACTAACATTTTGGGGTGTATCTGAACATAGGAACTGGCAGCTAGAACATAGCTTATCAATTCAATCAGTGCACTGAACTCAGTATTCCTGTGGTCAGAAGCGCTTTGACTCATCTCAACCTTTACCTTGGTTAAATTTCTCTTTTGGCTTCTCTGTCATGACTGTGGGGCAAGCAAATGCATCTGCTTCCCTAGGGAGGGTACAGAGAGCAGCTGCTCTTTGGCGGCATGCAAAAGGAAAGTTGGGCCCTTTTTTTTCCCCCCTTTCAATCTCAGGTCAGACCCACAGGTCACCCTATGTACACAGGATTTTAAGTGGAGGTCAGCAGCTTGTCTGTTGCACGTAATTAAATTTGTTTTACAAGCTTGTCTAGGCAGTAAGTAATTAAATATCACTTCTCAGACTGAGATTTTCCTTGTCCTGAGTTGCCTGACAGTAGGATTTTTCTCAGTCTGGTTTGTTCCCAAGCAAACGTGAAATTTCAGAAGAGTTACCGCTGGTAATTCTACAAGAAATACAAAGCAACAAGAAGAGTTAAACTATGATAGCTTTAACGACAATAATAATTAACTTAAGTACTGCTAACACAAGCTGCAAAAGCATATCCCGATTTTCATCAGCTTCTTGGCAATGGCAATGTTAAAACACAAACACAGAGCACTCTGCCTTTGTTTTCATGATAGCCAAGATAAATCCAGAGGCAGATCTGAACCATAGTTTTACATTCAAACCCATTTTTTTCAAGTCAGAAATACATTAAAATTACCATAAGAATATCTGTAGACATTTTCCTAATTTGGAAAACTCATTAACCAGATAAAAGGATTATGCAGCCTTAATTCCAAATATTATTTTAAATTATTCCTACTGTTTCACAATACACTAAGAAGCATCTTGAATTCACAATAAGTTACAAAGTCCCTGGATGAGCCAGTACCACGCAAACTTCTCAGATGTGGGACAAACCTACTTCCAGATCTGAAATGCAGCACACAAACCAGCAAAGCATGTGCCTGCCTCCACTGTAACAGCACGTAAACAGCAGCCCCCCTGCAACGTCCAGTTAAAGGGCATAACTATGCTTTCAAAACTTTCAAAGGCAGTCTATTTTACTCTGCGCCACACTGTATTTTTCCATAAATAGTAGACATCCCAATATTTGGTTTTGGAGAAAAGGGTACAGATGCCCAAGAGCTTGCTTTTGCGCTGTCAGATACAGGACAGAGGTACAGATGTGGTTTCCCACTGATAAACAGGGTCAGGGCTGTACTCTAAGCAAGTGGATTCTCTTACTCACTCGTACATCTGACCCAAACTTCTTTCAAGCCGTGGTAACTGTTCCCAAACTCCCTAACCCCAGGGAAGAGCAGGAAGGAAAAGATCTGGCTCTGGGTGCAGTAACCCCAAGTTAACTGGGTGGGCACATAAACAGGCATCACCTTTTAGAGTCATTCCTTCAAGGTGCCTTGGGAAGAGCATTTCTTGCCTTCTGGCTTGGAAATCTGTTAGAAACAGGATTACAATCCAGCAAAAGGGAGTGCTTCCTCACACAGATGGGCACCAGAACAACTGGGCCAGTGCAAAATTTGCAGAAAACAAAGGCAGAGTTTGAGGGGCACCCCAGGATCTACTAATGAGACAGAAACTAGATACTACATAATTACCTTGCTCCTTCTCAAAAAATTAACTTAAATTTAACTATTCAAAATATGCTGCATGTCCTGAAAAAGGCCACAGAATTAAAAAATGTACATAGGCAACAAGGGCAGCGAGATTTGTATCAACAAACCTTTAGACATGGGACTAAATAGCCTAGCAGTTGAACTTGCAAAAGAGATGCAGAAGGATATGAACATAGCCAAACAACAACAACAACAAAAAAAAGTCTAGGGAAAGTGAATAGAAAACGATTTTCACCATATCTCACAATATTAAAAATGAGAAGGTACCCAACAGCTCATCAGAAGTCAGATGTGGAGAAGGTGCCTCTCCATGCAGCTACAGTGTGTCACGAGTCAAAAGTAGAAAGGGCTCACGAGGAGCACACACAACTAGGTCCATCAAGAGAACAGAACAGTCCCAATGCAACCTCTGAGCCACTAAATCCCTACATCTTCACTTGTCAGAAGCTGGGGAGCATATGGCAGGCGTGTGGTATATAGAGGGGTCATTCATGCAACTCCTGGTTCCTGCGCTTCTCCTTGTAGTTAGTTGGCTTCTGCAGATACTTGTAGATCTACTATGTAGATCTTTGATACAACTGTTCTCATCTTTGTCTCATGTTTTCTTGCTTTTAATTCTAATCTCCCTCATAATTTCCATAAACAATGTAATTTACTTAGAGCACCAGATACTCTTGCATGACAACTTCCAACATCATCCAAAAATGCCTTCATTACTTGTTCTGATTTGTGTTCAAATCACAAATTGAGTTTTTGAAAGGCAAATAGATGCTCAAATACAAACCAGGCACATGGAGTGCCCAATTTAGATGTTTGACTTGTGGAGAATTTTATGAGTTGATTTATTTCAATTAAAAAAAAAAAAAAATCACTGAGTCTGTCCTTCACAACTACAGTATTTTCACAATATCTCTTAAATATTTTGTATTTCCTCTGTAACATAACAGGATGATATATCATTTAACTCACACCTGATGTGATGAAGGAGGGAGATGTTATGTGCTTCTCTTTCCTTATTCTTTTCCACCTATTTCTGGATGTTTGACCACTGGTGCGCTGTCTTGTTCTTAGTCTCAGCACTTGCACCATCCTGACCTGGAGACAATATTCATAGAAGGGACCTGCTAAGCTGCACTTGCTTCAACACTACGGGGTGGGGGGAAGTCTTAAATAACCTATGAAAACCCTGCCACAAACTCCTAGGACAGCATCACCAATCTCTCCCTTAGCACCTGTCACCTATTTAACAGGGACAGTTTACCCGACACTGATTACTGAAACTACCTTCTCTTTCTGCAGTGGAGCTTAGCAATTGTGATGGGTGGCAGACTGAGAACCCAAAAATTAAGTTCACATAATCCCTCAGAAAGAAGTGACAAATCTGCATGGACGCTGTTAAGCTGCAACAAGTGATTCCAATAATGAGTGTATGTTTACCATGTAGTTACTGTCTTTCTAAATCCCAAAGGAGCAGTATGTGAAGACTTATGTAAAGTATTAATGCAGTATAAAAAATTATCTGCATGCATATCGAGTTATGAGTCCCTAAAAAAATCCTACTTACATTTCAAATATGTGTATTTGAGCTAACCAGCTTATAACACGGTTCACTCAATCACTATGGACTGCTGACTATAAAAGTGATCTGTTAAATTATTTTTATTATGACAATTATAATAATTTCTTTCATGGGGCATGTTACCAGTTGTGCAGGCTATGATCTGAATAAGAAACAGCATCAGCCGATCCACTGATGCAGCAACATTCATCGGCAATTCCACGCACACCTCCTCTGGGTTTCAGGTATTGTATAAGGTACCTTTGAGGCTGCAGCCCTGAAGATGGTTCAAGCTCACCATCAGCCCAAGTGATTTATTGATGATTATCAATTATTCACTGTGGTAAATACAAACACCACCAGCAAGTTTTTCTACTTGCTAATGCCAAACCACACACAGGGCTTCTGCAGTTTCTGTATTTATAACCTGCTTTTCTTTGAAGATTGTCTGAAATAGCCTGAGTTCTCGGGCAAAACATCTGGAAGTTTGAGAACCTCCTCATCCTTCTGCCCCTTTTCTGGATTTATAATGATAGTTAAGAGATTTCTAACCACTCTCAGAGAGAGAACAGCCATGGCACCTCCTCTTCCTTCCCCACTTGCTGGAGAGAAAAATGTATGGAATGTATTTAAATAACGCAGTTGAACTTCTTATGGGCAAACCCCCCTTCATCATCTTGAATTACTTATTTGTAATGAGTTACTTGTTCAACAGTGGCCAAAATAAAGTTTATCCACTTACAAAGAGCTAACCGAGTCAGAACTCTTAGAATTCTCTCTCAATACTGTTAATCTCTTATTGTTAATTCAGCATGTTAAGAGAAAGGAAGCTGATTTTAATTCATTTAACAGAACCCCAAAGACTAGATTGTTCTGTTATGAACAAATGCTTCAAAGATTTTCTGCCAGTGCTGTTTCCTCTCCAGCTGGGAACAAAGTTTTCCCCCCTATTAATACAAGTCAATCATTCTGTGCTTCAAATTCATCTTTGAAGTTTCCAGTGATCTCAATGTTCCTTTTATGAACACAGATTTCTGTTTAGTATATAAGAATTCCTTTTTATTATAAGGTATTTTAATTCGTATTTGTTGATTAAGTTTAGAAAACTTGAACTGTAAGTTTCATATGACATGTACTAAAAGTATCATCTACTGATGATACCTATACACAAATGAATGTCAAAGGATGTTGTTCTGGTACTTTCCAGAAGATAACCATGTTCTGCAGGTGCAGAATACACATCCCTCTGGGCACCTGGGTAATGTACACTGTACTGTGAGGTGATCTGTGATATTTTCATCAGCCCTGTGAAAGGTGACGGCTACAAGGAAAGTTCTCCAACACCAGTAACACAGTGAAGAACAGCACAACTATTCCACACAACAATCAGTCAACCTCACAAATTAGAGCGGCAAAGTAATTAATTTCCATAAAGCAAAGCACTGCAGGCCCAACGGTAGCCTTGTCTCTGGAATTCAACTCTAACACAAGAAACTGGAAGAGCGCCAGTATTTTGGAAGGTTTGTACTACACCAAAGGCAGTAACAGAGATACCTTTTGCCATAAACAACCAGTCTGATTAACAGCGTAATGGGGCAGAGTGCTCATCACCGTGTCTAACCTCATCACCCTGAATCTTTATATACTCTCTCCAAATTCTCCTCTGGGAAGAGCAAGTTTGCCATATTTCAATCTGATATTAGTCTTCAAGCATAAATAATATATGGAGATGAGCTAAAACGTGTCATTGATTAAAATTCTACACTGTGAGCTTGTCACATTTCAGTGTGAAAATTGCTTCTGTCTGGCCTGCATTCAGAAGTCAGTCATCTAAATATATACGCACATTTGCCTGATTTTAAGTTTGGTATCACAGCTGATGCACAGATCAGAATCGGAAGAGATTTTTTTCTACAATGTAAGTAATGCTGTATCTGGTCAACTGATTATCTAATGAGACGAGAGTATTATATGATGTGGCTGCCTTCACACAGCTGTGAGGAACTCAGCCGAGTCCTGGATTAAAAGCTAACCCTTAGGTTTCTACCAAGGTTTGCAGCACTTTAGCTATAGCTGCAGTCCTCAGAGAGCCCAAGAAATCAAGCAAAATGGAAGGCCATGGATACCGAATCTGCATAGTAATAACTTATTACATGTTTACGAACGATTCTTAAACATCAAATACATCTAGGCAGTTTCCTTGGAAAGCAAACACAAAAGGCATCCCTAACAAGAGCAAGGATTAACTGTCTGACCTCCCATATTTATGGTTAGTACTGCAGAGAGACTGTACACGGAAAGTGAAGCTGGTCAGGGAATCGTGACACGTGTTACCGTGTCACGTGCCCGAAATGTTTGTTTATAGGACTCTGAAGTCCAATGTTCAAAGACTGAAATGTTCCTCTGGAAGGCAGTGGTCAGGCTTGCACAGTTAACTTCAGTGAAAAGGGACATCAGAGGAGCCATACATTTGTCCTGTCACGGTAACTTGTTTCTTAAAACCACCTCAGAAGAAGACATTATTTCAAAGTGACTTCTGCTATTTGAGAGCAATGTGTTCATAAAAGCTCTTCTTGTAGGAGTTTGCTTTTAGGTTGCAGCTCAGAAAACCGTATTATTTTCTAGATTCAGAAGGCTATGTAAAGAAGAAACTTCTTTCAGGAAGGCACACTGATTTGAACATGATAATGGAAGTAACAGTGTTAATGGCCATCAGTGAGAGAAAAGGAAGGAAAAAATACGTATAAGCCACTGTCATGCTTTCTGGCAAGAGCTGAAGAAAAAGAATGCAGAAACATTCATCCCTCTCCAGAGTATTTTTCACTGTTTACTAGTTCTGGGACCAAGCCTTTTCTTCCTTACCCTGTTATGAGTTAGGAGCAGGGCATTATTTTTAACTGGAGAACGCGAGGGGAAGATTGGCAAGGTCTCCATGCTTACCTCCTAGAAAAAAGACCACAATCGCACAGCAATGGCAAAGAACCATAGGATGCAATTCTTTTAAGAATGAAGGTTATTAAAACAAAGTTATTCCTGAAGTATTATTTTCTGTAACTCAATCTCTTTCAAAAATGCATACTTTCGCTTTTTTATTTTTACTTCATGCTGCCGACAGTTTTAAAGAAAAACATAGCACCTGCAGAGACTGCTTTCTCAAATGAGAATTTTAAACAACACTTACTTCACTTGTTATAAAATTTGTTATTTAGTTATTATTACATGCTTGTATAATGGATGGAGGAGAAGCCACTCAAAACAGAACGAATCTATTGCATTAGATTTGTTTAGAAAAAAATTAACATACATAATACCTTAGCTCAAATACACACAGGCAGAAAAACCATCAGCAAACAAACAGAAAGAGGGTAGATAAATGTCTGCTGGTAATTTCAGATTATACATGACACATTCTGGCATGTGCATCATATGGATGCGCTCAACAGTTTCATGTTTGTCCATTTAGCTGCATGCGATGGGTGACGGTGCAGAAAGCAAGAGCCATTTCAGAGAGGGAAATTGGATGGAAATAAAGTCATTTCCAATTGCCCAGCATTTTCTGAGGCTGAAGGCCACGCACTCTGACAGAGAGCTATGAGGAAGGTGGGACTGATCTGTAGCAGCGCAGGAGTGCTGCATTTGACCCAGGTTATTAAGATAATGATATAGCAGTTATATTGACATTTTCAATGACTGAATAACCTAGATTTTCCATGCTAGTAGGAAATACTAAGAAGCCACCAGAAAACCAAACCAATACAATGGTAAGCAACTTCACAGTAAACTGACAAATCACAGAGCTATAAAGGGGTTTTGGTAGGCAGTTGTCACCTCCAGAATTTTGGCTGTGTTACCAGCCATCGAGGCACAAACCAAAGATACCCAAAATGGGTTAGAATAATTTGCAGGAGATGAGGGTATGCCTCTGCCAGAGCTCTTTACAGTGGGCAAGTCACTACGAAACAGGCCATATAGGAGCAACCTGAATTGATCACGCGTTACGAGAAATGGCAAATCTTGAAAAACAGGTATTCATTTGATATTTATTTGTAAATTCTTCTCTTGCACGTTGCAAAGTTTCTGTTAAGATTAAACAATATTTTGTTTCATGAAGGCTTACACCTCTTCAAAATGCCAAACGGCATCTAGCCTGCAAAACAATCATGGTTTACTCCCAGGGACCAGATCCCGAAGAAGGCAAAAACCTTAACAACTGACAGCGGCACCTTCAGAGTTCCAGTGAAACTAGTTCTTTAACAGCAACACATTTTTCTAGTTTTCTAGAAGCTTCAAAACCTGTCTGGCTTGAATTTATTTTATGAACTGACAGAAAAGCCCTCCCCTCCTTCCACTTCTGTGAATAAGCAGAAAAATGCCTTCAACAATACAAGTATTTTAAACCTCACCTTACACATGAAGGAAGGTTAACATCACCAGAAAGCCCGGTTTTGAACTCCTCACAACAGGGAACACAGCATACTATAATAAAAGGAAAGAAAAACAAAACCTCAGATGGGTTCTTTCAAAATAAAAGAAACTACTGCAAGGGCTCTTTCGAGAGGTGAGCTAAAACATGCCCTTCCTAAAGTCGGGAGGGAAGCCCGCGATGACGTAGCCAGACATGGGCACCCATGAAACCCCATGAGTTTGCCTCCCAAGGCAAGAGGCAATCACATCTGCTATAGGATGTAATTCTTGGTAAGACGCATCCTCTCTGTGGATGCGAGCATATAATCTCTATCTTTTTGGTGAAGTTCTTGGCAAGATACCACAGAGACCAGGCTCCTAACCCTAATGCGACGTAGTGTGGGCGTATGAGCCCAAGCAGTTCGGATGGCACCCCAAACTGTCAATCCTGCCCTTCAGCTGGAGGCTGCCCTCTCTGGAAAAGGACGACCAGCGTATTTCAGCATAAATTAGCATACCAGGCTGTGAATGGCAACGAGGGGGGAGTCGACTTTCATTTCCTTCAGCCATCCCTGCTAAAGAAACATAGCTGACAGCTGGAGTAGTAACTTCGTAAGCCAATTCAGTGTGAAATTCCAGAGCATTTCTGCTGGTGCCCTCAGAAACTAGATGGCTCTAATCACCAGCTGGCTGGCTTACTGTAAGTAGATGGGCAAGGTGGCACGCTTGGTGTTCCCTCTTGTTATCTCTTTATACAGCAGTGTCTGCAGGAGACAGAGTGTTCATTAGCCTCTGCCACGGTTAAGTCAACAAATGCTTCCTGCAGCTTGCAAGGGTCTGGCTAGCTCTTTAATCTTTGCTAGGAAAGAAGGATGATTAACAAAACGCTCCGTAAATATGCACGGTTCAAGCCTGCTTGTCATTGCCAGGCAAAGACTAGAAGTCCAGTCTAACTGCTAAGCAGCACAAGGCTATTGCTGCTGCAGAGTTTTGCATCTTTCCCACGAAATACCTGGAAAGTTTTTTCAGGCGTTCAGACTAGGGTTGCTTACAATGTTAGGGTAACGCGTAACCTTCCTGGAGTCTGAAGCACCAGCCCCTTGAAACACTTTTCAGCACAAGAGGCTCTGCCCAAGAAACAAACTATCACATCCCCAAAGCGATACACTTGCATTTTTAATTCTCCTGCAGAAACGCAGCAGACTTACATTTCCCCAGAAGTAATTTTTCCAAGTTTTGTTGACTTTAATTAACAGACCAAATGAGGTGATTTTTTTATTAAAAAATCCATTTTACTGCGAGACACTGGCATTTACAATAGTCAGCAACTTGCGAAAGCTGTTGCTGTGAGATACAGAATTACTGAGCTGAAGAATAATATTTGCCATAGCCCTGGCTTTAATATTTTAGGGTGAGGGATCACCTGTGCTGACAGTGGCTACACTTCGCACGACTAGGAAATAGGAATAGCTTCTCTGACATCCATTCATTTTTACAGGTTATAACACAAATGGTTTTATGAGCACGGGGATGAATGAAATTTGTTTTTCTATACCAATTTGTCCTCTTGTGCTTGACTGGCTCTTTTAACACAATTGCATGAAAGTAAAGAATATCCCCCAAAGAAATACTGGAGAACCCACATTGAAACACAGATGAGAGAGGTGGAAAGAGATTAGCGTGGTCTTTCTACAGGATAAGCTTCACTGAGTTTTCTTCTTGGTGGGTACCTGAAAAGGAATGCTTTGGGCACAGCTCTGAGAGAGCCGCCCCATCTGACGCACGCCACCAGGCAGGGTGACCTGCCCACACATAGCCTCCTCCTTTCCTCAGCATGGACTGTGCAGCCCCAGCTCCTCCCTGCAGCTGGCCCTTAGGAATAAACTGATTCAACTCACTAATCTAGCAAAAACCTCATTTTCTGTGGTTTGGTGAGTTTGCGGCCACGTGAGACAGCCGAGCTGGCTCGCTGCACAGACAGGCAAGCTCCAGAGGCGATGCAGGGGAGGACGGGGCAGGACCACCTCTTTGGGCAGTAGGAGTCAGTCAGAGAAGGTGCCAGAACTAACATGGAGATCACCCAGCTTTCCTGACCAAGGGAGGGGGCGGGAAGTCTAATAAAACACATACGTGAGTACATGAGGCAAACCTATGCTGCCATTTTTAACCCCAACACCCGAATCAGGAAAACCACAGCGGTTCAGCAGCGGTTGATCATTCTCCTTTTGTTTCTCTCCCACCTTCGCCTTCCCAGTGCAGCCAAACTGGGGCTGGAGGACAGCCTGCTCCATGCGACACAAAATGGCCTCTACGGCCCTCCCTCCCTCTCTCAGCACTGACCAACAAGCAGGCAACCCTGGGGACAGGGGCTCTCCAGACGTCTTCCAGCAACGTCTTCCTTTCAGGCAGGCCAGTCTTATGGCCAACAAACACCTGGCAAATGTGAAACCAGTTTTCTAATGGATTCTGCTGAATCACCTCTTCGGGGAGATGCTCGTGCTGCAAGAGCCTTGCTCTGAGACTGGCTGGCAGGGGGGCAGCCCTACGAAAGCCCAGATCTGGTGAGCAGCTGTAGGATCCAGCTCACTCACAGCTTACGGTTTTGTTTCCAGCTTAAGCTGGATCGAAACCAATTCATTTGTCAGCGAACTGTAAACCACCATCTCGTCACCTTTGCGGGCGGGCGTTTTCACCAATAGCCATGCTGTTCCCGTATCTTCCTCCATCACATTACGCGGGGCTTTTTAACTTATGCAGGGCCAAATAAGCACCAGATTTCCCCCCTCTTTCCTCCTCTCCCCCTGGCTTCACGGGAGCCAATGTGGGAGCACTGGCTCAAACACGAAACCATGGCGTAAGGGCTGTAAGCTTCCCTTCCAGTTGGCAGTCATACCGTGCGATTTTGGGTAAAGCCATCCTTCTGCTGAAATTCCTCTCCTGCACCAGAAAGACCACAACAACCCACCACGCTGAGGGACCGTAAGACTAAACTTAGGCATTGGCTTTTAACACGCCCCCCCAAACCTCCTCAAAGGGCTTTTTTAAACACAAAAAAAGGCCTAAGGGATCATCCCGCATGTTACTCTACAGCACCGCTTCCTGTTGTGATTTACAATTTGACTTGAAAGACATTTAATTTTTTTTTTTTAAATTGTTGGGCCCTTTTTTTCCGCGGTCCTCTAATTTTGAACAGGTATGAAGTTTTAAAAGTAATTTAAAAGAAAAGCAGATATTGACACATTAAAACTTAATAGCTCTTTGTGAGACACTGCATTTCATAATCAAAACCTCCTTAGAATTTTCATTAAAAAATGAAATCGCTGATCCAACAAGCCATAACAGCTGCAAATTGGGTCTGGAAATAAATACTTATGCATAAAAACCTACTTATTAATATTCTGATGAGGCTGAGGTATGTATTTGAATGAAGAAAAGGCACTCCACAATTGAAATAAAAAAAAGAACCAACACAACAAAAAGAACCATTGACTTTCATGGGAGAACACTCAAGTGGCTTAGAAAGTTATCTGAAAGGTGGTTATTAATGGCGAAGGTGACTTATCAAAATCAGAGAAACTATTTCTGTTTGGCACTGAGGAAATAAAAAAAAAAAGAAGAAAAGAAAAAAGACCAGAAAAGGTATCACCACACCTTGTGGGGGAAAAACCACACAACAAAAAAAGCAACCCTACATTTTTTTTTATTCTTGAATTTGAGACCTTGCCTGCAGTGTACCCGTTCATAGGACACCTGGAGACAAGAAAGCAAGGAACATTTTCTCACCATTGTCAAGGCCTTTTTAAACACTAATTATGAGAAGCCAAGCTTAGCTACCCAGTGGGGTTTCTCCTCTCAGGATCCCTCCGGCCCGGCACAGCCCCCTTTGCCAGAGAGCTACACTGCATCCTCCTGTCCCAGCGAGACTCTGGTAAAAAAACCATTGCACCCCGGGGAACCTGCAGCAATTCATTTCCTTTCCTTCCTCTACAAGAAGCCCAGGCGTCACCCTTCCCACCTGAATTAGCAGGTTCTGGATCAGAAGCAGCGGCTGGAGATAGCACCCTAGCACATCAGCAGCCACAGCCCAGAGGGAGGAGGTGACCCCAGCCTCCTCCATGGCCTCCCCCAGGAAAGCGCAGCGCTGTGGGGAACTGGGCAGCCATGTAAGGGGACTGTGGGAGGAGGACGACAGTAGAGGGTGAACAGGAGATAAACAGGGTCTTCATGGTCTTGCAAAAGCAAAAGCCCAAGCCACACAATGCAAGGAAGGAGGGACCCTGAGAGGCTACGTGTGAGCATGTGGTGGATGGAAACTCCCAAGCAGCTGACCTGGAGCAGGACAAAGACTCCTTCTCTGCAATCAAGTCTGAATGGACAGGATTGGTACTGTGCCATAATAGCCCAGGATGGGGAATTAACTCCATGAAGCGCTGTTTCAAGGCCCACAAGGCCTGAACTGAGCATGAGCACGTGAAGGAGGTGCTGGCTGACAGTGGTGGGAGATTCCCTTCTGCAGGGGTCAAGGGCACCCAGCTGCTGACCAAAGATGCTGTCATGGGAGATGTTTTACTTGTGGGGTGACAGATTTGGGATGATGTAGAAAGGCACCTGAAGCTAACCTGTCCCTCCAACTATCACCCCTTGTTGCTCACCCTTGAAGGCACCAATGACATTGCCTTGGGAGACCTGGTATACATGAAGAATTGCTAGAGAGCTCTACAGGCAAAAGGTGGGAGTCCAGGTGATGCTCTCCTTGGTCCTAAAGGCAAAAGCCCAGGTAGAAGTGGACAATTCCTGCAAATAAATGCCTGGCTGCATGGCTGGTGTCCCAGGCAGCACCTTGGCTTTTATGACCGTGGGAGTCTCTTGAGCCATGAAGGCTACTAAAGAGACCCACCTAACAAAATGAAGCAATGAAGAGTTGTTGCCCTTTACATGAAAGGGTCACTCAAATGTGTGGAGCTCAGTTATGGGATGGACGACAGGCTGGGTGAATGCTTGTGGGTTGGCATTGGAAGGGAGACCAATAAGGGTGGCATTGTGATGGGAAGTTATTGCAGACCACACAGTGAAGAAGTAGATGAGGCCTTCTGTAAACAACTCAAGGTAAGTCTCCAGACCACAGACCCTAATTCTCATGGGAGACATGAACCTCTCTGAAGGAGGAGGGAAAGGCAGCAGAAAGCAGATTTCTAGAGGGTGGCAGGGACAACTTCTTAACACAAATGCTAGATGGGCCACAAGGGATGACACTCTCCTAGTAGCAGTGGTTCTTAAGGATGTTGTGTTAAGTCTTGGTGAGATGAATTAGCATCCAGTAATATAAATATAATATATATACACGTACACACAGTTAAAGCCATAACACTACAGTTCACATACACATTACATGCTTCTTGCCTTCAATATGTTCCATGTGTGTTCTAGAAATGTGGTTCAAATCATACACATAAAGAACAAAAGGTTCTTAAACCAAGTGTAAAATCCAAACGCTTTCCTTTTAAAAAAGCTGCCATCTTATCTTCCAATTATAACTTCCAAGGCCAACAAATCAGACCATGTCACACAGCAGAAAGAAAATGTCTATTCAGTCTTCAGTCATGTAACTTCAGCTTGGAACACAATTAGCAAAACTATCCCCTCCTCAAGCCCTCAAAACTAGTCATTAGTGCAAACATTGCTTCAAAATGAGAGAAGGTCACAAACAGCAAACAAACTATGTCTTCTGTAACATACTGAGCCCTTATTGCTACCAAACACAGCTGTCAAGCATTACCTAAGCAATTTTGCTGTGGAGCTCAAGTAGTTTAAATTAGCCAAGTCCTCAAATAGACTTTCACACCCTCTAATCATGACACTGAGTATCAGAGAGTTCTCAGGGTTGGTAATCTACATAATTTCCTACTCACAGTCAAGAAACTCAGGCCTTATTTGAAGTAGCTCTTATTATTATTGGCATTTCTTTAAAAGAACACCTTTTTGCCAACAGGCATAAGAAAACCCTAGCTAATGTTTTCGTATGTTAAGCCAAATAACACATGTTCATTGGACAGCAACTGCCTCTATTTTGAGGTATCTTCACAAACTAGAGTGACTTGCCTCTGGAGAGCAAGGCGGCATGAAACGGATCCAAAACACACAACCACGTGCTGCCTCAGCAGTTACCTGGTGGTAATTAATGCAGACCCTGCAAACCGAGCCTTGTAAACCAGCTGTTCAGACAATGCACCCAGAGAAGCTGTGCCACACCACCAGAAACCATCCACTGCACTACCTGCAGGCCCTGCTACCTCCTGCTTTAAAGGGGTTCCTAAGAAAAGCAAGCATGTGGTTGGGAGGTTGAATTTCGCTATAGCAGTGTCCGAGGTTGCATTAGAAACTTTGATGGTGTCACACAGCAATGGGAGATTGCAAGATCAGACAATGCTGGGACAGACAAGGCCAGCTCCCACTCTGTTGTCTCAATCAAAATTTCAAATATTGGAATTCCATGGAGGTTATTAAATATATATCAGACTAAACTATATTAGTGCCATTCTCTAAATCTCAGTCCCAAAGCAAGTAATTGGATGACAGTAGTTCTCATTTCAAATAGGTTTTTGTAGAGGCCAAACCTATGCTGATGGTAACTTCAAAGGCTCTACATTACTTTGGCAGAGAATGAAGGTCCAGAGAAAATACCAAAATTTAGCCTTCTGAATTACTTCTCCAAAATTAAGAGATTTATTAGCCTGACCTTAATGAAGCAGATCACACAATGCAAGCATTCAGTCAGAAGAACGTACCAAAACTGAATTAATTATGGATTTACCTGGGAAAGAAAGATATAAGGGGTTCATTTTCCCATTAAGATAACTGGGAGGAAAGCATATTTCAGTGTGAATGCATTTTTCTCCTGTTATGAGAGACTGTCAGTCAAAGTCAGTCCTTGGTAAACACCACCACAAATCAAGAAAAGAACAAGGCTGTAGTTTCACTTGCTCAATGGGTTTTTTGTTGTTGAGTCCGAAGGCAGGCTCCAAGGAAAATGAAGACTTAAATGAAGTTTTATCTAAAATAGACAGACACCTTTGAAAGCAAGAGAGGCAAATTACAGCTAGGGCCCACGGGGAAACTTGGCTCCTTCCTCACAAAGGCAGCAATGGAGCTTTGTGCAACGGAAGCAGATTTTATCAGTCCACTTCGGGAGGAAAGCACGTTATCTCTTATACCATGGCACTGAGAGGACTGGCGGCAGAGCTTCAAGGCATTACTCCATGGAAGGGATCCTCTGAAGACAGCATTGACTAGAAGTGTTTCCAGTCCTTCCCCTTCTCCTACAGCGATTAGTTCCTACGCCCTCCACACCCTCTGCTAGAGGTGGCCACTCCTTCCATGGAAGTGCTTTTTGCAGCATTTCACAGACCTGCATTAGAGCACAGGCTCACAGACAGGTCGACAGACATGGATGAGGCTGAAGATTCACAACAAAGTCCTGGCAGCACTCTCTGCTTGTGTGACAACTGACTTATTGCACACCTGGCCACGAATCCGCTTTTTGGACAACATGCTTACACCACTGCTGATGGGTCCTCGCCCCATCACCCACCACCAGCTGTGCTCCATGGGAGCAACGCAGCTCAGGAAAAGGCTGCCAAAAAAATGGGGGAAAAAAAAATAGGCAGATCAATTCTGTGAAAAACTATTAAAAGAGTACAAAGGAAGGGTGTGTATCTGTATGGTTTTGTCTCATATACATAGAGACACAGGCCAAAAGTTTTGTCCCACAAAAGCAGTTTGAGGTAGTGGTGAACTTCAGTGGGGACAGAGGAGAAACCACAGAAGCTGGAACTTCTCTGTCTGGTTTTGCTGATGAAGGATACAGAAAAAGGTCCAATTCCTCCTTATGCAGCATTACCACATAAGTGGTCTTCCAGCTCACAGCGCTTCATGAAGCATCTCCTCCTCCAAGTCCATATTCATACATGCCTGTACCATGCTGGAAGAGCATGCTAGAGTAACTAGACTATGAGAAGACCAACAGATCCTCTTCCATCATTACCCTGCCTTAATTCTCTGTTGATAACAGCATTTGTTGTATCTTGAGGTTCTCCAGGAAGCATGAGCTGGATGTTGTGTGGATTAACTTTTCATAGCACCAAGTTTTGTTGTCAGGCCCAACCACATGCTTGCTGTGCTCCACCCACCAAGGTCTAAATTGAGCTGAGGTCAGTGATCGTTTTCTCTAAAATAATCTGCTCTCTTAACACTCAGAGAGCAAATTGTGGCAACCAGCCATGACAATTCCTCTTGGATCCAGTGACCACATAACAGAGCTAAGCATGCACACCTCTAGGTTTGAAGCACACACTTCCTTGACTACGTTCTTACCCAACTTCTTCAAGCATAGCCTAAGAGAAATGATTTGCCATAAGGCAAGTCACAGGTGCTAGTCACAACTTGTGGCCAGACACCATCTCCCAGGTCCAGCTACACCAGTTGAAAAAGGGACTACCCTCAGCCCAGCACTTCTCCAGATTCACATGGAGGCTACCAACCTTCAAAGCTGCCAGCAGAGCCATTTAGATGATGCTCCCTTGCCCATTTCTGTCAAAACCAGCCAGGTGTGTGAAGACCTGCTATTTAAACTGTTTAAGCTATTCTGACCATGGGAACAGCTGACAGAGTTGTGGCTGGAGGAGGAGCTGTGATCTGCCCAACAGCTCTTGGTGTCAACACCTGCGGCTTGGAGAATGAGAGAACAATAAAAATGAAAGTATATGTCCTCCTGCCTGACCAAAGGGGAGCCTCTCTGATTATCAGCCAAGGAGCACTGGCAGCAGATGCTGTGTTGTATCTTCAAGCAGTAACAGGCGGGAATGACTGCATAAAGCAATGAACTGAAGTACAGGAAAGCTAAGAGTTGCCTGTGCTTTCAGACAGAGCAACTGAGGCGCTCCACCTTCCCTAGGGCTGCATGAGGGGGCTGTGGAAAAACTTAACCTTATACCAGCTTCCTCAGGTAGACCACAAACAGATGGGTGGTTGTGGAACCTACCCTTTTTAATGGAAGGGTTGGTGGGGAAAAAACCAGGGTGGGGAAAGCATAGGGTGGAGAAAAACCAGAAGTTATTAATTGGAAAAAGGAGTAGATCCTGAGTAGTCCTGTATACTAGTAGTCCTGTCATAAACACACACCCCCACCCCCCCCAAATCCCACACATCTGGGTCAATTCTGTTATCTCTCCAAATACTTGTATTTCATATAGCAATGCACCTAGCTTCCTCTAAAGGGAAAAAACTGCTGGTGCCACAAAACAGATGAGTAGTGGAGTGGTGAGGAAGTGGTTAAAAACAAAACAAGCAAATGTAATGGGAGAGAAAGTGTTCAAGTGTTCACTGCTCCGAGGCTGGAGAAGGTCATAGGGGACAGTGGCACATAACCAAAGAAATGATAAATGCATTTGGCATCTGCATTAACAACTTCTCAGTAAAATCCCAGGAAGACTTTTTCTGGCTTTTCTTACCCTGTGTGCACAAATCCAAAACATACACGCTGAGTTGATTCAATCCACCACAGCGCTTTTAAGTGTCTGCTTTTGCTTGGGTCTGAGGCCTCATTTCTTCCTCTTTTTTTTTTTTTTTTTTTTGCCTGCAAAATTAAAAACCTTTCCCCTTTTCAAGCAAAAATTTCCTAGCCCTTCCTCTTGGTGAGCAGAAAGCAGTAAGTACAGTGAAGGACCCAAACTGTGAAAAAGTTTGGGGGAGAGAGTGCTGCAAACGCTTAAGCTGGCTTCTCACATCACGTTACGACAGTCAGTTTGCCCAGCACACTGCCTAAGCGCAGGGCTCCTCCACTTCCCTCCTCAGTGATTTCATTTTTCAAATGGATGTCTATAATTATAAATGTACAAAGGGTTTGAAAAATAATCTTATCCTGGGCAAATGGAAAACCTAAATCATCAACTTTGGCAAATGAGGGGTTCTGCTAAAAATAATTGCGGTATTTCTGGTTTTGAAAAAAACCCCAGCATTTTCAAGTTGGAGACTAACGTATGTAACTCAGAGGCCTCTTCCTGAGCTTGAAGCCGGACAACAGTAGTCTCTTGCTCCTTACATCCAAGAATAGCAGAATTGCAATTAATAAGCACAGGCAATTTAGCTGCTCCATGATGAGCTTCCCAATGGCGCTAATGAAAAAGGCCAAGTGTAGACTGCTGCTCTTGGGAAGGGCCATAAGGAACTGGCTGAGAAATGGGAGAGGAGGTGGCTGGCGAGGCAGGAGGACTGGAAAAGGCCGAGGAGGGGACCAGAGTAGCGGAGACTTCCCCTTCTGAAGCCTCAGGGGAAGTACTAGGGGGATGGGGAACTTAAAGCTCTTAGACTGCTAAAAGGGTATAGCAAGAGAATAAGCAAGAGCTTTCCCTTCTGAGCACTTGGAATAAGAGCAAATAATAAAACTTTTAGGCATCTACTAGCAAGACAAAATGCCAGTGAATAGGCAGCATTTAGTCCTCAAACGCAGGCCAGGAATGAGGGCACAGCACTACCCCCCCAAATGTCTGCCGCCAGGGAGAGCTGCCGGTGTGCCACCCACGTTCCCCACCGGGGTGAGAATCGCTGGCTTTGATACTTGTCATGTGGTTTTTAATTTGCTCTATAGTTTCGTCAAACTACGAAGTTGCCAAAACCTGGGAACTTTCAAAATGGAACGCAGGAGCTTGAGAACAAACAGGGAAAAGGTTCGGTCTCTGCCACACAACCGTTATGCAAGATTATATTTTGGGTAATTTAAAAAAACCTATTAGCTCCAGAAGGGTGAGGAAAAAATGAAACGTTGTAGCTTGATAGTTGAAGCGTGGCAGTTTGACTATTAATGCAATAGAAAAAACTAGTTTTCTGAAAGTATTTGTTCTATGGGTCACAAGAAGAGAAACTACAAGGGCTGCAAGTAATATTTGGTAATAAAGTATTAAAAAAAAGACAAATACCTAATTTTCTTCTTTGAAGAGAGGAACAGCTGGTATGTTTTAGCGAAGATAAACATCCAGACTCTATCCTTGCTGTTTGAGAGTTGATCTTTTTTTAATAGGCTTTTCCGAGATTGGCTGATGCCTTACTCAGCAGCAGTTTGCAAGAGAAGAGGAAGCTGCTGCTAAGCATCAACTAATGAATTCTCAGGTTCCAAGAAATGGTAATATCAAATACGTGTATCTATGTATTTTTGTGAATTACATACACCCAGAAAGGATAGGAATTGTGATGCAGCCATTGGGAGAAAAAAAAAAAGGAAAGAAAAGAGAAAAACGCTGCAAGATTTCCTCTTTATTTCAGGGCGCTTTTTTTCAGAAAATGTTTAACAACGCAAATTAAAAAAAAAAAAGCCCTGCTAATAAGCTGAGCTGTCACACCTTCTGGAGGACAGCATAAAATGGGCATTTTAAAAGAGAAGACTTTGTAGACACAGATTGTGTTTTCCACATCAACTGCAACTTCTCCTTTTGTAATTTATACTGTAGTTTGAAAATGCTAGTACTTGAAGGGTTACACAAGCTTCTGCTGTGAAACAGAAATTGGAAGGTGCTTCCATATTTCTCTCTAAATTAAGATGAAGCCAAGAGATCAAATATATTCTAATTAATGGAAATTTTAAAAAGCCTTCTTTTCAATGAGATTGTTGTACAGTGGCTTCCTTCTGTGATCAGCTTTATATTCTTGATTGAATATCTCAGCTTGTTTTCTTCTAACGATCAAAACCATACTCACAAAGGTCCCCCATGTTCACGCACTAATCTTCAAGATGCCACCCTTTAGTGCCAATATCAAAGTTGTTAGCGTGAGCGGTTTCTATGCACCACATGACTGGTGGCTTTTTGAAGATGGCTGAATGAATCTTACTCATTCACCAGATTCCCCTCAGGGGTTATACGTGCCTCTCTTCACAGGTATGCTAGAATATGCTACGTGCTTTCTTGTCATGTCCACTCCAAGTAGCTGTTCATCCAGAGAGACCGCCTTGAGATGCAGTGTCTGCCCTGGTCCTCCTTTACCCCCTCACTCATGCAAGAAGCCCTGGTCTTGCACCTCTGCACACCAAGAGCTGAGCAGAGGTCACTGCCTGCCTCGTGTCCTTTGTTCCTTACATGGCATCCCCTTCTTCCCGCAGAAGGCCGTCATGGTTTGGTTCAAATCCATGCTTCGTGGCTCCTGCTGGAAAGCATAGGGCCCAAATGAAGAGTGTAATGCAACTAGTAGTGTCAGCAGCTGCTTCCTACCACATGCTTGCCAGCAGATATAGGTGAGGAAGCCAAGAAGGCGTGTGTATAGAGGCACATATGTTACCACTCTCTCCTTTCTATTGTCCTCCCTTGGCCAGTTAGGTCAGAAGTCGGCAGCAGGGGTGCTGGCAGGGTTTGATGGGCATACAGCGGGATCGGGGGCTCGGAGCCAAGTGATCGGCAAGAGGCAGCAGTGCCTGGCTCCCAGAGGGTTTTGAAGTCTCTTGCCTAGAGACAAGGCACGATGGCCTCTAACAGCATGTTGTCTCTTCAAGGGACAGGATTTCTCAACTCTTGAGTTTACGGGCACAGCCTTTATGGGTCAGCCTCTCATTTGAGAAAGCAAAACCTGGCATAGCCCTCTGAAGAGACCGCCAACCCACAGCTGCTAATTTATGAATTACTAATTCACAAGTGCAGAGCTTTGGGGAGGTCTCTTTGTCAGAAAAGCAGCACAGACCTTCTCCTTCTGACAAGCAGAAGCACTCTGGCAGGCGGTGGGAGGGCTATGAGAAACACCCCCCTCCCTGGTCTCCAGCACTTGTGTGCGTGGTTTTTAAATCTCTTCTCTACAATGACGACCCAGGAGGCACCACTTGGCTGCCCGCCCCGCTAGCCTTAGGACTACTGCAGCACCTCGTGAACTTTAATCCTCCCCCAACCTATTCACCTTCATCAAATGAACATCAAAGCCTCCCCTGAAGTGTTTGGGAGGGAAAGTTAACATTTACTGTGTATTAAATGTGAACTGGGTACACCTCAGTTCACCTTTGCTTTCACATACAAGTCAGAAGGTTGAATCATACTGGGACAGGACTGATCTACTCGGGTTTTGCTCAAGTTCTTGAGGTTGCTAAATTATTCCTTTTAAGCCAGACTCTTAAGAGTCTGGCACACACAGCTGCAGGGGAGCCCCAACATTTCTGAAAATCTCATTAGGCATCTAGCTGTAATCCAAACCCACAGCCTTAACATACAAATATTTGACCTTTCATTACTAGCCACATGTTCTGCAGAGGAGATGGGGTTGCAAGAGCTCTGCCCTGTCTCCCATGGACATTCTCAAACAGCTACATTAGACATGCTGAGGTGCTGAGAAACTCCAGCACTGCAAGAGAGAGGAGAGGACAACACACTATAAAGATAGGTTAAAGAGGGCTTCTTTCAGCTTCTGGTGCCTTGAGTTAGATATGCAATAATTCTGGGTTCAGAAAAAATGGGACACCTCCTGAAGCTTAAACCCCTTTATTCAGAACTAACTGCATGCCTGCGTACGCAACAGAGGCACCTTCTGCACAGCCAGTCCCTCTGCCAGCAGCTGACTAAGCCTCAAGGATGGAGGGAAAGATGGGAGAGAGAAGCAGGCTGGATTTTTGCCTCATCTGCCAGACCTATCCCTAAGATTGAAAACTTGACTTGTAAGGAGTAAGTTTTCTTACAAGCACTTTCTTAAGGCAGAGTACAGCAAATGCTAGCTCTGCAGCAGCAGCTTCTGCTAGGGCAGCTGTAGGGATCATAAAACCAAGGGAGGGGAAAAAAAAAATAAAAATCTTAATTCATTACATTCTTCATTCCTTACATGGCAGCTTAAGAGAGCATGTCAGAATACTGAACTACACATTCATATTTTTCATGCTAAAGGCAAATAAATCACATTAGACACTGACTCTAAACACTTAGGACAGACTATAAGCCCAACTAGCTCATCGCTGGCACAACCCCCCCAACTTTATTTATTTAAAACCTGCAAACTAGATTTGAACCTTCTGCACAGCAAGCTCTAGTATGCCAAGTTGCAACCCAGAGTGACTCCTACCACCAGACTATAAACCCCAGAAAATAGGGCTAAGGGTTCATTATGAACTTGGTGACAGACCCCTAATTATCATGGTGCTATCAAGCATGATAAAGGCTGGTTGGTTTTATTTTAGTCTCATCCAAAGACGTGTTGGGTGCTGGATTAGCTCATCTTTTCACTCCTGTTGAACTGCCATATGTTTCTTTTTCTTCTTTATGTAGCATTCAGCAGGAATTATTTGTCAGCATTTAGAAAAAGAAAACATGTCTGCAGAAACTTCATTTCTAGTTCTTTCCATGCAAAGTTTCTTGTTTTACCTGATAAAGCCTCACAAATTGCATTTGCATGTCTAAAGCAAAACAGGGCAAGAAAAGGCTGCTATTAAAGCATGAAATAGGGACACACTGCACTGTCCTGATCGCAGCGCTGCGGCCTAACATTTCAGTTTACTTCAAAGGAAAAGATACCCCAGTAAAAAGCTGTCTCTTTCTCCCTCCCCTTCCATATCAATTCTGCCTGATTTCATATCCACTTCAAATATCTGCAAGTCAGTCAGAGCAAAATGTAGCATTTTCCTAACAGATTTGATTCTTTATTCATCACTACCGTCTACCAGCATTGTTGCAAAGATCCGAGTTGCACAAAACAAGTCACAGGAATAAAAATAATATTGATACAAGAGCTTCGAAAAAAAGCCTCTTGTTTGGCAGGTATAAAACCACCAAATATCACAAGCTTAGCTAATGCACCATAACAAAAAGGACTGCAGTTGCTTCTTCTAATCCCAGAAATCAGAGAGCTAGGAAGAACTAAGCAGCACCTGTATGGGGACAAACCTGGAAACCAGTTAGCAGCACCTTTGCCAGGCAGAAAAGAGAGCCCCAAACAGTTATTTCTTGACTTTGCAGGTTTCGGAGAAAACCTGAAGCGATGGAAGAGCTTTGCAGAGGTAGCCAGAGGAGAGGCAGATTATTCCAGCTGCTCTACAAAACATGCCTGGGAGAGAGAGGGGAGGTGGCACCACCAGCCTCAATTATGGAGCAGAATTAGGCAAGGAATGAGCATTTTGCTGCCCCTGCAATTTGAATCAGCTGCACTCTGGCCATCTCTTCCCGCTGCCCCTCCTCCCCTGCCTCAGCTTCCTTCTTCAATGAGAGTACTTTGGCCATGGCAAGCAAGGTATTCTTCACAGGCATCTCCCGTGAATGACATACTCTCCTAGCAAATGACATGGACTCATCTCCAGATGGAAAGAAATACAGTGTATTTCTGAGGAGAAAAAGAAGGGGCCTTGAAAGGCCCCCAAAAGTGACCTAGAGGCAAGATAATGAGAACTAATAGAGCACTTCTGAAAAAAGGAAGGTCACCTGTCACAGCTGCTATTCAGCTCTGCTAAGTGGTTTTATTGATGGGTCATTAAAGGATTCCCATCCACCTTCAGCCTGAGAATGGTTTTACAAAGCAGATGATAGGGGAAAAAAAAAAAAAAAAGAAGAAAACATCATGCACCATTTCTTTTAAACGACATGTGTTTGACAGCCTTTTGAGTTATATTCTGGTTTACTTTTTTCCATAATTTTCTCTGTCTATGTGGGCTTCTCATGCCAACCAAGGAAGCAGAAGAAACGCTGCCTGTTAAAAAATTGTGACTATAAAAATACAAAATTGCCTGAGGCTTAAAGTGTCTTAACCTGATACCATTATGCACTGAGAAGGTGCATAATGAAGAGTTTTAATTAAATTTTCAAATGTTATTTTTAAATTTAAGTCCGGTGTTCCTGCAGCTATACCTCATCTCCAACTGGAAGCTCACGTGTTTGGATGGCTGAACTCCACCATAACCCAGTTTGCTTGGAAATAAGTAATAGAATTGATTTCATGATTCTTTGAGCCCTTTGGTGTAGGCTTTCAGCTGCCTTAGTATTTGCAGCTGTAGATATGTAGCAGATAAAGACTAATGCTGCTTGTACACCAACGCAGAGATGCCGAGTCTGCAGATTTTAGGAGCTGTGCAAGAGAAACCATGAGATGCTCCTGCAATTTCCGTGTAAGTAGGCTAATAGAAAACTGAAAGGATAAGGCAATTTTGATGGCTTAGACCGTACCTACTGTAAACAGTGGACTGGCAGCATAGCTAAAAGCAGAGACAGATTTCCTTGCTTGGCTAAAGGGGCTTAGGTGTTTTCCTTTCTCTTTGCCCTCCAGCCACTGGGAAGACAGGACCTGGTGTCTGTAAGGATGGCTCAAAATCCCACCAGCACCTGCAGTAACATGTGGGCAGGAGTAGCACCCAACTTCCAACAGTGTCTTTATGGAAAAAGCAAAGAATAACTAGAACCACATGTTCCTGGGGAAAAACCTACAGTGAACAAGAGCAAAAGTAATTCAATTTTGATTGTCTGTAGTGTTCTATGACAATAATCTGATTTCTACCATTATATCCAGAAAAAAAGAGAAGCCATTGATGAGCACTATTAACAAATTTGATTTTTGGCTTGCATTTTGTAGCTTAACACAGGCCAGTTACAAGGAATGATTTATGTTAACAGATACTGTGAACAGTGTATAGGTGTACACACATCTATTATCTATAGGGACCTCTACCTATATTACACATACCTATTACACACAACTTAAAGCTCTCCGAAGCACGCAAAAATTGCTCTCATGGTGACTATCGCATTCTGCCCCATTTAAACATTTCAACCCCCTCCTCTGTATGGTCTGGGCTCAGTCGAGAGCCACGGGGAAGCCGGGCACCACGTGTCCCCGAGTGCCCACGCGCAGACCCAGGCTCCCAGGGCTGGGTAGGAACCGGCTTCCCCGCTGTGAGGACCAGACTTGCACAGCCCGCAGGCATCACCCCTTCGGGGAAATTAGTTGCTACGAATTAAAGACCTCCTAGCTGGTGTTAACTGAAATGATTTGAGGACTTGCACTTCAGCCTATTTTGGTCAATATTCATAGAAAGAGCACAAGCATCTCTGACAGCAGCTCCCCCCCTCTTGCCAAATCATGCCTCTGAGCCGTTAAAAGAAAAGGTCACCTAAATTTAACAGGACTAACAAGATATTTTCTCAGTCCTCTTTCTTCGAAACAGCTGAGCTGCTCTGGCTAAATGCTGCTTTTTCTTTTTAAACAACAATAACAGAATATTCAGCAAGAGGCAGACACCGAGTTAAAGAAATCTCAGTGCAAGCTGTTAAAATTTGGCAAACTTGTAAGCGGCTGAAAATAGAGTCTTATAATGGGAAGTGTCAAACAACCTTGATAATAGGCAGCATTACCAGTCTGCTCTGTAATTCTAAATTATGTTTTATTACAGCGTTAAATATGCCTGAGCTCCGTTTACCAGTTCCACCATTGCCAGCCCAAGAGCAGCTGCCGGCCGATGGCAAATTAACAAGTTGTAGTTTTCCTGGTGTAGACAAGAGGGTAGTTGTTTCTGGCTTTCAGCAGTCGGAGCAGGTTCATCTCAGTGGTTTTTATAGAGCTGAGTTGTTGGCATATGGCCATTAACACATTTCTCAGGTGGCTCCCTGCAGTAATGAGGTGGCTTGAACATATGAGAAGAAAACTCAAGTTAGATTTCTTTTCCAGAAGCGGGTGTAGATGCAGTCAGCAGGTGTACCACAAAATACACACATTCCAGAAGTTTTGCTATTTTGGAAAATAAATTAAAACTCAGGCTGACACTCAGGAGGCCCAGGGCCTTTACTGTATCACAGGGTAAGGTTTATAAGGCCAGGTCCAGTAGAGGGTCCGGGGACCTTTCCTCTGTTACAGGGTGAAAAGTGGTCCCCCTGTGCATTTCTTTCAGGAGAACTAATACCCATCACCAAGCCAAACCTTGAAGATCATCAGTCTTTCCCCTGGGAAAGACGAGCTATATGACTGCTCAGCCTAAAAGATTGGCACTTTGTAAGAATTGAGGAGTTTCAGCCTGTCTCCAAAAAGCTCTTCATATAAACCATGCAAAGAGGCACCTTTTTAGGGTGCCAGACTTGCGCGGCATCAACCAACCTTTCACCACCCAGGGCCAGTCAGTCTGTAAGAAAGACTGGCAGTTTGAGGATAGTCCAAAAGACTTAAAAACTATTAAAACTACAGCCCACATGTTCCTCTGGGGGGAAAAGAAGCGGGGAGGGGATGGATGAGACACCCTGCCCAGGCTGCACGCCCTAGGGAAGCCAGATTTCAGCCATCACAACAACTCTGGAAGCAAACCACCACCTCGGGTGTGCCAGCGAGCAGCCGCCCAGCGCCGGCGGTACAGGGGATAACGCTTCACGTGAGGACAGAGCAGGACAGATAAGTAGCTGCCCGTCAGTGCCGGGCTGGGGACCCACTGGTGTCTCTCTCGGCTGAGTCACAGCGGGGAGCTGAGGCAGCTGCTGGCACAGCATCATGGCAGGAATCACTACCAACGCAGCCAGGCGCTGCCCTGGAGGCGGTGAGCGCCTGTTTCGGTGTGCTGGCACATGGAGCCAGAGGCCAGTTTCTAACTATGCGTACTGCCAGCTCCTTTTTCGCCTGGTACTTGCACCAGCTGAAATGCAAAGCGGGCACTGGATGTTTTTCTGAGAGATTAAATAATCTTTTGATCTAGAGAACAGAGGGCAGCAGCTTCAGAGGCTGCACGCTCATCCTTTTCTGATGATCAAGTCCCTTTGAGGTATCTCAGAGAGGACATGCTCAAAACACATCAAGTCTCGGGCTATTTGTCTAATCTGGACTCCTGAAGTCTTGCCTCTAGCAGGGAGAATGTTTTGGTTTTTTTCTTCATCACCTTTTACAGCCTCTCAGCTTTGATCAACATTTCCCCCACCCCGGGAGTAGAACTCCACTTCTCTCATCCTTTCTGTATGTCTTCCAAAAAGCAGGATCGTCCACTAACCAATTCATGCACCACCTGTGCCAAAGGACCGGCTGAACATCTCCTTGGCTTCAGAGACACTTCTTGCTGGACTCCCATTGCCTGTGAATAAAGTGTGCTCTGAAAAGGATCAGACCATCCAGAACAGGTGAGATTTTAATTCTTGACCCCACCAGGGCCAAGCTGGTCCTGAACTCTCAAACCACCCAATATGGAAGAGTGAGAAGAAAGGGAGAAACAAATTGCTTTCTCATAGGAGGTAATGGGGACAAAGAAATAGATACAACTTGGGCTAAAAACCAAGTCTCTCTTTCTCACAAGAAGGAAGCAGGAGAAAATAACTTGATTTTTACAGGCTGTACCTCCATGACAATAGGACTGAGACTCACTGGACTACTACTTCTCAGGGACAGAGATACAGCAGGCTGGATCTCTTTTAGATTCCAGATAAAACTCTTCCATTTACAGTGGCTGATGGTTATCATTTATTTCTTCTGCAGTTCTCACCTCTACCCTTCAGAAAACAATCGTATTAGAAAAATAGCCTTATGAGACAGGACAGCAAAAAACTGCAGTCCTTCTAAAGGCTCTAACAGGTATCAAGTGCTGTGACTGTAGGAGTAGTTATACATTAAGTGTTTTTAGGGAGCAAACATGGCTTAAGAAATTTCCACCTATGCTACTGTATGCTTCCACCTCAGCTGTGCCAATCCTTGTACCCCACGTTGTTAACTGACACCTGAGACAACACAGATTTTTTTTTTTTTAAAAAAGTAAAAAGTTCTTTATATTTTAATGTAAAATAATAAATCAACTTATTTCAGTTGTTTGTGGCCATGCCAAGCACTCAGAGCAACAGAAGCAGGAGGGATCGTTCTTAGGATGACCAGGAGAAAGGCTCTCGGGGGAAAGCTTAAGATCCAGTTATACCTCAAGGCCACAAAATTATGTGATGTTTGGAACACGGCTGGAACCTGGTACACCTGTGTCCCAGTTCTGCCTATCTTCCTAAAGCACTGGTACATAGATAGCAGAACAGTCATCTAAAAACCATCTTGCAGTGGTTCAATACACAAATCTTCCTCATAACTATGTCAGCCAAAGCTAAAAATAAAATGTAACTATTAGTCACATGAACACTGTCCAAAAGCCTGGACAACTCATTGCAGGAAGTTTGAGAAGACAGGACAACGGTAGTAATAACCAACAGCTCTTGAAGATACGACTGCTGAGGTGGTATTTCTTTCTTACATAACTTTCTCTCCTCTGATAGAATGGGGTTTTTTTAATATATGTATGTATATGTCAGTCTCTCGATATTGATACAGATTCTTCCTTGCAAACTACTGTTTACTTCAAAGGAGCATTCTCATCAGCTGAGAAGCCCCTTGTTCATGCAGGAAGGTGCAAGAGAAAATGATAGTTCTGCATGCAAGGAGGAGAAACAACTCCTCTGTCCCAGTTCTCTCACTGAAGGAGTACACTGCAAATTGAGAGAGCTCTTGTTTATAAGATGTCCACCACGGATTTCTTAAAAAAATATGCATGTTGCTAAGGAGTCCTTTCTATCTGAAATGGGGGAAGATCTGGGGGTCAAAGTGGGAGAGAGGGGGATATATTCCAGTCCCCTGACTGTTTTAGGGAAGGGCCCAGCTATAGCTCCATTAAGAAACTGGAGAGACTGAACAAGGGCATGAAATAAAGTGCTGCAACACAACCTTAATGGAGCATACGAGGAGACCCAGGCACTTTTCCTGGCTAAGAAGAGAAACAAGCAGAGGCAGCAAACACAGCAGCTCCCTCGTCTCCTCCATGCTGGGGAGAGCAGTGCCGTCTCCCTGCTCCCTCCATCCCTCCCTAACCCACAAACTCCCTTCCCAGCCTGCAATCTCCCTTCCCACTGCTCCAGCGAGGGCTCCTCTTCCTCTTTCATTCCTTTGCCCCTGCTCCAAGCTGCCGAGCATGTAAACAAACCAGAAAAGGGCTGAACGTCCCTGCAGCAGGGAGTGGGGGACAGGCAGATCCTGTGCTGTGTTAACAGACCATATGTCTTTCGTGCAAGAACCACCTTTCTGTACTGTTGGAAAAATCATCACCTTTTTATATATATATATATGGATACGGATAGCTTGTTTCCTCAGCTAAGTTTCTCCTGTTTCTCTCTCCTCTCCACCGTACACATCCTTAAATGAAATAAACAGCCACTCGCAGTGCAAGAACATTAAGACTCAACTAGAATAGGAAGCAGAACAGCCAAGTTAATATGCAAGAGCAAAATATCACAGAGCCAACTGAAATAGCACCACTATTCAGCTTTGTGAATGGCTAGCTGAAATCTGCTTCAAGATAAAAGGCATCCATCAAGACTAAGTGATGCTAAGAGCATGAGGAGAGAGCTTCAAAGAACTCACTTCATAAATATCCCTCAGTATTGTAGGATATTACCCTAAAATTAAGTTAAATCAAACCACATCTGCGAGATTAGACTACGGTTGAATTGCAGGTACGAATAGCAATAGCAGCAAAATATGCCACCCTGACTGTGACTAGGTCAGTGTTCTGTGCTCATCAGTCACCTTTCAGAAAAATGGAGAAGCAAATTTTCCCAAAAGCGGCCATTAGCACAGCACAGGCTGCCAGGCACACCTGGCTCAGGTGCCCCGACTTCAGAAGTGGCTTCCCACCCACCAGCCTTCTGCTGGAACACCTGAGGCTTTCGAGGACGCCGAGCCAGAGGCTCCGTCACCCCCTCACCCTACTGCAGCAGTATTTTGCCTGAGCTTTGAAAGTTGGCAGGTACCACTTCCCAAGCAAGTTACAGAAGATGTTATATAGCATTTGCTAAATGTTGAAGATCTGTCAGACTGAATCATTTGCTCCCACGGGTTTTAGAAGTGTGGGCCAAGGAGCCACTGGGTTGAAGACTGGTTAAATATCACATTTTAAGAGCACATTAGAGGACAAAGAATGAAGTATTTTAGCAATATTTAGGAACTGTGAATGAGGCCACTGTGGCAAATTCAGTCCATTTAATTCAACACTGATTTCAAGCAACAGTACCTAAACGTTCATAGAAAATGAAGACCATACAGAATTAAGGTACAGAATCCTCAGTAAAAAAGTCAGTATAACTTTATGAAAATCAGACCTGTAATCCTACCCAGAAAATGTCCCCAGCCTGATAAGTTTGGTTAATAAAGGTGCATGGTGTCTTTCAGCAAACTAAGAGTGTATTAGCCTCTTATAAGTAACCAGGTCTATTTAAAAACAGATGCTACACAGGTCAACAAAGCAGATTAAATATTCATCATTCGCAACCACTGGCATTCAATCCTGGATGTACCAGCTCCCCTCTTCTTTACGGCAATGAAGAAATAAAGCAAAAGTCTTCCAGGAATGTGGAAGTCCTATTTAAGAAAGTCAGTGCTGGTATAAATCCACCATACCACCAATTTTCACATGACCTGCACAAAAAGACAAGTTGAGTTCAAAGGTGTGACGTTGTGGATCACACAGTACAATGGACTCAGTTGAACAGCAGCATTATGACTGTAACCAAACCAGATCACATAAAAAGCAGACCCAAAATGTAGGTCACAGTGTTCGAATGTAATTTGAAAGATAGTAATGCAAAAGAACATTAGGGTCATGGTGGTTTGCCCACTAGCACAGTCGCTCCGGGGAAGTGCATAGAGAGCAAATGTGATACTCCCAACACACATAGCATCGAAGTACCGTGTTTAAACAGTGAGATATAATCACGTCATTCTGCATCGGTCTTCCTAGAACGTACCTGCTCCTGACTGCTTGCATCTAATGTTATTAAATCAGTAAGAGATAGGATGAAAGTGATAGGATCTATTTAAGAACTAGACTTAAAGACAGATACTATAGGCAATCCATTTAATTTAGTCAAGAGAAGGTGGAGAAAGGATGATAAAGAGGCGATGATTGCTGCCTGTGTCAGCTTACAGGTGATAAGTCTTTTTCCTAGAGCTGATTTGATCAGAGAATGCCAATCCACTGGATCGAAGCTGGTTTTAGGAGCTTGGCAGTTTTGGTAAGATTGATAAGAAGTTTTTCAGGTCCCTGATGCTATGAGCTATTCTGGCAGCCATCAAACCAGGAGATGTCCATGTAAATCATCTCTGCTTTACCTAAATTGGAACAGAATTTCCAAGTTCAGTCTTTCATCTCCCAAAAAAGAAACTAAACCACCAGCTCCCCTGCTCTCTCCCACCCACCAGAGCTGTTTCTCTTCACATACAGAAGTGCCTTTTGGGTCAGGGGAAGGGAGGAAAAAGAAAGGACAGACAGACTGATGGGGTGGACTAGTGTCCCGTGCAGTCAGCTGCCCAGCTCAGGCAGGACTCCCCAAGTCCAGGCACTCCAACACCTCATTGATGAAAGCCTTGAGGAAAGATGTCTGGCTACTCCAGAGTCAATTTTCTTCACACAAAAACCAAGGCAAACCAATGTCTTGAGCTCACCTGCATCTGAACTGAGGAAAAAATCCAAAGTGCTTTGTTCAACTCAACCATTACAGACCGTTTGATTTTTCCTATTTTTTTTCCAGTTAGCCTCTCACCTTTTAGTCAGGGATCAACTGCTTCCATAGGTCCCCTCTGACATTCAAAGCAACAAGTGTAGGAGCTCAATTCCATAGAGACCTGACCCCAACCTCTTCCAGAGCCAACCCAAGAGCCCCCCTTTTGGATGGACTGTCTCTGCTGCTCTGACCTTCCTTCCCTCGCAACGCTTGCTCATATTCAAGACACACCAGGAAAAATGAAAGTGTGACTTCAGCTCAGGAATAATTGAGGAGATTCAGAAACCATTCAACAGATGTAGCAGAGACCAAGTAATATACTGCAACTAACTTCTCTAAAGTCATGTCTTTGGCTTTTGAGCTTGAACATTACTGGAATACGGCACAGAATTTTTAATTATACTGCTACTATGAAGTGGTAATGAGCATTAGCTCATGACTCAGAATAATAATTACTAGATGGTGCTATCATGAAGGTAGAATTTTAGAAGCCAAGCAGGTGTTACTTTCCTGAATGATTCAAAAATCACAAGCAGCCAATCCTCCAGCTAATTGCACATGGAAGCTATGCGCATCTGAAATGCCTTTTTCAAATGTCCAAAAGGGGCAGAGAAGGAAGTTTTGCCTTAACGCCGCTAAGCTGATTGGTTGTCAGTGTTCAGAAATAATTCCCCAAGCAGAAGATTTGGCTTTTTCATGATGTGTCAAGCATCTGTCTATTAAAAAGGTTAGGTTGCCTTTTCTTGGAGAAAGAAACATTTCAGGCTTGCTTCCACCTAAACCTCCCACGGCCCCCATTTCAGAGTGTCAGTCATTCTGTATCGGTAGCAGCAGCAGCGATAAATGTCTACTTGCAATTACAGCATAAAGGTTTTTACAGTACAGAGGCTGTAATAAATAAAATATTTTTTTAAAAAAACCAAAACATAAACATAAAAATACATTAAAATGGAGCTCTTTTTAAGTAGGGGTGTATGCATCTGAAAACAGTAAGTAACGCCAGAAAATTGTGCAGACCGTTCTTGTAGCACTGAGGTTTGGTAACTTGTTGGAAAATACTTGTCATAAAAGGCTTCTCTTTCCTCCCGGATCGTTCTCCAGGTCACCCCACTGCACTGCAAATTGAATCATGAGAAGGTTTCGATGTCTCAATTTCTAATGAAAAGCCAGCTGACTGGGGATGTATCTATCACATTTGTACTAGAGAGTATTTCAACATGAGATTGTTTGTGACAGCAATTCAAAAGTACTGAATCTCCCAACTCCGCTCTCCCCTGGGTGCTTCAGTAGTTCTTTTTCAATCACTCTTGAAATAGCTGTACAATGGAATTACAGGGGCCTTGCTATGGGAACATTAGATAGCAGATAAGTGCATTTTTTAAAAAAAAAAACAAAAACCAACTTTTCCTTTTGCATATCGTGTCTTAAATCCTCCCCCACATCCCTGCTATTTAAACAATTCAATTAAGATTCTGGGTGATAGCACACTCTTAATTTCTTTCTTGATTAACTGGTGTACAAAATGAGGCTGAGTGGGAAATCCTTCCCCCACAACATGGGGAATTTTTTTAAATTTATTTTATTTTATTTTATTTTTTTTTACGGGGTTTGCAGGGAGTTAGCAATAGAGGCAAGAAACAACAAAACCCTGGGTGTGTTGGGCCACCAGTGGTGCCGTGGGTCGGAGGAGGAGACCTGCCTTCCACCGCAGGCATGCCCGCGGTGACTAATGCCTGCGCACCCTGCAGCCTGGGATCGCGCTCACCCCTGGCTTATGTCATTTTTAAAGCATCTGGTGGTAATTTAGAAATCTAAACCTAAAAACCAGACGGGCGCATACTTTGGAAGTCTACTATACAGAAAAGCAGCGATGTAGCCAAAGGTAAAAAAAAAAAAAAAAAAAAAAAAAAATTATTAACTTCACCCTTTTTAAATTTGAGCTGGGGGTTTACCTGTTTACTACCCTGTCTAGAACACCCAAAAAGATGGATTATCCCACTGTCTCATCTAGCAGGAGAGCCACACAGAGGAGATGTTTGCACCAGTAGATAGATGAGCTTCATTACTTTGGAACTAGTCTCTTGTACAGAGACGCTGTACCAATTTAAGGCCCTTAATAAAGCAGATTACCTTATATATTACCACGGCAAGCAATCTCCACAATCAGATGTATGATTAAGTTATCACACGTCAGGTGAGCTGCCCTCATGGATGATGTACACCCAACTAGCCTGCCCCAAGCACAAAGCAAAATTCCTCTTAGGCCTCCCGCAGCCCCCTCAGAGGCACGCTGGCTCCGAGCTCCGCAGCGGGCTCCCCAGCTGACACACGCCACCGAACACGTGTCTTGGAGCTCAGCTTGGGAACCCCCGGCACAGACCTGCAGAGCTATTTATTATTGCGTCTCGTCTAAAGATAGCAACTTTTTATAAAATTAATCGCGTTTTATTCTCTCGGGCACCAGTGGAACGTACTGAAGCACACTCAATGTAGGGTGTAATTCAGGAAATGTAATTACATTAACTGAAGATATTTAAATCTTAATCTGTAACAATGTTTGTCCCTTATTCCAGGGGGATTTGCTTCCATTCCCTCAAGCCCCTCATCAAACAATGCTGCCTACGTTAGGAGGATGGAAGCAAAAGAAGAAGGTGACACTACTAAACCTGGGCACTTAGCCTGGAGCCCCTCTTTGCACCTGTGGTCCTCTGCAGCCACCCCTCGCCGCCCCATGCTGAACGAGCTCAAGACACATTTGAAAGCCAGCCTAACATACCCACTGCCATCGTGCTAAACCAGTCTGAATTAAGGCCTGTGATACCCACCTACTTCAATGCACAGCTTTTTTTGTTGTTTAGAAACCCAAGACCAATAGTGGTAAAACAGATGAAACTTCCTCTAGCCCAACACCCTTCCCTAAGAAGAAGACTTCATCTTGCTTTTTGCTGAGCAGCCCAAACTAGTCATGAGGTTATTTCTGTTTTCAAGGAGACCGAGCCCTCCCGGGCTAGTTTAGGTGCTTATCTCAGACTTGCATGAATCACCTCAGCCTCCTCTTCCCTCTCTCCCCTGATGACAGAGGTTGCCTTAAATAACCGCGCAGAGCTAGATGTTGGTGTCTTGTTGAAGACAGTGGGGGAAGATGAATCACATTTTAACAGTGGCCAGCAGCAGCCACCAAAGATCATTCATTTTGCATCCCAAACACCCTCCTGGACTCCTAGGAAAATGGGTTTCAGGACTTTCTAAACTGGAAGTTGCATCAAGGCTTAAAAGTTACCAAAGACCTTATGTCCCTAATCTCTTCTTTGCATCACTGGCATCCAAAAGCTTCCTGCAGCAATTTCATGGTTTAACTCTGCCTTGAACAGAAGAAGGGGCAGGCGAGGGAGCAGAAGGAGGACCCAGACTTACTTTTCATTTAAGCCTGCTGCCTGATAATTGTATTGTTCCTTGTCTGCACTTTTAAATTACATCATATTTTCTCTCTCTTGCTTCCCTCCCACCCCCAACTGTAGAGTCTTTCTTCAAAGGAAAGTTGAGCCAATCTTTTCACACTAAAGTCTCCTGCCCTTCTCTATCTCTGTTTTTGTTTTGAGGTGGGATAACCAGAATTCTCCACACTATACGAGATGCAAATATTGATGGATCTCTAGCATCACAGGGATAATTCCAATTTTGTTCTCTGCTCCTCTCTCTGTATTTCTTATTGTTCTATTTACTTTACTGAGCACTGCCGCACACTGAACTTGCATTTACAAAGAATTATCCGCTGTACCTCCAAGAGGGTGTTGGGTTTTTTACCCCCTCACCAAGAAGATGATTATTTCTTTTCCCCCTCCATGCATTATTTTGCATTCGTTGACACTGAATTTCATTTGCCCTTATTTCCAACTCTGTGTCGGAAGAGGCTCTGCAAGTCACTTCAGGCAGCTTCGGGTCAGATTATTGCAAATAATTTTGATATCCTCTACAAATCCTGTCATCTACTTAAAATCAAATCATTGATGAACATGTTGAACAGCTCCAGCAGCAGCACAGATCTTTGAAGGACTTAGTCCCAGCAATAGCTGCTATAGAACAGGGATGCCAGTCAGGTATCCCAGTTCTTTGTTTCCTATTTTAACAACTTAGCAACTTGTGAGAAGACTTTTTCTTTCATTCCCTGATAACTGCGGTTCTAACATATTGCTGTGAAATATAGCTTGTACTTTTATTTTCAAAGACTTTTTGCCAAGGCATCAGCTAGATCTGCTGTATCCATATAGTAGCTTCCTTCAAAAACTTCCACAGATTTACAAGAAACAAATTCCCTTTACTCAAGACATGCTGTCTCCTCTCTTGTGCATTATCTGCTACTTCTATTCCTATTCTGATTTCTACCAAACTACCTAATACAGGAGCCAGATTTACTGATAATTCTCCCTGCATGACCCCAGAAGCCCTTGCTAGATTGGTATATTATTGGTTTATTTAAGCAGATGGCAAATCAGAAGCAATTTCTTATTTTCATTCCTTTACAGCTCTTGCATGAGCAGCATCCAGCTCCAGTTACCAGAATATTTTATCCTTTTCTTTTTTTTTGAAAAGCCTTTTGAATTGACATTTCAAACAGAGCCAGGCAGCTATCAAAGAGACATGTCTGGTCCAGAGAAGGCAAGTCCCTGCGATCCAGCTGCCTTGAAGATACCAACAGCGGTTTTAGCAAAGCTAATGATCTGTAGCCTAAGAGGAGCAAAGGCATGAGAAAGGGGGGAGGACAAGGTAAAAGGATAAGGGATGAATCATGTTATTTAAAATAACTGACATCCAAGTTTCTCTTCGTTGTGGCACCTCATAACGTGCGTGTCCTCAGCCCACTCTAATTGGAGGATAGGGGTGTCAGCAGGAGCTCTGTTATGAATCTGTTGCATAAAGCTGCCACCCTTAATCCCCTAGGACAGGATGCCCCTCTGCATGGTAAGTAGGTCCATGGTAACACTTCAGTCAACCCAGATGATGCATCACTTTCCAGATACAGGAGGGACTTCCAATACTGGGGATCCCACACCACTTAACACGGATGGGGGGGGAAAAACCCCCAAGCACTCCCACTAACTCCAGGAAACATGGATCTGTCCTGCATTTAGGGGGATGACAGTTTAGGCCCATTGGAAAATGATGAAGGAAGCGATCAGAGAGGGTTCGGAGCTCGTTACCACTATTTGCTTTGGTGAATGGTACCACGGTTTGCAGTAGCTGTGCCAACCCCAAATACTTCCCAGAGCAATGAGTCAGATGACTCTCTTCCCATTAAAAAACAAAACAAAACAAAAAAAACCACCACAAAGCCGAACACGCATGGGGCATTCCCTTCCCCTCTCATATGGCTTGATTATCGTCTTGTGATTTTTGAGCAGCTATGCACTTTTATTATTTTTATTTGACTTTCACTACAGCTTTTGAAGTGCAGGAATTCAATTGAAAGCTGGAATTATTTCTAACGTGACTCTGAGAAACTGTGCTTAAACAAAAAACACCCCATGAAATACTGCAAGATTCATGGAAGAAGTCAGACTCCAGACCACGCTTAAGTGATGTGGCAACACTGAAAGTTTAGCATGTGCATCCAGAGGGAGATAATTACATAGGTTTGCAGCTTTCAACCACGTCACTTCATAAACGCACTTGCCCAAGCGTTGCTCAACATCATGTCAGTGCAAAGAGGAACATCATGTCAGTGCAAAGAGGAACATCATGTCAGTGCAAAGAGGAACATCATGTCAGTGCAAAGAGGCCAGGATTTCCAAGGCTGACTTGGTTCTAGTCTCTCTCAGAAAACATCTAATTCAGAAACATCTAAGTACTTAGATTTTGTTTTTTTAAACAAAAGGTCCAACCAGAATACAGCTTTGCAACTCCTTGCAATAAATTAAACACGATCGACACAAAACTCAAGTACTGCAGTTATAACCCCATATTTAGAATAACAGGCAAAAAGCCAGGAGAACTGTTAATACATTTAAAGGATTGTTAATTCTTCCATCTTGAAGAAAAAAAAAAACCACAGCTAAATCAGTAGCACATAATACAAGTAAGTAGATTTTTAAAGAAGCTGCAGGAGTTCTCCAAATTCATTTTTGCCAAGGACGCATCTGGGACTGCCTTCCACCACTGCGCTACGAGAGCTTCATTAGAAAGGTGTTATAACAATATCCCAGACACAGCAGCAGAGCCGAGGTTTTCTTTTCTCCCTTGGACACAGCTTGCAACTTTGCACACATGGAGATGAGCAGGAAAGACTCCCGCTCCCTACAAAAAGCCTACCTGCAATTTTCTTCTTCAGCTTCATACCGACATAGGAGACAAAACAGATTACCCCATGAATGAACAAGCAAACTAGCTGTCAGTCAGACCAGGCAATCTCGGTACAAATAGAGGAAGATTACTGAAAAATACATAGTTTGATATGCTGACAGAAATCACTCTTGTCAAGTTATATTGATATGCGATGACTAGCAGGCTACTTTGGGTGCTTTACTTCCCCAAACTTCTTTTTTTTCTTTTTCCTCCTGTCTGTAAATGCTGAACCACATTTTTCTTATGTCCCCAGTACAGGGTGGTTGGGTTTTTTTGGTATGATTCATAATCAGCTGCTTTGAAATCTAGTTTTCTTCCCCCATGACTTAAGTGAATGTGTCATTGTCACTTGGGAACAAGCAACAAAAACCATGTACAGGAGCATGCTCAGCACAGTGAGCAAGGCCAAATATTTTTGGATCTCCATCTTTCAGCACAACCAGAGTGATTTCAAAGTTTCTCCCCTAGACCTCACTTCCTGCTGCAAACTCCTACCCCTCGCTGCAAATACATAAGTGGCTGTGCCAATTCAGCCTTTCATTTTAATTAAATCTAAAAATCAGGAGTTATTTAACATTATTTTATACTGCTTAGAGCCAGTAATTGGACTCCATGTGCCTCTTCTCTTTGCAGCCAAGGGCATAATTTTGGCAGGTTCGCATAGCTTTTGCTCACAAGCACGGAGTACATAGATCCTTCAAGCCAACAGGGACACAGCTAACAGATGCTCAGCGAGGATGTTATGGGTGGTTTTTTAAGGGCTAGGCTCTCCCTGGCTGTTAGACAGGGTTCCTCACTGAGGTAAGCCAGGAAAAAATAATACCTGAGTAGAAGCTCCTCAGCAAGGCAGTAACAATGCAGCTAATGCCCATGCCTTTTCCAGGGCTAGGATAAACCCAACTCCAGTGCAGGGAAAAAATGATGTTACTGAAGAGGAACCCAGACCCTGGTACTACAGGTCTCATTCAGAGTACGAGCACCCTCAGCTCTGCCCCCTCTCTGGCTCCACCATGGCACAACCCTTTCCACTGATCTTGTGACTCACACTGCACAAGAAGACTTGCTATACTTGCAAATATGGGCCATATTTGCAAATATGACCATTTTGGTTTAGACCAGGAACAAGACTAGAGCGATTTAGCTACAGCGGTGTGAACAAGGTGGGCAAGGGACACCCGGTTTAGCGCCACTGTCACTGTGCAGCCTCCCTGCATGGGCGAACGTCCCCAGCTCCCTGCCAGCCCGGTTGGGTTCTGTGGGTACGGCAGATGGGGCTGTGCCTGCAGGAATCACAGAATGGCAGTGATTGGAAGGGACCTCCAGAGATCATCTAGTCCAACCCCCCTGCTAAAGCAGGGTCACCCAGAGCAGGCTGCACAGGACGTCATCCAGGCGGGCTTTGGATATCTCCAGAGAAGGAGACTCCACAACCCCGCTGGGCAGCCTGTTCCAGTGCTCTGTCACCCTCAAAGTGAAGAAGTTCTTCCTCATATTCAACTGAAACCTCTTATGCTTCAGTTTGTGCCCATTGCCCCTTGTCCTGTTGCTGGGCACCACTGAGAAGAGTCTGGCTTCGTCCTCATGACATCCACCCTTAAGATATTTGGAAGTATTTATGAGAACCCCTCTCAGTCTTCTCTTCTTCAGGCTAAACAAGCCCAGCTCCCTCATCCTTTCCTCTTAGGAGAGATGCTCTAGTCCCAGGAGTTGGAGTCCTCCCAACTCCTGGGGAGGTCCCCTGGACTCTGTTTTATCAGCTTTTAGCAAATGGGCAGCAACCTCAGGGTAGGGGTGGGAGACCCAGCAAGCACCTGGGGAAGGATGCCGCTGCACCTTGCCAATCCCCTGGCAGCAAAGCTGGTTGGGGAGGAGCCTCCTTCCCCCTGCCGCCACCCCCACGGCTCCCTGCCCGCACAGGAGGGCTACCACACCTTTCCCCCATGCCTGTTCAGCTGCTTGCCTAACCACAGGTGAGCCGGGTGTGCGCTCACACATGGAGTTTAAAAATAAAAACTTCCCAAAGACCACCCTGTTCTTTAAAAAACCCCAAACAAATCATCCCCAAATCAAAACCTCTCACAGGTCTGGTGCAAAGTGCAGCTACACCAGAAGCTGAATCAGCTCAGGGAGGAAGCAGCACCCGCCAGCTGTAGGGAAGGAGGGAGAGAGGCACAAGGAACTGGGAGCCGGATGGAAACTACTGAACTCCACCCTGCCCCAAAAAGAAAGGGGAACAGCGCTCAGCCTGACAGCAACTTTTGCAGACAGAGGATGTCTACAGGTGCATGAAAGTTGCTGGGAGGTAACCCACTGGCTTGACGCATGCTTCAACACCATGCACGTGCACTGCCAGCAGCAAGTCCTCAGCGCCACGCGCGTGCGGTCTCACAGCACCCGAGCCCCCAAGGCATTAGGCTACGCGGGCTACAGAGCAGCCCAGGCCCTAGCCGTACGGACAAGCTCAGGTCCACAAGTGGCAAATAACGCATGTTTTTGTTTATCTTTCATTTTTAGCACTTAGATTTAACTTGCCGTATCTTCTCAAGTTAAACCCAGGAACAAGGAGATTATTCTTCTCTTAAGAAAATGCTGACATTCTCTCAATCATTTAACTTCAGAAGCTGGGGATAAACCATTTTCAAGATTAGTGATAAAAATGTACAAATCAGCAATAATCTACAAGACAAACACACATCTCTCCCTCTGAAAGTTCTCCCCCGCCGCTGTCAAGCAATCAAGACCTCTGGCAAACACATCTCCCTGTGTCTCTGCACCTCGCTCACACCAGCTTCGCTCAGCTCCCCAGCAGAAGCCAGTCAAGGTGCTTGTTAATCCCATCTCTCCACCGCTCACACCCTGCCACTAGAAAACTCATACCCATCAGCGGCACAAAGTCCAGCTGGAGGCCAGTGGCTGGTGGCATACCCCAGGGGTCAATACTGGGTCCAGTCCTGTTCAGTATCTTCATCAATGATCAGGATGATAGGGCAGAGCATACCCTCAGCAAGTCTGCAGATGACACAAAGCTGTGAGGAGTGGCTGATATGCCCAAGGGTTGTGCTGCTATCCAGAGGGACCTAGACTGGCTGGAGAGATGGGCCAACAGGAACCTCAACAAGGAGAAGTGCAAAGTCCTGCACCTGGGGAGGAACAATGCCAGGCACCAGTACGTGCTGAGGGCCACCCAGCTGGGAAGCAGCTTGGCAGAAAAGGAGCTGGGGGTCCTGGTGGACACCAAGTTCAACATGAGCCAGCAATGTGCCCTTGCTGCAAATGGTGTCCTGGGATGCATTAGACAAAGTGTTGCCAGGAGGCTGAGAGAGGTGAGGCCTCACTTGGCGTACTGCATCCAGTTCTGGGCTCCCCAGTACAAGAGAGACATGGACATACTGGAAAGAGTTCAACAAAAGGCCACAAGCATTATTAAGGGACTGGAACATCTCTCCTATGAGGAAAGGCTGAGAGAGCTGGGACTGTTCCGCCTGGAGAAGAGAAGGCTGAGGGGGGATCGTGTCAATGTATATAAATAGCTGAAGGGAAGGAGCAAAGAGGATAGAGCCAGGCTTTCTTCAGTGGTGTCCAGTGACAGGAGCAGAGGCAATGGGCACAAACCGAAACACAGCAGGTTCCCTCTGAACATCAGGAGACACTTTTTCACTGTGAGGATGACACTGTGAACACTGACACAGGATGCCCAGAAAGGTTGCGGAGTCTCCATTCTTGGAGATATTCAAAACCCGTCCAGGCATGGTCTGGGACAACTGGCTTTAGGAGGCCCTACTTGAGCAGGAGGGTTTGACCAGATGACCTCCACAGGTCCCTTCCAAACCTCAACCATTCTGTCATTCTGTCATCTCAGGAAATAAAACCCAAATCAATCTGTCCCCTAACGTTATTATCAATGGTGGCTAGTATAAGCAAATACCTAGACTAGGTTTCCCACACAGAAAGACCTCATCTTGAAGGTGGAAAACCAGCAGTGCACTTCACTAGTTGTGCAAGAGTGTGCAAGTCCAGCAGGACTAGGGAGAGGCTCTCAAACTGTGGTCAGATACAAGGTGCCATAGAAAGTGACTCCCAGCTGAGTGCAAAACAACAACCTGTTTGCCACAGCCATGCCTGGATGGTATCGCCAGTCAACTGTTTAACCATGCAGCAGCGTGCCAGAGAAGCGAGAGATGTGAAGAGCTAACACATGCGCTGGTTCAAAAAGCTTGGAGGCTGATGGGGTAAACCTCCCTCCAGGGAAGGTTTAGGTTGGACATTAGGAAACATTTTTTCACTGAAAGGGTTGTCAAGCATTGGAATGGGCTGCCCAGGGAAGCGGTCGAGTCCCCATCCCTGGAGGTATTGAAAAGCCGGGTAGACGAGGTGCTTAGGGACATGGTTTAGCGGTGGGATGGCGGTGCTAGGTTAACGGTTGGACTTGATGATCTTAAAGGTCTTTTCCAACCTAAACTATTCTATGATTCTAAGGAAGGTGAGCAGGGAAACAAAAGCCCACACCTTCTGCAGCACAGTAGCATACAACCAGGGTTACAAAAGCAAACTAGCCAGCACAACACACGTTGTGCTTCTACTTCATTTTTTTCCTGAAACTTAACCTTTTTTGAACCTCTGATGAGCTATTTTGCCTAGAAGAGTTTTAAAGGCCATAAATGTACTGCCCTTAAGTTCCATATTATCAGAAAAGCTAATAGCAGGGATGTCCTCACTCAGCATTTGCCCCCTATTCCTATTAAACAAAAAGTTAAATATCTGAAGAACCCCTTTTACCACCTCTGCAGAAAAGCACCATTGCTTTGCTAGCCCCACAAAAGCCTGTGCACTGCCTGAATTGGCAAGAGTTAAATCGTCGCATAGACACTCACAGGTAGGGATGTTAGGGGAGACAGAAACATACCGCAATACATATTATAGACTACAAAATCAGCTTCCAAACACGTCCCAAAACCACTCAATGCCTGCCAGAGCATCTTGGAGCTGATCAGTACTGGAGGTCCTAGGAGACCCTTCCTTGTGGGAAGCTGAGCTGCTGAGCCCTGGCCTGCAGCCAGCCCCGTCCCGTGACCACCCTCCCAGGGCCAAGGGCGTCAGCACTAAATGCTGAACTTGATCCACCAGAAGGAGGAGCTTTGCCTGGGCTGAGAAAGGAAGACATGTTAGGTCAGACCCATCACCCACCTCCCCGACACTGCTAACCATTTTTCTCCACCATCTTCTCATTTGCAGCTTGTCTGTGCCTAAAGGCAGAGCAATCATCTGCCCTGAGCAGAAAAGCAAGCTGTGAAAGCTATAAACTTCCTAAACATCCCTCCTGCCAACACCTGTCATTCGCTTCTACATTTCCTATTTGCTCTGTTTTCATTTAAGGTATTATATGACTCAGACGAGGCCTCAACAGCTTCAAAAGAATTTCTGTGTCTGACTGCCTCAGCTTTATTAAAAGTAACTGAGCCATTGATCATCATCAGAAGATGTAGGCTCAGGAGAAATGATATCATTTGTAAACAAATGATCCTGTGAACACAAACACTCCACCAGACGTGGATAACAGGGAAACAAGTCCGCGGTCGGGCAGGCGAGGAGCGCTCCCCCAGCACACCAGCAGATCATCTTAGGGATAACAAAGAGAGCCCCACCTTTACGAGCAGCCCGGCTAACAAGAACATGCTCTTCCAAAGGCAGGGCGAGGGGGGAAAAGTAATTTTCTTTTGCCGTTGTCAAGTCTCTAAAGGCAATTTCATGCCTCTGCCTTTGGAGGCGAGCAAGCAAGACTGCTCATCCCTAATACGACCAATTCCCTACATTCAAAGAGGGTGGGTTTTTTTAGCTGACAGTTTCCATACACGCCCTCAAATGCTGCATTTCATGGCTGACCAAAGTGTGAAGGTTGGAGAAGGGAATGCATGACTGCATGGCAACACCTGTGAAAAATCAAACTATTTTCCTTTCCTTACCTCCAGCTAGCTACAAACAGGATCAGCCTGTCTGGGATATGAAACATGCTTCTACAGAAATAAATTAATGAAGATCAGCACCATGGATTAGAGTACATAAAGAGTGAACGATGCTATATATAAGACTGTTGAAGCATCCTGCCAGGTACAATCACTCATTTTTCAAGAGCAGTGGACCAAATATCCATAAAAATAGGTAGGAAGATTTTTTAAAATAAGTGCCTTCATATGAAAGATCAATGTTTCATATTGGAAAATTTAGTGGAGAACTGCTGGCAAACATTTAACTTGAATACGGTGCAGACTCAACAGCTGCTGCTGCTGGAATGGAGCAGCTATTGTGCAATTCCAGTTTTTGGAAGGAAAAGAATGCTGAAATCTGCACCAGATGCCCTGCATTCCCCAACCAAGAGTACATTTAGCATATTTGGTTTAACATCACACAAACGATACGGAAGCTATCAAGAACCTGCAGAGGTTTGTTTTCTGTTTCTGTCAAACTGAAAGTAGGCATCTAATAGTCCCAGCAGAGCAGACGTGGCCAAGGTCCTTCTGGCCTACAGCCAGGATCCTCAGTACCTAGAAATAGTAATGTGGTAAGACAGCGTCCCTGAATCAGCTGGGGCGAGTGCCTGCTGTTCCAGGAAAACTGCTTGGGAGAATCCTCTTTAAAGAAGTCATTGTGCATGGAGGTGGGGAAAAAAAGAAACAACCTCACTATATCCTCACTGTTGGGCAAACACATCGTGCGATCCAAAACATGTCAGCTAGCCACCAAAAAGCCCAGCTGAGCTGGTGCCTCGAGGTGAAATTCGGTTTGGTTAAGTTCACGCAGGGTATGCGTATCAGCAGCTTACTTGCTTTGGAGAATAAGGGTGTTCATCAGCGTGTAAAGGTGCTGAAGGAAAGAAATGTCAGCACTGCCACGTGGTCCTTCAAAAGAAATGCTGTAGCAGTCGGCAAATTCAGGGCTCATCTAAACTCCAACAGCTTCTCTAGGCGGTCTAGAGTTTCCTTTGAAGTATGTATCTACGAGCACATATGGTCCTGGAGCATATCCACACACATTCACCAGAAGGGAATGAGAGTGGGTGGAATACATAAGACTACCCCTAAGAAAGGGAGTAGGAAGAAGAGAGAATACAAATCCTGGCATAAACAAACAGCTGCTATTTCTAGCCCTTCTGGTTGAACCCCTCCTCCACCCCAATGCTACTCCGCAAGATGCCTCCTTCAACTTCAGAGACAACCGGAGAAATAAAAGCGCAAGAGCATGCACTTTCACGACCCAATTATGACCACTTACAAACATACTGTAAATCTATTCGCTGCTTAACACACCAGGTACCTCCAGCAAATGTGTTTGCTCAGTGTGTACCTAATGTAGCTTGATATTCTCCATGTAGCTTGAGCGTGCACATTCAAGTGATAAAAAAATTAAATAAACCAAATCTGGATTAGACTCAGTCCCCAATAGCAAGGGGAAAAAAAGAGTAATTATTGACAGTGGCTTGGTTAAGCTTTTCTAAGCTTAACGGAAAAGGATTTTTCCATAATTGCCATCTCTAACCTTTTATCCAAGCTCAGTGGGTACATTACCTAAGTCAGCAGGAAGTTTAGCCACTCCACATGAAATTAATAACATTTATGGGCTGACCCATCGCCCACTGCCTTCTCAAAGCTTTTTAGAACAAAAGCTATGAAGATGTTTCTGTTCCTCCATCAGGAAACGGTCGGTACCACACTTAGCTGCTTAAAACAAAACAAAACAACCACCCTCTCTGCCCCCCTCCTTCAGCAGGTAGCAGTCCCTGAAGACCAAGTCTCCCTCTCACACATTTTCAGGAGTAAATTAACTTTACATACTAATTACTGGAATAAAACCAAGCTTCTCAACAGTGGAACATCCCATCTGCTGACCCGCCAGTACCTCGCGGAGTGGCAGCTCCCACACCATCAGGGCATCCCTCTTCCCTCGCCCAGCCGCCCTGAGGAGCACTCCCTACCCCTAATCAGGAGCTGATGCCTGATGGCCTTGGTGCAGCCACCCCCTGTGCTCGCAGACCCAAGTCAGCCCTGATGTCCCCCTGTCCCGTCCAGCCACCCGTCTGCAGAACGGAGCTTGCAGACATTGGAAGGACACGTTTCAAGTTTGGATGCCTACAAAATGGCTGTGGGGTGAACCTATGCACCGGGTGAGAGCTTTCAGCCTGACTTTGCATTCAGGTATACAGAGAACAAGATAAACTAGTTTAACCAATGCTGACCCAGTTTCACATGGAGAAGGACCAAAACAGACACAAGAGGTTAAAATACATTCCTTAAGAGATGCTGTTCATCTGTTTTGAAATGGCAAGCATGAAATATTTGACTGTCCATGATAAAAATACTAGGCGAGGACCGAATGGAGCAAAACCAGGTCAGCACCCTGACTTAACAAAATTGTGTTGAAAACCATTAATGGGAATACAGCACACACACTTTATAAGACAGAGCTCTCTTCAGTGTCATAGACCAAAAAGAGAAGAAGAAAAATCAAGAGGAGGATAAACAAGGCTGGCTGGGAATTGATTGCCGCCTTTGAAATTTTAGTGGAACAGTTGGAGTAAGAACCTGACTGCAGCTGAACTGAAAAATCACTAAGTGTAGCTAGATTACTCATCTACTGCTAAACCAAATTAAAGTGTTCTTCCCACAGGCAAGGCTGAAGATTTCAGAAAAGCCATAATTTATAACTCAGGAAAGTTTAGAAGAAAGCTCTGCAAAACTGAAATGAATTTTGTACTTAAATGGACATGAAAACAAAGGACAGATGAAACTTCACGTTGCTTGATACGACGGTAAATACAGCACGCAGGACGCAACTGAGCCAAGAAGCTGATGAGCTGCATTAAAGAAGAGTTCACCATATCAAGTCCCAGCTACAACCAACCCTCCTTGCTCTGCAAATCACCACTTCAAGCTGTTACACAGTAGAAACAGCAGGGAAAAAAAAAAAATAGATTTTCAGCAACCCAGACCCTTATCACAGCCAACATTAGGAAGCGCGACCAATACGAGTTTGAATAGGTGATTCTTCTTAAGGTTGCTTGTAATTAGGTAGCGAACTCATCTACAGAAAGCACGGAAAGCAAGCATGCAAGGCGCAGGCCTCTTAGCAAAGCGGCACAGTTAATACTTTTGTCCAATTTATTTTCCAGGAGCGATCGCACTTTGGACGGAAGCCCATTGCTAACAATTTATTTTTCATGTCTGGACAAGGCAATATAACTTCTACACAATTTAATCTCTTTGCTAATAGACTTAGCCGTTGTAGCTGAAATGCACAAGCTTAACAAAAAGGCTAAAATACCCAGAATACTTAAATCCGAGAAATGTGTTTGCTGGCTTTAGTTCAGGACAAGTAGAAGCAATTGGGTGAGACACCACAGACGGGGGAACTGCGGCGACTGCGGCGAGACCTGCCAAGCGGTTACATTGGACTCCGCACAACTGCCCACGGAAGAACAACCGCTCCAAGCAGGGCACAAAAATGGGCAACAAAAAAGACTTTAATTGCCAGCAAAGCTCCTCCGAAGGGCTGGGAAGCACCTGGGCACCCCGACAGCTTGCCTTGGCTCCTTGGGTCAGCACTACCCTAAAATTAGATGGACACTGGGCGGAAAGCCCCCGAGGATCATTTTGCCCATCACGTTTCCCCGCGCCGGTTGTTCCGCTCTGCTTTCAAGCTGCAGTTCAGTGAACAGGCTGCAATTTACCTCTTCACCCTCACCCTCAAATTTGTTTGGATAAACAGGCTCGCCTTTGTTCCAGGCTGCTACTACATTTCCACATTGTATTGTAAATCAGCCGGGACAAAGCAAGGCAGGCCCTTGAACGAAGACACTAGCATTTTTGTTCGCAGCAAAATGAAACAAGTAACAGGCACAGAACTCCATTTATAACCCCAGTCTGGAAACAATTGGTTTTTAAAAGGTGAGAGGTTTTAAAAAGTTTACTAAACAAACCTAGCCAGTTACGGAGTCTATAGCGTCAGCTCACAAACAAGTTCAAGGCTGTCTAAATGGCCAAAGCAGCGTTACTTCTGAAGAGAACCTTGAACAGTTTAAAAGCTTGCTTTCTCAACGTTTCAAGGGCCCAAGAATTATTGGCAAGCTATTTAGCTTTTATTGAGTTAAAAGGAATTTTGAGGAAGGGAATGAACTCTTTGCCGTGTCTATCAAAGACAAGAGACCTAAATTATAAACATCAGGAAAAACTTCACAGTAATAACAGTTGAGTAGAGGAATAGACACCTACGAAGTCTGCCTTGGCAGAGGTCTGGAGAAGAGGTTCAACAGGCATCTGTAGTGAACAGCTTAACCACAGCTAATTCTGCCGTACGCCAGAGGATGGACCCTTCAGATCTCTCCCCATCCCCCAAACCTGGTTTTGAATGTTCTTTATTTAAATAAACTGAGTTTGCTGAGACCTCTCCCATGGGTTGATAGTTCGGTACAGCCCAGCAGAAGAGAGATCAAAAGCATTCATTACTTGATAGGTGCCCAGGTTTTCTGGAAGGCTACCATCTCAGCCCTATAACTGAGTATGTATCCACAGTAAGGAAAAAAAAATAAAATTTGTGCTGGCTGATTCAAAGGCCAAGAATAAATTGCATCTGATGTTGTCTGCAGTCCAGAAGTGAGGCCCTCTGATGGGATGCTACGGAGAAGCTTCAGCTGGACATATGCAGGACGTCATTCGCTGCTGCAGACGGCCCCCCCGTCCTTCATAAACATCAAGCTTAAAAAAAAAATAATAATCTCAAGTCTCAAACAGAAGTTTGAGTGGCAAAAATATTTTTATTCCTTTGACTAATTTAAGGGGGAGAGGGGCAGAAATGTTATGGATTTGGGTTTAAAAGCTTTTTGCCCTAGTTGCAAGAAGTATCTTAAAATAAGAAGCCTTCTACAGACTCCTTTTGGTACATCTACCATCCGTGGTACAGAGAAACTCCACGCTTCAGCAGTTTCAGATCAAAAAAATTGAGGAGAGAGAGGGCATGCCCCTGTTTGATGTTTTAGAAGCCATCACTGTCCACCTTGTAATTCTGACACGATCTGATGGTCCACGTTTACCCTCAGAAGCAAAAGCAGTAAAGGGAAGATGGGTTACAAGTTCCCACTAGCTCTGGTCCCTTCAGAGGCCAGAAGGAATTTACCGAGCACGATAAAGGGAAGCTCAACCTCTGCTTCGCCACCAGCTCCAGCAATGCCACAGTCAGCTGCAGTCCTTTCCTCCCTCAGGCTCTCCCCGAGCATAAGAGCTGTGACTGAGGTGACTGCCCAAGCCATTGTGTCCTCGGCCACAAAACAAAACAAAACAAAACAAGAAAATCTGATGTGGTCAGGAGCACGCCAACTTCCCCTCGAGACCCCGGGAGCAGCCAGCTCCCGCCGGTGTGAGGGCTGCCCCGTCCTCCAGCAGGGAAGGAGGCAGAGAGGCAGGGCTTGCCCTGGGGACCCCACAGCCAAACCCCAGGCCCTGACTGACTCGTATCGCCCCCCCATGCCCTGCCCCACACTTCCAGCCCTGACGTCTGCCAAGTGATCTACCCTTTATTCCACTTCTCCATCTTCAAATGCATCATTAGCGGATTAATCGGCATCGGAGTGCTTCCCTGACCACCAAGCATCACTTGGAACACAACCAGGGCTTTTGCCCTCTCTCCTCCCTCTCCTGAGCTGCCCTTCGCTCTCCGAGCAGTGTTTCATACAGGCACTCTTTGGTTTCATCCCTTTCACCTGAAGATGCCATAAAACATGGAAAGAGCACCTCATGGGACAAGTGATGCTCTCACCTGAACCCAAATCTGTTTCTGCCCTAAGCCAGCACAGGCTGTAGGGAAATGCTGTTCGAGGGAGTGAAAAGAAGCCAACAACCTACAAGCATCTGAGGGTCTGGAAAGCCTGTAACTTGTGCCATGAAGAGAGATTACAGCCCATCTGTCCCGGCTGGACTACAAAGGAATTCAGAGCAACTTGTGCTCCCCCTCCCCACCTCCCCTGGCCCCCTGCTTAGCCAAATAACCAAAGCCAATACATATAACCGTGTCCCTAACTTGTTGACATAATCTGCCACTTTGCCGCCGCCCCTCGCAGGGGCCCGTGCACTGCGCTTGGGAAACCATACGCAATCCGAAACCATCTCCTCAAATCTGGCGTGACACGGGCTTTTCCTACAGCTCAGTCTGAGCCTGCGCTGACGGGCTCCGAGGGCTCCACTGCCAAGATTTATTTTCCTGCTTGGAGATAACGCTGCTGAAACATCTGTAAAACCAAATCCACACACTTTAACATTAAGCCCTCACACTAAGTATTAAAGCGACGCTGCTAGATTAAAGGGACTGTAATATATTCTTTTAATACCCCATTTTAAACACCCCCTCAGATTATTACCCATGAAAGAGTTCTTAATGTCTATTCCTTGACTTATGTGTGTGTCACCTGCCTGTCCTCCATTTCTGCCCCATTTTTACTCCGGGAACATGAGACTTACCAAAGTCCACCCAGCGTTTTACTGAGCTCTGCTCTGAAGGCAGCAGCGGTGGAGGTCGGAGGGACCCACACGTCACCCACATGTCACCCACACAACCAAGGGCTGGGACAGTGCACACCCATGCCTCCCCCAGCCCCGGGGCAAAGGAAAACCGGGAGGCAGGCATCCCGCAGGGAGGGAACAGGCCGTCGTCCCAGAGGCAGCACCACCCCAACCACCCACCGCCGGAGCAGCCCTCGGTCACGGACACCGGCTGCTCCTCTGGCAGCCACCTGGGTATGGCTGCTCACTGCCAGCGCGGGATGGGAGGAGGTATTGAAATTTTATAACAGCAGGCGACCCACCCTCTCTCTTCCCATTTCAGTAATTTCTTATTCTGACACGCAGGGGCAAATTTGACCAAAAGGCTCCTAATAGCAAGACCATACTGAGTCCTGAACAAAGAAAAATGTGCTTAAAAGCTCTCGACTAGTATCGCTGTGGTACACGCAGACAATAAGGAGCTGTAAGGAGCTTTCCTGTCCTACGTGTCTTTGACTATAGGGCGACTAAAAACCGGAGCAAAATCATTTAGCAAAGAAACCTCAGAATCAAAACAAATAAATATCCCCCCCCAACATCCCTCCAAAGACACAAAGAAATAACTCAATGCCTTTTTGTGTTCTTAAATAAAGGCAGGGAAGAAGAAAGCGTGGCTGCCCCTGGAAGTCCCAGAGGACAGGACAACAGGGACCCGGCACCCGCGAGGCCACCAGCTCAGCCCTGCGCCCAACAAGTTCCTTCAACTACTCCGGGTCTTGGTTTCCACATCTGCAGAGCGGGGATAATAACAGGTCTTTACATCACAGGGGTGTTACAAAGATCAATTAGTTAATGTCTGAAAAGCGCTTTGAAGATATAGCAGGTGGCGAGTATTATTATGCAAATAACATGATTTAAGAAAATCACAAGTGCTGGATTAATACTAATCCCTTTGATACTTAAAAGACACCATTTTTTCATATTTTAAAGCAGTGAGCGTTTATGCTATAGCTCTTCACGGCTGCGGCAACAACAATTTTTAACCTTTTATTTTCGTACGGCTCAATACATAAAACTCCTGTACAGACATCTTCACAAAATCTAGTCTCGACACAAAGCTAGGAGTAGTGGAAGAAATTATGCATGTTGATGAACTGGATAACTAGATCCTATGCAGGAATATTTCTCAGAGGATAGAATGTCACAGGCCTAACTTACTGTAACAAACATTGCAGTCTTTCGGTTTTCGGGCTTTTTTTGGCAGCACACTAATTTCACGCATAGAGACATTTGCAGAACAATATAGCTGCTAACTAATTATGCCATTTTATGTGGTGGAAAGAGTGGAGAAAGACAGAAGGATGTGGTTCATTCACTTCTTCCAAGGCTGCATATCTGAACTGTAAAAAAAAAAAAAATAAATTAAAAAATAATTAAAAAAATAATCTAATGCCTAATGTCCTCATTTGGTGGTCTCACAGGAGACCAGGCCATTGCAACACCTGCTCCAACTTCCAGCAAGTGGCCACGCGACCACTTCTGCTTTAGGTGGATGCGGGGAAGGGGGCGGATGGCCACAAGCCAGCCCAGAAACGCAGCCCAGCTGAAAGCTCGCAACTCGCCGTGACAGACAAACACGAGTCAGCACGAGAGCTGAGGTGGGATCAGGACAAAGAACCCGACGTGAGCAGCAACGTCAGAAACCAAGGAAAGAGCCCAGCCAGGACCAGCCATCCCTCTGGTCTCCTGCCGCGCCTTTGCCAGACCGCTCTCTGAAAGACATCCCACCCAGCACCTAAAACCTCCCCGTGCTTCCAGGACTTCCACTGCCACATTCCCTTTCCGTGAGGAAGCCTGTTTCTTGTCTCCTGCACCGTCAAATTTAGCACAAACCAGCTGGCGCGTTCAGTCTAGGAATCTGTACAATATTGCTACGGTTAAAAACAGCTTAATATTAACCCCCTCAGGAACGCATGCCTGAAATTGATATTAATGAAACAAGATCAGATATTAATATTCTGTACAGCCAGTTCCTCAAGCTGTGCTGTAGCGTCAAATCAAATCTTTTCCCAAGTCAACGTACAAAATACAAATAGAGGATGGCAGGCAGTATTGACATGGGAGGAAGCAGCAGGAGTGTTTTTAAACTTTAGAAGCTCTTAAGTTTGCAGCTATAGGCAGCTACGCTTCCTCTCCTACCGCATTTCCCACAGCGGCCATATTAATAGCTATTCAATACAGTAATAGGATACAAGCTGTACACTTAGTTGTTGGGGCTTTTTTAATCTCCCGGTCAATATTAAAAGCATTTGGATGCTCTTTAGGAGAGAGGAATGATTTTGCACTCCACGAACAGCGAGGCATTTGCAGTGCTTCCGAGGAATGCCAGTGAAGGATTTCCTTCGCTTGTCTCTGCTTGTGACTGATGTTGTGATACTTTATGTTAACGGGACCCAGTTGCACAGATTCACAATTTAATTTTCTTGCGTAAACATGCACTCAGTGTAATCTTAGTGTGTTCTCGTTAGTTCTAAGTTATACAATTTATGTACAATACAGGTCCAAACCACCACCTGAGGGTCATTCTTCAGCCAAGAGGCGGCAGACCCTTGGGGGTCTCCAAGCACAAAGGCCTTTGCACCCATGATTTCTGCTCCTGGATCGATCTGCCAGGCCTGGGGAATCAATCTGTAGTTCTGACCCTGGGCAAATGAGTACAGCCCTGTCCTTCACTTTGCTCTCCTGGAAAATGGTAGCCACCTCCTCTCCTGAAAAAGATCTAACGATGAAGAACAACTCCCAAGTGGGAGGATGAGGCAGCATCATTCTTCTTCCATCTTCACAGGGGATCAAATCCCCATTTCTTTCTAATCCAAAGGAGAAAGTGAATTTCCTCACTCAAGAGTACCCCCTGCCCATAGGTGGCTTGAGGTTTCATGTACTCCATCTCCACACCTTTGGTTAATTCATCTTTTCTGAATGTTTTGAGCTTGTGCAACTACTCACTTGAGAGCAATCTGATTTTCTTGTAATCAGCTATTCAGTTTGAGGTATGTGGGTCCATCTTATTTAAGTAGGCCATAGATATTTATAGCTAAAATTACAAGCAGGAAAAATACTACAACATTCTCAAAATTTTCACACGTGCAGCCTCGTCACACCAAAGACATAAAACCCAACTTAGATGTCACCTAGGTTTTTTTATCTCTAGCTTCAAACAGCCAAATAATATGAAGCAGCTGCACGGATTGCTCCCATTAGCCAACCTTCCCAGCACTCGGCAATCTGCTGCCAGGTTTCTCCAGACGAAAGGATGGAAAATAAATGTACTGTCCCCACTATACTTACCATATACAGTCTGAAGAAAAAAAGGAATCATCTTTAGACTATTAAAAAAAAAAAAAAAAAAAAAGAAAGAAAGAGCTATTGTATCTGTGACAGAGAAGTAGGTAAGACATTGCCTTCTGACCACGGAGCAAGAAGGAAAGCCATTCAAACAGCCACTCGAGAGGACAAAAAATAAAAATCTGGGTTCCTACATGGCTTGCTGATCTTTGCACAAGGTAAGCCAGGAAGGTACAGTCTGTCCCACTGACTGCCGCTGCCTTTTCTTCCTCACAAGACGGGCAGAGAACAGGGACGGGCATGTACTGAGGAGAAGGTTACTCTGATGATTTGTAGCTCAGCCACAAAGCCTCTGGACTGCTGATCTCCTGGCTTTGGTACAACCTGCATCACATTTGTAATTGTATGTACCTGGATGGCTTTAACCTCATTAAAGATTGACAGGTAAGAAGCAGATTGAATCAAATCTCATAAAGCAGCGTCTGCTTCATGTGGGGTAGGCTAAACAGAAGGCTATCTCAGCCCCAATCTCTCTTAGGTTTGTGAAGATGATATTTGTAACTTCACTCAGGAAAAAAAAAAAAGTGTCACTTGAGGTGAGGTTTATTTGAACTAAAGAGCAAAAAAAGTTCTTGTGTGGTTTGGGATGTTTTATCTCCTCCTTTATTGAAGCACAACTATTTAAAAAGAAATTATGCCAGGAACACATCATCCTTACCGTGTGGCTTATATATGTTTATATATAAATTTACTCAAATTGTAATATTTCCTCTCCTTTCAGGTAAACATAAGAGCTTAACGTTAAATCTCTATTTTTAAAAAAAAAAAAACAAACAGCTTATGCATTTAAGGGACTACAAGTACAGCCAAACTAGGCCCTTAGAGCTGAGTTCACTGCTCTGCATTTGGCACAAGTACAGCTGAAATAGTCCAGAAGACAGACATGTTACATTCTTTCAGGTGTTTTGAGTTAACATTTATGTTACTCAAGGAATTTCTGTTAAAAAAACCCCTACCTTCAGCAAGTCTCAAAACCTTCACTTGGGAAACATGAAGGGAAAGTGTTCACATGACAGAGCATGTTTTCCTTTAAAAACACATCAATTGTAACTATAAAATATATTATGAATATAATACATATAATGTTATATTTTTTATGTATATAAAACTTTTTTTTTTTTTAATAACAGAGATCCTGCTTCTGAAAAGGAGTGCACTCCACGCATATAGCTACTTTTATGAAGTGGTTAGAAACGTGTGAAGGAGAACCACTCTGGGTTATTACAGTATTGCCCTTTGAAGCATGCCAAGGGAGTAAAATTGCTAATGAAGAGTCTTCTTTTGGGACAGTGGGGCTCCAGCTTTCTATTTGTGCTGCCACACATGTGAGCTTTACATGGAAGTTGTGTTTGTGCTCATGGCCTCATTAGATTCTAACTCGACTGTTGATTTGAATCCCTGCAAGCCTCGTACACTCGGGACCTGCCCTCTCTCATTTGGAGGAGACCACATAATGGTTATTCCTCTTTACAGCCATGCCATCCCCTTGTAGCTGAGCCTCAGGGTCGATAACCTCGGGTCTAGTTTTCACATTTAACAAATTTTCCTATTGCTCAATTGGCAAAACTGCTCAATACCTAGGCTGGAGCTAAGTAAGTTCAGTGTAAACCATTTCTTTGTCAACTTTTTAAAGTCACAGGTTTTTAATAGTTGCCTACGCTTTCTCCTTGCATAAATACACAATGGTGGCATCTGCATATCCCATTACAGGTATTGTACCCTGCAACTGCTGCGTACCTGCCATTCCAGCATCCAGACTCATGGTTTCCAAATCAAACCTAGAAGCAGAGTGGTATCAGCTGGAAACCCTTCTAAGCTTCCTCAAGAGGTAAGAATCCTCATATTTAGATAAAGTCTGCTTCAAAGTTATTTTTTTATATGTGAAGAAAATTATCTATATTTCTTTTCCCCATCCTTGATATTTTTATTTTCTTTCTCTGCTGAAAGCAATGAAATGCCTTTATGTTCAATACACAAATAGTGACTATTTTTAAAAGCCTCTCATTTTACAAGGTTTTCCTAAAGCTTCTTAAGATGATGAATGATCTGTGCAATGGCTCCATACATTAAAACGTAATTTGGGCATACCAATCTCATTCTCTCGCTTTATTCATTAGCTACGAACCATCCTGGGATGCCTTGCAGTATGAGGGTAAGGTACATAACTAATTTCCCAACTGCTCTGTTTACTTTGCATACCTTGTGGGCAAAAGTTGGCAAGAAAGGACTGAAAGCTGTTTGCTTTGAAATTATCACCCCATTTACAAGAGTCAAGAGTAAAGTCTTCTAAAATGAGGTAAGAGGGAAAAGGAAATGGCTATGTGCATGGTTAACACTACGGAGTGTGCTAGCAGTGCACGGGATGTCATTACCTGAGCAAGAAAACCAATGGGTACTGAGAAAGCTCCCCCACAAAGTGCATATGGACACAATATTTAGAGCACCCATAAAGAATATAGGCACTAGCCAGTTCTACGCAAGACGGCTGTATTCAGTTTAAAGCTACCTAATATTATTCCCAGTGGAAGCAAAACTCCACGGGGGCACTGCTGCTATGGAAAGCACAAGCTCAACACTAACTTTGTTTGCAAAAGCCTCTTCTTTCCTGACTAACAGGGCCACCCAGGAGGGGATGGGCAGGAAAGGAAGAGAGCTACAGACACAGGCGAGGCTTGAGAACACAAATAATTTGGCAACAAATTAGTTTAAGCAGGACTTGAACCCACTTTTTTTTTTTTTTTGCCCTTGCAGTTTCTCAGTCCAACACTGCAACAGCACATGCGTTTGCAGGGCCATGCTGTGAAACATATCGCAGATGCAATTAAACTTTTAAATCATTTTTTTCAAAGCCATGTAACAACTACGTAGAATACGGTGTGCTGCCAGATCAGCTCTCCTGTCCAGTTCACCGCACAGCTCCACAAAAGAGTCACGGTAGCACAACCAAGCAGCTCCTGGCCAGTGATAGCAGGAGCTACTTACAGCAGAGCTGCCACCAAAGACTTCATATCGCTGAATGATGGTCTATGCACAGGGCTAACCCACTTGGAACAGAAATGCTCCCCCCTGTGCCAAGCCATCTCCTGGGTACAGAGCGCCTGATGTGAAAGCGCTTTGTAGAAGGCTCTGCTCCAGCCAGGAAAACTGGGGATGCAGGTCTGCTTTTGCACAGGGCCTTTTGGGGAGAGGACATAGGCGAGCTAATAGAGTTAGCAGGTCCCCATCCACCCTGGTCAAGAAGGAATGCTTGCCCTCCTTGTATATGACAAAAATACCATTAAATTGTATTTTTCATCTACAGATTCCCCAAAATTCCCCCAAAAGAGGCAATGCCAAAACAAAAAGCAGAGAGAAATTAAAGTACTTGCTAAAGGCAGAAGCAAAACCAGAACGCATGAAGTCCCCAGGTAAAAAACCTACAGGACCTCACTGCATACAGTGGAACGCGTAGATGGCACCCTGGTCACCAAAACTACACACAAATCAACCCACGCTTCTTGTATTCCAGTAGGTACGCCTGTTTCCTCTGACTGATGCCACTGAACTATTAGCACAGTGTAGGAGCATCTGAGTTAGGGACAGAGACACAGCAGCAACCAACCTGGCCTTGCCAAGTTACTGTCCATGAAAGCTGTGAGCAAAGTAGAAAAGCCTGTGAGAGGGAAGGAAAGGAAGCAAGTACGTAGCCATTTCTGGCCACAAATTTACCAGTCTCTTCTTTTCCCCACAAGCTGAGTAATAACGTACAGGAACTCTTCAGTGCTGCCTCATTCAAAAGCTCCTCAGTTCCAACGCTGCTAAACCCTCTTCTGATATCAGAGTTCCCGTTCAAGTATAATTCAAGTAGATTAATTATGCCACAGACAACAGAAAACGCAGGCTGCTTCTTCAAATTATCAGTAGGAGAGAATACCATGAAGAGTTTCGTTTCAAGGATGCTGTTTACATTTATTCACTCATTTTACAGGCCTCGGGATCAAAATGAAAAGATAATAACTAATTGCTGCAACTGGGAAAAGTAAATTGGAAAGTCCTTACGAGTACACCTGTACACAATAATTTGAACAGCGACGATGTAAGCAACACAGATTGCAAAAGTGCAATTAGAGAAGTGGAAAGTGTTACTCTGAGCAATTGAGATACTATGTTTTGATAACTAAGTTACCTTGGAGATGATTCACACGCACAAGTTGCTTAATGTCATTTTACAGTACAGGTCCAGGAGGTATAAAAACACGCATAAAAATCACTATTAAATCAGACAGTGTCCAGGACAATTACAAAGTAAATACATTTTCATGGCAGATTATTGCAGTAAGTCTGAGGCTGTAATAATTCAACCTAAGCCCAAGGCACATAAACCCCACATGGCCATCTCTTGCCTGAATGTACCAAGCCAACCACACTGCAGTGCTCTACAAGAGGACCTCCCCCTTCTCAAGCAAGCAACACACCACTTTGGAAGAAAAAAGGGAGGTTTAAGAAAACCCTACTCAGTCCAAATGAGTTCTTAGCCCACCTGAGCAGCACAACCGCCGCTGGCAAAAGGGACTTCTTGGGGCTCAGGCTTCTGTGCAAATAGCTTCCAGGATGAAGTGCCTTTTGACATGTACTTGTTCCTGCTGGGAGAGATGCAAAAAAGATGCTTCAGAGAAGACATAAGGCAAGGGACTGGGTAACATGCACAACCAAAGAGAAAGAGCTTGCTCAGTGGGTTTATGGGTATCCTGAGCAAAGAATAATTTTGGAGCTGGCATCTCAAAACATCACAGAAAATTCCTCGTTTTCATCTGTATAAGTGCAAAAGGGAGAAGAGTACGGAAGGTGAAATCTATTGATTTTGCAGCGAATACAGCAATTGAAAACTTAAAGATGTGTCATAACAGCCAACAAAGATCAAATCAACCAGAGTTTTAAAGGAGGATATCAAAAAATATAGGCCAAATAGATTAAAAATTAGTTAACTGAAAGGTCTGAAAAAACCTGTCATTACCAAGTAACATCACCACGCAACTACAATGCTCCTTGTGCTCTTTGCAGTGACTGAAATTGTGCTCTATATTACCTAGCTGTTTTATTAGCTACCTGGAAATAAATATGTCCTTGGTGGTAAAATTAATGGATTACATGTTTTAGTAGCATGACAAATACAAATAGAAAGGAAATCACACAGTTATCTCAATTACTTGTGAAGCTGGGCTCATTCCAACCAAAACAGTCTTAAGACATCTGAATGCAAATATACGTATCCAGTAACAAGGAATGCAGGTAAGGGTTGCAGATCAGATGAGCGTGACCTTAAGAAGCAAGGAAACCAAAAGGGATGCAGAGGTCATCATAGCCTTGCAACGAAGCATCATGCTCAGAGCTTTTGTTGTTATTAAAAGGGCTAATGTGGTTCATGGATGCAAAGATATGACAGCAAATGGAAATACAGAGTGGGGTAGGATAGGGAACATTAATTGTAATGAGCAACACTAAACTTCTGTGCCCGGTCCCATGGTTGACGGTCAAAAGAGATGTTGAAAATTAGAGAACATGCAGAGCAGAGTCACAAAAACAATTAGCATCTAGAGGGGAAAAAAGCATTACGTATAATCAGATTTTTAAAGATTCAGTCCTTCTGATATGCCACAGAGACAACTGACAGCTTGCTTGATCATCTTTAAGGAAAAAAAAAAATTATCAGCAATAAAAACCCCTTTAATACAGCCATAAGAAGACTTAAAAGGGACCAACAGATGCAAGTCAAAAGCACAGAAGGCTCCTGCTAGAAATGAGAGATAAATCTGAACAGGGAGGAATAAACAGGAACAAAATTCTTAAGACGGATTCCCTTTTTCTCAGTATTTTCAAGATAAGAGATACTTTAGTCCAAGGATTTGTTGGGACCATAGGCAACAGCTGAGTGAGGTGGTCAAACACCTGCAGAACTTGTTGGCTCCTCTGACCCTAAATTCTGAATGACAGTCTCAAAAAACCCCAAACTAATAAAAAAAAAAAAAAAAACCACCACCAAAAAAAAACCACACCAAAAAACCTCAAAGGGGTATTGCCCTGAATTTTCACTAACACTACTGATCACTGAATTAAATGCACAATGGACTGTGAAATGCTTGCAGATCTTCCCCTAGCTAAATGTCAGATGAAGAGGCCATCTGTTAATAAACATAGACATCACCTCTCTGGAGCTTTATCCAGTGTACTAATAAGTGAACTCACACCAGCATTTAGTGCTACGGGGTTGCCAAGGCAAGTGAAGTCTTTTGGTTTTTCATCTCCACAGCTTGGGTGGGCTAAAGGAGACAACACCTGGAGCACTCGGTAGATATATATTCCTAGTCACGAAGCCAGCATCGTGGTTGTAGAGTTACTGACTCTTGAAAAACTTCTTCAAAGTACTCACAAAGACACTTTCTGCCCGAGTAAAAGCCTTTCAGACAAAACCTCCTTCATTTACTGATGATGTGGATCAAAATAGCACAAAAAAAAACTTTTTAAAGCTTCTTCTTTTTAACTACTTACTAATCCCACAAGACTGGAAATAGAAGTGCTTAAACTATTGCTTTCACTGCCTTACAATTCACAGGCCCAACATTAAGTTTATACCAATTTGTTGCACACTGATTAAATGAACGTGGCACGTAAGTTCAACATGCGTTGTGGCAACATATCAAGGAAGGGCAAACTAATGGTCTTCTGTTGTATTTGAGAAACTGCATATTTTGGACTTGCAACTGCAATGAGCATAACCAGACCCATTAAAAGGAAAAGACTAACTATGACAAGCTGGAGGAAACCATAGCCTACTACTATTAACCATTCCAAGTGCCATATATCTTCAGGAAAGAAGCTTTTATTTGCTGTGCATGCCTAGGCTAAGTCCAAGCAACAGATATTGTCCTTCTGATTTGTGGCAGACCACCTCACCTTGTATTTTATTTGTGCCCTTTTTACCAAATCAATTTGTTTTATTTTTTCTGCCCATTGCTTTCTTCCTAAGGTTGAAAACATTTGATCAATCACTATTTCCCCACTGGGCAAACACTGGTTAAAGAACTGGTCCTTCACAAATTCTAAGTAGTGATGCAACTAGGAATGCAAGGGCTAGATCTTCTTTATATACATCTCTTACGTACATCCATCAGAAAGAGGTACTCCCTCTTCTTTATCTGGAAGATAAACAAGAGCTGGGGGGGGAAAAAAAAAAAAAAAGAGATGAGGAGTTCACTCCTGAAATTTCTACATATTTAAAACACTATCAGTATAGACAGAAGGTTAAGCTGGAAACGTGAGAAATCACTTCTCCAAGAGACCCAGCTATCACCCTAGACATAGGAAGATTAGCACAAGGTTTATGAGAGCCTCCTTCAATCCAAATCGACATGTAGACGTAATCCAGCTTAACTTGAAATGTGCTAGCCAGGTCTATTCAGCAATAAGCATGAATGTGCCTTGTTCTAAAAAGGTTAAGTTCCGTAAAAATTCAGTTGAAGTGCTAAAAATCCCATGGATATTTAAAGTCATGTCGATCACAGGGAGTTCCTATGTACTTAATTGGGCAGAGTCCTGACAGGTCTACCTGTGCAGATCCAGCACAGAAGTAGGGGAAGGACAGCTTAGGGACAAACCTTCTCCACAGGTTCCCTGTTTGTTACAAGACTGAGAAGGCTTTTAAACAACTTTAATAGAAAGAAAGAAAGAAGACATACCTGCAACATAAGAAAACTGTGACTGTCAAGTAATACAAAATCCATTCACTGCAAAATACCAAAATGCCTCCACTTTCTACCGTGACCTTAAATTTGTGATGCTAGTTAAGAAGAAAAGCAAGTGAAACAGTAGAAATATGGTTTTAATTAGATAACTAACAATTTGAAGACGACACACTTTGATTGAATAAATCAAAATTACTAATCTCACTTCTTTCCAGGATCGCAAAGCTGTTTGCCCGAGGGCAGGTGGTGGAAAAGGGCATATCGAAAATGAACCCAGAAAGGCAGGAACTTGGAAGCTAGCCACAAAGGTGGGGCAAGGCTGGAAGCGCCTCAGAAGGCGCTGGGTGGACTCCCTCCGCTGACAAGCACCAAGGCTGCCAAGCCCAGGGAGCTCAGCATAGAGCTAATCATCAATCCGAGCTGGCGCCAGCTCCCAGAAGCCAAATCCCAAAGAGAAACCGAGAGTCCCAACGAGCACGTGGCCGGTGAGCACAGCTCTGCTGACACATTCCCGGGTATGAACACTCCCCCATGTTATGGCAGCATCAGAAGGCGCAATCGAGCAGGTTATCAAGTTAGCTCTGGGATTTTTTTTTAAATCATCATTACTAATGTTTGTTAAGCACAGGCACTTCTGGATGTTATGTCAACAAGTCAGTCTTCCCTCAACCACCTAAAAAGGAAAGAAACTTAGAGAGATCCGTAACTTGTGTATTACCAGAGACTTCACTGCAGAGACAAAAACTGAGCAATACTTGATTTTAGCAGATAAACAAATTGCTATCTGCCTAGAAGAAAGTAAGTCCTAACCCTGCAAGGTCCCCTGAACAGGTCTCCAGTCTGCCCTGCTGCTCCGGGGCTTGGCCAAGCACATGTCCTCTCCCTCTTCCATTCATCCTCTGGAGCCTCCAGGGGCAAGGACTCCAGAGCCTTTTTTTATAGCCAGATCCAAGCAGTTTTGTAGACAGTTAGAGAGCTTTTTGTAACTCTAAGCCGCTGACACTTAGATAAAACAACTCAACTCAACTCCTTATTTCCACTTTGTCTACATGAGTTTTGACCAAGCAAAGAGTAGGAGGTTAAACCACTTACTATCCAAATATTGGTAGGTTTTTTGGTTTTTTTTTAAACAGACACCCCCTCAATGACTTACTCAGGCTGTGTTGTTTTATTTTTTTTTTAAACAAGGATTAACAGACCAATGTCAAGTCCAAGCCAGTCTCACACTTAAAACTCCAAGTAATACTCCACTGATTCGAGTTACCCTGGCTTTATTATAGCTAATAATGGCTTTTTTTTTTTTCTCTAATGGTAGCTATTTAAATAGAAAAGGACCCCCCCACACCATAAGCTGAGCTTCACAACTTCTCATGGTGCATGAGAAAACCTGCAGGAAAAGCCAAAATAAATATCCACTGCTGAGTTGAACTAAAAGATAAAGGTGAAGAAGTAGGAGGAACAGCACATCGAGGCTGTTTGTTTACTTAATTCCATCTTAATTATTTAGGCTCTCATCTCACCAACAGCTGTGCAGGTGCTAACTTTACTTCAAGAAGGACCTACAGTTTTTGTTTGCATAAATCAAGTACGTTTAATCAAGTGCACATTAGCTCATCAACACATTGGATCTGATGAGGAATTGCATAAGTGACAATGCCAAGCTATTTTGGTGAATATTCATTATATCTCTGCAGAACAGTCTGACTGGAGGAAAGTGAGAACAAAATGACAGTAAAAGAACGGTAGCAATTACTTTACTAGCAGTTAACATTGCCATTAACTGCTTGCTGGCAAAAGCTTAAGAGTTGCAAACCCCAATTTAAGCTTGTTACCTTAATTTTACAATTGTAATTCAATATTCAGAATGTGACACTAGTGTAATAAATATCTTCATTCAGCGCTTCATACAATAAATAATTTAAAAGTGCATGAAAAGTTCCAATTTATAGCCATTGCAGAAGTAAAACCGCTTAGTATTACATCTTCATAAAAATAAATAAAGGTGCAAACCATTTTCTCAAAACCAAGGCAGAATCCCAACCTGCTAGCAACAAGTCACTGGAATTTTTTTGGTTCAAATAGGCATTCAGTAAGAGATCTCCCCTCAAAATGTAATTTGTTCTTATGGAGCTTCTGCATGCAAGGCAAATAGCTCCCAGTTTTGCAAAGCAATTTAAAACCTTTATCCCACTTCCAACAACATCTGTAGGAAAATTCAGGCAGAAGAGGGCTGTGCCCTTGGTAAGGATAGTTTAGATAACAGATCTTTAAATTAGCTGGACAAAGCAAGATCTGGCTAAACCAAAAAAACCCTCATTCACTTGTCAATTCCCAGAATGGATGAAGGAGAAGGAGAGGAAGGGAGGGCTGTTCAATGCACCATCTGCTACGTCCTCCTGAAACCCGGAACCCCATGTGCTGTGGCCAACCTACTGAGAAGATCACACAACCACCTCTTCTTGTGCCGAGCCGCTTCCCCGCTCCCACAGCCCACCGAGGCACCGTACGAGGGAGTTCGCTGGAGTCACGTTTGCCATTTCAGAAGAAGGTTGGTGCTTACAGGCTCTGGTTCACCGTTGCAGCTTGACTGAGCTGACCCCAGCTGTTTGCCTTGTCCCTCTGCCAGGACAGAGAGATGAACAGGAGGCTGATGCTACTGGATTTCACCACGTTACACACTAACGCGAACAGCCATAAAACGCAGTTTACATTCATATGCCAGGCTATAAACTCTGGCAGATTCAAAGTCCAATAGGAAACAAGGCTGAATGGCAGAGTAACCTCTGGCAAAGGGACAGGATGAACAGCTGGATGTTTCAGCTCCTGGAGCATACGTCAGAGTCACAAGTGCATTTATTGCGCTATCCTTCCCATGTCGTTGACAATCCAGGGGTATTGAAGAAGCCTGATTATCAAAGCTGTTGTCACAGACTACCACAAGCATCCGAAGCTTCAGGTGCTTGTTCTGGAGGTTCATTTTACTATAAAATACAGCATCACATTTTGGTGGGTTGAAACCAGCTTCTCACAGTTATGTCAGATCATTTAAAAAGCTTTTGGTACCAGAAACCACCATTCAAACTCCTTTCCCAAACACTGCCACCATTTACTTTCTGTATCGGTTTAAGTAACATGTTCTAAGAAAGACAATTTTCTACTTCACGCGCAGCCAGCCTAGGTTCCCACCAGGGCTTCAGACCCCCAAGGATCCAAGGCAAGGAGGACAAGCCATGCCAGGCTGGGAAGCAGATTTCCTCCCTTTTGTTTTGGCTGGAAGCGTGCTCTGCTCTGGCTCCTCCACAGCAGGCAGCAGCCCCCGTAACCCAAGCACGCCGGGTCTGTCTCGCAACCCAAGAGACAAACTGGGCACGAAGCGCCAGCCCAACGTGCCTATGTAAGCCCACTCTCTAGCTCACAGCCAACGGGTCACCCAGCCCATTTGCCGACAGCATGGCACACAGCCTCGCTCCTGCAAAGCCAGTTACATATTTCAGGCTTTGGAAAGGAAAAAAAAAAAAAAATAGAAGAAAGGAGAACTTTCCCCTTTGGGGTGACGCCTTCAGAACAGAACTGTAAAGCAAGCTGAAGCCAATCCTAGGTACATACCAGCAGCCTATTACTTACCAACCTTTGCTTCCTTCTAGATTCCATTGTAATGAGAACATAAACAGTAAAATAAGCATCTATCTCCCTCTAATGAATTACCTATTCAGAGTTCCCTCTGGTGTTCAATAAGCTAACATCACATTCAAGGTAACAGCGTTAGTTACAAAAGCATCAAGTTCCCTCACAAGCAAGTTACCACTCGAGGATGAGCCCGGCGACAGGGACGGGACCGCAGCGTTGTAATCCACGGACAACAAAGGCAATGTTATTTTCCCTGAGATTTCATAGACGCGACAAACTTACACTTCCTTCTTTGTATATTTGCCCGAGCGCCTGATTCACCCAGAAAGGAACCAAATTGTTACCGATCCCTTCTGGCTCCGGGTGTCACCGAGACTGACGCAGTCTCGGCGAAGGTGAAGTCCCAAGTCACAGGTACAGCCCAGCCAAACAAGGGAGGCAGAGGTGCTCTGCAGCTCCCGCCTAACTGCGCCCTGAGTCACACGCCTTCCCAGCCTTGCACTTCCATTCGCCTGCACCGAACGCGAGCAAAGTACAGCACATTCTAATTAGCAGTTTGGAAAGAAACTTTAAAGCTGCCTCTGCGAATGGGCCGCGCCGCCTTCGCGGGGAAGCCCAGCAGAGCGCCCGAGCCGGCGGCGTGAGGGGGAGCGCGGGGCCGGGGCGAGAGCCGCAGCACCGGGGCCGCTGACCCCAGCCGCGCCGCGGGGGTTGCGAAAGCCCCGGGCAGAGCAGCCGCCCCCCCACCGCGCCCAGCGGGGCTGCGCTCCGGCGGCGCGCAGCGGAGGCGGCTCCGCCGGGCACCGCCGCTCCCCGGCTGCCGGGCGGGAGGAGCCGCCGCCCCCCCGGCCCTGCGCGGCTGCCTGGGAAAGGCGCTCAAAGTCCGGGCCCGCCGCTCCGGAGCCCCTTAACCAAAACCATCTGGGGCTCGGGCAGCGCAGCCGGGCCGCCCCCGCCCGCGGCCGCCGGGGGGCTGTTACCTCGGTGCGGGCGGCGGCGGGGCCCCGAGCGGCGGCGCCCGGGAGCCGGGGGCGGGCGGCGGCGGGCTGGGCAGAGGCGCTACGGCAGCCCCCGGCTGCCGCCCATGCTCCCGGCGGGCCCCGCCGCCGCCGTGGCTGCCGGAGTCGTCACGAAGGCGGCAGCGACCGCGGCCACCTCCGAGAGGAAGGAGGAGAGCGACAGGGAGTGAGGGAGGGAGGGGAAGGCAAAGAGCGAGAGGAGAGAGAAACCGCCCCGAGAGGAATCGATCGTCACATGACGGTCGCGATCCGCCGCCGCCCCCCGACAGCCGGAGTCTACGCCGGGGAGCCGGGGAAAAGCTGCGCGGAGGGGACACACCTGTAGGCGCAGCACATATCCGCTGTGAGCACAATGCGAGACAGGAAACTGAAAAAACAGCCCAGGGAAGGAGAGAGCCTCCCGCTCGTCCCTCCCTCCTTCCCTCCCTCCCTCCGTCCTCCTCCTCCTCCTCCTTCTCCTCCTCCTCTCTCCACCCCCTGCCCCCGGTCAGGCTCCGCTGGCAGCGCTGTCTCACGCAGGGAGAGCCGGGCGGAGGCAGGACCCGCACTTTCTCTCCCTTCTCCTCTCCCCATCTCCGCTTTGTTTTGCCCGCCGGCCAGGCAGCGCCGGAGCGGGGCCACCCGCGGGGCCGAGCGCTCCCGGGCAGCCCGGGGCTGCGGCCGCGCCGAGTCCCCCCGGGGAGCCGGGGCCGGGCCGGAGGCGGCTGCTCCAGCGCCGGGGGTGGCGAGCCCCCAGCCGCCCGCGGGGCCGCGGCGGTGGGGAGCGGGGGCGGCCCCGGCCGCGCCTCCGGGCGGGCTTTACCCGCGGTCGGGGCCGGCGGCGGCGGCCGCTGTGCTGTGCGGCGGGCAGGGGGCACCGCTGGGGAAGGGTCCCCGTGCTCTTTCGCAGCTGAAGGCCTTGGGGTACCTGGCGTGTTCGGGGGGTGTTTGGGGGCGCACCTGAATCTGCAAGGAGCGGCGTAATTTCACCCCCCCCACCCCCATCTCCCCCAATCCCCTGAGCAGAGACTCCTGGGCTCCCAGAGCTCCCATCTTTTCCTGCACACCTTGACCTGTCATTATGGGCCCCAAAATACACCACATTTTTAGTGAACTTCAAGTACTCCAGGGTTTCTCTCTCTCAGGTAAACTCTCTGTAATCGCAATTTCTGAAGGTCTTTTCTCCCTCTCGGGTGCTCTGCTAAAAAGCTGGTGTGCAAATTTCTCCTGTCTTCCCCTGCAAACATGCCAGCAGGAGCTAATGCAGAACCCGCTCCCTGCCTGCGTGTAAACACAGCATCGCCTTCCTTTAGCATCATGATCTTCTCCACCTTCAGATGTTGAATTTGGCTCAACTGTAAGTAATGTTAGGATAATCTATTAAAAGGGATGTCTTAGAAGGATGGCTCAGGTAAGCTTTGGGCAAGTTGTTTAGACTTTGTAGGTAGCTTTCCATCAGTCAAATGTAGACCAGCAATGTTGCAAGGAGTAATTAATCAGCTGCTTTGGCACTCTGAGCACAGCCTAATTAAATGCTGTGTGCGTTGGGCTTCCCAGTGAAACAACAGGAGAGAGCTGGTCAGAAAGCCGCGCTCTTCAAACAGCACCCTGGAAGCTGCCGAAAAGTTGTCACTGCATCTCAGAACGGCAACAAATACCAAACAAATAAAAATCGGCTCCAAAACCTGGGCAAGAGTAAGAAGTGTCAGGCTGTTGGCGAAGATGTTAAAAGTGGCTTTCAGACCATGGCCGTGCAAAGTCCCGCCTCAGGCTTGGCAGCAGGTTGGGACCATTCAAAGATAACGTGGTGTTTTGTGGGGTTTTCCCTCCGGGGCTGTGCTTGGGAGGCAGGCTCTGTGCTGGCTGGGTCTCACCAGTCTGGCCCAGTTTCTTCACTCACCTCTACCAGAAGGCCCTTGTCCTTGTTTGTTTGCCGCCTTCCTGCTCTTCACCTGACTGAGCTGAGTCACTGTAAGATGAGAGAGAACTGCTGTGGTGTAATTGTGGAGCATTTCAGAAGATCTGGATCCCCCCTCTGCACCTCTTCATTTGCTGGAAGAGAGAAGGGGGGTCTGAAGAGGAGGGAGATGGGACTTCCCTAGGAAAATTGGGTTAGTCGTGTCCTGCAAGCCCTGGGAGGGATCCAGGACGGAGAAACTCTCAGGCTGCTAATGGGCTTGGTAAGACCTCACTTTCCAGGCTGCTTTTTCAACATCTGGGCTTCTAGCCAGATTGTGCCCAAACTTCTGGCGGAATGCCCTGGAATTACCGGCCAGGTGGCTCTTCTTGTGCCCTGGCCTGTGAATCCCTGCCTCCCGGCGTGCTCTGCCCCAGGGGCTTTTGCTGTGGGCTCTGTCACTCATCCCCCCATCCTGCCTGCTCCAAACCAAGGGATCTGCTCACCCTGTGGAGGGAGGGAGCCCGGTAGTGGGCCCACACCTGCTCCATCCAATGGCCACTGGCCAGGGCTGTACTTGCCGTACTCCTGCTGTCTCATGGTGGCTGTTCCCAGGCTAAATCTAAGCCTTAGTCCCCTCCCAAAACACCACACGGTTCCCTCTGGCTGGAACGGTTTCCTCCGGCTCCTGTTGCTCTGGCCTCAATAACAGCCTTTTTTTTTTTTTTGAAACCTGCCCATGGACACGCGCAGAGCCAGAGCAATGGTGACAGTTTATTTAATTCAAAAGCAGAGCTGGTGAAGTGAAGCTGTGCTGAATCCCCATCTAGTCCGTAACAATTATCTGCTGTGCAATTGACCTTGCCGAGCATGACGGGGATTATGAAGCTGAACTAGAGCTCGAGGTGGCCACACAGCATCCCATCCCAGGACAGCTGTCTTCTCTGCTAAGCCTCCATAGGTTGCTCTTCTGCCAGGCCCGTTGTGGATGTGCTAAAGCAGCAGCATGGCATATCGGCCCCTGCTCCGGCCAGCTGGGGCACAAATGTGTGCCGCCGCGCTTTTGTTACTGAATTCGGTGCTGAATTCAGCACTCGGCCCTCTCGCAAAGGTGCAAAGTGTTCACAAGATGGTCTTCTGCCTCCCGTCAGCCCTTCCTTGTCTTGGAGCCAGCTCATTGTCCTTCTCCCCTGTGGAGAAGTATGTGATATGGGGAGATATCTCCCCCGTGAACCCAAACAGCTGCACATCAAAACCTGCTATCTGCGGCCAAAGGATTATTCCCCACCCTTATCATCACTCACCAAAAAAGAAAAAAAAAAAAAAAGAGGTCAAATCAAATCCTAAACTCAGAAATGCTTAGAAAAGAGCAGTAAGTAAAGGACGGAGTGATTAACAGCTTCCCAGACTCTCGGGGATCTTCACTGCCGGTGTGCACTTACACATGCACAGAGAGCGTGCAGCGCAGGGCAAAGCTGTGCCCTCTCCCTCTTCAGTGTAAGGACACGGATAATGGGACTGCATGTGAATAGGACTCTAGTCCAGATTTCAATTTCCTATTTATTTCCTCCCTCAGCACTCTGTCTTTCTCTCCTCACCTTGTTATCACCCGTTCACTGTTACGCACATCCTTCTGGGTTTTTTCTCTGCCTGTTATTATCTTTTACACTGGATGCAACGTCTGTGCCTCTCCCTGCTTCCCTTCCCAGAACTGTGAAGTCTCAATTTTATCTAAGGTGCAGCAATACACGGTATCCTTCCTACCACCGAGACCTTCGAGGCCTGTGAAAAAGAGCCGAATTTCCAGCTGTCATTATTAAAAACACCTTGTTCCACAAGCAACAGAACTAATGAAGCTGGGTTTCCTGTGGCTTCGTCTCTGACTCTCTCGTTGCTATAACCTCGCCTCCTGTTTCTCTTTCATGTCCGATGTGCCATCTCTGCTCGGCAGCGAGAGGCGGCAGCCGCTGTCACCGCTCCGGAGCGGCACGTGTGCCGCCGGCACGGCGCGGCTGCCGGGGCGGCTGGCTGCTGCCAAGCACGGCCCTTAACAGCCGAGTTCCTCCTGCATCTCTCTCTGCTGGAAAACTAATTTGAGTCTCTGATGCTCACAAACCCCATGGAACTTAATTGTCTTTGAGGCTTCTACCTCTTTTATTCATTTGTTTGCAACTAGCCAATGTGTTCTGACATTTTTATGGGAGGCTGATGGGCAGATAAAGAGCCAGATGATTGATTATCAGCCTTTAGGAAGGCAGGTTGCTGCTCTGTGGTCATGGAGATAACCTGAGAGCAACCGAACAGCTAAAAAAGAACCTGAGATCCTTTAAAATTATTAAAATTGCACTTTCTGTGTGCGGAAAATTTGGATTGTCTTCTTGCCCATGTGCCTGAGCAACCTCATTACCTCCTGCTTGAGGATCTCCCGCATCTCAGCTCTCTTTGAAGGGTGAGGAGGGGGAAGAAGAGGGAAAGAATTCCTCCTCGGGTAAGCAGCAATGCGCCTGCTGTACCAGGCAGCACCTGTAGTCGAGACTCAGTCTGCCCTAGCACCGCTGCTACCACCATCCTTTGTAAGATTTCTTTGTAAGAAATTTATATCAATAACGGGAATGCAAAGAGCAGAAGAAGTAGGACACTACCTGAAGGTTTTCAGCTCATGGTTAAGACACAGGCAAGGGCTCTACGAGACTTTTTCATTCTCTCTCTGAGTGCAGGGCACCGCATTGTCTTTTGCTAGTGACTGAAATGACCCAAATATACATATTTATATTTTCACAGTCCATAAATAACCCTGGGATCTACTTTTTTTCTGGATGAAAAGTGCCAGATAAATCTAAGGTGTTATTATTAGATTTGTGAAATGTCACTGCTCACGTCCTGACTTTCATGCCCTTTGCACTAAACTCGCATGGCAGATCGATTTGCGTATATTGGGTTTTTTTGTGGTTGATGGATTTCTTGGTGCCCACTTTCCAACAATCCGGAAAAAAAATGTTTAAGGGTAAAATAACCTTAGGTTAATTGTAGGATTTCCTTCTTCTTTTTTTTTTTTTTCCTTTGATGCCAGAAAATATTTGGACTACATGGAGCAGGTGGGTTTTGGTATTTTCTAACCAACCGTCACTTGGTACATCTGTTTAGCCCTATGCAAAATGTTACCCAGTCAGAATTTTGCTTTTGTTTAGTTTAGCAGACATTCTGCTTATACTTTGCTACAGATATAAATTGCTGCACGAAGGTATGAGAGGGAAAACCAGCAGGCCCTGGATACAATTTCCAGGGGCAACCTGCAGAAAACCTTATAGGGATGCGTGCAATGTCTATATGCATATGTATAACTATGACAAGTAGCAGCCCTCACAGTCCAGACTTGACATTCTGACATTGCCCTGGTTGTACCCCATTGTGTATGTGAGCCCAGTTAAGAGATCCCTGGGTAATGAAGATGTTCGTACAGGCAATGTGTGTATTTTTTTAATGCTACCTTGAATTTTCTAAGGAGTTTAATTTTTAAAAAAACCCACCAAAATATGATAAGAAATTTCAGCAGAAAGTTTAGTGTTTTCTCAAAATGTAGCTAAACTGAAAATGAATATAAAATGTTGATTAATATTTGGTCCTGCCCTTTTTTTCTCCTCCTTTTTTCGTTAAATCGACCCTTCACAAACAGACACACACACACCTGTATATATATAAACCAGACAAACCAGCATTTCCAACTTTAATTAAAGGTGTCTGCTAGCTAAGTTCCAAAGCCATTGCTCTGCTATCATGAAAAAACCACAGCCAATATAATTCCACTCAATGTTATTGCTAATTCTGCAACTAGTTGGAGAGCTGGCTATTGGAATTAGTTAACTGCCGTGCCTGCTGTGATAAATATATCTATATTGTAGAAAAAATAATAGAATCTCATTATCTCCTAATATTTGAACCAGCTTTTTTATGGAGAGCTAGGCTGTGGGAAGACAATTACAAGTAAGAGTGCATGATTACAGTGTTCTGTTCAGGAGTGGAAAATCAGATTTAACTATTTTATGCTGGAAATAATACATCTTTTTTACATCAGTAACCATAGATAGCATATAATTAATATTTTCCGAACATATATTGCAGGGATTTTGTGTTTATACTATTCAAGTGTATCTGGACTATAGTAGTTAAACATACAGCTAAAATAGTGGGAGTTTAATATGGAACAACAGAGTTAAAGAAGCATTTATCATTTTCAACGATTTAGATCAATCAGAATTCATCAATGACGCATCAGTTAAGGTAGAAAGATAAAGTATTGACTCCTAACACAGAGGCTGTATTTTACCTTTTTATTCACAGGAAGATTTCCAAGATAATATGGGTATTTTCAATGACTAGCTGAGCTTCCGTCATGTGATGGCAACTAATCAATAAATCATGTGTCATTGTTGTGGCTCAGCATGTCAAATAGCTGCATTTCAGTGTCCGTATTTACAGGGTTTGAGTGATTTTTTTGTGTGTACATTTCTAGCTCATTAGCCCTGATTTTAAAAGTGGTTATTTTCATGTCAATGAAATTGGTAGAAAAATCACGTCTTATCTATTTCTGCCACAGGGAGGAGATGGAATAGGGTAATCAACGGGAAACTTCAGTTATTTAACACTGCTTGCCACCCCATGTGGGTTTAGTAAAGCAGCTTTTCCTCACGAGCAACGTGAAAAATAAATACACGGCATCCTGCTAGACACATTGGACATTTTGATGCTCATGGGAGCTGGTAAAAGGATGCGTGTTTTTGAAAGCAGCTTTTAGCATACATAAATCATGAGGTTTGCACTGAGGTCTGGGACATCCAACTCAGATGATTTTGGTTAGATAACAGCATGAAGATGGACTAATAGAGGTTTGATTACCTTGCCCATCTCTGTTATTTTTGCCTACCAATATCCCAGCACAGTCTCAATCTGCCGTATGAATAGTGCCCTGTGTGAGTAGGTGAAGTGGCTGGTCAGTACAAATCCAAATCTCTGGTTTAAGGGCAGTGGTGTACAGCTGAAACAGCATTAACCTTCATTATGATCTCCCATTGCCATTAATCACATTTTGAGCGCCTTTGCCTCTGTGTCAGAGTTCCTAAAGAAATGTTCTTGATGAAGGCCGTTGGTTCACTTGGACTCAGGCCAGAATAAAGTGGTATTTGTCCTCAGATGCTACAAAGAACTGGCCAAAATGCAGTCGCTGTCTTTTGTCCACAGTAAACAGCCCTCATTCATCAGGATATTGCAAAATCTCAATGTCATTTTTGCATCAGTCTCAAAAATGCCCTTTTTTCATGTTTTTGTTTATTAGAAGATTAAGTTCTTTTCTTCTGGACAATGACTCAGGACATAATAACCCCCATGTTTATCACAGGCGTGTTGGATAACTGGAACTCAGGCAATCTGAAGTGAATTGCGAGAGTTTGTGTAGGTTTCCACAAGTACAAACCTCAGATGCTCAGGTTTCCAATGGCTCCGGTTTGTGTGTGTGTGTATATTGTGTGTATATATATGTGCACATCAAGTCCATGCTCATATTCCTTGCCTGGATGCAGTGTAAGAAAGCCTGGGTCTTCACTTCCAAAGCGATTAATAGTTGAGGCTGCGGCTATATTTCACTCTTAACAATTCTTGCAGAAACTGCGCTCCTCTGGGACAGGGCAGAACACAAAGTCTGGTATAAAATTTGTGAGAACTGAACAAAATTCAGTCACATGAAATCAACTACAGAACTGTTTTGCACGGTGGCTCAGGCAAATCAGGAATTTGATCATCTTTTAGGTACTTCTGGATGTTTCTTCCCCTCAAGAAAACTTTTACAGCATAAACACATTTCAGTTCAGATTTCTCTTAAAAAGGAGAAAACGTTGCGATACCCAGCCACAGCCAGGCTGGTCTCCTCCCAAGGCTCGTCACACAAAGAGGCGCTGTTGGGTGCAGATGTAGCTCACCAAGGTCCCTCTGCTCCATGTGGTCTTTCCACTGGGCCCGCACGTGTTGTGCATGGGGGTTCACAGAGCCAGAGGGCTGGGAAGGACCTCTGAGGCATCCAGTGCACACCCCTGACTTGGAGCAGCGTCACTTGGGCCTATAGGTAAATCCTGATGTGTTTGCCCCCCTCTATTAAAAATCTCCAGTGATGGAGGTCTGAGCATTTTGCAGGCCATCTATCTACTGCTTGACTGTTACTGTAATCCTAATGTCCCATCTGAATCTTCCTTGCTGCAGATGAAATACGTTGCTCCTTATGCTAACAAGGATGCTGAAAACAGGTAGGTTGTTCCTGCCTCTTCACAAAACCCCTTTATGTATTTGAAGACTGTGATTATACCTTACCTCAGCCTTCATTTCTTGACACTCCTCCTCCCTCATTCATTCAAACTTCTCATGTGGACTCAGTTTTCTAGGTCTGGGATTATTTTCTGGAGTTGTGTAAGTGGGCAGCTTCACCCTTGAAACACAGTTTTTAACAGTGGCCAGGATGCTTCAGCCGAGCCCTTACCAGCAGTGAATACAGTGGAAAGAACACCTCAGGTGCTCTGCAAGTTGTCTTGCTGGTTTATGAAACTTGGAAGTCTGAGCTAAAAGGGCTGTAGGGAAATGGTGCACTGAAATAGAGGAGAATCGAGCCATACAGGTAAGGGAGGAGCGGAGCCTTGCAGTAGATGGTTCTTTAACTATGGCAATGCTTCTAGTAAAGGTAAAGCCTACTATGATTAAATGACCAATTTCAATGTTATAGCACCCTTAAGATGTTATTTAGTCTTGCTGGAATTGTTTCGTTTTGCATTTAGCCTCCTTTTTTTCCTGACTGAGGAGGAAAAGTATATGACAGTAATAGAATATAACTTAAATTAACTAGCAAAATAAGTGTCCAGGAGGATAAATTTCACTGCCATTAGACAAAATAACCAAACATACATGTGGAGGTCTAACCAGAGAAATCTGTACTCCACTTACATGATGGAATTAAGCCAAGTCCTGCTTAGCTGCCCAGTGCCCAAACTAAAATACCCTGCCAGGGCAACGCTAAGCCCATGGTGTAACGCCCGGGGCAGCCATCTCACATCCAGCAGCTTGAAGCCTGGGCAGAGGGGTTGAGTCTGAGGTCATGTTTATTTAGAGACATGCTAAAGCAGCAACTGGAGCTTGTAGCCAGCAATGCCCATCTCCAACATCTTCATTCTAACTATACTGCTGCTACCATTGGCGCTTGTCCCAAGTAGTACTCTCAGCGTGGTGCTACATGGAACTGAGCATGTGAACACTGAGAGTAGCAAATGATGATTAATGAACACCTTCTCCCTCTGCTAAACTGTCCTTCCCCCCCCAGCGTGTCCTTGATAATTAATTTGTTCAGTAGGGGTTTCATATTATGACTAAGCTGGTCTAAGTTTCCCTTTCCATGACTGATGATCCCCATCCCCTTCCCTGCTTCTGGCCACATAGTCCCCCAGCACCTCTTGGTCCAGCTCCAGTACATATCTGATCCCATAATGAGCCTCTTTTGGGAGCCAGCCATCAGAAAACAACAAGAAAAAGTGAATTATTTTTTTTCTGCTTCCAGAATGGTTGACGATAGTGCTCCCACAGCTGGTTCACCACAAGGTCAGGATGGTGCCAGCAGCGGCACATGGATTGAGATGGGGTGAGGGAGCAGGGCATGGAGGCAGCAGATCACTGGGTCAGCCTCAGCGTCCCTTCTTGCTGTTAGAGGGGAAAAGAAGCCACTGGAAGCCATCACCGGGTGCTTCATTTGTGTTTTCTCTTCTGAAATCTGTGTTTTTAACAGTACCTGAGCTTCGGCTCCTACGTTCCTCTAAAGTTGCAGCTGTCTGTGCTTGAAGTAGGTGGGAGGCTTAAGAATGAGAATTTTGCCAAAAGGCAACGCAGTTTTAATCTTTCTTTGATCACATATTTTTCTGTAAGGTTGCCCCCCCACCTCCCGAGGCCAGTCCCAGAGCAGAAGTCTATAATGCAGTAGGAGCACTCGCATATTGAGCTTTCTGCATACCGGCTATGATGGGGCGTACGAGCGCTGGGCGTGCGACCTCCTGCTGCCGCCCGCGTGCCCTGCCTCCCCCGCTCACCGAGGGACGGAGACAGCAGGCAGGTTGGCAGAAGCCAGAAATCCTGCAACGTGAGAAATGGCTGGAGAATTGCGACTGACAGGCAGGGGACTTGTCGGAGGCAAATTTTAAAGCCTCAACTCAGTGTTCGTTGTTAGGATGCCGTTAGGCCTCCTGCAACAACGACAAGCCTGATATTATCTCAGCAATATTGTTCGGCTGAGAGCTGAATGAGGCTCTATCGGACATTAGAATCTCTCCCTAATGTTATACTTCTGATACTCAGGAAATTTTGTTCTGCGCTTCAAGCAGAAGAGAAATCATCATTTGAATAAAATAAAGAAAAACAACCAAACATTTGGCAAATACATTATTTTAATTGTAAATGTGGTAACTATTTGGAAATGTTGATATTGTCTGGCAAGCGCAGTGCACACATGTATGTTATTAGTCACCCAACACATTAGATTTGTGATAAATATACTTCTTAAAATAGATTTGCTCAGTGTTTAGAACTCTTGTCTTCTTTATTCAATAAATCTCCAAAACTATAGCAGATGGAGAGGGGAAAAACATTTTTGACCTCGGAATGGAATAATTTGATGGAATTTCAGCAGAGAGATGACTCCTGTGTGTTAATAGCATCATATTCAAAATGGTTACTCCCGTGGATCACAGCGCTGTATTACAGGCTTATGATAAGTATTGCTATAGAGCATATTTAAATCTAGTTTGGTAAGGAAGGGGAGAAAGAAAAATAACTTCATGTGCTGCATCTGCTCCCCAATCCTTTAGCAGTTTTTGTGGTTTGACATACATTCTCATTTTTACCATGTTTTCCTAAGGAAATAAGGCTTATGCAGTGATGTTTTTGATTTTTACCTGTTCCTCCGTAATAAATTTGGAACTGTGACCTAATTTTAGGTTTCACAGAATCATAGGATCATAGAATCATTTAGGTTGGAAAAGACTTTTAAGATCATCAAGTCTAACCATTAACCTAACCCTGCCATCCCACCACTAAACCACATCCCTAAGCACCTCATCTATCCGTCTTTTAAATACCTCCAGGGATGGGGATTCGACCACTTCCCTGGGCAGCCCATTCCAATGCCTAACAACACTTTCTGTGAAGAACTTTTTCCTAACGTCTAACCTGTTTCATATATATTGAAGTCCTAAAAGTTTTGTAAAAATTGGTATAGAGGTAGAAGAAGCCAAATTGGTGTCCTCGGGGGGAAAATGCGATCTCAGTTAGGTTGTTAAGCATCAGGGGATTGAAACAGGAGAGAGATTCAGGTATGGAAAAGGGTTCAAATGGTTTCCGTCACAGTTTTAGATACTGAAAAAAAGCCATAGGATCAGCTACAGTGCTGACTGATCATTTTATTACCCTTCTTTCTGCATGAAATAGCCCTGTGAGCAGGAACGTGACTGTTGTGTGTGTTATGCAGAATGAAGGAGATATTTTCCTCCATTTTTAATTGCTTTGGGTATTATTCACAACAGCAAGAGCTTACGACCAAAATCTCGCTTCTTGCTGAACGTTTGAGCTATGTGACCCACTGAGAACGTACACGGGTTTGGTCTCCCGGGGTAGCTGGTGGAGGAATGGACTCGGGTCTTGATCTCCCCAGCGTTTGCAGCAGGTTGTTAACTCTCTGCATATTGATAGCCCAAATGGGAGCATTTTTATAGGTTTAAGGCAAAGCACATGTGTAAGTGTTGGCAGGGTCAGCTCCCACGAGCTCAGTGTTTCTATCAGCTAATGGAGCAGCTCCCTTAACTCAGGTGAGGTTGACGTGGATGCCTAATAGAAGGTTTAATTCTCACTGACAGCTCGTTTTAGCAGCTCAGTTTTCGCATTGTTTCTTTGTTTTCACATGGTGCTTCGCTGGGTTGTGAGTACCTTGGAACCGGTGCGTGCCTGCAATTACGTGTGAAAGCGATATTCGTTGTCTTTCCAAAATGTGTGCTGCAGCAGTCCGAGATGAGAGAAAACTAAGTGAAAGGTCTTTTTATGTGTGAAAAACATCTCAACCTACGCTAACAACTGATTTCAGTGGCCTCTTTGGTCACACTCCTGTGCCCAGGAAAAGGAACGTTCTTTCTTCCCTCCAAGAAAATCGCCCCCCTAACGTTACTCTGAGGCAGGGCGAGGAGGGTGAAGAGGAAATCAGTGTTTCTTCTCTTTTTCGTCATTTTGTTCCTGTCAGCAGCCAATGAAAGTGGTTGTGCTCCTGTTGGCAGCCACTTTTGTGTATTAGGCAGGGGGAAATGACAGTCTGCTGTAAAGGAAGGGCCCTTTTCACCAGAAATCATTGAAATCCCCTTATCCTGGCCCTGAACAAGCAAGCAAGGAAACAACAGCGGGAGACAGCATGATGGGTTGGCAATGGAGGGGAACAGCCACGGAACAATTGATGTGAAAGCCTTCAGCTGAAATCAGCATGTGGCCCGTGCAGCTGGCCAGTTCGGCCGCCCCATAGCTCCACTGAGGTATTTACACCTTGGACAAAATAAGAGGAGTGCTAAAAACCCATGAGAGAATCATTAGACTGTGTTTATTAACAACACAGTGCTTTATCTTCAAAGTACTGCACACAATTAACCGATATATTCATCAAGAGCAGTAAATGGATAGCATTCGTTATCACCCAATCACTGTCTTACAAAACAGATTTAAAGCAATGAGGTGAAGATGCACTTGAACGAAGGGAGATTTTTAACCTACTGTTTGAACTGGTGCAACAACGTTTTGAACGACTGTGCCACCTCATCCTTTCAGTCTCTGTTTCAGGCAGGAATTGCCCACAGGGCTGAGAGGGCAAGGGTGTCCTCTTTTATCACTTTGGTATCTGCCTGTTAGGAGCTAGAATGAAATCAGTTCACTTTGTAGACAGACGCGATTACTCCTGGAGGATAGGCAGCCCTTTCAATCATTAGCAGAAGTGGTCCTAAACCAATGTTTTATGTGAACATCCTCACCCAGTGTGCCCCTGGCCTCTGGGTACAGAGGAAGCCAGACTGGAGCTGTGCTTGGTTTGAACCTAAAACTTGGCGCCTTCTCCAGGTTCAGAGAGGGTGGCCATTCAATGGCATTTGGATCAGTCCCTAACTCCCAGGTTGAATTTAAGCCACTGGCAGCAGCAAAAGAAATCTATAGCTGGTCCTACAAGGCAGCCAGATTCCAGTTAATTTCTGATTAGCTACAGAAATGATACATAAAGTCAGACATTCCTTCATGCTCTCACACAATAATACATAGATTAAAAGACAAAATCAATCCCAGAAAGAGAATTCAGATCATGGAGAGCTCTTCTAGCATAAAACAATATAGCGGTGCTGTTAGTTGCCTGGGTATTGTCACTTAGTGAATAACAAACCTTTTCAAAGTGGTCTTGTCATTCATAGGACAAAGTCACTTCAGGGCGGATGCACAAGTACCAGTTCCAAGAAATACTGGCAATCTTTTCATTAAGGCTTCCCCCCTGACTTTTCTCTCCCCCTCCCACCATCACTCTTTTTTTCCCCAAAGAAAGCATTGCACAATGGCAGCAAGAGGAAAAATCTGTGAAACTCCACGTCAACAAGAAGGTTTGATTTCTATTAGATTTGCTGGTAACCTTTTTTTTTTTATTTTTTTTTTAACAGTGGGCTTCTAGTGCTGGTTGCTTCTGTAGAGTCTTTGTAATTTTAGACCATTTGAAATGACTCTGAGCAATCCTTTGGATGTTTTTCAGTGCTTTCTAAAGAAAATCTACTCATTATAAACATCACTAGGTCCAGTAAAAATGGAGCTTGCGCGCAAGTACCAAAGTACTTCCTTGTGCTTCTGTTATGTTTAGCTTAATGCATGAGAGTTTATTTGTTCAGCTAGGATTTTATTTGTGATAACCGCCTCATAAATAGAAAAAGGCAGTGATTAATTTATGTTTTTATTAAACTATCAAAGCTTCAAGTACTACAATATTACAATATAAATATTGTGAATTGAAACGCTAAGAACTGATGAAATGAATAAATAAATAAATAAATAGGTCTTTGATGGTGCACACTTCAGTCCAGTTTGTACCGAACAGTAATCTGGCTGTACAGAGAGCTCAACAGCCTAAAATGCAGATCCAAGCTGTGCCACGGATTCCTGTGCTGCCTTAGATCGCCATTAGCAACTGCATTTTTAAAACAGTTGCTGATGTGCAATGTTTCCATCTTTGCGTGCCCTAATGAGAAAGTAGCAGTCAATCCAGGGCTGCTCCAGAGGCCTTGGTGCTGCAACGGGCCAAGCTCAGCACCCAGCCTGTTGGAAATGAAGCGAAATCTCCCTCTGTTGCACACATTGGTGATGATGGGAACTGTCTGCATGCAATGTGGCCAAGTTAACCTGACTGTGGTAATGGCAACATTTTACATTTCCTTCCAAATGTAGCTAACTATCCCGAGGTTTATTTTGTTGCTAGTGCCAACACATTACTTTAGAAATTTAAAGCATGCACGGGCCAAAACACTTTGCTTCTTCAGGATTTTTTGTTTTATAGCTGTGATTTCACAAAAAAATCCAGTTGGTTAATGGTACAGTAATACAGTATTTCGTGTACCCGGAGTATCATCCATTTGCAGGCCAGGAGAAAAAATTCAAATAGTTGGATTTGCAGCTAAATGGCATGACAACAGGACCACGACATTTCTGCTCTTAAAATGTACTGCAGGCCGTACAGGGGCTAAGGCCCCCATTGCTGTGCCTAAACAGGCAAAATACTTGAACTAGAATCACAGAATCGTTTAGGTTGGAAAAGACCTTTGAGATCATCAAGTCCAACCGTTAACCTAACCCTGCCATCCCACCACTAGACTATCAGCATTCAGCCTTACTTCGTCATTCAGACACAACTGGAGATCTTGGCAATTCAGAACAGATGTTCTTTCCCCCTCCTCTGTTCTTGGACAGTGCCATATGGCTGGAGGGGGCAACTCAGGTGGCACTAGGCTGGGAGACGTGCTGCAGCCTGCTCCGAGCCACCACGGTAGGAAAGGGAAGGTGGAGCAGGCTGCCAGATGAGGGTTGGGAGGAGAATGGCTTTTAATATGGGACAGCCCTTTAGGCAAAGTGCTTAAGACCCAACACAGAAAAAAAAAAAGTGTAAAGGACAGAGTGTGAACTTCTTAGCAGGCCTGTTGCCAGACTGCTTTGTCTCTTGCTTGTGGAATCATCTTAGATACACCGCTGATGTGTAAAGGTGTTGAACCGAAATGCTGCTTCTTCTCCATGGGTGCCTTCTCTCCTGTAGTGCGATAGCAATTGCTCCTGGATGCCTCTTCTTTCCTGGTGGTGGCAAACTGCCTTTGTGCAAAGGGGAAGCCAGGATGCTCTGCAAGTAACACCCTCAGTACTATGGGAAATGATAGAAAATAGAATTACCTTTGTCCTGCCAGGATTCAGTCAAGGCTGTCACAGCAAGTAAAGATGGAAATGTTCTTGGCTCTCTTGTCTTCAGTCATTGCCTTGTTCTGTTCTACACGTGTGCTCACCCCCGTGGGCTGCTGGACTTCCACCACTGTGCGTTGCCACAGTGGCTTCTTCCCTAGACACCTGGAAGATCCAGTACCTCCACCTGACTCCAAACTGGACAGTGATGGGCAGAAGCATTATGCGAATATCAAACTCACAGCTGATAGCAGAGCAAAAGCCCATGGCTGTGTCTAATGGTGCTGGGTTGTCCCATCAGGGGCTGGACTTTATAGGAAAATCAAAATCTGGAGGTGTGATATGGTGCATGATATTTAAGATGAATGCTCCAGTTCTAGTAAATATTCAGAGAAACAGAGGAGGCAGATCATCTGCATTTAAATGAAACAGTAATCAGAAGGGGAAAATGACCTTTTGCTGAAGTTAGAAGGAAGGGGCAGGAAAACTGGAGAAAATGCCTATGGGCAGCAGTGGGAAAGCCAAAGACTGTAGCATGCACAGATAGTATCTGGCTTACAGTATCTACTGGTACAAAGCCACTGTTTTCTCCAAGTTGATTTGAGCCTGCTGAATAATTTTACTCTGATCCAGTCATTTGCATTCTGCGGCTTCAGTGTTTTTGACCTAGCACTTAGGAACCCTGAAACTGGGTGAGTGAACAAGGGTCCCAAACAGGCAGTTAAATAGCACATGACTGCGGCTCCAGTTGCTTTGTAGTGTGACTTGCAATTGCTCTTTCACTTACTGTTCCTTCAGGCAAACAGACTTCTTAATTCCTGTGCGTTGCACAGGAAGATTTGCAGATCTGCCCGTAATGTTTTGCTTCATCTGATTGTTTTTAAGAAATACCAGGGACTTGAACTTGAATTCTCTGCCAGGAGACCTTTTTGTTTGCTTAGCAGACGATCAGCCCATATAGTGACATTTTGCACATAACTTTCTGCGACTCCAAGCTATTTCCTGTGTTCTGTTAAAGTTAAGTTTTGTAGTGTTCAGAGGTCTGTGCCTTATTTATCCATGGTGTTCTTCATTAGCATGGAAGGAGTGAGATGAATTTCTTGGACAAAAACTCTTTTAGGGTTGAATTTTAGGCTTGGCTTTTAGAAAGCCACATCAATTGTGATCTAATTGCACTATTTCAGCAGAGCTGACATTTAAAGTATGTGATAATTCTACCACTTCAGACAACCCCTATTTCAAGGGCTATCTTCTAGAAACTAAATTAAGGATCATCTAGATTGAAGTAAGAAGTCTTGAAACATTGTTGAATAATAATAAAAAATTAAAGAGATTAATCTACGGCAAAAATAATTGTGATTTGTTTATGCGGGAATTTGAGATATACTAGCATTGAAAATATGCGGGTGGCTGGTCAGCCAAAAAGTTTTCACTACCCAGAATTTCAGGTCTTCCTCATTCTACTGACATAAATTTATTGGTGAGAAGAAAACTGCATTTGATTTTGGTGCTTAAAACTGCATATTCGGAGAAATGTCTCATGGATTAAACTTACTAAATGTCACTCTCAAAAGATAACCAGCTACAAAATCAATCTGTCAGTCCCCACCATGTACTTGTGGTTAATACAGCCTTTGTATGAAAAGTAACTTTTCACAGTAAAGCGTTGGAAGCAGAGGTACTGAGGGGTCCCTGCCTGGAAGACAAACTGCGGAGGGCTTGTGTGGAATGTCTGGGCAAGCCAAACGGAGCAGGCGGCAACTGTTCCCTTGCTCCTCCAAAGATCAGCATCGATAACAATAAAGTGAAATAAAATAACATAATCCAAATCAGTGCATTTCTCAGCTTGGTTTTCAGCCAAGTCACATGTCAGCGAGTGCAGAGCTCTGCCTCCCAAAGGCATTGCCTTCCCTCTGCCTCTCTAAAAAGCAGTTCCCATGGCTGTTCACCGCCTGCTTAACCGGGGGAAGGAAAAACTGAACTAGTTAGGTGCTAGCACAGCGTCTTGTCATAATATCTATTTGTTCATTTCTCTTTTATAGCAGCACAGTTAGGGAACGTGTGCTTATTTTGATTGTAAAAACAACCTTCTCTTTATATTCCTATTTCTTATATGGCATCATAGAATTATGATGCATTTTACATATGCAGGCGTTGTCCTTGCATGAAGAGCTTGAATGCAAAAAGAAAATAAGCCAAAGCAAATAAACACAAGGTAAAGCAGAGGACAGCAGCACAAGAGAGAGGAGAGAAGAGAACCAGTTGTTTGGCGAGGTAAGATTTAGAGGGATTTTGAAGGCAACCTGGAGGATGAAGACAGGATAATTATTCAATTGCAGGGACCCAAATAGACTGGGAAAATAGTGAAGCAAAACAATAAAGCAAAAAGAGTAAGAAGAGCAGAGAAATCAGGAGGAATGGACAATAAAAACAGATGTTGGCAGCTTCAAATGTATTTAGTTTTAAGGACCATTTCATACAACAGAACTTGGTATTTTAGGCTGTGGAGGAAAGATGTGGAGACCGAGCTGATGGAGTTAAGGAGCTGGGCTCAGCACCACTAACCTTTCAGACCTGACCACTGGATATGAATAATGGAAGGGAGCCAGTACTGAAACCGTCTGGGCCATTTGGGGAAATGCTGGCTGATGGCACTGTGCAGCCAGACCGCGGTGCCTGCCCACTCGGCCCCAGCCAGCATGGCCGTGGACACGCTACGGTTTTCCCCTCGTGCCTCAGTTCTTCAGTTGCTTCCTTAACCCAGCGTCACTGTGGAAATCACTACAGTGGAGGGGACTAAATAGCCACGCGAATAGATGCATTCATGCCTGAGACTCACATAATGGGATGCCGTGCAAAAGCCAAATGGGACACATTCTGGTGTGCAGCCCAACATTCTGCAATCCCGGTTCTGCGCAGCAGGGTTGCTGGCGGGCAGGTTTATTGGCAGAGTCACAAGCACCAAGGTTGCAGCCTAGCTTCGCTGCACCTCTCTGATGGTTTCTCTTTAATCTGATGGGAGTTGCTTACCACTAATGACACCCAACGTAAAACACCAGGATTATATTTGCATAAGCATTGAGGAATGCAAAGGCTCTGAGCACTTGTGCTGCACTTTGGGTAAGAGGTGGAAGATATGGGGGAGCACTGTCATTCAGGGGTCCTCGTAGGCCTGGTTGGGATCACTTTAAAAACACCATCTCCTTTTTGGGCACTTAATTTTCAGTGTACACCTGCAATAGATCATTGTAGTTGTTCATTGTGGATGAGGATGGAAAAAAATTCTTTAAGAAGGAGCAGCTGAATCTGTACACTGTCTTGATTTTATTGTAGCTTTCATACAGCCTCACACGACATTCTCATAAGCAAACTCAAGAAATATGTAAGCTCATCTGAATTACAAGGTGAATACACAATGACTGAAAAATACTGCTTAGAGCAATTTAAAGTTTTATAGAATGCCGAGAAATTCAGCACATTTATTGTCATGAAAAGGTTGTTATGCAGCCACAGCTTTATTAATCAATAGCCTTATGTTAGAAGTAAGGGAATGATTAGAGAAGATGCAGTTCCATTATTTATGGGGAAGTAAGCAACTAATGGACAAAACAGGAGGAAGACTGAAACATTCAGTGCTTTTCTTTGTCTCCATTGCTGAAAAAAAACTAGCTGTGACCACAAATTATTGACTATGAAAAAAAGAAAAGCCAGGGACAGTGGAGAGGGAAAGAATGGATTAAAAATACATTTATAAAGTTAAAAGAAATATATTGAAGCAAATTATTAATAATTGCAGGCCCCTAGATTTATAAGAAACAGCCAACATACATTTATAAACACTCACATCATGTCAAATCAATCAGATTTCCTTTCCTGACAGGCTAACCAGCTTAGAGGATAAGGGGAAGCAGTAGAAATAGTATAATATAGCTTGATTTTAGATTAAGTTTTGATACAAAATCGTGTGACTGACCATCCAGAGAAAAAGGATTAAGATGGACTTACACAGGAGGTTGAAAAGGTGCATTCAGAGAAGTTACCCATGGTTTCTTCTCAAACTGAGAGGCAAGAATGGTTCCAGTCCTCTGCTATATTGATCGGCAGTGAATGATGAGGTAGAGAGGAAATCTATATAGACGCAAACGTGATGGGAAGGATTACATACCCTATGGAAGACAAGATTAAAATTCAAGATGACTTTGGCAAACAGGAGAAATGGTTCAAAACAGTAAAAGGAAGTCCAATGAAGAGAAGGGCAAAGTGGTATGCTTAGGGAGCAAAAGTTAGTTGAGAAACACATGACAGCAAGAGGCAGCAGAACTGACAAGAGGGTAATTACAAGCAGGTATTAACGCTGTTGTGTTTTATTCTTGGACATCGGGAGGCCATGTCTGAGGGAACACGTGCGGCTTGGGTCCTACATTTTAAATGAGGATAACTGAAGAAAGTTCAGGAAGGAACTACAAGGACACTAAGGGTTAAGAAGAAATGATCTAGGCTGTAACTCAGACAGAACTGCTTTCTGGTACCAAAGAAAGTAGATTCTGAGGATATGCTAAGAGCCTAATGATATATTGATACCAGAAGATCATTCTACAAAACAAAATAGCAATTAGATTTTTTTTCCATTTTTGCTGAGTGCAGGGCAAGCACTAGTGGGTTTCATTTCTGCCAGAAAGACTCAGGGATGTAGCAAGGACTGCTTTTGTTATTTGCTGTCTTATTTGTTGTTAGGAGAGCGTATTGCAGAGCAGGTTATGGGGAGGTTGTAGAACTGCTGTTGTTAAGGAATTAAAGAGGCATCTGTCATGAATGTTCAAATTTCTGTTAATCCTCTTTCAGTGTAAGGGAATAGACTGGAGACAGGCATGCCCAGGGTGTGATGAACATCTGAATCACCTGGACGTGCCCCTTCACAGAAACTAGAGGCAGTGTTATGCAGTACGTAGGCCCCCATTTAGCTTCTCCAGAGTTAACTGGGAAGACATTTTTAGGCATTTGGCTCTTGCCTGTTGTCAAGGTCTTTGCATTGCTGTTGCTCTCAAGGTCCAGTTTACATTCCCCATTTCTCATTTGTGAGGACCATTGGCACGTGCTCCGTCTGCCTTTCTGCAGACCTACTAGGGCCATGGTGCTGACTGCAGTTTTCTCTAAAGCAAAGGCAGCTGAAGGAGGGCTCACTCATCCTTTCACCCTGCCCTTCTCTGCATCTTGTATCATGCTCTCAGATGTATCGTCAGGGAAACCATCCCGGGTCAAAACTAAGAGGTTTTTATTACTGGTGTACTAGTGATTTTTTCCTATTTACTTGTCTTTTGCATGGCCCAACGACCCTCATCTTTGGGCAGCATAGAAAGAGATCCTTGTATGTGGGAGTTTCTGACACAAGCAGTGCTGCCAAGAAGTGTAACATGAAATTTTACTCTTTACCTGTCAGCTTGTGTCACTAAAACCCTTACAACAGCTTTTTCTCACCAAAGACTTCAGCTGACTGGATAGGAAGATATCAGTACATTTCCAACATCTAGTAGGATGTAATAAAGTCCTGTCCTTGCTGGTGTCTAGCGTAGCCTCAGGTTAACAGGGTGTTTGAGCATATAAGAAAGGAAGCAGCATAACAAAATGCGGTGAAGGATCCCCTGGTTGACTGCTCACCAGTTTGTTATCCAGATACGGACGCCCAAGGTGCTTTGAGCCTCTCTCCTTTTTGTGTTGGCCCAGATCTGGTTTCCAGACTCAGGCTCCCTTAGGAGCCACTCTGAGAGCTGCAGTGCTTCTGGGATTCCCGGCTTTCCTCCCAAACGCTGGCATGCCCACAGGCTCAGGAGACTTGCAGAATGCATGAGCGAACAAGTTTTGCACAATATTTCCAGCCCTCCTATTTTTACTCAAAGGGGAAGCCATGAGAGGTTCCACACCCCTACCAGCAAGCCAGGAGACTCCCTGATGCCTGGGGAGGGCTCATTCACACCCAGGGCCAGAGGGCAATTGTGGCACCTATTTAGTCCTTCCTGCTGAGGTGTTCATAGACCCCCCGCCAGGTGACTTCTGGCCAAAATCACCTTCTCTTTGCTGTCTTGACTAGGAGCTAGTTTATTGCGGAGGGTGATTACATTTCAGTGGGAGAGCACTTAAGCTAATTGTTTGGTATTGTTAGTCCTGTGCCAACATTCCTCTGGAGTTTTAGTTCAAAGGCCTGTGTTGCAATCAAAATACTTTGCTGTTTGACATAGATATACCCAGAGTTCTTCAGCTGGAAGAGAATGACTGCACTGTGGGGACAGAGTGCACAGATATCGTCAGGGGAGCAGGTAACCAAGAGTAAAATCCAAGGGTGAGATTTCCTGTTTAGGTTCCTGAGGATGAACGGTGTTGAATAATTGAGAAGCCCTTTTCCTGCAGCTGGTGCAGTATTGAAAGGCCATCAACAATGTACCTCTTCATCACCAACATTTACTTTACTGCTCAATTTCATGTCTTGATAAATACAGTGGGGATATTTATATCCAGTTCACTTGTTCAGCCTGATAAGCCATACAGAAGCAGTGAACTTCAGGCCGTTTCATTCAATAGAATTCCCAGTCTAGTATAAAAAGAAAAATATCTGCAAAACCGAGTCTTATTGCTATTTGTAACATATGCTGGGTCTTTTTACTGTGAAATATTACGACACCTATCAACAAAGGTTAGTGAGGACAATTTCTTGGGAAAGCGTGTGACGAGTATGAAATTCACAGCTGGTATATGGAGGGGGTATGGGTGAAATAGTTGCTTTCTAGAGAGACCATAGTCCATGAATCTTTGTAGAGAAAACAATGAGAAAATAATGAAAAGCATGTGTTTTCCTGATTTTTCCCCTTCTATTCAAATCCAAATAATGTATTGTGGTGTTTTTTTCATTGCTTTCATGTAGACCATGCACTGTAAATATGTTCAGTAAGTCCAATATGCATTTGTGTATGTATACACACATGCTTCAGCGTACATCACATCTTTTATTGGTGACTCCCTCTTCCACCCAGGTAAAATCTGAAGTGCTTTCCAAACTTTAAAACAGATCAGGGAGCCTTTTTTCTGGCATGTGTAATTGCTTTTCCCATTTTTACAGGGAAGCTTTTGAGCGTGCAGCTATTCTGCTCGGTAGCTTAGAACAGTAGAGCCAAATGAAATTATGGTGGGAGTTTTCAGCAGACAGGCTGTAATTATCCAGTTTGGAATTTGACCAGAGTGAAACAGAAGCTTGCCTACCAATAAACATACTTGAAGTAACATGTTTTTGAAGTTTTTAAACAAAGAAGCTTGTTTGGATGGTGAAAGTGCAAGATGGGAGTCATAAAATCCATGTGGCTGTGGCATATATTTAGTAGCTATACTTTACATTATTTAAGTTCACCTTCCCTCTGTATTTTTCATCAAAAAGCAACAATTGCATGGGGCCTTACCACCACTTGCTCTCTTCATTTTTACCCTGTATTATGTTGTGAATGGTGATGGGGTTGGCAGGAGTACCATGGCCTGGTTCAGCTTTTGTTGTTTGGTGCTCACTGGGTTCTCACCTGTGACTCCAGAATGGCCAAGTTCATTGCTGTGGCAAGGACAATTGTGTGAGCATTTGTCTAGAGTGACTCCACCCCGTGGAATTATTTATAATTTTAGCAATGACTTCATTTTCAAAATAGGATTGCCACTATTTTATTTATTTCAACAGAGTATTTTCCCATGGCAAGTTGTTCTGTGGTGACTGTGAGCTGCTCTGTGTAGACGATCTACTTGCTTAGGACTTTTGCATTGCTCATCAGATCTGTGTGGAAACCACTTGGAAGAATGAACTACCAGAAGGGAGGTAACTGTGATACAGCAATCCAAAGCAATGTTTCAGTTATGAAACAGATGTGGAAAGTGGGGTTTTTGTTTTGGTGCTGAAGTTTTCCCCCTTATTTTCACGCCAGTATGCTTCATGTGATAAATTTTGTTGTCTATTAGTTTGTCCATCAGTTTTGGAAGAGATGGAGAGAGCTTTAGCAATGCCCAGGATGAATCAATGTGCATGTATATACTTGAAGTGAGGCAGGGCACAAGTGACAAAAGATTGATTTGCTCAGAGTTGACCTCTGCTGCAAGGGATCTGCTGGGGCTAATATTGCCGTAAGTTTCATGACACGTGAAAGTGGCAATATGGGATGGATGAAGTGCCATCATGATATGTGGAGATTGGTAACTAATGGGAAAATATGAGAGAGTGAAGAGTGTGTAGTAACCTCTCAGGGTCAGCTTCTGGATATGCTTAAAAAAACCCCTGAAACTCAGCAAAGCTGAAGCATCTATAAGGTTTTATGACAAAAATCAAATGCTTATCCAAACTATTGGTATTCATTGCAAACCGTATCATGCTAGAAGGTTGCCTCTTCTTCTACCCCTTGACAGGACAAGGGGTAATGGTTTTAAACTAAAACAGGGTAGATTTAGACTAGATATCAGGAAGAAATTCTTTACAATGAGGGTGGTAAAACGCTGGAACAGGTTGCCCAGAGAGGTACTGGAGGCCCCATCCCTGGAAACATTCAAGGCCAGGTTGGATGGAGCTCTGAGCAACTTGATCTAGTTAGCGGTGTCCCTGCTCACTGCAGGGGCGTTGGACTAGATGACCTCTAAAGGTCCCTTCCAACCCAAAACATTAAATGATTCTTCAAAGAGGATCTTCACCAATGCTATTCTCAGTCATGAATCTCTTGGGATACAGGCTCAGGAGACCTGAGGAGACACGCATCCGCTGTGTGCCAGTCAGGAACAGCACAGAAGCTCTTTCTGATGCTACCTCCACAGTGATGAGATTTTTTGAATGACCTAGAGAAAAGCATAAATTCTAGCCATGGGCTCTATGTAAATGAGTCAACAACATTCCTAACTAGATGGAGCAGATTTATAACTTTTGTGAAGCAGAACCAAAACAAGCTTGTGATGTTGGAGCCACACAGCTAAAAATGCACTTAAATTTTTGTAGTCACCCTGAGAACATACCATGCATACTTTCACACACAAAAAACTAGACATATAACTTTTTCCTCTTGCATTGCTTCATTTTTTCCTACTATTTCACAAAGTAGCTATGTTTTCATTAAGGACAAAATATGTCATGAATTTATCACTCAGCTCAGCACACTGTCATTCTCTCTTGTGTTGCTTCCAACCTCGTACTTTTGTTTTTGTTTTGGTTTGGTTTTTTTGTTATGGGGTATTATGTAAGGTTGGATTCTGGTCCTGGTATTGTGGTGGACATCTGAAGGCATGCCACCGGCTGCAACCTGGCTTCACAAATAATTAGGCAACGTTGTTCTTCTAAATTTTAAATTTGACCACCCAGATGCAGATGCCCCATTCTGTTTATTGAAAGAAACTACATTGTTCCCATCTGCTGTCCAAGTGGTGACTGCACTAGCTCACTGAAGTATTGGCTAAGGGAAGACTGGGCTCCACATAGTTGAGCACTAATTTACATTGCCAGATATCCCACTGTCTTCTTGGGCTCTGTGACAATGGCTAACTACCCTGCCTGGTTTTAAAGCTTTTCAAGATCTGTGTTGCTGGTATTAATTCTGTTTATGTTTACAGCACAACTGAGTCTCTGATTTGCTTAACGCAGGAAGATAGCGATAGACTCTCCGTTACAAAGGAACATGCAGTACAAAGAGCTCAGCTGCTGGTTGAAATATTCCAATCATAAAATGTGCTGCTAATTTAGCTAGGCGATAAATACATTAATTGGGAATATTTATGAAGACTTGTTTGTGCAGATGGCCAAAGACAATAAGAGAATGATATTTCCTTACTACATGAGGAGCTCATGTTTATCACATGCTCGCATGGCAGGTATTTACACTGTTTACTTTCAGCATGTACATTTAGATCTCTAAGTTAGGAGCCAAGGCCTGATTTTATCTCATCTGACTTAGGCACTTAACCAATCTGGGTAAATAAAAAAGCAGAGCTGTCCTATTTCCCTTAAGTAATCAAAGCGGGGGTGGAGGGGGAGAGATAGAGAAGGAGAGGTTGGGTGTGTGGGAGAGAGAAACACTTCCAAGAAAAAAGCTTTGGTCCCCCTGCAATCCAAGTTGCCTTCTGGAGATTATAGATACCTGATTCTCCATTGATGAAGGTGATTCAGTTCAGTGCCTGACTTCATGTGTATCTACATCACCCCTTAGAGCAGCCCATCTCTGTCCACTGACTACATATGGAGAATGGTCTCCTAACTTATTCATCCAAAGTCTGATGATTAATGTTGAATGACTAGCCCTCGACAGGCCACCATTGGTAAGAGGGAAAGTTTTTTGAGGGTTATCCTTATGTCTAGGGTATTTGTCTCAAGGAAAGAAAAATGTGGCGGACTTTGGTCCAGTATAACTACCTGGTCCCAATCCTGTGCTTTTGCTAAAAGCAACTTCATATAGCTCAGGAGGGGTGTTTGTGAAAAAGGTTCTTTTAAACCACATGTGTGTGATTCAGGTTCACCTTCTCAGGTTGGTTTTCTCATTGCAACCTAGTGTGGCCAGAGGGACTTGTGGAGAGGTAGGAAATGCTATTTTCTGCTACTTCCAAATTACCTCTATTGGGAGGCCCTCTGGGACAAGAAGTTCAAGGAAGTTTTATGCTTCTGATCATCCTGCCATTCATTTATTTCCAAAGTATATCTAATTTCAAATCATTAGACACAGCAGAAACTGAAATGGGCCACAGGGTTCTCAGCACCATATTTTTCCTGCTAGATCAAATGCTCTTTTATAGGGTTGTGATGGTAAGGGTACTTTAAGTGCTGCAGGGTTTAAAATCCAACCATGTCTAGATCATTTTGTGATTTCAGTATCTCCTTAAGTAGAGGTACTCTATCTGATTACAACAGTTCTATGCCTTCCATCACCACATATTTTTTGACAAATCATCTATATTTTGCCTGTGATTTTTTTTTCCAGGCAAATCCTGTGTTATATATATTTCCATTCTTTCTTAACCACAACTCATAAAAGCTCAATCAACCAGCTGTGCAACATAGGATCTCTCCTACTCCAACCTCTGTTTTGGATGGTTTCAGATACTCAGAGAGGACATATGTGCACTCTGAATCCCATTCTGTTATTAAATGCAATTTTATTCTTTTTTTATGTCATAGGTTTTCTATGAGATAAAAATTGACAAATTTCAAATAAAAGCCCATTTTCAATTAAAATGGGAAAAAGTAATGAAAATATTTATAATGTAATTTACAAATATTTCTTTAGTTCTTTTTTTAGTACTCAGAGGAAAGAGACTTCTAATTTACTGCACTCTAGCTGATGGTCTACAGGCTAAATCTGGTCTGTGGGATGCCTCCATCTGGGTAGAGAAGATGGAGATCAACTGTTCTTTTTAATGCCCAATTGAATATTTTCACTCCTATTTTTTCCAGAATTTGGAAAAAAACCCATCACCACCTCCCCACCCCCCCACTGCATAGATTGTACTCAGGTTATTCATAATATTCATTCTGGAGACAAAATAAACTACAATAGAGCTAAAAGAGCTTGAAAACCCTGGGCATGTGATTTCACTTTCTTCCTCGTTGTTCATGTGATGGGCTGAAACTTGGAGGAAATGAGAGTCAGGACTATGCAAAAACTGAGTGCAGACAGTGACTCAGAAGGAAAATGGATTAGGCTGAGAGTTTGTTTTGACAGCTTTGCAGGTGAAATTTGGGTCTAATAGGGAATGCAAGAACATTGACTTTCTGTTCCTTGTGCTATCTTGAAAACAGTGTCAAAGAAAGCATTAGCATACAAAGCTTCCTCACAAACAAAAGCTGGTAAAAGTTCAGAAGTCATCATTTGTTCAAGTTAAAGTTAATTCAGAAACCATTTCTGATATTTTTACTTCTCTGCTGGATAGTGGTTAGCAACATGTCAGGGATGGAGGAGGAAGCATTGTATAACCGTGCTGAAGAAAGCCAACAACCACTGCAGTTCAAGGCAAACTACCTTCAGCACCACTCAGGCTGACGCCAATTTAACCTCCCTTATTGTTCCTAACATTGTTCACAATCATATTAAAATATGATAGCATCAAGAATGCACAGACACCTGCAGCCTAATTTCTCTAAATCACTTTACAAATCTGTTCTTATTAGACATCTTTTCCTCACTAGTAATTGGATGGATATTTTAATCATTTCAATGTATTCTATGTCCCGGTTAATAAAAGCCTTGTGAGGGTATGTTGATCTCAAGGTGTTAGTGCTTATGAAAGATACAGGTCTCACTGTTCTAAAAATGAAGTCTTTTATTATCTCTGAGCAAGAATAGCAGGAACTATAGTGTTTTGATGTACTAAAGTACACAGACCCTGACCTAAGAGGAAGTTCAAAATAATTCTCCCATGAAGCTTTTATGACTGACCTCTGGCTGCCAAATATGTGGAGGGTTTTTTTGAATGTGGACAGCTGTCAGAAGTAAATGGCTTGAGACTCCTCCTTTACTTCACATAAGCTACTAAGAACCTCCTCAAATTCATGCAATAAATAACACTAGTCACCTGGAAGAGAGTAGTATGGCATAGCATGCACTGCAACACCCCATCACAGGAACTAACAGCAAGCAACTTTCAGGTACTCAAGAATCACACACACCAAAAAAGGAAAAAAAAAGGAAAGAGAAAGTATCATAAACGGAACTACAACACCTTTTATACTGTGACATCTTTTTGAGTAATATAGAATAATAACATTCTTGCTCTATGGCTTTCCTTGGAATAAATGTGATTTATGACTAATAAATCTTTGTGATTACAGAACAGAGGAATCAAAAGCAAATCTACTAGACATTCAGTTGAAGGAACTGGATCAGATCTGAACAATTTACAGAGTCTAACAACTTTTTCCGACTCAGGATCTCAAAGAATTCCAGACCCTCATCAAGACTCTGCCTACATACTCCTAGGAACACAGATCTTAAAATGGAGTAATGCTTAAATCAAAACACCACAGTGAGAATTGTCTTGAAAACTACTTGCTGTCATTGATATTCTTTTCTAGGTGAACCCTACAGTGCCAATCCGCCCCCTCAAAGAAAGGCTGCTTTTTGTTACCAAAAGAAAAAAAGACAATAGACTGGTTGTACTGTCATGAATCTCTCTGCTGAGCATGAAGAGTTTAATGTACTTAACTGCTTGCTTATTGTTTGTGTTACCTAGGCTGGATGGTACAGAGTACATGTACCCACCACGTTCTAGGCAGCACTCAGTACAGTGAATACTCGACCCAGGTCACGGGCAGTCTTCTCTTCAATCCCAGGGTGAGGAGCTTTCCCAGATGGCACATCCTTTGGCAAAGGGCTCCACATGTTGATCACCAGCAACAGTGGGAGGGAGGCTTTGTAAGCAAAGTCTATGAAACCAAGACAACATCAGCCATAGGCTGGTAGTCTGGAGAGGCATGTGGATGCCTTGAAGCAGCTGGAAACTTGCTGCCTTTAGCTGTATAGCATGGTTAGCTGCTCCCTTCTTCAGTCTCTTTGGTTGTCACCTTCCCCCACTCCATCCTTCTTTCCATCAATCCTATGCTGTCCTTCCTTTCCCAGTTTCAGCTGGGGGGTGATATGCACATTCCCCATTTTTTTCCTGGCTCCCACTCCTGTCTGTCACTGACCGCTATGCCCAGCCTTTCCCTGGACTGCATATCATTTCAGACGTTCCTTGCCATCACGCTTTTGCCAGTTTATGCACTCTTAATTTTATTGCTCTGCTGCTCACACTGAAAAAAAATGCATAGAGGAGCAAAGAAATTAACAATTATATCTTCTTATTATTTATTTCCGTTTGTGTTTCTGTACTCTTTATTTATCTCTTCTGTTTTTTAGCATAAAGCAAGAACTACATAAAATATTATGTTTTGGCATTAAATCACTCACCAAAGCTATTTGTTGCTCTATATAATCTTCTGACATTCATAGAATACCTTAAACAAACTTCTCAGTCCTTTCTATCTTACATTACAACTACTTCCCAAGCAAACAAATTGTATTGCCAATGGATGAAGGGCCTAAGTGAATAACTTTTTGGCAAGAATGAAAGGCAAATAAAAAGGTACAAAATTACAGTGGATGAGGCTGTAAGAAGGGGTAGTAATTCAGAGAAATAAGGAAAGGTAGAAAAAGAAGGCAGAAATGGACAAGCAAGGTGAGCTGCATCTGTATTTGAACAAGCTTATCTAAATGTGACAGTCTTTAAAAAAGTCTTAAAAATGAATTTCCAGAGGTAAGATTTTTATTGGTTCTGCCCAAAAAAAACCCCCCAAATGTTGTTTCTTACAAATGGTGCTTTCCCAATAAGAATAAAAATAGAATAAGAAACATTTCACCAAATTATACCTTTGAAGTACTTTGGTATTCTGGTGAAGGCTGTTACAGGAAAAGAAAAAAATTGAAAATTTTTATTCACCCCAGGGAGAATTAATGGTTTGAACTAAAGAGGAAGATTGTTTCCTACAAATATTTAGCTTGTGGAATGCTCAACTTAAACTCTAACACTGCAAACATTTCACAAGAGCAGAGCTTCTCTTAAGCTGACCCATTCCTACATGCATTTGAAGTTGCAACTACAAGAGGTAAATGGAAAAAAGACCACAGTAAAAAATGGCACAACCTTCACTTCCCAGGCTTGAATTTTACTGCTAAGACCTCTGACTTCCATAGCTGTCACTTCCCACCTCAGCTGTGAGCTTAAGCCTAGTTTTCACTCAAGCAAAACCTCCATAGATGCCAAGAAAGGCAAAGAAGTTGGAACTGTGAACTTGATGATTTTGCAAGATTTTCTAGTTTTTGTGTTTATAGCAATTTTTTTCCACTCTGTAACATGCTGGCAATTTCTACAAGAAATTAAGAAAAAACCAAAAAAACCCTATGCTTTTAAGGGGACAGAGAACCAAGCTTACTGTTTTGGCGAGAAGATTCATCTTCCACTGCACAATTTTCCTTTAGCAGACTTAGATGATTAAGAAAGATTCAGCAAGAAACAAAATTACATTGTCAATAACTGATTTCATAAACAGGAAATAAAAGTGCTAATACATTAAGTGAGGTTATTTTTGCCTGCTTTCAACAATTCATAGAAAAGCAATGTGTTTTTGGTGATTTGATTTACTGACCTACTTTTCAAGACTCTATAGAAAGCTGTCTGTAGACGTTGAATCAGATTCTTTCAGATGAAATGTTGCTTTTCTGTGTGCATAAACATCTAAATATGATAATGATGTACACATGCAAAGGCTGATTCAACTCTAATTGATGGCAAAACTTCTGTAATGCAAGATCTGGTCTTTGGCATTTGGTAGAGATGTCTGCAAACAGTGAAGATGTTATTAAGCAAAAGGCAGTGAAAGGTTTGGCAGTGGTTAATGCAATAGCTGTCCTTAGACTTCTCCTTTTAAAGCTTATGTGGCTCCTATCTTGAGATGGAAACTGCTGCCCCTTGCCTGACATCTACCTAAGCAATCTGGTAGTTCCAAATACCAGATCTAACTACCCTTTAACCGGTGATATGATTTCCAGAAGATTACTTCTGAGGGACAGGGACTCACTGTTGTTCTTATTTTACAGAAGGGAAAGTGAACCGTGGAGCAACAAGTTGAGTAACTTCTCCTTGGGCGTAACTCTCCAGGGAGTTTATATTAGGGTTGATATTTGAAGCTAGGCTAGTGCTCTAAATACTAGGTCGTGTTTTCTCCTGCTGGACTCCTGCTTGCCACATCTTCACAGCTGTGTGAGAAAGCACTGTATTTTTCCCTGGAGCAGTGCATGACAGTAATGTTCAGACTGACAGTTGAGGCAGGGAACAACATAAAAATCTACCAAATGCATACCGTAACAAGCAAAATTGAAAATAAAGAACACCTTTTAAATTTGTGCCTATTACAGTAACTTAAGGTACTACTTAGAGCAACAGTTAGCACAGGATATGATAGGAACAAAATAGAGGATTGGAAATGAAATTTGAAAGCAGATTGTGTACCCTTCAGCGTACCAGCACCCTTCAGCCTTTCCAGTGGTGCTTTCTAGGAAGCATCTACCCAAATCAGTGCATTCACTTAGAAACCTGTTCAGGTTCAGGGAACATTTCATAGGCTGGTCTTGCTTTCTGCCAGAATCAAGCACTGCAACAACTCCAATATAAGCAGCTCTTAAGCTATTTTTAATTTCAAAGGAACAATAAATAAAGAAAGCCCTCTTTCACCCAGCTCAGCTCTTCAGTCTCAAGTCCTCATCCTTCTTTACAAAGCCTTTCTCCCCTTCTTCTAACTTGGAAGCCTATTTAAATTTAGAAGCTTGGACAACTCTACAACTACCTTACCAACTTACCTCTAAACTACCATATCACCCTCTACAACTACCTTATCGCCCTCTACAACTACCTGACAGGAGGCTGTAGCAAGGTGGGGGTCGGCCTCTTCTCCCTGGTAAACGGACGATAGGATGAGGGGGAATGGTTTGAAGTTGCGCCAGGGCAGGTTTAGGCTAGACATTAGGAAAAACTTCTTCACCAAAAGGGTTGTCAGGCTCTGGAATGGGCTGCCCAGGGAGGTGGTCGAGTCCTCATCCCTGAAGGTATTTAAAAAAAGAAGGATAGATGAGGTGCTTAGGGACATGGTTTAGTGGTGGGATGGCAGGGTTAGGTTAAAGGTTGGACTCGATGATCTTAAAGGTTTTTTCCAACCAAAGTGATTCTATGATTCTATGATTCTATGACTTCGGTCTCTGGGCTGTGTCCTGATATCTGTGCATAGTTTCTTTATGAAGCAGGACCATGTGCTCCTCTAGACCTGTGTAAGGTCCATGAACTCTGGTATGTCACTTGGGTCATCATGTAGACTCCCCTGCAAACACAGGCTCTTGTGTCTCATTTGGAATGCTCCATAGGATATTTGTTATATCCACCACCACAAAATGTGTACCAATGCACTACAACTAATTTGAAAAAATTAAAAAAACCTAAAATAAATATAAAGGGTGCAATAAGGGATCAGATCCATAGTATGAATTTTTTTCTAAACTGGTAAAGTAAGTGTGCAGTCTCAGTATTTGACTGTTGCCTCCGCTATATTTTTCTGTTTTCTTTCTGTAAATAGAAGGATGCTACTAACAATCATATAACTCATTCTGGTTTATGACCTAGTGGAGGAAGTCAGCTCTAATACTTTATAGCACCAAAGCAGAATATTTTTGCATGTGGTTCTGTTACACTGATTATCTGCACTGTAAGAACCATAAATCAATATCTAGTACATCTTAGAACATTTCAAGGTTAACAATTAAACATTATTTCCCTCTGCAAGGAGACAAAAAACATCAGAAATGCCTTTGCATTTAATCTGCAAGGCATTTAGTTTTAGCAATAAATGTACAGGAATGTCCTCAGTTTAGCCATTCTGATTTAGATGCCTATGTGTGCGTGCATGTGCGTGTGTGTGTGTGTGTATAGATATAAAAAAAATATACTCAACAAGAGATACAGTCTTATTTTGCTTTACTGGCATCTATAAGGGAAGATATTTGCCAGGAAAAAGGGATAAGGTAACAATCTGAAAAAAAATGTGAAGGCCAAAAGCTTTGAAAATGGGTAACTTCTGGAAAGGTCATTTTAGATTAGAAGAGACAGTCTACCTTCTCAAAACCTCCTGAGGCTCAATGTAAAACAAATAATTTCCATGAAGCAACCAGGCAATTAAAAATTTTGCAGTGTCATCTCTCCAAGCATGGTTGTATGTACAAAGCTAGAATTCTTCTACAGTGCAGTCATGAAGACATGACCACATTAGCTACTGGTATGATCAGAGGAAAGATGGGTATCAGTTGATGTCCTAGGTTACTGAAGGGAGGTTGCAGCAGAGCTCAGGTGTTACCATGACATGTCTTGTGATGTCTTCTAGAATATCACTTTCTGCTTTGCTTTCTCTAGAGAGCCAAGAGCTTGATATAACATGTAAATGATAGGTTACATAGGATTTCAGCATATACATAGGTGAGCATGTGAGATAAAATTATCCCTTTAGCAAGCAACTGTATGTTTCAAGATATATTTAGCTTTTGCAAGGAGAAAGAAGGTTCCCTGGAAGACATGCAACTGTGTTATTTTTGTAATAAATTATTCAATTCATTCTTTACCCAGAGAGAATTCAGAGCCTTGCAGGACTGGTCGTGGGTCAGAAATGACAATGGGCAAGATGTCTGAAATAATATGCTAGCCAGGAGGATAGCTGCCACTCCCAGCTATTCACCTCTTTGCTAGCCTGGAAAATAACAGTTTTGTTCAGGCTTTCTTGGCTTTTACAAATGCTTTAGTAAACACCGAGTGACAACTTCAAGCTGTTTGCCCAGAAAAGCCAAATGGTTGGCATAATGGTGTCTGTCACAACAGTGGGAAATACTGTTTTACCTTATTAAGTTATCATTTCTGTTAATAAACTCATGTCCTGTTTACAGTAAACAGCAGTGCAGGAAGAAGAGAAATCCACAGAAAAATATGGAAAAGAATACGTGTTATTACCTAAAAAAGGCTAACACCAAACTGTGAACACCACGCAATTAATCAGGCTATTAAAAGTGAGTAAAGTTAGCAAATGTAAGAGCAAACAAAAAAGAAACAATTAGATCAACATTAGCATTTTGTAGAAAGATTTTTGATGACCTGAAGAAATGTTGCCCCTATGGAGTGAGCTGTTACAAAACTAGGAATGAAATTCTTTTTGTGCTGTTACCGCTGAAATATTTCCATGTTACTTGTGCAAAAAATACTCACTAGCCTGGAAAAAAAGATAAATGAATATTGATCTGTAGGGCATTCTACAAAGAAAGAACGCTCCTTTTCAATGTGTGTGAGCCACTACCACAGCTTTGTAAGAGAAACTGATAGGTATTAATAGAAAGTTGGGCATTGATCACAGGCATGAACCTAATGAAGAAATACAGGGAAATATTCCAGTTTTGTGAAGAAGAGAAAGAAGTATGAAAATCTGTTAGGCCTTCTTGTTTCGCTGCCGAGGCCAGCTACAAGCCATGAACAACAGCCACAGCAACGTAACTAAAAGAGACAGAACTGTAGGCTTAGCTCTTGATCAGTCTGGGGACAGAGCCAGGATGTGAAATTGAGGAGAGAGGGAGAATAGAGTCAGTGCATTGCAGTGCGGTACAGCCTCGGATATTCAAGTAACAGCAGGAGATTTTGGAAGCCTGCTAATATTAGAAGATAAATGGCATAAATTATAAGAAAGCTGAAATCCTGGTAGTGATGGTGCATTCTTTCAAGTACAAAGCTGAGACGTGCTCTAATATGTTACCACATTTTAGATTCTAATAAAAGCTATTGGTTTCTGTGGTTTCAAATCTCTTTCTTCCCCTTCCCCATTTCTAATTCATTTTGAACATATTCTGGATTTCCTGAAAAGTAGGGTGTGCCTACCACAGTAATGCTTCCAAAGAGCTATGAAGAAGAGAGGAAGCTATGCTTGTATTAAGCAACACTAACAATATTTGATGCGTCGAAGGAGGCCACTAGTACTCATTTGCTGGGAAGTGGTGGAGAGGAAGGTCTCAGTATTTCCCGGTGTGTGAAGAAACAAGTCTGGTAAAGTTCCTGGATAAAGGGAATCGTGACAGATTTGGGAACTCTCGGCTCCCCAGTCCTGAGCCACATCCCTATTCCAGTTTGGGGCAATGATGATGTTGTTAGCCATCCATGTGTGGTGGGGAACTGCACAGAACAAGGATCCTTCCCCAGTCCCTGATCTGGACAGCTGGAGGAACATGATTCAAAAAGGCAGGAGTATGTCCCAGCTGGTCATCTTGACACAGCTTGAAATGCCAGGCAACAGTTACAGTAGAATGAGCTCCAAGTCTGACAATATCAAGAGTGCTCTGCTGACATCCCCAAAATACTTCACTCACCATTGTACTTGGAAGGGAGATTTTCAGCACTACACGACTACATTAAAATACAGTTTGATTGACAAATGTCAGCATTCAGCAAAATAGATGCAAACTTCAGAAACTGAATATCCCTATAGCCCAAGCCACTGCTTTTGCAGATGGGGATCAAGAGGCACTCACATAGATGTGTATGCCTCACCTACGGATTTACAAACATTTCAATATTATACCGAAACCTCACACAAAAGAACAACAAAGAGGGAAAATCCATACAGGGTATAGCAACAGATGTATGGCAGGATTTATCTCCCCTAACTTTAGACATCCAGAGTGTAGGTGTGTCCATCCAAGCTATCCAGCCTGTGCTCCTTTTCTACTCAATAGAGAGAAATAGACACTTTCAGGGCATGATTCATCTGCTTTATTTTCGATTACATCTACATCACAATGAGATGAGATGCATCCTAGAAATGCCAGTTTCCTTCTACAGGCTGTGAAAGGACCTCGAGGTGACTAACTTAAACATAAATTTGAATGGTGGCTAAACCAAGAACCAGAGTTCAACAAAACACTTTTTTTTTGGTGGGGATTATTTTAAAGCTAGCCTTGTTTTCTGTTCAGTCATGGCGTGGTTCCATAAAGCAACATGGTTTATGAACAAGTGACAAGGTCTGTAGGGCCAGAACTGTCTTAAATCATGTTGCTACAGAACTCTTCTGTGCCATCAAACCATGACGGTGATGTTACTCCCACGTGGGGGTTTAGGTACAACCTGTACAAATTGAGGATGGAGTAGATTAGCCCATCAAACAAGGCAGAGATTTATGTAGCTCAACATGCACAGATTTGAGCAACCTACACCACAGTTACCTGAGTTGTTGCCCATTGACCAGCAGATCCCTAGGGCCAAGTGGCTGGCCTGGTTTGGAATGGGCATATATCTGGCTAATAAATACATTGGTTCTTGATTACTCTAACAGTAATGGCTATGGATGTAAAACATCTGAAAAAAATGGGGAAAAGATTTTATCCCTAAGGACTCTGTTCTGTAAGACAGACCAACATGAGTCTTCCCACATCCATGTAACATGGAGATACTCACGACCAATTCCCTGTAAATTTCAGCACTTTCTTAAAACTGTTTTGCTGTGGGGGGATTAAAGTGTCCGTTTAGTGGCCTTCAGCTTACTAGTGTGGTTTTTGTTTCTCCTCCCTCAGGGAGTCTTTTGATACACTTTCTTGCTCAGGCAAGCAAGGTACAAGCTGTTCTTCTGCCCACTGGAGGCCTGTCCTGCCCTGCCCATCTAGCGCCATTCATCAGCTGATCTGTGATACCTGGAGCAGGACGAAGCCAGCATCCTGCAGTATGTGCCTTGCGGTTCTTCACTTAGAATCTGTACTGTGGGGCAGATGCAGGAGCTCATTCACTTTAGCTACTCAGTAGTTGATTTACTAATCTTCTTTCTAAATTATATGCATGATAAGGTGCATGCTGCAGCAATCTAGTTGAAAAACTAGAGAAACACCAGGAAGTCCTCATGATTCAATACTTTGTTTCATATTCTCACACATTAAAAGCTACTTCTCCCTGGATAGTTTTTCTGACTTTCTGTATCAGAGATTCAATATCCAAGATAGTGGACATTTATGTGAGAAAGACCAGGCTCTGAGCCTAAAGCAGAGAAAGAGCAAGTTTTGGACTAGGGACACATATTATCTGTTGATGGCAAATAATTTTAAGGGGATTCCTTCTTCTGATTTCCCTCAGTTTTGTCTCTCCTTTCTTACAGTAGCAGTTGCTGCCCCAGCAGTTGGGCCAGTTAATCTTTTTTTTTTTTTTTTTTTTTTACATGACTTCCCTGTAAAACAGACTTCTGGAAAGATTAAGATTAAAAGCATAATTTACACCCCTTTCCCCCCCCCCCCCCCCCCCCCCCCAATCTTACCCCGGATCTGCTGCAAAAATAATATGTAAGAACAGCCTGATTCTCCAGGTCCATGATTAGCAAGGCCAGAAGTTCCTCTAGTAAACCTACCCAGGCATCATTTTACCTATAAACTGAACGCATTTTAGAACCGAATGCAGAGAAATCAATGACAGACAGTAACTGTGGGTTCCTACAATGCTGTTTTACAAAATCATTTTACTGTCTACCACATCTGAAATAGTTTTTGTTTTAACAGCATAATTTAAAACTTGCTTGAGGTGCATCAAGTGAATAATAGGCTGGCAGCCAAAATATGCCAAAGGTATTAAAATTTACATTAAGCAGAGATTTGCAGGAAGCTGTGGACTATAAAATCTTTCTGATTAAAGTGTGGTTCTGGGCTGAAAAGTGTGTATGAAAATATGAAATACAGCACCTGCTTGATGTTTGCTCTAGAGATTAAGAATTTTCACTATAGCCTTGTTCCTGTTTCTGCTGCAAAGCTTTCTCAGGAACAGAAGAGTAATTTGGTTTTCTTTGCATTCCTGTATCCTTACAATTATTAATTCAGTGTAAAATGCAGGGCTTGTTCTGTCCTCTGAATTTTTGTTGTTGTTGTTTGTTTGTACTATTTACAAGTATTGTGTACTTATTAGCACCTTGGTTAGGTGCTAATAATCAAGGATCAGGTTTTCATTCTTCCAGTCTCTGCCTGGGAGAGCTCAGATTTGAATAGACAATATAGACATGGGGAAATCAGAAGCACTAAAAAATTGAATGATTTGCCCAGTGTCTTGCAAGTGGGGGCAGAAGGGCCTGAGTAGGAATAACAATCAGGTCTCCTGACTCCAGCTCCAGAACTTATGAACTGAAAAAATATTATCTTCTGAGTATATTTAATGATAAATAGTCCCTGACCAAAACAGTTTACAATTTAAGCACAATATGAAAGAAAAACTCAGAGGCTGGGAGGAAACACTAAGGCTGCAATGAGATGCATTGACTAGCAATTTGCTCAAAGTTGTCTTCCTGCTATTTCCTATAATCTCTTATTCTTTTCCTTTTTCCATCCCCTTCCCACCTCCTGTCCTCCGGGTGGCACAATCCCTCCCACTCCCTTGGGATCGTCTCACTCACCAGCAAGGCACCGCAGTCTGCCAAGGGGGCAGAGCTCTGTTCTCCATGGGTCACCTTCTGTCCAGGAGGGTGAGTGGGCTGCCTCACTCACTCACTGAGGGGGTTGAGGAACATCAGCCTTGGTGCCAGAGACATGGGTAAATTATACCAGCAGCAGAAGAGCCTAGAATTCTAGCAGCTAGAAGCTGTTAGAGCAGCTCAGTCTTCCTTGTCAAACAGCACCCAAATGATGGCATTAATTAATTTTTACTTTTATGGTACTGCTATCATTAATGAAGACTGTGATTGCCTCTACTCAGGAGAGCAATGAGAACACCCAGCAGTCTCTCCCACCATCTATCATTAGTCTTGCAGAAATCCCCTTGTTGCTAAGAATCTAAAGAGGGATTTTTGGCCCCAGAATTATCCCTGCTAGTGATGCTGTGAGAGCAAGAAAACTACCAGCCTTTACTTTCCAATCCCAGGTGAGTTTTGTAGAGATGGAAGTTCATTAAACCACCTTGTGAAAGGAGCCTATTTGATTCTGAAGTCATTCAGACATGCTGCCATTGAACCCTCAAGTATGATTGCTGTCATTTTTTCAAAATGTAAGTATTTCTATAGGTATCTGCTTCTATTCTGAAGGATTCTAGACAGAGGGAAACTCATGCTCAAAGCAGTGGACATTGACTGGTTTTGATAATTATCAGTGTTGCTGTTATCCTCAGATTTAACTTGTTGCTTAAGAAAGTGAGAGTAAAAATCAGCCTGCTTAGAAGGCAACTGGGAAACTTTATTGAAGTGACAAACTATGTGACAGCTAAGGAAATAAGCTTTTATGCACAGGGAAACAAGTGTTAAAGTCAAAACCACACAAGGCTTATTAAAATTGTATTGAGTGTTGGCAGTGAATAAGTGCAGATGGCTTTCTGAAAGCAGCTTCCTGATGGTTAAAAGAATAGCAAATAAAAACAAAACAAAAACAATTAACAAATTGCCATGATTGTTGAGGTAGAGATGTAGGAAGATGGACAAAAGAAATTACTGAGTGTCAGGGCAAATTTGCTAGTTGGCAATGATGTTGCTTAGAAATGAAGTAGGTGAATGCACATTTACAAGTTCTCAGCTGCCAGCTGCCAAGAATGAAAGTCACACATCTGGCTAATAAAATGGATTTGTTCTTGATTGCTTAGTTTCTAGTGGTGTTAGCTAAAGATGTAAAATTCTGGAAGAAAGGAAAAAAGGTCTTATCCCTAAGGACTCCATGCTGTAACACAGACAAACATGAATCCTCCTGCATCCATGTAATACTCATGAGCAATTCCCTGTAAATTTCAGCACTTCCTTAAAAATGTTTTGCCATAGGAGGATTAGAGTACCTGTTTGATGGCCTCAGCTTTCTTGTGTTTTGATTCTTGTCCCTAATCCCCCAGGGAGATTTTTGATACACTGTCTTGCTCTGCCCAGTGAGGAACAAGCTGCTCATCTACCTGCTGAAGTTCCTTGCTGCCCTGCCCGTCCGACACCATCCATCAGCTGACCTGTGATACCTGGAGCAGTAGAAAGCTGCCGTGCTCTAGTTACCATGTGGCTGGTCTTCCAGATAAAGTTGCGGGGCAAGACAGAACTGGGAGGATAAGGAACATGGGGTTGAGGAAGTAGGGTAAAGGGTGGGAAGAGAAGGAAAAAGAGGGCCTGGGATTCTGACAAGGTGCACAACAGTATGAGAAATCAAGGTCATAACACTGCGGTGAAGGTCCTGGCTTAAAACTGGAAGACATGTGGTAAAGGAATATATGGAGATGACATTGTTTAACATAGGGGTTTGACAGTTCATTTGGGCATGGTGCAGCTCATTTACTCTTTAAAGAAATATCTAGGGCCAAATCTTTCAATCTCTCTTGAATTATTTGCTCTCTTTACAGGTCCAGCCTCATTTCTGATACCCATTTTGGACTTCAGCTTCTGATTCTCAAGGATATAACACTTATATGCTTATGCAGGTCAGCTGATTCCTATTTCTTTGACATGAGATAGCCCCCCCAGCCCAGGCATGTTTTTTATTCTTTCACGCCCAAACAGTGCACTCTGACTGCCTATTTATCACTCCTGAGACCCTGAAGTCAGGGTATTGCAAATCCCAGAGTTGTCAATAAAGTCACTCATGTATCTATGAACTGCTTTTTGTTTCCTCTTACAGGCTCGGGCATTCACTATTTACTTAACACCATTTTGACAGTGCTTTTTAGTGAGGTTGGAAGTTGAACAGTTTTACTGCTATTGGGCTGCAGCCAATGATGCTTCTCTCTCATTTGGGAAAGGAAAAAACTAGAAAGTATAATAAATGTGTTTTTACTTCATTTCTCTATGTCAATCACAGCTGTTGCGTTTACAGAATAGCACAAGGCCACACAGCCTCCTGGGCCACATGTGACTCACAAAGAGCTCCAGTGTGGCTTCCAAGCTGGGGATGCATTTCATGACCAAGGGCTGTACTCATGCAATCCACATCTCTGTCTCAGAGAGGAAGTGAGTTAAATGAACTGCTGAACTGAGACAGCGGGTTGTCCTGGGACTCGCCTGTATGTCCAACCCAGGTAAATGTTGGAGCGGAAAAGTGGGAACTGTGACCGCTCCATGTATGTGCCATATATTACACGTCTGTTGGTATGTACTTTGATATTTAGTATGAAACTTTGGTAAAGTCTTTGCTGTGTAGCTCACAAGGTCAGGAAAGTTTGTAGTTGCAGCTTGGATGGGTGCAGCAGAGGTGGTGATGCAGGCATGCTTTATAGGGAGTCCAGGGCAGCAATGAGGAATTGAGCTTGATTTTGGCCTGGATTCACCACTCCTGGCCTAGGGCTTAGTCAGTAAACAAGACTTCTTTGTACCTTATCTACTTAGTGGAGAAAGATAAGGACATTCAGAGGGCCATGGAACCCATTTATGATCTGAATTTCCCTCTGAGATCACTCACTGGTGAATAAGGTGCTTATAGCTACAACCCCCAGGCTTAGCCAGGTGTGAAGCCTGACAGCATTAAGAGGACACGTTTGTCTTCAACTAACAGACACCTTTAGTCATGAAGAATGCTGTGATTGAACACAGGGAAAGCAAAGCCTTTAGTTTGTCAAGTAAATATTGAGTATACCATGTCTCTCACAATATAACATGAATAATAGCAAGCTTTCTTGAACACGCTGACCATTAAAGATGTCATTGGCAAACATGATGAGCTTTAGGGTAATTCTTTACAAGTGCAGTCCCACTTTTGAGCTATAAGTTGTTGATGTGACAGTCAGGCACTGCAGTAAAACTGAACAAACCATCAAGGCTCCAATGTTCATTGTGTATGCAAAAAGAGGAAAGAAATAAGCCCCTCCTAGGCTGTTTGGTCTTTATTCTTTTCTCCACATATCCAGTACTCTTACAACCAGTTGGTTCATTTGCATGGAATTAATTTCTGTACATGAACTGTAAGGTCAGTGATTTGGTGCCCTCGGAAAGCAGGGAGTGTGCTGTTAAAATCTGCTGGTGGGTAGGGAAAAGAATGGCCCTAAAATCTCCAAAAAGGCCTGATGAACAGCAGAGAGAGATCCCTCCGCAAGGTGTTGTAAGCTGAAGAAACTGGGTGAACAAACTGTGTGAGAGTACCCAGCTGGCAAGAAGCCCTTCACACAAATGGCTGCACTGAGTAAAGGAGTGTCATGAACTTCAGCATGCTCCCTGTTGAACTCAAGGTAGTGGGCAATTGGAAGCCTCTGAAAGCAGCTGGTCGCACAAGGTCTCCAAGCCAGAGAGTGTAAAATGTGTGCATGTAGCTAAGGTATTATAGAAAATACAGAGGGGGAGATAATTTGACAGGTCCATAACACGAAAGAGTAAACTTCTGCATAAAGAAATACCATAATCTTCTTTATGCTTTCATGCCATAAATATTTACAAGCCACAGGTGGTGGGCAGCAAATGGGGTGGCAAGAGCAGGCAGTACCCAGAGGATGCCGAGAAAAGTCAATGGGCAGGAGGAGTAGCAGACAAATGAGACCACTCAACAGCAGCCTAAACCAGAGAGGTGAGAACCTCCCTTCCTGGTACCAGACTTACCAGTCACTTCAGCTGGCATATGAACGCCTGTGGTATGAATGTGTTTTAGGGTCTGTCCTCCATTTGGACTTGCCTGAGGCTGCCTCGTGGGGTAGAGTGGGGAAGGGACTGTGACAGTCGCCCATCCGCTTACAGGCACTGGTGAAAGGCTAGGTGACATTACTGGCAGGATACCTTGGAGGTACCCAGCTACAGGCCAACAAGAAGGGCAGGTAAATCTTAAGGGGACTATAGCTCCAGGAACACTGCCTTATTCAGCACAGGAGATCTGAGTAATGTCATATAGTTGCATCCACACAACTATGTATCTCTGTTTTCCACATTAGGCCATCTAGTTTCATTGACTTTTGATTTATTACCCACTGTTCCCAAGCTAGTGTTTATTACATTTTCCTTTTCCTTTTGATAAAGCTCTGTGGTTTAACAGTTTGGATCAAGTGCTTGTCAGAGGTCAGGTATAGTTCAAGAGTCCTTAGACCATGGTACTCTGATTTCTAGATTTGTGTAAGAGAGTTGGAGCTATTTTTGCTTAAGTTTTGAGAAGTGCCTACTCTCGGTAAGTCATCCTCTTAGCAGCATCTTGCAGAGGAATTGCATGATCATGCCTTGAGAAGCTGCTGGGTGTAACATGTCTTTTGTTGTGCTTCTTGAGATAACAAAATTAAGCAGGAATATCATAAACTTCTTAGTTAATATTCTATTACACCTCATAAAAACAATACCATTTTAGGCATAACAGTAACTTCCTTATTAAGTTGTTTGGCAGCTAAGGAGCTCTAATTCACAATCCGCCCTAGATTTTAGACGTGGTGTTTGAAGAGGCTGTTCACTTAGATGTCCACCCTTTTCCTTCACGTTTTGTCAGAAGGGGCAGCATGGGCGCTATGTAGCAATGATGAAAATGGGTAGCTTTCTCATTAGCTACTACAATTCATGTCTGGTTTAGTTACATAACCTAAAATCAATGGCAGTTTAAGTTAATTCACTGGCTGTGAACTGCAGCAGTTAAAACATCTGATTCATGATCCCTGGTGGATTACGTTACGGCAGCTGAAGAAGTTACTGCTCCAGCTGTGGGGGAGGTCACCTCTGTGGCCTACTGCAGCTAAATGCGACAGGAAAATGAATCAAAGGCATGTTCCTCTGGTTTGGGGAGAGGTTTTTTTGCAGGCTTGCTGTTATACAGTAAGTCTTGTGTATACTTTGCAGGCAGTTTGATGCTAGGCTCCATTCAGTATCAGCCACTCAGCATTCAGTATTCCTTTTGCATCCCGCTGATCGAATTCTAGTGGAATGAAAGTTTCATCCAGCTCCACATAGATGTTTATGGCTTGTGTTGCTAGTGAATTAAAGTGTCTGTGGCTTTCATGCGTGCCCATCTACTACCTTGCTGAGTCCCACCATTGTTCAAAATGTGCGGCTTGCCTCTGAGCACACAATTTATTCAAAGAAAACAGGCTGAGCTAGCTGAAGTATACTTGCTGACTGTATTTGGTCTGGGTATGCATGTTACACTTTTCACCATTGCTATCTGTACTAATTAACATCCATTCAAATAGCTGACACAACAGGCACTAAGGTGAGTGTATCTTTGTCATCAAACATGCATCGGTGCTAACTGGATCACCACAAGACCAGTCTGGGAATGGAGACATTTGCCTCCCAAACACAGATTCTCATTCTTTTCCTTCTTTGCAGCACTCTCTAATTCAGCCTTAGTGATTTCAATCACTAGCTTGCTTTTGCTATGCTGTGATGCAGTGACAGCATGGTAGAATTTCCATTTCCTGATAAATCTTACAAATGTCTCTGGGATCTATTATCTGAAACTCTGCTTTTTAGGACACATTGGATATCTCTTTTTATGTCCACATTCCTGGAAGACAGATAGTGTTTATTCTCTGGTGTCTCTGAAAAAATAGTAGCTGCAGGCATTTGTTAATTTTTCTTGCATAATTTGCTCTCAAACTTTTAGCTGAAGCTGGAATACGTATGGCTGTTCAGGTCTTCTTCTGTTTGTGCAAGCACAAGCACCTGCCATGTTGTTTTTATTCTTTGCATCAGGTCAGTGTGCCTGGAAGGGCAGGAGAGTGGGATTCATCTAACCTAATCCTCTGAGTCCCTTGTCCAGGCTCTTTTAAAGTCAGTGGTGAGAAACAGACATTTCCAATGGGTGATTCATCTCATCCTAATATAGATATCCAAAATAGGTCAAGTGAATGCATTCTAGAAATGCCTGAAGTTAGATAAGTTGAATCTCTTCCCAAGTGCCCCAAGAACCGCAGTCAATTGCAATTCTGCCGGGGAGACTTCTATTTATTTCCCTGGTATTGCTGATTATAACATTGGGTGTCATTGCTATCTGTTTCAGATTCCTCAAAGTTGTCTCCATGTTAATACGTTGGAATGCTGTGCATCCATTTGGATTTCTATGAGTCCTAGCAGTCCCTATTATTGGTGAAACCAATATTCTTCCTTTGTAAATTGATCTCAAATTGTGCTCCCAAACATCTAGAACTACTCAATCCTATGAAAGGTAAAGGAAAATACCCATTCACTTCTGTAATTCTTGGCTTTGGCAACAACAGTAGAGAGGAAGAAGTTATTTTTTAATTTAGCTGAAGGCACATGAGAACAATGCTTTAGTCTATGTAAATATGCAGTTTAGCTAAGTGCAGTTTAGCTAAGTTTAGCAGCAATACCTCCTTTTTCCACTCACTTTATTATTCATGTATCTTTTTTCTCATAATAGAGTGAAAGGTATGAGACAGCAGTGTGGCTGGTGAATTGTTTTTATCCATTTCCAGGTAAAATATGTCCAGAAGACGTCCCAGCCTTCTTATAGAACTTGCTACAAGAATGCTGCGATATATTGCCAGGATATATTTTTTGTGTTCTTTATGTGTTTATTGTATTAATTGCTTGTTCCCCATATAGTGTCAATATGTTAATTATTTCATTTATTTCAGTAGGGCTTTCTGTACTCTCTATAACATTAAGCAATCTTCTTTTCCTTGGTACTCTGTCTCCTTGGTGTAAGCTGTTTCAAAGGGCTCCAGTCAGTGCAGCCATGGCCTGCGACAGCCCAAACAAGGAAGTCCCCTTGACAGTCCCACCAGAGAACTGCCATTTTCCCCTTGCATGGACTATTCTGGCTGATGTACAACCCCATTCAGACAATTATGGGAGATATTTGTACCTCTGTGAAGAAACACTGACTCACTCTACTTACACTGTGCAGAACCCTAGGCCGTAACCCAACTTACTACCAACTAAATGGCACACCCTTTCTCACAGAGGAACACGAGGCATTCACCACGTTTTCCCAGAATCCATTAAATGGCTCAAGAACCTTGGACGGAATTTATAATTCTGCTTACGGTTTGCAATATCCAAGCAATGGTGTCATCATGTAATTTTAATTAGCCTTTGCTTGTTTGCTGTTTCATTTTGAAATCTGCAATGCTATCGAAGTCTTTCACTGATGCCCCATTGCCTATTAATTATTTGGTTTCTGGTTTGCTGTGTGCTGTTGCCTTGTCTTTGCATTTACTGATAGAGCATTCAGACATTATTTCTTCCTCCACTGATAGTATGCTCTCTCATCAAACCTTTCCCAAAAGTAATTTTCCTATATTTAATCATACAGCAGCTGCCATCCTCTCTTTCCCTTTTTGTGTATTTGTAATATAGCCAGCAATACCAAAACAGTGCTTACTATTCATGATGCAGCGGTATGTGGCATTGAGCGAGAGCTGCTTCATGTTTTGTAGGTGTATGGTGACAGCTTGACAACTCTGGGTGAACATTTAGATTCTTTGTGTGGTTCCAATGGGGGAAGATGGGGATTTTTCACTCCTCCTTTGTAAAAGAAAAGTCTCATTCACAGTCCTCTTCAGATTCCTCCCCTTAGCAGGATAGCACATATACCTTCCTTCCCCTGTTCTTTTTATGTTTATGGTATAAACAAACTGAAGCAGAGAATAAAGGCTAGATTTCTGCATTTACATTAACAATTTGGTTTGCAGCAGTACAACAGTTTTGAAGTGAAACCTCTGCTCATCTTCAGTCACCATGTGCATTAGTTTATTTTGCGGAACTATGCTGGTGCGTGTCAGCTAGATCAGTTTCAGAGAAAAATAACCAAGAAAGTCTACTTGAGATCTGTATCCAATGTACTCCACATTTTAATGGGAACACAAAGGTTGAAACTAATGAATGGCTCTTTGGACAGCCTTGACTCGCATGTCTATTATTTGGAACACTTGGTTGTGGGGACCAGCCTAAATCTAGCCTGCAGTAAACTCCAGAAACCTTGCAGCATGTAGATGTGGTAGCTGCTGCATTAATTGCTTTGATCTACTAATCTGCTTCTATTGTGCTAAATTATTTGGTAATATAGGTAAATCTTAGACTTTGTAGAAAGGTAACAAAGTAAGTATGGTCAACAAGGCCTCAAATTCACTTGTACCATGTTAATATTGGTACTTAGTAACCAACAACTTAAAAAAAAAAATCCATTAGAAACAATCTCTTCCAGCTGTGGTCTGAGGATATTGATTGCAAAACTAAAAAGTTTTAAATCAGATGGTTGCATGAGGACTTCCCACAAAAATGTTCTACCTTTTAGGACTGACGTGATCAATTTCACTCGAAATGTTCTTGCTTATTATGGCTGGCAGCACATATCCTAGCAAAGCTAATCAATAAGCACTAACACACAGATTGATACCATCCTCTGTCAGGCAGTTAGGAATTTAATGTGGTTGCAGAACAGAACCCTGGGAGTGAAAAATAAAAGGAAAAATATTAGTTTATTGATGTGCTCCTGTGACCCATTTCGTATACACTTTTACTCCATTTGTCACAATGTAGCTGGGTTAACCATATATGCCTGTGCGCCATTCCATGGCGTACTAACGACTCTGCACTGAACTATAATTTGACTTAATAAACTATTATCATCAGAAGCTTGTAACCTAATCAGATAAAATGCCAATATTTACAGAAATGCTCAAGGATACTTTTTCAACAAGGGCTAGCTACAAGCTAGATTGAAATGTTCTGCCTTCAGTTCTTGCAATGGCAAATGTGTTACAGAATTTTTGAAATGGAAAAAGAATTTGTTTACTTTACCATTCTCATGCTTCAAGGAGATAAAACCATTTTTACTGAAATTGAAAACAAATGGACCTTTAGACAGGCTACCTTTATTACTAGTGGAAGCTCTCTGGAAAAAAATGAGAGAGATTGGCCTTAGCTTCCATCTTCATCTGCATGCAATAAATTCTAGTGGAATAGGAAAAACACAAATGGAAGGCACCCTTTTCTCTGGCAATAGCAGCATGTAATGCACTTTATGTCCTTAATGACTCTTGATTAACTTGGGCGAAGGAGGTTAGCTCTGACCCCATGCAGAAATAGACAATACTTCCTCCATATAAAACTGAAACACAAGAACTGTATTTTCAAACAGATGGTACAGAAATTAAATTAAATTGAAGAAGAATGTGAGTACTGAAGACTTAAGTGCATTTCTGAGAAACTAACAGAACTCCTGAGGAATTTAAGAACGTCTGTCATCTATAGCAAACATATAAGCTAAGTCAATCAAAAGAACTGTCTTGATAGCACAGAAAATGTGAATTTTCTGAAGAAAAATAGGTTGGTTTGTATTGTCCAAGGAACCATTCTGCTCATTCTATATAGCACACACTCATTCTAGACTACCATTCTAATTGTGCAGATGTAGCTTTGCACTAGAGGGTATGATAACTGGATAAGTAACTATGCATGCTAATGCTATTTCTCCCAGACATAGTAGATTGGATATATTACAGACTGTAAATAGGTATGACATTTGGATTTCAACCTGTAATCCCTAATCCCTATTATTTTCAGTCTGGCAGGCTAATGCAAAATGGATTCATCACCCATGAACCACAGCCTGCCTACTGCAGGTTTTGTGTTTATTATAAAAATAAGAATTAGAATTCTTTCAGCTTTTGAAGGTGGTGTAAGAAGTGTTTGGGATTTGCAGAAAAATGAGGAGACAGATAAAGCTGAAGAAATATACTTTCTCCATTCAATAAGATTAGCTGTTACTGTATTATGAATATATTGCATGCACATCTCTGACAGAAGTCAATGGTTGCAGATACTCATGTGAGGTTTTTCTGAGGTCATAGACAGCTATGACTGAAAATAAGTCAATTATACCTTCTCCACCTTCCAGAACAGGGGACATAACAGGTGCTTAATATTGCTTGTTTGCACTAGAAAGTATGTTAACTGGCCACAACTGGAACAACTAAAGCTGATTGCACCCCAAGATATAACAGTGACAGATCAAATAAACTAGGTCACAGCCTGGTCAGACATTTGTGACTTTTGGGAGACCTGTGACAAAGTCAATTGCCAAAAATCAGGTATCTAGTGCTGTGTGTAGATATCCTGCCTTGCCTCCTGCTGTATGTCTCTTTTCAGTCCTCTGTCATGCTGGCAGCATGATAGAATAGAATAATTTCTAGTTGGGAGTGACCTACAATGATCATCTGGTCCAATGATGCAGACATCTTCGTTAGCTTAGGCCATCTCAGGTGGTGTGATGCGAGTCTGTTTAGCAACAGAATCCTGAGCCTAATATCCAAACAGCACAAAGGTGCTCCTGAATTTAAGTAACTGGTTTTAGTATGTCAAGCTAGTAAGGTAGCCACAGTTCTGAATGCCAAATGGTGCTTTAGTTGCTCAGTGCTGATTATGTCTGGGAGTAAAGAGGTGATATTAAGAACTTTTACTTGCAGGAACTTAGCCTTGGAGACAGGAAGTTTGGGGATGGACTGAAGAAGCCCATGTTCTGTTACATGCTTATAACTAGTGTCTGAATAAGAAGTAACTTCTTCAGATATTTTGGGTCCACTTCCAATTTTTGTACTGTAAAGTAAAACTTTTTTCACTGTAAAGTGAAAAGAAACGGCAGAACATCACACCACAAAAATAATGGGGTAGAGAGAAAAAAAGTAGAATCAGTGAAGATCCTCCGGGTAAATGGAAGGACAAAAAACGATCACAATTTGCCTGTGTTCAGAAGGGGAACTTTGTTAGCTTGTGAAAGAAAACTGGAAAAACTTAGTCTCAAGGTTCTAATTGGGAAAAGTTCTTCTTTAGCTTGAAGCATTAGCAGCTAGTTAATAACATGGGTATTTTTCAGATTAGAGGGAGAGTGTTGACAGAAAGTTCAAAGATTGAAAATCCTATAAGTAAGGAGGAAACATGAGATGACTACTAGAGTCATGAAACTAGGCTTTCATGTGGTATTACCCTTACCCCTTTAAACCCTAGAATATGTAAGTTCTTGAAAGAGACTCTTATTTTTTATGTCGACATATTTTGCAGCAAAACTAATCCTGGCATTATAGAATCATAGAATCATTTAGGTTGGAAAAGACCTTTAAGATCATAGAGTCCAACCGTAAACCTAACATGCCCAAGTCCACCACTAAACCATGTCCCTAAGTGCCACATCTACACATCTTTTAAGCACCTCCAGGGATGGGGACTCAACCACTTCCCTGGGCAGCCTTTTCCAATTCTTGACAACTCTTTCAGTGAATGTCCTATCCTAATGTCCAATCTAAACCTGCCCTGGCACAACTTGAGGCCATTTCCTCTTGTCCTATTGCTTGTTACCTGGGAGAAGAGACCAACCCCCACCTCGCTACAGCCTCCTTTCAGGCAGTTGTAGAGGGTGATAAGGTCTCCCTTGAGCCTCCTTTTCTCCAGGCTAAACAACTCCAGTTCCCTCAGCCGCTCCCCATAAGACTTGTGCTCCAGGTCCTTCACCAGCTTCATTAGCCTTCTTCGGACACTTTATAATCTAAATGGCAATGTATCTGAGTGATATCAAGACTAGTGTAGGATGTACTCAAGTGGAAACAAGATATGGATGTTTTTTATCTGGTAGCTTAATACTCTTGCTCTTCTTAAGATCAACTAATTTTACTGTGTTTAGTTTCTTTGCCAGTAGAGGTTTTTTTATCTAACCACTTATCTAATCTTAAAAACTGTTATGTCCATTTTAAGCAAATCTGACTCATAGTATAGATTTTAAATTTTGATTTGGTGTCTCTGTTTACTCTTTCTTATGCATTCTTCTATCTTTTGAAGTCTGACTTCCCTCATAAGAAAGAGTTTTATATGACAGAAGTGCTGAACCAGCAGAAAGAGGATTTTCACCCCCCTAGATCCTGTTAAAAACTAGCAGTCTCTAGTAATATTTTGGTAAGAATATAGTAATACTTCCCACTTAAATGCTCACCTTCCTAGAGAAAAGATTTCCTGGCATACTGCATAGGATTTTTTTCAGTTTACTGTTTTTTTATTTGATTTATATAATTTCTTCTCTATTTGTTATTTTTAAACTAGAAAGAGCAAATGTGTTCTCCTTATTTTAAAAGAAGGTAGACAGTGCAAAATGAAAGCCACATCAATAAGTATAAAGTAAGATTGTGCTGGCATGGCTGGCTTGTGTTTTTGACTTACCTGGTCTGCAGGTGTGTCAATCTGCTGAGGACAGAGGGAAGACGTGACCCTTAAAATCTGTCTGCATAATATGTAGGTGACTAATTTTCTAAGTAGGAAGCAGGTATCAATCTATTGAAATCAGTGGGAGGTTAGGTCCTAAAATATCCTCATGCATCTGGCACTTAAGAATATATTTAAACAGCATAAGTTCTACCTATATCCAAATATCTTGTCAGTAGAGGAATGTTTCAGAGCACCCACATAAGGTGCCAAGAGCTAGACAAGGTACCAAGCAGTATGAAACATAAGGCACAAGAACATAGCCTCATGAGCTGTGAAAACCCTTCTAGCCTCATGGCAGAGAAACCTATAGGGTATTCATTTTAAGTAGACTCAGTTACCTATCTCTTCTTATGAAGCAGAGGTTATTGCATAAATATGGTCAGCTGGAGAACTAGATTACAACTCTGTGAGGAGCAAATGGGGTTTAGGGCACAGCTGAGCTGAATCAACAATCCCAATAAGAAGGCTCTGGGAATTGCAAATCTATAGAGAGCTTTCAGATCAGTGCTAGAAGATAGTTCTGGTGAGGGAAGCTGTAAACCCCCTGAAACTCAAATAAAACACAGTGACTCAATGCAAGGTGAGTCAGTTATGATAAGGATTGAGAAAGAAGATGAAGCCAGTAGTTCTAAGACTGTTCCTGGTCATAAACAGGTGCCCATCTCTAAAGGTCTTAAAATATACATGCGGAACCATTATAGCTTGATTATAGAAGCTAATGCTAAGTGGTTTCCAGGTTTTAGCCAACTACCCAAACCCTCATATTTTATTTGTTTTCTTGCTCATATTATAGTCTGAGCAAAGGTTAGTGATGACATGGACTCAAACTCAGTTCTACAGTACATGGGGATTCTCCCTAAACCAGATATTTTAAATTAGCTTTTTTTGGTATGTATAGGCAAAGCTGTATGAAGGTATTATAAAAAAAATGGAGACTCTTTCCCAGTTTCTCTGTGAAAGTTGAACGTTCTGTTTTCAGCTTTTTATGCAGTCTATGGGAAATAAATGATGTGTCAGTACTCGAATGTGCCAAGAGAATGCTGATATATTGTGCGCTTCATTCTCAATTATCCATGGCCTGTTTAGCCAGGTTGCAGATTAACTATGTCATGGATGCAAGACGGTGGAGCTGGCTCTCTGCACAGCTGGTTGGTTTTGGCTTGGATTAACTCAGATGCAGTTGAAGCATTTCATCAGCTTTCATGTGGTACAGACCTCACAGCAATAACTCATGTAAACCTGACTTGGCTGCGTGCAGACTTGGTGTGGGTGTCTCTCTTATTCCTGTTACCTTCTGTAGAGTGCTAATTCTCATCTGAGTGGCTTGGGATGAATTTGGCTTCTTAGCTCCCATTGAAAGCTGGTACTACTGGACTAAAGCTGGTTTTGCAAAACCTTACAGCCTCAGACTTTGAGAGGGCTTGTCAAAGTGAACTCAGTACCATGACACTGCTCAGAACAAATCTGATGTGGTGCTGTATCTCAGTTAAGAAGCCTCCCTAAGTCAGTAGCACTGAAAAGTGGAGTACACAAGTACTAAGTGAATATCTGAGTAGGCCTGGTCCTATGCAGAGCCATCAGGATGCCTCCTGTTAATGCTTCCCAGGTTGCATGATCTGGGATGATCCCAGACCCTGCTTCTGTGACAGAAAGTTTTTACAGGCTTAACTGGTAACAGAGCTACAGAACAAAGTCTTTATTGAATACAAAACACTAGAGCCACTGTATAAATTAGCATGAGTCATTTCAGCTTGTCTTGAGATAGTCTGCCTGGCTACCTCTCATTTTTCATTGCTCTCTCTTGTTTTTCTCGTTGCATTACCCAAATAAGTTTAAGTTTGCTATATCAGCAAAGCTGTCAGTTATGTCTGTGTTCTAGTAACCCAGTCAGCTAAAATAAGCTTCTTACTTCTCAGTCTTCTGTCCTTTCTTCAGTCGGGGAGTATGGGACAGATTTATTTCAGAGGTCATAGATTGCCCATTGGCACTGTATGTGAGGCATATATGTAGCAGCATAGCTGCTACCACATCACGTGTGAGGAGTATATTCTCTCCCTCTTCCCCTAGCAGGTGGCTGTTTCTGGCTGTCCATTTTCATGCCTACACAGTAGTCCTTTCTCCCTCATTTGAAATCAAACACTCAGTGACAGTAGGGCTGAGTCTTGAAGTTATGCCTTTAAAATAGACCCTTTCAGTCCTTCTGCAGTGCTGTGGCAGGCTGGTGCCACAGTGTGCTATGAACAGAGCTGGTGAGGTGGCTACGTGGAGTATATTATTTGGAGGAAGGAATGAGACAACGGCATGTTTCTGTAGAGCTGTGCATACAGCCAGAGAAATTGCAAAGGTCCTTTTTTTTTAAATTTGTTTTTAGACAAGTTAATTTGAGGAAAATTCCTCAGTAAAATGTCCTGAATGGAGCCTCGGGAAATTATCCCATATTCTTTTCCTCTTTTGGGGAGAGAATGGGAGCTCCAATCCTCCATTTTATAAAACAAGATACAGTTCCCAGGAATATTCCTTTAAGAGACACACTAGAGTCCTACTAGCTGTTGGATAACTGTCCAAGAGGATAGGTCATTCTGGAAGCTAGCTTTTCCTCATTGCTTCCCTTCTCCTCTCCCTCACCCAGAGCAAGCACGCCCACAGGAAAATTGATCAGGTCTAGTCTGCCTGGATCTGGCCTCTTCAGAGGATTGAATAGCAACAATCTCACTACTTCCCCACTTCAGTCCACAGCTGGAAGGTATTACTTTTGATTGTAGAATCATTTAGTCAATTTATGTGACTGATGTTATTGATGGCTGACAAGGAAAAAGAGATAAGTATACCCACATAGGAAACTTCACAACCATGACGATCTACTCTTTGACAGAGAATGTGGGCCAAGGCATCACACATTTGCACTTACACTATTCAGCCCAAATCTGCTAAAACTTTCTGCTTGTTACAGATTCCCCAAATGGGAAGAGACCTGACTGAAGTATAAAAGTTTAGGACTCAGGCTTCCAGTCAAATTACTGTTTTAACAGCTTACTGTGACGAACTGAGCTGTGGTAACCGTGTGAATGCAACTGAAGCTGTATGACTTCACATAACGTTTTCTCAGTGTAGGCTGACAGTCTCTGCGCCAGCTGAGCAGAAGCAATTAGGCCACAGACACTTGATCGGGAGTAACTTGATGCAATTATTACTAGGTTTTCAGTTGACATTATGCTTCAGGTTCCTTTCTTTTTTAAGTGAAAACATGAAACTGTCTCTTGGTAGACAATATCTAACATGAGGCGGGGAAGGCAGAAAGGACAGGTTGTCTTCTCTGAGCTGAGCTGGTCTAAAGTTCCAACATGAGGAACTATTTGTGTGGCACAGATGCTTTCAGGACTGACTGTTTTTCATCAAAACTGTTGGAGATTTGGAGAGTTATAAATAGCTCCTACTTCATTAGCCGAGACCTCAAAGACTTCAAGCACAGGTGCAGGGATTTCTGCAGGGATGAGAGAGGAAAGATCACTTTCAGTGAAACGGCTGTGTCCTTGAGTGAAAAATCACACGTCACTTTTCTGTTTCTTGTTGCTGAATAGAATATAACACTTAAACTGATACAGGCTACAGAGAAAGAATTTAAAGCGATCAGATGTTGATTATAGCAATGCTTCCTTGTATTATTCTTGATTTTGAAATAATTTGAATGGAAGCTACTGTTAAATTGATAATGTTGTGAAAATGTGTGAGGATTGGCTCCCATAAATAGTAGAAAAATGGATTTATGGAAAGTGTGGTATCTGATCAGAATATTAATAATCGCCTTCCCTTGTACATTAGACCTGAAAAAAGAAACAGCAAACACTTAAAAAAAAATATCTCTGTCATGAACATCTGTTACCAGTCAAGCAAATGCTAACAACAGTAAGCAGCCTTTCTTTCATCCTGTGCAGAGGTTCATCATTACGTATCTCCAAGTTCAAAATGAAGGTCAGACTGGAAAGGTGAGAAACGTAAGAGTTCTACAGCAAATACTCTGAAAAAACCCCTAAGGTTATAGCTCTGAGCTCTCCTGCTAAGTATCATTCTCATCCATAGTTTGGAGAGATGTCATCTTTGTAGTACAAACAGGAAGAGATAGCATAGCAACAAAAACATAACAGTGTCTGATTTTTCATTAACGAAGAAGAGGGCAATAAGAATTTAATGGCAACAGAAGAGGAAAACAGTACAGTCAAGAAACTTCTTAGCGTTAAGAATTTGAACATTTTTTTTTTCTGGCTGAACTGAAACTTTTAAATGTCTATTGAAGCCTATCAACTTCATCAGAATTTAATATATTATTAAAAATAAACCAGTGATTGAAACCTTTAACAGGTGAAAGGTTTTGACTAATGATATTACATGGGGATTTGAAGACTGGGACCTATGCAAAAATAGGTCAGGATTCTTAGAGTACTAAATAGGCTGAGATTCTTACAGCACTAAGGTGTAATTTAGCATCATAATTATTTCACATTTTCACAGCTGTGTCCAGGTACCTTAAAAATATTAGCACAACATCTGTTCTGATTTTTAAGTTTATCTATTTTTTCCTCTATTTGTGGTAAGAAAGCTAAGCAAAGGGAATCTGCTTTACATGTTGGTCTGGCATGAAGATTATTTCTTAGAATACCTTGCATCAAGACTCACAGCCTTAGATCTATCATCAGTAGAGCTCACTTCCCTATACAGTCATGCTCTTGATATCTAGAGATATCTGATAAAAAGCTGTCTAAAGATATCAAGACAGCTCATAATTCTGAGAGTGAGGTTGGTAGACTGGATATGTGAATTAAAATGAATCTTGAACACTAGTTAGTGTGGAACAACTAAATGGACTCAGCAGAAAGGAAAAGTGATGAATGACAGAGCAAGTAAATATTTCAGTTGTATGAGCTTAGTTTACAGTGGGAGTACAATAAAATTAGTTTAAAATTTGTTTTATTTGTTTTTTTACCTGCAGTATTGTTTTGTACTCCTTTAGGGTTCCTATCATAAGCATCAGAGTACTTCAACACTGAAAATTCACTAGCTTAAAGGAACTGGAAAGCTGCAGTGTCAGTTCTGTAAATGCCATTAGAATCCACTTAAAACTAACTTGCTTTTTTGTAAGAAACAAAAAGCAGGAAGGAATTCAGGAGGTTACATTCACTCTGGTGCTTTCGGATAGTTACATAATGTAATTCAGTTAAAATAAATGTTATGTAAAACCAGGTAAGATTTATTTTGTCCCTCACTAGTCTTAAAATTAGCTTTATTCACATTTATATATATTTATATATAAATATATATATTTATATATAAATATATATATTTATATTCACATATATATATACAGCCCAATACAAATCCTTTCTCATAGCTCTGTTTCTAAGCTCTGCAGCAACTTGGTAGAATTTCTTTTGCACTATAAGATTGTTGTTCAGAAACACAGTTGATCAGTACTGTACACCGTACTCAAAGTCGTGACATTTATATGATGATGTTAAGACTTTTCTACTTATTTTATTGGAAATACTTCCTGTTATGTCTTAGGTTCTTAGCCCTCTCTGTGTTAACAGTACTCAGCTGATCAGCTAGACATCTAGTTCTTTTCCTCCCAATCACAGAGTTCTTCCCATTTAAAGCAGACCTTTTTTGTCATCGCTCTGTAACCGCAGCATTTTGAAGCATTAACTGCTATACAATTACTGTTATGACAGTCTTCAAGGTCATCTGATATTGCATGATAGCATGATGTTTCTCTGTATTGCAGATGCTTCCCAATTTTGCATCACTAATTAAGTTCTTAGAAAAAGGCCCCTATGCTTTTCTTTTCTTGAGCTCCTGTTAGCTGTTATGCCTTTCACTTTGCATTCTGAGCTACAGTCATTGATGAAAACTGAGAAGAGAACACTTCATTTAGTTTGCAGGTTGAGGTTGTCATTGCTTAGTGGCTTCTCTTTTTTTTGTTTCCCCCTGAGTTTTTCATGTATATGGCTCAAAAAGCCTGCTTTTTCTATTTTCTTATCCTCTGCCAGATCTTATTCAGCTTCATTCTCACTTTACCCCTACATTTGTTGTGTTTGAAGACATAATTTTACTCTCATTCCCTTCCCTCTGTCAGTACATTTCTGTATTCCTTGTGGACTCTTCTTCCTTCTAATCTTTCCCATAGCACTTGCTATCTTTGGATACCCTTTTGCTTCCTGATCTTGACATGCTTTCCCTTTTTTTTCCTAAGGACCTCAAAAACTTCAGTGACTACCATGAGCTTTTAAGTGACTGAATGTATTCCTCAACCAGGAGAATCACCTAATGGGACACTTGTATCACTTGTCCCAGCATGAGAGGTAATCGGTTCATTCTTCTGGTTCTTAGCAGAAGTCTCTTTAACCTCACAGTCTCATCTAATTTATATCCTTACTAAATGAATCCTGACAAGCAACACATCTTGTACTGGATCTGCTCAAATGAAAAGTCTACAATTTCTAAGCCAGGACTCTTGGGTAATAAAAATCTGCCTCTTCACTATGCTTTTAAGAGTCCTTAGTCCTTTATTCTCTCCCTTCTGTCTGAGAGTCATGTTTTCTTTTCCTTCTCAATATCTTGGAAATCATTTATATTTATTTCCCTTGGCCTCTCAGTTCTGGCCCTTTTTTTTTTTTTCCTTAGTGAAAACAGTTTTTCTTTTCTTTATTTTCTAACGGAGAAAGTCAGTGTCTCAGTCCTGCTTGCTCTGGCCTCCTCTCCCCCTGTCCCCATGGTCTTACGTTAACCCCTTCATTTATGTCTGTTCTTCATATTTTGCCCAATGTATGTTTGAAAATCTGAAGTTGTTTGTGCTTCTGGCATTCTTCTCACAAATACTCAAACTCACGCTTACATTCTGTGTTGATCACTGCCTACATTCTAGCACTCAGGTCTTCGCTCATGACTTCTGTCAGTTGATACTTCACGCATTAACAGACACTGAAGTTTCCACTCAAGGACAACATAGACCCTGAAACCTCCACATTCAGTAATCCTGATTGCCTCAGCAAATCTTAAGATTTTACTCGCTGAAGGCTTAGCCACCATACTGATTTTTCTTATAAGTTCCCAGCTTTAAAGAAATAAAGAAAATTCTTCTGGTTTAGCCTCCATGCTTCTGACTCCATGCCTTTATAAACTTTTGTCTGGGTCAGTGCTGTCAGCTCACTGAGACTCAGCAGTTAGCTATTTTTCAGCTGTGATCAGTCAAAAGCAGGAAGCTCTCTTAATACCATTAACTGCAATGCCTCAGTCCTACTCATGTAAGAAAGCTGTGACTTGAGAAGCTCAGGGTATTCCAAAAAACCCAGAACTGAGAGCTTTAAGCATGTTACCTGAAAGGGACAAAATCCAGTGAGTGAATAAAATCCAAAATACTCTAGAATGTTCTACTATTTCAAACATAATATTTTAAAACTGTGAAAGAGGGATTTATTTAAATTGAATAATCTTTCATAAATCAATGTGACAATTTGTGTGTTGGACTCTTTTTTTGGCACAAGGTTTGTTTGTATAAAGATTTTTTTATTTCCTTTAAGCTAGTAAATTTAAAGTTCCAGTTTTCACACAATTTTTTTCATGGTAGTTTGATGGCTTTTTAGTTGGAAACTGAACCTTTGGTTAGATTGTAATGATTATTGTTTGTTTCAAGTGAGCAAATATGGAATGACTTTTTCCTAAAGGCAAAATTACTTTGCATACCAATGTCACCTACACTATTGCCAAATTCCAGAGATCTTACTACTTTACCATTTTTTGGCAATGATAGGTACTAAAAGAGCACTGGGTGTTCTCTGACAGAGCAACTACTTGGATCAGTTCCATTATTCTAATCCCTTTTATGGCCCAATTCCCTAATCCCCTCCTTTATAGCGTCCTCACAACCTGCATCTCCTTTGGCAAGGGAAGAGGAAAGAAATCTCCATATACTTACTTCAGATTTGATCTTTTTTTCAGAGCAGAGCTCTTCTTTGCTTTTTTGAGGGCTGTCCCATCAGTCTGTCTCCGATTTTCCTCTTATATGGAAGGCCATTAATTATCTTCAGTTTTGAGCTTAAATATTATATGCAGATAGATATACTTTCTTGAAACATGGGGGAATTTTTGCTTTTAATCCAAACTGAAAATCAGGAGGATGGAGAACTTCCCAGTTCCTTTCCAAAATGTTCTGGTATATATTCAACTCTTTATCTTTAGCTAAACCTAAAATGACCTAAAATTATGTTACTAACTTGTTTTTATTCATCTGTATCTGTTTGCCTAACTCTATCCCAGACAACTTGTTGACTTTTTTCCTTCTTTCTTCCTCCCAAGAGTTATGCTTTCTACAGCTCAAGACAAATAACAAGCATAGGATTGTGAAATCCCTCAGAGTAGTAATATGACTGCAACAAATGTCATGAAGGAAGATGAACAGCAAAACCAAATTAATGAACTGGGCCATTTCTACAGGCACTTTCAGCTTGGTCTCAGGAAGGGATGGTAGCATACTGTTTTGTCAGGAAGACTACCAGAAGTCATAGTAGGCCTTGGGCTAAATCTTCAACTGGGTGCAATGTGGGGGTTCATTAACTTAAATGAAACTACACCAGTTTATGCAACTGGAAGAATCAGTCCATTATACTCTTTCTCATATAGTAGCTTAATAGCACTAGAGTGCCTTTCAAGCAATTCCCAAATATTATGTGGGGAAAGGACAGGAGGTATCAAAGCCTTGACATCTGATTTATTTCATTAATTGCTCCTTTTTTTTTTTTTTTTGTTTTGGTTTTGTTTGCATGTGGTAGAGTCTCAGCAGAACCAGTTAGGGGATTAGAGTATTAGTGTTCTATTGCTATACTCCAGGCCCTTTAATTGTGCTTCCAGGAAGAAATAGAAAGAATGGAAGGGCAGAATGACCAGCAGCTGCAGTCAAGGCATGCTACAAAAAGATGCTGCAGATTTTTTGCTTTACATCTGAAGAGATGGCCCGTTGTCCAAGCATGGCAGCTGCAAAGGGATGCAATCATTCATTCGGCTCTAAGCTCAAACGTTCATGCTGGGTTTACTGCACTCCTGCTATATTCATGTCTTGAAAATAGGCATATGGCTAGGAAATGGATTTTAGAAGTGTAACATTCCTCTGGGTATTCTACAGCTCCAAAGAAGCCCAAGGAGTAGGCATTGTTGCAGAGCAAAAACATTGGAGAGTTGCGAAGTGCATTGTTCCTCCAGGAGAACACCCATGAAACCATGCTCAGTCTGTACAGCTGCCTTCAACCGAGGTGTAAGTCATCTGTAATTACTTTAATTACTTGTAGCTTTTGTGATACAAAAATAAAGTCTTATCTCACTGGTACCAGAAGGTGCAATTTCAGCTAGCACAATTATATCTCAAAAAGCAAAGGCCAGACTCAGTCTGCAAAAAGTCAGAGGAGTTACTGTCATCAAAATGAATCTGGCCTTAGATATTCAAAGAAAGTATTAGATGAAGAGGCAGAGAGGGTCATATGCTCAGTGTGCACGGCCTCCATGATAGAGTATGCATATTTCTTTCAGGTACCCTTATACACAAGCTGTGGATGCTTAGTTTTTGGCTGCGTAGCTACTTGGAAATGTCCCACGCTGTTTGATAAGACCCGGATGGTAACCAGATGGCTACATGTGACTCTTTGGTGCTGCTGCAGGCGGGGACTAAGAAACCAAAGTAAGTCTACAAACATCTCCCTCTCTTTCCCTTAACTTTTATTAGTGGGGAATGGAGATTACCATACTATATCCCTACTGTTAAATAACAGCAGACGTTGGGGAGGGAGGGAGTTGCAGATCATTTTCCCATTTCAGGAAAACCAAAAACACTCTAACCCAGATTCTAGGCAATTTCCAATGGTGACTTGTTTACTTACTTAATATATCCTACATTGTCAAATCTGGGATGGTTTTGAATGTGAAATTGCTATGAATACCCATAAATACTACACTATCTTCAGGAATATAGCAAATTCTGCTCCAGCTACTTCCTTTGACTAACTTAGCAGTCACCCGTTTCTTAAAGGGAGAGGTGCGCTCTCTCGTGCACTAACCACCTAACAGACAACATGCAGGCAAATAATATACAGGCAAACCCATGTTTTGGAAATTTGGCTCTGACATCAATGGCTAGGTCTCAAGAGAATTTCTGTATAAAAGCTTATTCCAGCTACAGAGATGCAAACAGAACTAACGTTCTTGCCATTTGTTGGTACCATCTCTTCCCAAACCAGAATTACAAGAGAGTTGTAACATTTGTTCTATAGTACTTTTCCACACATTGTATTTACGGTAAGAAAGAGAACTTACGGGATGGTGATGATTCACTCCATCATGGTATTTTCCAGCCACATTCAAAGATAAGGTGATGATTCAACTGCTTCTTCCAGTCACGTATCAGGAACTTGTAGTAGAATTTGAGCCAATTTTTTTCATTTCTCAAAACCATTGGCTGCCCATACTCTTCTCTAAGTCATCATATTCTTTTCTAAATGTAACAGAAAAGCCTCATTACGTAGAAGGGTTAAAAGATGCTTTAGCATAATCTGTAATACCAGCCATCTTTCTCCCTCTCTCACATGTTGTTTTAGTTTGCAGTCAATGAAAATATGCTGCTGTGAAGATTTAGAGATGCAAACGGGCCTGGACTATTTAAGCATTGTTAGTCTAATATTGCTACAATGTCATGACAAGTTAACATATCTCAGTTTCTATTTGTGTGGAAATACTGTGTTTTTGTAGGAATTTCTTTTGGGAAGTTCTTCATAAGAATTTATTTGGCTCCAGATGGATGGATTGTATCTTCTCACTCTATTAATATTTCCTAATGCTGGTCAGTGATTTGCTGTAAAGTTTCTGTTTTACCTTAGTTTAGAGCCTATTATGCACTCATCACTTCTGTATGATAAAACACAGTAAAATACCTTCATAATGATTCCTGACAGGAACATTTCAACATATCTGAGTTTAATGGTACCGAAGCTTCTCGGCATCAAACTCTATATGCTCCATGAGTCATAGATTAAATAATTTTCAGCTCTGTAGGCAAAGGATGCATTATGTTGGTTTGTAGTTAAACACATTAGATATTTATTACAGACATAAAACAATTAGATAATGCATGTGCATTGATAGGAAGGCGTATGTGTTTGTATGCATGAAGGAGATAAAAGAAAGAGAGGCAAAGGCGTAGAAGGGAGACATCTCTGGTGGGGAATAGCTTTAAATTCAGGGAAGTATTGCCACTCAGAATAAGAACCACGATGTTCTTTTTAAATATCATAGCTGTCATTTTGATGGGAGAAGCAGCCCATCACGATTACAATCATTGCAGCTTAAAGCTTTGCTAAGAGTTCACCAGGATCTAGTTGTATGTTAATATTTTTCTGATTTGGTATTTTGAAACTGTACATTCTGTTAATGAACTGTCAAAAGGTTCATTACTTAATCATTACTCTTTTTTTAATAATGCATCTTTTAATGATTTTTGCCCGTTCTTGAATATTTGCTCTCTGGATGCTTCTCGTTGCTGACCATTCTGAATTTTAATTTTTGATGTGGTTTAAACGGTTCAGTCTTACTAAGAACGCAATAAAATCAAGAATGGGGAAGATCCAATGTAGCTCTGGGAAGTCCCTATGGAAGCATTTGTTTTCTGTTTTCATACTGCCATCTTGAGTGTCAGTATTAAAACTACACTTATTACACATCCTTGCAGCCATGCTTTTGCTTTCTTCCATGAAAGTATCATGTTGCAGGCTTGAAAGTGGGTTTTAAATACTGCCGAATTAAAACAGTTGTACTTGATACACAGGGATGTAAATAAGTAAAGGTGAACCAGGTCATCTGTGATGACTGTTCAATACTACCACAACATCATGTTGAACAAACAGAAAACTGTACCAGACAGTAAGATGTTTGTTTGCCTTGTCATATACATTGGTTAGAAGAAATATTTCCATTTTCAGCAAAACCCAGGAAATGTCTGAATTAAGAATTATTTGTTGTCTTTTCCAACATGAAAGCATTTTTGTAGGTCCCTGAATTCCAGGAACATGATGAGAGGGTACTCGTTTGTAAGCACTGAACGTTTATTTCCCCTTATTTTCATATTCTCACATTTTACATAAGAGTCTGTTCTGTTCTTTTTCTGTCACTGTCTTCAGGAATTAAGGATCAACCCTACAGTCCCTGGCTTCGATTTGCAAAGCCGGCTAGTGATTTAGAGACTAAAATGACCAGATTCTCAGAAAGTTTTGAGCCATTTGCTCTCCCACCAGGCTGCCTTAAGGGCAATCACAGGCTGCTGGCTGAGGAGGCTGAGATGCTGTGGCTTAGTGAAATTTTGGTGATCAGCTGAACCCTGCTGCTCATAAGGGCCGGTTGAAATGGTTGATCTTGTGCTTACAAGGAGTCCTTCAGGATAGCATGATAATGGGCAGGTCATTAAGAGATGTATATAAGGATAAAGCCTTACAGCTCTTATTTATCAAAGCCCTGCCTGATGATGTATCACCTGATACGCATGAATCAAGGTCTTTGGAGATTACCAGCTAGAAAAAGTGAATAAGGGCTATATTCTGTATGGCTACACTGATTTAACAAAGCGTCTTGCCATTCAAGAAACAGTGTTCATAAACAGATAGTCCCTTGCAGAAAAAAACACAGCCCCCAGCCCCCCTCCCCCCGCTAAAACCAGAAAAAAAAATCAAAAGCTTTGATATTCATACAAAAGGCATCATACCGAATATTTGTCTAGTTATGAATAAGAGTAATTTAGCTATATTAAGAGCAGGAAAGGTTTGTGTGCAAGGAAAAAACATATTTTAAGATGAAAAAGATTAAAAGGTTTCATCTGGCAAGTTCTCAATTTTTTTTCAGTCAAATATAATGACAGCTTTTAGAGGATGATGGTAATTTTTGTGGTCATTCTGACTGTGTAATAGAAGAATAGATGAGCAGATAATTTCTTAATCAGTCTTTCTTCTTCTTTGCTTAAGTGATGCATGGAATGACCACGTGGAACTCAAATTATATTTGTGCTGCCTAATTTACTTGTGGTCATGCTTAAGACAGGCACAAAACTATAATTAGACTTTAACATATAATCAGACAGTACTTTTAACTGAGTGGGCAGGAGAGGTGGATGGATTATATCATGATGGTATTCCTTATCACCAAAAAGAAAAGAAGAAAAATAATTTAATTACAGATACATAGCAGGGCACATTGAAAAAGCTTCCCAGAAGAAGTTAACAGGCACTGTCCTAAACACAGGCGGCGTCAGGTTCCCAGGGATGGGTCAAACTTAGGCATATTTCATTGTACCTCAGCATCTGTGGCACACCTTGAAATGCATCTTGTCATTAATTCCTTCTTTTTGAACGTACGTGTCTTTTTTTCATTTATTGCCTACTTTTTTTTTTCATGAAATGCCTACTTGAAAGCAAACCTACTTTCTCAAATGCATATATTTAGACAAGTGGCCTGACATCCTCAGATGCTAACTGAAACATCATGAATTGGTCAAATAGTTGACAGTAACTTTTGGGAAACGAGTGTTTGCCTTTGAAGCACATTGCATCTGGAATCCATTCTTCTTTTCAGCTGAGAGTTGATTTTCTGAAATAGTAAACACTGCTACTCAGAACATGGTGTGGTCTGAAAAGCACCATGTCTCTTCTTGGCTGTGTTTTGAACCAGACACAGATGGACACAGTTGTCGGGAAGCTGATAATTTTCATGTACCTTGGGGGAAAGTAGGAAAGTAAGAGGTGAACCGATGCTGGAGAAGTGTGCACTATCATAAAATATTTTTGGTTCATTTAGTCTTGCTTTCATCCTCTAAACTGGCAAAAGAAGTGGCTTGTCCAGTTTTTAATATCATAATAATTATAGCATTGAATATAAACAAATACCATAATATCGTAATGATTATGCAACTGCAGGATTGCTGTCATTAACTCCCTTGATTAACAATAACCACACCTAAAGAAACAACTTTTTATGCAACTGTTTTTTTAAACTATGAATATTACTCTTAAACTGTAAAAAATATGTATTTATGACTACATGGAAGAGAGCTCACATTCCATTTAGATGCCTGGATCCAATTAATGTTTCTAAGAACTACACTTTCATTGTTTCTACTGTATGCTGAACAACTATAAATATCTGGCCACCTTTTTTAAGGTTTACATAATGTGAATCATTAAATGTTCAGAACTTTTAATACCGAGTCCATATTTGCAGCAATTATAGCCCTTATTCCCTCCTTTTCTGTCTTTTGGTTACTGCGGTCTTTTGCTGCCACTGACAATTACTGTCGTACTGCTTATCTGGGTTCTGTATCTGCCTTTTTCACATTTAGATGGGAAGTTTTGGGGGCAGGAATCATCTTTTTGTTCTGTCTCTATACAGCAAGGCACCTGTCCTTCTGCTGTATATCTAATATATCATTGCTGTTGCACAACTAAGAAAAAGAATTTTCTCAGTTTACCTAAGACAAAACCAAAGAAAAAACCCCTTCAACTATTAAAAGAATCACAGCAAGAATATTGAAGGAAGTGTTCTCACAGTCTCACAGTGACTCTATGTTGCAACTGCAGCAGTGATCTGTTAAAAGGGGCAGAACTCAAACACTGACAGTGCCCCCTTACAGGTACCCGCTTTGAGAAAAAGAAAGCGATGTTGGAGAGAGTCCAAATAAGAACAAGATAAAGATCTTTAGAAACTGACCGTGAAGGAATTGGTATGGTAATAATCTTCCACTGTGTAAAAACCAGTTTTTAGTAGAGGACAGGCACAATAAAAATTTCATTTTTCTTGTACTGAAGTTGGCACAACTGTCTTATTTGGATGATAAAGCACTGGAGCCTAAGAATGCTATGGAATCTCCACTGGAGTGACTATTCAGTGTATCTATCTAAATATCCAAATAGCTGGCATGTATTTGACCCTCAGCATCTGGCCAAAAGGATCCCTTCTAACCCCTTAACGTTACGCAACTCTGTGATGTCTAGGTGAGGACATACTCCCAGTAATTTTTTGACCATTTCAAGTACTATTCAGCAATTTAAATTTGCATGAAAGGACAAGTTGTCCATATGTAAGGAAGTACAGCATCTTAGAGGGAAGGGAGGAGATGCAATTCAAGAAGAAGCTTAGAGATGTACATTTAAGGCATCTATATGTCTGGTTTCACCATGTGCTGTGGCTTCAAACCAGGAAAATAAGGTCAAATTCATGAAATGTCAGGAGGAGTGGGCAGTCTATACTGAAAATTGTGGCAACTTTCACATCTGCTGAAAGCTGTTAAGTAACAGATTAGAGCTAACTTCCAAGAAAACATCTAGGCTATGTAGGATCATATCAAGTCCTAGATTTCTACTGACATATACTAACTATTAAGTGGCCCAATAAAACATTGCTATGTAGATCCTTTTATAGTATCCTAACCCTGTATAAAAACAGGCTAGGAAGTTTTGGAAAGGGGAGCCACATTAATACATATTCCAGTTCAGCATGCTATTGGGAACTTATTTAGCACAGATCTGAAACGTTCTGAATTACTTTGCTCAGTACCATGTATTTTAAAGAGCAAAAAAGCAGTATCATAGGAGACCAAGCAAAAAGGAAAATGGAGCTACCAAAATTTGCAGCGCTAAGCAGCAGCAATGATGCATCCTCTTTACACACAGACAGCAAGAGGATAGTTCTATATAGGCCACCTATAGAAGAAACTTTGATAAATGTTCAAAATACAATTCTCTGCAGGAAATCATGGAAGGATCAGTAGTGAAAATGCAGGTTGCGTGGCTTGAGACTGCATTATCTGCATTTTATTTATATGTATGTTCTTAACTTTTAGGTATGGAAATTTGGTATAGACAATGGGGAATCGAGAAAAAACAATTTAAGAAAGCATCTGTCTAATTAAAATATGTACAAGCCAAACAGAAATTTTTCTGTGAAGCTAGTTTTAATTACAAGTAGTTTACTTTCTTTACAAGCTCACTGGCATATTTGATAACAGAGCAATGGTTGTGGAATATCCAATATGAGAAGAGCAGTTAAATACAAACACTCCCTTATGGTGAAGTCACATCTGATGTTGAAGAGACATTTGTTTTTATCTTTGGAAAAGTGTCCTGGTTTCAGCTGGGATTGAGTTATTTTTCTTCCTAGTAGCTGGCATAGTGCTGTGGTTTGGATTTAGTATGAGAATAATGTTGATAATACACTGATGGTTTAGTTGTTGCTGAGCAGGGCTTACAGCAGTCAAGGACTTTTTGAGCTTCCCCCGCTCTGCCAGGGGCACAAGAAGCTGGGAGGGGGCACAGCCAGGACAGCTGACCCCGACTGGCCAAAGGGATATTCCAGACCATATGGCATCATGCTCAGTATAGAAACTGGGGGGAGTTGGCCAGGGGGCAGCGATCGCTGCTCAGGACAGGCTGGGCATCGGTCAGTGGGTGGTAAGCAATTGCATTGTGCATCACTTGTTTTGTATATTATATTCTTTATAGTATATTATTATTATTATTATTATTATTATTATTATTATTATTATTATTATTATTATTATTAAAACTGCCTTTACCTCAGCCCACTGGTTTTACTTTTTTTCCGATTCTCTATCCCATCCCACTGAGAGAGGGGGGAGTGAGCCAGTGGCTGGGTGGTGTTCGGCTGCCTGCCGGGTTAAACCGCAACAAAAAGCCAGCGACACGGCTCCCGTCTCGAAAAGGCTGCAGGGCTCGGCGTTCCGTCACGCACTGTACTGTGACGCAGAGGCCACTTGGTGGCGGTGTTGCGCAGCGCCCCTGGCAGCACAGCCCCGGGGAGGCTGCACCAGCTCTCATGCTTTGCAGCCAGGACAGCCAGGGTGAATGCAAAAAGCCCCAGGACTCCTTCAGCTCATGGCTAGCGTAGCCCCCTAACTAATATACTGGCCAAGCCATATGCTGCAGACCCCCTTGGAACCAGAAGTAATTTAGGCTCAGTTTGAAGTCATTTAAACAAATCCATACCTAGCAGGAGTAAAGTACCTGTGCAGTTTCTTCCAACTTTCTAAAGTGAACTGAATTTTTCAGGCTCCCCACAATACAGTTCAAGCTAAAAAGCAGCTATGGAGTCATCCTATTACTGGTCTATTTTCATGTTGCTGAAGGTTTCTATGATCTTCCCTTAGCCTAACTTCTCTCTTCCTCTGGTTGATACCCATGTAAGTGGTAGACAGGTTGCAGCAGGGATAAGGCAAGCGACCTGGCGGAATGAGAAGTCGTAGAATCAGAGAATCATTTGGTTGGAAAAGATCTTTAAGATCATCAAGTCCAACTGTACCTTTCCACTACCAAACCATGTCCCTAAGCACCTCGTTCACCCATCCTCTAAATACCTCCAGGGATGGGGACTCAACCACTTCCCTGGGCAGCCTGTTCCAATTCTTGACAACTCTTTCAGTGAAGAAATTTTTCCTAATGTCCAATCTAAACCTGCCCTGGCGCAACCTGAGGCCATTTCCTCTCATCCTATCGCCTGTTACCTGGGAGAAGAGACCAACCCCCACCTCTTGCTACAGCCTCCTTTCAGGCAGCTGTAGAGGGTGATAAGGTCTTCCCTCAGCCACCTCTTCTCCAGACTAAACAACCCCAGTTCCCTCAGCTGCTCCTCATAAGACTTGTGCTCCAGATCCTTCACCAGATTTGTTGCTCTCCTCTGGACATGCTCCAGCAACGCAATGTCTTTCTTGTAGTGGGGAGCCCAAAACTGAACGCAGTATTCGAGGTGTGGCCTCACCAGTGCCAAGTACAGGGGCACGATCACTTCCCTACTCCTGCTGGCCACACCATTCCTGATACAAGCCAGGATGCTGTTGGCCTTCTTGGCCACCTGGGCACACTGCTGGCTCATATTCAGTCGGCTGTTGACCAGTACCCCTAGATGCCTCTCCATCTCCAGCTTTCCATCCATTCACCCCCAAGCCAGTAGCACTGTGGTCATTGCAGCCTTAGCACTAACGTCCGAGTGGGATAAATCAGTCAAGCCTAAACATGCTACCGCAACTAAGGTGTTTAAGGTAACGTGAGTTAGCTAGTTTAAAATGAGCTTGGCTGCTTTCCCTTTACACTGGGGCACTGACATATCCTCAGCCTGTTGTGCCCCTGTGACAAAATCCTTTCTGCTTTCACAGCAGGTAGGTAGCTGTAGTGCTGGCAGGGCTGTTTGAAGGCCGCCCTGGACACTGCATGAACAGTAGTGCACAGACTGTTGTCATGAGTGGGAGATGTTACTCTGCCAATCCCAGGCAGCTGGACATGGTTTCAAATTAGGACAACTGCCTGGGGCCTGGGGGTTGCAGGTATCATAGTGCTCCAAATGACACAGCTCCTGAGAGCTGTGGGTGCTGTAAAATGTCACTAGAAATTGCTTCATCTCTGTGTCTCCTGTGCCAGCTGACAAGATTTTTAAGTCACCCCCACCTTCCCATGTTTTTTTGACACTGGGTGATGAAAAAGGTGAGGGATGATTTAAAGCAGAATGCACAGGTAACCAACCAGCCAGCTCTGGCGCTTTGGATAATGTCTACCGGACGTTGTTGTGTTGTAAAGCCAGTCTGCGCATGCACCCGGTACCACAGGGGGGTCTATATGTCTATGGATGCCCTGTCTTCCACTGAACAGATCTCCATCTCCTCCTAGTGGATCTAATGCCAGAGCTTGTGTGCTTCACCTGTCATTGTGCTGAGTGTAACTTCACCATCGGTTTAAGCCAACCTAGCTGCAAATTGCTGCTGAAACGAGAAGTTCTACCCTTGTTCTTTGCCATGCATTTGAGCGCAAGCTGTCAAGCAAAATGGAGCTCATTAACTGCACCATGTAGGTGAATAGTAGTTCAGCAGTTTGATAAAAAAGGCTGTTTGATAGTCTCTCCTGGCGCATGCAGAAGCCTTTTTCATACTCTCGCAGAGGACTTTTTATGTATTCATGTCTTTCTCAGACAAGATGGCCTGAGAAATCAGAGCACAACTCAAGGTAGCATTTGGGAGCATGGAAATGTTTCAGTGGATACCTTTTCAGATGAAGCTATCATGAGAATGTGTTAAGAGTGGGGTATTTGGCCATCAGGCAGGAACCAGTGCTGATGCTCAGCAGAAAGTCTCCATAGGCAGATATCTAACTGTGGTCCTGTGGTCAACATTAACTGCCAGTCTGTCAGCACCCAAGACAGCCAAAATGTTTTAACTGTACCTAATGTGCTTATCACTTCACTGAAGCATCTTATAAAATATATACGCTTACTCTCTGTCTTAAGTTGACGAAACGTGGTGTGAGAGTATAGGAAGTCATATATGACAGGAAGAGCATGAGTCTAAAGATTTACAGGTGAGCTGAGATCTTATTTACAGAGACTGGAAATAAAAACTATTAATATAATAGTATATTTGTAAAGATACTATTTAAAATCAAAACATGTTACCAAGTTCTTTGCAACACGTACATAGAACTCCACCTACCACCAGTATAGAATCATAGAATCATAGAATGGTTTGGGTTGGAAGGGACCTTAAAGAACATCTAGTCCAATCCCGCTGCCATGGGCAGGGATGCCTTCCACTGGATCAGGTTGCTCAAAGCCCCATCCAACCTGGTGTTGATATACATGTATATATATGTATATATATGTAACATTGTTTTTGCAGTTGTAGCAAGGAGGAGTAATCCATACATCTACAATGCCTGATAGAAACTGCACTCAAAGGCAGTTTACATGGACTCTGGATTAGTTCCTTGGCCAGTGCTGTCTGGCAGCAGATTGATCTCAAGTTAGTTTACTTTGACCTGTAAGCACAATAAGTAATGAAACAGGAAAGCAATTATCTAAATATGGAATTTAGTCAACATCCCCATGTTTATTGGATCAGATTATAAAATCAGAAATCAGTTTCAGCACGTGCAAAGTTACTCTTAGCTGGCATCAGTCATGGCATTTCACTACTAATGTAGGCACTGAATGATTTTTGATTTTTTAAAAATGTATTTTTATTTCCCATCCTTAAGGATCACTAAGCAAGAATTGAAATGAAACAGTTATAAATGTTTGCCATGTATCTGTGCTCATCAACAATTTTTGATATGCTTATATATTTATGATAAAATGACTCACACAAAGTATGTTTCTTGGCATTCAGATTGGAAGATGAACAAACTACAAGGTAAATGATGAAACTGATGTTTATGACTTAAGAGTAGAGCAGTAGAGCCTTTGACCAATCATACCTGAACTGGCTGCTATATTCATTTGTGCCAGTCATATTGGTCATTATGAAAATTAGATTAGGAGACTGACCCCATATGAGCCTCCATATTTTCCAAATGTTCTGATGTCCCAAAATCAAAATGTTTTGTTTTTTTTTTTTCCAGATTAATTAGGAAATTAATAATGTCAGTGAAAAAAATTGAAGCATTCAAATTTTACATTAGCAACTTCTCAAGACATCATTACTATGTAAATGACTATCAAAAAAAATGTTATTTATTTACTTCACCAATTGTTTAGTTGCCAGAATATTCCCCATAAACAGAGCTGGAGACCTGAGCTGGTCTGACTGCCCTCTTTTATATTTAGTATCTAATTGATAATGAGGCCTAGACTAAGGTTGCCAGACTAAAGCTTAATCCAGATAAAATTGGGATAATGAGAGATTGTTGCAAGCCACTGGAAAATCTGGAAAGAATTTTTATGGTAATATGGGAATGCAATAAATTATTAGGATTTGCCATCTGGGAATATTGTTAGATGCTTGGCCATTCTTAGATGGCCCTATGGCAAAAGTTCATCTGAAGGCCCCTTGTTAATTTCATGGGTACTTTTGGAGTAAATTATGCTCTATGACATGCTAGACTTAAAGTAAACCTAAGAAATACTGTAGGCTGTTTGGTCAGAAAGTCTGCGATTTACTAAACTGGATCCTTTGTTTGAGGGAGCATTTAAATTGCCTTAAACATTTTCCCATACCAAAAGCTGCAGTTGTGAGGTAGAGCTAGTACCAGATTTGTTTGCAGGTCAGACTTTTAACTTCTTTCTCTCCCATCCAAACACAGAGTTTATACGCCCCATCAGTTTTAATCTGCAATTCCTACAGTCGCGTGTGTTGTATAGTAGGTCTGCATTGTAAAACACAACTCTTGCGAATGGTATGGTTTACACTTTCAATCTTAAACTGCAGCCAGTTAAATTTTCACACATTGTCAAAGGAAGCCACCAAAATGGAAATAAATTCCCAGCAGTGACACCCTATATAGCTGCCAGGGACTTTGCTGCTATAAGGACAAATAAACTTCCATAGTAGATCCTTTAATTTACTGGAGTCCAATATCTGATTCTAGCAGCAGCCATTAGGAGATATTTCAAGGCATTAAGAAGCCCTTAGCCTGTGTGAATTACTACAGAGAAAGAAAGTAAACTTCCAGCCCAAATTCTTTTCGAGACTTTTCCTCAGACAATGCTTTATTGTCCATAAGGCAGTCAGGGAACCACACAATCAAACTAAAAACCACAGAGCAACTAGGCCAGGCAGAAAGGGAACAAACCCTTTCTAACCTTGCTTCCCCTTTCTTTTATTATCTACCCCCAAACTGGTAGGACACACCAGCTGGAGCCTATTAACCCTCTACTAATTGAATACTGTTATCCATTGTGTTGTCCAGAGAGGAAGTTGCTTTTTCTTTTTTTTTTTTAAAATCATAAAGTTTTTCAGCTCTTCTATTATTCTGTTACCTAACTGTGATAAAAAAATGTTTCTTAGTCTAAAGCTAATGAGCATAAAATGCTTATTTCCCTCAATTTACTTTCTGTTCACATCACTAAACTTCTCTTTTTTTCAGGCTTGACTTCTTCCCACCTGGTCCCCTCTCTACATTTCCTTCACACCCCTCCCTTACCAGAGCTTTGGAATGAAGACAGAAAATAAGTAATTAATAATGAAAAAACCACAGGTCAGTTATATAGCTGCTGAGTTTTACAGCTACTTGTGAAGAAAGGGTTATGTGTCCTACAAAGATTTGTATTTGTACAGAAATATTTGCAACATCAACCACATTGGTGATCTTGCCAACTGCTGGAAAAACCCAAACAAAAGCAGTTTCTCTTTAATTTAACATAGTCATTGTGTCTGGAATCTTTACTTATTGTATACTTCAAAATAAGGAGTTCAGATTAAAAAAAAGCTGAAAAAATTGTAAAACATTCTCAATTTATTGACATCATTTCTATTCATTATCTAGCTATGTAAAGATACCTAAAGGTAAGTATATAAGTAGAGGGATGAGTGCTTCTGTCCTTATGCTATAAGGTTTCTCAGTTTAGCTCTATTTCTATAAAATAGACTGAAATACTTCTTATGAAAATAAACTTACAAATGTATTAATATTATCTAATAATGACAATAAATGCAGTGTAATATAATAATCAAATGCAGCAACCACAGTCATCAAGATTACGTAATAAGTAAAAATTTTATTTCATATTTTATGGTTATTCATGCCATTGCCCCTGGTTTAGCCTCTACCTAGGCTCCTCAGCAGATTTGTCCAGCTCTCCTTTCCTTTCTGCTATATTGGATTTTCCCCCCTTACCCTGATCTCAGGCCAAAAAGCAGTTTTGGGAAAATGGGGTATTTTGCCCCAGGTTAGAGCTGCAGCTCTTGTCTGCAGAAACAGAAATCCCTGCAATTTACAGTGCTAGAAAACTTGAACCATTATCAGCACTGCTATTTCACGTCCCCTAGATGTACAACTTGCTGGTGGCTGTTTTCTCCAGCTACTGACTGGAGATTGCCCTTGCTGGACACCTACCAGGGGTGAGGATGAGCATGTAACTCATTTACCACTCTCTGACTTTGCCGATGGGCTTAAATTTGGCCAAGAAACAGCTATTTACACTACATGTAATGTTTTACTGATTAAAGAAAGCTACTTTAAAAGTGCTGGCGGCTGTGGTGAGCTAATCAACCGAATGACATCACGACACACTTGCAACCCTTTCTTCAATCAGCAGCTGGCCACCTGCTTTTGGGCGGTGGGCTTCTTAGCAGTGCCAGCTGCAGTTTCCCTGGTCCCCAGTCTCACCTAACTTTTACATCACCTTGCAGCAACCATTTCCTTGGTTCCCACACACGCTCTTTACCTGGGGTGTGCACAGCTCCTTACAGCCTCTGTGCTCTGGGCTGTGCAGAGAGAGTGAAGTCGTGTCCCCCACCAAGATGGCTGCCACTCTGTGGTGAAGCCGTGTCCCCCGCCAAGAAGGCTGCCACTCTGTGGTGAAGCTGTGTCCCCCGCCAAGATGGCTATCGCTTTGTGGTGCAGTGGCTCCACCCACCTCACTGCATCACAGACCTGTCGCCATCTTGGGGGACACGGCTTCACTCTCCCTGCAAAGTGGAGGCAGCAGCAGGGCTTTGCTCACGGCGGTCTATCGGCCAGAGTAAGAAGGAGGCATGGACAGGAAAGGCCAAACCCTCCTCTGATTTCAGCTCCCTCCGAAGGTACAGGGAGATGGCTGCCATTTTGTGTAAAGGAGTAGGTGTGTGATGGAGGCCTTTCAGCCAGGTGAGACATGCAACCAGGTCACGAGAGCTGCCACACACCCCCTCGTGGCATCACCCTCTGCCAGAAGTGTAGGTTGTTGTTGCCCCATAAGTGCTTTACCAGGCAGTTGGCTTAATAAGTAGTAAATAGCAGTAGTGGCAAGACAAGTTTTCCTCCCCTGTAGACCTCTAGTTAGGAAACTGTAATTTCTTTAATGAGAACCCTCTCACAGCAGCTTTACCTTTGTTACAATACATTGGTTTATTGTAATGTACCTGAGGTGAGACTATGCTTTAAACCAGCTTAGAAAATCAAAGCCGTGACCTAGTTGCTAAAGGTGCAATTCAGCTCTGAGTACATGCCCTGTGGGGGCCCAGGGCTGCACCTCCCTTTCCAAGGGCTGTTTGAGGTGATGCTTCAGGCCTACTTTTGAAACACAGAAAGATAGATTTCAAAAAGTGCTGAGAGAGAGTTTAATTTTATTACCAAATAATAATAATAAAAATATCTAATGTGCTCACAAGGAAGGTTTATCACAGATTTCAAGAGAAAACAAAGGCAGGTCAACTGCAAGTGCTTCTGAAAATTCTAAGTATTTTTGTACCCGCTGTTTTCCCCTGTGCTGCGCTGCACTGTTCAGGTGATGCTCACACAGGGGTGCTGTCTCTATAACAAAAGTGGGAAACCATGGGAACACCTGAAACAATATTGGTGCATGGAAATGCACCTCAGATTTGTCAGCCAGAATTGCAGTTGGGGGAAGATCTGGCACCCAATCATATGCAATGAAATCCAATGCTCCATATTGGAAAGCCTGGAGAAGGAGGATTTTCTTTATGTGTTTGCAACAGTTGGGTGTTTTTTCCAAAATTACCCTGGCTTATAACAAACGGTACTGAATGTATACGAATAGGTAAGTCACACACATCCAGTGCAGACACACCAGACCTTCTGAGTATGTACTTGATCTGTGCCTGTGCAGATTGTCTCAGCACCAAGAACATGAAGACTCTGACTGGGCTGTCTCATTGCTGACTTGTGTCAGGAAGGAATTCTGCATCCACTTCTCAACAGAGGTGGATAAGATTTCTTTACACTATAGGGAGACTCAATGGGCTCTCCAGATCTGGGTAGGCACAAACCAGTGCCTACCTAGTGTTATGGACTATTATTTGCTGTTATATAGTTCATCCTGCCTGAATAAATGGCTTCCTCTCTGAGGCTGGAGATTTATTGATGGCAAGAACACTATTTGTTAGGTTGTTGCTAGTTGGGTGCAAGAGGGGCATAGAGGAGTTAATTTATTTTTTTATTTTATTGTGGTAGCATGAATAACTTTAACGTACAGCAGAGACTTCCAAAGCTCTAGATAAAGACTGGGGGAAAAAAAGATAAAATACAAGGCTTTGCATTACAATGGCCCTGTCTTGCAATGCTTAATCATGTATGCCTGAGCATACACTTTCTTAGGGTTATTGAGCCCCATGAAGTGTTATTGCTACTGCTGTCTGAAACTGAGCTTCACCTGTGGCCACCAACAGAGTGAGATGGCAGCTGAACTGTCCTGAGGCCCTGCTTGTCTCTTTGGTAACATTCCGTGGTCCACAGGAGCTTCCAGGGTAAGAAATGATGTAAGATAAGTCATTCAGGGAATACCTGGACATTTGACTTCCTTTCACTTTATGCAGAAAGCCAGTGGTACCAAGAGGCTCACTCCAGTGGTGATGGGTGCAGTACAGCAAATAAGATACCAAACCCAGGAAAAAATGGAATAGGTTTCTACTGTTTTAGTTGCTGTAATTGTCTGGCTGTAGAGTCAGAGAAGATCTCGTGCTGCCCCACAGGAGCTTCTGGAAACACAAGGTGGGTGTCTGGCCAAAGGCAACCTCAAATAATGTCACTTTACATTGGTCTAAGGGTGTTGAAATAAGGAGTGAGTGCAAAGTAGTAAATATTGAAATTCATACCAAAGTTTGAATTCTGCCAACTTCCCTATGTAAACAAGTCCTGAGATTGTTGTATATAAAGTTCAAAGAATAGGTCATCAAAAGTAAAAGCAATTAATATTGTTTGACTGGATTCTGTCATCTAGTTAAATCATAAGTAAATAAAACTGCCCTGGTCTGTAATATCAGCTACAAAAAGCCAAAACCAAACAGAAAAACACAAAAGGAAAACAAAGAATGTTATCTTTTTAAATACTGCCTTATTTTCTGTTCAGTCAACAGGGAAGGACATACATACAAACTTTTCACAAGTCTTGTAAAATGGAAAGATGAAAACAGGCTAGATAAACTCCCTGTGCTCTGTTACTGCCCCAGATTGGGACAGAGCAAAACAAAACACTGTTGTGTGAGCAGAGTGGTGGCAATTCTCCATTGTTGCTTGCTCCTAGGGATATGGAGGAGTATTTCTGAGGAGTGACTACACAAATTGTCTCAGATGCTTAGTTCAGTACCAGTTCTGGTAATTAACTAGTACTGTTGTTTCCATGAGTGATGTGAAAAGGCAAAGTGTGTTTCTTCCTTCTGCTGAAAACTTCTCAGCTACTCTTCTATTCACGTAGAACTGGGGCTACTTTAAATTTTTGAATTGACCTGTAAGACCCTGGGCAAGAACCAACTATTAGATGCACGTACATGTGCCTGAAATTAGATAAGCTGTGGGAACTTTGCAAATATGATCACTTCTTTTGGCTAGAGGAGTCAAAAGCCATCTCTACCTTGGTAGAGAAGGGTTGAGTCAGAGAATAAGGCTATACCTTAGCATACATTTATGATAAGTTTCCAGAAAGAGACTACTGAAAGAAACCTGTTCACAGCTGCAGAAATTAACCCCACCATTCTCAGCAATTATATGTGTTCAAGTACTTGAAATCTTTAAGTGACCAGCACTGCAAAGGCAGTACAATTATCCCAGTTGAGGGATTGAGGCAGAAAGACACAAACTGACTTTATTAGTACCACCTGTAAAGTGGGAACCACTTACAGATTGGCCACTAGACTACTGTGCCTCACTGTGCTAGTCTGTCTGTACTGGCTGTGGGTCTTGTGCAAATCTGCTTCCAAATTTGTCATCTTCTTCATGGGAGATTAAGTAGTGGGCTAGTAGTGGGGTGGAAAATAATAGGATCAGGATAGGGAAAGACAATCCTTTTCTCCACTCTTACAACGTAAGAGTGCAGCTGTAATCTCTCCCCTTAGCTCTGCTGTATTTCCTCCTATTCCTTTTTCTGCTCAGCTGGTACAGTGGTTTTTCCATTCTCTGCTCATCCTCCTTTTTCCTTATCAATTCACCTCATGTATTCCAGGATATATTACCAGGAGGTCCCCATATGGGGTCTTCCAAGTCCCAGGTTGACTAAACACACCATTTGTGTCAGGCCATTTTAACACAGCAGTTGTCTTCTTTGGCTATTCCTTCCTACAACTCTGAGTCAGAAGCATCTCTCTGAAATGCTCTGTGTAATATAATAAACATACAAATGGCAAAATCAGAACAAATTTGGAAAGTGAAAAATCAACATTCAGTGATAAAAACGTTGTGCTGGTTTATAAGATTACCAGTGATTACGGCTCTCATACATATCAAAACATTTCTTTGTGAAATCAAAAGACACTGCCAACGTTTATTTATCTGCAACAGGTCTGTCTGACAAAAGCCTTCCTATGGCTTCATTTCTGATGGTTAGTATTGAAGGAAAACTATATAAGACTACTGCAAATCTACAATGGGAACACAGTCAAAGAAAGCAGTGTAATTGGCCATTTCACAGACATGGGGATTTCGCTGATGACAGACTTATGAAGAGCCAGTCTAAGGAAATAACAGCAGTTAGGAACCTTGAAATCTAAAGTTCTCACACTTAAAAACAGCAAATGAAAGAAACAAAGGACATCTCTACGACAGTGTCTCAAGATCAGATTGAGTTTAATGCTCTGAAGGCTTTGGATCCTGGAAGACTATGAAACAACTGTGAAAACAGACTGGTCTGAACCTCTTTTCCCGTATGCCAGTTTAATTCCATTGATTTTGATGGAGTTATTGCAGATTTGCACTAGTGTAAGGTTAGAACATGGCCTATCGCTTCATAGCCTATAGCTGTCTGGAAAATATCCAGTCTTATAAAACCTCCCTGGCAACAATCACCTCATTTTTTTTTTTCTTCTTCAGTATTCGTTATGCAATCTGAAAATACAGTGATTTAGCCTGGAAAGAACTGATCAGAAGTGTCTGTACCTCACATGAATGAGGGAGAATTAGGTGGAAACTTGAAATGGCTGACATCATTAAAGTGATGGTTAACTTCAATTTGTTCTAAGCACATGCAATAGAAATAATTTCAGTATACAGAAAAACTGCACCTCCTTAGGAGATGCACCAGTGTGCTAGTAAAGGCTAGCCAAAAGAGGATTTCAGCATAGCCACACTGCATGTTGCTGCGTGGGGTTTTTAGAGATTGTCCAAGGTAATGATCTCTACAGCTGGTGTAACTGAGCGCTGGGTTTTGCCACCAGATAATGCGGTCTCCTCTCTTCCTGCAATGCAATGCTATGTCAGCAGCAGGCTTTGCTTACTGACTTCCCTATTGCGGTCACCTCTGTCTACTTGGTCTATCCCAGAGGGTTGCATTTCTGCTGTGGAGAGAAAGGGGTTTGTGGAATGAAGCTGGAGAAAGTCCCTTGTCTCACAGCAGTACCCGGGCTTCCCTCTTCTCATCTTCCTTCCATCCACAACCATAGCCAAATCTGTGTTGCGGGCCATTTGCAGAGCAGGAGGAAGAGTATGGCCACTTGGGCAGTATTCATTGCTTGCTCTCCTATAGGGAAACAATAGTGGGCTGGATGGAAACTTCTGCTGGATTTTAGCTGTTAGCTGGACGTCACTACCTTTAGAAGGCATAGTAGTGTTAGATAGATAATCATAGAATCGTTTAGGTTGGAAAAGACCTTTAGGATCATCAAGTCCAACCGTTAACCTAACCCTGCCAACCCAGCCCGAAACCATGTCCCTAAATACCTCATCTACTCATCTTTTAAACACCTCCAGGGATGGGGACTTGACCACTTCCCTGGGTATCCCGTTCCAGTGTCTGATAACCCTTTCAGTGAAGAAATTTTTTTCCTAGTGTCCAACCTAAACCTCCCCTGGCATAACTTGTGGCCATTTTCTCTTGTCCTATTGCCTGTTACCTGGGACAAGAGACTGACACCCACCTCTCGCTACAACCTCCTCTCAGGCAGTTGTAGAGGGTGATAAGGTCTTCCCTCAGCCACCTCTTCTCCAGGCTAAACAACCCCAGTTCCCTCAGCCACTCCTCATAAGGCTTGTGCTCCAGACCCCTCAGCAGCTTTGTTGCCCTTCTCTGGACACGCTCTAGCAACACAACACCTTTCTTGTAGCAAGGGGCCCAAAACTGAACACAGTACTCAAGGTGCGGCCTCACCAGTGCCAAGTACAGGGGCACGATCACTTCCCTACTCCTGCTGGCCACGCAATGAGAGAATCCATTCAATTCAGTACTTTTTTTTTCATTTTTAGAAATGTTGTTGGGGACAGTGCCAGTGATATATGTCATCTTGGTTTTTATTAAACAGTTTAATAGGATGCTGAATCTAAGACACTGATGTCAACTCTGTATGTAAGAGTTTTAGGTTAAATTCCTTCTTCTTTCTGAGAAGACCTGAACCTGATTTTAAAAAAATTTCTCAGTTCTATATATCCAATATAGCAGGGAACTGAAGTAACATATATTGGATGGGACAAATAGGAATACACTCACTATCCCTTGGATGAAAAGTATTCCACTCTGAATACAGTAATACATTGGCTGGGGAGAGAGCATGACTCCATAGCTCACTGCTGAGACTGACTCTCAAAAGGATCAACAAACGTGTGTTTTATATTACATGTTCTTTGGAGATGATCTGCTGTTGGACAGATGAGTATTTTGGATACCGGGCTACAAAAGTGGTATTTCTTTCTAGTCTTCTCCTTCCCTGTATTAATTATTCCATGTAAAGTGTAATTCAGCCTGCACAAGAGGCTCAGAGTGCCCCCTGTAGAATAATCCGTGCTGCAATTTGCCTTTGCCTGGGGATGGTGATGCAGGTTCAAATCCCTTTGCCATCCAGCCAGAGTGCTCTTAACAATTGATTGAGTGATTTAGTAGGGGAGCAGGGCAGAAGCACTGCCTCATCGGGCTGTACTTTGTGCAGATGGTAATCTGATACGTGGAGCTAGGGAATGCCTGTGTGATCAGACTTTGCTGAAAAATGGCAGGGATCCTGCGGTCGTAGATCCTGAGGGATTTACCCTATTATTGGCTTCCATGTTATGACCTGAATCTGGGAATGCTTACAAGCTCCTTCAGTTTATGGGACTTTACTTTTGGGAATTGAGTATCTGTAAGTGGTTAGGCATTCCCAGGATTGAAAAAAAAAGCTGACCATGTGTTTGAAGATCTTCATGTTTAAATCAGGTCTTTTTACAGATAGTTGGACATCTAAAAGTGTCTTTGGGCCTAGCCATGAGCACCTCATTCTACAAACCTTTCTGCAACCTAATGGGTTTTAATGAGATTTAACACGCATGGCCTCATTCCATAAAGTATCACTTTTTAATATTTTTCTATGTAATGAAACTACTTTTTAGTACTGAAAGAGTTGCAATAGTGTAATAATTCAGATGCCTTATGGTAAAGAGGTGTCTGGGACAAATATTGATTGAAGTTATCTTTTTGTGGACAAAGAAGCTTATTTGAAACACTTTTCTGTATACTGCTCTGTACAAAGACCTGAGCACCTTGTTATGACTGAGTTAAACAAGTTCTGGTATTTATTTCCTTTGAATATGTGGAATGACATATAAGTGTTTAAATCTGACAGATTTAAAAATTTAAAACTCAAACTGTGTCTCTCACTGAATATGTACTCTTTCACACTGCAACTGCATGCTTTTTTAAAAAAATGTGCACCCTTGAAATACATAACTAATTTTACATTAACTTTTCTTGTTTCCAAGAACACAAATAAGAATAATGGTTTTCGTAATTGCAAGCAGTAAAACAAAGTTTGTATGGCAGTGCATTAATAGTTTTTACAAATACACATTTATTACATAGATTTTCAAGGCCTTTTTTCTCTGTGGGAGCTATTTCTGTCTCCACAGGAACACTTTCTTCCTACACAGCATTTATTACTCACACCACACAAACACTTGTTCCATAAAATACAAGAAGTAAATAAACAAATACAACTGCTATATTAAAATGGTACTGAGTTGCTCTACCTTTCCTTGGAATGGCTAACAAAAGCATTCATCCAGTTTCATCCTACAGCAAATGACCTTAATATCAGTTGCAGCTGCTCAGCTTTTCGGCATGTCTCTGCCTGATGTGTCCTTTAAGAGGCAATGGCACATATTGCTGCACATGTTCAGTTGCTCTACCTTTGTGCTGCAGGCAGTTCTTTACTCTGTAAAATGTTCTCGGTACACAAAGCAGCTGCTGAAGAAACCGCTTCAGACTGAGGGTGAGAGAACTGATGGCAGCACCACTAAGCAAACTCCAGTAGAGACTGAGAGCGCCAGACGGTGCAGGGACACCAAAGGAACTTCTGTGAGAAACAAAAATATCAGCATTATTGCCTGTCATCAGAACCCCAGGTGAGATTCAAACGTCACTAGAGACTTTTAGGCTGTAGATCTATGGACCTGCATTATGCTTGACTCGAAAGGGTTCATCTTAGATTATGAAATAGAATATTTTGCAGAAATGATACCAGCAGCTTTTTCTTTTTTCCTTTGCCCCGCCAGTGATGATGATGATGGTGATTTTCTGCAATAGCAGCAAAATAATTTGGGGGGGGGGATTATCTGTACCTTTTGGAAGTTTCATTGCTCATTGTTAATTAATTAAAAATCCCAATGCACACAGACTTCAGAAATGTCTATAGCTGGCTAAGTTATCCATGGAATACATCAGCGTCTCCTGAAAGTGGTGGCGGAAAACCAAACAGGCAAAAACTGATGCTTGCTACTTAATTTACAGACTTATATTTAAATATATTTTATTCTAATCATTTGCAGTGAGAGATTTACCCTGGAAGAGCCCCAAAAGCTTCATGTGAAACATGCACAGTTATTTCTGTTAGTGCTCAGGCTTTATTTCAGGCAGGGTTTTTTTGCATTGCTCTAGCCATGCAGAGATCTGTAAAGGGAACCTACTCTGATACAGTTTGAAAAGCATTTTGTACTTGGCTCTCCCTTTGATTGAATTAATCTGGGCTTTTTTGTAGTTCTAAATGAGGCCTATGGGCTGACAATGTAGCTGTTTAAAGGGGATTTTAGGGGATAATAGCCAATGCAAATAGTGCCATGAGAATGGCAACTTGCTTTTGCACTTTCAGTCACATAATAACAGCAAAGAAAGCTTTTAAAATGAATTGAAATTTTGTGGCATGCCATCTGGGATTATTTGGGGAAACAGTTCTGAATACTATGGTTGTGTAAAAGAATGGTACTATGGGGCACTCTTAAGCTGACATGTTTCAGATGGCACCCTTATGCTAACTGCTGCAAAGTTGGCTAGCATTTTTTTATTATTTTCTTTCTCCTGGATTATCTGCAAAAAATTCTCTTTGCTGGTATTTGGGCCTGGAAAACTTTTCTATTGTTAAAGAATTCAATTCAAACCCCTTGCAGCTGCTGATCCCTTTATTGTTCCAAACGTTATGTATACGCGTCTCAGATGAATGTAGCCAAGCCTTTTAGTGCCTTAATAGGTGTCTGTATAAAGGTCATTTATTCTGCAGTACTTGTTTTAACAAAAGTTTATACACAAACAACTACTACAGCTAAAACATTCACATTAATCAATGCTCCTTGCAGTGTAAAATGCAGAGAGAAAAAGCCTAACTGAAGAAAGTATGTCCAAACATGAGAACTCTTTCTGTGTTTAACTGTGAAGCAGCACATATTGTAGACTCCATCATCAAAAGCTGCATAAAAAATCATTTCAAATCTGTTCTGAGCAAGGATTGATGATTCCGGACTTTTTGGGACAAGCACAGTTTTGATGAGGTCACTGAAAGGTCTAACACACAGGACTATTGGTGGAAATGTGGAAAAAATATATATCTGAGCTCCCCTTTCCAATTAGTTTTGGAACTGAGCTTTAGGCTAGTCAGCACCTTGACATTTCTGTTGACATAGCTGCCGCCTTTTCTTTTCCCTTTTCTTTTGTTTTAGCTCCAACTGGCTGCCCTTATAAACACTCCTTGAGGAATTAGGGTGCATGCCAGATATCTTAGATGAGAAGAACTGAGCACACTTCTCCAGCACGCAAGATTTTTCTTTTTATAGAAATATTAAAATACCATCTGTAAGCTTTAGGAATGTAGGTCATGTCCATGGAGAGTTTAAATTTGAGGTTATGACAGATGTTGGGTGGTGAATTAAAAATGTGGCTCCAAGTCTGTAAATCTAACTTGGTTCTGTTGACTTCCCTGGAGTCGGTTCTGCTGACACATATGTAATGAGATCAGATTCTGACTATCCAAGTACCCGATTGAGCTCAGCAGAATATAAATCCATCAGTGATATGGGGGATGAGGCTTGTCAGGAAAATTATGTGTGAGCTACAGTGGGGATGCACGAGGAGCAGGGCCAAAGAAGCCCAACTACTTGATCTCTGATAGAAGAAAACGTAGATAAAGCTGTGCTTCCTTGCTCGCTGCTTAGTATTTTTTATCATTCTTGGCAATAATAGATCATGCTCTGATCTCTAAATGTTGTGCAATTTTTAAATGCGTAACAATGAAGCTGTTAACTGCTGCTGCTAGGGGCATTACTATACACCACTCCACCAGTCTGTGTCAAGCTGTATGCATGGATCACAATTGCTCTGTACAAAAAGCTTAACAGTCAATTGTTACAGCAGAGGTCTGAGAAAAATTGATGTGTATTCCACTGTGTTGATCATCTGGTCAACAGCTGTGGGCTCTGCCCAGTAGGTGAGGACATTGTTCTGCTGAGGGTTGCGAGAATGCCCTCGCTCCCTCCGGTCTCGGATCCTTGGCTAGCACAGCTTGGTTGCTCTAAAATGCTACCTGTGAGAGAGGAGCAGGCTGCCTGCGGCTCAGGGCTCCACCGAGCCCCGTGGCTTCCACTGCAGCCAGATGCAGAAAGCACAGCGTTTGGAATGTGCTGTGTGCCTCAGGGCTGATGCTGTTAATTTCAAGGGCAGCCAGGTACTGCTCGAGCTGTAGCTTCCAGGTGATCTTCAAAACTAGCCACATGTATAATGTATTGTAATAATCCCATCTGGCAACAGCGTAGACACAGCTAACTGTAGCTAGGCCCTCACCCAGGCAAAATAACTGCAATTCTGCTGGAGAAGGTGAGGTGCCAATGCGCATGACTAGTGAGACCACTGGTCAAATTCCCAAATCAGAAAACCCAACCCCTTCTTGTTTTGGCAGGTAAATTCCGTTGCTATCAATATTCTACATATTTAATAACAGCATAGTGATTCAATGGGAGAGATACTCAGTAGCCATGGTGTGGCGCTGCAGAATGCACTACAACAACAGCAGGAGGGGATGGGGAATGCCATTATCAGGAGCGGAGGGAAAAGGTTTCCTCCTTCTGGTAAATCCAACCTTCCCGAGACCAACAAAACATAAGGGAGTAATAAAATAAAGACCAGAACAGAACATGCTGCCAATCATGCTTCCTATATGAGAAACAGAATTTCTCAGCTGCTGCTGAGCAAATTCCACCTTGAAAGGTGTGATGTCCGTTACAGAAGCAAGATATCACAAATTAGCTGCTTGGTGGTGTTTTGTTGTACTGAAGAGTAGTGGCTGCTGGCCAGCATAAGTGCTGCTGTGTGCAGCAGGGAAAGCAGCACCTGGCACCAGGTTCTTGAAGACATTCTGGATGAGGCTGTTTTGCCCCAGAATAGGAGGTATGGTTGTGGTTTTTGTAGGAAAAGGGCTGTTATGGCAGTTTGTGCCATGTCACTTGACTTCGATCTGTGCCAAACTATGCATATAGATACAGAAACTCAAAGCAAAGGACAAACTTTCAAGGTGCCCATAAGAGATGAAGTCATGGGGCTTTTAGGGTGTTCCATAAAGATTTTACATACTGCTGTTACTTTACTTAGATAGTAAACTTCTTCTAGTTTAAAACTAGAAGAGGGTTTTTGATAGCATCAGTGTATATCATGCCAAGGGAAAGACGTTCACAGAGAAAGGGAAGCATGCACCATCAAGAAGCAGGAATCCTTCCTCCAGTGCAGCAGGGGAGGGCTGAGGGGGACTGCCACTGTCACAAAAGCTGCTGAAATTTATGCTGCCATCACTGAGGGAGCAATAGCTGTGTTTGGAAACAAACGGATCTACCAGGCATGGTCCACCAGTGAATCCAGACTCTGGAAAGTTTACTCTCTCCCTGGTCTTCCCTGTTCTCTCCCCTGGCTCATGATATGAAACTAATTCTAATGGAGAAGACTGGTCCTCCCATCAGCAGTGTGTTTCATGCAGAAGATCAAAAGCTGCCCACACACTGTTGGAGTTGTTTTCTTGTAAGAAGAGGCTGTGCTCTGCCTCTTTTTACTTGAATTTGGTCCTTTTAGATTCATTAAGATTAATATAATAACCTAATAGTGAAGCTGAGATTTGTTTATTGAAATCTGACCCTGGTGTTTTAGGTTGACACGATCATGCCATATTCAAAATAGTATTCATCTATTTTAAGCCAAGTAATTGCTTGACCAACACTGCCAATCACATTCCTTGCTCTGGATAGCTTAATTAATGTAAGAGCATTCACAAAATATTTTTGTGCCTAATTTGATTTTTCTGAAAAAGGTGAAATGTTTGTAGGATACTATTATGCCTGTATCAGGCCCATTTTCATAACATGAGGAATCAGTCAAATCTCTAAACGGCCTTCACAATGCATCTGCAGCCAAGCCTTTATCTGGCTTAAATGGTTAACATTATTTTATCTTGTTCTTCAGATTGCAAACCTGATTTCATATATCTGAGAGTTTCACTTTTCAATGTGTTTTTTCCTGCTTTTTCTCTGAATCCATTGCCCTGATTTCTCCAGTATCCATGACTGTAAGGTACGTGCAAGTAGGTGCTCGCATCAAATTAATTTTTAATATTGCATGATGCAGCAGGTGTAAGTGCAAAATGCATTTCTCATCCCTGAGCAACACCTACACACCTTCAACTTGCTTCATCACTTAATCAGCTGTAAGCAGCTTTATAACAACAACAATAAAACAATCTCAACATTTAGGATTATATTCTGAAATAATGATGACTAGCAAAAAACTAACATGGATCGTGAAAAAGACTGGTCATCTGATCAAAAGTTTAAAATAAGCAAGGTAAAAACACCACAAAATGCTCAGCAACACAAGTTTACTGATTGGTGGCAAGCAACTTCTTAATTTTCTGGAGGATATGTTTTTAAGACAGTTGCATTCTTGTGTATCGACTTACCCAGTATTATTAATCTTCGAGAACATTGTATTCTTCCTGATGCAGCAAAGCTGGTAATTATAATATATAAAAATAGCTAAATACCCAGGATATATATAATTATTTTGTCACTCACAAGTCAATTATTTTAGTTCAGCATGAACTATGCATTTTGCCCTTAGTACAGTACTTGCATAATTCCTTTATTAAAAAAAAAAAAACCAACCCCAAACCCCGTGGCAGTAAAATGTGGTGAGAACTACTATGCAAAAGACAACCTTGAATTGTTTGCAGTATATTGGAGGGAGTTGGCAGGCTGCGCAGGAACTGCAGAAGTGTTAGGATTTAATATTTTCACTGGTTTGATTTCCAGATTCCCTGATTAGATTTGTAGACAAATTATGATTGTAGCTGTTTCAAAACCATGTAGTAATACATGGTCCCTGCACTGCTGAGCTTAGAAATCTGCTAACATTGTTGGGGTATTTGTGCGTGTTTTCTCAGCAAACAGTCCACAGTACTCTTCATGAGAGATGTTATAAGTTGAGTGGAGGGTGGGGTTTTTTTTTTCTCTTTCCCCAGTTTCATTTGAAATGTTTATTCTGCTGTGAATAAAAGGGACATAAGAATGGTTCCTTAGGCAGAGGCATCTAGGACAGACTCTAAGATCTCTGCATGGAATTGCCACAGACCAATTTGGAGAGAATGTAGGCTGCTGTTAACCTTTTGTTGGTCTGCATCAGAAAGAAAGTTAACCTCTCAAAAAGAGGCAAATTTGAAACAAATGCAATGAGACTGTTCCTGGCTCCTACCTCAGCCCCTTAGGAAGGGCCTCAGCTCCTTAGAAAGGACTATATGAAGTCCCAGGAAACAATTCTCTGGTCATAGATGTTGAAGCTGATGTAAAGGGCCTTACACTCAGTCTTGCATGGGGGTAAGTAGGATCTCAGGGTAAACAGAGATGGTAGGGTCCGTCTGTGTAGCACCATGGGGATTTTGGGGAGCAAAGTACTCTCTTGGAAACTGGTCTGACTTATCACTGCAGTCCTTGCAGCAGATCTGGAGGGCACGACAGGGTTGTAGAGTCCTTTTTACCTCCTGACATTTTATACTACACTTTTCCATGATGTGACACAGCTAAAACCAGGGCATTGAGTTTTTTGTTTTACTGAGCAAGGTGAGAGTAGCAGGTTTAAAGTTACTGACTCCTGTGATTAGGTGTAGGAATGCCACATTCCCTTGTGACTCAGGCCACGCTGGATCCATATTAACTAGAATATATTTACTGTAAAGAAGTAAAAATAAAAGTGGTTGCAACATTTATCTTTCATCATTCTGTCTAACAAAGTTCAGTTTTTTCATTGTCTGGTATCATTCACAGATATTATGCTTGAGAACTGTGAAACAGGCTGAACCACAACAAAGAAAACCTTGTTTGAAATCTTGATTACCTTGCATTAGGATGAATCTTACCCATTTTGTACTTTACATCTCAGATACAAATGACTGGCACAGGCAATTTCCCCTGTGCAAACTGTTCCAGAGCTGGGCTGAATAGCCCTCTAGGATTATCGGGCTTAGGTGTTATTCTGCACGCAGTTCAGTTTGGCTAATCATGGTCTGCCAGCATAACTCGCTTTCTGCAGATTTGAATATCTAGGCTGATCCTATGCCTTGTTTCCTTTCCTGTAAATGCTGGTATCACAGTAGTGCATAATGCACATCTAAGAGTTCTTGCGGCGTTGAGGAGATGTGGTAATGTTCTTTGGGGAAGAGACCGTTACTCCAAGGGAAGGAGGGCAGACACATCACAGGGAGAGGTCTGGAGCCCATACATGACATGAACTGGGAACTAGAGGGTTTTTTGAACTCTCATTTACCTTGGAAGAGGAATTGTTTTATAATGTGCTGAAGGCTGAATTAATTATTGAACTGTTGAAAAGGAGGCTACCAATCACCAGACAAGTGAAGACAAGACTATTCTGTGACCTTGAATGACTACAGGATTTGCTGCCAGTTCAATTTATCATTCAATTTGTTGCTGATGTTGCTTCTTTTCAGAAATATTGGAGTCATGCAGTAGAAAACACAGGGCACATAACGAAACATTGCTTCTTAAGTCAGCAAGAGTTTAGATGGCTGTTACTATGTAGCACTTTGCTAAATACACTGTGGGTCATGAAAGTTGGCTTTGTCATTAGGTGCTGAACTTGGAAAGCCTCAGTTCTCAAATCACACATCTTTGCTCCCGAGGGTAATTACAGTAGCTGATTATAGTACTAGGTCTTTATCTTCTGTGAGGATAGCCAGTAGGAGCCAGGGGAGTAGAACAGTTTTTTGTTATGCTAAAAAGCAACCGGATCCAGTTGCCTCTTTGTTTGTTTGTTTGTTTTTCTGTAGAGCTTACCTCCCCATTTAGCAGTTCCTCATAAAAAGCTCATGCGGAAGCACAGACCACCGCTACCATAGGAGGAATGCCACGGTGCAGCTTCACTCTTTCGTTGTTCTGGCCAAACTAATAGAATCATAGAATTGTTTAGGTTGGAAAAGACCTTTAAGATCATCATGTCCAACCATTAACCTAACCCTGCCATCCCACCACTAAACCATGTCCCTAAGCACCTCATCTATCCGTCTTTTAAATACCTCCAGGGATCTCTCGCTTTCTCACAGGAGGGGAGCAACCAAAAGGATATCACATTGTTAGTTTGTTCTTAAACAGCTTTCACTTAAGTTGCTGTTGTCCTGAAGACTGGTATTTAATTTCCAGGTTCCATCTTACACCTATAGCAATGTAAATGCAAAATACTTTCGCGACTAAATTACAAATTTTTTGGATGTTTGCTTACTGTGTTTGATGCACTGATGTTAGGAATGCTGAAACAGTCTCTAGACATGCAATACACAACAGTGTGCACTGATTTGTTGTAACTGTTGTTAGACCTCAGCTGCATATGGATCTCAGCTGACATGGATCTCTACTTCTAGCAAGACTAAGGATCTATTCTTCGGGTTTTGTCTCACATTTGATTCTTCATATCCGGGTGACTTACGTGTGGAGATGGGGGTGCATGAATTTAGGTTGAGCTCTTGGGTCTTCTGAAATTGTAAATTGTAAAGATGCCGTTATAGTTTGGCACACTTGTTACCAACAGGTGTCAGTGCTGTAGTGTATTTTTATTGTTCAGGGTCTGCTCCTGTTCTGCTTTGCTGGACATCTTTGCTCCAGATGAGTGACACACCACACTCACAGATGCACACACGGCTTTAACACATCCCATCCTGAAGAATTTCCACAAAGACAAGTACTTTTTTCCTGGTCATGGTAATGAAGGCTATAAGGAGAATATTTCATATTGCAGATTGCTAAACAAAGCTCATGTAGCAATACAGTATTAGATAATGATGGTGCCTGTGAAGTGAAAGGAAGAATATAAAGCACTGTAAGTCTAGTTGATGCCAAGGAAACTTGCAGCACTGGCAGTTACTTTCTTCTCACATAAGGTCTAGACTTCTTGTCTATAGTTTATTGACTTGATCCTTCAAAGGAAAATGTTCAAGTATGTTACTTTTTAGGCAAGAAATAAGTAAATATCTATGTTTTTATTTCATTGACAGTGAAAACTTTTAAAATTAATATGATACAGGTAATGGGACTAAGATTTGCTGGATCACTTTCAAACATCAAAGCCAAAATACTTTAGCAGTGGTGTCTAAAGATCTACATTCATAGTTAAGCCCATAAATAACAGATTTACAAAGAACCTTCCTACCTTCCTCACAAATATTTGCCTTGAGTCTTCACATGCCTCATACAAGCTATGATTTGTAGCAAAAACCTGGTTTGGTATTTATACTTCTAATAGATAAGAGTAGGTGAACTCCCATCTTAGCTGAGCAGAACAGCTCAGTGTCTGTATCTGGCCAAAGACCTTCAAAATTCACAAATTAGGTGTCTGTATGTCTCAGCCCTCAATCAGCCCTGCCTGGTAGGGGTGGCTGAGCATATCTAGACCACAGTGGCATCAATGAATTCAGTTAAAGGCACAAAGCAGAATACAAGGACATCTCCATTTCACATATTTCATATGTGCAATAGCAAAGACATTCCTGTTTTATCTTTTTCCTTTTCAGGGACAAAATAATTTTCCCCTTACCTTGTCATGGCATTGAGACACTTTTCCCCATTTTTAATCCCACCTGCTATGACCTAGCAGGCAATTAACAACGTTCTGTCTGGATGAGTCAGGGTACTATTCATTTTTCAAGTTTTATCACTTCCTGGGGGTACCATTCTGGAAAAAAACCATGAGGACAGGTCCCTTTAAGGTAGTCAAGACTGACTTTGGAAAATCCCAGGTGAGGTTAAAAAAGGGAAGTTTAACTGGGCATTCTGCATAAAGGCAATATTTTGGTGGTGCTATACTTTTGTTAACGTGGTCAGTGTGAAAGCTATATCTAAGAAAGTGTCTGACAAAAAAAAAAACAGTTTAGGCAAAATAGATTACAATCTGTGAAATGATGCATTTGTCACTAAGTCTTCCTTATTTTTGCAGTTGTGTGATGCAGGGCTGTACCGACAAGTCTCAGTTGTTCAAAAACTAGAAGTTGAGCCTCCAAAGCCTTGTCTTAAAGCCATGATTTAAAAGATAATGGGTTATATTTGCTAACTTATTGAAGCTTTTCTTTGTCATTTTGAAAAGCATTCTTCAAACAACACAGTGCAAAGCAGAAAAGATGCCTTATGTCCCTCCAGAAGTGGATAACCACGCAACAGTAGGATGTTAGTCATCTACTTAAAATTGCCTCCTTCAGTAAAACTATTGTATCCACGAACTAAGTAATCACTACTGCTTATCAGTTACCTGCTGCAATGTGCTGATTTGATGCTGTATACAATGGTTACGAGGAAGTAAAAAGCACCTGGTACTTAAATGTAGCAAAATATGTAAATGCACTGCATAGTGCTCTGTTGCATTAGCACCTTGAAAGGGAGAGGTAGACATAGAATCATAGAATGTTTTGGGTTGGAAGGGACCCCTAGAGGTTATCTAGTCCTACCCTCCTGCAGTGAGCAGGGACACTGCTAACTAGATGAGGTTGCTCAGAGCCCCGTCCAACCTGTCTTGAATGTTTCCAGGGATGGGGCCTCCAGGCGGCCTGTTGCTTGTGTGTGTAAAGTAAATGAGCAAATATTCTCCAATTCAGTGCTACAAAACATTGTGAAAAAGCTGGACTTGACAACAAAAGTTAACATAAAAGGAATTTTATTGCATTGTTTAGTGTAGATGTTTGTGAAAAAATACGTGAAATAAGCAGATTTATATTGTTGATGACGATGCAGAGCATATTTGCATTGTATGCATTAAAAAACCAACAGAAGTTAACTCGTGAGAGTATAACACTCACTGTTGCTAAGATTAGCAAGAAATCAGTCATGTAAGTGTTGGCTCTGTGACAAACCTGCAAGTGTCCTACTGAGCATATACACTGGCAGCTATTGCTGTTATATGTTCCTGATAGAAATAAACTGAACTGAACTGAAGCCCGGTGTCAGAATTTTCTCTGGCTTAGGTGAAAATCATAAAGCTGATGTGGTGGGTTGACCCACCCAGCTGCTTGCTTACTCCCCTTCCCCTGGTATGGGGAGAAAATAGAAAGAAAGTGAAAAGACTTGTGGATTGAGATACAGACAGTTTAATAGGTGAAGCAAAGGCTGCACATGCAAGGAAAGCAAAATAAGGTGTTTATCCACTGCTTTTCACTTCCTGGAAAGCAGGGCCTCAGCACACGTAACCATCCATTGGGAAGACAAATCCCATAAACAGAAGCATCCCCCCCTTTCCTTGAGCTTTTAATGCTGAGCACAACATCATATGGTATGGAATATCCCTTTGGCCAATTCCGGTCAGCTGTCCTGCCTTTGTCCCCTCCCAGTTTCTTGCCTACCAGTAGCTTGCTCACTGTGCAAGCACTGCTCGGCCAGAGGCAAAACACTGGTGTGTTATCAACACCAGTTTAGTCATAGATCCAAAATGCAGCACCACCCAGGCTGCTATGAAGACAGATAACCCTGTCTGAGCCAGACCCAGTACAGCTTACCAAGGCAGAAGGTGTAGGGCATCAAGGATTCACGAGAAATTTGCCATTTCATCCCCCCAACCCCCTGCCACCCTTTCTGTCTGCTGCTTAAAAAAGTAGCACTCTTGATAAGTGAAGGCGTGGTCCTCATCAATATATGTCAATCTTGTCAGGCAGAAAATGAGTGAAGGTTGTATAATGGTTTCTTGTGGCAAGACATCCTGTCTGCAGTCATCTGAATCCTTTCTGCAGTATCAGGTGTTACATCTCTTCTTCTGAAGAATGGTAATTCCATAGGAGATGCTGAAGCAAACTGAGCAGGAGTGTAGGTTCAACTTTAATAAAAAGAAGATGGTAACAGTACTTGCAATGTGTCACACTTTTATCTGATGTATGAAAGAAAATCAAATGCCATATATAACCTCAGTCTTATTCATGTCAGTAGAAGTTATATATACAAAATTGCAAATGCTCAGCAAAAGTGAAATGAAGTTACTTTATTATATTAGTATAAAAGATGATTGGCACAGTATAAATGATTAGTATAGATGATTCATATTAATATAAAAGATGATAAAGCATGAGTTTTATGATTTAACAATGGGGGGTTTGTTTATTTTACGGTTCCAAATACAATCTAAATACTTGCACAGTCTATCGGGGAATATGCGCTTCGTGTCTATAGTGTGATAGCTGAGTGTAAATACAGAAATAGCTTTGGTATCGTGAGCATCTTACGTAGGACTAGTTTTTAGGTCACTCTGCTGGGAAATGAAATATGGTACTACTACTAACGTGAGAGACTGAATTTCACTTCTTAGAATCATAGAATCATAGAATCGTTTAGGTTGGAAAAGACCTTTAAGATCATCACGTCCAACCATTAACCTAACCCTGCCATCCCACCACTAAACCATGTCCCTAAGCACCTCATCTACCCATCTTTTAAATATCTCCAGGGATGGGGACTCAACCACTTCCCTGGGCAGCCTGTTCCAATGCCTGACAACCCTCTCGGTGAAAAAATTTTTCTTAATGTCCAACCTAAACCTGCCCTGTTGCAACTTGAGGCCATTTCCACTCATCCTATTGTTTGTTACCAACATCCACCTCACTACAGCCTCCTTTCAGGGAGTTGTAGAGGGCGATAAGGTCTTCCCTCAGCCACCTCTTCTCCAGACTAAACAACCCCAGTTCCCTCAGCCGCTCCTCATAAGACTTGTGCTCCAGACCCTTCACCAGCTTTGTTGCTCTCCTCTGGACATGTTCTAGCAACGCAACATCTTTCTTGTAGTGAGGGGCCCAAAACTGAACACAGTGTTCAAGGTGCAGCCTCACCAGCAACGAGTACAGGGGCACGATCGCTTCCCTACTCCTGCTGGCCACACTACTCCTGATAGAAGCCAGGATGCTGTTGGCCTTCTTGGCCACCTGGGCACACTGCTGGCTCATATTCAGCTGGTTGTCAATGAACACCCACAGGTCCTCTTCTGCTGGGCAGCTTTCCAGCCATTCTTCCCCAAGCCTGTAGCATTGCATGGGGTTGTTGTGATTGAAGACAACTTAGATAATTTAAAGTTGGCTGTCCCACTCAGAGCTTCCCTGGTGGCACAGTACTCACCATAGCCTTGCCCAGTTCCTAGAGTTATCACTGGGCCTTCCAGGTATACATTCCCCTAAGGTTTTGAAATGTGTCCTCCAAATAGAAATGGAACTGCAAGCTGTTTTATCCTGGTTTCCAAAGGAAATCAGACATATGTACCTGTGTGCCTACCAGTACTCTGCAAATAACGTTGACAATTCACCAATTCTAGTTAAGAAAGACAAGAGTGTAGGGCTCTCTGGGATCATTACGTTTACATCTTACAAAAATCACCAGCTGGGCAGGAGAGAGATATGATTAATCTGGCTTTGAAAGAGCAGTTGCACTTACCTGCTCTGCTTAGCCTGTTAGCTGGCCTGTCAGTGCTGACATGCACATGGATATGTATGATTGATATATCAACAGTTTGGAGCCATTGGAAGTGGGTGAGCTCTTCCTGCCCAGATGGCAGAAGACACTGGAGTGAGCTGGGGCTTACTGTCACACAGGAGAGTGAAAGAGAGGAGCTTCTGGCGCTGCATTGGAAGCGATACTGCAAAGAATATGTCAAATTAAGGTTTGGGTTTGTTACCGCAGAAAAGTAAAGGCATGCTGAAAACACCTGCAGGAAATCACGGGTCATTAGTTTTGTTGTTCCCAGTAAGATTGGTTTATTCTTTCTTCCCTTCCTTACCTGAACAGCTCTATTCTCTTCAGTGTGCCTGACCACCCTCTTCTGTCCTCTATACCTGGGTCCTTCTGCTCTGCACCTGAGAAATAATCCTCTGAAGACCTGTAAACCCTTTAACACTGTTTACAATTTGAAGTATTTCTGAAGTCGTGGGGCATCTACCTTTGTCCTCCTTTGATGTCCACTGCATTTTTACCATAATTAGCATAGCACATGAAAAACAGAGTACCTTTACTCCTCAAAATAGGGAAAATTGTGGGGTTTTTTTAGATTCTTCTTAACAGCTAAAGGAGGGCAAGAGTTTTCTAATAAAGAGGAAAAGAAAATGTAGTTATTTTCCCTGCAGTATCTTTCAAATATGTTGTGCTTGTAATTTAAATAAGCAAGGATCATTAATTCTTCTAGCAAGTTCTTATTTACTTTTTATTGCTTACCCTAAAATGTAAATGCAGTATGAGAAATTTAGCTCATTATTTGTCAGTGTTTTTAACTGGTTTATTTTCTTTAAGTCATATGCTTTTTCAATTACTTTGTACAAAACTTGATTATTTCAACTGTTTTTACGCTATTAATGAAAATTTGTTTCATATTTTTCTAATGTTAAATTCAAGATTAAATTAAAACATTAAGTTGTACAAACGAAAAAGCAAGGAAAAATTATCCTGTAAGCGAAAACAAAATATTAACAAAACATTTTAAAATAATGAATGTCTGCTGTAGAAAATTTTATGGAGCACAATCACTATCTTGAGACAAATTATATATTTTGTTGTATTCTTGTAGCTGTTTATTTACGATAACTAGAAGAAACATACTGCAACACATTTTTACTTGTCAAATTAACAGATGTTTTTCTTTTTGGGGTCTTGTTATTCTCTAGCTTCTTAAATATATATATATTAATATATATATAAAAAAACCTTCACAAGAACTTTTTGTAAAAGCTCTAAAAGTTTTTAATTTATCTTGACAACACTTAAAATTACCTAAAAAAGGTTGAATGAACTGTATCCTTTCTTACTAAATATCAGTTATTCATAACAAACCTAATATGCAAGTAAGACCATTTGTAAACCACCACTGCATGGGAAAATGTATGAATGATGACTTTCTAAGGTAAAATCATAGAAATTGTACAGGCAAACACTACAGGACGGCGTTCCCTCAGCCTCTCCCTCAAGGTTCCCACCACTGAAGTAAATAGCAAGATGCTTCAGAAATGCAGCAACATTTTTGCAGCTTAGGACAGGCGCTACTTTGGAAATGGAAATATATCGCTCCATTCGAGGAGTGATGGCTGGGCCTGATGGTATGTAAGAGACCGGCTTTGTATCAGCAGAAATTCCGCTGAAGTGAGGTGGAAAAGGAAACCAGTCCCTTGCCTTTAACCCTGCTTGACTGCAACAGCTGGTCCAAATTGCTGTTTGGTCACCATGTGACTGAGATGTATGCTGAACCACTCTTTGGAGATTCATTTCTATTTGTTCCTAATAGCAATATGTTTTCTGACCTTTCAAGTGCTTGAAAATATAACTTAGATATGTCCCATTTATTTTCGCGTAGCCTGTTCCATGTCTTCCTGTGTCTTTAATTAGCATAGAACACAAGATTTAATGATTTATTTAAAATTTATATAGTAGGTAAAAAATTAAGGAAACTACGCAAACATCTTTTTTTAGGCCACAAAGTCATCTACACAAAACTTATGAAAGCCATAATTAGAGCTGCCACAAAAAACTTACTTTGAGCCATTGTATGGCCATCTGCTGCATCAAACCAGATAAGTTTCTGTGTAAAAAATGAACTATAGAATGACATTAATTAGCAGCAGGACATCCACAGAAGGTGACCGCTGGTAGACAGTGGGAGACCCTGCCATAGTCTGTTTCTCCAGTTTCTCCTCCATAGCAGGAGGACACCCTTGCCTTGCATGAAGTCTTCTGGAAAAGAGCTGACCCTCTGGAAAGTCACATTCTAGAAAACATTTTCCTTTTGTTCTCAGATTAACAATTAAATTAATAATTTGAAACTCAAGAGAAGACACAAGTCAATGGTTATCAAAAAGGCAAATTGCTGACTGATGGTCCTTTGTCTGTTGTAAAGTAGATTTCTAGCCCCTGACTTTAGCCAAGCTTCAAATTTACAGTGGGGTCTGTGAGATGCTGCTTCTTAAAGCAGGGATCACCTTGCTGACAATAAGCCGCACCTGTGTAAAGCAGTGTCTCCTAAAGCCAGAACTCTGGAAACTGGTAGCCAGGAGCTTTGGGCTCTTGCAGATACCTCACTGAGGGTGCTACCCCCCAGGGCGAGGCTGGGTCTGTGCGTATCTGCCTTTGGGGTCAGTGCAATATATTGCTGACTCCTGTTCTGCTGCGTCCATGTGCTGGCCTTGAATTGTACCAAGTAGAAAGCTTGATCTGTCTCATCCATTCAGTTTTGTTTGAAAAATTCCCAAGTAGTACTCAGTGATAGCATTGTTTCTGGTCAGCAATCTGTTAATGTGGCCTAATTTGATTTTTTTTTTTTTTTATTAAGCTACCTTAAAAAGGCCATAATCAGCTACCTTTACCAGGTAAAAATTAAATGAAGCATCAAGGTGAGAAGGATAGATCAAAGGCAATATGAACTGGCTGTGGAGAAATACAAGGCAAAAAGCAAGAAATTAACTTAAAATGCCAAGAGCGATACCCTGAAATTAAGATTTTAAAATCTTTCAGGATAACAGCTTAATTAACCCAGAATCATTGCTAGTGAGAGCCAGAAGGCAGTTGCATAGGGTATAGCTTTAATCACAGCACCGGGTGCATAAACCGTAGATCGGTTGCAGAGCCTACCTCACTTCCAGCTCCCAAGAGCAACAAATTTTTCCTGCTCTTATCTGCTGGCTTTGAATCTGAATGTTATTAATAGTGTGGCAGCTAAAACCCGCCGTGTCAATGGTGGTCCTCCAAAGGCAATACTGCACGTGCAGCGCTCAGAACAAGCAGGGCTGCTAACTTAGAGAATGCAAAAGGTCGCAGGATGTGGGTTATACCAAGAAGAGTAATGTGAAGCATGAAGTCTAGGTGCTAGGAAATGAACCCTATTCTTAGCAGTCTATAATGAGAATTGTGCTTGCACAAATACATGCAGCAGAGGTAGTGCAATTCAAGAAATTACTGTTCATTCTCCAGTAAGTTACTCCTCTCCATAATTCACTGACCATGAGCTCTTAGTCTATTACAGTCGCAAGTAAAATGGTTTATTTAAGCTTAAATGCAAGCTTTATAGATTAAACTGTCACCTGAATAGGTCACAGCCTTAGGAGTCTTCCCATCAGATGAGATATATTTTACAGATTAATTTTCTTGCTGAAAGAAGGTAGCAGAAATACTGGTTTTTAAACCTATTTATATCTGAGATGCTTTCTTTCCTATGTATCTTGGTTAATATCATTTTCTTGACAAGCCTTTTCATCTTGACTATTTTTAGAGTGTATAATCCTCCATAAGTGATACAATAACGTTTTTTTCATGGCTACAGATTGTGACATGACAAACTTGATACTGTGGTCTATTAATGTCAGCAATCTGAAGAAACGTATGCTTTAAAGCAGAGAGCTGCTAATTAAAAATGCATAATACAGAAAATAAATTCATTAGAGAAGTAAAAGAAGTTCTTCACTTATGAAGAAATAAAATAAATTATTTTCTAAAATAATCAAATGTTTTTCAAAAGAAGGAAAGCAGCCAGCCAAGATGCAGGACATAACAAGTTGTGGGATGAAAAATGCTAAAGCTTGAAAGATGTCACCACAGCTTTTCTTGAGACTTGCATTTCTTTTCCTGATGGAACTGGAAGCTGGAATTCTCCCTTTATTTTTGTTGGGATATATTTTAGCCTAAAGAACAGAGTCTGAAGGGAGATCAGTCTTGTAGTATGGAAAAGATAAAATACAAAATAGGTAAAGAAGAAAAAAATAAAGCATCCTCCATATCCGCCTCAGATTGGACAAGAAATAGCCATAAATTCTGGTAAGGGAAATTTGGATTTAACATGGAGGGGTTTTTTTAGCAGTCAGAATACATAAAACCCGAGAAAGTTTGCCAAAGGCAGTTGTGGTATTAGGGATTTTAAAGTATGGCTTAGATAAGAGGTTTAAAGAAGTTAGACAAGATTTTAAAGAAGAGTTTAAACAACTGTGAGACATTATTTAGATACAGTTGATTCAGCTGAAAGATCTAGGTTGGTTAGGTGGCCTGTCTGGCCAATACATTGAAAACTCTTCCAGACAGACCTGTTCTATCTGTTGCAGTCCCCTTCCAGGATAAGACTTAATGAGAGGTTCCTCCTCTCCAGGTTTAGGACTGGCCCTGGAAATCCCTGCCTCCCTAAATGGAAAGCAAAATGCGGACATTTTTGTACTGTCTTTCACCCAGCAGATCTAAGCAAAATGTAAGCCAGAATACGAAGCATTCCAAAGGTCTCTACCAGAGTTAAAAAGAAATAAGTTTAATTTGTAATGTATTATTTCTTTGAGAATTTTCTTTGTAGGGGAGAAAATGGTCTCTGTCACCTGCTTTTCATTCTGCACAACAAACATACACAAGTTTGGTTTATTGAGAAATAGATTCAACCATAACGTAGAACTTTTCAGCATCATAACTTTGCTTTACTTTTTTGTTGATACTGTTTTTAGAGAAATTAATTTGAGATCTTGGGGCCTGTTAGTTTAAGAGCTGAATATCTGCTTTTTTCTGAGCTTTCGTGTATTGAAGGTGAGGAATGGAAAGTTCAGTGAGATAAAACTCCTGTCCCTAGTCCCTCTGAGGATGTTTTTGAGTAAGGGAAGGGAACAGTTACAACACTTTGGCCATTCATTGACTTATGTGACTTCCTCTTCTCCAGGCTTAGATTTGCTGTTTGTGTGTTTACCCTTCCTGGACAGATGGTGTGAATGTATGGAGCAGCAGAGATTGCACCGCAGTTGTGTTAACGCCGTTTTCATCTTTTCTTTGATGCTGCCAACTGTTCATTTTAGTAAGGCCTTTGCCACTGGTGCATGACTTAGTTGAAACATACTTCCAGAATTTTTTTGGAAAATAATACAGCAGTGAGGTAGAATCTACTTTTTGTGTGTTTTTTATCCTTGGTCCCCTTGGAGAGGTTGACCGTTCATTCCTTGGTAACTTGGTGCTGAATGTCTTATTTTTCTTTCTTAATGGTTTTATCCTAGATATTACCTCTACTCTTACCACACATGGATTATTCTGAATCATGGAAAAGGACAAATGAGAAAAAATACACCTGTATTTTACATTACCTCATAGATTAAGGATTTTTCCTTATCATATTATAATAGTATTAAGTCTGGTTCCTTTCTTGGGCTTCATCTATATTTCTGATGTGCTTTGATGCAGACATAAGATCTGACTCAAATTAAGGAAGAAGGGTCTGCAGATTTTTACTTCAAATATTAAACTTTGAAAATAATGCAGCCTTGAAAAATATATGTTTCCCTGTTTTCAGAAATTTTCCAAATTATCCATACCTAAGTGTAAGGTACATCATGTAGTCTTGAAGAAAATGGCATCTGACAGCTTCAAAAAAATGGTGTAGGAGGGGAAAAAATATATAATTTTAATTGTCAAAGTACTGCATTTGAGTGCTTTTAACTGTCTACAGCATGTAGATGAGTGCAGCAAAAAACCATCATTGCTCAGATATTTTCAAATTATTTTTATGCTTTGTTTTACTTAAAATTTAGCATTTGATCCCAACAACTATCTCACATTTAATCTATAAGTTTATTTTGAAAGTAAAAGGTGAAAAAATAAGAGAAATTTGTGTTGCCGGTGCTTTGGGATTATTCTCTGCAGTATGTTGTGAAGGAAGGAATGTTCACAAAAATGTTAACTTTGAAGAGCAAAATGTTTGAGAATATTTGATCAATCTATGTTTTGAATTTGTAAGTAAACCTTTGCATCATATTCTGGATTCTAAGAGCAATACTCATACCAGCAGGAGTCAGATCCAATAATATGTGACCCACATAAGCAATGAAATCTAACTGAAACTTTTCAAATTGCAGATGTTGGTATGAACTGCTTGCTTTTGAACAACCTTCAGAGCAAAACTGGTTCATCTGATTATCCACTGGGTGACTCTGAATAACAAATATAATTGAGCAAACTATAAGCTACTCTTCAACAACTCTTGAACAGAAAGATGTTTCATCCGTCCAATTATTCATGATGTATTTGTTCAGCTGTAATGGCAGTGATATCTGCAGAGGTTCCCTCCGGCAAATTATATCACTACTAATATGATGGCCCCATGCCTGCTGAGTTTATTCACATAAAACTCCTACTAACATCTCCTAATGTCTGCAGAATGCTGAATCAAAGGCTGGGGGGTTAGGGTGTCATCAATGTGATGAAAAGCTCCAGACATGTTTGCAATGTCCATGGCTGTGCAGCTTTTTGTGTCCATGAACATAAATGTGGTTTTGTGTTCAGCGACAGATGATCAGGCCTTTCTACAGCTTGTGCCTCGCTGTTACAAAGATTCCAAAGGTTCTTCTCCTTGCAATATTTCCCAGGGTTTTTTTTTTAAATTATATTTAGCACAGGCATACTGGAAGTTCCTGTGCTTTTCATAGGTGAGGTATGAGAGATGACTCCAATATTTAAGACCCTCAGGCCCAGATGTCATACACATACGCCCGTATGGACCCACTTGTAGGATGTTTCATTTATGGTTCCTGCCTGTTGTTCTAGGTCTGCTAGCAGGAACACATCTGCTTAAACTCCAAATGAAGGAGTTTGGTGTAGGCCCTATCAACTTTCTGCTGATTTCCATCATGTCAGAAGTGTACTTCATGCTTTCATATTTCACTCTAATGGTGTTGATTCTGGTTGATAAATGTTTAGATCATATAACCACATAATTTTCTTATAATTTCATGACAACATACATCAACTTGTTTTCTCATTACTTTCCTTCATTATCTTGGCTGGCATCATGATCTGAAACCTGGTATTTCCATTTTTCATTATTTGTGCCCTTTAAGCCTCTAATTGTTTTCATCATGCTACTATCTGAATAAAAGTTGTATTCCCTTGAGAAGACAAGGAAGCTACTCCTGTTGGCAGCAGAAGAGATTGCTAATTCTCAAAACTGTAAGTTTTAGATGTAACACATTGTGCTGGGTGTGGGTGCCCCGGTGCCAGCAGCGGGGGCTGCGGGGCGGCCTCTGTGAGGAGAGGCCAGGGCTGCCCTGTGCCGGACACGGCCGGTTCCAGCCGGCTCCAACCGCCCCCACCCCAGGGCAGGGCTGAGCCCCTCGGCCACCATGGCGGTGGTGCCTCCGGGAAAGGGCAAAGCACAGGATGGCAGTGAGGAGCGAGGAAAAATATGAGAGAAACAGTCCTGTGACACCAAGGTGAGAGAAGCCGGAGGGGAGGAGGGACTCCAGGCGCCAGAACAGCGACTCCTCTGCAGCCCGTGGAGGACTTATGATGGAGCAGATACACACACAGCAGCCTGTGGAGGACCATGGTTGGAGCAGATGGATATTTCCTGAAGGACTGCAGCCTGTGGAGAGCCCACACTGGAGCAGATATTCCTGAAGAACTGCAGTATCTGGGAAGGACCCAGGCTGGAGCAGGGGAAAGTGTGAGGAGGAAGGAGCAGGAGAGAGGAGCTGTTACAGACTGACCAGAGCCCCCATTCTTCATCCCCCAGCGCCGCTTGAAGGTTGGGGTGGGTGGGAAAGTCAGGAATGAAGGAGTGAAGTTAAGCCTGGGAAAAAGGTGTGGATGGGGTCAAGGTGTTGTTCTAACTTGTCTTTGTTTCTCACTATTCAAATCTATTCTAACTGACAATAAATTAAATTAATTTCACCAAGCCAAGTGTCTTGTGCCTGTGATGGTAATTGGTAAGTGATCTCCCTGTCCTTATCTTGACCCACAAGCTTTTTTTTTCCATTTTATTTTCTCCCCCCTGTCCTGCTGAGGAGGGAGAGTGTGAGAGCGTCTGGGTGGGTGTCTGGCAGTTCACCAAGGTCAACCTACCACACATGTAACCTCATGAAGTCAAAAGTGCTTTCGATTAACAAGCATTTTTCTTTAAGTAACACTGAAAGTAAATTTATGATTGCTATTCTGAAATATTAAAAAAAAATCTACATACACCTAGGATCTAGTGTGGTTTGGATGGATTTTCTGTGTTTCCCAGATACTTTTCACCATATTGTCCCTTTTGAGTTATCAGACTTCTTCAAGTTTATAATGCTACTTGTGCAAGAACTGCAAGTGACCAGAAAATCTGAAAAATTATTACTGTGTGAATCCCTCCTCACTTGGTCCCGTCAAGTGACTGTTTGAAGATGGGCCTTCAAAGAAAAAAATACATGGCAAACAAGGAAATGCCTCTCTACTATAAAATCTATATGATTTTTCCCCACTGGATTTTATGACATGGGGTTTGGTGTATTCTACGGACAAGAAAATTTCTGTGTTGAAAGCCTCCATACGATGTCAATGAAAGCAAGAACAGTGAAGAAAGATTTACTGTCCTGGTGCACAGAAGAAAGAGGGAACGAGAGACCAGGTCCTGTAAACCTGAATACTGAGCCTAGGCTATTTTAAGAACAACTGCTGTAGGGCCAATTCATAAGGTAGGTGGTCTGGTTTTTAATCTATATGGGATTTTATTTTTTAATTTTTGTAATTCTTGATTTCTATTTCTGTTTCTCTTTTTAGATACTTTTTATAATAAGGAAGGAAGGAACGGGAAATCAAGGAGATGCAGGACTGCCCTGTGAAAGACACATTTGGGAAGGGAGGAAGAGAAGTCTTGAGCCTTCTGGAGACATAAATATATGTAAGATGAATATGTACTTACACAGCAACATCATATGAAATCTGCCATCTAAGTAACAATTAATAGGATATTCTCTTTATATAGTGAGAAGTTTGATGAGCTGGCTAAATCCACCTCTCTGAAACATCACAGACTTTTAAAAGAAAGATTATGCTACAGGGCTACCATAGTTAGAAATATATAACTTTGTACAGTCCTCAGAAGACTGATCTTAATGACAGTTTTACAGACCTGTTATTCCATTGGTATAAGTAGTATAATTGCAGGTATAAATAATGCAAGCATTGGGCTCGAAACTTTTATTTCAAAGCCTTATTGTCATTTTGCATATGGAATCTTTCATTAAAAAAAAAAAAAAATCCTGTCTACCTTCTCTACTTTTGTGCCAAGGCCATTTCATGCTAATAGAATTCAAAATTATGCTGGATTCTCAGTGTGGTTTATTAATTAAAGGGCTGGAGGATATTTGACAAAAGACTTGCTTGTAAAAGAACTAATTGTTAGTATCCAGAAATATAAACTTTACTATAGATTGTATTGCGTAGTAGTGTATTGAGGTAAGGCTTACTGCCTGAAATGTGAAGTATTTCTGAATCTTTCTTTCCCTCTGGATTTTGGAAAATGCTAAGGTTTGATAAAAAAACTCACCAGTTGAGAAGGTGGAATACAGGGTCTTAAGATATATACAAAAATATAACATATTCTGCTTTTTCACTCAGCCTGACAACCCCTTACTGAGCCATCGGTATTGGCTTGTTCATATTAAACTGAATCCATTTATACCTTAAGGAAGAATTCTTACCTCTGGTGAACTGCTGAACCTAATGAAACCAGGCTGAATTGTGCACACGATGCATCTAGCCCTTAGTCTGTAACTTTCCAAGCCAAGACATTTAGTTTGGGATTTACCCCTGTAAGTGGTTTTAAAGTTTCACAAACAGTTAAGCCAATGAATATTACAAAAAAAAAAAGTTTTCAAAAATTGTTCTTTGGAAGAGAGCATATTCTAAAAGATGCACATTTTTTATTGAACAAAGCTGTCTTAAAAATACTGTTCCTGAGGAAGAAATTGGGGAATTATTGAGGAACACCTGCCCCACCTTTCTGGGACTGGATAGTAACACACGATCTCTTTGGCCACTTAGGTTTGGGTAACAGGTTGGACTCTTGAGAGGCGTTGCACTCCCTAGATTTGTAATGCTTATCATCAACACCAGTGAGGTAAGAGTGATGACTTGTGCCACGATAGTCAAGTGATGTTGTAGCTATACCTTTTGTGGTGTCGTATAAATAACCGGGATGACATGATATGTACTCACTGCTGTATATACCACAGATGTTGTTCATGCACACGTCTGCAATAATAACAATAATAATAACAACAATAATAACTTGTCTGAATACAGATGTTCATTGGAATTTAATAGTCCCTGCTATTTCCCTATTGGCCCCTTTTTCTGTTTCAATCCAGGGATGCATCATACAGCCCTATGTTGCTAAAGCCCAGGGTATCTAAGATGCAGAGTATTTTAGCTGTGGTGACTTCAGTTACAGATGTGCTCTCTAAAGCTACCAGCTCCCCCTGTTTTTTTTAAAAAAGATCTTCCATAATGCAAGCACAAATGGAACTTAATGATGGGAATGTCTCATATGCCTTAAACAAATTAAAGGAATTTATCTTCGTACTGAGGAAATGGGATAGCAATTTGGACAGTGCGTGGCATTAATTTCTGTAAATCTATTGCAGTAGTGGCTTTTAAAAGGATGTTCACATTTTTGAGAAGCTAAAAAGTACAATCCAAGACAGGGAGACCTAAGGCTTTATGAAACCTTTACCTGGATGTTGATCAGGAGCCATCCTAGACTAGGAACCCAGCTGTGAAATCTATATTGTCTGCAATGCACCACATGATAAACACCTTTAAGAGCTGCAGGTTTTTCAGAAATGCAGCAGCAAATCAGCAAATGGTCTTAAAAAGACTTGTGTGTGACTTTCATAAAAATGCATGATGATTTTATACATATGGCTGCCTCAAATTCAGCTGGGAAGACACATATGAGAAATAAACATAAATTCCACCAGGATTCAGCATAAGAACACATTGCATAATTTTAAAGAACCTGAAGGGAGCCGTAATATTATCTATATTTCAAAATATTACTGTTCCATTTGCACAGAAGAAAAGGACAGAACTTTCTAATATTTCTGTATGCTTCTTTTTCTCACACAGTTTTTTGAGACTAGTATTTCTATATTACTCTGATCTTGAAGATTAGACAGGAATATCTACAGATAGTCCAGAGATGTGAGGTGCTATTAACTCACAAGACTACATTGCTGAGGATAGCCCTTCTGGATTTTTCACAGGCAAAATCAGTAAAGTAAAACAGCTTTTCAGTAAAACAGTACTAGGAACAGCCTTTAAAAAATGAAATTTAAAAGATGTTAAAGGCATTTTCCTAGATGACAGCAGCAGCCATAGAATACATCAAGAACTGGTTCCAGGCAATGCCAAGTGTAAGAATTTATGCCCCATAAATTTCAAATTATGCTTAACTTCGTCGTCCTGATTCATTGACTCTAATGGAAAATGTCCTTTTGGCTCCCATCACAGAATGAGTTTGACTGAGTTCTGCAGTGGATATGCACAAAAATGTGGCCAGCTGGCCTGGAGTCATGTTGTGTCTAGTATTGTCTGAGCCCTGCACATTGCACATTGTAATAGGGGAAAAGAGGCTGCTTGTAGGCAGAAACAATCAGTGGATTGTCTCAAACTCCAGGCCCTTTCTCAAAGAATGGAAAATATTTTTGATTCTCATTACATTCAGAAAGCATTGAAGGAACACAGCACCACATACAGTGGACTGTGAGTAACTGGGAGATTTTTTTTTAATAGATGAAAGTAATAAAGCAGAAGTTACTGTAGAAGCATATTACAAGGGAACACGCAGAATACTTCTTGGGTACCTCCCAGGACTAATGTCTCTTTCTGCTTGTCTCAAGGGTTGTCTGGATTTCAGGTTCTTCCCTCTATTGAAACGTTTGGCAGGAGCCGTCCAGACCCATCTATATTCTCCCTTGCACACCTTGCTGATGGTTTGGCTCCTCCACTGTCCCTGTACAAACCAGGCTAGCAGAGGTGTCTGGTAATATCCCTACTCTGACCCAGGAAATGCCAGGGTCTAAATAAATTCTTCAAACTATGGCAGTATATTAGTATATTATCTGGTAATATATTAATGGACCAGGTTGTTGGAAAAGATAACAACTCTTATTAGATCAGTTGATGCAGCTGGGAAAAACATGAGCTTTCAGATGTTTAAATTCTCTTTTAGATGTGAAATACAAACTGGTTGGAAATGTGCAGGCACTTTTTCAAAACCAAAGAAGGATATTAATTCTCCCCGCTCCTGAGATACTCATTTTTATCTTTAGGATGTCACAACTACTGCTCCTGCTTCTTGCTGCTTCAGCTTACTGCTATGATGTCTTTTACATTTGAAACAGCCCTAACATGACCTGTTTATGATCTAGACTCAATTTTGAGAGATTACATAGGATTCAGTTGGTATATGTATGTTGTGCCAATTCTTTATATCAGGTAAATTTAATCAGATATTAACTACATTTGTTTGAAAACCTCAGGAGACTCTAAAAACAGCCACAGAGGGGCAGCAGACATTTACACTCAAATTATATGATGCTTGTATGCTTTCCTCACCAGTTCTGTTTTCTGTTTAATGAAAAAAACCCTCAACAACCCTGGAAAATTGTCAGGCTAGGTTTTTCCTTTGGGAAGCATGCAATCTCCTCTTCACTTCCTTCCCGAAAATGTCATAAAAAATGTACGGGAACAATGCATACTTACAGGCAAAAACCTTTATCTTTTTTTTTTATTAGTATTTTTTTCAACCATCTTTTTCAAGGAGGTCTGGTGCCTAATATTGAAGTCTAGGCCTATTATATTACCCCTACAGCTTTTGATTTTCAGAGATAATGTTAAAAGAAAAAAAGAAAAAATTGCTCATCCTCACTGGCAGAGAAATTGCTGGCTTTTGTTGTTTCTGCACTAAAGGTATCAAACAAAAGCTCTGAAAACTTGAACAAGTAATTTCCTGTATAGCAGATATTTTTTACTACTGATAAAAAGTAAAGATTGAATGTCAGTGCCAGTATAAGCCTTCTACAGTGCAAGAGAAACAAAAAAATCACAATTGCGAACATCTTTGCCTATTTGTTGATTTTCAGGACAGAAACTTGAAGGTTTTGGTAAACATCTTGCAGATGGATGTTTAAAATTTAATTTTTATAATGTGCTTTTGTCATTTACATTGTGATTTCTTTGTTCTGCTGTAGAAACTACCGTTTGCAATAGTGGACATGCAACTAAGAGGATTTTGTGTAATTACAGATAATTATGACTCCATTAAAAACCAGTAGCTTACATACACTTGCATATGTACGTATCAGTAGTCTAACTTGAGTAGGATCTTATCACAAGCTTCAACTCTTAAGTATCTCTTCCTGAAATGGGCCTACTTAAAATAGCTGACATGTGACATTTAATTTTCTGCATGTGATTTGTTATGATGCTTGTGTTGCAGTTACAAACCTTTAAATAAAGGCATCCTGGATTTTAACTCTTTAATTTTCAGTGATTTAATTTTCCCCGGAATGTGACTATATAAACTGAAAATTCTTATGTTTGTTCACTCAGATGTGAACATTTCTCCGAAATTAAAAGGAAATCCATTCAGTTCATTTTTAATGTTCTGAATATTGTGAGAACCCTGTGGTTTTCATACTTTCAGAAAATTTCTCAGTTGTTATTTCTTCTTGGATAACTCAGAAACCTGTTGAATGTAATAATTAAACTTGGCATGAACAAAATTACTAAGTTGAAAAATGAGATTTACTAAATTTAAATTAAAAGGGCAAAACCCCTCAAGATCTGTGTATACAAGCTCTGCATATAACACTCTCCACATACTCAGTATGTAGTTTTCTACTGCTATCTTCAAATTTTGATTCTGTGGGCGCTGATACCCACATATCAATGCAAGATACAGAGTCATAACTGTGCACAAAGAGGCAAATAACAAGCTTATTACTGTCCCTGAGCAGCTAGGCTAAGAAAGTTCATGCAGGAGGTATTGCTCTGCTTTTAGCTGTGCTGCAACAGGAAAATTATGCCACAGGTCTTTCCCCAGTCCAATGGCTTGAACTGTCCCTGCCTATGTGCTACCCATGCAACTCTGTTCAAGCTGGAAGAAAAAGATAGTGTTATTCCTTCCTAAGAAGGACTTTTGCCCCGTTTAAACCCTGAGGATGCTGACAAAGATGCTGCTAAGAGGAAGAAAAGAGTCGTTTTCCAATATAAGAAAGTGTTGGCTGCACCGAAGGTTCAACTTGTCTCTGTCTCTTTCCCCTCTATTTTTCAGGATTTGCAAAAAGTCGTGTTACTGTCTAAATGTGATATTGTACCACAAATGAAAAGACGGGTGAAAAATCAAGTGAGGTGTTTCCTCTGACCTGCTTCAGAAGGTTTATCTTTATTGAAGGTTTATCTTTACTGAAACAGTCAGTTCAAGTAAATTTGAGTTAACTTTCTTCCAGGCAGCTTACCTACTCTGACTAAAGATTAGCAACCTACACCAGCCTTGCTAAAGTGAGAGTGACCACTTTTGGTGCTGATACAGCTCCAGAGAGTGATTTGATTAGCAGCTCAAAATCTTAACAGTTTGATTAAACTAGCCCCTGGTGGTACAACCTCAGTACCTGAGTCTGCATGGGCTTACTATGCACCTCTTCCTCTACAGTACATCTGTGTAATGATTTCCCATCCTCTGTTGGTTCTTCACTCATGCTGTGACTCTTTTTTTGAGGTTGTTACAGTAAACCAGATCAATGCATTGAATAGCTGTTTTCCTTGTCAAATTGTATTTCAGGTGTGTCAGTGAACTGGTCCCGTTTTCCATGCAGCCTTGCAAACCATTGGGTCAGCACAACTAAGACTGCAGTAAATAAATGTCTAATGCCAGTGAAGATGATTCCTTAAGGCCTCGTTGCCGCCAAGAAAAAAGTGCGTGGGGTCACACCCTAAATGAGCATTAGGAACTTTCAAAAGCTTCATCAAAGCCCATCAAAGTTATGGCACTAATGGACACGTGAACAACAGCTTCATGTATAAAACTGCAGCAAATCACACTTGTGGCAGCTGCTTACAATAAAGTAAGCTGTGCATCTGAAAGCATGAGAAATAGAGAGGCTGTGTCTTGAAAGACATACAATTAAAATGTGACAAAAGTGCCTCTGATTCATCCAAGGGTAAATTTCTCACTGCTAGAGCAGGGCCATACTGTTTCTAGAGGTTGAACAGTGTTTGTGGCTTTTAAAAACTTGGACAGCTTCAAATACTAGTTAACGCACTCATGTATCCATGGCTTCCGCTGGATCTGTGGAAATACTGTAGAATTACCAATCTACTGTGAAGGTAGCTAGCCCACGTACTTCCAGTTATCTGGGCAATAGTTTCACAGTTATCTGTGAAAGCTTTCCACTTAAATGCTTATCCAGGAATTTCATTTGCTGTTGTTAATATTTGCAGCAGCATCAAACAAAGGGAAAAAATAGATTACAGCTAAAAGTAAATGGGTGAGAAGAAGCCCTCAGAAATGGAGGGATGGGAGGAAATGTTACAGAAAATCATGCAGAAAGTGCACGCGGCTCCACACTTGTTAAAGAGCATTAATACTCAAAGGACTTCCACCAAAGAAGTTCAGTCCAAAGTACTCTGGATGTCTTTTACGCACCAGCAGTCAGAATGACTAGAACCAGAAGTTGAGGTTTGCAGTGACAGAAAAAAAGTGATAATAGAGGGTCTCACTGGCTGATGAAGTTTTTTGGTAAGAACAGAAGCACCTTTTCCACACATGCACATTGGTCATGAGTAAGGCACACAAGTGGGTTCACTGGTTTGAGCATCTTTGCTGAACCAGAAATGGTAAAAACTGTGCTATTGTCGATGATGTGCATTTGTTCCTGAATCATTTGCAATATCCTTTCAATTAATATATAGCTGTTATTTACCAAATGGCTTGGACGAGCAGGTCTTATTCTAGCTTGTTAAGAACCGACTCAAACATTTGCTGTTATTTGTTTCATGGCCGTGAAATACAGGTTTCTTTGTTACTGCGTCTGTACCACAAGGTATTTGTCTACTTTCATGCTAGAGTATCAATTGCTGAACAAACTTGTTTGCCCATAACAGTGTCTTACAAAAACCGGCAATTTCTCAAACACTGCAATGAACAAAACTCCCTCCCTTTCCATAAATGCTAAGAAACAGTTAATAACAAGGGGCACTAAAAGTATCACAAAATCCAAATGTTTGGAATTCAGATGAAGGCTCATGAATACAGCCTTACTAAATGCCATGCCACATTTATGACTCCAGGGCAAAATATATGAACACCAGACAATGTGAACATATTAATTAATGCTAATTATATCCCTGCAATACAGATGGGCTCTATTCTCTTGACATGAGTATGTAATATATTTGGCATAAATGTCAGTTAACGTATTTATGCAGAAAAAAAATCTGCAGTTTGCAAATAACACAATCAGCTGTCTTTTATTTGTGAGGATGTGATGTGGTACAGCCCATACACGTTGACCTGCAATGTGAATGGTGCAGATTTTCACCACCATATTTACTCTGTTACAATGACTCCTAGGGATCCTTAAACTTTTTGCTGTTCCTGCTGTGTGACTATTAGTACAGCACACATGCAGTACGGGCAGGGGCTGCATAGCCTCCTCTGTGTCACATAACTGAGGATGAAGGGGAAGAAAGATTTTCCCCTTCAAAATCCACCCTCTGAAATCTATACTCACTGGTGTGGATAGGAGGTAGGATTTCTGTCTTCCTGCATCTCCAGCCCTTTGGAGTTCTGAGCATCGCCATTACCTATCTCCAACAAGTATTCTGTTCACAGAATCATAGAACTATAGAGTCATAGAATGCTTTGGGTTGGAAGGGACCTTTAGAGGTCATCTAGTCCAACCCCCCTGCAGGGAGCAGGGACATCTTCAACTGGATCAGGTTGCTCAGAGACCTGTCCAATCTGGCCTTGAATGTTTCCAGGGATGGGGCCTCCACTACCTCTCTGGGAAAACTGTTCCAGTGTTTCACCACCCTCATTGTAAAAAATTTCTTCCCTATATCCAGTCTAAACCTACCCTGCTTCAGTTTAAAACCATTACCCCTTGTCCTGTCACAGCTGTCCCCACTAAAAAGATTTTCCTGTCTTTCCTATAGGCTGCCTTTAAGTATCAAAAGACTGCAATCAGGTTTCCCCAGAACCTTTTCTTCTCCACGCTGGACAACCCCAACTCTCAGCCTGTCCCCATAGAAATGTTCCACCCCTCTGATGATTTTTGTGGCCCTCCAACAGTTCTATGTCCTTCTTGTGATGAGGACTCCAGAGCTGGACACAGGACTCCAGGTGTGGCCTCATCAGGGCAGAGTAGAGGGACAGAATCACCTCCTCGACCTGCTGGCTGCGCTGTTTTTGATGGAGCCCAGGATATGGTTGGCCTTCTGAGCTGTGAGCAGGCATTGCTGGCTCATGTCCAGCTTTTCATCCACCAGTGTCCCCAAGTCCTTATCCGCAGGGCTGCTCTCAATCCCTTCATCCCCCAGCCTGCAGGATGTTGCACTTGACCTTGTTGAACCTCATGAGGTTCACATGGTCCCTTTTCTGGAGCTTGTCCAGGTCCCTCTGAATGGAATCCTGTTCCTCAGGTGTGTCAACTGCACCACTCAGCCTGGTGTCATCTGTTCAGTGGATCAGGGAAGGATAAGGCCTGCAATTGTGTCCAGCCTTTGCATGCAGACATAGAGTAGTAAAAAGCTACACAACAGTGAACTTAAATAAAGGCTAGCCAAAGTAAAGATGGGCTGTTTTTACAGTTTGCTGTTATATTTTTCTGAGGTTTGGGATTGGGTGGCTATTTGTCTTTGCTCTGTAATGTGCTTGTAGAATCTCTGCAGAGTGTTTCAGCAATGCCATGAATGAGAAGAAGAGATGCCTCTTGGATGAATGTTTCTTTTTATTCAAGAGCTACTATGTTTATTTATGCATGGAAGCAACAAACCTCTAGTGTGATTCTGTTTGCCTCAGTAAGTTGGTGAAGTACAATATCCCAATACACAGTGACGTGCAATTCCATCTAAGAAAATGCAGTTACTTGTAGCCTAGCTTCTGTCCTTTCCTTCCTGTGTAATTTGTTTTCCTTTTTTCTGTTTTTCTCTTTTGTCAACACAAATTACCTTTCCCTTTGGAACAGGCATAGGTGACAAACATTAGATTTCAGATGTTCTAGAAATACAGTACATTAATTGCGAACCTGACATTCACTAATTGTCTGGCAAGCTGTTACTATCTAATTCTAAAAACATTACCAACTATCATTAGTTGAACGGTTACAAAGCATTCCCATGAGCAGTAATGCAGTCTACTGTGGATGGTTAAAATCACAAAAGCAGCATATTCAGGAGGTGGTGTCATTCAGTCTTTAACAAAGGTGGCCTCTGGGATGTGCTGGTTTTAAGTCTTGACTCTGCAGATTGCTTTGCTGGTGCAGACTCCCATGTCTATGCAGGACACATTCAGCAGTGGGCCCATTCCATGTAACTCATTCCAGTTCCACGCCGGTACTGGTCTGAATTACAGCACTGAGACTGAACACATACTCAGAACTCCTCTTCCAGCACAAACATAACTAAAAGATGCTGGTTAATTTAGCTTAATATAATATTATGTATCACATTAATTTCAAGTAAAGCATCTTATTAAAAGATTATTAAAACAGGTGATTAAAATACACATTTTGGCTTTTTATAATGAGAGTTATTATACTAAAATGTTATTGGGCACTTTTCCACTGACTTAATCAACCTGATTCTGTGAGCTTGGCTTGAAACAGGCATGTAAAATTAGGCCTTCAGCATTTGTTTCATGACTAACAATTATTTTTAATACTTAGTGGAGATATTCCAGAGCTCTTAGGAGATGACAGTTTGACAGTAATAGTTCTCATCAATATCTTAGATGTTTTGGAAATGCCTCTCTTTAACTGGTTTTAAATAATTATTTGCAGCACAGGAAGCTTCAGTATGGAGCTCATTCATCATTATTATAATGTTCTACAGTTTAAGGCAGACAGATTCTTAGTCTTTCCCTCAAACTCTTTCCCTCATAGAATCATAGAATCACCTCGGTTGGAAAAGACCTTTAAGATCATCGAGTCCAACCGTTAACCTAGCACTGCCATCCCACCACTAAACCATGTCCCTGAGCACCTCATCTATCCTTCTTTTAAAGACCTCAAGGGATGAGGACTCCACCACCTCCCTGGGTAGCCCATTCCAGAGCCTGACAACCCTCTCGGTGAAGAAGTTTTTCCTAATGTCTAGCCTAAACCTGCCCTGGCGCAGCTTCAAGCCATTCCCCCTCGTCCTATCATCTGTTACCAGGGAGAAGAGGCCGACCCCCACCTCACTACAGCCTCCTTTCAGGGAGTTGTAGAGGGCGATCAGGTCTCCCCTCAGCCTCCTCTTCTCCAGACTAAACAACCCCAGTTCCCTCAGCCGCTCCTCGTATGACTTGTGTTCCAGACCCCTCACCAGCTTGGTTGCTCTCCTCTGGACCTGTTCCAGCAAGGCAACATCTTTCTTGTAGTGAGGGGCCCAAAACTGAACACAGTATTCGAGGTGCGGCCTCACCAGCACCGAGTACAGGGGCACGATCACTTCCCTGCTCCTGCTGGCCACACTATTCCTGATACAAGCCAGGATGCCATTGGCCTTATTGGCCACCTGGGCACACTGCTGGCTCATATTCAGCCGGCTGTCAATCAGTACCCCCAGGTCTTTTTCCACCAGGCAGCTTTCCAGCCACTCTTCCCCAAGCCTGTAGCGCTGCATGGGGTTGTTGTGGCCAAAGTGCAGGACCCGGCACTTGGCCTTGTTGAACCTCATACAATTGGCCTCGGCCTATCGATCCAGCCTGTCCAGGTCCCTCTGCAGAGCCCTCCTCCCCTCCAGCAGATCAACACTCCCACCCAGTTTGGTGTCATCTGCAAATTTACTGAGGGCACACTCAATCCCCTCATCCAGGTCATTGATAAAGATATTAAACAAGACCGGCCCTAAAACTGAGCCCTGGGGGACACCGCTTGTGACCGGCCGCCAACTGGATTTAGCTCCATTCACCACGACTCTCTGGGGTCGGCCATGCAGCCAGTTTTTAACCCAGCGAAGAGTACATCCATCTAGGCCATGAAACTGCCAGCTTCTCCAAGAATGCTATGGGAGACTGTGTCGAAGGCTTTGCTGAAGTCCAGGTAGACAACATCCACAGCCTTTCCCTCATCTACCAGGCGGGTCACCTGGTCATAGAAGGAAATCAGGTTGGTTAGGCAAGACTTGCCTTTCGTGAACCCATGCTGACTGGGCCTGATCCCCTGATTGTCCTCCATGTGCCTGGTGAGCACACTCAAGATAAACCGCTCCATAATCTTCCCCGGTACCGAGGTTAGGCTGACTGGTCTGTAGTTCCCCGGATCCTCCTTCCGGCCCTTCTTGAAGAGAGGCGTCACATTTGCCAACCTCCAGTCATCTGGGACCTCCCCTGTTCTCCAGGACTGCTGGTAAATGATAGAGAGTGGCTTGGCAAGCTCCTCTGCCAGCTCCTTCAGCACTCTTGGGTGGATGCCATCCGGCCCCATAGACTTGTGGATGTCCAGGTGGCATAGCAGGTCAAAGACTGCTTCCTCCTGGATTAAGGGGGGTTCATTCCACTCTCTGTCCCCATCTTCCAGCTCAGGAGGCTGGGTACCCTGGGGATAACTCGTCGGGCCATTAAAGACCGAGGCAAAGAAGGCGTTGAGTATCTCAGCCTTTTCCTCGTCTTTAGTGGCAATGTTCCTCCTTGCATCCACTAGTGGATGGAGGTTCTCCCTGGCTCTCTTATCATTTGTGCTACTGTAATCAATACCACCTTCTTATCTCACAGCATACAACCTGGTATCAGATGTCTTCTTTCTCTATATACAACTATTATGTATAAGAGTTGCAATCTTTTTTCTGTAAGACTCTCTCTGATGTGTATCCTCTTCTAGTGAGCATCACAACTAAACCTGTAGCGTAAGATAACTGCATACATTTTTCTCCTATATTGTTCTCTTTCCTAATCTTGACCCTGCCTTTTCTTGATCACATTCCTCCGAAAGAACCTTTTTTGTAATATTGACTGTGTGACCATTCTCCATGGGTCTTTCCTCCATTAGGACCTACTTATTGCTGCTGACACTATTTTCCAGCCAGCTTTCTCATATTCCCTATCAAAATGCAGACAGCTACTTCTGCTTGTGAGTGATAACAGCCTACAGCACTCCCTTGTTGAGATTTCAGAGAAGCACCTTACTTGTTATGCTCCAGCTGCCCTGCACGCTGGAGAGGAAATCTTTGTGCATATCTGGAACTACTTCGATAGCTACAAGTCCCTTCTCAAAGTTCTTCTTTTGCATAATATTTGCTAGAAGACTGGTGACTATCAGGTTAGTGTGCTGTGACTGCTGCCTCATTGTTTCCTGGTCTCATCTCTGTCAGCCGCCATTTCTTTTGTGGTTCTTTTATCTTTTTGGTCTTTTTTGGTCTCTTTTTGGGAAGGGACCGATTTTTCTTCAGTTGGTACAAGCCAAAGTCTCCTGCTATCACAATCTGAATAAATAATAATAGTGCTTAATTATATCAAGTATTTGAGCAGTTCTACTTACCTTTGAATCATGTAGCTAAAACTTCTGGTGCTGTATTTCTGCTCATAAAATAGTTGTTCTGGTTCTACAATGAAGGCCACAGAGCTAGACTGTGAAGAGTGCAACAAAGAACTGAAAAACATTCACCATCTGTCATTTGAAACACTTCCAAGAAATATAGCGGTGGAATTAAAAAAAATAAAATCAAACAGTAAAAACAGTAAATAGTGATTGCTTATCGATTCACTTGCAAAATATAATGCAAACAAATTCCTTTAAATGGAAAATTTTGATTTATGGGTACACTACTAAAATGAGGAACTGTACTGCATACAAATTTTACCACCTGATATGACAACCATGACATGACATTGAAGATACCAGCTCCTGCTTCTACTATGCTTGCTGTTGCAGTAGACACTATTATTTGTATCCATTCATTATTTACCATTGTCTAACGGATATTAACAGGGAAATCTTGTGTGTCAGGATTTCCAAGCATTTTACAAACATTCACAAATCAAGCATACACAAGTGTTTTATTGTCTTTGATCAATGCAATTCAACAGATAGCGCACAAACTGAACCTACCACACAGTACATTTCCATATGTCTGCTCTTCTTTCTCAGAGGTGATGGGAAAGGCTCGCTGAGTAGCACTTTCCAAACACTTAAACACTCCTTCCTGCATTTGCAGCCCAAAGCAGGCCTGGCATCAGCTGCTCTGCCCCTTTTCCCCTTACCTTGGTAGCAGCAGAACCATTTGTGGTGCCCTCCTCCCCACCTTGCAGTAGCATTCAGTCTGTAGAAGCAGTGGAGCTTGCATTCATTCACCTTCTACTGCTGGAAGGAAAAAGGCATTTTTTTTGTACGGGACTGAGAGAGAAAGTCCTTGTGCGTATTTAACAGGCTATAGCTTCCTGAAGAATGAAGTCTGAGTGTACAGATGTGCCTGCAAGATAGCAGAGGAGTCTTCATCAGAGCTAACACTAGAACTCAGGTCTAGAAGACAAGCTTCTTTTGATGAGAAAAATTTCTTTCTAAAGGAATTAAAAAAAAGAATCAAACTAGCAAGAGCAGAGAAAGAAAAGAAAGAACACCCTTTCTCATGGAATGTGTGTGTAAGGATGTTTGAAAAAGGAAAGTTCTTGATCTCAGTTGATTAGATGTACAAATTAGGGTATGAAGTCAAAAAAATTTCTTGGATATACAGAAATCAAAGTTGTCGTGGTTTAACCTGGCTGGCAATTAAGCACCACGCAAGCTGCTTGCTCACTCCCCCCCTCCCTCAGTGGGATGGGGGAGAGAATCGGGAAGGAAAAAAAAGCTTAGAGCTGTGGGCTGAGATAAAGACAGTTTAATAAGAGAAAATAATAATAATAGTAATAATGAGAATGATAAGAGAATATACAGAATATACAAAATGAATGATGCACAATGCAATTGCTCTCTACCCGCCGACCAATGCCCAGCCCGTCCCGAGCAGCGATCACTCTCTGAGCCGCGATCACTCTTCCCGCAACTGACCGATCAAGCCTCCCCCTGAGCATGACGTTCTATGGTATGGAATAGCTCTCTGGTCAGTTTGGGTTAGCTGTCCTAGCTGTGCTGTACTCCCAGCTTGTTATGCACCTGGCTGAGCAGGAGAAGCTCAAAAAGTCCTTGAGTAGTCTGAGCACTACTTAGCAACAACTAAAAACATCAGTGTGTTATCAACATTCTTGTAGTACTAAATCCAAAACACAGCACTATGCTAGCTTCTGTGAAGAAAATTAACTATCCCAGCTGAAACCAGGACAAAAGTGAAGATCAGAATTAGACCTTAAGAAACAGCACTATAACCTTAACGTCTGGTACATAACATCTTATTTTTCAAAAGTGTTGCAACAGAACTACAACTATTATATTGCCTGGTACTTTCTGGGACTTTGCCAATTTTGAAAATATTTTCAAGAGTACTTATATGATAAATGCATTTAAATTAAATTGTGAGCAAGCTGTGCTGCTGTGTAATTTTGTGAATCTGTTCCACAGAAATCTTGTTTACAGCCAGCCTTGGGGTGGCTAACTTTTACACACTCTCCTTTCCTCCAAAATGTACACATTATGTGCTTAATGGTGCAAAGGAGCCTGGGCACCTCAGGCTGGACTGCAGAACAGTTACCAGACTGCACTTGGGTTGCTGAGCAAAAGAGCTAAACTGAAGGTTCCTGAGATCCTTGTCTTGCCAGAAAGTGTGCATCTAAGTCAGGGTTGCAGGAAAGTGTTGCCTGGCCATTTCCAGAGTACCTAAGCTGACCGTTTAAAAAAAAAAAAAAAAAAGAATGTCAGGAGTTAGGGATTGTTATTATTTTAAAGGAAAGATAAAAGATACTATGCTTGTGTTCTTTTTACAGTGTTTACTACCCTAACATTTAGCACGTCTGTCAAGAACGTGGGGACCTAAAGTCAACTCTGGCTGCTTCCTTTAGGGATTTGTTAACAGAGAATAAAAAATGATGACAGGTCCTTGGCATTGTGAGTGAGCACAGATAGTTAAATACACAGAAAGATGAGAGATGAGGTTCTTAGTCAAAGTTCCCAAAGACTCTACCCTGGGCATCTCAGGCCCAAGCTGAGAAGAACCTTTCTGAAGCGATAGTTCCTACCTAACTGGGGTGAAGCGGTTTTGAGCAAAGTTTGCTGTTGTCAGCTGTCATATGCTCTCACCCTTATACTCTCACAAGTTTATGCTTGGACCACACAAGAAGAGGACATACACTGAATCAAGTGTTGATAGATCAAGAGCAGAAATCAGAAAGTGGTGTAGGAAGAGAACAGACTGAAAGAGTGTGCAGGGGAACAACTGGGCCAGTTGAGCTTGCGAGGTGAAAGAAGAGGGGAAACTGCGACTCTGTTGAGTGATGGAGCGACGCAGAATGCAGCAGCAGTACCTGGAAAGTCTGGCTGGTTCTCTAGGCAGACTATAACTAGATCATAAAAAGATAAGTTAAGAGAATGGCCTAGGACCACGGGGTCACAGCTGGACAAACAATTCTTAATTGACATACAGGTTTTCAACCATTCAAAGGTATCTTCTATGCTATGCATAGCTCTTCCATTACCAGTGGTAGGAATGTTTTGTTACTGAAGGGGTTTGTTTCTTCAACTCCTTGGTGTGGTGAGAAATAACACGAGGATAATCATTACTATAATCTAGTCCAGACCCGTTCTGCAAGGACCGATGAGATCCTTAGGAAGCCATTATCATCTCTTGCCTGTCATTCATCCTGGAGTTCTCCAAGTGGTGTTACTCAACCACTACTGGCATACTGTAGTGCCAGTAGGATCCAAAAGGCTGGCTATCCTTGCAGTAAATGCTAGAGAATAAGCAATCAGACATGGGAGGCAGCGCTGTAAAGGAAAGAGGAAAAAAATGGACTGGTCTGATGGGGCAACCTTAGAGAATTACTTTTACTTTTTTTGTCTCTGTCACATAATTACATACTATGCAAGTCCCTTAAACTAGGCTTCTCTTATCATACAAGATCATCAATTTTGTATTTGTTTTCTGGATACTGGACTTGAAACACTGCAGTTTCATTTGAGAGTGCTCATAGCAGCCTCTGAAGTAACAAATGCACTTTGAATTTAATGAAGTCAGTATTACGGTGCTTACACTGAAAAATCACATCATAAGAGTCTCAAACTGAGTACTCAGAATTAGTAAGTACATTTGACCTTAGTGTCCCTGAGTGTTTCATAGTCAGTAAAAGAGAGAGTAATATCTCTAATCTCATTTGTGAAAATAAATGTTTGGGAAGTATTCAGTTCTTCTACTGATATGTATTATGGCAGAAGCTCTAAGGAAGTTAATAATTCAGAGCAGTTGAATTGTGTACAATAAATAGGGCATAGGCTATACTTCACAATGAGGAGAAAACAGTTTATTGGATAATCAGTCATTAAAGGAGCTCGGTGCATTACGGGCACTGGGTGAATGCCAGCTTTGCAACTTTAGTGTTCTTTTAATGTAATTTTTGTGTTTAATATCTACAGCACTAGTCTGCAGTACTTCTAGCAGGATCAAGCTTAGGGCTTTAGAAGATGATATTTAGAGTCTAATTTTTGAACTGTAGAGTAATTTTAAGTCATAGAAATTATGGGAGATAATTTCATAACTGGTTTTACTGTATAGACAATGCTGTTTTATACTGTGAAATCAGTTTCTGAAATTCTTCTTATCTCTCTGTATACTTGATCATTTTGTGATCTGTACAGAAACCCAGAGGTATTAAACCTGTCTTAAAAATAAGTTTCTGACAATTTTCTCAGTTTTAACTACAGAGACTAGTGAGTAAGTGGAATTACGCTAATTAAGTGAGAAAAAGTTAAGCAGCTACAGAGCAAAGGAGCATCTTTGGTTCTGTTTCTTACTCTTTTACTCTTGTTACTTACTAATCTCTAGTTACATAGCTCCAGTAATGAACAGACAGTTCAGGGAAAGGTTTGGTGCTTTTTTACATCCCCTATAAGTATTCTTCAGCAGAATCAGGCAACACCAGGACTGACATTTATATTATTTGTCTGTTAAAATAATGTAACATTGAACAATACCAAATGAAGTTAAAAACCTTTCAGGACTAACGGGGAAAAAACACAATAAATATATTCATCACCTTTGAGAGTCAACATGAAGCGTTGGTTTGGGGTAGATGTACACATTTAGGGTTTTCCAGGGCATATATGAAAGGAATCAGATAGCTGTTTGGGGCAGCTCTAAGTATACTGTGTTTCACTGATCACAGGGTTGGCCAGCGCTGCCAGACAGGAAGGGGTGCCATAAAACCATATGAGACATCTACAGGAAATCTAAGTGAAAACCATTTTTTTTTTTAAAGGGGTGAAAACAATAGGGAAATAAATGAACTGCCAAGAATCAAAGATGGCTGCAACAAGGGAGTGAATTACGAAAACTTTAAACCTCTTCTGGCACAACAATATCACTGCCAATCAACAAAAGGGAGAAACAGCACATGTAATCAAGGAACATTAAGCATGTCAAAGGATTATGTACATTGAGAGGGAGGACTATAAAAGAAGTCCCTCTGATTCTCTCGTAGATTTCTAAGTGGAATGATAAAAAGTTTCAAACTTTGATGGCTCATTTATGATACTGATGCAGTTAGCCCAGATTTCTCCTGGTCTACTCCATCAGGCACGAGTAGTCTCCCTCCCAGTTACTCTGCCACCATTCGCCACATCTTGGCTTACTCTAAAGGGAAGGATGAAGTGGCACATTTCTCTGCCCAATCCTATTTTAATGTAAAGGGCTTGCAGATTATGTGTCTCCCTGCCTTCGCTTCTAGGCAATGAGTTTGTCTCAAGCCATTTGAAGGCTTTTGTCTAATTAAGAAAGAAAAATATTTGAGGCTTTAGGAATAATCACTTTGGAATACAACAGGTTCACCACCATGTAGATCTGCACAGAAACACAACCTTGCTGGCTTAAAAGAGTGTAAAAATGACATTGCTTACTCGGATCTTGATCTGCAGATAGCTCTGAGTGAATGGATACCTGTTCCTTTGCATAATAGTCAAGATTGTCATACATATGGATGATTTTGGATGCCCTCTCCTTTTTTTTTTTTGACTCTCAGGTCTAGATTTTCAGAAAGCAGGGATAAATACCTTTGAAAAATGGATCACCTTTAAGGGCCTTGCACACAAAGTTAGTAGCTGATAGTGAAGATTCTGAAAAAGTTATCTCAGGTTTTCCACTGTGAAGGAAGGCAGGAGACCCATTTCCTCCTCAGACGCATTAAGTGGCTTGCTTCTACTACGGGACTTTTCTACTGCTACTTCTGCTAGCGTGAGTTATAGGAAGTACACTTGCCTGGAGCATGCCAATCTGTGTGCTCTGCTCTAGCCACCCAGAGTCTTCAAAAAAATCCTACCCGTTCTAGTCAGCGGATGTGGGCACACAGAACAGCATGAACGCCAGCCTGCTGTCATCCTGATACTCATCTGCTATTTTGTTTGTAGGTAAGCATTTAAGCTAAGCGTGGACACAGGCCAGGCTTCAGAGCTTTCTCGGGGAAGAAAGCTGGTGCCTGTTCAGCACCTCAGTGCCTGCCAGGGCTCTGCTGCGTGGGCTGAGGAGAAGAACGTGCCACAGGGAGCTCAGGATCCATTCTTGTAGTCTGGATGCACAGATCCACTGTGGCACAACCACAGCTGGCAGCTGCTAGTGCCAGGGATAAAGAAGCACATTTAAATCTTTGCCACTTCTGCTCCTTGCCTCCTTGCCTAATCTTAGGGCATAAATGCTGCCAACAGCCTGCACTAAATTTAAAGCAAAAAGTGCTTCTTCCCCAAGCATGATTAAGCAAAATGTTAAGGTGACATGACCTGAACTTTTTACCAAGGTAATAAGTATTTCCTGAGAGAATATACTGAATAAGGGGGTGGTATCGATCTTAGTATAACATGCTCAATTGTTATATATTGTGATTTTTAAAATAAAAAAGTAAAAGGACATTTGAAATTGTCCTTATAAAAATAAGAACAAATCACCACTGGCTGTTTGAAAAATGAGCTAGGGGAATGAGACAAAATAGAGGAAATAAGACTACACAGTGAGTGGCAAGCCAATGGAGAGGAATTTGACTGTGAGGAACAGTTGCTGGGCACATAAATAAAATTATAAATTATTAGAAATGGAGTGAGAAAGAAAATAAATATACACAAAGACAACATGAATAGCCACATGCCAGCATGCAGTCAGAAATGTATGAATTTATCACACACATTTCCAAGCCATTCCTCAAATGTCAGGAAAAAATAGGGCTCTAATGGATGTTAAACATGTATGTAGCCCACTAACCTCCCTAAGTTAGGATGATCTGCACTCCAACTGTAAAGATATAGATCTAACAGATGTCTTAAAAACCTAGGATGATAGAGATTCTACAGTTGCCTAGGCAATCTACACCAATGCCTGGGATCTTTCTGTTAAAAAATCCTCCCTAAGGTCTAGCCTAAATCTTCTCTGCAACAGTTTAAGCTGCCTACATTTTATTCTTTATTCTTATAACCTAATGAACAATTTTTCTTCCTTCTTTGATGCCACCTTTTACATATCAGAAGTTTTCAGTCTAAATTAAAGATTTGTAATGCTTTTGATGTTTCTTATAGATCATATCTTTTTGACATTTTTCATATTTACAGATTTCTTCTGGACCATTTTTCTTGAAATGCCATGCCAAAACCTGCCTAGTTTTCCAGCTATGGATTTACTGGAGTTGAGCTGAACAGAAATATTCCTTCATATTCATGTTTATACTTCACTGCTTGATGCTTTTAATTTTCTGGAGCAGTATGACATTTCTGACTCTTGCTTTGCTTGTCATCCACTGTATCCCCAAGAAGCTTTCCTGCAGAACTTCTGTCTAGAAAATCATAAGCATTTCATAAGAACTTGTGGCCTTTCATGCTTGACTAAAAGGCAGCGCAACCCAGAACCATGTTCACAACAGAAGCCAGTACGCAAAAATTCCAAGAAGAGCGTAACAGTGATCCTACGTCTGCTTTATCTTCTCAGCCTAAGAGCTCCCTGGACTGAAGGCCATCATGTTTTGCAGCTATGAATTCTATCATAGGCCAACTTATCTCTGATTTTACATGTTACTTCACAGAGCTTCTCCTTCTGTTTTTTCCCTCTTTTGGACAAGACTGTTTTTTTTGAACTTATTTCTATATTTTAGTATCTTCATTTGCAAATTAATCACACTTGTGTTTCAGTTCTAAATGCTTCCAATATCTTCATATTTGAGGGTATTTGTTGACTCTTGGCCTATAACACGATGTTTTTATAAATTCTCCAATCCAATGCAAACATTCTTTTACATGCTTCTTTCAAATTTTCCTTTTCAAAATTTGAATGTTATTGCTGAAGAAGTCTCATCTCATTTTTGTCCATTACCTTTACCACCTCAAGATGGCCTACTCACACCTGCTTCCTAACTGGGGATCATGATCGCATGGTGGCAAATCATTGAAGGTCTCTCATTCTTATAATTTTCTGCCTCACTGTTTTCTTTAGCAATTTGTGATAACTATCACCATTCTGGTAATCTGATAAACTGTAGCTCTAATATTACAGTTCTCCTATTTAGGAATATCATTCACAGAGAATCATGTACACACACACACTCTGGTAGCATCTTTACCTTATTCCCCGTATGACTTTTTTTAATTATTAATGCATGTTTGCCACCCACACAGTGTCTATTCTTACCTGAGAGCAGAATTTCACATTTCCAAACTTGAAATATGTCTTCTTTTTGTAGACTATTCTTTGAATTCATCAAGATAATTTTAAATTCTCATGCTGGCCTTCTGGGTGCTTGCAGATCCTCCAGCTTGAAATCATCTACAAATTTAACAAACATACCAAGTTATGAATGAACATATTTAATGGCATGGGACCAGGATAGAGTCTTAATATAACTTTCTAGTTTGACAGTAAACCATTGATAAATTCTCTTTGTATGTGGTTTTCTAGTCCCATTAGCTTGCTTATGAATGAGAATCCCACATAAGAAAACATCAAAAGCCTTCCTGAAACCCTGCTGGATTCCACTTCCCTTTTTCTCAAGGCCTATTACTCATTAAGAAGGAAATTAGATGACTTGTCATGGTTTGTTCTTGGCAGGTATATCTTCGCTTTTACCTATCCTTTTATCTTCTAAATACTTAATAACAGTGTCTTCCATCGCTTGCTTCAGTATTTGGGGGGACTGAAGGTAAACTGACAGGTTTGTTAAATCCTTGGCTTGTCTTTTTCCTCTTCTTTAAAGACAAATAGTGCGTTTACCCTGTTCCAATGTTTGTATCTTATAACACAAGATGGGTTAACATCAATGTTGAATTAATGGAATCCAACTACGCTTTTGCTATGTAATAGTCCAGGGCTACTACAGTCCTCGATGGGCTATAGCTTATGCCTTTGCACATAAGTAACTGAATTCTGTAGCTGTATGGGACCCACTCTATCCTCCATACTCCCTGTAACAGTAAAAATTGGGAGACACAACTTGCTCACCAGACTACTGATAAGACCACACTCACCTGGTTTTCATAAGTATTTTCTAATATCCACACTGCTGAATACAATATGATTATTAATTGTGTAGTAGTTCAAGGGGATCTAGTGAAGCAAATGACAGAATTAATTCACCTGGGAGACAGCAGGCATGGTGCTTCAACAAAATATTTTGAGTGGCCAATTAAATATCACATCCTAAGTTATTTTCTAGGAAGTATTGGAAAAGTGTGCCAAGCTGATGAATGAGAAAAATGCCGATTTGCACACCAACCTTTTCTTTAACACATTAAAAAAGAAAAAAAACCAAATTAGTAAATGTTGTGGGGTAAGAACAGTTTGAGCAAGAGTCACGATGCACTCCTCCATGGACAAAATATCCTCTGCCAAAATATCCTCTGCCAATCTCAGTTCAGTTAAGTTTCATTAGCATAAATTTCATTCACACAGGTACTGTCAAAATGTAGACCCAGTAGGTCAGCATCAGAGCAGATGAGTCCTGCTCATTATAGGGATTCATTCTCTGTTTGAGGATTGATTCCTTGAGACTATTTGTCATTGCTGTCTAACTCCAACGTGAACAGAGGCTGCTGAAATATGTTGCTACTGACGTAACTGCCCACTTCTTTTATTGCTGAATACTATTTCTGTCATCGCTTCTTAATCTTCTGATTCCTGATTTTATATTGTATATCTTTCTTATGCATTCATGGATTTAGGACACTGAAATAGGAACAGCCTTCTGTCAATCTTTTCTGTCACATTTGTTGTACAGTCTCTTTTGTCCAGATTTGTGTTGTGCTTTGTACCTCCCTATTTGTACCTTTAGTTTATTGTCATTGACTTTCTTTTAATGAAAGTGTCCTTTATTTTGGACTTCTAGTCCAAATTAGACATGCCATGTACTGCTATCCAAGAAGAAATCTAATTTGCAGTGCAAAAGCAAACTGCATTTAGCTTTAATGTAGTGGCAATCAACTGTCTGTCTGAATAAATCTCTCATCTCTTTTTGCTTTTCTACAGTTTTAGCCTCACTTCCTAGGGAAGCAAGATGCACTCTGTTGTACATTCTGTCAGCCCAAGTCTCGCAATAGCTTTGGAACCTTCTTGACAATTTCAACCAATTTTGACAGTGCTCAAAGTCTCAGTGTTACAACATTCCTGCAAGCTGAATGGAGCCAGGCAGAGTGTAGAAACCCAATCAGTCTCCCACCGAGGGCAGAGCTGCACCTCAGTTCATTTATATGGATATGCTCTCTCTTAGACATATGTAGACTAGTTTACCAGCTGCCTATCACTGGTAGCCATTAGGCCGTGCACTGTTTCATTTTTCTTTCAGTTCATCACGTGATTTATCATTTGTAGTCCTTCTTCATATGAAAGAGCACTTTTATGCCGATTGGGTTAGTTGTATTTAACTAATTTATATATTTGATTTCTACAACTTCTTGTTCCTAGGATTTTTGACAGTAGTATTTCTGAAATTCAGCTTCCTTTTTTTTTTTTTTTTGGTTTTCATGGTTTGTCCTCAGACATCTTGAAGTTGATGAACAAATGTTCCTTCATGTTGAGTAATATCTTGCAAGTGTGCTAATGAAATCAGAATTTCTCAAAATTTAAAAGTTTGCTATTGCCCTGCAATATATTACTTGATTTACATACAGACACATACATGTGTATAACTAAGCTTATGAAAATAGTTGCTTCCTTTTTGAATAGAAATAAGGCAGTATTTTTGGATTTGCTAAGCACTGTTGCTCTGATTAGACCCAGGGCCTGGATGCTTATGTTCATACTTCTGTTTGCTCGTACTGCAAATGCTAAGAAAATGGTCAGCAAGCAGGATAATCTCATTACAAGTCATAAAACCACAGGAAACTTGGCTTAATGAATTCTACTGCTTGTTCTTTCTCTCTTGACTTCCTACTTCTTCCTCTTCTTTTCTGTTATGCCTCCCGCTGTCAGTCTTGCCTGCATTATTTTTAGGCTATTGCACCTTATTACCTCCTTTCATTCTAAATCTTTTCTATGCCTTTCCCACTTTCTCCCCTCTTCTCATAAATCTCTCTCATTCTCACTTTTCTTCTCCGAGATTCCTCCCAGATATATTTCCCTCACTCTCCTCTTTTCCTAAACTACCTCCCACACGCTACTGCTTCCTACCCCTTCCCTCTCTATATCCATACGACTGCATGTGTACATACACACACACACACATATGCACATACAAACATGCCTGTGTCCAATTTTCTTGAGTACTTTCCCCTCACCAGCACATTTCAAAATATGTTTAGGAGTACGCCTCTTTATCTTTTCCACTGAAAAGATTAGGAATTTTTCTGTCTTTTCTTCCCTCCTTTCTCTCCTGCATCCTTTGCCACCACCTACAGAAGAAAGAGACAGCTGGCAATGCTTTATACTCATTTTAAACTTCACTAGATGCATAAGTAGGAATGGTTTTTATATATGCTACGTGGTACAGGACATGATCACCTTGTGAATCAGCATGCTAGACCAGGTCTGCATTTGGCCTCAAATTGCTTATTCAGATGCAATTTCTCCTCCATTTCCTAGTGCACATCATAATTACACCCTTAAAATATATATGTCTCAATTAAATGATTTCTAAAAGCATGCACCTCATTGTGTTGCGTATCTGTTTGTATTTTGTATTAATCAAATTAATCAGGGATGAGAACATGAATTAAATTAACTTCATGTTCATTCTACAGGAAGACTGTACAGGGGAAAAAAATCACTGGAGTGGATGAAAACTGAATGTGGTAAGAAGATGCAAATTCATTATATAATACTGTAAGCAAGTCTTTCATGTTTCCTAATATATTTTATTAGATTCATTCCTTTGCTAAATAATCTGCCTGTACTGTGAGAAGCATACCTTTTTACCCAGCTAGGAAGGTAACAGTAAACTAAAAGGGAACAAAAAGTAAGAAAGGGAGAATACTTACACAGAATGGTGCCTTTCTTAAAGAAAGGTATGCAAGACAAATTATTTTGAAGTTGCAAATCATTCTGTACCTGCTAGTGATCCATGAGGAGGAAACGAGGATACTGGAACTTGGCTAGTTGAGGTTAAGTTCCCAATGGCACAAGTGCCCAAGTCTCAGTCAAAACTAGCCAAGCTACGTCTTCAACACAGTTTAGACTTTTTTTTATCGTATTCCTTGTAAGAGAGGGTTACTGACCACACTGGTCTGATGATTCAGAATGTCATCTTGGTGTGTTACAATGGTCGCTTCTTGTCACCTGCAGTTTGCCAAAGCTTTTCTTCTCAGTTGTTTCTAGCTACACAGACTTTTCCTAAATACAAGCATTTACTCTGTACTCTGTCTAACTCTTCTGCCAGAAACCACTGTCAGAAGAAGGTGCAGCACTGAAATGGGAAACCTGGATTCCAGTCCCCATGCAGCCTTGCTGGTGACTGAACCACCAGCTCATGCTTTCCCCACAAGGGCTGTAATCATGAGCTAAATATTTCTAGGGCAGAAAATTTTTCCTGCCTCCATGCAAAGCTGTGTCACTGTGCAATCAGGCATCAAAGCTGAAGAGTACGAAGGGAAAAAAAACAGAATATGCTGAATCTGTGATCAAATGATGACAAGGGGCTCCTAGGGGGGAGATGCATTGCAAATTGTTCCCTTTGCTAAACTTTACAGTAGTGCATCAGAAAGCACAGAAGGGAATTATATCTCATGAGAAGTCTAATTAATTATGAGTTTTACTAACTTTGTAAATGAATGAATTATGGGTATGGTAATACACATAGCAGTTTATTTTCATCCCGAAAGGGTAATGAAGCTTTGTATTAATTGGGGAACACAGCATGAAAATGCAGCTGCTTGTTAGACTGGAATACATATTGACTAAGATTCAGAATTATTCTAGCCCAGGGATCTTCCGCAAGATACTGTCAACACTTAGGTATAAGGATAGTGTAAACACTGCAATTATGCAAATGCAAATTTGATGCAAATGTAACTGAATTTAATTTTAAGACTCCACCAAAACCACGAGGCATATATATATATAGTTTAGAAATGTGGATATTGTAAGCAAGTTGCATTGGGTTATAAAGAGTATGAGGATCACATCATTGCCTTTGCAGTGCATAGAAAACATTTAATGTACTTTTTTGCAGTGACTGACCCAAGAAAAAACAACTTAGAATTGTCTAAGTGATCCCACCTTTATCTGAAAGTGTCAACATGTCTGTGCTCTAAAGACTTGTTTATTCATTTCCCATTTAAGCATCATTGGATATAAATAAATAAACAGCGTTTGGAATTGCAACCAAAACTCAGTATTGTTTTTCCCCTTCCCCAAGTTAATCACATTCTCAATAGAACCAGCCTGTCTTTGTTAATCTCTCTTTAGCCCCCAGCTCTTGCATTCCTGATTGAACTGTGCCTTGTGCTTAACAAAACGGATCTCTAACTTGTAGTTTAGAATTTAGAAATCAAGGTCTTCTGCTTCCTTGGTGAGTGTCCAACCCATCTGGCCACCATGGACACAGAGACTCTAACAAAGGAGTCTCAATGTGCCTGAACAGTCTGCATTGCTCTCCGACTTCTATGTCTTGAATTTGTTTAATCTGAAGTTTATGAATGTACAGATCATCATGGGATGCTTGCAGTGAGAACATTAGATGAAGCCACATCAGATCAGTAAGATAAACTAAGAGCAATGTATTAAGGAACGCTGGAATACCTGTATTTGCAGTGAAACACTTTATGACTGTGATTTGTGACACTGCTTGATTAGCGCACCTTACGCATGAGATCCTTCAGAGTTTATGCAACTTTACCTTCATCTCTGCAAAACTGAACTCTGCTCAGTGCAGCATCACTCACTCCAACTTAGAATTATTTTCTCCTAGGAAAAGTTACCGTGAAGCCAGTTGCTTCATCCAAAACACATCCCAAATAGAGAAAAAAAAATGTCAGTGGCCACAGAGTATGAGGAAAAGTTTTAGTAATCAAATCTTCCAGCTCTTAGATATGTAAACAGATGGCAAGGCATCTCGGCAGGTGTTACTACCAGCCCTCTGGCAGAACAAAACCTCTCAGTGGACACTAAACCTACTACAACTATTTGAGATAATGCTTCGATACCCTCTACCGAAAAATACCTCCCCTGCTAGAATACATGATTATGCATTTTGGAAGCACAATCCAGTAACTAAGAGAAATTGTTCTGAATTTTTGATTTTGCAAAGCTATTAACCACAGCAGAGAAACCATTAAAAAAGAATTTGGTCATCAAGTCGTAACAATACTCTCAGTTCAAAATATCACACCAGTTCCATATAATCTAAACCACAATGAATAAATAAAGATGCTGTTTTGAAGTCTTCTGATTATGTTGAGAACATCAGCCAGGCAACAAAAGCTAAACTCAAACTCCCTCCCCTAATAATGTATTTCATGCCTAGAATTTACATTAAATGGATCAAAAGGATTTTCATCCTTACCTTTGCTGTATGGAAGAGCATCCTGCGCTTTTTAACACTGCATGTGGTTTAGCTGTGAATTTCCATGTTCGCTTGATATAACCTAATTATGGATTGTGTGAAGAATTACTTATTGTTTTAAAAATGTCTTTTATTTTCATTTAATCTTTTCTTATCTATTTAAGACACAAAGAAAGTTTACCCAGGCTTTGCCCCACTGTTTTTATTCAGTAAGTTTTATTATAAGGTATTTATAGATTTTGATTATCACTCATATTTGATGGAGGAATATTCCATTTTTCAGTCAGGCAACATCACCTGCTTGTTCTTCATTTACACAATGAAACTGGAATTGGATCTTAGTTCCAGTTTATCCTGTTGGATGAACAACTGCAGCAGTCTGTTGTGAGGTGAGCTTTACTGGGATCTTTGACACCTTGATCTGAAGTTCTCACACACAATGTCCGGTCACTGGCTGAAAGGACTCCTCTCTGCAATCTTCCTCCTGAAGGCATCTTCTGCTAGGTCAGGTGGAACTACCTGGTCTGTGCTGGCAACTGTTATCTGTAGCAGAGCCACTCTGCACACAACTGGCTGACTGGTCAAAGTCCAGGTGCATTTGCTTGCCCGCATCACTAATTGCTTACACTGTAAACTACATGATGAGTTAAACACAAGTATATACAGATGTTATTATCCAATTCTGTTTGGATGAGAGGAAGGCCCCCTTGCTTTCTAGCCAACCTCAGCCGAGGCTGGGAGGCTAGGGGCGGCTAGACCAAACTCTCGTTTCAGGTTTGATCCCTTCGAGCGAGATTAAGACACAAACAAGGTCAGATGTTGTAAGTCCACCCGTTTATTAATTGTTCGGGGGAAAGAGAGAAAGCAGCGACAGGAAAGGAAGGAAGAAAGGAAGGAAGGAAATAAAGCGAGAGGTCCGGATAGAAGAGAGCAGAAAGTCACCACCATGGATCTGCAGCGTCCCGGGTGTCCGTGCTTCTGGGGTCTTCGGTGATCACACATGGAATCTTCGGTGGTCTCTTCACGAGGTCGGTGATCTTCCTCCGGCGCCTTTGATGGTCTTCTACGAGGTCCCCCTGCAGTCTGAGACTGCAGCCTTTTTTACAGAGCACAATCCAGCACATGCGCACACATTTCTCGTGCTTTCCTTTTGGCAGGCTCCGTTTGTGCGCTTTCTTGTTGCTGGGCAGGGGCAGGGCTCTGCTTGCATGCTTTAAGTGGCAGCAAACTGCAAGCCTTGGTGGGCAGGCGGCCCCGCCTGGGTGTCCACTGCCTCAGCCAGCCTGCAAGCCACCTTGCCTGCGGCAAAGCTGATCTTCGTGCTGATTTTCGCACATTACCAAACAAAGGAGCAAGGCTTGAGACAGCTGGCTATTGAGTCTCCCACAACAGATTAGGGTCTTCCACCTACAAACAAGTTACAAAGTCAACTAAGTTACTGAGATTCATACATGCATGCAACACTGCCCATTTTTTTTCTTGTCTTCCTTAAGAGTGGAATGCAAAAGTTATGAAAATGCATTTAAGATAGAATAAGATTTCAGCTGCTATTTTGCCATCCTCCAAACCCAAGCATCCTTCCCACCCTCTCCCCACCCCACCAAACTAAATAGTAGAGTACTTAACCTCATTTTAATTGGAATTACTAAAACTGAAGAGGGGGAAGGCAGAACCCATCTAATTGTCTTTTATGATGAAATGAGTAGCTCTGTGGATGAGGGAAAAGCAGAGGGTATCATTTACCTTGATTTTAGCTAGCGTTGCCATGTAGGCTCTCATGGCATCCCTCTAGCCAAATCCAAATGCAACTGGGTGGGAAGACTAGAATGGGCTACCCAGGGATGTGGTTGAGTCCCCATCCCTGGAGGTATTTAAAAGATGGGTGGATGAGGTGCTTAGGGACCTGGTTTAGTAGTGGACAGGTATGGGCGGATCTTAAAGGTCTTTTCCAACCAAATGATTCTATGATGGTGATTCTATGATGACTACAAGGTGGGTACACATGATATACAGCTTACAAGGTAGGTATGCATGGTATACATCTGGCTGGACTCTCAGGGTCAGAAGGGTTGCAGTCAGTAGTTTGAAATCTTACTGGCAGCTAGTTATGGATGGTGTTCCTCACGGAGCAGTACTGGGGCTTCCACTGTTTAAGACACTCAGTGATCTGGATGATGAGTTGGAATGGCCCCTCAGCACGTGCATGATGTGAAACTGGGGGAGTGGCTGATGTGCTGGAGGACAGGGTTGCTGTATGAAGAGACCTTGAACAAGCTGGAGAATGGGCTGACAGGACAAAGTCTTGCACCCAGGACAAAAAAACCCACCCCATGCAATGGTATAGGCTGGGGACTGACTAATGAGGCAGCAGCTCTACAGAAAGGGACCTGTGGGCCCCAATGAAAAGATTGAATGAGGGTCAGCACTGCACCTTTGAGGAAATGAAGGCTAAGCACATACCATGCCACATTAACAAGCGTTCAGCCAGCAGGTGAAGGGAAATTATTATTGTCCTCTACCTGGCGTTTGTGAGGCCACATCGGGAATACTGTGTCCAGTTTGGGCTCCCAAGTATCCAAGAGATACTCAGAAGCTGAAGAGTATCCAGAAGAAGGTAACCAAGATGGTTCCAGGAGCTGGAGCATGCAACGTAAGGAGAGGCTGAAGGAACTCGGTTTCTTTATCCTGAAGGAGATAACATTAAGAGAGGACATTATCCCTATGCTTCACTGAGTGGGGGTTATTAAGAAGGTGGAACTAGACTTTTTTTTCATAGTGAACAGGAAAAGGACAAGAGGGAATGGCCATAAGCTGCAAAAAGAGAAACTTTGATTGGATAGAGGGAGAAAAAATTCACAGTGAGAATGGCTAAACACAGAAGCAGCAGGCCAAAGAAGTTAAGGAATCTCCACTCTTGGAGATTTTGAAGACTTGATAGGGCAAGGTTACGAGCAATCTGATTTGACTTTGAGGATAGCCCTGCTCTGAGTGGGAAGCTGGGCGAGATGACCTCCAGCCTAAATTGCTCTCTAATCTTATACGTGGTTTGGCCTGTATCTAAACTTGTGCATGTGATATGTAAGAAATCACGTTTTTTCTGGAGGTGAAGAGGAATTAATATAGTTAAAGAACTGGCGGAAGTAGCACTAACAAGCTTTTGCTTTGTCCATTGTCTTTGATCCTCGCACTTTGGAGATTTCATTTATAAGCTGGTATCAAGGTAACTCTGTATTTGAGAAGTGACTACTGCAGTAAAATATTTTACAGTGAGCTGCACCTCAGCAAAGGACTATGGCGTGCTAAAAAATGCCTCACTGGGGTGCTGAATTGAGGAACGCCATTGCTGCTGATTTGGGCAGGCACTCTTGCTCTCCAACACTTGATTCCATGCAGTCGTTCACCTGCACTGGATTCCTTTTCTCACCGTTTAAATCTTTAAGCATTGTCCTCATAAACAAGCTGGATCAGTGAGAAATTTTATTTGATTTTACCAGTAACATTCAAGGAAGAGGTGGAGGAACTACTAGTGGATAGCCCACCTTTGAAGACACCATGCCTTGCCAAGACTTTTCTGAGGCAGGAGTGGACTTTTGGATGATTATTTTTAGAAACATATGAAACAGGTCTGCCTTTTGAGACTAAGATGAATGATGGCTGGGATTGTAAGAAATTGATAAAAGTGTCAGTTACTGCACCTGGTGAGGTTTAACCCCATGCACCAGCACAGGCTGGGGGCTGACCTGCTGGAAAGCAGCTATGCCGAGAGGGACCTGGAAGTCCTGGTGGATGACAAGCTGACCATGAGCCAGCAGTGTGCCCTTGTTGCCAAGAAGGCCAATGGTATCTTGGGGTGCATTAAGAGGAGTGTGACCAACAGGTCGAGGGGGGTTATCGTCCTCCTCTACTCTACCCTGGTGAGACCCCACCTGGAGTACTGTGTCCAGCTCTGGGCTCCCCGGTTCAAGAAAGATGAGGAACTCCTAGAGAGAGTCTAGAGGAGGGCAAAAAAGATGATGAGGGGACTGAAGCATCTTCCCTGTGAGGAAAGGCTGAGGGAGCTGGGCTTGTTTAGCCTGAAGAAGAGAAGACTGAGAGGGGACCTCATCAACATATACAAATATCTTAAGGGTGGATGTCACGAGGGCGGAGCCAGACTCTTCTCAGTGGTGCCCAGTGACAGGACAAGGGGCCATGGGCACAAACTGAAGCGTAAGAGGTTTCAATTGAATATGAGGAAGAACTTTACTTGGAGGATGACAGAGCTGCCCAGGGAGGTTGTGGAGTCTCCTTCTCTGGAGATATTCAAAGCCCACCTGGATAATGTCCCGTGCAACCTGCTTTAGGTGAACCTGCTTTAGCAGGAGGGTTAGACTAGGTGGTCTCCTGAGGTCCCTTCCAACCCTTGCCATTCTGTGATTCTGTGATTAGCAGACTTCTGTTACTCCAGTTCTTTCTGCTGGGAGTTTACTAGGAAAGAAGCAATGACTCTCTTTGCTGCTTTTTTTGTGCAACCTGGTGGCATTCAGACACTCACAAAAGTTGTTAGAACTTCTTCAGTCACTTGAGATACAGCCAAAAGTTTCTGAATGCCCATTGCTGAGTTTATGATTTGCAGGTTGTTTTTCTCTTATTTTTTGATCATGCAATAAAATAATATTGGTAACGAGGCTACCAATGTTCATGGTAAATGACCAAGATGCAAAGTTAAGTTGGTTACTATACTATTTTGACATTTGTAGCACAGTGGCATCAGCAAGAACAAAAGATGATCTTACTTGGAACCTCACATCTACCTCTCCTGGGAGGTGGAGAATGTTAATTCCCCAAGTTTGTTATTTCTTGGGTGAGAACAACAGTCAGTAGGCTAATGTGCAGGAAGAGGTGACAGCTGTGTTCCTTGCACTTTGTCACCCATGAGCTTCGCAGTTTTACCCAAGCTTGTTATACGTGGGCTGAACATAGCCACACAGCTGGGTGGAGTTTAAGCCTCTTCCAGTCTTTGTCTAAAATGCAGCAGAGCTCAGGATGTAGCTAAGCTCATCAAGAGGAGACACCTCCAGATACATGCAAAGACCTGCAGTCGGATGCCTAACATGAAGGTATCGATTGACTTCTGCTGTCCTTCAGAGTTAAGATGCTACTTGGTGCTTGTGTTCTCTGACACTTAAGATGCCTCGAGTTCATTAACTGAAACCCAAATGGACTTTATGGCATCTGAATTTGGCCTCCCGCTGCTTTGGAAATAAGAGGACTTATTGGTGAAATCAACGTCTGTATTTTAAAAGACGACTTTATTGCTTACAAATTGATGGTCACAGATGGTAAGCTCTCTCAATTCCTGATTTGAGAAACAGCGTGAGAGAGACATTTTACTCTTAACAAGGGACAGTACATTTGACTTTGAACTTTGCCTGAAACCATGAATCCTGTCTCCATTAAGAGTGGATTCTGTCACAGCCCAAAGCTTGGCAGACCGTTTCCACGTTAGCACCATCACTCAGCATTTTTTTCTGTAATGATGTGCACAATCCTCACCGCAGAAATCCCTCTCCGAAAAGGAGCTCCAGGTGTTGAAAAGATTAATCGTCTTCCATGGTGAATTTACCAGAACTGGTGGGGTTTTTTTTTTTACAACTCTAATGAAGGCGACCAAGCCGAGACGGGGCAGAAACGCCACCTCAGGTGAGGGCGGCTGCTCCCATCGGTGTCCGAGCGCCGGTGCCCTGGGGGCAGCTCTGCACTCCCCCGGCGCCCGTACAGCTTCGCGACGAGCCTTCCTCCCCACAGGGGCAAGGACGGCGCCGGCGCCGGCGCCGGGCTCCGGGCTCCCGGCTGCCGGCTCCGGGCTCCCGGCAGCCAACACCGCCCCGCCCCGCCCCGCCGCAGCCCGGCGCCACGCCCCCGCCCAACGGCCGCCGCGCCCCGTCCCGGCGGCGCGCCCCGCAACCGCCACGCCGCGTGCCGCCGCCGGGCACCTGTGCGGCCCGGCGGGGGAGCGGCGGGCGAGGCGCCTGCGCAGTGCGGGGCCCCTCGCCGCCAGGGCCGCAGTCACTTCCTGCCCCCGTGCCCATCCGGCTCCGGGGTCAGCGGCCGCCGCTCTGGCGGGACCGGGGAGAATAAAGTTTTATTCGGGGAGGGGGAAGCCGCCGTTCGCTCCCAGGTAGGGGCTCGCCCTCTCCCGGCGGCGGCGCCTGGCCCGGCGGCAGCCGCCGGCTGCCAGGGCCGCAACTTTCCCACCCGCTCCCGCGGGCGCGAGGGACGCCGTCCCGGCGGCGGGGCTGCGGGAGGAGGGCTGGGAGGTGGGGACGGAGCGCGGCGGGAGAGCGGCGGGGTGGGAGCCGCCCGCTGAGGGGGCGCGGGGCCGGGCGGCCGGGCTGGGCTCGCCGCAGCGGCCGTCGCAGAGGGCGTTGTGAGACCTGCTGTAAACAATGGGAACTTTCTCCTGCGCGGAGGGTGCCGCGGACTCCTGGCCTGCTCCGGCGGCGCCGATGTAGGAAGTGGGCGTGCGAGGTTCGCGCTCTCCTGAGCCGCCTGTGCTTCGGGGCTGACAGTTCATTTGCTTATTTTAGCAGAAACGAGCTGCTGGATGTAGAAGGAAAGTAGGTCGTGCGCACGGAAAATGCCTCTAAGGGACAAGTGTTGTCAGACTGACCACCATCACCATGGATGCTGTGAACCAGGTACAGTGGCGTGTGATGCTTTGGCTTGTTTTATTTGTCTCCTTCGTTAAAAGCTTGCGGAAACTGTTGCGATGTTGCAAGTGTGCATCATTGGTGACAGTTTTGGATACGAAAAGTTTCTGAATTTTGTTTGGAAATGTTTTTTTGATATTCTCGAACTGCCATGTTATAGTTATTTCAGGAAGATAGTTTCTCAGTTCCCGCAGGATGTGCAATAATCCCTAAACCACAGCATGGGCATTGTATGCAGTGAGCAGAGGAAGGCAAGCAGCTGTGAAAAACAACTGCCCTCCTTGTTTCCAAAAAGTGTAATGTTCTGATATTTTTTTTTTTTTTTTTTTTTGTAAAATGAAGTTTTGGCAATCTCTTGAATTCACTGTTTTACTTTTTAACTTCTCTAGTGAGTTCTGATGAATTTGAAGATCTTATTCTCAGAGGAGAGACGGCCCCTCCTCTTCCCCCCCCAAGTCCCGAAACGGCTGTTTGCATTCCACTGCTGTGTGACATGGAAGATGCCACCAGTGGAAAGTAGAATGAATACTTTGAATGTTCAGCCAACTTGCTAGATTTTTTTTTTGTAATTGTTCTGCCTACTGTTACCATTGGTAGCCTAAAAAGAAATTTGGTTCCTTTCTTGTTGCCTTGTTGTAGAGTTTGCTATTTGGATGCTTTCACTTGTGTTTTGAAAAGAAAGGCATCGGTTTGGGGAATTAATAGTTGAATGCGTGAGCATGGCAACTTTGATAATGCTCCTTTAATTAAATGTAATTTGAGAGTAGGTATTGTTCAGCTAGTAGAAACTTTTCTTTGTGTTTAAGATGAAATGGTTTTGAGCCGCCCTAATGCTTTAAAAAAGCTAAAATACTTTTCTTGCCTTACAAATAGCAGTGATGTGTTATGTCTGCTTCACGTATGTCACTCCTCTTGATGTCAGTGGGTGTTGCACATGCATATTAGAGGCAGTAACCAAAATATACTATTTTGAAGAATAGGCAATAGGCTAGTAGAATACAATATGTCATTGTGTTAGAGACCCCCAAACGATTAGCTGATTTGTAATGGTTGTTATGCGTTCGTATATATAATAGTACATTATGGGGCCAGCATAGTTGGCTGGAGTGTTCATTCTATCCTTCTTTTCTTAGGCTGCTTTTCTTTCTGATGTTCTTTTTAGCTTGAATTTATTTATAACCTTAGGTTTTTTAGAACAACTTTCCCGTCAAAATGTATTTAAACTATTTGCACTTAATATCTCTAAATTAGTTTTATATTATGCATCTACTGCTCTTTATCAAAAATAAAATTCTTAGAGATGCTCAGTGCTTCATTTAAAAATGGAAACTTACAGTGGGGTTAAAAATCAAACCAAATGGATAAGGTAGGAGCCGATTTGTGAAGTATAAAGCCAGTTATTTTGTCAATAAAAAACGAAAAAGATGACCTAACTAATGATTGATTTTGTGAACACATGCTTGAATAAGTGCTCTTATTCATTTAAATTTCCTTTTCCCTCTGGGCAAAGCTTAATTGCTGTATGCATACACAGCAATGGAATGCTATTAATTTTCATATGCGTAAATACTAATAATAATTCTGATCAATAAATGGTTTAGTTTCAATAGATTTTTACAAAGACTGTGATGTAGAATGAAACTTCAGAAATAAGGTGTTACTTCAGCAGTTTGCTTGAACCAGAAGCATTTATTGAATGTGGTTTTATTGGTTAAAAATATTATAGTAGCTATTTTTGGTATATATAATGTGGTTGTGCTTGTGCTATTTCCTCATCATTGCTACTTTAAATTTGGATTCAGTGCTTATCTGTGTACTGGCATCATTGAAATCACATAGTATGCTGTGAAGTACAGTATTTGGCAATGCTTTTTTGTACATCTGTTTCAGTTTGAATAATGGGACCCAAATAGGTTGTTGCATGGAATTGTTTTAATTGACAGAAATTTCTAGTAAGTTAATTTAATTTTAATTTAATTTTTGAGTAAGGCAACTTTTACTGTAGTCCTGGCCTTTCTTTTTAACTAGTTTACTGTATGCACAGAAAAATCCATAACTTAATAAAAATCACCTGAGTGTTTTGTAATGGCTTATTATCATTTTATGTCTTTCAGTGCATCTCTTGGAACCCGGTGATCCTCCATTATTACAGCAGCCTCTGCAAACATCAAAATCTGGCATTCAACAAATCATTGAGTGTTTTCGATCAGGTATGAAACTGTGCCTGGCTCTTAAGAAGTTCATTACCTTGTTATAAGATTTATGTATATTTAGTGTATGAACGTAACCAACGCCTGACTTTCTGCATATTTGCAAACTATTTGTAGGTTTTTGGAATTAAACACTGTTCCTTTTAATGAGGGTTTTCATATAAAGTAGTGAAGATACAGCTCCTGCTGTATAGCCGTCTTTCAAGAACATTAAAAGTTAGGTGGTTGTTTTGCTTTGTGTCATCCCTTTGGCTGTTATTAATGTGTTTATCCTAAAACTCGTGAGATTAAGAGAAAATTTGGTGTTTGCCTTGAACTTTTTAGTATTGCTTTATTGTGTTATTTTTAAGGTGTTCCTTGGTTGTTCTTGGGAGTTGCAGTACATAGCAATGAACGTTAAAAATAACTGAGCATTTGGGTGAGCATGCCAGAGATGACTGAAACATCTAATGTTTTCTAGCTTGTTCTATGCTTCTGGTATGTCAAACCAAACATTTTATTTTCACAACCGTTGGTGCAAGAACACAGCAGTTATTACAAAAACTAAAGTGATGTCTTTAGTGTTACAATCTATATGTTTCTAGAGTTTTCTACATAGAGCTGTTATATATATGAAACATTTCATATATATATGTATCATTGCTGCTATGTAATGGAATGCATGTCTGGGTTGAGTCTTGTAAAAGGGCACAATATTGTCATTTCTCCACTAGCATTTCAACAACTTAATACAAGAAGAAAAACTTAATGTGAGAGTCATTATTAGTAACCTTTTTTAGTTTAGTTGAGATTGCCTAAGGCCTCAGATATGCGTGGCAGACTTCTTTGGCTTGAAGCAGATTAGTGGAATCTGTGCTAGCACAAACTAGTTGCAAGTACTCTGTCTCTGGGCTACTTCCAGGTTGTCCTCACTGGCAGGTGTTAAAGTGATAGCTTACCTTGATGCCTCCAGTCATCTGCACCAGGGAAGTTGGACGGAAGGCAAAAGGACTTAGTCCAAGATTTTTACTGGTTGGTTTTGAAAGAGCAGCTTTTCATTATGGAAAGAAACTATTTTGATTCTTGTGGTAAAGAAGTAGAGATTAAAGCCAGAGTATTGTCCATAACTATTGAAGTGGTTTTAGCAGAAGTTTCTGTCATCCAAAGTGTTAAGAATAGCAGATGGATTTGAATCGAAATTTTTTTTTCTAAAAAATGAAATTGCTTGCTGAAGGCATAAATTTTGGTATTTCTGCCAGAGAAATATTTGTAATAACCAATGTTCAGTACCAGTTTCTTGTGACTGTGATGTCATTCTAGCTTCAACATTTATAAATATTAACACCACTTGACAAAGTACCACCTGTCCCAATTAGATGTAACTACAAAATAGAGAAGACTTCAGTGAGCTGGAGGCAGCATACACTGGCAGAAGACTGACTGCACGTTGCCATGGTCTGCAGTTGGTGAAGAATAAGGAGATGATTTTTTTTTTTCTCTGCCTGCTGTGTCCACAAAACCAGTGGATGGTTTAAATTTATTTGCTGTTTCCAGAAATCCCTGAAAGTCTACAGTTCTATTTAATAGGACCAATTATTTTTTTACTCCCACCAGTGAAGAGCTTTATAGTTGCATAAGGATAGTTTGAAGCCAGAGCGACTACTGTGTCATCTAGTCTGACCTCTAGTACGTCATGAGTTCTTTAATCTCAACCAGTAATTCTTAAGCCAAATAATTTGGATTAGACAAAACCATTTCAGTCCTGAATGGAAAGAGACTGAAATATCAGTGTAACAGAAAAGGGAATGAGGGACTTGTGTGTCCCTTGATTGGGCAATAGTGGAGAATCAGATGGGGTGGGTTTTTTTGGTTTGTTTTGTTTGGGAGAGGGGTTTGTGGCTAGGGCATGCATGAACAGCATTTGGTTTATTGTGTGCTGTCACCAAACTGGAGGCCTTTGTTTGAATTGTAGTTTGGTAATTTACTGGAACTTTATCTACAGGGAGTATCTTCAGTTTTGTTCAGCTGGGTTTTTGTCAGTGGCCGCCTTTATTTGCAGAAATTCAAATGGTTGGTGAGATCCAAGTAAACCACTTGCTTTTGGGGGAACTCTGTACAATTTTTAAATTTGAGGCTATCACTAAATCTAAATATTTGTCCGGTAGTCTGTTTGTAAAAATACAGGTCAGCTGAAGGTGAGGTTAGTAACACTTGAAGAGCAGTGAGAGGAAAGGCAAGAGGCTAGGGGTGTGGCCCAGGAAAGGCATAGGAGGGGGAAGAAGCTGGGCGGTACAATCGGATAGCAAAGTTTGGGTCTCATTTTTAAGCATTTTTAAGACCCCGTGCTTCGCTAAAGCTCAGTTGTAAAAGTTTTCTAGTACTACTATTACATCAAAAAATAAGAAATTGTCTTGGTAAGGCCCATTCATAGTGAAGAACTGTTAGTTGTTATGAAATTATCAATATTTGAAAGTTTCATTTAGGAAATAGTTCTGCAGTGTGACTCTGAGTTTGATCTTTAAAATCAATTATTAAGAGAAGTGTATGATGACAGAAAACTTGAACTTCTATTTCAGCTTGAAGAATGTCTTGATGCTGTTTCATAGTTGTCTGTTATTATTTATTCTTGGTCCAGTTTCATTATATTTTTGCTTGTTGGACTAATTTTGATTTACTCCATTATAAGAAAAAAAATCAAGGTAAAGAAATTAGTTGAATTTGGTTAGCTAGTGTTTCTTTCTAATTTGGAGTGGGTAAGTGTTCATCATTTGGTAATCCATCGCTAATTGTAGGCATTACGTTCATAATTTTTGTGAGAGGAGAAATAAAGGAGTGGGTTTGAAGTGTATTTAAACTCTCAATCCTTTAGTTCTTTAAGCAAGGCAGGAGGTGGAATACATCAACAATGCTAGATCAAACTATATTTGTGGTTGTTTTTTTTTTTTTTAAATATACAGTGTATAGCAGTCTGGAAAACATGAGTATTTTGTCACACTGCTTATGTTTTAATAGAAAAGATTTTGACTTAAATTGTATGTATTTTCCTTTCAGCAGCCTGAAAATATGTCTACAGTTTAAGCATCATCATCTTGATCTTGGGTCAGATACCTAGATGTAGTAACATTTCTTGACCTGTTGGTTATTCTTTGTTTTATGTATGCTCTAGTGTTTTTGTTTTTTTTTTTTTGCCTTACTGGATGCTGTTTTTACATGAAATAGCTGTATACAACTTGTTTTCTTAGCACTGTTGGATAAACTTAAAGAAAAAATACTTCAGACTTCTTTAAATGCTCTAGGTGCTTATTCTTTCCTCTTGGGCACTTGTATTGCTGCAACCAGATACTGTAGTATGGACTCCTTCCTAATGTTGGCTTTAGTTTTTGTTGTAAATCATCATGCTTTCCCTGTAAACTGTAATGTGTGTAATCCTTGACTTTTTCTTTTTTTTTCCAAATTAGTCTTGTTTTTGTAGTGAAACTTGGAGTATGTATCATAACCTTACAGTGCAATGAAGTAGCATTAACACAAGATAAAATGCTGTTATAATTGTCATGTTCTAAAATGTCTCCACTTCCACAGGATGATGTGAATTAAAAGATGAACAGGAAACCTTCCTTAAGTGTAATGTTTCTTTTATTACAGGAACTAAACAACTTAAACATATCTTGTTAAAAGATGTGGACACCATTTTTGAGTGTAAATTGTGCCGGAGTCTCTTCAGAGGATTACCAAATTTAATTACTCATAAAAAGTTTTATTGTCCTCCAAGTCTCCAGATGGATGATAGTAAGTCTTACTGATTGAAATATTTAATAAAGCTATCTGAAGTTGAGAAACTTATCTTTCTGTACCATTTATACAAACACCAGAAACAAAATGCATAAAAAGAAGTGGAATTAAATTTCAATGGTAACATAAGATATGTAGATCGCTTATGGTAGTAAAGAAGCTACAGCACTAATTTAATATGCATTAACTGCTGAGACCCATGTCAATGTCATAGTTTGATAGCTAGGTTATATGTCCAACCTTTTAATGAAGTGTCACTTCTCACACACTTTTTATTCATTCTTCCCCTTTTTCTTTCCTCTCTTTGCTGTGGAAGATACTGAAAAGTATGCCAAAGGACTGGGAAATGAATCTCATAGAAAAAAGGATCTAGCAAGGCTTTTCAGTTTTAGATCAGTGTAGCTCTGATGGACTTCAGCTGGATCCTGTAAAGTTGCTTGGATCACTATCCATAATTTTCTCCTGTACTTGGGAAGTGCTCAGTGTCATGGACGCAATCCTTCAGTCTTACTCATTATGAAACACAGACTAAAAGGTCACCCTTTTCTTTAAGGACCTGTGTTTCAGTAATGCTGTCTTTCTCACTGCCTCACCTTACCTTTTTAGATATTCTGTGTGATCATGCCTAGCCCGCTACCTTTATTGTAGAAATTAAACTTTATTATTAAAAGAAAGTCACTTAAATTATGAGGAAAAAATAAAGTGTATTTTTATGGAAAAAGAAATTTATTAAAGTCTCATTACAGTGATGACTTTTGCTGATCTGAGTAAAGCTGACTAATTTGGAAATGTGCCAGCACTCAAATGTTTTGTAAAGCTTTCTAATGATCTTGACCTCTTGACTAGATCTACATAGGTGCAATGAGGATTTTTCTTCCCTGATTAATGCCTTCCTGCCTCAGTCTTTCAAAATTAGGAATGAACAGAGATTTGCATAGGTGATTCTTTTCACACACTGTGTCAGCTAGTGTTGTGAAGAAGGTGAAAAGACTAGTACTGTCACCCTCCTTAAATGAGTGTGCTTGGCCTGTTGCAGAGAGTTGCAGAGCTTTTCTGTGAAAAGGGATGAGTTATATTTTCAAAGCAAGGTTGGGAGTGCACCTGACTTAAATGCAAAAGTTTCTAAGCAAAATAAGATTACCCTGAGTAAGGACTTCCCATCCAGCTCCTGATGTTCTAGCCTTCGTTTAATTGGCTGGTTAGCTTTCTTATTTCACTGTTCACTAGAAGGGGTGTAAATGAAGAGAATAATATATATGCTCTGAATAAAGCTATATAAATACTTATGTTTAATATAAAATTGAGTATGATGATTATTGAACAAAGTGGGAGTTTTTTCAATAAAATCTAAAAGATGGTGAACAAGTGGTAGGAAGAAAAGTTCAACATCCTCATAGTGAAAAATTTCAAAGACTGTTATTCCCTGATGACTTTTTTGAGATGTATTCTGTTAGTGTACTCTTTAAGTAGTCTGAAAAGGTGCTGTAAATGGGAAGGACTTTTTACCCTTGGTAAAAATTACACAGATAGTCCCATTTGAAACTGACTGCAAAACGTGTTAAAAATTCAGCATTAAAAGACTGAGCAACAAACCAGCATATTTCTTTTACTGACACTCTTTTCATGTATTGCTGGCAGTGTGGAAGGAACAACCCTGACTAAGTGCGGGTTTTTAATTAGCTGTTGCCAGGAATCACATCTTTAAATCATCATGGCTAATTTTGAACTGTATCATCTCAGTGCCTCACCTTTTTGCTGTAGCACCCTGGCTTCTTAGTTATGCCAGTGTAGATGGTTAGCTTATTGTGCTGGGAACTCCATCACTGAATTAATTTGGCATTTAAAAACAGGATATTACTGAGGCCTCTAAAATAATGAATGATATGAAGGTAAATGGGAGCATGCATTTGTTTGTTTTTTTTTCATGATACCAAAACTGGGGTATCCAGCAAAATGACCGGAAAGTAAAATTATCAGTGTTTCTGATAAACAAAAAGAGACCACTTAACATTGTGGTAGCCAAAAATATAAATGCTTCAAAAGCATTTGAATAAACTTTTTGGAAATTAGGTGTATTAAAACAGTACTTTAAGGGCAAACTTCAGCTTGAGAAGTTTACTGGCATTAGACAAACAAGGAGAATCCCTGTATCCTCCTTTCTTGCTTTTTAAGTTTGCTCCAGCACATCATCAGGGCAGAACACAGGATGAACCTTTGGTGAACCTCAGTGAAGTTATTCTTACTTAAAATAACTTCTTTGGCTCAGTTTTTATTGTTTTGAGAAGTTAATACTTTTTTTTTTTTCCCCCTGAATAATACAGTATTTTTCTGTCCTTAACATTTACTGTCTTACTGTATCACTGAGCCTATTAAGTGCTTTGGTATTACTAAAAGCTTTCTCTGCCCCAGAAGTTAAGTTCTCTCTTACCTACTTACGTCGTCTTGCAGTGCTCAGGTTACACAGACATTTCATTCTTTTGTAAGGACTGTTCAGAATTCACGGAGAAGAGCCTATTTCCAGAATTGGGTTCCTTTTCTGAGAATCCCCATTTCCAGCAGTAGGAAAATCAGTTTCTAATGATACTTTAGGCTTAGTTGCACACCTGCAGAACAAGCTTAGTCGTATGACGTTATTTTTGCAATTGATACAGATTTTTAACTATCAGTTTAATTCCAGGTAAACTAATTTTTATTTTAGGTGGCTTTCACATTAGCACACTAGAGGGGTGTACTCCCAATACTAGCTTTCAATAAAAAAGTAACTTGTAGTGATGTGGTAATAACAATGATTACTCAAAGCCTTCAAGTATAAATGGTCAGAAAAATAGTACAAATAAAGGATTGGTGCAGATTTGGTGACCAAATTGACACAGTGCTTAAAAGATACTTGGTAATTTCAAATTATTTTAATTTCAAAATCATTAAAAAATACTTTTGCCTCTTTTCACAGACCTCCCAGATATAAATGATAAACAGAGTCAAGCCATAAATGACCTCCTGGAAGCAATCTATCCAAGGGTAGATAAGCAAGAATATGTAATTAAATTGGAACCTATAGAAACTAATCAGAATGCTGTATTTCAATATGTATCGAGGACTGATAGTCCAGATGAGAACACAGAAAGTAGTAGTACCCCTGATGAAGCTCCAGTGCAGGTACAGGAACCCAGCACTGAGCAACCCAAGACTGTTTCAGCTCCAGCCCCAGTCCCAGCTGGGGAGACTATAGAATTACCTCCTGCTGATCCTGTTACAAACAAGGTGATACCCACTCCTGAAGAACAGCCTCCAGCAGTAAATCCTGAGTTGGACTCTCTGGATAATTCTGATTTTGGCCACCAGTTGATATGTTGCCTTTGTAGGAAAGAATTTCATTCCAGACGCAGTGTACGCCGGCATATTCGAAAAGTGCACAAAAAAAAGATGGAAGAGCTAAAGAAGTACATAGAAACAAAAAAGAAAACAAATCAGTGCTCTGCGAAAGGACGAAATAAGAATGTTCTTGTAACATTAGGTAGAAGTTGTCCTGTATGTTATAAATCATTTGCTACAAAAGCCAACGTAAGGAGGCATTTTGATGAAGTTCATAGAGGATTAAGAAGGGATTCCATTACTCCCGATATAGCTACAAAGCCTGGGCAACCTTTGTTCTTGGATACAGTTTCTGCTAAAAAATCTCTTAAGACCCGAAAACAAAAGTCGTCTTCAAAGGCTGAATACAATGTAACTGCATGCAAATGCCTTCTGTGCAAGAGAAAATATAGTTCACAAATAATGCTGAAAAGGCACATGCAAATTGTTCACAAGATAACTCTTTCTGGAAAGAACTCTAAAAGAGAGAAAGGACCTAACAATACTGCCAATGGCACAGAAATAAAAGTAAAAGTTGAACCAGCAGATTCTGTAGAACCTTCACCCCCTTCCATTGCCCTTTCTCCACAGAATGAATTAAAGGGAACAAATCATTCAAATGAGAAAAAGAGCACACCGTCAGCACAGAAAAATAAAGTTAGACAGGACCCTGAAAACCCTAAATCAACTTCTAAATCAACCACTAAATCAACCTGTAAATCAACTGCTAAATCAACCTCTAAATCAACCAATGCATCTGCTGCAGGTGGCCAGCAAAAAACCAGGAAGCCAAAACTTTCAGCTGGCTTTGACTTCAAGCAGCTTTACTGTAAACTCTGTAAACGCCAATTTACTTCTAAACAGAACTTGACAAAACACATTGAATTACACACAGATGGAAATAACATTTATGTTAAATACTACAGGTGTCCACTCTGCTCTTACGAAACGCGTCGCAAACGTGATGTGATAAGGCATATAACTGTAGTTCATAAAAAGTCACCGCGCTACCTTGGGAAAATAACTGCAAGTTTAGAAATTAGAGCAATAAAAAAGCCAATTGATCTTGTTCTAAATAAGGTGACAAAGAGAGGCCCTCAGAGGGATGAAACAAAACAGATTGGTTCAAAACAGGATGTCACCTCTAATTCTCCCAATAAAAAGTATGAAGGAGCTGATGTTGGCATTGAAGTAAAAGTAACAAAAAACTTTTCTCTGCACCGATGCAATAAATGTGGGAAAGCGTTTGCCAGAAAAGCTTTTCTAGAACATCATAAGAAAACCCACAAAGCAAATGTATCTCATTCACCTGAAGAAAATAAAACCAAAGGCAGAAGTACAAGATCTAAAGCTGTTGTCTGGTGAGGAAAAAGAAAAAGTGTTTTGTCTTTTTTTTTTTTTTTTAAATGAAACAAAACCACTGCCTTTCTTTTGCTGTTGTTGATTTATTGCCAAAAACATACTTTTCCATAGATTTTACGGTTTAGCGGCTTAAATACTAAGGTAGATGTCAAATTTGTTTCTTAAATTTTGTTTTTAGTGTTTTGGAAAAGAGTTAATTTCCGAATTTTTCATTATAGGAAGTTGGAATAGAATATAGATTAAACTGTACCAAGTCAACTCTTTAAATTGTCTTAAGGCATCTATTGTAATCATGCTAATACACGTACATTTCTGAAATAGTAATTTTTTAAAATTAACAATACTTTGGTTTGAATAATTTAACCTGTTAATGAATTTCTCTGTGACCCATTTGAAGAAGTACTAAAGGTACTACAGTAAAAGCTGTTGACGAAAAAAATCTCTATGAATTCATTGGAATTATCATTTGTGCATTTATTTTTTTTTTCTTTTTAATTTTAATGTGTATTGCCTATGCCCTGTAACAAAAGGACATAGAATGTAATTTGGATGCTTAATTGCTTTGATTTAAAACCAGTAGGAGTTAGGTGCCTGCAAACACCTTTAAAATCATCAAGTTTAGGATTTGATTCTTTTAATGCTTATTTATGTAAGCCTGGGTTTGGAGACTTCTGGTCATTTATTTTTGAAAGTGTTCGAGTCTCGTGAAGGATTTTTGTTTTAAGCCTAAATATGTGTAGAAGTCTGGCCAAGAATTTTCTAAACTTCTGCTTATATGGGAATTTTTTTACATGTGGAGGGGTTGTATTCATAGTTTCTCAGTTTTACATAGCCTTCATGTTAAAGAGTACCTGTTTTTAAAAGGACCTTTTAAAAAAGGAAATAACATATGTATGCGGTCAGTTTGTGTTTCAGAATGACCAGCTGATGCCTGAAGGTTGGGGGATTGTACAAAAAATTATAATGAAGAGAGACAGTAGTGATAACTATAAGAGTTTTTAACATCCTTATTCAGAATTATCTTTCTAGCATATTTGGTGAAAAGAAAACCAAGTATTTGTGCCTTGTTCTATATTTCAACTCTGAAACGCTGTTTCCCAGGACGTAATTTGATTTGAGTTCAGCTTTTGTAGTGAATTGCCACCCAACTATGTTAACTTGTAATCTGGTGCTTTTGTGACTTTGTAAAAAATCCTGGCTAAGTGGAACTTCAAAAGTGAACTGAGCTGGACCCTGAATTATGATGAATTTAAGAGGAGGAGTGACTTCTGCATTTTGATCAAGAATTAAAAATTTAGCCTTGTAAATTATTTATGTTGTGTAATTTAAAACAGAATTATATGGGTAAACTCAAAGTATTAATTTATTCCCATTTCTCCTCAGATAGGCTCAAGTGATGTTCAGAAAGTTTGGAGTTCATTTGCATGAAAAAGACTTTAGTTTGTTGTTGGAACCCCTAAGACCTTGATAATGGTACTATAAGGAGGAAATATTTTCATAAGCTATTGTTTTGTTACTACATTAATAACCATTCCGACTGCTTGTAGGACAGTGCCTCCTCCCAAAACACTGAAGTAGTTGAAATGCACTTGTGCTTCTAAATTAGCAGTTATGTCTATGCAGTTGAGGTTTGACGCAGTGTAGAACGAACATTCTGAAATTAAAAAAGTACAGAGGCAAGTTAATGAACAGCAGCTTTGGAAGAAGATTTTTGTTCCTCATTTAGGAAATGATCTTCAGAGAGCTCATCATGCATACTGGTCCTCCCTGGTAGTGCTAATTGATGAACAGCTCTTAACTTTTTTGTGATATCCTACTTTGGCAAATGTTGTGTTATATACCGTTTTAAATTTATTACATATGAATGTATAAGAGAAAACAATGTAGTGTATATTGGCTGAATTGTACTAATTTTTAGTATTTGCCATAACGTCAGTTTGTTCATATTGACTGATTTCCCAGATCTGGGACATTCTGAATTTCACTGTACTGAAGTTGCTCAAAAGATCTCCATTTTGTTTCCATATGTGGTGCATAGGAAAACTTTGTAAACATCTAGGAAGTTTACACGAATACCCACATTCCTCTATTCTTTAATTTTTAAAAAAAAAGTTATACACAAGCACTTTAATGATAGCTGCAGTTTATTTTTTCAGTTTATTTTTTGAAAGATCAACACACTAATGTTAATATGAAGGTAGTGAATATTTGCTGATGTATTATAGACAGACAATCTGTGCACAACCACTTATAATGTTAGCTTATTTCATTAAATATTAATAAAAAGGGAGGATAGTATGGGAGAAACTCAAAATATTTTTTCTCTCAAGATCATGAATGACCACTATAGGTAGCACTTGACTTTGTATAATTTGGAAGATGTTTTAGATACCTTTTTTTAACCTTTTAATCAAGATCCTAGTAAAACAGTTGCATGCCTACCATTATGAAATTCTTGGCAGGTTTCATGTGTCAGTGGTTTGGGGTTTTTTTGGGTTTGGTTTTTTTTTACTTTTTAGGAAATACTTTGTTTAGTGATTTGTGTCAAATTGCTACAACTTGAAAGGTATTGTACATCAGAAGAAATACCATGTTTTTTATATGGGTTCACTCCCTTACTTAGGGAGGTGCCTCGTGTTCATATATACTTTTTGTATAAAATATATCTAAAAATGTTGATCACAAGATCAGGAGTAAAAATACTTTTATGGATAGAGAAATATTTGGCCCTGTTAGTGCGTTGCACTAAAAATACTGTGAATGGGAACTGGACTGTAGCTGTTGCTCAAAATGTTCTATATTGAATGTACATGCTTTTGTTTTGATAAATGTAATGTATTTGATGGAAAATAAAGCAGACTGGGAATCACTTTTAAGTGTGCATAAACAAAAAGATGTCATGTTTGTAAACCTGGAATATCTGTCACTCCACAATCAGAAATTACAGTGTTTGCATTTTTGTAAAGTTTTACTCTTTGATCACTGAAACTAGTTGTTTGTGATATTCTGTTGTAATTTTTTTTTTTTTTGTTATTAAAAGTTTGGCACTTGTGGAGTGAACACTTCTCCACACTGATGGTTGACCCTTGCTATATTTTTAGAAAACACTGTTGCTACTGGCTTTTTGTTCCTTATAAATGTATCTCTTCCTTAACTGAGCAAAGCTTGCTTTTATTATCCTTTTAAAACAAAAGCGAATATTATTATTGAAGGAGATAGGCTATGGTGGGTTTTTTAATGAAAAAAGAGGGTTACCTGGTTTTGCATTGCAGATCATGTTGGTGGCCATCTAATGTTACTTCTTTTTATGGCTGGAATATAAGAAAAGAACTGCCATAATCATTGTTTATTCTTTTGTAAAGGAAGACATCAAGCTATTTATGTAAGTGCATTTTAACTAATGTTCCTGAACACCTGTGGATTAAGATTAGGAATTTAAAATGCAGGTGTAGTGAGAGAATAACTGTTCATTTCTTAGCTAATCCTTGTGGTTTCTGCTGTCTGTTCTGGGTAAGTGTGCAGTCTGCATCTTGAAATAGATGAAGGTGAAGTTACTCCTGTTTCAAAGGTAAGCTTTCTTCTAAAGGATCTTCGGTTCTGCATCCATGTAGATAAACAGCTACAAAATTGTTTTGTTCTACTTGAAGCTTTGGGTAGTGTATTTGTTTTTAAAGATGTGGCGTCATAATTTGCAGTTGCCACAACTTTTTTTATCTTCCCATGAGGTTAAATCTAGTGGGTGGCTCTTTTGAGGCACTCAGTTTTATTCTGACTTGTGGAATGGCTTTGTTTTCTCTTTTTCCAATAAAGAAAAGAAATTATTTGATTATGAGGAACTTGTTCAATTTAGTGGGTTTTTTTTTTAATCTTTCCATGCAATCATCTTGAATGGGAGGAAACAAAAATTTGAAGGGAGAAGGATTGCTAATCATTGCTTTTAATTCACACAATATGTATTTTTTGACAAATCCTGAAAAATTTTAATGAAGATTTTAGTCAAGATAGTCAAGATCCATGTGGGCACTTATCTGTGGGGTTATGCATTAATGTGTTTGCAGATGAGTTTTTAATGAAGATGCAGTTTTGCATCATTGATAAGGCATGTTGGTCTGGCTCGTTTTGCTTGGACTAGCCAGAGACACAGGTAAATTCTTTAGTGGGCCTTCAGAATTAAGGCTGAGTCTTGTTGAAGAGATTTTTCAGAATGAATGCAATCTACCTTATGGAAAACTTTGAGGATGATCTGTATGCATTCTGTATGGAAGCCTGTCTGATTTTTCTTTTTTTTAAGTGATGCATATATTCTAATGCTAAGGCTTTGAGGGGCTCACTTTAATTGATGTGAACTCCTGCATAAACAAGTGAAACTCTCTGGTACTGTAGGCATCAGACTTGCTGAAGTCTAATAAAGTGTTGGCTTCTCTCTTAAGACCACAATTTCTTTCATTAATCGTCTCTCAGCTGAGCATGTCTGGTCTTCCTGGGTTTATTTTTTTTTGTGTTTAATTTTGGAGTGTTTTCTATGTTTATGTTTAGTTGTCATTTCTGTCTGGAATTTTCCGGCCTTTCATAGTGTTTGGTCTCCTCAATTTTTTATTAAAACTGTAGCTTAGATAGTTGATAGTCATTACTGCTATTTGTTTATTGATTGGCTTCTGCTAGGACGAATGTAAAGCCACTGTATGAAGGATTTGTGTGACTGGTCAAGTGCTTGAAGTACTTTGAAAGTGAGATCAGTTTTGACTGGTGGCTGAAAGAACTGTGGGCAGATATTTCACATCATTCCCTTTTGCTGAACAGTGAAATGCAACAATTGGTTAACCACAAAGGTAGACTGGTATGTTCGTTGGGGGATGAGGGGTAGAGAAGAATTGGACCTGAGTCATGTTGATGGAGAACCCCTGGCATTAGTACTAAGAAGGAGACTTTCAAAGCGACCACTTTCTGGCTATAAGGGTTCTCCACCCATCTTGACAAGGGGCGCGGCAGGGAAGTGAATGATGTGGAATACACTTTAGTTCCCTTTTGAAGGGAGCTCACTTCCCGGTATCCCTCAGTTACAGTCTTAAAGTAGTAATTTCATAGGCATAAAGTGGAATGTAATTTGAAAAGTTAGGATTGTTTGGGTTCATTGTTCCCTTTGGGGATTGGCAAGGTAGTGGTAATCTTAATAGAAGTGTTGTGTACTTGGAACCGTATTTCAAATGAGGAAACAGTATTGTTGGCTTTGGAGGGAAATGAAGATAGCCTGAGCCTTTGATAGCACATAGACCAAATCAATTTTTCTTCAAAGTAGATGAAAGTATGTACTGTTCCACCACGTTGCTGGGAGCAATGCTGGCATGGCTGTTGTGAAGTCTGGATGGCTGAGGAGGGTGTGCTCTTGTATTTTGCTGTAATGTAATTCTCAGAAGTAGATTTTATAGTGGTTTTACCTCAGTTATAGGTAGAATTGGGGTTCTCTGTGTCGGTGATCCACTGCACTAAATTTATTAGCATCTGGTAATAACGGTATTTTTTTGTTGTGATGGTGGTTCTTTTCCTGCCATTTCAGTCTAAGACAACTCGGATTTACCTGGTCTGTCTGCTCAAGCACAAGCCTTTCCAGAGCAATAACTAGGTCAGCTCTCTCGGCTGAACTGGATTTGCTCTTTCGCATTACTGACATGCTTTGAGCCTTGGGAGTCAGCTCCTTTGTTAGGGGCAACACAGGCTGCTCCGATGATCTTCCCACAGCTGTTGGTGTTACCTAGAAGTGTTCAGTGGGCTGTGGGGCAGAACGTAGACCAAAAAGCACAGTCCGTGGTGTGCAGCATATCCTGTGTGCACATGCTCTGACATTCTTTCCCTCGCTCGCTCAGATGTTTTATTCTCCAGGCTGTTGTGGTTTTACAGTTCTCCTCAGCTTGTGACTTTCTGCGGCAAACAAAGGGACAAGTAAGATGGCTTAAAGTCACTGTCTTGTGGCAAGGCAAGTTGGCTGCAGATTAGACGTAAAATAGATGAGGATGTGCAAAACAGAGCAATCAATTTCCTTCATACCAGTATATCTAAATCCGAACTGTCACTCTCTCTTTGAAGAAACGTACCTACCTAAGAATGAACAAGGCTAAAAGGGACACATTCCATCCTTTAAATGCGTAAAGCTGCATTTTCCATCAAAAATACATTCATGATATTGGCAGGTAAATGGAGATCAATATTTTTTCTCAGATATAAAAGTGGGAACAGCTTTTCCAAATTCATTGAGACATTTCTCTGCATGATGTCTAACTGGTAGTAGGTTAGGTGGTGCCTGGGTTCACAGGGGTTAAGATCAGGTGTCTATGCTGGTTCAGGGTTCTTATTCCCATTAGTATAAATGGGGAAAAGAAGGTGCACACCTCTGTTCTTGCTCAGAACTGAACAGATTGTGGGTGACTTCTTTTTTATTAAATCTCAGTAGGCAGATATGAACATTTGCTCCTCAAAGAACACTTGAATGTGTAGACTCCTCTGTGCTATTTCATCATTTTTTCTGTGCTTATGTGGGACTTGGGAATGGATAAAGATGTAAGTGTTGGCATATAAGTAAGGATGCACAAGATGATGTCTTTGATATGCTGGCATGGAATTGTGCACGTGTAGCATGTCAGTAGAAAAATGAGAAAGTTGAGAGAATGTTTATGGGCTACTTGGGGAGAATTTAGATAGCAAGGCTGAAACATCCATCTTTAAATGATGGGATTGAGTTGACCAGAGCCTTGAGGTGAAACTGTCCCACGTTTTCTTTTAAACAGCTACAACAGCAGCCTTCCAGCCTGTGAAATATGGATGCTATTAGAACACAAAATATTAAAGTAGAGGAATAATACTTTGTATCAGAACAGAATCTGCCAGGTTAAATGTAAAAAATGTTGAAGAATGAAGCTCCTTCTGCCCTCTTTGCATGCGGGTGTCATTCTTTCTAGTATGAGCTGACTTTCAGTGTCTTTCTAGTTTGCACCAACGGCCTGCTATCTCCCCTGAGTTTTGGCAGACTTTTCCACCATGACTGTAGATTTTCATTTTGCTGCAAAAGTCTTTTGCTTCTTTTAGAAGTCTGCTAGTGCTATCGCAGGCTCCCTCCTTCCCATGTTTGTGCAGCAGACTGGAGGCATCTCCCAGGTGCCCATACCCAGTTCTTAGGGAAGGAGCAGCGGAAGTATCCTCTTCCTTGCTTCTACTGGCAGAGGGCAGTGGCAGCAGTTGTCCCATGGTAATCCAGTGTCTTTTTTTTTTTTTTTTGTTCCTCCCTAACGTAGCATATACTTTACCTGTGTCCTCACTGCTTGGGGATGGAGCTATCATGAAGAACTGTTTGGAGACTGATGGCAAAGCAGAAACATGCCTGTGAGGGGCATCTTTGGTGATATGCACTTCCTCTTCCCTCCTGGTCTCCAAAGTTAGAATTACCTCTGGTAAACCTATGACTCCTGTAAATGCCCTCCTGAGGGAACTGCCTCTCCCCTTGCGATGTGCTGTTATCAAGACAAGACAGTAGGCATACACTCTCTTTGGTCCCATCATTTACTTAAGAGTAGTGCCAAGGTGGACTGTTCTGACTTGAGTCTCTGAGAATTTGACGTAATCTTCCTACAGTCTGTGATTGGGGGCATCTTGGGAACATCATGTTTTGTGGATTTTTTGTTTGTTTGGGATTTTTTTTTGGTGTTGGCTTTGGGCTTTTTGGTGGTTTTGTTTTTTGGGTTTTTTTTTGAGAAAAGGTGTTTTTTCTTAATGAAAATGTTATCTCTCTTTACCCTTGACTAAGTATCTGTCTGGGTCCTATTAAGGTGGTTGATCCATTTTAAGTATATTGTGTTAATGATTTCAGCACACTGAATGTCTCGGGTAGATGCACAAACATCTTTTAAAGAGTTTTGGCTGCAGTGCCATTCCTAGAAACTGAAGCCAACCATTTGATATTCCAGGTTTCTACAAGTGAAAAGGCTTGCAGCTGGTATAGAAAGTATGTTGGAAACATGCTTGGAACTACTAACAAATTAGGTGTTATGAAAATGGTCTTCCACACTTAAAAGATTGAAGGGACTGTTTTCTTGAATGTCAGCAATGTCTAGAAGCTCAGGCTGGGATCAGTTCCATTTGTGCAAGCCATAGTTTTTGCAGTGTAACAGCAATTATACTTCATCTGGCTGTTGCTGTTCTGAGATACAGATTCATTATCATTATTTCATGATTCTAACTTTAGAGTTTGCATTTCTGCTCTTTGAGGTGTTACTGGGGATATTCCACTTTGAAGAGTTGTTTCCAAATTTTTGTTTTCAGTAAGCTGCCTTTTAGTTTACAGTCATCAGGATGCAATCCCTGTTTTTCTCACTATTTCTGTGTGTCTGAATCAGAAATGAAGTGCTTATTTTTCTTTTGTTTTTGTTTTTTTTTTTTTTTTTAGGCAAGGTTTGGTGCCCTTGAATTGTTTTCTCTGTAGTCATTAACTTGTTGTTCTGAGCTGGTGAAAGGTAGCACGTAACTAAATTCAGATCATTAGGAAATCCTGGTTTCTCCTGGTCTGAATGGGCTCGTTGCCTGTGGAGCTGCACCTTCTTTTTATCTTTGGAGCAAAAAAAAAAAAAAAGAATAAATAAATAAAATTCAGCTGAGTAACTAGGTAACTATGGTAAGACTCATGAAAGCACTTGAGGCTGGTGCATTTGTTTGAACTGCTTTATACTAAGTGCTGTGAGAGGAACGGGGTAATTCCTGCCCTGCAGCATTCACAATCTTAAAAACTCATTTTGTCTTCACTTTACTTTGGTATAAAGAGTGAAGGGCTTCAGGCAAGTGTTTTGCCTGTGGACAGGAAGGGCAGTAGGGCTATGGTTATTATTAAGTTGTCTCTATCCGCTGCCGTGCTGCCAAGTCATCTTCCCTGGACCAGGGGGGATGTCTGAAGAGGAGTGGGAAGACCCTGAGCCAAGAAGGAATCTGGCTTTTGGAGCGGTGGCTGCAAACAGAGCAGCAGAAATTCTTGGTGTGAGGGGTGGGCATGAAGACCACGGGGCAGAGCAGCTCAGATGATGAGGAAAAAGACTTTTCAGGTCTGCAGCGGCTTTTGAGGGGAGAGCCTGAGTGTGGGTGGGGAGCCAGTGCGGAGGGAACCCAGAGATGCCTGGAGCCCGCTTGTCCCTCTCAGTCCGTTTCTGGGATGGAAAGGGCAAGGTGGGCAATCGGGCTTGCGTCGTCTGAGCTCCGGTGGGCCCGACTTTCAGCGGAGCGAATGGAAATCGGTCATTTCAGCTCGCGTCGTAACTGATTTCAGAAAAGGCATTTCTCCTGTTCCCTTTTACTGCAACCTGTCCCCCGAGGGGCGTGGTGTGGCGGGGCTAAATGGCAGAGGCGATTTGCCGGGATGAGACTTGCTGATGGGGCCGCGAGATGGCAGCACACAGTTTGCTATCGTGAGAGAGCTCGACGAGGGGTTTGGAGTTGGCAAATCGGCGAGTATTTTTAGTACAGCCGGTTTCTGTTAGCACATCCTTGGAAAAAAGAGGTGTATAATCTAAAAGTGAAGAGAAATGGCTGTGGAAAGGTCAGCCTTGGCCAAGCCCGCGACATTGGAATGAGTCATTAATGTGATCTCTGTAAACAGTTCCTGGGTTGTGGCATTTGAAATTCTGGAATGACGCTTGTAAGGACGAAGACTTTAAGTTTGCTCGATTGCATTCATTTTTGTCCTTAGGGCTGTGGGATAGCTGGGGACAATGCATTGTAACTGTGTTAGGTGGCATCTGCTCCAATGCTCTCTCAAAATTAGCGCATCAAAAACCTGTGCAGCTCAATAGCTTTTAAGCCTGGTGCTGTTATTTAATCTCTTACCGAATATCAACAGAGGAATTGTACTTTATTCATGTCTGTTACCTCCTCCAACCTTCAGTTAACTTACCTCTTGTGTTTAAAAAGCAAAATACTGACAGCAAAATTACCTCCACCTTTTAAAATGCAGAAGCTTTACCTTGGGGATGGTGGAAGAGATATCATAAATAGAAATTTCTGCATTGTTACGTTATTAGCATCTGTAAACATGTTGTTTTCAGACCTTGAATCTTATTTTATGCTTTTGGTAAAGACGACTACCTAACTTCAAGTTAGCAAAGCTTCTGCCAAAAGAAAAACAATAATAATAATAATAATAATAAGCAATTAATGTCTTTTCCAAATAAGTAAATTTGATTTTTTTTCTTTTTTTTTTTTTTTTTTTCTTTTTCAAAAGGGAAAATATCTCAGTATCTCTCATGTTCTGAGCAGTAACTGCAGGGAAGACAATGGTATGTTGGTAGCCATCAAGAGGCATATACGGGTCAGTGTACAGTGTAGTGACTGTTCTGTGTCTTGGATGATGGCTAAAAGCAGTAGTGCCACATCAGAGCCCCTCATTTTCACAGCTTATAATTCTGCCTGGGAAGAAATGTTTATGTATACTGTTTAAAACACATGCAGCGAGCTCAGTTATTCTGTTTGTACACAGTCAAATCGGACCTCTTCAGGACATGTGGGATTTAATGCATGGATGCTGATCAGTTGTCCGCGGGCCCATTTGCATGTGTGAGCACTCTGGAGCACTTTGCGTCAGATTTATTGGATGCACGCGGTGCGCAGCTTAAATTTAATGCTTATCTGAAATGATGGGTTTGCTGCAAATGAGCGCTCTGCAGCAGTTATATCTGCAATTCTGAACATCCAGGAATCTTGAATCGAGGTACTAAATGCTTAAGTTGTGCACCAAAACTTAGTGCTGCATGGGTGCTGTGGGAGTGCATTGAATCAGTAAGGAGGCTGCCTGGCTCACCAATTTCGTGGTCACCCCAGCTCACCAGTATCATGGACAACCTAGCTCCCAGCTCACCCTGACCTGCCGAGCAGCCCCATGCATGCTGCTCCCTGGGGTGTTCCAGCTGTACCCCAGCCCTTCACTGCCCGCAGCGCATGCTACTAATGTAATATCTCTGCCAGCTTCCTTGACACCATGGTCCTTTGTGAGAATGAGGAAAGGTGTGCCTTTTGTGATTCCCAAGCGTGCTATTCCTCTTTTGGCCTTCTGTTGATCTCAGCTTACAGCCAGTCCTTTCAACCAGGTCAGATCTCTTGCTCTGTCTAAGCTTGGAGGTATGCAAGTAGAGGTATGCAGCTCCGTAGAGTGATGAGTATACTCCAGGCTCTAAAGAGCTTTAGTTCGAGGATCGTTCCATCCTCATATTCATCCCACTGTTGCCCCTATACAGCTGCTGCAGTTACAGCATATACCTTGCATCCTGATGATTTTAGCAGACATCTGACAGCATAGGAAAGTGTTCAGAAGTTGTACCAATGTTAGAATAGATTATTATTTTCCTACTGCAGTCCATGTGTTGCTTTGAGGTGAGTGAAGTGCTATGTACCAGTACCAGCATGAACTTTCAGGCCTTGCTGTTCACTTGGGATTTGCAGGTCTTTCTGTTCTGGCTGAAAACAGCAGAAGTTCAATAGTTTCTTATAGATAAATGCTGCCCTGCAATTTTTAACTAAGATGATGCTCTATTCCATTAAATTCTTCTATTTTGTCTCAAGAGAAAAGAGAATTGATCTCTTCAAGGAATAAGGTCTTCTTTTAGGGCTATCATTGTGTTTCTGGTAATATCAGTGATAGCCAGTTACAGTCATTACAAAGAAGCTGTTCATCCAACATGCAGACTATTTTTATCTGCAGGGGAAATGAATTAACAGGATGCTCCACCTGCCAAATTCACTGTCACAGTTTCACTGCCAGCTGGTCCGCTGGACTAGTCACTGTCCTTAAGGAATGCTCAGCTTTTGATGAACCCCGAGAGGCCCCATGGTGCTGGCTTTCCCCCTGCTCACTGAGAGTGCGTGACCAGCGTGCAGTGCGTGGCAGCACCCATTTTGGGATGGGGTCTTGCATGGAGCTCCAGCCAGACAAAACCATCCATGGTGTTGCAAGAGCTATTTGATATGCTCAGTGTGCTTCACATCATCGGGCAAAGAAGGGAAGAGACCGCATGGCTGAGACAAGAGATGCTGGTTAAACTAAGGAGGAAGAGGAAACTGCACAGGCAGTGGAAGCAGGGACAGGCATCCTGGGAAGAGTATAGGGATGTGGTCCGGTTGTGTAGGAATGGGGTCAGAAAGGTGAAGGCACAGCTGGAGCTAAACTTGGCTAGGGATGCAAAGAATAACAAGAAGGGTTTCTACAGGTATATCAGCCGGAAAAGGATGGTTAAGGAAAGCGTACCCCCGCTGATGAGTGAGACTGGCAAGCTGGTAACAGCAGATGAGGAGAAGGCTGAGGTACTCAACAAATTTTTGCTTCAGTCTTCATTGGCAACCTCTCTCCTCACCCCTCCTGAGTTGATGGATGGCATGAGGGGGGTCGGGAGGGCAAAACCCCTCCTGCTGCAGGAGAAGATCAGGTTCATGAACACCTGAGGAACCTGAACGCACATAAGTCCATGGGACCTGATGAGATGCATCCCAGAGTCCTGAGGGAATTGGCCGATGTAGTCGCCAAGCCACTCTCCATGATATTTGAAAAGTCATGGCAGTCAGGTGAAGTCCCTGGTGACTGGAAAAAGGGAAACATTGTGCCCATTTTCAAAAAGGGTAGAAAGGAAGAACCTGGGAACTACCGACCTGTCAGCCTCACCTCTGTGCCTGGGAAGATCATGGAACAGATCCTCCTAGAAGCTATGCTAAAGCACATGGAGGCCAGGGAGATAATTCAAGATAGGCAGCATGGCTTCACCTCCCAGAGGAGGGTTACAAAAATGATCCAAGGGCTGGAGCACCTCTCCTGTGAGGACAGGCTGAGAGAGTTGGGCTTGTTTAGTCTGGAGAAGAGAAGGCTGCAGGGAGACCTGATTGCAGCCTTTCAGTACCTAAAGGGGGCCTATAGGAAAGATGGGGACAATCTTTTTAGTAGGGCCAGCTGTGACAGGACAAGGGGTAATGGTTTTAAACTGAAGCAGGGTAGGTTTAGACTAGATATAAGGAAGAAATTCTTTACAATGAGGGTGGTAAAACACTGGAAGGGGTTGCCCAGAGAGGTAGTGGAGGCCCCATCCCTGGAAACATTCAAGACCAGGTCGGACAGGGCTCTGAGCAACCTGATCTAGTTAGTGGTGTCCCTGCTCACTGCAGGGGGGTTGGACTAGATGACCTCTAGGGGTCCCTTCCAACCCAAAACATTCTATAATTCTATGATTCTATCTTTCCATCAAAACAGACTTTTAAGTAGATTGAATCACAGAATCACAGAATGGCAAGGGTTGTAAGGGAGCTCAGGAGACCATCTAGTCCAACCCTCCTGCTAAAGCAGGTTCACTCAGAGCAGGTCACACAGGACATTGTCCAGGTGGGCTTTGAATATCTCCAGAGAAGGAGACTCCACAACCACCCTGGGCAGCCTGTTCCAGTGCTCCGTCACCCTCAAAGTCAAGAAGTTCTTCCTCATGTTCAACTGAAACCTCTTATGTTTCAGTTTGTGCCCATGGCCCCTTGTCCTGTCACTGGGCACCACTGAGAAGAGTCTGGTTGTGTCCTTGTGACATCCACGCTTAAGATATTTCTATGTGTTGATGAGGTCCCCTCTCAGTCTTCTCTTCTTCAGGCTAAACAAGCCCAGCTCCCTCAGCCTTTCCTCACAGGGAAGATGCTCCAGTCCCCTCATCATCTTTGTTGCCCTCCTCTGGACTCTCTCTAGGAGTTCCTCATCTTTCTTGAACCGGGGAGCCCAGAACTGGACACAGTACTCCAGGTGGGGTCTCACCAGGGCAGAGTAGAGGAGGACGATAACCCCCCTCGACCTGCTGGCCACACTCCTCTTAATGCGCCCCAGGATACCATTGGCCTTCTTGGCAACAAGGGCACACTGCTGGCTCATGGTCAGCTTGTCTCCACCAGGACTCCCAGGTCCCTCCCGGCAGAGCTACTTTCCAGCAGGTCATCCCCCAGCCTGTACTGGTGCATGGGGTTCAACCTCTCCAGCTGCAGCACTTGACACTTGCCCTTGTTGAACTTCATCAGGTTCCTCTCTGCCCAACTCTCCAGCCTGTCCAGGTCCTGCTGAATGGCAGCGCAGCCTTCTGGCGTATCAGCCACTCCTCCCAGTTTTGTGTCATCAGCGAACTTGCTGAGGGTACACTCTGTCCCCTCATCCAGGTCATTGATGAATAAATTGAACAAGACTGGGCTGAGTACTGAGCCCTGGGGAACTCCACTGTCTACTGGCCTCCAACCAGACCCTGCACCGCCGATCAGAACCCTCTGAGCTCTGCTTGAATATCTACTCTAACGTGACTGCTCATGACAGGACCTCTGACCACTCTAGCAGTACATGTCAAAGCACCTTGGGACCCCCTGAAACACACTGACCTTCTTAATGGGATCATACCTCCCTATTTTACCCCTTCCCAAGCCTGTAGTATCCACTTTCAGATGTATGCCAACTTTTATTTTGACAGAAGTAAGCAAGCCAGCTAATATGCATTGCAATTTATCATAGGGCAAAGGGCCAGGTTGTGTTAATACAGACACCTTCTACATAGGGACTTTTGCCTCCATCAAATTGTGCTGGAAAATAGCTACATTAGATCTCGGACAGGACTGTGCAACTTTTATGGCTTTCAAATAATGTTCCAGTGCTAGAAACCTGTACAGGAGATCATATGTTGTAAACCCAGTGCTACCCTATGATAGAAGGGTCAAAGAAGATGATCATTTTGGCAGACTAGTCCTGTAGTCTTTCTTCAGAAAGATGCCAAGCAGCTACTTGCTACAAGACATATTGCTTCCTGCAAAGACGGATGGAGGGGTATACACTTGGATAGATAAGTCAAGAATAAACGGTTAAAGCCTTTTACATACTGCCTCTGCTATCATGATAATGTAAAGTTTTTAGTTTGACTTAGATTTACACCTTTCCTTGATTTTATGCTCAGCATTCACATCTGTCTTCGTACAGGTGTAATTTAGATTTATGAGGCTGGAAAGGACTGTCATGATCAGGTAGTCTGACCTGAATAGCAGAGGCCATAGACTTTTGCCAAAGCTTGTGCCTACATTAGCTCTGTCCCCTCTGGCTGACTTCCAACAGGTTACTGAGAAAGATCTCCAGCCGTGATTTTAATATTAACCTTCTATTGCTTGTCCTCTCTCTCCCCCCCCTCGTTTGTTATATCCTCTGTTACCTGTCTCCTGCTCCTTTTGGCAATTTCTATCATGCTTCATGCAGATGGAGCCCCTTTAATCTTTAGTTAATTGCTTTCCTGTTTTTCTAATAAAGCCTGAAGACTTCTTTTTCAGTAAGGAAAAAGGATTTTGTGTTAATTAGCCTCTGTGCATATGGTTAGTGAAAAAATATTCATGGTTTTGTGTGGTGGGGTAGTAGGAGTCCTGAATCTAATCTGTGCTGTATGTCAAGGATTCATGAAGCTGTTACATACCATAATTAATTTCAACTTTTATTTTTCATAGCAGGTGCTATGCTTTCATTATAACCCGAGAGAGTTGGTCTGTTAATACAGTGACCCAGCTTTAGAAGAAACTGGGTTTTGATTTCTGATCCAATTATCTGTTTCTCTTGATACCTGTTGTCCCTGCCTGCTGAAAGAATAAAAAACTGAAATATTTTAAATTATATATAGTAAATGCATCTATTCTTTGCTACATGATAGCTACATATGGAGTCTGAAATGCTGCCTCTAGAATACACATAAAATTTACTGAGCAATGGTGGTGGGGAAACATCTTTGCCCACCTGTCTGAAGCCCCCAGTTTATGTTTTAGTGACAGGCACACAGAATGTCAGGACTTCTAAAGCTGGTCCTAAATTCCCTATTAGTCAAGGAAAAAGGTAGGTGGATTTGGTGGCCTCTGGGCAGAAATTGTCTTTGTCCTAAGTTTGGGCATTTAAGTCATCCACAAAGTACAGTCATCAGGCACATTTCCAGACAGGCAACACAGCCATGCGTTGTTGGGAGAATATTTTGCCAAGTGAAAACAGGCATTTAAGTTAATTGGAGAACAAGACTACTTTGTATAACGCACAAGAGTGGTGATTGGATTTAATATTCTGTGGCTGTTAGGCAAACAAGTGGTTTGTGTTTTCCTTGAAATAATCGTTCAGAGTCTTGGAAAAAACCAAATTTTGATGTCGTCTTTTCCCATAAGTGGAGGCTCGTAGGTATTGCACAGGCAGACTGGGTTTCTGCAGTGTGCAAAAGTTGCTTATAAACGCTAGAACCTTATTTTGTTGTTTAATTTACATAACCACCATATGGCAACAGTCCATCTACCACATACTGGCTGTAACTAATTTTAACATTATTATTCATCTTTCTTCCAGTAACAGAAGGAAAGAACTTCTGCTGTTTGAAATTGTATACATTACCCAATGTGTAGTAAAACGGTGTGTTCTCCCTTAGATACAATGCAGTCTCATCATCGCAGAGCCGAAAACTGGAAAACAGAATACATAGAACTGGAAAACCGGACTAATTTCTGAATTATTTCTGTGTCTTTAGTGACATTTTGTTTTGATCAAGGTTTAAGGTTTCTCTGCTTATCCATTGGGAATGCACTAGTGATGGTCTGTTGAGCAAAGTGGCGCAACTTGGGAATAGTTGTCTGAATAGGTGGTTAATAATGGAGAAAAATGATTGAAAGCATGAGAGATGTTGAGCTGAATATTCACTCTGTCTGTTGGAAAGAGCAGAAGAGAAGCTGGCCAAGATCTAGATTAGCTGACTGATCTATAAGATGTAGTTTCTAAGCCAAATCATTAAGCCTTGAAAGCAAGCTATTAATCATCCTTAAAGGCTTTTGTATCCTCTGTAGAGCATTGCTTAGAGAAAGCAGAAATAGTGCTGGTGTATGCGCAGGAAATCGGGGAGTAGAGGCAGCCGCTCTGGACCAAGTAAAGCCTGTGTGCTGATTTGGGGAGGGCCGAGAAACGAGAACACAGTGAGGCACAGTTACCTAATCAGTGAAAGAGTCTGGCCGCTCATGATGAAGAGATTGCTTTTAAAGGATGGAGGATGTTAATTTATTTTTTTTTTTTTGGAAATCTGAGAATGATAGGGCTCCAAGGCAGGGTCAGCTGTCTTTCTTGAGGAAGGTTTGTCTGACCTCTTCTTCAGGCAATCCATTCCCACATTTCATTATTCTTGCCAACAGAGAAAATTCCCTTGTCTTGAAGTGGAAACCTTCTTGTTAAAATTTAAGCCTGTTACTTTTTCCCGTCTCCTGGGTGGACATGGGGAACTAACTGTCCAGTCCCTCCCTGCAGCGGTGTTTTATGTGCTTGGGGGCTGTTAGTGTGTCCTATGTTCTTTGGATTCAAAACCTCACTGCTCCACCATTACTCCAGGGTCATGTTTCCTAGGACTGTTCTTGCAGCTCTCCTCTGCATTCCTTCCAGTTGGCTCACATGAGTTTTTACTTATTTAATTATTTCTTTTTGGGTTGTGAGAACAAGGTGGTATCACAGCCGTGCCTTGCAGCGCAGAGCAGAGGGGGGTTTCACATGTTTTGCATACTGTCCTCCCGTGCTCTGGTGCGTGCAGAATCCTGTTGGTACCTAAAGGAACCTGCCATAGCTTGATGTTGACTTATGTTCGGCTCCTGTTTGATATTGTTCAAGCTCCTTTTCTACAGAACTGATTTCTAATCAGCTATTTCCTGTTCTGTATTTGTGTTGTTCATTTGCTCTTATAATAGCTTTAATTTGTTCCCTGTTGGGGTGTATTCTGGTTTTTTTTTCCCCCCCAGACCTTATTTCCATTTTTTTCAAGATTATTTTGTCCTTTGAAATACTTTCATTTCCTTCTAGGTTCTTGCCATCTGTAAATTTAATATGCATTCTCTGAATCATGGAGTAAATACGGAAATGTATTGCAGCCAGGGCAGAACCCTGGAGACCCCCCTGTGACCCATCCTTCTGTTCTGAGGCTTACTTATATATGGCAATGCTCTGGGATAGGCGCAAACCTACAGTCCGAACTTGAGAATTTTCTGGCAGCAGGATTGCCATTTTTACTTTCTTCTGTCTTTATGTATCTACAATTATTAATTCTATCTGTTCAATTTTGGGAAACATATATAATCATGACATTTAGAAGGATGCAGAAGTTGCAAAAGCATTAGTCACAGATAGAATCACTACTTCCAAACATAGATCTCAGCCTTTATTACTCCCCTCTGAGGAAAGGAAAACTTGCTATTGCACATCGTTCAGGTCTGTTTGCCAAGGACAAATTGACTGGTACACCAGAAGAAAAGGAAAGAAAGACTGTGGTGGTGTACTCTTCTCCCTCCACCCCAGCTATGATGTCTCTCTTGAGATAATAGTTTATCTCAGTTAGCAGCAGGTCCTGCAAATGTAAATGAAGACAAGCTTTGTGGTTAAAGAAAAGGGCATTCATGACGTTTTTGTTTGTTTTGTTTAAACTATCAATTATTTTAAAGTTAAAAATTGGGGCTGTACCAACAAAATCTATGTTTACCTTATAGCGTTGCCCCATTCTTACTTTTTTTTTTAATGGGGAGATCAGGGGCATTAGAATCTACTTTCTCAAAAGCACATCTCATTTCCAGGTGCTAGGGGTTAAGGAGGAGTTGAGCATTTATGTCATCTTCCTTTCTTTTTTGAAAGGACAATTTTGCGAGGAAGACTACTTGTTTTGGTGCATGATGTGTGTTTTATACCATTTCCAATTACTCTGGAACATTTGTCTCCAATCTTTACTGCCTGTCTGATCGCTGCCTCTTCACTCTTGAACTCGCTCAGTATCACACGAAGTTCATTGACTCAGTTCTGGATAACCGAGTTATCTGGATGACAGGAAGGGAAGACCGTCTCATGTAGTTCTGTTGCTCTGCTTTTCTGCTTTTGCTGCCAGCAGTCTCATGATTCCCAGCTTTCCCTTATCCTTCATTTCACTTTTCACTGCTCTCCTTGGATGCTTTCCTTTGCTTTCCCTCTTCGTTCTCTTTTGTTTGTTCTCTTTTGCACCTGTCCTCTCTGCGGGAGGACATTTGGTGTGTGGGGAGGTGAGGAGGCCTGTTATCATTCAAAGTATCTCCTATTTTTCCACTCCTTTCCTTTCACACTTACTGCTCCACTTCTGACAGCAGTGAAGCCTCCCTGTGTGAAAGACTTCATCCTTGTTCCCGTGGTGGGGAAAGCACTGAGGGCAGTCCTCTTTCTGTCCCTGGACTGTGTAATGGGACCCTGAAGCAGCCAAAGTTTTTATATTCTATTCTTATATTAAATACTGTTTTTTATATTATATTCTTGTATTAAATGCTCTCAATAGACTAAAGGTGTTTTGTTAGGTTTTTTTTTAACCTCAAGGCAAACTTTATTGAATAAAAACTAGAAAATTACATTTTCAAATTGAGAATACTTAAAGCTCTTAAGAAAGAGAAAAAGGAAATGAAAAAAAAATATCGATAACTGCTTTTTCAGGTGAGTCCTTGCTTTAGCCAACTTAGTGACTTGCTGAGTTATAGCAAACTCGGTCCAGCCTCCTCTTCCCTGGGAAGTCCATGTTGTTCTCCCTCAGGGCTGGCTGGCTCCTTGGTGCTCCTGGGCTTCTCTTTCCATGTGATGACTCCCTTGCCTCGTCTGTTGACTTAAGCATCCCTTAAGCACAATAAACAACTCCCTAAAGAAGTCTGAGTTTCCTTCAAGTTCTGGCTGATACTGTATTTTCAAAAAAAGATAAAAGCCACTTGGATGCAGCAAAGAGAACAGAATCTGTCTCACGGCATTTGAGAAAGAGGGATAGTCTTGAGCATCATTGGGTGCATGGGGAAAGAGTAGATGAACTGGACATGTAAGATTACGGTAGTATGTTGCTAGAAGAAAATTCCTAATGAAACAAGACAAATGAAAACCAGGATTCTGAACATCATTGCTCATCTGGGATTTTGGAAGAGGAGCTTAATAGTTAAAGCAGAGTGTAATTTTACTTAAATGTCCCCAGTGACTATGGTATTATTATTTATTTATGCCAGTACCCACAATTTGCTGAACACTTTCCAAACATTCAGGAAAACACAGTCTCTGGTCTGAGAACTTGCAGCCTAAGTATAAGGAGAGGTGAATAGATGCAGATTAGCTGTATTTATTGTACTTCTAACAGACCAGGAAGATGATTGCTTATCTGATACTAATGCAAACATCTGTTTATGATTGATTTATTGTGTAAGAAGCTTTTTTGCTTAAATTAAGAAAGATATCTTGTAGTCTAATACAGCTTCACAATTTCACCTGTATTTATATTTTCAATATTAGTAGGTCTGTTTTCCCGAAGCAAGAATTATACAAAGATTAACAATGTGTGAAAATGCGTATCTTAATCTGAAGCCATAAGGCCAAAGCATTATTGCTATAGATTTAAGAGAAATACCATATCTAGTACATGAGTATTTAAAAAAAGTGAAGGTTGCAGTTACACTTACGGAAGGACTGACTGGCAGGGAAGAAGCTGAGTCAGAGTGAGGTGCTGGTGATCTGCCCGGGAAGGGGTCTTTCTCGCAACATCTAATGTTCAGTGTGCTGTAGGACAGTGTGTGTTGTTTCTCTTTTCCCTTTAGGTCTCTGCATTTCATTTTTTAGCTCTTTTCCTGCTCCCCCAGAGATATTGCTGAGTTGTTGACTGGAATAATTTTGCCCATTGGGTCCTGTTCAGACAACTCCCCCTATGATTTGATTTATTGACATTAAAAAAAGTCTGCTCACCTTTTTGTCTTTTTACCTCTCACATAGAAAAGTGGGGGAGATGAAAAGTGCTTTGCCCATAGTGTTGTACCTGTAGACGTTGTCACAGATAGAGTGAGAGGGAGGAAAAAAATATAATTTATTGATATAAAACAGTGAGTTAACAAAGTTCAATGGTAAATACAACAGTTGTTTATAAGATTCAGTGGCAAGGCACACTTGATAATTTACTGCATAGAGGACAGGGTCAGACAAAACTGTCAGGGAGACCCTCCCCTTGAGTCATGAGGTTCTGAAAAGATCCCCTTGCTTTCTAAACTCCCTCAGAGAGGAGTCTAGGTGCAGCTGGATCCGATCCTCGTCCCAGACTTGGTCAATGGTTTATGTCTAAAGGATTATATGTGCGTAATCAATCCTTTATATCACTTAGCTAAGGTTTCAAAGTTTATCGTGCGATTAGCCACTTACTGAGGATCCGTTGCGGTAAGGAATCTCTCAGCCTTGAGGAGTTACCTTGAGAGGTGTCCCTGCTCAAGGGGAGATCCTGGCGTGCAGCCCGCTGCCGTGCAGGAGAGCTCCAAGGGCTCTTGGGCTGCTCAGTGTTGATGGGGGTTGGATGATTGGCTCATCGTCATATCTGCATACGGACCACGGATTTTAGTTCCTTCTCTGTGCTTAGGTGGGCACATTGCACAATAGCCCCTGTCTCCCCTGAACCCACTTTGAGCTGGATGCATACATCACGGCCAGGCACATCTATCACAAATGCCACAGGTGGTTATCGCTTTAGCAGGGTTATGGGAAGAGGTCAGGGAGGGGGGAGGACACTGCCACAGATGTATGGCTGCACTTGTTTCACAACGTCTTCTCTGTGCAGCTCATCTCTTGTCTTCAGCGAGTGCCTCACACTGCAGACCCTGGCCCCTTTCTGCCCTGTTGGACCCTTTGGCCGGTAACGCTGGTTCTTGCAAATGCGTGTTGGTTATGGAAGGCAGCTGCCTGACCTGTGCAGTGCCTGACTGCTGCTTTGCTTCTTTCCCCATATTCATAGGCGTAAACCCCGGTGCTGTGATGACCTCCTGCACCGTACAAGCTGCAGGACCTCCTCACAGAAATTCAGCATCGAGTCCTAAGTTTTTAACTGGAATACAAGCATGCCTTTTGGGAAAGTATGTCAACTTAAAGGCTCCAAATAATAAATGATTTATGGTAATTGCAATTTAGTTGTTCTAATGGGTAATAAATGTTCACTTAATTTTAATTGGAACTTGTTTGACTTGTGGTTCTCATGTTAGGTCTCGTTATGCTTCTGTTGGTCTAGTAAGCTGAGGAAACATCCGACACCCTGTTTTCAAACTTTGTTTTGAAGAACTGCAACTTCACATCCTTCTTGCAGCTTTCTTGGCTTCCTATATTCTTAAGATATTGACATTGGACTCAGGTTCCAATATTTGAATTACAATCTCAGTTGACAGAAAATTTGAGATTTCAAAAATCAAATCAGAACAAAAAGAGAAGATCTTAACAATTTCTACAACCGTAGGCTCAAAAGTAATCTTACAGCAAACATGAAACATTTTAATATTTTTATTTTTATTTGATTTTTTATTTTTTAATATATGTCATTACTTAAGATATAAAGGACATATCAAATTTAAAACCAAACCAAGTATATTTAAAATTACAAGAGAAGTATAATGAAAATCAAAACCTTGTATCTCTTTTTTCTAAAGAGCTTTATTTAAATTCCACCTCCCTGTAAGCACGTTGGATTTTCTGATGAAAAATATCAGAAAAAAAAGATCTCAATTAGGTCTTCTCAGTTGAGCAGCGTACAATCGTCCTACTTCTAGCAGATTCATTCTTATTTACACTGCTGAGGATATACTAGCCCTCATAATCACACAGTCATGTTATGAGCTTTTTTTTTTTCATTTGCTATTTCCCTTAAACTAGAGTTCTTCTCCAAGTCCTTGAATTACAGGATACTGCTTTGCCGTATCTGGATGTTTGACCTATGTTCTTGTTTTGAATGAAACTAGCACTTCTAGAACCACAGCCTCAGTGCTGAGCTGACCCAGTCTTTTCATTTAGCATGCTGCCAGGGTTTGTACTTTAGCTGCAGCAATTCTTTTGTATTCGGTTCAATAATAAAGGTATTTTATAGTGTTGAGCCAAGAATAGAAACTCTGTGCAGTACCATTTAAAATACTCCTGTTTAGAAATGTATAAATCCAATTTTCATTTGAAATCTATTTTATATTCAAGGATCTGAAACTGGATGATGAACTAGATAATCTTATGAAGTTTTTCATCTTATTTTTCTTATAACTCTACACTTTTTTTGTACAGAACTTGTTTTTAAACAGAAAGTCCTGCAGCATGATGTAAAATACCTTGTCAAAACCTGTTATGTCAGTATAATTAACTTTATCACCTAAACTTCTAATCTCCTCCAGTAATGGTATTTGTGTGACAAAATCTGTTCTCCATAATTCTTACTGAATGGCATTAATTATGCTACCATACTCTTACTCATGGCAAATGGCATCCCTATCAGCCTTCCATCATTTTGTGTGTGATCAATACCAGTCTATCCCTCTAGGTCATCCTCTTTAACCTTCTTAATACCCAATTAGTTTTTTGCCATTCTTTCTTCTTTCCACATTATACCAATATTTCTTAAAAGTCAATGTCAATCTTCTCCCAAACTTTCTTGTTTCTTGAAGAAGCTCAGGGACAAAGATCTTCTCGTTCCTAGGGGATGCTGAGGCTCTACGAACTATTCACATAGGTCCCATTATCAGATGCTGGGAAGCCATTTGAGAAGCAGTTGTATTATTCCCAGTCATACATGGCAGGGAAATATGTTTCAGGTGAAACTTTCCCAGGGAAGTGGAAACTTTATACTCGATTGAGTGGGATTTGGAGAAATGGATTAGACTGTGACCTCTGTAACTTCTTAAAGTGATTTTGGTGAGACCTATACAGTTGCCTCTTACATCAATGTCAGCACAAGATCGGCCAGATGGAAGGGTAAAGCAACATGAGGAAGGTTCCTGAGCCTGGCCCCCAGCTGGGAGGCAGGGACTGCCCACTCCTGCCGTGCCCTTTCCATGGGACTTTGTGTACCTTTCTTTCAGGTAAGAAACTTTCAATTTCTGAAAAACAAGTGATAGCATCTATACTTGTCTGGTAGATGCCAAATACCTCATCTGAAAACATTATTTACAAATTGTACATCTGCCTCCTCAGTCTGGTCAGGCTCACAGCTGGTAGAAAGGCTCCGCTCTGGTAGGAAAAGGGGGAAAATGTGCAGTCACAAACTGTGTGTGCATGCCTGGAGAGCCTGACCGAGGATTGCTCTTCACAATAAAGATGTGCGGGTAGTAGGGGAGACGAATTTTCTTCACTTTGAATTGTAATAACTTTTTTTATGCTTTGCAGCCCAGCATTTGATTGTTTGGTTTGACCCCCTGCAGCAAGGACCTTTGCTGTGGTAAACTAAGGTATTGTCACTGTTACCTGCAATTTGAGATTGGTAAGAAGATGACACTAAAAAGACATCAGCCAGAGGATGGCCATCTTGGACTCAACTGAGTAGTATCAGAATGGACGGGTTAATATGTAAAAGCCAAACATCTACGGCACCAGGACAGCACATGGCAGAAATGCACAATGATTTTCAAGTTTTCTTACTGGTTTTATGAACCATACGTATACAGGTTTCTTAATCTCCTCTGGCCTGAGGAGCTGGAATTTATGTCTTGTTAATACTCCAAACAAGAAAGTCTGCTAAGTAAAATGAATCCATTTTTCAGGCATACGTATCTGAATTGGATCATAGCATCATTTGTTGCACATGACAAAAAGTATGATTGACCAGATAAAGGTTGAATGCTATGCTATGAACTTCTGAATGTGCATAAAGCGTTAGCTTTAAAATGACCAAGATTTAAAAGTTCAGATCTTCTAATGCCCAGTATTCCTGAAGCACGTGGGATTAAATGGTTATTGTAGTAAACTGATCCCCTTGAAGACAGCAGAAAAAAGCCTTAGGCTGGTTGGCCAAGTGCCTGTTGATTTCAAACTAGCATGCTGATATCATCTCCTTCCTCCAGCTCACGTAACGCAGTCACTAAAAATAATGTCTTGCTTTCTGTTTTATACTTGAGTTTAACTTCTCTGTGAGTCTTGTCTAGCAAATGTGTCCAAGATCAGCCTTTGTGTCTGACAAAAAAAAAAAAATTCTGTATATACAGTTGGATATAATTTCATATTTAACTTCACTACTACTGCTATTTATTTGTGAAAGAAATGTGAGATCCTCATGATACTGTTTTTGGCTGGATAACACTGAAGGCAATAGTATGCAAAGCTATTGCTGTCACACAATATTTAAACTGGTTGTATTATACTCTAGCCCTCATCTGCCCATTTTGTATAAGCTCTGGAACCATGTGTATCATCTGGTTTGGGAGTATGTTCACTGTGACTACGCTTGCCACAGGGTTTGCCAAGCTAAACAGAAATTGGCAAAAGCCTTCTCCATCATGTGTCCAAAACAAGCAGCCTGCTGGGGTAAGCACTTTCTCCGGATGTTGTGTAGATGCTTTTTTTGCTTACAAATCTCATCAGATGGGCTTTTGCTGTAGAACTAGTCATTTTTCCCAGAAATACCCATGGATGGATTTCTCTGTAAACTATTGTATGGTCTGAGTGACCTTAAAAAGCGAGTAGAAGCTGGAGGCAGCTGCCTTTCATGTTCCTGTATTCTAACTTCCCACAGGCTTCACAATGTGCAGCTGCAGAACTAGGTCTGTGCTTTGGCATGGACTGTTTTCCATAACATTTTATCAGCATAATAAAATATATAGGAGAAGTCATGTTTTCAGCTGTTTTTCACCTCTGACTAACTGGTTAGTATTTACTGCTATTGGCAGCATCTTCTCCAAAGGCCAGAAGCAAGGTACACGATTTCCATTCCTGATGTGGGATTTGGTCATTATATAGGCTTATTTCAGTTGCTAAAACTTAGGCATCTAGTTCCATTTATGGGGCTATATGGTACCTGCTGGTCTCCTGCTGCCACTCCAGAAAAGTGGAGGTCTCCCATGTGGCCTGTGTCGCACCTCTCACTTGCACCTCCCTGGGACATGACAAACATTGTTAGACACCTTTTATGGTTAAACAACTGGATTGAGCTCTTGGTGCATCTTATACAAACATCCCTGCCCAGTGGCTGCTTAACCCTGAAGGTTTCTAAACGTCTTTGGAGCTCTTCTTCAAAGCCTGCAATGCTGCCTGCCTGCCCAAGCCTTGGTGGATCTCAAAACTAGGCAGAGAAGCATGAAAAACCCTTTAAAGTGAGCCTGCCTGCACACTGCCAAAACTGTCCCTCCTGAGTCGTACTTATGGGTATGAAGTTTCTATTGAACCGCTCATACCTAGTATTGTGGTTGCAGCACTCACCCAGGAGGCAGAGACATAGATGGGATGCCCTCCTCAACCACAATCCCTCTCTTGCAGCAAAGCACTGTAGCCATGGGCAGCGTGAGGCCTCCTGGAGAAACACAGGAGGGAGTAAGGCTCAGCAGCCTCGCAAGGATTTAGCTGTGGAGAGGCAGGACGCAGTGAAACGAGGGAGCTAGTGTTCTCACCACTGTTCAGGAGTCTTAGTTCTTCCTGTTGCGTGTCCTATCTCAGGTTTTGGAAGGAGTTCAGGTATCTGGCTCTGGATTTCATTCTAGAAGTCAGCCTAAAAGTTAGGTGTTGCCATATTTAAATCCTTTACTGGACCTGATCCAAAATGAATAAGAAAAAATATCTGAACAGTTCTTCTGTACTTCTAATGATCTCATATATATCTTTGCAGCTGTTCACCCTGTAATGTTGATGGGTAAATGTTAGTGCTCACAGCTCTGGTGATTTTGGCCATAAGTCGTGTGAAATACATGAACATTTGTAAAGACCTGGAAGGTAGATAAATACCAGGATGCACTAAGTTTCCATTAAAAAAAATTTAAAAACAATTTTTTCTTTATTTGTTACAAAAACCTCAAGAATTTGTCTTCGGTGGAAAGCTGAGACCCAGAAGACAGATATGTCTCCAAGTGTAACAAATGACCAACATTCCTAATTTCAGCTAAAATATAACTCTGAGCCCTGACATGATTTTTTGATTGAATTGTAGCTACAGAACTGAACTGGCTGAGTTATAGAAAAGTCTGCCGAACACTGGAAGTGGTAAATGGATGGTGTGGGTATCAGAAGGATCAGGCTGGAAAACAAGAAATCTCTCAAGTCATTCCAGAATGGATAAATTGTTCATTCACCTGACATTCCAGATCACTTAAACCTAGATAAATCACTGTCTAGAAAACTTTTAAATGAGGCTTTATTGCAAGCTAAACAGGAGCGTTAACTATTTCTACTCTGAGGCAATATTCCAGGGTGATTTTGCAAGGAGTCAGAGTCCCCGGACAAGCTTTTTTTCTTTTCTGCACAGTGTTTTACATCACTCTGATTTCATGCTTTTTTCTGCTGAAGGAGAATTGTGTTATATGGAGCACATACAGGCAGTGTGATATGTAACACAATGCATCAGGCTGTAGTAGTGTTGTTAGTACCAAGTTTGTCATCAGTAGGTGCCGAGCACTGCACAATTTTCAAATTAAAAAAAGAAATTGGTAAACCCCTTTATTCCTTATGCAAGCAAGTAGTACCAGTAGATTAAAACATGCTCTTTTAGCAAAGCCATTTCTCAAAGCAAGGGTGTTAATGGATGCAAATGTAATAACCTAGAGCTTATTTTAAGTTTTTAATAAGTCACATGTTCTGTAAATACTCACCGAAGGCAGTGCTATTTTGAAGGGGTGGTTGTTAGGAAAAAATCCTTAAGCAAACATCAAATGTACGAGGGGAAAAAAAATCTGAATGTCTCTATTAGCTGTTCATTTAATCCCAAAATTAAAATTGAGTCCACTGAGGAAAAGCTTTAAAAATTATCCAAATTAACCCAATTAGCTTCTCTAGAGACTTTAAATTTAATTGTAAAAGTGTATTTTTAACTGGCAAATACCAGATTAAATTACTTTTTATTTTAGCAAATGTGTATATGTTTTAATCTTAACTTCTTTTCATTCAATTAAACTCTTTTAATGGTTGAAGTGACAACTTTAAATATTGCGGCTCAGGAGCAGAAGCATTTCAGAATCCTGACGAGATGTGCTCGAGTCAAACGTTCCTCTGCAAGGCTGCAGCTATGAGTGTTAAGCATAAAAATCCTGTTTATAGAACAGCTATTCCATGGGATGTATCTGTATGGCACTGAGAAACCTGGACCCAAATGGACCAGCTTCTGGAAATCTGCACCTGTGGACAAAATCGGTTTTCTAGGAAATGTGGATGTGTTGAACACTAGTACCAGCACCCTTAGATTTTGGGTTCCTCTCTGGAAGGTGTTGTACCTTGGTCCCCATGGGACTGGAGGAGGAAAAACTCCTGTGCTGATTCGGAAAATATTGCCTTTCCCCAGGGTACGTGAGGCTGCAGAGCTCCTCTGTTTCAGCTGTGTGAGTACCAACCCATCTGTGCCGACATTGGTCTAGGTTAGGCAGAGAGGCTGGATTCAGGTGGAAATGGTCAAGTAAGGTGCTTGTGCTGACACAGGCACTTCTGGCTGCGTAATGAGAGGAGAAACACAGCCCACCTGTGCAGAGACAGCCCCGATGCCTGCCATGACCTTCTTGTGGGACTACGCTCCCTGGGCCGTGAGGAAGAGTGTGTCCTGTGCGTGACCCTGGGTGGCGGTGGAAAGCTGTGAGGCTGTCCTCCCCTCTCCCTTCCCAAAGCTCCTGGGCGAGAGGCAGCCCTTTCACAGGAAGTGGTGGAGGAACCGTGGCTCAGAGCAGGAGCATTTGAGCTGTCTGCCTGGAGGCTGTGGAGGGGGACATTGAGGGCAGCTGGGAAAGGGCAAGACCCTCCAGACCCTCCCATCAAGAAATCTGCATCTGAAACAGGAGCAAAGATGCTTGATTTAGTTGTCCTTTTTTTGTCAGCAGTATCTTGGGTCCTCATGCCTAGATAGTTGTGGCTGTTGTCATGGTTTAACCTCAGCTGGCAGCTAAGCACCACCCAGCCGCTCCCTCACTCCCCCCACAATGGGATGGGGGAGAGAATCGGAAGAGTAAAAGTGAAAGAACTTGTGGGTTGAGATAAAGACAGCTTAATAGGTAAAGCAAAAGCCGCGCATGCAACCAAAGCAAAACAAGGAATTCATTCACTATTTTCCACCGGCGGGCGGGTGTTCAGCCATCGCCAGGAAAGCAGGGCTCCATCATGCGTAATGGTGATTTGAGAAGACAAATACCATTGCTCCAAACGTCCCCCCCCCTTTCTTCTTCTTCCCCCAGCTTTATATGCTGAGCATGAAGTCATATGGTATGGAATATCCCTTTGGCCAGTTGGGGTCAGCTGTCCCAGCTGTGCCCTGTGCCAAATTCTTGTGCACATCCACCCTCCTTGCTGGTGGGGTGGGGTGAGGAGCAGAAAAGGCCTTGACTCTGTGTAAGCCCTGCTCAACAGTAACTAAAACATCCCTGGGTTATCAATACTCTTTCCAGCACAAATCCAAAACATAGCCTCATACTAGTTACTATGAAGAAAATGAACTCTACCCCAGCAAAAACCAGCACAGCTATAGATCTCTAAAGCTAGTGTCCTCCTTGTTAGTCTCCTGACACTCCCTCCAATGAAGACCTCCCCAATGAAGAGAGACAACCACATCTATAAGTCAATATGCAAACCTTTTAAAGACACCTGTTTGAAGGTGAAGTGATTTCTCTGGAGAAGACTATTTCTCTTTCTGGCCTATAAAAAACATTTAGGGTTACTGTTATATGCCTATGCCAATGGGGCACGTGAATCTTGGTCTCCCGACTTCCTGAAGGACCGCTGTCAGTCCTCAAAATTTGTCAGAGATCACGATGCACTATGCAGCCTTTAGCTTAGTGGTAAATACGTTTAGCATGCTCCTCACTTGTGACCTGTAAACCCAAGCCTGAAAACCACGAGTTTAACTAACACATACTAGCTAGACCTTGTAAACCTAGTATTATTCCATAATATGGACAAACTCATTCTGTGTGTGCTAAAGGTACTGGATGTTATTTTCATTCATTGCTTCCTGTGTTTGAAGTTTAAAACGGGTGTCTGTGTTAATGTTTAAAAACTACTAAGTAATAATGATACTTTAACATGCTATTTCAATCCAGTCTTTTCACATTTTAAAGTGAGTATGCAGCATAGCCTTGGTTTTGTAATGTTAATTTTGTAGAAGTGTAGCTTCCAGACCACAGTGAGTACAGGTGCCACTTATATCAGCATACAGTGCAACTGCAGGAAGGAAAGCTAATTCTTTGATTTGTAAATCCATTGGTATGTCATTGAAATAATGTGATTAATAATGTTTCTTTCCAATGATCAACAAACTGTTGTTTTTATAAACCATTATTTGGTGTTTATATGATTTTCTTTCCCTGTTATTAGGAAATAGAAGTGGCAGAAGGGAATGTGACTGTTGACTTGCAGCCATTGCTACCATGGGCTCTCATCCAGCAGTTAGCAATAGTGCTTATGTGAATCTATCTACACAAAACCGGTTCCTGACAGAACTGGCAGAAACTTGATTTTTATGAAAATTGCTGATATTTCAAAACATCCCCCTTTTTCTGTTTGAGGATGATTACAAGCTTTTAAATTTCTCTGTGAAGCAAAAATAATGAAAAAAGATGTTTGGAACATCTCAACATGTAGTAATTTCCAGGTAAAATATCTATCCTGGCCTGAAACTGGGAATGTTCATTATTTTCTCAATGCTCACAGAACATTTCTGCAACTAGCCTGCTGAAGGGATAATATCCCAAGCAGCAGGGAGTTGGGGCAATTTTACTACAGCCTCTTGGCCTGCTTGAGCAAACGGCTTAATATCCCTCCTGTCAGCACATCTATCTGGGCTCATTCTTGGACACGCTCTCTGGCCCGATGGAAATTTTTTGATCTGAGGCAGAAAACACTATACAAGGGAGATGGAGAGAAGATGTGTAGAGCAAGTCATTTGGCACAATAGGAGCAAATCCACAGGGTGGGCACTAAGGACACCTGTCCACACTGTCCCTGGTCCAGGGGTGTCACCTGGGACTAGGGCTAGTCTGGTTCTGAAGTCTGGGTGCCCGATGGAGCTGGAGCACAGCTTGCATTTTGGCTTTATCTACAAGGGTGATCCTGTTGGTTTGGTCCAGGACAGCTCTGTGGTACAATCTAAGGGCTGTAGATAGCGGTGAAAAAGAGTTTTGCCTCAAAATAGCCCTCCTAATCCAAGCTAAAATGCAACTGTAGACATGTGCAATGAAACCCATCCTAGAGTATTCTTGAAATTAGGGTGGTTTCTTGATGTCAGGGGGTGCTGGTTTCAATCATCGGTTGCAATGAATCAGAAGAGGATGCCTGCATGTGTTTCTGTCATGGTGAATGAATAGCATAGCTACAAGACTGACTGAATGAATAACATAGCTACAGGGGGTCTGCTCCCACCAGTCTCTCCTCTTGCATATCCTCAGCCCTTCGTTTTCAAATTTCCTTTGATTTTTTTGAAGTGTTGAATAAAAATTTAAAAAACCTCCAAAACAACAAAACTGAGAACAAAACAGCATAATAGCATTTAGGGAGTAAACCAAATTTTTAAAAAAATTAAGGAGAAATATTTTTTTCTGATCCTAAATTATTTATTTTATTTTGATTTCGTTCATATGCATTGTTTATTTCATCACCCTATGTCTCTGTTCGCATGTTTGTCAGTTAGTCTTCCAAATAAATTTTGGCCTATGAACTTTTTAAACTAAATTGTCCCATGAACTTTTTAAACTAAATTGTCCCCAGTGATGGGAATACAGGGATACTATGTTTCCAAAGCAACATTTTATTTCTTGAAAGCTCTTTGCTGGATATTTAAATTAGTTCTTCTGCTGAAGGGAAGGGCTTCAGTTTGAGTTCAAAAGCTTTTTGTTCCATTTTACCTGTTTGCCCATGCAGCAGGCACACATTTTTTTTTAGTAGCACCACTGTGGCCATTGAGAGTTAATATTGAGGAGAAACACAAGGCAATCTGGGAGAAGCAGCTAGAGACATTAAGGAATGCACAGATTTTATGTCAAGTTTTACAACAGAATACACTTTCTATAAATCCATGTTAATGTGAATATTATTATTTCAGTACATTTAATTTATCCATTAAAACTCCTAAATTCTTCTTGAATCCATTTAGACAATGAAATGCTTAAGGCGGGGACAGATTGCTGGGCCTTCCCCCACTTAATTTTCTGCATGTGAGTATATGTCCTCCTTGAAATGGTTTTGTGACCATACTAATGAAAATCCCACCTATGCGTGTCTTAGTCTCCTTGCTGAATGCAAGTTGAAGAGTGAAAAAGTACGGATAAACATTTTAGCATCTGAGGTAGTGCCATAGTAGTTGTATTTCACATCAAAACAGCTCTGTGCCTATTGCTAGTCACAAAGCTGCCCAATAAGACTGATGAGGTGGCATTTGAGAACTGGAAGTGTTTCTGCCACAGAAGCATCCCTACTCAGTAGGCGTCTGGTAAAACACTCACTTGATTCTACCATTAGTGATTACCAGTCTCCAGGTCAGAGTTAAGCAAGAAAGCACAAGAAAGCAAGAATCATTAACCTTAATACCAATGACATGACAAAGTGGCTTTTAGATATCCTAGGTTATTTTTTTTAAGACAAGAAAACGCCACTCTCATAAGAGTACATTGCAATTGGTCTTTCTTGATTAAAATAATGTCATTGAATGTTTTGTACTTTAAGCAGAGTTTAAATAATAATGCAGGGATTTATTAAGATCACCTTATCCTTGACAAGTGAAGGTAGCCCCTGAGCTGCAGATGCAGAGCAGAACACTGGATGTATGTTGCATCACTGTACACTTAATCTTCCTCCCAACAACACTGATAGGGAGTTCTCTGTTGTTTCAGTAGCACAGAATCTACAGCAAATATGGTTGCACATATGTTTTCTGATCCTCCACTGTATTAAAAAAGCTCAGTCTTCATTTTACACATATAAGACAGTACCATTAAATAAAGTGTGAAACTTCCTTGTGAAATATGCCATGCATCATGCTAGCCTTTAATTAGTTACAAGATCTAGCTATCTTAGAACTTCAGTCCCATCCTTCAGCTCTGGCCCTCAAGGGAATGCCAAGACAGTTTTCAAGACTGTAACCTCAATCCGACATGGGCTGTGTTTATCTTAACAAGTTGCGTGGGGCCATGGAGGTCTATAGAGCAAAATTTTTGGTGCTGATGAGTTGATGTCCACACCACATGTGGACATGTGGATCGCCTCAGACTAGCTCTAGTTTGCTCCGCTAGTAGCTGTAGCACTTTAAGCACACTCCTGGAGTGCAACTTCAACTTCTAGTTTCCCCTGAGAGGAATCCAGTCCATGAGTCCCAAGACTGCTCTCTTACGTTAACCAAAGTCCCTAGTGAGTGGGGACTACTAGGCGGTTCACTTCAAAAGAGCGCTCATGATCCAAGCCAAAATGCTAATGTGAACTCCCCCACAGAGAGCCATATGGATGCAAAAAGTCATCATATGTGAATCTTGAGCAGCAGCTCAATTACATCTTGTTCATGTAAAAGTCAAGCAGGAAAAAACCCGACCATGACCATTCCTTTTCTCACAGGCAGTTAATTAAAATGATTGCTTGATTTTGTAGCAATTATACTAATTTTTAGGAAAAAGTTGCAGAATTATTTCCTTCTAAATATATAAGTTCTTAATAAATACAAAATACTTAACTTTTTCTAAGGCTTTTTCACTTTTAAATACTTGGCACAGACAATCTATTTCTTAAGGCCACTTTGAATATTTGTCAGCAACTTACTGTGAGGAGAGAAAGGGAAGAGGAAGGAATCGTTAGTGCTGGAGCATTACCTACCATCAGAACAGACATAACAAACAGTAAAACTAGTCACAAACTGGTGGTGTGTGCTCTCAGAACCTGAGCCTGACCTGAGACTTTACTGTCTGCATCTTCCCATGCTCCAGTGGTTGATATATCTCACCTCACTTCCATCATCTACAATGTAGACATTTACATCTGAGCCAGTTGTCTAGACTCTTTTTATAGTCCATGGAGAGAAAAAGACACTTCTCTGGCATGATTTACGTGTTCTATTTAGACATCTATGGTAATATCAGATGACTCACTGCCTGGAAAGTAGCTATTTCTTTCTATTTCCATATTTTGCATTTACACAGGGAGCCTAGAGGAATATTTTAAACACAGTTTACATTTTAGATGCTTGAGAATCTATCCTGAAGACTTGTGTATTTTGCACAAGAAAATTCACCTCCTTTTAAAATGTCTTCTAACTAAGAACCCAGCAATATATTTACATCATTCTTAAAGAACAGTTTCAGAAGCAACAGCTAATAGGGCAAGTTCACCTGCTTACTCTGAGGTTATGGGTCTGCGTGCATGAGGTGACACCATCATCTACTTAACATCATTCTTGTGCGTTTATATATCCAGTCAGAGAATGACCTCAGGCCAAATGTGGGGCTGGACATATATCTGCTACCTGTAGGGACACTGTATGGATGCCATGGTTTTAGGGGAATTCTCAGAGCTTTTTCAAAATGCCCTCCCTGCTCAGTGCTGCTTGAGGGTGGATCTTGCAATGTTTAAACTTACATCACACTTAGGCAAAGCATTCTGTTACTTCAAGTGAGTCTTCATTCATGATTTTGATGATTGCTAGAGCTGCAATGCTATTGCTTCTGCAACAAGCCATGAAAAGAAATGCTTGACTTTGTAGTGCAATGCCTTGAACTCGAGATGATGGATTAATGGTTTGTTTTCTGGCTGTCTAATAGGCAGTATTAAAAGTAAAATGGAGTTTACCTTATATCAGGCCTTGAGTACGTTTTTTATCTAGGGAGTACGCAGGTCGTTTTGCACACTCAGTTCAGGAAACAGTCTTCTGCCAATTTCTGCTGTCCACAAAAATGATGGAAACACCAGACTTGAAGATTAGCTATAGCCACGCACTGCTGACCTCAGAGGATTTTGCCAACAGCCTACAAAGTGGCTGGAACAAGGCAGAGCATGATCAGCTCCACTTGCCATTTGGCAAATGACATTGTATGCAAATAACTTCTTTGGAAGGGTAAATAAATGCAAAGATTATTTTTTTTTTTTTCATGTAAAATAGCTGTGTCCATCTGCTGTCGTTTAAGAGGAAAGGTTATGGCCCACATGTTGAAAAGGTAATGTGGCTTTACTTTCTGATTTATAAAGCTTAAATAAAACTTACCTCCAAGATGTCAGCATTTCAAAGGCTGGTGAAATAATCACTATATATAGCGTTTTATCAGTTTTTATAAAGTGGCTTAGAATGAAAGGCACTCTTAAACATGGTTTCATTTTTCCTTTAGTGAAGGACAAAGTGAAAGACTAAAGTTTTAGAAGCTGCAGAACTTAGTACCGATATAGATACTTCATTAAACATAGATATAAAACCGCACAGTCATTATACTAGAGGACATGCTAGTGGAGACTGTTCCCATTCTAAAGGTATAACAGCGCATAACTCCCTTTGTGGGTGTTGTAATTTTTAGTTAATTAGGATTGAGTCTCTCTTCTCTTTAGCAAATATTATGTTGCTTCACAACCATCTCTGCTGACTTCAATGTTCTGACTTGTGTGGGAGAGGATTTTGCAGGCTCATCATCCACTTGTATTTTGGAAACACTATATTTGATTCATAAATATACTGTATCCTTCACTTAAATTTAGTATGAGTCCACCATCTCTGACTTCCAGATGGGTCTCCTTCAGATTTCAATCACATTGAGAGGCATATTCTTACACTGTGCGTTAAGAAAATGTATCAAGTTTTATGACAGTGTTCAGGACAGATGTGTCACTGTCATCCTCCTGCTCTGTGCAGAAACAGGAGATGTAAGAGAATATGACACAGACTTTGACCACTGTGTATATGTGTGTGTATATATATATATGCCAGGGCCAAGAGCCCTGCCCTGCTCCTATGGGTTTGGCAGCCTGTGCTCAAGGCCAGCTCCTACATGGTGCAGTGGTGTGACCTTGGGTCAGGCTGCTGAGGAGACAGCTTTGCAAGAAAGCTGTGAGAAATCTCATTTGGGCTTCCCAGCCTCACTCAGGAGCTATTTTAAGCTTCTTTGCCCTTTCCTGAGCTGTTGCAACCGTGCCTGTGCCTCGCCATTTACCCCTCTAATGAAGATCCTGATCCCCCAGCTTGACATCCCGACTTGACCTCAGACTTGCCTTGCCACTGCGACTTGTCTAGCAGTCACGGGGACGTGCTGACCCCAGTTGCTGCTACCAGACCTGCTCTGCTCCATTATTTGGCTGCCCTGGGACTGGGTCTCTTGTGGCAGACACTGCCCCTGCCTGCTGAGCTGCCCGCCTCGGCTCCCAGCTTGTCCTGCCATGCAGCCCAGCCAGCTCCCGCTGCCCACTGAAAGTAGAGATTCAAAACCCCATTTACAGAACAGTGTTCTTGTGCTGCTCCTTCCGGCAGAGGGATGGCTTCCAACTGCTAAAATCTTCTAACATACTGGAGTTTGTTAGACACATTTGGAAATCAGACACTAAAAATATTCTGTTTCTGAAAATATCTTCCCTGGAAACCGTGCTACCTTTCCTACATGATGGCTATCTTCCTTTTTATAGTTTAAGCTTTGACATCTCCTGTTCACTGCTGAAAAGTTTATTTGAAATAAGTCACAGTCAGGGCCTTCCAAAGGTATGTTCTATTTTACAGATGGTTGCACACTTTCTTTGGCCTCCAGATAATGCTTTTTGTCATAGTTACTGCTGTGAAATGCCTTCTCTCCTCTTTTTATTTTTTTCGCCATGTGGTAAATTTTGTAAAGAAATATTAGTCCTAGAGAAGTGCACACAAAACATGCGAGTGTCAAGTTCTTTTTATAGTGATTGTTTTCTTGAAATATTCCAACACATGTATTCCGAAATATCTTATAACTCAGGACCCAGTATCACTTTAATGGGAAACATTGACTTCATGGCTCTGTATTCCTTCATGGCTATTAATAGGCAGACATTTGCCTAAAAGTGATTATTCAAGTGTTTTTATTGCCTTAGTAGGCTTAATTCTCACGTTTGAATAACACAGAAAGTTGCATTTCTATCACTTATATGGCGATAAAAAACCCCCACCCAGAATGTCTCACTTCACACTATTTCGAAGTTAAAAAAAGTCAGCCCCATTTAAATGTCATTAAAAACTGTACTGGTGAGTGTGGTCATGGGATAGGGCTGTGGGAACATGAACTGCTCTGCCAAAATCACTGCTTGGATACACAGAGGTTCAACATCTTCTGGGTAGGAGAAATAGAGGCACAGAGATGGACTGATACATTTGGGTTTGCTTGGCTTTAAAGAGATGTTTAGAGAAAGCATTTACTCTAGGTGGTAATTAAAACTGAAGCCTCTGAGGCCGTTCCTCTATGGTCCTGACATTTTAGTGTGACCTTTAGTCCATGCCAGTCTTCTAACATGTAAGACACTTCCTGTGAGAATCAGAACTTCTCACTCGAAAAAGGGTCTTTTTAAGAGCTCCTTTGTGACAGCTTGATCTCCAGAACTGGATTTCTTCCCTCCTGAGATAGTTGTGCGGGTAGTACTTGTCACCGGGCCTGACATTAGTCTTCTATACCAAGTGACATTAGCTGCCATCAGGCTTGAATCGGATGAATCCTGCTCAAAGATGGGTGTATTTTGCCTCTCTTTTGTGTCACCTACCTTCACCAAATGACCATTTTCATGTAAAGCTTCTCATTCTTTCCTTTTCTCTCCCTTCCACCCTCCCTCCCCAGCTCCAGTTTATTTTCTCTGCTTATATTTAGTCAAAATGCAGCACACATCTCTTTGGTTATGCATTTATTTATCATACTCCCACCTAAAAGTCATTGTGCAACTCACTGTAAACTTATATAATAAGATAGAGTCCCAGTGACCCCCAGACTGTGCTCTAGAAAAGATGTGGCTGGGAGGGATATGGTGAGGCAACAGATTACATTCAGGTTGGTGGCCAAGCTGGAAATGCACTAGAGGTCTCCAGTGAGGTCTCCAATCTTTTGACCTCAGCCTGCATCTCCAGCTGCAGGATTTACACAAAGTTCAAGCATCAGCTGTGCCCTCAGAACATCACTTGGTTTTCCTTTGCCAAACTTTCTGCTAAACTGCTGGAGCTGCAGAGTGTAAATGAAGTTGGGAATTGGTCTATCCAACACTGCTGATAACTCATGCATGGCTTATTTTCCTGATGGGGGTTAAGGAGGATCTCTGCTTTAAAATGGAATTTTGCTCGTGGTTGAACATCAGGATTTAACCTATGTGACTATAATTCCAGATTTCTATGATAAGATCACTGAAATCTCAGCTCCTCAGTCTTCTGTCATGGAAGGTTTTGAGAAAAAAAAAATATGCAAATATCAGTTAATATATTCTGTCAAATACCTGGCTGATTTGCCAGTGCCATTTTCCACTAGGAAAAGTTCATCTCCATACGAGAAGATACAGGCTTGAAAGACTCATCAGATATTGCCGAAGTGGCTTGCCTGAGGCAGACCTTTAATACATAATCCAAGCAGTACTATATAACAAAGACGACCATGGAAGCACTGGGTGGGGAGATGAGAGCACGCTTCTCAGCTTCCCTTCCTCTTCCTGGTGCACAAGTTGGGAGGGGGCACAGCTGGGACGGCTGACCCCAACTGGCCAAAGGACTATTCCATACCATATGACGTCATGCTCAGTATATAAGCTGGGGGAAGAAGAAGGAAGGGGGGGATGTTCGGAGCAATGGCATTTGTCTTCCCAAGGAACTGTTATGCGTGATGGAGCCCTGCTTTCCTGGAGGTGGCTGAACACCTGCCTGCAGATGGGAAGCAGGGAATTAATTCCTTGCTTTGCTTTGCTTGCACGCACCGCTTTTGCTTTCCCTATCAAACTCTCTTTATGTCAACCCATGAGTTTTCTCCCTTTTACTCTTCTGATTCTCTCCCCCACCCCATTGTGGGGGGAGTGAGCGAGCGGCTGGGTGGTGCTGAGTGGCCGGCGGGGGTTAAACCACGACCAGACCGTGCAGTTTGGGGGCCCCTCCTGCTCCAGGGATCTGGGGCTGAGCCGCGCCGGGCCGAGCGGAGCCGTGCGAGCCCGGTGCCGGGGGTGCAGTTGCGGGCAGCGCCCTCCAGGTGGAACCTTCTCACCGAGGCTGCGGCGGGCGCTCCGGGGCGGGCGGGCGCGGGTCTGCGCTCCCCGGGCTGTGCGGGGCCGGCCCGGGCGTTGCCACCGGCGGCGCGGAGCCCCGCGGGGCCCGGAGGGGAGCGCCCCGGAGCGTCCCTGTGCAAGCGGGGCCCCGGAGCGTCCCTGTGCAAGCGGGGCAGGACCCTGAGGTGGGGAAAGCCTCTGAGGAGAGGAGCAAACTTCCAGACTGTTCCAGCAAAGTGCTGCCGGCCGTGTCCCTTACCCTCCGGGGTGGCTCTGGCCCCGCGCTGCCGAAACCTCCCTGGTGCCTGGAGGAAAGCGATAACTCCTCCACCCGGTATCCAGGCGGAGAGCCGAGACCGGGGATAGGACAAAAAAGCGTCGGGAAACCTCCCCTGAGCCATCGATCCGGTGAGGGAGGACACGGCTCCGCCGCCCGCGGGAGGCGGGGTGAGGGTGAGAGTCCCGCACCCGGGGGAGACCGCATTAAGCAGCCCCGCTCCCCTGCGGTGCCCCCTCTCCTTGTCCCGCTCCCCCACCGCCACCGCCTCAGTGCGAGGGCTTCCCCTGCTCAGAAATCCCGCGGCAAACATTCGGCCGGCGCCGCGCCCCGGGCGGAACGGGGGTGCCGCGGGAGGGCGGCGCCGGCCGCGGGCTGCCCCACCGGTGGATCTGGCGAGGCGCGGCGGGCGGGCCCGGAGCCCGGCGGGGTATTCACATGGAGCCGCGGCGGGCCGGGCCGGGCCGTGCGGGGCAGCGCCGGGTCGTGCCGGGCCGTGCGGGCCGTGCCGTGCCGGGCTGTGCCGTGCCGGGCCGTACCGGGCTGTGAGGAGGAAGCGCCGGGCTGTGCCGGGCTGTGCCGGGCTGTGCCGTGCCGGGCCGTGCCGGGCTGTGAGGAGGAGCGCCGGGCTGTGCCGGGCTGTGCCGGGCTGTGCCGTGCCGGGCCGGGCCGGGCCGTGCGGGGCAGCGCCGGGCCGGCCGGGCCGTGCCGGGCCGGGCCGTGCCGGGCTGTGCCGTGCCGGGCCGTGCCGGGCTGTGAGGAGGAGCGCCGGGCTGTGCCGGGCTGTGCCGTGCCGGGCTGTGCCGGGCAGCGCCCCGCCGAGGAGGGGGGCGGGCCGGGGGCGGGGGCGGGGGCTGGGGGGCGTTTTCTTACTTGGCTGTGAGCGGCACGGCCGGGCCGGTGCGTGGGGCCGCCGCTGCAATTGAGCGGCGGGGCGGCAGAGGGTGGGTATCGTCACGGGGGCTGAGCCACTGGTCCCAAAAAGTTGTTGGGTTTTTTGTTGGTTTTTTGGTTTCGGTTTTTTTTTTTTTTTTTTTTTTTTTTTTAGGCGAGGGGAGGAGTAATAAGGAAGGAGAGAGCGGAGCAGGTTCGGCTTGGCTAATCGCGAGTCTTACGCAGCACTGCTGAAACGGCTCTCCTGGCTACCTGTCCCAGGCTGAGCTCCTGCGTATTCAGCTGACGCTACCGGGGGAAGCTATTTGAGACGAGGGTTGTACGGAGATTACCTCATGCTATTCCCGATCGGCGCCGAGTATTAATTCCAGTGACCTCTACAGTAATATGGATATGCAACTCTTTTCGATCAAGGTATTTGTGTCTGTGTGTGTGTCGCCTTTAGTTCTTATTTTAAGGGGAGAGGAGTCGAGGAGTCCACAAATAATGCAAGTTTTGCCTCAGCTAACATTTTGGGGCTGGGCAATCCTCTCCACCTGCTTGGTGGCGCCGGGGGCTTTTGGTTTTTTGCTTTAATTATTTATCATTTTTATTGTCCATATCCTCCCCCAATCAGCTCTAACGAAAGAGATCCCGGGCACGATGCCGTCACAGCAGCGAGCGAAAAGGGAGGATACCGGTGCTCCCGAACGGTGCGATCTCCCCCTTGCCTCCTGAACTGCGCCCTCTCCCCCCGCCCCCCGGCCCCCTCCTCCCCCCCCCGAGAGGAGGGGGGCACAGGGGTTCCCCCGCGCTCCCCGCCGTCCTGCTCACGTTTCGTTGGCCAGGAGGTAAGGGGGGCTCCCGCCGCTCCGGGGGGACGGAGCCAGCCCTCCCCGCCGCCGCCAACTTCCTGCTCGGCTCCGGGGCCGAGGCCGGGGTCGGGCGAGCTGCCGCCCGCCCGCCCGTACGGCGCCGCTTGCCGGGTGGGCTCCGCGGGGGGGATCCCCGTGCCCCTGGGGTGCGAAGGGGACGGAGGATGCCCGCCGGGCTCCGGGGGCTTCCTCCCCCGAGGAAGAGGGCGAAAGGCTGTGCCGGCCCGCGGAGAGGGTTTGGCTGGCCCCGGCGCGGAGCAGCATCCCCCGGCGCTGGCATGTGTGCGTTTGCGGGAATCCGAAGTGTTGGCAGGTGAACGTGTAACACGGTTTCAAAAGCAACAAAAAAAACCCTAAACCAAAAAACCCCAGCACAACTCAAGTAATAAAAATCGATCAGTGCCTCAAAGTGCGTGCAAAGCCGGCGTTGGCATTTAGGAGTTTGCAAGCTTCTGACCTCTGGGACCGGGGATTCATTAAAAGAGACTTAGGTTTTCATTGAGGGGGAACAGAAGCGCATTAAAGCTGACCGGCTGATGCAAGGAGAGGAAGGACTCACCGCTGGCTGTAAATAAAAGGCGAGGCTTGCTTTTGCATCGCCGCCGGCGGAGGGGCCGTGCTCCCGGCCGGGGCTCAGGGCTCGGAGGGGACCGTGGGGGCCGCGGCTCCAGCCGGGCGATCCGCATGTGCCCGCCGCCCGCCGCGCACCGGCCGCCTGGGCTGCAAGGCCGCGGGGTGAGGCAGCCCGGGCCCCCCCGGGGCCGCCCGCCCTGCCGGGGGGAGCGGGCCGAGGCTGCGCCGGCATCCCCTGACAGCAGACGCCAGCTGGGGTAGGGATCAGCCTGGGCAGAGGAAAAAAAAAAAAGAATAATAAATAGCTCGGCTAAGTGAAGTGGAGAACAATAGGGGGCTCCCTCCGAGGGAGAAGCACCGCGGCGATGGGCGATGGTCGTGGAGTTGCGCGGGGAGAGGCGGCTCGCCCAGCCCCGGGGCGCTCCCCGGGCCCCTCCGCCGGGCGGGGCCGGGCGGGCTGCGCTAGCCCTTCCCCGGGCCGAGAAAGGTGCCGGGGTGCATTAGGAGCCGAAAGGCACCCGGGCAAGCACGGAGGAGCCGCATGGAAAAGCCGGGGCGAGGTCGGGTGTTTGCTCCCGGCGGTGCGCGCCGAAGCCCGGCGGGGAGGGGGGGGGGGCGGCGGGTGCGGAGTGCGGGGTGCTGGGCGGGTGCGGTGCGGAGTGCGGGAGGCTGGGCAGGATGCTCGGGTGCGGAGTGCGGGGTGCAGGCGCTGCGTGCTCGGGTGCGGAGTGCGGGAGTGCTGGGCGGGGTGCTCGGGTGCGGAGTGCGGGAGTGCTGGGCGGGATGCTCGGGTGCGGAGTGCGGGGTGCAGAGCGCTGCGCGGAATGCACCGGCGTGTGATGCGCGATGCGCGGGTGCGGTGCGGGGGTCGCCGCGACATGCCGTCCCGGGGGACGGGGTCGCTGGCCGGGGCCGCCGCCGGGGTCGGACGCGGACACGGGGGGGCTTTCCTGCAGGATGCCCCGGGACGGTTTCGGCGGGCGGCTGCGTTTCTCGGGGCAGAGCCCCTCTCGCAGAGCGCCGGGCTGCGCTACCAGCGCCTGCTCTGAACCCAGCAGTGCCGGCTGGGGAGCGGGAGTCTGGTGGGAAGAGGGTAAAATGAAAACAAACCCAACAGAGAACGCTATCCTAGGCTGCCCGGGAAAATCTCCTTGATCATCACTTGCCAGACCAGAGGTGAAACCAACTCTAAAGGTGTTAATATTGATGGGGTTTATTCAGCTGTGAGACCAGGCAAGGGCAGAGGAAAATATTTGATGCTGTTTCCTTTTTAAAAATTGTAAGGTCCTGTTAGTCTCACCCTGGCAGAAGGACCTGTGCTGGGTTTTAGCTGGGTGGCTTGTTTGGAAAATGGATATTTGCAGGGTAGAAAGTGAAGGCAGGTGCTCTGGGGTCTTTGAAAAGAGGCTGATCAGACTGAGGGGAGACATTTCTCTCATGGTGCACTAGGAAGAAATAGTTCCTGTAAACGAGATGCTGAGGGCGACTCGCCTTGAAGTCCTGATTATTGTGTAAAGGTTACCTCCGTGTCAGGGGCACAGCAAATCATTACAGAAGAGCTGAGGTAGATAAGACTACTTACATCAGTGAAGAATTCTCCTGCAAGTTAGGAGTTGCGATGTCAAGGCCTAAGGTTTTCCAAATTCCCTTCTGTTGTCAGCAAAACCCATTAATCTTCTATATGTGTCAGGTTACTGTATGCAGGTGGCAACTCTTTACCTGCTCTGAGTGGAAATTCAGCTGTTTGTTCATCGCTGAATGCTGTGCAGGAGAAAGAGGCGACTTTTATGAACACTGAAATGAGTGTTAGCAAGATAATTCTTATTTGATAGCTCAGAACCTATCAGCAGCAAAAAGTCAAAATAATCACGTTTTTGCAATTCTTTTTCTCCTCAGAACTTCATAATGGAAGATGCTGTTATTTTGTTTTCATTCAGTAAAAACAGATCAGTTTTGCATTGACTGGACAATCTGACATTTTGTGAAAGTAGAAATGGATTCTCACCCTAAACCTCCTCCTTTTCTAGTTCACAGAAAATTGGTTTCATTTTATTTCAGTGCAGTTCCAGCTGTGCTTCAAATGCATTGACAAATGAATTTTTTTGGTCTCGAATAAGATTTTAAATACTTTTTCTCCGTTTTTTTTTCCTCCACTAAATAGCTTTTTTTTGTCCCTCAATAAAGGGTTCATGTGCATCTGGCTGGCAATGTCAATTAAAAAATGTTCCATGAAGTTCAGTGAACATGTTTTCCTGCTTATGCTGTGGAGAGTACTCCTCGCTCCTGCGGCTGTCTGTAATTGTGAGATTTTTTAAACAATATTTTCAGGTGAACATATTGAATCTTTATGTATGATCTCAGTCACGACTTCAGTGCCAGCTGAAGACAGCTCTTTCAGGAACCTTGTTACCGAAATAGGCATTGCCTATATTTATTTAAGTATTATCTGTCACTGTCAGCTTATTATTTAGACCTTTTCATTAGCACAAAGGACTCCCGTAATGAGCCCATCTCTCAGGGTGATGAGTCTGTGGTTGGGGTAGTGACCGGTCCAGGCACATGCTGATGCACTGACTCTGGCAACGTGGTACCAAAGAACCCATCCTTGAGTGCCACATATCCCATAAAGCTGAATGATCTTATGAAGGAAGTAATTTCAGAACCAGACACTACATGCAGAAGTTTCCATGTCTCCTGTCTTGCAGTACCTCGCCTCCTTAGGTTTAAAAATAAATATATATTCTAGCAGAACAAGTGGAGGTTTGTGCTGAAATACTGACTTTAAACATAGCAATATGTTCTGATAATGCCAGATATCTTTAATGAATTAAACCCAAGAGAAGCATGGATTCCAAGGGGACTGGAAGAGAGGCTTTGTGGTGCACTTACTCTCAGACTCTGCTGGGGAAGTGTGTGAATTTCTTCTCTGAAGTCATGTTTCTAGTGAACACCAACTACTACAGTGGGGAATCTGGCAAATCGAGAATATATTTGCATTAATTCAAACTTTTATGGTCAATTGGAAAAGGACAGCATTTTATTTTGAATGAAATCTCTGCACATGAGGAAAGTTCATTCAGGCTTTATGGCCCAGAGACCCATGCTTTTTCACTAAAATTCATTGATAAAAATGGAATTCATTTAGATCACATGCTTTCTGCTTAGCTAGACAGGCTTATGACATTCTGTAAAAGTTAATATTAATCAATATATGAAAAACAGTGTGCCATGAATAAATTAGGCGGTATAATAGAAGCTTTTATTTCTTAGGTAACATAAAAAAAGACTAGAAGGTCTTAAATTTTTTAAATGAACATTTTAAAATTTTATTTCTGTTTTATAGACAAGCTGTGAACACTTGCAGCACAGAAACGTACTTTTTGAGGAAAACATGCAAGCTGAGGCTGAGCAATTAATTTGTATGTAGACTGTAATGTTGAAAAACGCTTATTATCAATTAATTTGACTTTCAGTCAGTTCCAGATGAGGTATTGGACTGAGGATGTTGGGCTCACTGTAGCTTCTCCGTTGTTGTTGGAATTTGGGTTGCAATAGTTGAATTCATTGCTATTTGCTTGTACAAAGACTGACAGTTGCTTTAATTTCTGGGCATTCTTTGGCTGCAAGGAATTGACCCGAGGCTGAGCAAGAGAAAAAGCAGCATTTTTTTTCCTTCATGAATATTTTCACTTTTTCAATGGTGTTTTCTTGTTCTCTGTACAGTGTTAAATAAGAGCAGTCTTACCTTTCATTGCCTCAGAGAATTGCTCCCTGTCTGGGTTGTACATACATGCACAGGCTAATGAGTCGGTTGTTCCTTGTGGAACTGGAAAGGAAATTGCCTCTGTGTCTATTTTAGGTGTAGCTACAACTTTTACTCTTCACTGTTTGGAACCCTTAACTGTCTTTTTCTACTAAGGCAAGCAAGACAGAAGACAGTTGTGGCTAGTTGATAGTGAACACAATCTTTTCGCTATAGCTTGGGCCATATGAGAAACATCCCATGGCGTTGGATCAACTCATACGGGTGATATTAGTTAAGTTCCTCCATTTGTGACTGAGTCCGAGCTTGGCTCATGGGGCTGAAGCCTGGTCAGATTTGTAAACTATATCACCAAAGGCAGCCAAAGGAGAAAGATGGGATTATCACATAACCTAGCACAGAATTTGTTTCATTTAGATTTAACCCTGAGCCAAATTCAGGCAAAACTAAATGTTAAGAGGCACTGAAATTCTTGTGTGGTGCTGTTCTCAACTGCAGAGATTTTATTCACACCCATTAAACATGTTTCATTTTCAAGTCGTTACTCTGCTACCGAATCACAGTGAGATGCCTTCACATTCAATAGAAGACTGTCCATTGTGAATCTTTTTCTCAGGTCTTCAGGCAGCCACTATTCAAAAACTCTTCTTCAGCTTTTGTGAGCTTAGTGTTATCATTTGGGCAAAAACGTGTACCAAAATAAATCTAAGAAGGGGACGATCAATTTAAAGCACTATCAAACCACATTTGAGGTTGGTTGCCACATAATATATAAAAATCTTGTGGAAAATACTTCAAAATGACTTTGAAAAACAGTCTAGTTGTCTATAGCTGTCTTCTAATTTTGTCTATAATTGTCTTCTAATTCAGTCATATTTTTGGTAGGAACCAGTCAGATCACTAGGGTCAAAGAACATATCTACAGATGAGCCTGTTGCCTGGAGTTTCTGTGTAGGCAGTGAGGTAGGCACTTGTTCAGTGTGATCAGTTTCATAATAAATAAAACTTTTTTAAAGAAAAGGATCAGGTGAATTACACCCTAGGCTGTCCACCGCCCTCCATAGCCTGTAGCAGGTGCCTTGAGAGGCTGGCTCAGATACAGCTGCCCACAGTCTGCCTAGCTAGTATTAGGTAGAATTCTCCCTCTCTTGTCCTCAGAGGTCTAAAAATTTATTCAGGCATGTGTAATTTTGTTAAATACTGAAATAAAGAAATGCCACTCACTTGAGAATTAAAGTGGGGGTGACCTGGAGTTATTTATAACAGTCAGTCGGGTGTTTAGATATGTAGGCTGAAATCCCAATCTTGTTAAAACCAGTGGGACTTCCCCACATGTCAGTGGGGGCACAACATTGTTGCTGTTCAATGTGGCCCAAATGCAAGCAGAGAACAGAGACCTTGTTGATGTCGGACCTCAGCTCAAGTAAAATGTCGGAAAGCGAATACTGGACGTTCAGCTGGTTTCCTAACAGGATACATTGTGCTCTTTCTGCTTAAGAAATCAGCTACCTTTTCATACAAGTAATTTAGTCTTAGAAATGATCTGGAAGGCGTTTTAGATATATAGTAAGCCCAGAAAAAAAGTGAATTCCACTGGAGAAATAATCAGTTTAATATCCAAATGAATTGAATGTGCTTGTACTGCAGCGGCTGAAGAGCGTACTTACATTCGGGAGCCCTGATTACTCCATTGTCATAAATGGAACCTCTCTGCGAGTGAGAGTGTGAGTAGTTATTGCACTTCTGTAGGCTGGAACAGAATGATACAGCAAAACAGAAAATACAGTGTATTATGGATCAAATCTGTTTCTGGATGTCATGCAACGCGAAGGTAAATACGAATTACTGGTCTGAACCTGAACACCAAGCTAAGTTTAGTCCCCCCGATTTGGCTTTTGCTCTGCCGGTATCATCAATTTCCCAGCTTGTAGTACACTGCAGCCAGGTGTTCAAATTCACAGAAGGCCAAGAATTACTCCCTTACAGAATATCGAAAGTAAAACCTAGACGATGTAACTCATATTCAAAAGTAAATACACTGTGTGACAGGTATAAAACTGCTGAACTAAATGGTGTTTCTCACTGGTTTTTTTTTTTTTTCAGAAGTACCTCAGATGCAGGGCAAAATACAAGGACATAAGCTACTGACCTCCTCTTAGCATCAGGACCAGAGATACTACCCTACACTTCACCACCAATTAAGAGCAATTGAAAACCACCTCTCAGAAGAGCTGATCAACCCATGACATCAGTGGACATCTTTTGTAAAACGTGTTTTATGTACTTCTGCTGAGATCCTTTTTCTACCTACCACATGGTTCTATATTACTTACTGGGCACTGATGGTAGCCTCCAGAAAGTGCTGCTTCAAATGGTCAACCTCATCCTTTAGCAAGAAGAAAAGCTGGATACTGGATAGCAACGAAGTCTTCAGAGAAAATGGTATACGAAGGAAAACGATTAGTTTCCTGCCATTGTTTCTTCCTGTTAACAGCCAAATTCTACTGGATACTCACCCTAATGCAAAGAACTCATGGCCAGGAATATGCCCACTCCATCCGACTGGATGGGGACATCATCTTGGGAGGACTGTTCCCTGTTCATGCAAAAGGGGATAGAGGGGTGCCTTGTGGGGAACTCAAGAAGGAGAAAGGGATCCACAGACTAGAGGCAATGCTGTATGCAATTGATCAGATTAACAAAGACCCTGATCTTCTTGCCAACATCACCTTAGGTGTCCGGATCCTTGATACGTGTTCCAGGGACACTTATGCATTGGAGCAATCCTTAACTTTTGTGCAAGCGTTGATAGAAAAAGATGGTTCAGATGTGAAATGTGCTAATGGTGACCCACCTATTTTCACTAAGCCAGACAAGATATCAGGTGTGATAGGTGCTGCAGCAAGTTCTGTGTCCATTATGGTCGCAAATATTTTAAGACTTTTTAAGGTAAGGAACATTTTCTATTTTTCTTCTAAACTTCAAGCACAATGAAATACGCGAGGTGATTGTGTTGTGTTAGATTCAAAAGAGAAAGGACTTTTTTAGATTCAGAAACCTGAAGTGACTGGTTTGCTCTTTCAAAGCAAAGGAGAAAAAAAAAGAGCAATGATTGCAGACCCTAATTTAAGGTGCCAAATGCCTCTTTTGAATTTCTGAGCAACCAGAGCACATTTTCATTCTTTAGGGATTTGTATCCTTATTTTTTTTACCACTCACATTTGCTCCGTATTGAGCGTTTATGCTCATCAAGACTAGGTTGAGACTGATTTCCCAAATTTCAAGGACAATGAAATATAAGGTTTAAACACAAATCAATTTGCAGGAGGACCAGATAATTTTCCTAAATAGGAAGATATGCCAGTAATAATCTAGTGCTACTGATGTGCATGTCTAGCCAAATGAAGTATACCGAAATATCTTTGATTTCATTGAAATCTTAGCCTCCTCCATGCTTTTTTCAAGGTGGTATTTTTTCCAGACTTTGTTTTAACTTTGTGAGAGATTACTGTTGGACAATAGTTCTTTTGGCATTTCCTTCCATGTGCTTTATTAACCTCTGGCATTACGAATAATGGAAAAGTAAACCTGCCACTTTTAAACTTGCAAAGTTAGATGGAAAGATGAACACATTCTAATCAATCAACTTAGCTGGAACAGATCAGGCAGCAGACATTTAATTTTTAATCATGTGCAATGGCAAACAGATGATGTTAAATGGAGCACTTTTTTCTACACACCGAACAATGGTTACTTTTGTCTGAATCTATTACTGTCCTACCACCCACTGTTATTCCGACTTGTTACTTCCATTCAGGAATCTTGCCTGCAAGATTCATGACCACTAAAGACCACTTAAAGACCATTTCTTTGACTTTGGTGGAGAAGATTCTGGTAATGTTAAATATTGCTGTTATGTATTTTGAAAAGTATTGCACTTGTTTCCTAATTGTTGTAACTGAGGGATTGATTAGAAGTAAGGAAAAATTGGCTTTTTTTTTTAAGGTTTCTCAAATTGGCAAAGAGAGTTTCGGTCATTTAAAGGGAGATTTTTGTGTTTCCCTCTGGTTCTTCCACGAAGGGCATAATGATGCATTTACAGTTCAGTGAAGGAGCAAAGTGTCTGCTGGGTTGTGGTCAGGTGTTCATTACAAAGTCAAAACTGATCCCAAGCTGCACTTACTGCACAGGTTTGAGAGAGGTGGACTTGTTCCAGCCATATGTTTTGCTCAGGAAAACCAAGTGCACAAAACTGAGCTAAGACTTAAAAATGTTCGGTATGGAGAGCACCTCTGGAGTCATGCCTAGTGGGGGAGGCCTGCCTTTCCTGGGAAGAATCATGCCTATTGCGGGAGGTGTCTATTTTTAATTGCACATCCTTTTTTTTTAAGTTGTGTTACTGTATTAAATAATGCGTAGTTCTGAGGTAATGATAGATGGAACGGTCGCTTTAATACCCATCATAATGCAGAGCCACGTAGACTATGGCTTACACCCAGTTTTGAGTTGAATACAGTGCCATAGACTGATTTAAGAAACTAAGCCTTGTAAGACATGCATTAACTGTGAATTAAGAGCAGCAAGAAGGAAAGAGGCCTATGAATTGTCTAAGATAGCGGCAATTTGTCTCCTGAAACCATGACAGCTACCTCCTGATTTCCATTATGCAATAAGATTGCAAATAACGTTCTACTGCAGTCTTAATCAATAGAGGGTCATGTGATATCCCCTCTGGGGAAAGATCTTATTTACCCATTTAATTGATGTAACACAGCTGCTGGCAAAAGGAGGAGACATCTCTTTTAGTTTTAATTATAGATCCTGCACAAATATTCTTAATAATGTAAAAAATGACAAATTATACCCTTTAATGTCTGCTGTTGGACCTATATCTGAAGTCTGTTTTTACACCTTCCTCTCAGAAGTAGATCTGTTATCTCTGCATGAGTAAAGGCTTCTGGATAAGGCCCTCAGTTAGCAGCACTGTGGAAACCATTCACAATGGTTATAGTCAAGAAGATTAGGAAATTAAGGGTCATTTTCCAGAAATATAGAAGTATAATCCAGTTTGGGTTGTACTCAGACCAAAGACGTGGGCTGAGATTCTCAGCTGATGCATCCCCACAGCTCTGCAGCTGAGGACCAGGACCTTGGTCCATGCTCATAAAGGCTCCAGGATGAAACTGCATTTACTGTATCTTGGTATATGTCCAGGCTGGGCACTCCGTTGCTGTAAATGCCTGTACTTTCATTGAAGTCAGTGATCACCACCATGCAAATGCTTGTTTCTATTATACCCAGGATGAGTGTGATTCATCCATATTTCTGTCTAACAGTTCTATTCAGCAAATCGAACCTGTAATTTGAAGTTCAGTATTGCTTTAATATGTACTCTGAAGTTCCTAAATGTCAGGACTACATATTTTTTGAGAACATTGTTATCCAGTGGAATTTTAATCTGTGATGAAATTGTAAGAAGTGTATTATAGCACTCAATGTGAATACACAAACAAAGATAGCCCGAGAAATAGTATGCTCAGCAGCTTGGATTTCCATGGTGCTATTTCTCTTTTTCTTGCCATTTTTTTTTTCTTTCTTTTATTGACTTTACAACATAAAACAATCAGGTCAGTAGTCCTATCTGATGATCTGGTGGATAGCATAAACTGATTGATAGTCATGGTATCCTTTTATCTAAGTTTTCATGATAGGAGGGGAAGGAAGGCACAGCAGAAAATGGCCTTGATCTATAGCCTTTCTCCTGGTCAAATGGCTTACCTTGAGTTCTCTGTCCTTTCTCCTTTTTTGAATTTCCAGAGGCACCACCTCCTAGCAGGTGATTTTCTACCCTTAGTCAGTCCAAAACACTAAGGTCCAAATTTGGACAGCCTAAATTTTGCCTGTTGTTGGTTTTAGATCTTTCAGAGGCACTTTACAAACAGGAAACACTTGTTCAAGGAATTAACTGTTTGAAAGTGGACCTGCTATTCCTTGATTATCATAAGGAGGCTGCTTTTTGCCTTATGTTACTCTGGTCCTTTGGTGCAAAAAAGATTGCGTGAAAGAGTTGCTCATTAAGCTTTCAGAACTTGGAGGTGGTCTTGCTGCAAATATAGAAAGAAGGAGAGGACCATCAGAGGTGAGCACAGAAGGACAGTGCTAGGTAGTAACACAGTAGTTACCACTTAAACAGTTCTTTGTGGATCTCAGGACAGATTTTCCCCCACTTGAAGATGCTGGGTCATCATTTTAAGTTGTTTTTATCAGAGAACGTCAGGAGTGGACTGCTTCTCAAGGGAAATTGAGACAGAAGCCAAGGGGACAGCAAGGCAAAAAGGGCAGTCATCTCACAGCCTCACCTGAAGAAGCAGGTTTGTCCGTGTAACCAGATTCAGCCAACAGCCCAGTGATCGTCAGACAAGTCCATAGTAGTGAGGCAGGTCCAAGGTCAGCCAGGAAGTGAGGTCAGCAAGGCAAGGCTGGGGTCAGCAAGGCAAGGCTGGGGTCAGCAAGGCAAGGTCAGCATCATCAGCAAGGCAAGGTCATGGTCAGCAAGGTACAAGGCCAGCAGCATATCTCAAGCAGGAGCCAAGGGCAAGGGCCAGAGCTGAAATGCAGCTGCTGAGCAAAGAATGTAGATGGAGGTCCTGATTACGCTTCTCATTGCTCTTCCTCACAACTTAGCTGTTTTCCTAGGCTGATCCAGGGTCACCCATCTGTGCCATATTGGAGGTGACTTTGAATACATGGAGCCAAATCCAGGGCTGGGAAAGGGAGGGAGGGTGTTGCAGAGCCTGTTGGTATATTTAGGGCCTTGACAGTTTTTTAGCATTTCCCATGGTAGGATCTATTGAGGAGCTGGCTGTCTCAGTTGGCCATCTCTCACTAGCACAAAGGCAATCTATTGATTTGATCAGTCAAAAATCTTACTCTTACACCATTCTCTGGCTTTGTCTCACTGAAATTTTGGCTTCCTGTAGGGTGCTCAGGCTCGGCCAGGTGGAATCCTTTAGCTGCTTGTGTGAAGCTCATAAGCATCTGGGCAGTTCCTGGTCCCTCAAAACATGGCCTGGAGGAAAGAAGAGACTCTGTAGCTTAGCTCACTTCATGTGTTATGTTCCCTGTATTCAAACCGTCTACTTGTTTAATGTCTGAGCAACTCATGTCAATGGTTAAAATCTGTTGGAAAAAGACAGACATTTGTTTATGCTAGTGTCCTCCCATCTAGAACCCTCACACTATTTCTGAACTCCTTGGTACACTCCATCTGTCACCTTCACACATCTTCTAGCCAATGTCACACTAGGATCAGCCTAGGGATGATGGTTTGCATGTGAATTGGGATGTGTGGACAGTATTCTTGGTGAATTGTGATCTTAAGCTTTTATGAACATATTTAGGTACATGCGTATAAAGCCCAAATATTCATAAAGAGTATTATTCTTTTCCTTGACTTGCTTTGCATTGCCTTGCCTTGCCTTTTGCCTTCCTTTGCCGCCTGTTTTCTCCTCTTTTTCCAAGACTAAATGACTTATTTCCTCTTTTTGGTCAAATTCCCTTCTTGCTACACCACTGTAATCCACTTTAATAGCTGCTGTCTGGAGGGACTAATATTCACTTCCTGCACATTTGCCTTATACATTTCATACGCATTTACCTCTTCAGAAATACAAGTACAAATGACATTATGGAGTTACTCTTTCAACTTTATGTGCAACGATTCAAAATGCAAGGGATAGTTTCTTCCAGTAAATCTAGAAGTGAATATATTAGTTCCCTCGGCATTTTGTTTATTTGCTTTGGTTGTTTCCTTGCCTCACTTTGGGTTTTAGCATATATCTTTGGCTGGTAGCCTTGTGCAGCTACCAGGGCTGTGTCTGGATGATGCTTTTTTTAGGCTTGGTTGCAGGTCCTTTTATGTTTGGCTGCCATTCAGTGCTCTTGCTGCCTTGTGTTCCAGACCTGCACAAAAGAGCAGACAGGCCCCCCAGAAACGAGGGAATTACCGTTGTACAGAGGCTGACCTCACTGAACTTAATAAATACAGGGCTATGTGTTTAATTGTGGCAATAGAGTGCATCTCATGGTGCAAATAAAATGTAATAGCATTTTACCACATAATTTTGGAGAGCACATACATACTTCTGTGAGGCAACCTGAACCATGTACAGCTCCTGATCCTGACTGTATCTATGGAGATCTTCGCACCTCATCAAGCATCACTGACTTCAGAGGCTCTAGGGGGATGCAGGAATCAGTCTGTTCCATACCTGACTGCAGGGTCTGTCCAAAATGGAAGAACTTTACCATATACTTTATAAGAAGTGAAAAACAGGCTCAATAATTTTACCCAAATATTGGCATTCATTAACAAAAAATTTGCTGCACCGATTAAAATATATAAATTTTTTGTTCATTGTGTCACGCTACATTTGTCAATAAAATTTTCTGCTGCATAGCATTTGAAATTTGAAATAGGATGATTTTTTTTTTGGTGCTTAAAACATATGTGGAAAATCTTGTGTGAAGTGTGAACAAAAATTGTTGTTAGTAGGGAGAAGACGACTGAAACATTTTGAAATCAGCTCTTAAGATGAACAGATTTGTTTTACTTTTGTTCTAGATAATATTTTCACTTTCTGAATCACTTTTAATTATAAAAGGAACCCATTGCCAATACATCTCATTTAATTTTACAGTGTTTTTTTGTAGCTTATTGCAAGCACATATCTGTTTAGTGCCTGAGCATCTTGTCTTGTTATTGGCTGGCAAATACCTTTACAATCATTCAATTTTTTCTGTTTTTTTTTCCATAATTCAGCTTCTTTTACATAGAAACAACATTCATATTTCTTTATATTTCCATGGTAGTACATACTTGATTATGGAAAACCCCTTTTAATTCAACCATGATTTTTCTGCCACTACCAGGTTAAATGTGTTATGGTCAAGAGAGACAAACACAGGTCAACACCAAGATAAAATTATAGGTACAACAGATTCTTTGCAAGTATCAATAATGAAACAGTTGGGAAATGTTTTAGTTGCAGCCAGAGGAAATAATAGGTTTTCAGATTCTGTGAAAACTGCTAGGACTGATTAGCATCAAATTTTATTTGTGCTAAGCTGCTTGAGGCAAGGGAGTAAAAAAGCAACTTGATGCATTCATTTAGTATTTTACAGTATATTAGTTCCTTAAATATTCCTCTAAAGATTTAATATTTTTAGTCTTCTCCCATTCCTGGGTGGAGCTATAACAAGTGGTTAGAGAAAAGGAGCAATCTGGTTTTCTGTACTATTTTCCATGTTTGTTACAAGGCTTGAGAAGCATCTCTTGACCTTTTTGTGCTTCTCTTTTGTCATTTTGATTTGCTTGTATTTAACCATTTCACAGGAACAATTGGAAGCTTGATTAACGTGTGTTAAATGGTTTGAGATGTTTCCCCTGGTTTTGTAGGCAAGCTGAAGTTGTCTGAAACGTTGAGGTTTCGATGTCATTGCATAACCACAGTATGTAAGCACCTTGCAAAGAGACCGTAGCTATTAAAGACCAATGGTCTGATTTTCTTTCTACTTCCCTGAGGGCAGCTGGGACTATATATATACATCTTTCCCTCACACGAAGGAAAGTGCATATGCGGAGAGAGTCATTTCACCCTTTCATGGCTGAAGTTTTGCTGAGTTCCTACCACCGTATTAGCGTTGTTTGTATGTGACAGAGGCCTCCGAGTTATTTGTTAAATAGTACCTGTATTAATATAGATATCAGGTGTAATTTTACAAATGAAAAGACCAAAAGGCTGAGAGGAGTCTAGCAGTTCAACAAGAGCTCACTTACGCTCAGAAACACAAACTCTGTGGTGGGCTTTTTAAAAGATCATGTGTTAATAGGAGGCACTTTTATACATCTCTGCTAGTAAATAAAATGTAGCTGGCATAGTGCTCTGGCACTGAGGCCAGCTGACACAGATAATCTATATCCATATTGTAAACTCCTTTATTCCCCCAAATCATGGGGCTGCATGGAAAGTACTGGGAGGGAATGATTCTTGACCCATGCTGACTTCTGAAGCCTGTCTGGAAATTGGGAGACTTGGCTGGCACAGGTCACAGCTGAGCTATGGACCGTCCTGACAGTCTAGTGGTGGAGGCAGCTGAGCTGGTGCCAAGGGATGAGCTCTGAAATGATGTGATTTACCAGCATAGACATTGCTGCTGATTCCTCAGGACAGAGCTGCTCCACTCCTACATCACACGTAAGGGAAGCCAAGACGCTGCAAGGATCATTGATGCTGTTTCGGTGTTTTACTACAGCAATGTTAGCTTTATTAGCCATGATAAGAACTAAATTAAGACTTTTTTTTTCCTCTGGTGGGTAATTGTTTCAGTACAGTGACAGCTGTGCAATATGAGTAGTCCTGCATCCTGACTGTCGTCAGAAACCAGGCACTATTGTGTGTTAGAGCCAACTGGTAGATTTTGTGGGTTTGCGTATTTCCATCCTCATTATTTTCCCTAAAGCACATTGTGCTTTTAGGATTGAACTGGTGTACAGTGCTTAAATGTATATTCTTGTGTTTGCTGGCATTTATCACAGAAAAATAGTCATCCAAACAAAAGTCTTACTGAAGGACACTAATTCCACATGAATGAATTAAATTGCCAGGAGCAAAATGCTCCTCTGGGCTGGGATATACATATGCTCCCAGATCAGAAAAGCAAGATATTACGTCCCCTATCCTTCTGACAGGACAATTAAGCATTTAAGCGAGGCCTTAAATTAGGAGGCTGTTTGCCCTTGGCTGCCTGTGACCTCAATAGAGAGAGTAAAATGCTTTCAGAGGGGGATGAGATCAAGTCTATGGGTGTGGATGCATCTTCCATGTTTACAGAAAGAGGATGTGTTGGTCCACGCTTGCACTTTCACCAGAGAGAACCTCTTCTCACTGGATGGCTTTGGAAGCCTTGCATGGAGGTGACAGGTGGCTCTGGAGACATTTATGAGAAGATTTTTAAACATCTGCAAGGGTGGTACCAGTTTCTTAATTCCTTCCTCACTTTCCCGTTGGAGGTATCTTATTAATCTCCTTTTATCTTCCATTTCTCTGCCCCCACTCTATTTCTCTCTCTTTTGTCTTAAGAAAAGCTAGTTTTTTACCACTGTTCCCATTATTTTTCAAGTGAGTATTTAATTCCATAGTTCCCAAACAAAATTTTTTTCCGACATGCTGAATAAACAGGGCTCTGACTGTGGATCAGTTTCTGTGGGTCGTGAGGATGAGCGAGTGAGTCAGCAGGAGGAAGAGCTGGAGTTCGGGTGACTTATGAGTGTGAACTATGTATGGGAATAACAGAAAATAAGGGAAATGCTTGTTGAGAGATTGAGCCCTAAAGGGACAAGGGTATCTGTCTCCTTTTTACCTCACTGTAAGATTTCTTATACCTGGCTCTAACTCTTCTCTGAAACAATTGATTTCTGATAGCAATGCTGAGATGCGCCATGGTATTGCGAGAGCTCTCTTCCTATTGTATTTCTTTTATAGCTTGGGACTGTGGAACAGGAGCAAAAGTGATTTCTCTGAGCTGGAATAATTCATATTTTGAGTTTTGGCTTATGTTCTTTCATAGGAGGTGCCTGCAGCATTTAGTTGCATAGCAGCAGTATTTGTAGAGGCGGAATCAGGATCTTTATGCCTTCGTCTCTGATACATTTATGCACATGGCTCTTCTATAAACTTAAAAGTAGCAAAAGGATGATATCCCATTTTGGGTGTCATTCTACAAAAAACTCCTAACAGCTTCCATTAGCTTTTTACTTTGATAGTGCCTCTGTCACATCAAAAATGCTATTACAATCTTCTTCCAGGCTGGGTAAAATTTTGTCAAGCAACTCTATTGCATTATCGTTGCCCTGATCCCCCATAGTGAGTGTTAACTCTTATTCAGATAAATTTTCTTTGGTGTAAAGTACTTTGAAATGCTGAGGTCTTAGTGAAAAGTTATAACCATAGTCATATTTAGGTTATTCTTTAGAGGAGCATTTCAAAGAGTCTATGGATCCTGCAATAGTTCTTCTCATCTGACACTTCCAAAACAAAGCCCAAGAAAAGAGCTGAAAAAAGGGCTGGCTTTCTTACTATTCTTATTTCTTCTTTTGGTGTCTTGAGTGTGCTTTGGTTTTATCAATAATGCCGAAACACAGAAAATCCCTTTCCAGAAGAGCTGACTTCTTTGAGGGCTGTCACTTAGACAAGGACTCACCGCTCTAGAAGGCATGCCATGTGAACAGGGATGGACTCACAGGAGGTCTCAAGACTTGCCTGGTCAGATGGTATGCTAAAGGATTGTAAAGTGAAGTGGAGCATGGGCTTAAAAGGTTGAGAAGCACTGCTATAGAGGACAATACATGCTGGCTATAAGAGAAAGCAGGGCAGTAGGTGTGCTTTTGCACATGCGCATTTGCCACGTTATTACATTTACATAAATTCATTGCCTGTGGACTACACAGTCTGAACAACCTTTCATGAGAGTGCTGTGGGAGAAGAGAATGTATTTTGGTAATCTGAGACAAGGAACTAATTTATCATTAGGAGCAGCATAAAAAATCCTGGAGATTCAGGCTATGCTCATTGCTATGGTATCTGGGAGAAACAAAACCACGTCCTGCAGAAAGAGACTGATGGGCTGGTATCATACACTGAATGGAAAGTGCGAAGGCCTGGGAATCCCAAGACTGCAGAAGGCACGATGTGGTTTATGATTCAGATATCTGGCTGCTGCAGAGTTCAGGAGCAGCAGACAAGTAGCATAAGTGGCTACATTCTTTAGTAGCCAGCTGGATACGACCTGCTCATTGAATTCTGTTTACTCACAAGGGAAACGGAGTCTGATTTTTGTGTCACTTAGTCTCATTTAAATGAGGAAGAATCCCTGGGAAAGCAATGAATTCCAGGGAATCCAGGGAATTATACCACTGTAAAACTGGATTTATCCAGACATAAATAATGTCCTGTGTCCATGCAAAATTGCATCCTGTGGATATTACCCTCAGCAGGCTTTCTATTCCAGTATGGGAGTTCAACAGGTGTGTAGCAAAATTTGATGTGGGTCCTCAATTATTGCTTCATGGTGTTTCCAGGTATGATCATGGTGATGCTCTTTTGGTCTCAGTTTGCAAAGAGATATGGATATGTACAGCTGGGAGAGAGGTGGTTTGTTTCTATGGGACAGCACTGATTTTGGGGGAGCTGGCAAACTGATCACCACAGGTATGCGTCTGCAGAGTGGCTTTTATAATATGGACTAGCTGCAAAATGACACTCCAAATTCTACTGGTGAAGAGGGGTTAGCAGGGCACAGAAATGTATAGCTAGCGTATTGTTTCAGGAAGGAAAATACAGGTTGGCTATTAGAAAAAAATACTGCCAAGAAGTAAGCCTATTGTACATTGTCTAAAGGTTAGTCCATTTGTTCAGGATAGGAGAAATGCCAAATTTTCTATTTCCTAGCTTTCTGAAAATTAGATTGGATAGATGCAAAAAAAAATACAGGTTTTTCTATCGGTGGGAAAATGATCTAGGTAAAGTAGCCAGTGTTTTCCACTCCTGACTTCGGTGGTTCTCTTTGCGATCCCTTGCATAACAAAGCGCAGGATTTAAAAGTTACCAGCTGCTATATTTACTTTCCAAAGTGTAAAGAAAATATATATTGTCCTGAGGATTAAAGGGCTCATTCTCTTTGTGCTTGGTTCAGGCAGAACAGAAGTGTTTGTAATGAAAGTAGAAGCTATTAGAAAGCATGAAACATGAGAGGAAAAAACCTGTGTCTATGTCTTCTTTGTTGGACAGGATTTGATGATGCCCTTTGAAAGTTTAAGTGTTAAATATAAACATTTATATTATTAACCAGCATTTCTTTTTTGTGCGTGTTACAAACAATTCCACTTGCAAAACCTAAATGCAGTCAGAGCTGTTGTTTCAGCCCACTGGGAACTGTTTTGCCAAATACCTTCTGAACAGCAAAAACCTCATGATCTGTGAGCTAGTTCACATCTCCAGTACCAACTGAACAGCATTTTGGAAGCTGGAGATGTAAGGTATTTGAGACAAGATGTACTGCAGAGAAAGAATAATATCTGTAGGGCTAGTATCAGGGCCTGGAATATGAAGGGAGGGTAGCTGTGCTGTATACGGGAGCGTGAAAAGCTTGCAGTCTGAACAGATGCTGAGAGTGTCCTGTGACTCAAGGTATGATTTCCTGCCGTTCCTGCCAAGTTTCAAAGCTTGTGTTTTTCTTTTTTTCATCTCCTTATTTCTATTTTTACACTGAATAGCAAAGGACTTGTGCTTCAGGAATGAAGAGTCACCGTTCGAGTTATACTTATTTTACTGCCTTTTTTGCATAAATAATGTTTGGTTCTGGCATGCAGAAGAGAATGAGAGTAAAGATGTAAAAAGCTGATGCAAACGCAGGGTATTTTTGGGATGGGTCACATAATCACTCGGCTCAATGGCAAGCTGCAAAGCTCTGTCTGGGTGTGACAGACTGCCCTCGCTGTGCGGTACTGCCCGTTGAAGCCTTACGTCCTTCGTCTTGCTTCACCACAGATTTTCTCTGTGACCTTGGGCAAGTGTCACAGAACCAAATCCTCAGCCCAATGGCTGATGCCCGTGGAGCTCGGTGCCCAAGTGGCTCCGGAGGACTCAAGTCCAGGGTCCCCTGCCCCTGCTTCCCTGGTGTAGAGCGTGGGTTACACCACTTTTGTGCCCAAAGGGATTTGTGAATATAAAGGCTCCTCAGTAATCAGATATAAGAGTGAGGGGTGGGGATATATAAGTATCTCAGCTAGTTCTTAACGAGGGATTCCTTGTATCCTCTTACATAGCTCCCTCCCCTGGGTTTTGCTATGAAAGGGGATTATCCAACTCACTGTATGAGTTAAATATGCAAGTCATCAGTCTCTGGAGCAAGTGGTGAAACCTGCCTGACCTGCAATCAGAGGCTTTACATCCCCCTCAGGAAACCATGACCGTCAAAGAGAGCCCCAGAGTCAGGAAAAAAATATTTGGATTATTGCCCAGTTAAATTAAAATTGTAAAAACTCATCTCTGCAATCTATATTAGAGTGATTGGGAAAAAAATGAGTATCTGCCATTATTACGACAAAACATGAAATTAAGTACTGTAGGATAAAAGAAAATTGAGACAGGTGTGTGCAAATGTATGTTCTATTCAGCTGGGTGGATTTTTTTGTCCTTAAATGTTTGAGAAGATTGACAGTCGAATCAGTTTTGTAAATGATTTGCTAGCTGACGATTATTCCAGTTTATTTCTTGGTGTCTCAGGCACCTTTTTTTTTTTTTTTGCTTAATTTTTCATGCTGATTTCATTAAAAGTTTGTTTGCTTATCTCCAGCTTGAGTAAGGATCCTTATGAATAGTGCAACTTCTGGCAGCTGTGTGGCAATAACGGCCTCATCTATTTACCGGGAGTGGATCAGGAGCTAAGAAAGCCTTCCACACCTTTTAGAAAAGGTGATTCCTATTTTTTAATTTTCTCCTTTTCAGTTGTTTTTAATATACCCAAAGCGTGAATGCAATATTGTGAGCAAGGCTGTGCAAATAATTAGTCAGTTTGACAGCTGAACTGAAAATAAACATTCATTTTAATCTGAACCAAAATGATCATGTTGAATTGGGATTTGGGGGCTTCTTTATTTGTTTGGGGTTTTTTGTTTTATTTTGTTGAGGGAAGCTCTCCAAAATGTTTTGTTTTGCATTAAATGCTAACTTATTTTCCACGCGAAACAAAATATTTTATTTCTATTTTGGAAAATTTATAATTTAAAAAAAAAAGCAACAGGTTTGAAACACCAATCTTGGGTACCATTCATCAAGTGGTGGTGCCCCTCTTCTTACCACAGTGTGTTTACTCCTGATTTACACAAGGCAAATTCTTCCTTTTGGATTCAGAGCAGGGAATCAAATACAGTTTAGGAAGTGGGACAGCTCAACTCCAGTCCCCACAACAGACAAAACTGCTTTATAGTAAAATTAAGAGTTCTGGTCACACAGGGTGAGAGCCCTGCAGATGCGGGGACGCTGGGGCACTCTATAATTTATCTTCCCTGAACTTCCACCCTGTGACTTTTCTTTCTGCCAGAACAGGTCTTATCTCACCAGTCCCCCGTGTGCAGGACTTTCCCTGGAGAGCTCTAATCTCAGGACTCGTTGTCAAAGCCGGCCTGTAATTGTGCATCTGCTCCTTTGAAATCTCCTTCCCGCTCTTCTCCCTCTGAACAGCTGTACGCAAGTTAACGCTCCTGTTGCCAGATGCTGTCTATTCACTGCTGATAAGCTTTCACAACGGGAACATTTTATTTCATCTACGCTAAAATTCATTAAATATTCATCAGAGCAATGATTTTAACTTACCTATCCCTGTTCCTTGCTGAATACTGGACTATACAGTGAATTACTCTCAGGCGGGTCCAATGGAAGCTTAATTGTTTATGAAAACATGAACAGCTTCAGCAGGAGAGACTTTCATGCCCCCAAACCCTATAACTCAGTGGTTAGTTGTTCCCAGCTGAGTACTCCAACCACCAGGCTATTAAGTATAATATAGGCAGCTACTACAGCCTCATTTATTCTTTTGGAACATACTTGTGCATTGAGAGGATAAATTACCAAAAAATGACAGATACGTAGTGACAGAGACCAGAACTGACAGAAAACCTTTAAAGAAGTCCTGCTGAATGCCATGGGGAGACCTAACAGTAAAGCACATTTGAATACCAAAATATTCATTTAGATGCTTTAGTCATGGATTTCCAAGCTTTTATCTTTAAGATGAAGTTTGAAAGTCTTGGCCAGAATGGTAACACAAGATTTGCCTCATCCCCCTCTTCATCAGCCTGGTTTAATGTAGACTTCAAGGACAGACCGTTGTATTCATATGAGTGGCTGAATCATCCCCCGTGAGTCTGCAGTGCAAGTGGACTTCTGGAAGTGCCTGTGTATGTCCATCAATTGTAGATGAAAACCTAGTGACTTCCAAAGACCAGGCATTTCTAACTGCCTACTGCTACTCGGTACTGTCCATCTCACTTCTGAACTGTCAAAATGCCAAGCAGATCCTTCAGTATCTGGGGCTGATATCTCTGCAGTGCAGAACCCTTGCCACGAACTGTCTTATTTACATACTCTCATAAAGTATAGATGGTTTCTGTCCTTGACACACTGGCTTGTAATTACTTTTGATTTGTTTTACACATAGGTCTTTATAGAAGGTCTGTAGGGATTTTTGTTTTGAATGTAGAAAATTGGAGGACACTCCCACAGCAGCTGTTGACAGTGATATTTGTCATTCTTTATTTCTTCAGGCCATTGTGAATATTGTGGCTATTATAGTTATTTAGGCAAACTGATATCATAATAATAAATGATGTTGTATTTTACTTTACAGCTCCTATTTGCAGCAGTGCTCCAGGCGCCTCCCTATAATACACTTAAGACCATTAAAATATTAAAACACACAGAAAATGAACCATAAAAATAATGTAAAATGGACAAGTAAAATAAAATAATTGGACTATAATGGAAACTTTTTTATTTCCAAATCTAGCATACAAGTCTCTCTGAACAGTAAGTCTATGGCATTTCTTAATGGAACGTTCAGGATGTGGGGCTGGAGGAGTCAAGGGCAGCATACATCCAACATTTTCTGCAAGTAATAATGAAAGAATACACTAGTTATGACTTTAATTAGGATACTTTTCAGATCCACTGACTGAAAAAAAATGAGTTATGGAGTTAGATGTCAATACATATGAATCTCACTGATTTTACTAAAAGCTTCTGTTGAAAAGATTAAGGGGAGAGCAGTTGTTAAGAAACATCATATACATATTTATTCCCACTTTGTAAGGGCTGAATTTTGCACTCCCTGCACAGTACCACATGTCAAGGAACAGAAAGTGATGGCAGGAGCTTGAGACCCACAACCCCAGCTGCCACCCCTGGGCTGCCACAGCAGGGCACCTGAGGACATGAGAAATGCCATACCACTAGATCAAAGTGGCCGTACTTTTGGAGAAGTAGTGTTGTCCTACACTTCAAACCGGCTTGTTCATATGCACAATTAGCATCAAATTTTATCTGGCAATGTATCAAATAGGGACTTTGCTTTGGTTTATAAATCCAGCCATGTGTGTTCTTTGATATGCTGGAGCAGCCTACCCTAAGCCAACGAGTTAAAAACCATCCACCCTGCCTATAATAGTAGGTTGTCCTTTGTGCCAGGAAAGCCTGTGGCAGCTGAACACTGGCTTTGCAGGGGGAGATCTCAGTACCGTGGGCCAAGGTTCTCTCGTGAGCATGTAGGCTCAATTTCCATCCGTAGCAACGGGAATGTCTGAAGCTGCTTTAAAGGGCATTAAGCGACTCCTGGAAATTTAGTGCAAAATGGCACATGAAAGTTTCCTCTTCCTTTGGTTGCTGCTGGAAAGCATTCCATAATGGTGTAAATTAGGAAACATTTATTGCTACCTTAGAAAAAAGTGAAAGAAATACTTTGGTCTTTTCGTCACACAGGCCAGTGTAGCACTTGGGTATAGCTGATGATCATATGAGTGACTTGAAAATTCTCTGTAATAAGTAAGCAAACAAACCTTGACAGCAATATTGCAAATTGCAAAATGCAGCTACAGACTTGTCCTAGAAAAGCTTAACAGCACTGAATGTATTTTAAAGCAAAGGATTATCAAGTAGGCACCAGTAGAAAGGCAAAGTTAGTAAAATTCTGCTGCTGGTAAGAACTTGTATAACCAAAAGTAACATTGCTTCCATATATCTTTGATCATTTTTACAGTGCTGCGTGTGTTTTTTTGAAAATGATTTAACTTGCCATAAATGATGTCTGAACTGGCCATCTATCACTGCACAGTTTGTCTACAGTACTTACAAATCTAACACCCAGAATGACAAGTGTAATTACATGCTTCTGAAACATATGCCATAATTTATGGATATTAAGCAAGTATAAACAAGAGATCAAATCCTAGTGTAAGCAGTCATCCAAGAAATCATCTTGACATTTATTTCATTAAACCCTTTCTTTCAGCAAGACAGTCAGAACATACCTGAGTAGCACTATCAGCACATCTGCAGATACTTGCCAATTATTGCATGTTTGCAAAGCAAAGGATCAGGTACATGCATACAGTTAACACTTTGCTTTCAGTTATATTTTGTGCAGGTAGTTATGTAGGTGTTTATCATGCTCCCTTATTATTAGCATTATTATTATTATTAAGCTCCCACAGGAGATTAATATATAGGACTTAAATAGCAACAGCCTTTTTCACCTGTTTATACTGTGTGTTAACATTCAACGTAATCTGAATTCGAAATCTGAGTAAAAAGGCTCAAGACCCAGAAAGCTGGTGGTTTGTTGGCTTGAGAACCCACCAGGAAGAAGAGCAGAAAAAGAGGAGTGAGACTGCTGGGAGAGGTGTCGCCAGCAGAGACCAGCGGCGTGGTGCTGCACTTGCCAGGCAAGGCTGCAGATGTGGGCATGGAAGCAGGCTGGGCACTCAGACTCCCAGCTGGGCTCTTCCACACCCTGTGTCTTACCATGGTATCTAGAAGGCAATAGGGTTTGCTAATATTGTGTAGATTGTAAAATTGATTTTTATTTCCTCTTGTCAGCGTTACCCTTGAGACTTTGTGTCTGCCTTATCCCTCTTGCTAAGCAGTGCTTTACTCCATGAACACTGCCAGGGAAATCTGAGAACTAGAATAAGCCAATATTTTGAAAAGGGGGAAAAAAAGACAATTCTGGCAACCAGTCCCTGCCAGGGGCAAAATAATGCAACTGTTGATATAAAATGGTATTAATGTAGAATGAAAGTATCAGGAATGCCTGCCCACATGGAGGGATGGAAAATAGGTCCTGGCAAATAAACCTGATTATCTTTTTAGCAAGATTTTGAGTTGTAAAACTAACAGCATTGGCTTTTGTAAACCTCAGTGCCACAAGTCACTCTGTGAGGTACTGAGTTAACTTTAATCTTATGGTATTTAATAAGACCATCATAAATATATATGGTTTTTAATTCAGTTCTTTACATTAATACCAGCGGTAGCTTTGGGTTTATCTGGGTAACCTTTTGCTCAGGAATGGGAAGGAAGGTTCATGGGGAAAAGTCCTCTGCTGACCTACTGCTGATGCTGCTCTTACGCCAATGCCTGATTCAGTGAAGGAAATGTTTCCTCCCCAAATTGATAGTGCTCCTCTACAGCCCCTCTGGACACTCCTTTCCTGATTATGAGTCAGAACCTCGGGAGTTGTTGCAGCCAGTGTTCCTTGAACATTTTTAACTCTCCAGCTTGTTTCTAAGGTTTTCCTGGAATATCTGTGAGACATAAACAGAGTATGCTGGCGGGACCTGAAATCTCTGTGTTTGCCAGAAGGTCTCTGATGGCCTCTGAGAGAGGCGAGCAAGGTGGAGGGAGGGTGAGAGTACTGCCCGTGAAAGGTGAAGAGATAAGACTGTGTCAGGGGAGGAAACCTACTGACAAATTACAGCAAGTTTGCATGGTCTCTTTAGTGAAGCAACTGGGAGAATGGGGTCAGTGAGTTCAACAAACAAGTGCTTCACTTCTGCTCAAGAGTGAAGCTAACAGACTGGCTCCGAAAATCATTAGAAGCGGTCAGTAATGTTGCAGTTCTCTCGCAGGGAAGGGGAGGAGGGGTATGTTCCTCATGTCTTTTTTGGGATATTTCTGGTCGTGTAATCTGTCAGTTGTACTGTTAATCTACAGAAGCTCCAAGCTCAAGCATTTCTTTTCAGGATGATAATAACCATTGAAAGTGCTAGCTGTTATGTCATCTACGTAACTTACTCTTCCCCATGCATAGTACTTCGCAGCCTCATTTATCAACATCTCTCTCTTCTCATCTTAGTGAAGGAATTAGACACCAAAAATTCATTTTTTATAAATTGTACTCTCATTATTTTAAAAAACCCAAACCACTTTAAACCCTGTATTTTATAACAGGCTGACTAACAGTTTTTCTTCACCCGCTAACAACAGGATAATGCAATTGGGGTGGTATTTCATATGTTGCATTGCGATTCTCCTTTTACTTCTTTCTTTTCTTTGGCCATAAGCCCCAGAAGCAGCACACTCCTGCATCAGGCACCTTTGCCTCGTTGGCAGGCTCCTCAGGCCCTTGGGCTGGCATTTTGCAGTTGCCTTAGGGGACGGCCTTATGGTTAAGCTACAGACATACTGTCTGAGCCGCCCCATCCTCTGTTCAGCACCCTGTTCGTGCAAAGATGCTCTTTACTCTGTACTGTGCCTTTGGCTGTGCTATCTCACATTCTTGCTATCAGCTTGCTCTGGCGATACCGTTTGTATCATTTGAATTTATTGTTTTCCTGTTAGGTCAATCACCCAAGCCATCAAGATATACACACCGAGCCAAAAGAAATGTAATTCATGGGTCAAGATTACTCATGGGTCAAGATTATTCATGTTCTGTATGGTGCAATATAAAATCCTGGCTCTATAACAAAAAAAAAATATAAAAATTGAGCAAATACTTTATCCAGAAGTTGTTGCTAAAATTGTCCTGTAGGGAGCCTGATCAAAACCTCGATAGTTTATAATGAGATTAGGAGGATACTAAGCTACTGCTTAGTTTGTGCTTTGATCTTAGTGATCAGTAGCAAATACAAGGTTGGGATAGAATGGTCAGGAAGAATATTTGAAAATCAGTCTCATGTCATAGAATATATTCTTGAAAGCTGGGTGGATAGTAGGCAAAATTGACAGGACATGGTAGTGTTGGTACCACTGCTATTTCAGCAGGAAGCTGAGGATGGAGGACACATCTCTTTCAGCCTGGAACCACCATGTGAGCAATACTAACTTACCACTGCAATATTGTGGCCTGCAGGGTCCTGAGCCAGAGGACTGTTTAAAAGATTAATTGGCTGGAAAGCATTCATTACCTGAAATCTATCTCTGCTGCTTGACTTTCAGATAGATAAAGTCTCAGCTTCTTTGCACTTGAAATGTCTTTTCAAGCTGGAAACACTCAATTTCCCCAAATACACAGAAAGGTGCTCGTTTATAACCAAATATAATATTATAAAGGATGGCATGGAATAACGAGATACAAACTCCCATGCTTAATGCTTTACCATATCTTCTGCACTGTCTTGAGCAGACATACTAGTTTTCAGAAAGTTAGTTGCCCTGAAATTTTCTGCATTTATTGGTTATATTCAAGACTAGCATAGGTGCTATTCTTGAAAAAAACTAGCAACATCTTCTTTGATTATTATTCATTTCATCTGGAAGATTTCTAGCGTGTTTTGGGCCATGGGAAGATAGGATTGTTTGCAAAAATCATGGTCCCTCTGCAACTTTCTTTTACAAGGGAAGGAGCATTATTAATGTTGCTGTCTTAGTCCATTCCCTGTAAGATAATAATATCAGACCTTTTCTAGTACTATCAACTTTATTGGAACAAACAAAATTTGTTTTGGGAATCCCTATCTTTAACAGAGCCTATTCATTATTCTTTTGTTATTCTCCTGAAAGCTGTTAGGTTTTAAAGTACTTTGCACCGCTCTGGAATTGGCTGCAGAGCAATCAAGCATGGAGTAATTTGCCATCATACTCATTACTTTTTCAGCTCTTTGAGATCTTTCCCAGCCATACCTGCAGTATGCCTCATTATTACTTTATTAAATAAAAAATTAAATAATAAATAAAATAAAAGTAAAGTAATTTTGAGGAATACTGCAGGTATGCAGTATGTGAGACAAGACCTGGGTTCATCTGTGCATGCTAACATACAGGTCCTACCGTGAACGAGAACATGACAGTGGTCCTATTCAGACCATCACCTTGTATTTCAGAAAAGTCACTGGCACTGATGTATGATTTGCTTCTAAATCCCTTTTGTTCAGTTACAACAATGTTTACACTTTATGGTGAGATTTGATGGACTCATAAAGATCTCTGATAAACCGCAAGCCTCGTGGGTAAAGAGGAAATCGGTCACAGACGAGCATTCCTGAGTGCTGGGGGACCTGCTTTTGCTCTTGTGCAAGTGTTGGCAGTCAAAGAATCTCCAGACTACTGTCTCAGACATGCAGTTTGGTTATTTGTTGAAAAATTGAAAAAAAATAAAGAAGCTAGGAATTAAATTTGAATATAAGTTCAAATATATACTATAGCAGCCATTCAAATCAACTATTACGTTGTTTACTAAGAAAAATAAAAAAACCCCTTCTACTTCATCCTTCTCGGTATTTCTGTAAACTTTTATTTGCAGGCATAAAACAAGAAAACACATAAGTCTTTTTTCCCCGCATACCAAAATTTCCTATCTCAGATCTTTTGTATGACTTCTGACTTTTACTTGCTTTCTAGGACCCATTTCCATAGCATGAGTAGCAGAACTTCACATGTGATTTATTTTTCCAAGTTTTAAAAATAAACCAAACCAAATACTATCTGCTCAGTTTGCTTATGGAAATTTATACATGAATGGAAAAAGGAGAAATTTCAATATATGTGACTAATAAATTAGCAGCCTGTGCTCCAGAGAGAAATGGAAAATTGCAGCATTAAATCAATTTTATGTGGTAACATAACAAAACAACAGATTGTTTGGGGTACTCGAGGTAACCACCTTTCCTTGGTAATATATGATTGTCAGTAACACTTAGCAACACATTCTTGATCAAGTTTATAGTGAAAATTCCTGACAGTGGCAGGTGAGGAATTAGTTTTAAGGATGATGTCCTTCTGGTGGCTCATGCTGAGAATGATATTATTTATATTAACTGGCAAAATAGCCTGGCAGCACACAGGCAATTACCTCAATTTTATGTTTAGTGCTCCTCTCATAAATCTGTGTAATGATGGCATCTCTGTTATGAGCTTACATTAACTTACTGGTTACAGTAATTGTATTGAAACAAGCAAATGTCCACTCTGTGGTGAAGGTAGTACAGTTACGGTACTCCAAATAAATAATTGTTTGAGTTCATAGAATCATAGAATCATTAAGGTTGGAAAAGACCTCTAAGATCATCAAGTCCAACCATCAATGCAACACCACCATGCCTACTAAACCATGTCCTGAAGTGCCACGTCTACGCCTCCAGGGATGGTGACTCCACCACCTCTCTGGGCAGCCTGTTGCAATGTTTGACCACTCTTTCAGTAAAGAAATTTTCCTAATACCCAATCAAAACCTCCCCTGACACAACTTGAGGTTATTTCCTCTGTGTGTGTGTATAAATATACACAAGAATATATTTTTATATATATTCCTATATATATATAATATATATAAGAAGAACAGGGCTTTATGAAAGGAAACTTCAATTGCACAATTAGATGAAGTTTAGGAAGTGATCTGACCTGTGTATGTGTGAATTTGTTCTCTGTAAGGGTGTGGTTTCAAGAAGGCGAAGTGGACATTGATCATTTCTTTTACAGATCAGATCCTGTCCTCAAAATGGGTGTTTAAAGTCATTAATGGAGGTGAAGCAAGATGCAATATATATCCTCTTGGTCTTGTCAAAAAACATTTTTCCCCATAAAAGCTTAGTCTGAGACCATCTCTTAAGATGCAAAGGCAGAAGGTCTGCTGTTTATCATGCTCTTTCCTGAGGTATTTGTTACTGCCCACTCTCAAAGACAGACCATTGGTTTGACCCAATACGGTTTCTTATTCATGTGCTATTGTAAGAGGAACTGCAGAGGTTTCTGTGGGTGATTTATGTTTGGTATGAAACTGGAATTTACAAAAGTGTATAACCAAAGTGTCAGGCCAAGTAATCACTGGAATCACACTCCAACTAAAAAAACCATTGTGCTTTGTCAGCTAATACATGTATTGTTTTCTTACAACATATGAAATCTTTCTTTGGGCATTTTGGTCAGATGGGAAACAGGCATCTTTGTATACTTTCAAATATTCCTGTATTAGTTAATAAAGAGGAACTGTACCTTCTGTTGTCTTAGGGGGAAAGTTAAGTTCCAAAAATATTTTCTCCTTCCATGAATATCAGAAATTCATCTTAATGTGCCGACCTTGGCTGTGCACATTTAAAACAGATCCATTAAGGTAAAAATAGCTTTTGAATTACCCAATTTGATAGACTACCTGACCTGCTAAGTACCTGCAAAAAAAGTCATTCAGGTATTCTCTGTCCAGAGTGTTTTATTATCTGATGGCAACTGCTTGGGCCAAGCTGTCAATAGGCTTTAGAAGAAAAAATTGGAAAAATTCAGAAAATACGAGTTTTAGGGCATTTGACCTACAATTCATGTGTGCCAGAATCACTGCAGAATGAAGCAATGAAATCAGATCTGCTACAGGCGGGGAATGAGAAAGACCACTTGAAGGCCCTTTGTATTGACTTACAAATAATGGTGCTCATTTATTTGCGAGTAATACTGAATAGATAGTTTCTGTGCTCTTGAGACACATTTGTAAGCATGGCATTTGAGGAATACTGCAGTTCATGGGGACTAGTTCGTGGGGACTGCCAGAGGTTTGGAGTCCCACACTTTTAATAAGCAAACACACTGGTAGACAGAAAATAGCTACCTCTCACCGATATCCTCGGGTACTTTTAACATCCCTTCTGATCTCACTGCTCTCTGATGTCCCTAGAAAGTTGCACTTGCGGGTTGATTCAGTAAGGTTATTCGGCGTGGCTGGGAATGCTCTGTCATTGCCAAGGGTTATGCTATAAAGGGCTGGCAGCTCTGGAAATAGTGTGGGAGCCTCAGGTATTCAGAACATGTGAAAGGAGTTTGAAAGTACTTGCTTTCATCTCCTTTCACCCTTAGTGTTCATACAATGGCTTAGGAGAGGGCACAAGCCAAAGATGCTGCCTCTCTTTTAGTGGAATGGGAATTCATAGGGATTTCGGCTATGAGATGAGTCCAGAGCTGAAATTCCAGCAGTTACCACTCACTTGCTGAGTGGCAGCTGGCGGGAAAGGGTGAATGTCATGGGACTGTGTTGAAGGATTTGGTCTGTGTTTTCTGGGCAAGGTAGATTCAAATAAGCAGAAGAGAGGATGGAAATGGTGACATAGCTATAGTGGTAAAGAGAGAGGGAGTGAATTAAAATCCACACATCTTAGAAACCAGAAGATTATTTTTGGTTTACTTCTGTCTGATAGTAATAATAAAAATGATAATAATATGGTCCCAACATCAATGGGAGGAATGCCACTGTGATCCTTCATCTAGTCAAATGGCATAACTTAGAAATTAAAGTTACTGACTGCTTTGACATGAGTAAATTTTTTTCTTTAAAGAGTACCTTTCTGAAAATAGATTTATCTCTGCTAAGCGGAAAAGCAGATTCAATATCCCACAGCATTCAGAGATACTGTGAGGTTATTACTGTAACATGTTTATCATTTCATCAAGAAATGTTATTCACTGAACTGTCTGGGCCTCTTGTCAAAAGAGGTTGTCTCTGAACCAGCAGCATGACAGGACTCCACAAGTTCTACTTTATGCAATGACTGGTCCTTTCCCTGGTTTGTCTCCATCTCAGATAAACCAGTTATGCTTCTCTCCCTAAATGAAAGAAGACTTCCTCCCCTAGGAGACCCTTTCCTATTAAATATCGCTTGGTTACCTTAAACCTTCCACATCACCCAAATGCTGGTTTGCATCTCTATTACTGCACATGATTTGAAAAGTTACTGCATTTCCCACTGTTGATGTGCCTTGAGTCTACCAATCTCACAAATAAAGTTGTTCTTAAAGTTTTCTGTTTTTCTTTTAACAGTCATATGTTTACTGACAGACACCAACCCAAAGACAAAGTCAATGGGAAGGTACACTGAAGGCAAGTGTTCTTTGGCTTGGGTCAAGATATTTTACAAATAGCATAGGAAATAATAGTACGTGGTACATAATTCCTGTAAATCCCTCACATCCATTTTGGAGCTACATTATATTGCAGTAGCATCATGATTACCTTTACTCTTGCCAACATGTCTGTGATGGCAGTAGCCCAAAAGCCCACACTAGAGACAGAGAGTACTCAGAAACAGTAAGCAAAAGGTGAAATAAAAAGAGAGTATTGCTGGAGCCGTGACTGCCAAAGTGGAGAAGGGAAAGCCTTTGAGCTGGAGATGGCATTGAAAGATAAACAGGAGGACCTTCATACATGAAAGTAGAGCAAGGAGCGTATATTCTTTCCAAATAACGTCACTGTTTCCAGTTTTCAAATCAGTGAGATCCTCAAAAAAGGTTCCAAGAGAGAATTGGAATGCGTAGCTATGCGGTTTGGCCATCAGAAATGACTTAAATTCATACAAGGCTTTCCAGAAGAAAGTAAGGAAAACTAGAATAGAGAGAAAGAGAGCTAACAAATAAGAAGCAGATAAAATTCAATGTGACTTAAAAATAGCCAGGGGGTTGAAGTTCTTTTTTAATATTGCTTTTAACAGGAAATGGGAAGAAAAGGAAGCCTAGGCAATTAGAAGACAATTGAAATTGTGTAACAAAAGCTATTGATAAAATACAGATTCGGGAATACTTGGAAAATGTAAACAGAGGCAAACCACTCATTCCAGATTATTCTTAATCACTGAAACTCTCTGAGCATCTGGCCACTTACAAAGACCACTAGCAACCAGAGACTCAAGAAAAGAAAAGACATTATCCAGCTCCAGGACAGAAAAAAAGGGAAGAATGATAACAGCAATTGCTATCCAGTAAGGACAGCAAATTAGATATAAGCATGCTGTGTGATAAAGCTATAGAAAAGAGCAGTGGGATTTCAGTATGCTTTCATGAAAGGATCACAACACAGGGGAAACAGACAGCAGTTTATGTCAAACTTCTGTATAATTTCTCACCCACTTTTTTTTTTTTTTTTTTTTTTTTACTGTATTGAAAAATTAGAGCAACATTTCAAAGATGAACAACAGAAATTATTGCAGTCTGGAGAAATCACTGTCAGGACAGATTTAAAGAGCTACATATGTACAGCAGTTAAACAATGATTTAGAGAGGAAAATACAAGAAATGACTACTTGGAAGACTTGGACACCAAGGTGAAAGAAGACCAGAGATATGTCACCTTAGAGGAGCTTATTAGATCACAGCAAATACATGCACATTACTATGAGTCTTTACCCTGGCAGAGCAACAGGTAAGGAAATTCCATAAATCTTGTCCATCCTTACCTTCAGTAGGTCAGATCCGTCAACTTTTTTGTTCAGTTTAACCAGCGAATAATGTCGTAGACCTCTGGAGATCAGGTATTAAGCAGAAATCCTGATGGTGAATGAGATTGAATGATCGTGGTCCTTGTAAAATATGGACAAAATTGGTTTGGACTATTTTGTCTCTGTTTTTCATCCTTCAAATTTTTATTTTTGCACTTTGTGCCAGGAGCTCACACTTGCATGGCAAATTTATATTCCTGCCCAAGATGGCCAGTACCTGGCCCAGGTTATTCCCCAAGTTAAGTCTGGACATATTATGGAATGGTAGCTGTTGATTGAAGCCAAAACTGTGCCATGTGACTTGCTGACATTTCTACCATGCAGATGATTTTATGTCAGGCTGAGTCTGTCCCTAGCCTTGTTATGTTTATTCCAAAAGCTGGTAAGATGAACCAGCAGAGTATCAGTCCATGCTTTGTAACTGTGTTTGAGCACCCCTCATAACTGCACGGCTTGTGGGAAGCAAGGTAAGGACACTGTGTGTGTCTCTGAATGAAAGAAATTATATGTACAGCTAGGTCAGACAGATCCACATGTAGATAGAGCGTTCATCTTCCTAGCCTTCAGGAAGCTGCTGGGAAAGCCATAAGCACTCCCAAATGGGAGACTCTTTCTATCTCATCTCTGCCGAGTCTCCCGGTGAAGACCATCATATCCCAACTGTGCAGCAGATCTGAAATTTTCACCTTAAATGCCTAAGAGACTATTTAATGGTCTGTAAAGTTTAAGAAGGCTCGTAATGATAGCTTCACAAAGGCAATAGTTGATCTTGGCACAACTACAGCCTGAGACAATGAAGCTATCCTAATCCTAATTTTTTGTGCTAATTCAAATAGCCTTTTGACATGAAAATATAGCAACTGGACCACAAGTGAAAGGTAATAATAAATGTCTAGGTAATAAATTAGGGGGAGTTGTCTAGCAGGATGCCAGAGTGAATATTATTAAAAGCTTTCTTATACAAAATGATCTGGGAGAGGGGACTGACAGCAAACTGATGACATTAACAGATGATAGTAAGGAAGAGAAGAGGAAATGGAAGATGTATTTAAAGGCTAAGTGAGAATGAAAGAAAATGAAAAGGTAGAAGGAGATTCTAAGGACGGAATTAGAAACTCAAAAATAGAAGAAAGGAGTAAGAAAGAGAAGCAAAATACTTGCCCAACTTTTCTCATAAAATGAGGAAAATTAGTCTTTTTTCCCTATTTTTTAAAATGTAATCTATCATATTTCAGGGAAATGTACTGGTATTCTTTGTGGTGTAAAAAACTGACAAGATTTAATATCTTGGAAGATGCAAGGATGGAACAGAAAGCAAATCTGATGAGTGATTGCGGTGTAGGAAAAGAGCAAAAGCAACCTGTACAACATGGGACTGAACAGCATCAAATAACCCAGTGGAATATGATGGCTCCTTTTCTGGTCCTGTTTCAACAGCGAGGCTGCCTGCCCTTCCAGGCACATTGTCCTCTCAAGAGACTCACACATAGGGAAGCTCCAGTTGGGAAGCAGGAGAAATCATAGAAATAGAAGGCTGATCAACTTAAAACGAAATTTCACAAGAGTTAATAGGTCTGAATCCTGGGTTTCAAGAAAATCAGTCATTTCAGGCTACGTTTAACTTGCAGCAGTAATTCTGAGAATGCCTGTTACAGAATCCATGCCCCCTTGATTTTGGCCCCCTTGATTTATCAGCAGGGAAGATAAGATTTTGTGCACTGTATATTTTCAGACAAGTAGTCCTGAATGATTTAGGGTGGTCTTAAACTTTATAACAAGTAATTAAATGAAATGAAGTAAATAATCATTGACCCTGACTATTTTTTTTTTATGGCTGCAATATTTTCAGAGGGAAACTGGCCTCCTGAGGAAGGAATATGTCATATCTCATGCGACATCTAAACCTGGACTGAGCAAAGTGCCAGTGAATGCCCTTTTAAAAGATAATCCTGTCCTGACAGATGGATGGAGTGGATAGTAATAATAATACTTTTTACTGATATATGATCTGCTTATAACAGATAATAGCTCTTTTTGTTTTTAATTTATCCAAGTCCTACAGTTCAATATAATACATCTATTGAAGTAATGAGGGATTGCACAGGCAATCCTGAGAACAGAATTAGGGGTCGTTATTCCATTCTGCTTCTCTTGTTCAGTTTGGGCACCCCTCTCAGTGTTTAGAGTGTTTAAATTAAGCCACACTCAGGCATGTCCTTCTCATCTTGGACATAAGAATTTCAAGTCAGAAAGCATTACATCCAAAAGCAAACTTATTATGAATCTGTTTTCAGTAATGATAGTACATTCAAAAGGATATGACAATGAGCTAAAATATCAGCTTTTCAATGAGAACAGAAGTTCTTTCAAAATGTTTCTGTGCATCTGCAAACAGCATGACACAGGCTAATTTATTTGTCATTTGGAAGCCTTTGAATCTGCGATGGGCTTTTGCTCACTGTCAGTCTCCCAGAAGAGTCAGATCCATTTCTTACAGAAGGTATCTACGTGTCAGTAGTAGATCAGAGAAAACAGTTGTGTCATGATATGGGGAAAGGGACTGTTGACTCTGCACTTCTGTTGGTTTAATGATCCAGAGAACAGACATGTGGATGAAAACATGAAGTCTGGAAGACTCTTATAGTTGATCAGCTTTGCTCTGAAGTTGTTCACTTTATTAGTAAAGCTTTTATTGGAAATAAATGAGTATTCTATATTTAAGATTAAAGAAAGAGACTGGAAAGCACAGTTCTGAGTATTTGGCAGATGCATAATTACCTTATGAATTGTATTAATTTCCTCTTTCTTTTTTATCAGAGCATGTATTTGCTTGAATTGTTGGGCTAATGTCACAGCAGAGAGGATCTAAATTTATATGGTCTTAAGAAGTTAAATCTTAAGAAGTTAAATCTTAAGAAGTTAATTCTTAAGCAGCTAATGTCTAAGCTTTTAAAGTTTCCTAATCAGAGTGGCTGTAGACTCTGCATATAATGAAAAAAAGCTAAAGGAAAAGGAGGGATGTGAATAGAAACCTTTCTATTGATCACAACAAATTCCAGGAAAGGAAGGAAAAAATCCTAACTCTCAGTGGTTTGAGGAATCGTACCCAGCAATTTACACAGCTTTTGGCTCATAAGCAGAAGTACTTTTTGAAAGAATTATTGAGGTGACATTCGAGCCTTGGATTCTAAAATCTCACCGTGTCATTCTCTCAAAGTGTTCTCTTTTAAACTTTTCCAAACTGAATATTGTGTTTCATTTTTCTGTGGTGTTGGCATCACGGGCAAACCATGTACAAGCAGCTGGGTTGTCTTAATTTGGGGCCCAATAGGTTTGGCTATAAGGTAGCTCATCTTGAGGTGCCTGTAAGTGAACTTGGAGATTTAGAGAGAAGAGATGCCATCCACCAGTAGATAACCTAAATCAGGAACCTCAGCTAACCTCTTCTATGCTAAATAACCTAACAGCTACGTGTGAGAGTGCACAGTGGCATGCGATCTAACTGGGGTATCTACACACACCACTGTGAAATGGACTCAGGACTGTTGTTAGAGGAGTATTTGCAGTTAAAAGGTACCAGACTGCTCTGAAAATTGGCTCATTGTTTGAAGTTCAAAACAATCTTATGGGAACTCCTTAGGAGTCCTTATGAGTTATGCTTAGAACAAAATATCTTTGCGTGTAACAGCATCTGTTTGTGATGTATTTAAGAAAATCCATTTAAACTGAGGGGTAAACCATCTGGCCTTATGGACCTGCTGAAGCCTGTCTTTGCTGTAGTATGTTCAGAAAGAGAGTGTTACCTGAGATAAACTTGGCCAGCCAGTACTGGTGCAGTCGCAAAGGCTTTGGCTGTGCCACCCCCAGGCCCTCTGGCCGTGGCCCATCTCAGCCACGCCAGCACATGGCCCCTTATTAAAGCCCCAACTTGCCTTTGCTGTTTCAGATGAAATTTTCATTTCCCTGGGATATTTTCTTGACAAAATGCTCAGGGTCCTGCTGATGTGTGCAGTTCTGTTCTGCTGAATCTTGCCTAGCACAAGGATCTCACACAGTTTTAAAGAAGAATGCACTACTTTTTACCATAAGGTAAAGATTTAACACTCATTTCCAAAGAAATTCCCAGAGCAAAACTTCCATGAGACAGATGGGATCACAGTCATAATTTTATGGGTATTTTAAGCCCTGGTAACATGGTTATAAGAAGCATGCCCATGCAGGATCAGATCAGATTTTTACAAATATTTATAAACACACAGAAAATATTTTTAAATTAACTATATTTATATTTAAAAAGTAACTTTATTTATATTTAAAAATTAACTGTATTTGTGCAAAAAGATAGAAGATGGAGTTTCAAAAAATGATCTCTGCATATATTTGCTGTGGGTAATATTTGACAGAGAGGCACCGGTCCCAGTTTTGGAAGATAAACATAAGCATGGCTCCCTTAAGTTTGGAATAATTGTTCATTCATTTCTAAATTTCATGCCAATTGTGGGAAATAATAACAGTTTTAAAATCTACATTGATCTTGGTAAAAACACTGGTGATTTCACAAACAGCCCATAACATCTACTCCAGTGTCAATATTCCAGAAACCCCAGATACTGGATCAGATCCTGAAGTGCTTGATTACTATTTTTATGCACTGTAATCAATAAGAATGTTGCTTGCACTCAGTACTTTGTTGGCATCGCTAGAATAAAGCATATTCAATTGCTAAGAAAGACAGAAGAAAACAATCCAAGTTGTGCAGCTGTAAGATTAAAAACTGCCTTTCAAAGGGAAATAAGCTTATCCTTCTCTAATGAAATGAATAGCACGATGAGATGACAATTGTCATATTTCAGCCAATACTCTGAATAAAAGATTATTCGTTATAGGCAACATAACATTCATAAAATTTATCCGATTCTGTAATTCTGTTTTTATTGTTAGCCTTTGTCATTGTTCTTTAAAAAGGTAATTACATTCAGAGAAATGAAGATCAAATCAAAGTATTTCCCATTTAAAAAAAACCTCTGAACATAAGCCAAACCACAGGCAATCCTTCACATCTTTAATTGGTGCAGCATATAAAGATTAATGCTGGGTTTAGGTAAAATGACCAGGTTTTGGTACAAGAATATTTTAGTTAAAAAAGCAGCCATATTTAAAAAAGTAGTAAGAACAGTTTAAGCTTACAGCTGGTGTGAACACAGAAGTCAGCCATGCAAAACAAAAAGTGTGTTCTGACAGATCAGTAGCTGCTTATGTGAATAAGCATTAAGGCTGGAGGATAAAGGTCTTACCCTTCCTTTCAGGAAGGAGTTTTCCATCCTGTGTCTATCTTCTTCTTAAGAACTCGATAAAACTACCTGATAGAGTGGAAAACCCATAATCTTAACTCTGTCTTTCTTAATTTGACTCCTTTCTAACATAGGCAGCTTCCTAGACGACCCATTTTCTGGGTTTGCTTTGTCTTGGCTTGGGTTCTCTTTTCTTTTCTTTCCCCCTTCTGTACTTGCAAAGTGTTTTTGCTCAGCTGTCATTTCTATTCTTTGCTTAAAATAGTGACAAGAATCTGTAATTACAGTGATGGAATAAAGTTAAGAGAAAAAGTAATGAAATGACAGTATTAATTCCCAGGAAAATTACTGGGCTAAACCAGCCTCTAAGCAGGAGTCCTTTAAATTCCCCATGGATAAAATGAATGTAGGTTTATGTCAATAAACTAACTCTTGGATACATATTCCCTGGGAGTTTTCTATGTCTGTGAGTGTTGGCTCACAGCCTGGAGTAGTTAGGGACATAAAAGTGTGGTAGAGGGCTGCACTTTCTGCACTGACCTCCAGAGGTGTAGAATCACAGAATCATTCAGGTTGGAAAAGACCTTTAAGATCATCAATTCCAACCGTTAACATAACCCTGCCATCCCACCACTAAACCATGTCCCTAAGGACATGCAGTGGGACCTGTTCAGATGGGCTGTGAGAAAAAGTTCAGATCATTCCTTCTCCTGTGCTGTATTTTCAGCACGATCCACAGAGCAGTTGTGACTTTTAAGCAAGGAGCCGACCTAAAGACTCTGTCCTGCTAAAGCATCTGTAAAATGATGAGCAATCAGGACGTCAACAGATGCTTGGCGAAGATCATCGAGAGCTCTTATTAGCAGTTGTTTAAGCCTTCTGGTATACAAGACTGTCGTCAGCAGTGAGCTGTGGTATACTCTTTGCATCACTTTGCATCCCTCTTTGCTAAGACGAAGGCAGAGCATGCACGTTGATACAGTCTGTGTGTCAGAGGGCCGTGTCCTTTCTGAATCTGCTCATGTGGTACTTATACAGTGTGTGCACATGTCCTTGGGTGGGTGATATTTCCCTCTCTTCCTGTAGCACAACAAACCCCTTTTCTCACCATAGCATCCCAGGCACCAACAGTGTAATTGACCCTTGCCTGTGAATGGATGGGGGGAAACCTCTCCCTGGCCATTCCCCATACAGGAACCATTGCTGGATTGGCTGCCTTGCTTGAGTTCATACTTCACATCCGCCCATAGGTGGCTGTCTATAAAGAAACAGCATTTCTCAGACAGAAATGTAATGATGCCTTACTAAGTTAAATGCTAACTATTGATGATAGAGGTGATTAGGTGCTGAAAACATGCTTTGCTCCTGACACTGAATAAAGGTAGGTAGTACATGCCTATATTTCATGGGTGTATGTTCACACAAATCAAATTGAATTTGAACTGGAGAAAACTCTTGTAGGGGGAGAAAACTGCATCTAGATTAAGGATTTAATTACAGCCTGTATCCTGAAACTATGAAAGACAGGACTGTATTTTTCTCCCATTTACATCAAGGTGAATAAAAAGTAGTGTCCTTCAAGATTTTTCATTCTCCCTATGTGATAGTGGATTACTGTCCCTGTATACCTTGCTTAAAATTTGAGTCCATAATGCTTAAAAGATGCCATTTTGGCCACCAGAGGGCAATGATTTCTTCTGTTCCTCAGAAACAGAAGTAACCTATTTTGAGTGAGAGTCAGATGTTAATATAACCCCCTGACATTTTTGAGCTTTCTAGTATGGATACTTTCACCTCTAAGTTCAAAACTGGCTGCTGTTTGTAGTGACTCAAAATTCTTCACTTGTGATAGTTAATTGGTGTATGTGAAGCAACTTTGGTCTTTTCAGTTCATTTTTTTAGCTACAGATGTCCACAGCACAGAATTGATAGTTGGCCCCTGTTCTGGCAGGTCAATTAGGATCAAATGAAAACGTTTATGGGAAAAGTAGGCAAAATATAACATGAAAAAAGAGCCTCTCAACACTCAAGGTTTAAAAACATCTGTTCCTTGGGCTTCCTTTATCACTAGCACTTATATTTATCTATCTATCAACCTACACACAAACATGTAAGCTCTCTACATCTAGACTGAATAGATTTCATTTTTACCAAAGAGCATATTAAAATTATTTTCATATGTGATATCTGAATGTGAATGAATATGAATAAGATTTATCCCTATTACATGTTGCCCATTGAGCTATTTTTTCTAACTGCATTTTGAGTCATTATCATAGCTTTCAATTAAAATTTCAGTAGAAAGAGTTAGGAGCTATTCAGGGAAAAACTATCGAAGGATGTTATCTCTGTCTTGTAAACAAATTTAATGCCAAAATTAAGATTTAGCTGACAAGCTGCCAGAAAGCTGCTGGCTTTCTTGCCACAAAGCTCCTAGAGATATCACTGAATAACTGTAGTCAGCAGATTTGCAGCCTTTTCAGTTTTCTGAAGTATTTTGGGTGAAGGCACTCTTAAAGCATGCGTGACTAATGGATTCATCCTGAACAATGTTTATTCATCTTGACCTGTTTTGCAGAGTTTCTGAGTGGTCAGCTGTCCCATTGCGGTGACCAGGCTCCCAAAAATCAGGCCGCTTGCCTGAAGTGGAGCACACATATGGATGTCTTTTGAGAGAGATTCTTAGTATTTTGGTGGAATTATGAACTTGAGCTATGTGGAACAGTTATAAATAGGGCCATCAAGGTTTCTCCAATATGCCCCTGCTGTTTCTATTTGCACCATCTACTAGAACCTCTACAGACAGAAGGGAAGAGTGTGTGTCTGCAAGAGAAAGAAGCTTTAGCATCTGCTTTGGAGCAGATGCTCAGCATCATGTGCTACCCAAACTAGCTGGCCATCAGTCTCAACCTTGCTGGAGTCAGTTCCTGTCCTAATATTTGAAAGAACAATCCTTTGCAGTAGGAACTCTTGCTGAGTGACCTGTGGATTTATTAATTACAAATCAAGCTGAGCTGTCACATGAGCCTTCTGTTCCCGTGTTCAAAGCCATAAAAGTTTTCACTTAGGACGTACTGATTGCAGCTGAGATACTTTGTGAGATCCTTCATGGACAGTAATCCTAAAACACATCAGTGATACTGAGGGAAGTTTGGAAAAGTATTTGTCGTAGAGAAGCTAAACAAATTGCTAGGGGAAAAAAAAAGAAGCGAGCAAGCATTTAGGCCATTAGTGCTTTTCAGACTTGCCAGAGTAGTTTGTAGTTGACATGTCAGGTTTGAAATCTTTAGCCTTCTTTGTTGCCTGAGACTTAAATCTGTATAAGACTGATCAGGTGATCCCCAGCCAGGCTGTGCATGCAGCCTCAGTGCACATAGATTTAATTCTACGTAATGTGATTCATAAATTTTCCACACTAGGACCAACTCTGCTCCTGCACCAGAAAGCTAATGAAGGAGTAATGAACAGGGTTTGCAAGTATTCTGAAGGGGAATCCCTGAATGCTGGGAAATCTCTTCCAGGAGATTTTTCTGCTTTCATGTTCATCCTATAATGCAGCAAGCCAGGAAAGACAGGAGCACTAAATACTCATGCCCTGGTAAGAACCTGCTGCAAAGGAGGCAGGCAGAGAACAGAGAGGACTCTAAGTGGCTTCTTGATTGAATTCTCCATGTATCCTGCAGAGATTACAACAAATCAGTTTGTGAAATATCCCAGTTTGTTTCACTCCACTGAAAAGCTAGCCAAACCCGGAGGAATCAGCTTAGTTGTTTTTAAATTATGAGCATTATACAATGTCGAGTGAGAAGATTGGAAATGTCACTTGATCTATCAATCAATCAGTATTGATTCTTGTTCCCTCCACCTCAAAGAGCCAAGGAACAGATGCTTAGTTTAAGTCGGTCCACAAAATGCCATTGCAGACTAAGGCCGTTGCAACACTCCATCACAGTGTACAACCTTCATTAAGAGTGACCCAAAACTACAGAAAATCACAGTGAGTGAGTAGGAAATCTCAGTCTCTGAGACCATCACAAATTAGGAGATATCTTAAAAGTGGAATCCTCTGAAAGTTTGCTTTAATTTGTGAAGCATTTGCCTTCAAACAACAACACTGACTCAAGTGCTTTGAAATCTGGCTTCGTTTGCAGTCTGTGAGGCAACTTAAAGATCAACATTTTATTTAAAAAATAGATCTAAAGCACGAATTTTAGGCAGTGGAATAACATTTTCTGCATTTCTAATCACTGAGACTGTTGGAGGGGTTACGATTATTTTATTCACAATAGCTTTAGTTACAGGATATCTGTGATAATCAGGCTGTTGTTAGTTGCTATGAAGAATATATTTGATACATCTAATTTTCTGCATGTAAATTTGAAAATGTTGATACAGGCTGATAGCCTGGAATATCTGGTCACATCACAGTTTAGACTGCAGGCCAGATCCTCTTCTGCTAAATCCTGCCTGAGCCAGAATGCAAGCGTGTGAATCCCTCTTACACCTCCAACAGCAATTCAACCTTCTGACCTGTATGCATAATAATTTAAATACATCCCTGCTTGTCTAAAAGTTCCTATGGCACTGAAGTATGTCATAGAATCATAGAATCATTTAGGTTGGAAAAGACCCTTAAGATCATTGAGTGCAATTGTTAACCCAACACTGCTGAGTCCACCACTAAAACATGTTCCTAAGCGCCACATCTACATGTGCTTCTGAGTGTTTATGCTACTCATAAGCATTCAGAAACATTATTTTCTAGAGAGAAAAGTTTCTCAGCTCCATGGCTGTTGGGTTTAGGCGGCTTTCTGACCCAGAAAAGCTGTCAAAATCAGGTGAAGCTACAACTAACTCTGTGGTGGCACCCTCTAAATAGTAGCAAGGTGAAAAAACACCTCTTCCCTGAGGATGGGACCTGGTGAGATTGCAAGAAAGAGAAAAGGGACACCACGAATCTTCCTTAGCCTGGCCAGGACCTGTCCACCCATTTCCTGCAGATGGAGGATGACCAAACCCCTGACATGGGGGCAAAGCTGTTACAACACATCAGGCTGTGGTTCTTTGCTTGTGCGACGAGTGCCAGTTTAACAGAGCCGAAGGAGCCATGGCAAAGGCAACCTGATTGTAATGAAGATGAGTTAGATGACAACACCCTTGTTTTTATGTAGTTTTTCCCCAATGGTAATGTCATGCAAAATGAATATAGGTTTCCAGGAGCAAGAGCTACCTTCCTGGGTTGCACCCTACTAGAAAGGCAGGGAATCTGGCACCACCTCTCCTCACTGCTGCTGGACAGCAAGGACTCTTGCCTTAATGTATGAGATGTGCTTAAACCTAGTCACACTGATTACACTAAAGTTCAGCAGGCACCAGAAATATATATACATCAGTGCCTAAATTAGTCATTCTGGGGGTGGGCTTACATTCTGTAACAAAAAAAGAGCAGATTAAAATAAGTCAGCGTAAAGAGGCAGATTCAGAATATTAACTATGCATTAACATCCTGGATACGTAATTTAAAAAGCTTAAAGCTCTTCTCTAAAAACCAAAACAACACAGAAACCCTCAGGCATTCCTGACACTTTTTAATGACAGGAAAAATAAATTAAAATCTGTTTGCAGTACCTGGTGATTCAAGCAACCAATGCATGCTGATGTTATCCCCACTGCTTTTTTGGTATATAGGCATGCCGACTGCAACTTTTTCAGCTCTGTCTTGTGAGAACGAGCTTTGCTGTGTCTGCAAGTCAGCCTTTGTCATGGCTACAACTGCATTTTTTATTTCTTTTACATGTAACAAATGAAAGGAACATTCTGTAAGCGATTTTTGGGATGTTTTTCCAGTATTAGATAAGAACACACAATTTCCTAATAGGTTATTATGCAGTAAGTTTATACAATACATACGGAATGCACCTTTTTAATAAATACTTTTGATCTTGTGATTACAATGGTCTAATGTTCAAAGGGGGAAAACAGTTTCTCAGGTGAGTTAATCCCTATTCCTTTTTGAAAGAATCAAAAGGGGAGGTCTCATTAGTTTATGTGTCATAACGTTGACTATGTAATTAGATAGCTGGTTTGAGTGAGCAACATAGACTTAAATTGACTGTAATTTTATTTTGATTGACAAATGATTCACTTGCAACAGAATAATAATTAAAAAAAATGCATAAAAATAAAATGAGTACTATATCAACCTTTGGATAGTAGCCACTACTGCTTGCTTGGAATTTTGTGATTAACATTGGCTTTTTTTTGTTTGAAAATGATGGCTTATTGAATCAAACTTTTTAATGGCAGCAAATAGTTTTACTAAAACTCTGATTATTGAAAGTTTTCCAGGTCCATTAAGGCATTTCTCTGCTTATAAACACATATAGCTTCCAGATAGCCCCCAATCCCAACTGAAATGTCAGTGTATCACTTTTCAGTTCATAGTTAGACTTTTGAACTTTGTTTTTCCGCCTCTCAGAAACACCTTATATGATAAACCATTGATTCACTTTTTTTTTTGGTGGAAAAGTTAGGCAGGTCTTGTTTCCATCCTCATGCAGAAGAGAAAATATTTTGAAATCTTGAAATTATTATTGGGGTAGAGAAACCTTTCCCATCCAGCTCTGACAGCACCTAGTTGTAAACTATTTGAATAAGCATGTGTCTGAAAATGTTGTATTCATTATCTTCAGTATTGTAAAGAGGTTTCCTCAGGGGTTTTGTAATTATCTTCAAGTGTCATCAATGATATTTCTATTTACAAAGATTTCTGTGCATATAATTTTTGCCTTGCATTCGTGCACTGACAACAGAAAAGAACAGCACAATATATACAGAAAAGCAAATAAAAAATGGGAATTGGCTCTTTAATCTAAATGGCCCATGTAAGAACAATGTAGTTGTACTAGGAAATATGATTCTTGTAAGATCTGATTATACAAATCAAAGTTCCTTGCATTATGAGAATAAATGCAGTTTTCCCAAACAAAGCCATTAGAAATGGTAACAATGTATTTCATCATAGATATGTTCCTACAGGAGACATACTTTAGACACCAAAGGAACTTTTAGGCCAAGCAGCAATGTATTTAAAGGATTATGCACAAGGGTCAGAGGGCTGGATTGCTGTTGGAGGTGTAAGGGGAATTCGTATGCTTGCATTCTGGCTCAGGCAGGATTTAGCAGAAGAGGATCTGGCCTGCAGTCTAAACTGTGATGTGACCAGATATTCCAGGCTATCAGCCTGTATCAACATTTTCAAATTTGCATGCAGAAAATTAGGTGTATCAAATATGTTCAGAGTGAGCAGTAAACTGAAATAGAATCTCTTTAGGTAGAAAAGTCTTGAAAAACTTAATATTTTGTAAATTTGTACTCCTTCCCCCCCCCCTTTTTTTTTTCTGCAGTGACAAAAAGTTAGTGTTAATGTTGCTGTAATGCTCTTTATGGCACAGTGACCTGAAGAGGTAAGCAACCCAAAACAGGGGAAATTGATGCTATAGCTTGAAGATTGCTCTTTGTTTTCTGGCCCTGAAGGGTTTTATGCAAAAAGCACGGCTACCTTTTTTTAGTTATACCAGTATGTCTGAAACATGATTGGTCTACTTAAACCACAACATTTTCTGAATATCTGTACAGCACGTTTGTCTGTGTGCTTTGATCTTATTCTATGTTAAAGTAAATATGGTGACTTCCTACTCTTTGCTTTTTCACTCTTACGTTGTGTCCATAGGGACTGAAAAAAAATCCCTCAAGGGATGTAGCTGCAGGAAGAGGACAATGGGAGCATAAATAGCTTAGTGAGGAAGAGGGAAACTACAGTAATCTCGTTTGTTGTGAGTATATGGTTTAAGATATCTCTGGCAGGAGGATATATTAGCAGATAGACTAGTACCAGATAATGCAAAGGAATGTGAAAAACAAGGCAAAATTTCAGTACCAGTGTAACTTCAGGATTTTTCAGGTAACTAACTACTCCACAGGAGAAGCAGTCTCTCAGGCAGGCAGAGCCCACAGTTATCTATGTGTTACTGCACATCTGTAGTCACATATGCAAACCCTTGCAGTCAGATTGGTTGATGAGGATTGATTTGTGTCCTGGTTTTGGCTGGGATAGAGTTAATTTTCTTCACAGAAGCTAGCACAGTGCTGTGCTTTGGATTTAGTGCCAGAAGAATGTTGATAACACGCTGATGTTTTTAGTTGTTGCCAAGTAGTGCTCAGACTGTTCAAGGACTTTTTGAGCTTCTCCTGCTCGGCCAGGTGCATAACAAGCTGGGAGTACAGCACAGCTAGGACCCAAACTGTCCAAAGAGCTATTCCATACCACATAACGTCATGCTCGGGGGGGGGTTTGGTGGGTCGGTCGGTCGCGGGGGGAATGATCGCTGCTCGGGTACTGATCGCTGCTCGGGACGGGCTGGGCATCGGTCGGCGGGTGGTGAGCAATTGCATTGTGCATCATTTGTTTTGTATATTCTGTATATTTTTTTATCATTCTCATTATTACTATTATTATTATTTTCTCTTATTAAACTGTCTTTATCTCAGCCCTCGGCTCTAACCTTTTTCTCCTTCCCAATTCTCTCCCCCATCCCACTGAGGGAGGGGGGGAGTGAGCGAGCGGCTGCGTGGTGTTTAGTTGCCAGCCGGGTTAAACCATGACAATTTGCATAACTACAGTATGATTATTTCTCAGTAACTCTGTCACACACAAATCCCTTACTTCTGACAGTTATTTGTCACTATTACCTAATCAAAGCACAAACATTTGTAATAACTGAGATTATGGAAATGTCTGCCTTTACAATCATTGAGCAAGCTTCTGGTTTTTATTTTTATTGGTTAGACACAGTGAGGAGCAGGGCTCATTCCACTGGTGGGTTGTTCCTCACAGCCATGAAGGCCTGGCTTTGGGCACTCTCAGAGAGAGCGAGCACGGGTTTTGTCAAGAGAGTCATCATCTTTCAGAAGCATTTTACCAAAAGCAGTTTGCCAGAGGCATTCTGCTTGGCAGGAGATTTGTCTAGGGAGGCATTCCCTGGAAGCGTTTTCCTTGCAGGGACTTGTCTGTAGAACTGTTCCCCTGAGGCTTTTCCCCAAGCACAAAGACTTATTTAAGTCATAATTCAAATGTTTTAAAAAATTTATTCTTTTTTGTATGATTTTTTGGATATACATCTATTTATATACATGTATATACATAAACCAGACTAGCTATAGTCTTAAACAGGCTGATGTAACATATGTCACAAATAGGTTTCTCCAGCTACCTCTTCAATTTAAGATCTCTAGCAATGCGTTAACTACAGAAATGGCCACTTCATCTTCCCACTTCTTTCATTTAGAGCAAATCCTCTGCTACCTTCTTACACTCCAGATTGCATATACAGACCCAGAATTGTCCTACTCTCAATGCACATACATAGCACTCATTTCTGCTGATGGGAATCACACATACAGTCCAAGCAGGAAGGTACCATTCTACATTTAGTTCTCTCAGGCAGCAGGACAAAAATTAAATTCATGTTCTCATTTTGGGCTTCCTATTTTTATTGAAAATGATCTTACTGGGAGAAATATTCTGTTGTATTTTGCAGTCTCTAAAAACTCGTCTGTCACCTTTTAGTAAATATGAAATGTCCTTGCTTTCTTTTAAGCATTTAATGCTTTGCAGAAAATGTGTATGCGTGTGATGACAATTACTAAGTAAAGCTTGCAAGTGAAACATGCACCTGCTAGGTTTCTTTTCTGGCTGGGTTTACAGAGCCTTGCTCCACTGATTTCAACAGATTCACTCTTTTCTTACGCTGTTACAAATGAAGAATTAAGGAAAAGCTTTCACAGTAGGAAATAGAACATCTGCTTTGTGGCTTCTGGATCACCTGAAATATCTCACAGGGGCAAACTTTTGAGATACTTAAATATATGAAGTCAGGAAGGCAACCCGTGTGCTCAGGAATTGGGTACCTCCTGAAGGTACGTACTCTTTGCTGGGCTGGACTCATAAGCGTTTTTACTCCAGTCCTTGAAGCAGTTAGCTGTAGATAATGCTTTAATTTGGGAGACAAAGTGCAGTGAAAAGTAAGGTAATTCTCTTTTCACCGTGCTGTATGGGAGTTATGTTTCAGACAGCTGCATCTTTTCATTGCTGCGCCGTATTTACCATCATCTTTCCCAAGATGCTCTTGCCCTATTTTCAGAGGTTTGCCTTGAAGTACTACTGATTTTCTTTGGCCTTGAGTATTATGCATTATAAATGTGATTTGCTTAGAAGTTTGTAATGCCTTTTTATCAGTGGTTGGTATGACTGTGCAGCTGTTCAGCAATTACATACTATGGAGCTGAGCAGAAACTTTAAGACATGAAGCATTTCTAGGGAGGTTTGGTAATTGAAAAAACCTGTCTTAAAAGTGACACCTCAAATACACAGAAATATGGAAATAGACTTGTCTCTGAAAATGTTATGATGGTTTTGAATGTCACTGCATTTGAAGGAATATCCACAAGGAGAGCGCTGGGCTCAGCACCGATTTAAATCATGTTCCTTCCAGTAGAGGAAATTAATTTTAAATGTCATCTGTTTAATTGTTTGTTATGCCTAATTAAAAATGATCATTTATTTGATTTATTTGTAGCATACTTAATATGTTGCTTTATTAAAGAAATTACAGAAATTTGATTTCTAATTACAAAAATAGAGGACTTCTTAAAGTAGTTCTTTCAAAATGTTTTTACCTTGGACACAATTAAGACCATTTTAGTAATGTGGAGTTCTATAATTTTTGAAAGATGGATAATGGGAAAAGGGAACATTATATCTTAATGACAAGTTATTCTTGCTTTATAGATGGTAAGCATGGTAACAAGTAAATGTTCTTTCTTACCTTCAGAAAGATTTAGCAACCAGTCCCCTTATTTATTTTCACAACGACGTAGCCACAGAGCTTTTATTGAGGTCTGGGACACACAGCACAAGCAAAGGCTCGTTGTGTTGGGGCGGCTAGAACTGAAGTGGCACTTGTGCTGGAACAGCAGCTGTAAAGGCTGAGGGTGGAAAGCAAAATAAATCTGAAACTACGTATTCTGGAGGAAGGGGTAAATGCTCATAAAAATTAATAAAATTTTCCAAGAGCTGTTTGAAGTAGCAATATTTAAGAAAAAGAAATTGATTAGATGGACATTTTTCACAAAGAACATCTTCAAAATAATGTGGAAAGGGCAGAAATACAGAGAAGGTTTTTCATCTCTGCTGATGTGAAATTGACCTTTTTAGCTGTTTGATGGAACTGATGTGTGCTTCAAGTTTTTTTTACAAATACATAACCAGTATGTTGCTAAAATATCTTGAGTTTTCTAGATGGTGAAGACTGTCATTCTCAGTAAAGCACTGTTTCTGTATATAGAAAAGAGAAGGAAGACTTGGAAGACAACTTTCACTTTCCTAGTGGTCTTTAGGGCTAGCAGTGCCTCTTATGTGAAAGCACCATGTACCCTTGGAAACTGGACCTCAGCAGAGAGAGGTGCACACGTGCCTTACCTTATTTACTGCTCATATTATGGGATCAAAATCAGGGTGCATGAAGAGCCAAGAAATTCCTTGACATTTTGCTAGTGAGGGGTGCCACTGGGGCTGCTGCAGAGTGGAGTAGGTTCCCCTAACAGACAGGAACTGGAGCTCAGTTCTTACTGCAGTCTATTCCTATACTCTGTGCGTGTGTATATGTATGCATATTTTAAGAAATTTGGGGAGTTTATTTCTTGGTTCAATGCAAATTCCCCTTTTTGTGCTGTCATGGCATGCTATTCTTGCCTGTACAGTTGGAAGTCTCTTTATTTACTGTGAAAGCTTTCATGTCTGTTTGCTTTTTAAGGTTCAGAAATATTTTGTAAATCTCCTTTAAAATTTTTGTGGTTTACTGAATGAAATTTAATATACCTTCTTTTTCCCATGGGAAGTCTTAGAGAAAGTAACCCCAACACCTGACTCTGCATCTGCAATTCCTAAGGTAGCAGCAAAATCTGTACAGGTTTAGGATCTTGCATGTTTGCAATGACTGTTTTATATTTATTTTCCTCTGTCATGACATAGAGAATGACTGAAATTAGGTCAGATAATGCCTACTTCCATTTAAATTCTAAATTTAAACAAGAATTGAGACAAATATTTGCTGGTTCTTTGGTACACAGAAAGATATCTGAATATTATCGAGGCTGTGACTTTAATCTAAGTTCTCTCTGCAGAGAAATAAATAGGTCTTCAGCAGAGGTTTTGCAGTCCATTTAGATGTGAATTACCTGATGGAGGTTCCTGTCTCTCTTCATGAACTACAGAGAGCGCTGAGGACAACTTAACTCAAAGCTCAGTCCTGCCACCACTAAGGTAGGATGAACCAGCCTCCTGCTCAAAGCAAGGTCAACTATGAGATTAGAACAGTTGCTCAGGTCTTTTTCCAGTTGGGTCTTGAAAACTGCCAAGGATGGAGAGAGACTCTCTGGGCAGCCTGTTGTACTGCCTGACTGTCTTTATGGTGAAAAAATTTCTCCTCATATCAGTCTGAAACTTTCTTGTTTCAGCTTTTTCCTGTTGTCTTTCACCCTGACACCATGCATGGCTGTGGAGTCTGGCTGCGTCTCCTGATGCTGGAGGGCAGCTGTTTGATTCCCCTCAAGCCAACTTTGCTCCAAGCTGAACAATACCAGCTCCCTCAGCCTCTCCTCAGAGCAAGAGCTTCAGCTCCCAACCATCGTTGTGGCCCTTTGCTGAACGTGGTCTGGTTTATCCATATCTGTCTTGTACTGGAGGACCCAAAACTTTGCACAGTATTCCAACTAGGGTCTAATAAGTGCTGAGTGGAGGGTGATAATCCCTTCCCTTGATGTACTGCTCCTGTTACTACAGCCCAGGATGCTGCTGGTCATCTTTGCTGCCAGGGTACTGCTGGCTCATGCTGCTGTCTTCCAGAGCCCCAGGGCCTTTTCTGCAGAGCTGCTCCCCATTCATCAGTCCTCAGCCTGTTTTGCTGCAAGGAGCTCTTCCTTCCTAGGCACAGGGATTTGCATTTGTCCTTGTTGAATTTCATGAAGATCCTGCTGGCCTGTTGCTCAAGCCTGTCTAGGTCCCTTTATATGACAGCCCTGCCCTGCAGCATACCCACTGTTCCCTCAGTTTGGTGTAACCTGCAAACTTGATGAGAGTGCACTCCATCATCTCGACCTGCAGGTCACTGGTAAAAATGTTAAATGGGATGGGTCCCAGAATAGACCCTTGTGGTAGTCAACTTGTTACTAGCCTCCAGATGGGGTATGGCCCCTTAATCATGATCCTCTCTTGATCGTCCAGCTGGTTTTTTGCCTGTCCAGTTGTTCACTACCAGGTTATAAAATTGTTACTTGGATACAAGAATACTGTGTGAGACAGTGTTGAAAGCTAAAGTTAAGATAAATGGCATCTCCTGCTCTCTCCTTGACCAAAGACCCACTCATTATATTGTACAGAGCAATCAGGGTGGTCAGGCGTGATTTGCTCATGGTAAAACCATGCTGACTGTTTCCAGTCATCTTCTTCCTCATGTATCCAGATATGTACTCCAAGAAGTCTCGGTTTATGATTTTTCCAGGGACTGAGGTGAGGCCAATCTGGATCTAGTTCTCCTCTTCACCTTTTCTGAAGCTGGGGCACAACATTTGCTTGCTTTCTGTCATGAGGCACCTCTTCCAGTCTCAATGACCTTTCAAAGGTGATAGAATGGTCTTGCAAGAATATTGGCCCGTTCTCTTGGAATCTTTGTCTGCAGCCCAACAGGGTCCATAGGCATGCACAGGATGATTTATCTCAAGTAATCCCTGACTTGAATCTCATCCACTCCAAGTTTTTTTCCTCTGTGAACCCTTTCACTAAGCAGAGAGGCCTGAGATACCTTGTTGGTGGAGACTAGAGAAAAGAAAGCACTGAGTATCTGCCTTATCTGTGTTTGCTCTTACAAAATCACCCACCCCATTCAGCAATGAGACCACATTGTCCTCGTTCAGAATTTTGCTATGAATGTATGAATGAAGCTCTTTTTGCTGCTTTTGATGTCCCTTCTACTGTAGGTGAGCTTTGGCTTTTCTGACACTGTCCCTGCCTGCCCAAGCAATGTTTTTAAATGCCCATACCTAGTCCCTGCATCTTCCTCCTATATATTGCCTTTTAATATCTCTAGACCATAAGTTCCCTGCTCAGTCATGCAGATTTTCTAATAAGTTTGCTGGCCTTCTTGAATCTTGGGAAGGACTGGTCTTGCATGTGTAGGATGCTGTCTGAAAGACCTGCCAATTTCCCTGAACTCCTTTACTTTTCAGATCTGCCATAGGATCACACCCAGAAGTTTCCTGAATAAATTGAAGTCTGCTGATCTGAAGTCTGGGCTCTGCACTCCACTCTCTTACATTAGATATCAAGAAGTAGAGTCCAGCGCAGTTTTCCAGTTATTTGTTACTTTCAGCATCAAATATCTTTATCTTATTTCTAGTCCTAATTTTTTACTTTTTTTGTTTTAGCTACTGGATCATATAATGATTTTATTTATGTAAGGAAATGTTTTCTGTCAGTGGAAGAAACTAATGTATTAGACTATCAAACCACCTCTTTGTGTTTAGTTGTTGAATTCAGTCATCTCAGCTGCAAGGCACTACCATTAAGAAGCAGCTGTACTAACAGGTGACTCATACAAGCAGGTGGAAATTATCCGAGATATAGGAAACTTTCCCTGAAGCAGATATAATCAAGTATTGGAGCACAGATAGTTTTTAAAGAGCTGCTGCTGATGTAGTCAGCTGGGAAAAAAAAAGCTTAGGTTTCTATTTTGTTACTGTTTAACAATAAAAGTCAAAACTCGGGGAGTAAGTTAGTTTTGACTCTGTAGAGCATCTGTTGACTAATCAAAGCAGGTATTCCAGACTCTACCTTCCAACTGTTCTTTAGATTGAATGTTTACAGTCAATAAAAAAGATAATATATTTTTCACATTCTAAGAGAGAGTTCAGTATTTAACTCGCTGCCTTTTGCATTCTAAACAGATAAAGCAAATTAACCCATTCTGACTATACACCAGGAATTTATTATTAACTGGTATGTTTGAGCATGTTAATTTTGTTTCTTAGATTTCATTTCTGCAGCAGGTATGAGCTGAAGTGAGATAAGATGTGGAAATTGATGCAGTGTGAGAAGAATCTCAAGTGCTTCTTATTTCTTGAGAATATGTAGGCGTGTACACAGAAGCTTTAAAAAGGATGTGTGTGAGAAGATCACATTTCTGATCATCTGTTTGATTCTGATTCTTCCACTGCTGCTTTCAGGTAAAATTCCACATCTGTGAAAAGCTTCCTTGACCTTAATAAGCACTTGGATAGTGAAGTTACAGAGTTTGGGACTTCAACCTCATATTTTCCAAGTAGTCAATATAGGGAACAAAGGAAATACGCATTAGTTTTGTTTTATAGCCTCAAGGATTATGGTAAGGAGAGGCTGATGCTCACATCACATGAGAGCCTGATTGTTAATTATCTTTCCGGAAGTTTCTTCTGTAGACCTGAGATTTCCAAAGTCTATGGTGAAATGGTAGCATGGAGACAACCCAGTAATTTACATCCACAAAGGCTTCTTGGTAGCGCTTTCTGTATCCAAACTGTGACACAGAAGTCTGAAGACTTTTTTTTTTCCTGTTTGTTTCTTTGCTTTTAGGAAAAGTTGTGAAAATACTACTGATAATATCAGTAATTTGTGGTTTGAAGTGAGCAGTCCTGGTGTGGGAGGGGGAAAATAAAAATTGCCATGTGGAAAAAGTGATGGTATGATGTGGCTGGCCTAGCTCTTGTGCAAATATTTAAATTATCTCCTGTCTAGTCAGCTACCAGTATTTTCTGAGCCTTTCTGTGCTCCTATAATTTAACCTATAGGCCTTAAAGCGATGGTACTACCTGTGCACTTAGTGTTTTGTTTTCACTGATGTACCCCTGAGTAGAAGGAGTGTCCCAGAAACACTGGCTTCTTTCTGCTGATGCAGTCCCAGGTGCTGTGTGTGTTCTGGTACAACCTGGTGCGGTACTGTGGTTTGCTCTCCCCGGGTGTAGCCCCTGGCTCTGATCCCACAGGGCGGAACGGAGGGGCAGCAGTGCACCAAGCTGCAGAAGCTCAGAGGGAGAGGTTTCATTCTCGGGGTACTAAGAAGACGACAGTTTTTGCCTCTGCTATAGCAGGGTGGGCTGTTCTGGTCCTGCCTGCCGTGGCACTGTAGCCGTGCTCTGCCTCCTGCGAGGCTGCGTGGGGGTGAGGAACCACACTCTGGTCTCACCTATGGTTCCCCATGTGTTGGCTAGCGAGGCAAAGCACCTGACGTGAGGGCCTGGCTTTCTGCAGCCAACTGCCCTTCTGAAAATCAGGTTTTGCTCTGCAGTCGGCTACAGGACAGAGCAGGCTCTGGAGAGTCCGGCCCTGAGGCTTGTGCCCATCAGGCAGTGCAAAGAGTGAGCCGGCCTCTGAAGGTGCCCCTCGCTTTGCCACCCCAGGTGGTAGAGGGACTCTGAGACTGTTGGCCACCAGCAAGAACACTGACGGTAGCTCTGTTTTTATTCTTATGTATTCTGTACAAAACTCTCTTCCGTATGTGGAGAAATGTATTTAAAACCATTCACTGTTTTTGTTAGAGTCTGACTGTTGTGACACCTGTGTATATAAACCCCCAATTTTTCTCTCTCTTGAGTAAAATGTTGTTAATTGCTGTCTCAATTAAGTGAGTGGAAAAGATACATGTTATAAAGTGTGCAGGGAAAAATGCTCGCACATAATAGATAAGACTCTGATTGATGTACAAATGTATAAAAAATAACTTCATTCAGTTGTATGGAGAATTCTGTCAGGCAGAAATTTCTCTTATGCTAATATGGAGTGAAATCACAATTCTTTAGAAATCTGACACAGAAGATTTGCAGATTTGTTTGGAAACTGCATAATTCATCTGGACCCCTTAATTGTTTTCATAAATCTGAAGAGTTATATTTGGACTGCTTAGCCCAGATAAAATAAGTAAGCCCTCACACAACCCTCTTATGTGCCTAAAGTGGCACTCAGACATCTCAGTCTGTGATTTGTAAAGATGTTCTTGGATCTGTGAAACTTCTGGTGTCTAATCGGGGCCAGTAAAGTTCTCTTAGTGTTTACAGTTCTGTGCCTGCATTTCCCCACAAGGGCTGCCACCTTGGCAGTTAGCTTATTGCCTACATGTTTGGCAAATAATATTTTATTCAGTGTCAAAGGTACCTCAGGAAGTGCAGAGCAGATCCTGGGACCTGCCCCAGCTCAGATATATTGCAGAGCTGTGCAATTATGCCTGCTGCATTTGTTTGTTCTCCAGCTTTGTGCAATGCATCCACAGAGGGGCCTGCTGCCATGGGAGGGTGAGAGGGTCCTCCCCATCTCAGTCTGGCTGGTGGTAGAGCAATCCCTTGGGAGATCTGGTTCAGGCTATATGCATGCTGCAGGTGACATAAGAGCCATGTTTCATGCTTTGGCTTCTGCTATAACCTTTTCTGTATTGGTTTCTAGCCCAGAGGAGGGGGACTTGAGGGCAGTCATCAGCCCTACACATAAGAAGGGCTCCCAACTAAGAGTGAAGATGCAAGTGGGTAAATGTTGGCTCTGTGGCAACTAGCTATTCTTTAAAAAATAAATAGAGATGGCAACACTGTTCTCTTCTCCGGACATGTTTTTAGTATTGGTGTGAACCAGTCTTATGTGTTATGTGGAAGATGGCTTTGCGCTATTAACTGCAGTCTTGGTTCCACCCACACCAAAGAAATGTGATCTTGAACATGTTTCTTGCTTGGTATTTCCTACTGGCTAGCTCAGGAAGTATCATGTGAATCCCATTCCAAGGTGCTTAACTTAACCATATGTTACATAGGCAGCCCACGTGCCAGACGGAGCCTGCAAATTCTGTTCCAATAAATCTCGGCGCTTTGTTGCCTTTATGATTAAAAAGTAAGATCTACAAACTGTGAAAGAGAAGACAGACTAAAAACATCAAAACCAAATGCTTCAAAGTTGTGTAGGTTGGGTTTGGTTTTTTTTTTTTTTGAAAGAGATGCAGATGACATTGATAATCCATGGAAAAATATGTTGATTTCTTTTAGTTGGCAATTTTAAACCAACTCTTCCAGGGCCTGGAAGTAGATAGGTGACACTGATATGCAGAAATATATTTGTGAATTAGTTTCAATAAGTAGATAGAAATGGAATTGTATCAGGCTCAGCACAGGCTGGCATTCCCACACCACTTGTCATCAGGAGCATCCACTCAGGCTTTTGATGTCTCCAGTGTTTATTCAATGCACTTGACACTTTTAAATCTAGTTTAATGTAATTTTGCTTTTGATGGGGTCTTTTAACATATGCAGCAACAGACTGAGGGAGGACAATTTCAAAATAAAACATGTTCACTCATCAAAAGCTGCTGTAGTATTCAGAATTGGTACAGTGGTACTCTAGTTCCTAATACAGATCATTTGTGCCTAGTATACAAAGGGAGATTTCCATACAGTAGCTGCAGACTGAAACACTGGTAAATGTGGGATTCTCTTAAAAAGACCGGTATTCAAACTGAAAAACAGGTGCTTTGCATCAATCGGAGGAAATATTTTCAGCAGTCTAAGCATATAATTGTTCCAAATATTTGGTCGGAACAGGACCGATGGATTTCTTGTTCTACCCAGATAAAGACACTGAATTCTGTGAAGTATGTCGTGGGCTGACATGAGCATTTTCACCCCCTTTAGGGGAAAAAAAAGGTTTGTATGGAGCCCCGAGGCTGATGTCACCTTGGCTGCCCGCTGAAGCCTGGCTGTGCTGGGTGGCAAAGGCGCGCTGATAACCGTTGGTGTGAAGGCAGGCAGGGGAGCCTCTTCACCGGGCAGCATAAACTGGTTGTCAGCAAGCCCTGCCTCTGACTACTGACATTCTGTCAGAAATATGGGGTGTTACTGGGATTGCCGAAATGGGAAAAAATGAGTGGTGGAGCTTTTTGAGCTTATTGAGAGCTCCTCATGCCCTCTTCTTTCAGCATCCTGCCAAGCTGCTGAAGTAGGGCGTTCATGGTGGGGCCAGACTTACAGGATCAAGCTAACTGAGGAGGACTTTTAAGACCCTTCAAAAGGACTTATATATCATCTGTATTTGGACTTAGAGATATTGGAGAGTCACAGCTAGGGAGGAAATCTCCATCACACTAGCCAGGAAGGCTAAGTCTAACACTCAAACAAGGCTGTATGGTGGTGATAACAGCAAACTGATTTATACTTAAATTGCAATGAATAAAAATAGGGAAAAGGAGAATTTGCAGAAATGATGTGAAATGCTCATCCGGTATAAGCTTTTTTCCTACATCAAATATTGCTTTTGCTGACTTTGTGGATGTGTTCCCAATGCAGAGAGCAAAAATGCCTATTATGGAGAAGGAAGCCTTACTCGGTAGACGAGAGTGAGGAGTGACCCTGTCCAGGCTTATTTCACAGAAGAGGAGTTCCCCTTTGCCCTTTCTGCTGTGCCAAGTAGAAATACTGAGTATCCCTGAACTGTAGGCTGCCAAAGGTGAGAGCTGGAGCTGTGTCCTGGTTTCGGCTGGGATAGAGTTAATTTTCTTCACAGAAGCTAGCATAGTGCTGTGTTTTGGATTTAGTTCCAAGAATGTTGATAACACACTGATGTTTTTAGTTGTTGCCAAGTAGTGCTCAGACTGCTCAAGGACTTTTTGAGCTTCTCCTGCTCGGCCAGGTGCATAACAAGCTGGGAGTACAGCACAGCTAGGACAGCTAACCCAAACTGATCAAAGAGCTATTCCATACCATATAACGTCATGCTTGGGGGGGTCAGTTAGTCGGTCGGTCGGTCGCGGGGAGAGTGATCGCTGCTCGGGGACTGATCGCGGCTCGGAGAGTGATTGTGGCTCGGGATGGGCTGGGAATCGGTCGGTGGGTGGTGAGCAAGTGCATTGTACATAATTCGTTTTGTATATTCTGTATATTCTGTTATCATTCTCATTATTACTATTATTATTATTTTCTCTTATTAAACTGTCTTTATCTCAGCCCTCGGCTCTAACCCTTTACCTCCTTCCTGATTCTCTCCCCCATCCCACTGAGGGGGGGGGGGCGGGGAGTGAGCGAGCAGCTGCGTGGTGCTTAGTTGCCAGCCGGGTTAAACCATGACAAACTGAGAATCCTAAATCAGCTCTTTAGAAACTAATCACTGTCCACCCTTCCTTCTCACTTCACTCAAGTTGTGGTTGAGAAGGGAGGAGGGAGTGAGAAGAGGTAGGGAAACCAGGTGTGAAGGAAAAGGGATATCTGGGACGAAGGAGGTAGAAGAACATTGAGAAGATAGCAGGAGGTAACTGTAAGTTGTTGAAATGTCTGAAGAAAAAATAAGTATGAGTTATAGGCAGAAAGGGGAAAAATGTCAGGGAAAAGTATCTATCTATCTATCTAGGAAGTAAGGAACAGTTCAATAAGAAATAGCATTGAACTATTTTTAGAAAGCTTTCCCCAATACTCTAATTCTCTCCATTAAATGGGCAAGCTAAGAATACACTGCTGTACAGGTAGAAAACCTCTGCAGGACCTCTCTGTTTCTTCAAGTGATCTTATTCCCTTCGAGCTGTGCTTTTCTTAAAGTTTGTCATCTTGTTTAATTTATGTCCATAACAATATCACCTTAGAAACAAAATTTGGGTAGCTTCCCTGGTGGGGAAGTATAAACAACTAATCACTCTGACAGAAAGGAAAAAAAAGGGCCCAACATATGTAATATGTGTGTGCATATGTGTACATATTTTATGCCTAGATACATAAAAATATTTTTATATAGGAATAAAATAATTTCTTTTGTAATTCCTGACTTTCAGGGCAATCGTCCTCCTTTTTGGAAACTTTACTCATGACTGCTGGCAGGGTCAAAACAAGAGATGGATGAGCTTTGACTTTGAGGGTATCTCTGATATGCCCGACCATGGGCACAACCTCCTTGTGTTGTGGTTTTTTTGTGTGTGTTGAGTATGATCTGTAATGCTGTACCTATCCTATCTGAATGACAACATGTATGAAACACGGGTATTTGTGAAAGCTGATTGTTTTCCTTGTTTGGTACCACGTCTTATTATGGGTATTTCATGGAGTCTATTTAAAGCGCTATTTTTTTTTTTTGCCCTTAAACTTTAATTTTCAATGTTCTTTGGTCTTACTGTCCAGTTAGAAAGACTGAGAACTGTTTGTGCTGTTCTGACATTTTGGCTGTGGAGCAGTCCCCAAAGCACCAGGTACTTCTTGAAGGCCCCAAAGACTCTCTGTGAAATGCCTTGGTGGAAATGGTGGCTACTATGTTGCTGCATGTGCTTGGATGTGCAAATTTTAGTATATTTTTTTTTGGTGGAGGAAGGGGACAAGGTGCACTTCTGTACTTTGCACAATGTACTTGTGAGCCCATATTATGAGGCTTCTTTTTTCTAGGCTGAGACTGTGATAGTTACTCTTGTGAACAATCCCCAAATGGTAGATAACACAGTTATATCTGCTTTTTTATGTTGCAAGCCTGGGATTTTCAAAAGGGCCAAGTAAGATTAGCCCATTGGCAGCCAGGTTGTACTTTTGAGGATTCCAGACACTGACGCTGTTAGACACAAGGAAAAAACCCACTAAGTTATTCCTTTTACCTGAAATCAGTTTGATCATATAATTAATTTATGTAATCAGTATTTTTGTTTAATTTTGTTCCCTCCCTCTTTCCTACCCTCCTGCTGAATTCTTCATTTCCAATGCACCTATCCAGTTCATGGATTTTAAATATTTAGGTTTTCACAAGTTTCCAAAATTCTGCAGGAGCTGTTGCAGACAGTCTTCAGACCACGGGCAAAATAGTCCTACTTTGTATATACATCGCTGTGCTCTCACTTGGGTTGCCTGGATTTTCACCTCTCCCCTTGCCCTGGTGCTTTTGATAAGATAATCCATGGATCGATGTAGTGATAAACCATAGTGTTTAAGTCAGAAATCAGAATAGAAACGTGGTAATGATGGAAAAGAAGAGACATTGCCATATGTTGTTCAGGAACCATGTGGAGGAGGATTCTTTTTTTTCCACAGCCACCCTACTATTTTTAAAATAAAGTACATTTTGAATAGAAAGGAAGGCTTGGATATCACTCCCATGGGTGTCAGAGTTTAATTCATAGATAACTTCCAATCTTGTGATTGGAAATGTTTTGCTTTTTTTCTTCAAGTTTTCTACCAACTAGCAACTGGACTTGGCATCTCATGATGGTAATACAGGAAACATTTAACTTTTTGGAAATGGCTTGGGACTGGCTAATGTTTTCTTGTAAATTGTAAGATTAAAAACTCAAGGTAAAATTGTTTAACTGCCAAGTCTGATTGTTTTAAGAAATGAAGAAAAATCACCTGATCACAAAAAAGGGATGCCTTTCAATTCTCTTCTTCCAAGCCTATAATATACGGATTTAAAATAATGCTTTTAATCCCATATGAACTGCCTATGCTGCAGAAGAAATCCCTAGCTATGGTGAATCATTGGGATTCCCTTAATGCACTCTGATATGAGGTATCCAAGTCATTAGTGTGGGGCAGACAGATTACAGGAAAGCTGATCTTTCTGGGGCCATGGCTGAAGTGTAGGCAGCATACCCTAGAACATGTGAAAGCACCCGCTAAAGCACTGGGCATATGTGTCTGGCCAGCTGAGCTCCATTTACATATCTTCACGTTGTCCACAACTGTGGAGAGGGCTATGAACAACACAAAATTTGCTTTCCCTCCCCATGATATTTTTTCAGTTACTTGTACCTCATGGCATTAAGCTGGCAGCATGGGTAACAAAAGGATAGTACTACTGCTCAGCCAGTGGTATAGGCTGAAGTGGCCCTGTGGTATTAAAATGTGAATGCAAGGATTAGAATTGTCCATTAAGCAGAGCACCCATCTTGCATCCTGCTGAGAGCACCCTCTTCTTCTGTAATGATGGTCTTTGTAATCAGAAAAATTCCTGTGGACAAGTGTGTCCCCCCATGGGTGAGTCTCTGAAGTTGCCTGCTGTGCTCTCTATGGTACTAATTAGTAAATGAATGTAAAGGAAACCCAATTTGGACTGAGGAATACTTTATGAGCTGCTAGGTAAATTTATTACTACTGAATAATAGTGGGAAGTTGGCTTTGTTAGTTCAGACCAAAAGTAATGCACATCTTTGTATATTTTTTCTCAAACTCATCAAAAGAGATTACAGTTCCAGACACTGTCATGACAAGCTCTAATGAGGAAAGTAGGGCTAAAAAAGCTTTGAAATATCAGAGTTCACGCTGTGCTCAGCAGAGATTGACACAAGTCTAACATATTGATACACATAATTATGTGTGGGTTTCCCCAACAGGTCGAAAAGGAATTTTAATAGTTTAAGAAGTCCCTAAAGCTATCTGACCATCCTTGGCTTCCCGTTTGATCTGATGATTGGAGAACATAAGAAACTGTGAAGGAAGAGCTAGCAGCCATTCCCAAGCTCAGTGTTCCCCCCACTCCCCCTCCTTGTGATTTGATCTCAGTATGAATATTACTCATTTGATCTGCTGCTTCTGCAGTTTATCATTCAGTGCCTGGACCTCAGCTGGGTTTAAAATATTTAGAAAGAGGCTGCCTACAGATGGTGGATAATTTAATGTGCAACTGCTTAACGTAGTTGGTTTTCAGAGAGGCAAACCCCAGGATTTAAAATGATGTGGAAATACCAGAATAGAGCTCCCTTACTGAGAAAATGCCATTGTTAAACATTTATCAATAGACGCTCTTGCACAGAACATTGATGACAGTTCAAGCTGTCCTTAGATGGATTTGCATCCTCCTGGAGTTACACAGCAATGCACAGTGTGACAAGATGTGCTTCGGCTGTAAAAATGTTCGTAATACATAAACATCCTTTTAATGTTTTTGCCCTAAAGTGCACCACACAGCACAGAGACCCATACTTTCCAGAGTGGTGAATTTGTACCGTAGATGCTGCATCTATTATGGGATTTGAGATTGTGATATCAAATTATTATTATTATTTTTTTCTTCTGTAGTATCCCTTGTGTGTAATTAAAAATAACGACTTTTAATGAGTCCCTGACCTACTTCAACCCACTGGAAGGAAACTACTTCTCAAATTCAAACGCTTTATATTATACACATTCTTCCTTTGTTGCATCCTGTTCTACCAGGGCAGCACAGCAGGTGACAAACTGAAATATGCTTGCTGTAGCATGTCTGGTTAGACCTTATGAAAAATCTTGCCTAGCTGGTGGGGATAGAATGCAGTGCAATGGAGCTTTAATATTTTTTCATCCCATAATCTGATACTGTACAATTAACTATAAGAAATAACTCTCTCTAAGGTAATTCAGTTTATTCATAATACCATAGTTGCTAGTCCATTTGACCACCAGAGATAACCTCAGAAATGAGTGTGATCGATAATTACTGCGCTTGTAGTTTAAGAAAAAAAGAGAAAATCAGTAATGCAAGAGGATTTGCATGTTTGATTTTATCCCCATATTTCCACTGGGCTAGGGATTGCATCTGCCTCTGTAATTTTTCACATACCGGACCAACTGATGATGGTTGCAGAAATAATTTTGTTGGCAACAAACTGTGCTACATTGGTTCTCAGCTATGTCCTTTTCTCGTTAAAAGATCAGTGCAGCTCATTGAAGATATATTCTGCTCAGGAATATGTCTTCAGAAGGTAACTGATGGCAACAGAAGTAAAGTAAAGCCAGTGAAAGAGTAATAGGAAGTGAAAAGAAGGAGTAAAATAATTTACCCATCCTATCTTAGAAACATTTAGGTGTGATGGATCACTTCTTTCCCTGACTTTGGGGGAAAAAATAGCAATAGCTATGTGGCATTTTATCACAAAGACCATATCTTTGCACAAAACCTATACAAACATATTGGAAACTTTCAAAAGATTTGAAACTACCTTGTCATTAGCTCCTCATCATTGGGTGCATGAATATCAAACACCCTTGACAGGAACTGCTATGATATTTACTGCAAATAGAATGACTTGGAATAATTCAAATGGATTTAAAAAAATCCCTGCCTTCCAAGTGAAATCAGCTAATGGCAGCTTTTAGAGAATACTTTTGTTCTTTCCCTTTCCAAAGCTTTTAAATTCTACTAAACTTTTTTCAACTAAATATGTTTTAAATTGCATTCATCTAGGTGGAAAGCATACCTGTTTTTTCTTGCTTTTGTTCTAGCTGATATGAACATATTTTGGGGGGGGGATGGGTGTGTGTGTCTGTGCATGTGTGTAAATCTGTGGTAATTCCTGAATGAGATGCATTGCTGGACACACAATAAATACTGTGGTTGAGTGTCCTTAACATACAGAGAGAGCATTAAGTGTATACGTCTAAATGAATATAGAATTACACATTTCATAGAATCATAGAATCATAGAATGTTTTAGGTTGGAAGGGACCCCTAGAGGTCATCTAGTCCAACCCCCCTGCAGGGAGCAGGGACACCACTAACTAGATCAGGTTGCTCAGAGCCCCATCCAACCTGGCCTTGAATGTTTCCAGGGATGGGGCCTCCACCACCTCTCTGAGCAACCTGTTCCAGTGTTTCACCACCCTCGTTGTAAAGAATTTCCTCCTTATGTCCAGTCTAAACCTACCCTGGTTTAGTTTAAAACCATTACCCCTTGTCCTGACACAGCTGGCCCTACTAAAAAGATTTTCCCCATCTTTCCTATAGGCCCCCTTTAGATACTGAAAGGCCGTAATCAGGTCTCCCTGCAGCCTTCTCTTCTCCAGACTGAACAAGCCCAACTCCCTTAGCCTGTCTTCATAGGAGAGGTGCTCCAGCCCTCGGATCATTTTTGTAGCCCTCCTCTGGACCCACTCCAACAGGTCCATGTCCTTCCTGTGCTGAGGGCTCCAGAGCTGGACGCAGTACTCCAGGTGAGGTCTCACCAGAGCAGAGTAGAGGGGCAGAATCACCTCCCTCGACCTGCTGGCCACGCTTCTCCCGATGCAGCCCAGGGTATGGTTGGCCTTCTGGGCTGCCAGCGCACATTGCCGGCTCACGTCCAGCTTTTCATCCACCAGCACGCCCAAGTCCCTCTCGGCAGGGCTGCTCTTGATCCTTTCTTCCCCCAGCCTGTACTGATACTGGGGGTTACCCCGACCCAGGTGCATGACCTTGCACTTGGCCTTGTTGAACCTCATGAGGTTCACACAGGCCCACCTCTCCAGCCTGTCCAGGTCTCTCTGGATGACATCCCGTCCTTCTGGTGTGTCAACCGCACCACTCAGTTTGGTGTCATCTGCAAACTTGCTGAGGGTGCATTCGATCTCACTGTCTAAGTCATTGATGAATATATTGAACAGCACCGGTCCCAGTACGGACCCCTGAGGGACACCACTTGTCACCGGTCTCCATTTGCACATCGAGCCACTGACCACTACCCTCTGGATGTGACCATCCAACCAATTCATTATCCACCGAACAGTCCACCCACCAAATCCATAGCTCTGCAATTTAGACAGAAGGATGTTGTTGGGGACCATGTCAAAGGCTTTGCAGAAGTCCAGATAGATGACATCCATTGGTTTTCCCTTGTCCACTGATGCTGTCGCACCATCATAGAAAGTCACTAGGTTCGTCAGGCAGGACTTGCCCTTGGTGAAGCCATGCTGGCTATCTCGAATTACGTCCCTGGCCTCCATGTGCCTTAGCATAGCTTCTAGGAGGATCTGTTCCATGATCTTCCCAGGCACAGAGGTGAGGCTGACAGGTCGGTAGTTCCCAGGGTCTTCCTTTCTACCCTTTTTGGAAATGGGCACAACGTTTCCCTTCTTCCAGTCACCGGGGACTTCACCTGACTGCCATGACTTTTCAAATATCATGGAGAGTGGCTTGGTGACTACATTGGCCAATTCCCTCAGGACTCTGGGATGCATCTCATCAGGTCCCATGGACTTATGTGCATTCAGGTTCCTCAGGTGGTCACGAACCTGATCTTCTCCTACAGCAGGAAGGGTTTTGCCCTCCCGACCCCCCTCATGCCATTCATCAACTCGGGTGGGGTGGGGAGAGAGGTTCCCAGTGAAGACTGAGGCAAAAAAGTTGTTGAGTACCTCAGCCTTCTCTTCATCTGCTGTTACCAGCTTGCCGGTCTCGCTCATCAGCGGGGGTACGCTTTCTTTAACCATCCTTTTCTGGCTGATATACCTGTAGAAACCCTTCTTGTTATTCTTTGCATCCCTAGCCAAGTTTAGCTCCAGCTGAGCCTTGGCTTTCCTGACCCCATTCCTACACAACCGGATCGCGTCCCTATACTCTTCCCAGGATGCCTGTCCCTGCTATATTCATATATATATGAATACATATATATATGCATTTACTGGGAAAATACATTGTCACAGATTGCTTCTCTTCATGGTAAAATCCATGGAAAGAGGCTGAGTCAGAAAGCTTCATATGCTGAAACTTTCCCACATCATCAGCTCTAGCAGGGTGGTTTCTAGCTGGTAGAGTTGTCAAGGTGTCACCTTGCTCAGTGGCTCTGAGCATTGAATGGGGCATCTCCAAAGACATTACTGAGTCTTAATGTGTTATATCTTCCCAGGAAGATTTAATGTTGGTTTATTCTGAAAATGAATGAAACAAGGTCCCTAATGATGGCATGGGTGGCCTATTCAGTTTTTGCCACAGGTAGAAAGATGACATCGCCGAAGGAAGTTGATCATTAGCTATGTACATGTCTTAATCCCCCAGAATGAGTGGGATTGTGAGATTCAGTGGAAGACATGTCGCTGTTTACAGTATTGTTCTACATAGTGTGTATACAACTTCAGTTAATCTCCCCATCTCCCTTTATAGTCAGTGGAGAGAAATGGGCAGTTTCAGGATGCGTTTCATCTCCTCCTACAGTTAGTAACAAAAAAGAAGTTTTAAAATCTTGTTTGGTACAGTGTAAGATGTTATTAAGCCTCATCAAACTCTTTTGAATCTTGAATGTCTACCTTGAATGACTTTAGCATTACTGTACTGTAGGCTGACATGTTTTTCAGAAGTGAAAGCAGGCTAAGATGATGCTCTGGCTGATGGCAATTTACAAATGTGACTAATAGATAAAATATAGTGACCTCAGCTCTCATCCTGCAACTGTTCAATATCTAGACCCTGAGGATTCATTTCACCACTGTGAGATTTTTGTACTCACAAAGAACTCTTTCTTGCTGTACAGAAGAGGGAGTAAAAATCTTGAAAAGACAGGGCCATTAATGATTAATGATAGACATTTAACATTCAAAAAAATCACTGAGTTGAAAATGTATTTCCATAGTTAAATTTTATTTCAAACACTTTTACTCCTTTGCAAGCTTTATTAGTTGGTGGTAAAATGCCAGTTGATATTGAGCAATCACTAACCTAAAGTTTATTGACTTCAATTTGTTAGCTACAATTATTACTATTTTTAATGCTCTATTGCTAATATTCCTCAAAAAAAAAAAAAAAAAAAAAGACTGCTCAGTGATGAGAGAATGGAAAAGGGAAATAAAATGCTACTTGATATGTTACAAGTTAGTAGTGATAGGACTGAGTGGGTAGGGAAAATGAAGATGCAAGTGGTTTAAGCCCATTATGGTGGGTGACTGTACAGCACAGTTACTGCTGTAACTCATAACGAGTATTGTTCAAAATTACTGGTGATTCCTTTCTCAGGTCTTTTTTTCCTGTGAGCTTAGCTCATTTCACTGTCTGCTACTCTGCTCCCAAACCATGCTTTCAGCTGAAAGGCTGTATAAATGAAGATGGCATTTGAAATGGCCAGCTGATACTTTACATTGACAAATGCAGCATGCAAATGGATTTGAAAGCTTAATAAAAGATGTTCCAGTGAACTTCTGTCCAAAACTTGGACAGCATGTCATTGAAGAGAAGGCATACTAAGAGCTGCCTGCTGTGGTGAAGACGCTTTACTGGAAGGGCAAACCTAGGTCATGCAGTTTCCTCTACTGTCCTCAGTACACCACCTCTATGGTTTTGGGTTTGGATCCCAGCATTGGACCCACCAAACAGATCCAGGGTAATGATTCCCTATGAATAGTCCTGGATTTGGGATTAGTGGGTGGCTTTTATTTTCAGTGTACAGGCACTGACAGTGGTTTACCACTTGGCTGAAATAAATAAAAAGTTATATTAGCTGCCTTTTGCACTTGTGAAGTCGTCTACACCTTCTCCATCGGGGAGTAGAAGTCTGTTCTGTAGTGATGCTTGGTGGACACCTCATACAGACATTGTTCCCCCTTTGAAGTGCTGCCACAGTCATGCTTTGTGGACAATTAGTTCTGAAAGTAACTGCTCCATCTTCTGTAATCCTCTGGGAAGGGGAGATCTGTAGAGACAGATTTTAAATCAGCTCAGAGATGCACACAAGAAGATCCAGAAAAAACAGACACTATTTTTGACTGCTGATTTTCGCTTGAATGTATCTTGAAGGCTTATCCTGTCCGCTTAGTTCTCAGCAAGTGGATTGTTTTTCTCTTTTTTATTTTTGTTCCAAATTGTTTTATTTTTTTAAGCATGCAGAATCATTTTCCGATGCCAATGACTAGATAGTAGAAGCCACTGCTGACTTAGATTAAAGGACTGAAGGATTGATGGTATTTTTAGCAGTAGTTCAGTATGCATCAGGATTAAGACCAGTACATAACTAAAACTGGATATTGTTTCAAAGCACCACACTATAAATGTTTGTTTTCAAACATCTAATAGATATCCCAAGCTTAGAAAAAAAAACCTAAAGAAAAGGCTTCTATGAATTCCTCTGTATAATAATTTCAAAGAGTTCAAGTCTGTCACCCAGCAGAAGTTGAGAGTTTATCAGCAGATTATAGGTTAATGGGAGGCAGCGGCCAAACCATAGGGTAGGAAATAATAGAAAAAAATATATCAGTGAACACTCAAACATGAATGATTTTAGCCATTGTCAGTGAACGTGGCAGCTGCTGTGTGACAACCGATTCAAATGCAGTTATATAATTCATTGGGGTTTTTTTTCCCTTTTTTTCCTCCCAAAGAAAAGGAAGTACACTATTAACAGTGCTATATCGCACTTAAATGCAAAGATGTTACACATATTATATATAATTTTGAAAATTTGGATTGAGAAATCTAGAATGAGAAGTATAAAAGCCCTTTACAGGTCTCTCTCAAAATGCAAATTTATGTCTCAAGGGGCCAGTGGAACTTAAAGTATAAATACAGTCTGTATTTAGGGAGTTTTAAAAACACGTATTACTGAATTGATAGAGCATAACAGTTCCCTTGCTTAGGCAGCGTTATGCTCTATCTTGTAAAATATACCTGGGGACATGTAAAATGGTTTATTAAACCTACAGTCCATAACTAGAGTTGTTACATTTTAATGTATATATTTTTCATTCATGCATTATTGAACCACTAAATCCTAAAAATTTGTCCTCATGCCAAACAATTTCTTTGAGTGTTGTTCCGAGTCTTTTCAGTAACTGTGTAGCTGTTGGAACATCCCCCAAATCCGCAAATTTTGAAGCTATTTTTCAGTGCCCCTGGTATACAAATGTACATATAAAAGTAGGCAAGGAAGGAAGTTTCAGTTTACTTTTGCATGAAATGCTTTCACAGAAAGAAATCCATGATGTATTTCTGGGTGGGAGATCTGCAGTTTTGGGGAGAAAAATTCTTGAATGTAGAGCGCTATCTATAACTATGAGGGATGTATACAAAAAGAAATAAGGAAAATAACTACATATCCTGTTGCATGAACCATTTTTCTCAAAACTTAGGGATGGCTTGCTATTTAGAGAGTATCTTTCTCCATACTTTTACATGGTATGTTGGTCTTCCATGCTAGTGAAAAGTTGGAAGAAGTTATAAAACAGTGATTTAAGCCTACCAGGTATGCCAAATGATTTCAGGGTATTGGGTTTGGACTGTATTTCCTTCTGTTTTCTTCCACTGTTATTAGAAATAACTCTAGGGAAGAAGCTGAACTACAAAGAGCTGAAAAGTAGGAAAGTAGCAACTCTTCTCTGCATTTTCCAAGGCCCTAAATAAGTGATATTCGTAATACACATGGAATACCTCTATTGACCTGAAACATCTCATTGCTGTGTTGTACCAACAGCTCTCCTTCAAACACGTAGCTAAGAATTTTTATTCATCTCATGCCTGAAAAAAAGCAGGAACTGAGAAAGTTAATGGATATATCTCTGTGGTCCAAACTTCAAGATTTTCAATGACAAAGTATCCGCCTAAAAGATCGCTTTCTGGTGTTGATTTTATGAACATTACTGATGAAATAACTTTCAGCAAAGCAACAATGCTATAGTATTTGTGCAAATGGCACACTGAGGAGCAAAATGAGTAAAATCACAGAGGTTGTCTTTATTTTTTTTCATCTGGAAAAAGATGACTGGTTTAGAGAGTGATAGAGCACATTTAGAAAGGGAATGACATGTGCTCTAAATGCGCATAATTGTGTTATTACAGGCAACAATCTCTTGTCTGTAAAGAGGTAAAGACGTTTCAAATATTTTCAGAAAGAAAGGGAATTTATACAAGGCAAGTTTGTAAGGACAATTTATCCTTTATTTTTACTTGGTGGATCCTTGCTGTGTTAGGAATACTGATTTCCATGAGATATAACCTTTAGCTTACTTTTTCTGTTATCCTCCCTTTTTTTTCTCTTGTTGTTATTATTATAACATTTCAGATTATTTATTCTGAGGCATTTCCATGAGTAGAAAATTTCTTTAAGAAGAATATAGCCAAGATACATAAGAGTTTATTTTGTTTGCTTCTGACTGAGAAATGATTTTGCCGTCCTTTACGCTGTAAAAGTTTTTCAGGCTGTAGGAGTCTATGCTGCTTTTGCAGGTATGGTTAATGCCCAGACTCCTTGAATCCCTTATTTTCCTCAGATCCCTTTTTTCGTTTGTGCTGATGAGGCAGCACTGTACAGGACCTAAGGGTTGCACTGAAACCTTCTACTGTAACATCTAATATGACAGTGAGCATTTATCAGATCACCTATTATCTGGGACTGCTAAATTTGGTTCTCAACAGAAACAATTTAGGAACTTTGTTCAGATTCCTTTCTTGAAGACTATTTTATGTTTTGTAAGGTGTGAATTAAGCACCTGTTATTAATATAGATTACAAACTCAATGCAATATTTGGAGTATCTTTCATTTCAAGCTAGTGACTGTTTCATCAGTTTTACTGTTTTAAATAAGAAAATAATTACCCTTTTAAGTTATCATAAATGTTAATTAAACTTTCTTGCACCAAAATACTCTTCAGAATAATTGAATATTGCTTACAGGCAGCTTCTTCTGGACATTGCCAAACAATTTATTTAAGATAAGATTTAATAGATAAATTACCCTAGAGGTTTTTTTTTTCTGAAGAAAAAGGAATTTTTTTAAAAAATCATTTCACTTATTTATGGGTTTTGGGTTTTTTTTGTTTCTACAAAGAATATTCTGGTGGCTTCTACAAAGATTACCATCCTTGTAATCTTTCTCCTTCTCTATAGGCATATTGTATACAGATAACTTTTTTTTTTGGTGTTTGTTTTGGTGTTTTTTCATCAGATAGCTTTTTGGATACATAGTCTCCATATTCTTAAATCACGCACAACACCATATTAAAATTGCAAAATGGAAAATCTGTGACAGAGAAAGCCTGAAAAATAGGAACAAAATGGGAAAGCACACTTGCATGTACATAAATAAACAAAACAGTGAAATGGAAATAATCTACATTTTACTCATCAAATTTAAGTGTAGCATTTTTAAGAATCACAGACGTCAAACCCGACCTTTTAATCTTTTGTAGTAATAGTAAGAATTCCTCCTCTTTTTTTTTCTTTTTTTTTTCTTCACCTGTTCCTATCAGAGCCAGGATCAAAAAAGAGTTGTTACACTTACATGTCAAGAATCACGACATCTGGAGAAAAGCAGAATGCATTATTTCTCGGTGAGAGCGTTATACAATAAGACTTGACTGACATTTGACAAAATCTGAGCTGCTTTCTGATCAGTTGATTTAATTAAAACAAGATATTCAGTTCTGCATGATGCTGGTGCATAATCTATTTTAAGCCTTTCAAACATACAAGTATATAGTGTAAAATTGGATTAGATTGGCTTGAATGACTTGTCATTCTGTTTGCAGATACCTCAAATCAGCTATGCATCTACAGCTCCAGAACTGAGTGATAACACCAGGTATGACTTCTTTTCTCGAGTGGTCCCACCGGACTCCTACCAAGCCCAGGCCATGGTTGACATCGTGACGGCCCTTGGGTGGAACTATGTGTCGACGCTGGCTTCTGAAGGCAACTATGGAGAGAGTGGTGTGGAGGCGTTCACCCAGATCTCCAGAGAAATTGGTGAGTGTATGTTTATCAGGTTTTGTATTTATAGCTGCTGGGTCACAGAGCATCGCTGAGCTCTCCCTAGGTCTACGCAGTGTGATCAGAACACCTGCAGGTGTGTTACCCGGACTCAAGTGGAGGAGTTTATGGATGGTTTTGCTGCTTGCGCATCTGCCAAGGTGACAGTTCTGGCAGTAATTTAAGAAGAGCTCCTGAGAGAGGCAAAAAATGTGTCTTGCCCTTTTGGAAAGGGGGAGCTCCTTGATGAGTTAGGGGCAAAAAGCAGCCACCACCTGAATTACAGCCAGTTTGAGGAGATGTGATTGATTTAGCTTAGGAAAATCATAATCCAATGAGACCTCATTTTCCATGTTCCAGCACTGATAAATCTAGGGGTTTTAATTTTGATGAATTCAAAATCAACAAAAAATCTGCGAAGTACAAAGACATACCCTTGTTTTTCCTTCAGGATGAAATGTGCTCTATAAATACAGGCATTATTATGGGAAGTATATTTAAGTCCCTTTGATTTTTTTTTTTTTTTTTTTCACACTTCCATAGTTATTTATGGCCTGAAAAAATGGCTATTTCTCAGAAGCAGTAGGTTTTGGACACCAAGGAATAAGATGGTGAGTAGCAGGTGGTTTGCAATTGGTCTTTCACTAAGTACAGTGTTAAATGACACAAAACAATATCCTTTAAAAAAAATTTTTAAAATTATAAACAGTCTTCCTGTCCTTCCTCAGAAAACCTAGATTAATTTACTGGATTTGACTTTCAGGGCATGTACATATGAGCTCTTGCTCATTCAAGTCAGCTTGGGTGAGAAAATATAATAATATTTTCCATTTTCAATAACTGAATGTAAATATAGAGACCATCTCAATCATATAAGAAGGCGCATGTGTGTCTCAGGTATTTATGCTTGAACCATAAAGGTTACTGATTACTCACAACAATTTGGTAGTAAGAAAAAAACCGCAGCGATTAATGCCATTAGGGAACGGGTGTCTATAATGTGCTCAATCAGTTAACTAATAAATATTCTGTTTCTAGCTTCTAATCAATGCTGTCAGATCCTAGATGTCTTCATGGGAGAGCCAAGGCTGACTACAATACAATAGTTTGATCTGGAGTTAGCAAAGGCATGGATAATTCTTCCACAGTTCATATCTAAAAGAGACTGTTCATCCGTTGTGTCAAATACAGCAGTGAATGGATTGGCTGCCCCAGACATTCACTGAGTACCTCATTGCTGGAAACCATTTTTTCTTGAAACCATCTGTAGCCCATCTGGATCTGCTGAGTCCTGAAAGGAGACAAATAAAGTGCTCAGGACTTTTATGTTGTTTCCCATTTCCAGAAATATGGGACTTCTTCAGATGGGTGCAAGAACCACTGTGGTTTCTTTATAGTCGCAATGACTTGAATTTGTGTCAGTTGGATCTTGATAGACCCTAGAATAAAAAGACTATTGTAATTTGATCAAAACTTAATATTAATATGATTCATGAAATAAATATTATTAATAGGATTGTGAATTCAAAGCAATTAAAATAATGAATGCGTGTCCTAAACATTGTAAGAACTATGTAATACCAAGAATCATAAAAAGTGGTGATTTGTGAGGTTTTTATTTTCCCTTATGACTTATGTTCTCTACTAGAGCACTTGATTTTGATAACCTCTTTGCTCATAGCAATTTACCAACTATTATTGGTACCAGGGTCTCAAATCGTTCTGAAGAAGGAAAGCAGAGGAGAGGCAGGACAGACAACAAGTAATTTTTCATAGAATGTTTTGGGTTGGAAGGGACCCCTAGAGGTCATCTAGTCCAACCCCCCTGCAGTGAGCAGGGACACCGCTAAATAGATCAGGTTGCTCAGAGCCCCATCCAGCCTGGTCTTGAATGTTTCCAGGGATGGGGCCTCCACTACCTCTCTGGGCAACCTGTTCCAGTGTTTCACCACCCTCGTTGTAAAGAATTTCTTCCTTACATCTAGTCTAAACCCACCCTGTTTTAGTTTAAAACCATTACCCCTTATCCTGACACAGCTGGCCCCATCTTTCCTATAGGCTCCCTTTAAGTACTGAAAGGCTGCAATCAGGTCTCCCCGCAGCCTTTTCTTCTCCAGGATGAACAAGCCCAACTCTCTCAGCCTGTCCTCATAAGAGAGGTGCTCCAGCCCTCGGAGCATTTTAGTAGCCCTCCTCTGGACCCGCTCCAACAGTTCTATGTCCTTCTTGTGCTGAGGGCTCCAGAGCTGGACGCAGGACTCCAGGTGAGGTCTCACCAGAGCAGAGTAGAGGGGCAGAATCACCTCCCTCGACCTGCTGGCCACGCTTCTCCTGATGCAGCCCAGGATACGGTTGGCCTTCTGGGCCGCCAGCGCACATTGCCGACTCATGTCCAGCTTTTCATCCACCAGCACGCCCAAGTCCCTCTCGGCAGGGCTGCTCTTGATCCTTTCTTCCCCCAGCCTGTACTGATACTGGGGGTTACCCCGACCCAGGTGCATGACCTTGCCCTTGGCCTTGTTGAACCTCATGAGGTTCACACAGGCCCACCTCTCCAGCCTGTCCAGGTCTCTCTGGATGACATCCCGTCCTTCTGGTGTGTCAACCGCACCTCTCAGTTTGGTGTCATCTGCAAACTTGCTGAGGGTGCATTTGATCTCGCTGTCTAAGTCATTGATGAATATATTAAACAGCACCGGTCCCAGTATGGACCCCTGAGGGACACCACTCGTCACCGGTCTCCATCCAGACACCGACCCATTGACCACTACCCTCTGGATGCGACCATCCAGCCAGTTCCTTATCCACCGAACAGTCCACCCATCAAATCCATAGCTCTGCAATTTAGACAGAAGGATGTTGTTGGGGACCATGTCAAAGGCTTTGCAGAAGTCCAGATAGATGACATCCATTGGTTTTCCCTTGTCCACTGATGCTGTCACACCATCATAGAAAGTCACTAGGTTCGTCAGGCAGGACTTGCCCTTGGTGAAGCCATGCTGGCTATCTCGAATTATCTCTCTGGCCTCCATATGCTTTAGCATAGCTTCTAGGAGGATCTGTTCCATGATCTTCCCAGGCACAGAGGTGAGGCTGACAGGTCGGTAGTTCCCAGGGTCTTCCTTTCTACCCTTTTTGGAAATGGGCACAACGTTTCCCTTCTTCCAGTCACCGGGGACTTCACCTGACTGCCATGACTTTTCAAATATCATGGAGAGTGGCTTGGTGACTACATTGGCCAATTCCCTCAGGACTCTGGGATGCATCTCATCAGGTCCCATGGACTTATGTGCATTCAGGTTCCTCAGGTGGTCACGAACCTGATCTTCTCCTACAGCAGGAAGGGTTTTGCCCTCCCGACCCCCCTCATGCCATTCATCAACTCGGGTGGGGTGGGGAGAGAGGTTCCCAGTGAAGACTGAGGCAAAAAAGTTGTTGAGTACCTCAGCCTTCTCTTCATCTGCTGTTACCAGCTTGCCGGTCTCGCTCATCAGCAGGAGTACACTTTCTTTAACCATCCTTTTCTGGCTGATATACCTGTAGAAGCCCTTTTTTCTTATTTTTCTTTGCATCCCTAGCCAAGTTTAGCTCCAGCTGCGCCTTGGCCTTCCTGACCCCATTCCTACACAACCGGACCGCGTCCCTATACTCTTCCCAGGATGCCTGTCCCTGCTTCCACTGCCTGTGCAGTTCCCTCTTCCTCCTTAGTTTGACAAGCACCTCTTGTCTCAACCACGCTGGTCTCTTCCCTTCTTTGCCTGATTTTAATTCCTAGAAAAACATTGAAATAAATAATCAGGTAAAACATATTTAACCACAGGGACATAATCAATAGCCAGTGCAGAATTTTCAAAAACAAATAGTATCAAAGCCATCTAATAGTTTGCTTTGACAGGGTAAGCAGTTTACAGCTGGAGAAGAAGCACTTGATATCATGTCTTTTGAATTTAGTAGTGTTATCTCAACTGTCCCATACAGTATTCTCCTGAGAAAATTTAGAAAGTGTGATCTAGGTGAAAATATCATAGGCTGGATGCAGACCTATTTAGAAAACTTCGCTCAGAGTGTAATTAGCAAATTAGTTTTAGTTTAAAAGGAAGGACGTGTTGTGTGGTATTTGGCAGGTGTTTATGTTGGATTAGGTACTAGCCAATATTTTCACGTTTAGTCCAGATGGACTTGGAATGAAGGGTATGCTTGCAAAATCTGGAGGTGACTTCAAGGTGGGAAGGACTAGGGGCGTGTTGGAAGAGATTCTTAGAGTCCAAAACTGAAGATATGGTCTGAAAAATAGTATGCAATTTAAGAGACAAATGCAAGGCATTGTGGTTTATCAAGAAGGATCTGTACAATGAAGCATACAGAAAGACTGGTCAGAAAATAGTCTCAAAAAATGACCTGAGCATGATAGTAAATTTTAACCTGCCTATACTCCTTGTGTTTTACTGGAACATGCAGACAGGCATACCATCTGCAAAATAATTTGAGTAATCCTCCAATTTACCTGGCTGTTGGGAAACCTCATTTTGACTCAGAACAGGTTTTTACTCTCACTTCACAAAAGGTGGGAGGCTCTGCAAGTGAGAACAAAGACAATCACAAATCTTGAAAAAGGTGGTCTGTGAGGACTGACTGGCCAAGGTGGTTTGATAGCCTCAAGAAGAGTTGCCTAAGATGGGATAGTGGTGGAAAATAATGTTTTCAAATAGAAAAATGCTTTTTACAGAAAGGTAGAGTTCCACTTGTTCATCCAAATATAGTGTATGTGAACAGAAGCAATGGAATTCATCTGTATCATAATTCCATTTAGATTTGGTGAAAGACCCTTTTAATGGTTAAGACATTAAAGCATTAGACCAGCTTGCTTGGGGACATTTTGGAGCCTTCATTGCTGAGGATCTGGAAGAATGCATTAGACAAACACCTGCCCAGGGTTTATATAAGTGTACTTAGTTCTTCCTTGGGGCTGGGAGGTGGATTGGATGATTTCTTAATGTCACTTCCAGCCTGATTCTATTATCCACTGTCCTCAGACTTTTCACCTGAACCATAGAGCTGGAAATGCTTTTAAAATGGAAAGTTCAAATAGCATCTAATTATGAGGTCTGAGACTATGCAGTCTAAGTAGGTTAATAAAAAACATCACATAGAATAAGACAGCACACAAAGCAGCAAAACTTACCAGCTCTATGTTAATAAACTGTGTGTTAAGGAGAACCTAATCAGGACACTGCTCCCCCCGTGCTCCTGCTGTCCAAATGCATAGGACAGCTCAACTCCTTTCTGAGTACTTTACATCCCATTTAAGATAAGTAACAAACAATTGGGAGCAAAATGAATGGGAAGATAAGCATAATGGAAAGCAATACATTTGAGGAAAAGATGTGAAAGAAATTGATTCATTTCTGAAAAAAAGTTCAGTGCCTGAGAGGACATGTGAGATAGCAGTTTTGAAAATTTAAACAGGAAAACTTGATTTTCTTTTTTTGTTTGTTTGGTTTTTATTTGTTTTGTTTTGGTTTTTTTTTAAGTTTTCTCCAGACAGTTAAGAATTAAGAAGGGTACTTATTATAGAATTATTTCAGGTACTTATTTGTCGTGATGTTGACTCTTTGCCTCTAATTTCCGGTTTGATTTGCCCTCTGTTCAACTTCTATTTCTTGATCAGTAACAGAAGCAGAAAGGAAGGAACAGGCTCCCAAATGAAATGTGGAATGCTGAAAAGGTCAAAGTGGTGCCACCCTGACATGTCACAGAATATATAACATATCAGAATCTGCTCTCATTTTAATGACAAAGATCCTGTCTGGGACAAAGCCTAGCTGGAAATTAAATATTTTACATGACAATGATTGTAAGGAGAATAGGGAATGGTGCTTATTCCAATGTATTCTTCCATGCATTATTGTTTGAAGACAATGATTAAATTTATAGAATTTTCTACTCCCATTACAAAGTTAATCAATGATATCACTATAATCATTTTGGCATCATGATCAAATCGTTTTGGTACATTGGCCAAAGGAATCAATTCATACAGAATGATAATGCTTAAGAGTTTAAGCATTAAACTGAGCAACTTGACTCACTAAGGGAAACTAGAAAAGGGAAAAGAAAGAAGCACATTTTACCAAGTCCTCATTAAACTGTCATGCTGAATATTGCTCTTCTATTTACTTTGCTGCTAATGATGTTTGACAAAATAAATGTTGGAAAGTCTCTAATCAGACTTCTTTTAACGGTTCATTCCCCCTCCTATTAGATACCAAATAAATTTACCATCAGAGAGAAAATTGTGGGATCTTTTTCACTTTTTTACAGAATACAAAAACATTTGGTTCAGAAAAGTCTTTTTGGGGTCAGAATACTTGCTCAGTTAGTGCAATGTTTGTACTGGAAAATGTAACAAATCCACAAATAGTATATGCAATGCTATGTGTCAGATTTTATCCCCACTAGTGGTCAAAGTAAAATTGGCACAAGCACTGATGGGTACTGGCAGTGAAACAGTTATGGAAGTACCAGAAGAGGAGGTAAAAATGATAAAGACAGGCAACTGTAGCTGATCATTAAGAACAGGTGAGGAATTTCAGCATTTCTTGCCCCTTTTTTTTTTCCTTGTAAGTCAGTTTTGCATGTCTTGTCAGAGGTGTAAAAAAGACAGACAGCAAAGAGCATTTAGGACGAGATCTTTGACTGAGCCAAAATTATATAAATTCATAGCAGCATTACCCCCAAAGAGAACAGTGTACTTGGTATCAATGTGTACCCTTGAACGCTTGTTTTTAGGAACAGGGTTTTGTAGTTTTACCTACTCCCTTTATCCTGGTATATTGCAGTTAATAGCATTTTTCTGAGAAGGGACCTCAGTTGCTTTATAATGCTTCATAATATTTTACCATCACAGTCACACTGATAACCATATACCTGATTGTAATGAATATGTACACTGAATGTATGCTACAGTAGCTTTATTTAAATTGTTGCAGACTTCAACAAAGCTAGCTATATTTTGTTTACATAAAGAATGGTCTATGACATTTCTTTGACATAGTTCTTAGGTCATCTTTGTTTCTTGTCAGGTTTTTTTTTTGTGTCTACAGTTGTGCATCATATCTCTGCTTTTCTCCAAATTATTGGCTTACTTCTTACCTTTAATATCTTCTGGATGTCTAAAGCTTTCAATAGATAAAGTGAAAGTTTAGTGGGAATTGGGGAGGGAGGGTTGAGCAGGAAAATAAAACTTAAGGGTGTGTAACCTTTCCTCTCCACTTAGATTATTCACTGATAATTTAGAAATAAATAAGATGGAATGCTGTTAAGATTAATTCAAATTTCCTGCAGTAATCTTTCTATACTTTTGATATAAAGCTAAAATTTTTTATATCTCATCAAGTAAGCTGATGAACAGACTTTTTTTGCCCTCTGAGATGTTATTTGATAGAAGATTAAAAAGTCTTGCAACATGAAGACTGAAGAAATACAATACATGAAATGTAACCTTTTCCCCAGAGATATTTCTGCTTTAAAGACTGGTTTCAATCTTAACAAATTAATTTTCATAACTAATAATATTCTAACATACCCTCACAAAGGGGAAACAGTTTAATTCAATTTTAAGTTTTACTTTTATATTTATGCAGCTGAACTCTATTGATAGCACTGTATTCCAAGCTGCAAGCTGTAATTAATAACAACACTATATAATTGGCTACAGGAGCTTCAAAGTAATGTTTGAAAAATTACAAAATCAGATGGTAGGTTTATTAATATTACAAAAGCTTGAAATTTATTCCTGCAGTTTTTAGTATTTGTACCAACTAGTACCTGATAAAGAACAGTGTAATTTTTAGGGATTTGTAATGAAGGACCATTTCAATTTCTCCCAGTGTTATTCTTCAGCTTTAATGATACGCTTTTTTTCTCTGTAGTTTTAGGGAGGTATCTTGGAGCAGTAAGCATACAGTGGTACTTTCTTGGTAAGCTCTCTGGCCCTCCAGTGATAGTTGGAAGAGGGACTTCTTTATCTCTAATAGCTCTTGAGGGGTTTCTTCTTCAGTCAATTAGTTGAGGCACTTTTTAAACCTCCTGTAGAAAGCTCACTAGCTACAGTGGAGGAGGGGAAAAAAAAAGGGCGGAAAGCTTCTGTGGAACTGGGTTTTGTACCTGCTCCAAAGAGTATGTACTGTACAGTGGACTGTAGTGACAAAAATTACACAGTCAACCTTGCTTCCTTAACCAGCGTGGCACAGATTTGCTGATAAGCTTGAAAGAGTTGTATTCTGTTCAGATTTCTTATTCTTGTGTCCAATTCAAGCAATAATATGTCTCATAGGGCTGTTTTTAAGGTATTATGTAAAAAAAAATGCCAAAAACAGTTACAAAGAAGCCTAAGCAATTTACAGACAATGTAATTTTTTCATGGACTGTCTAAGCAATATTGTCACATATTTGAAACCACCATTATACTTTAATATTTCTGGAGTGAACTAAATCATTACAAGAGTTCCAAAGGGGGTCCCAAGGAAGCTTTTGTCTGGAGCTAGGGACAGATAACATCCCTGTGCCACAAGGGATATGCTTAGATGCTAAACACTTCCTCTTGTCCCCCTACTTATACAAATTATTTTTATTCTACAGGAGACAATTTGCAATGTGATTCTGCAAGAAATAGAGACTTCTTTATGTGCTTGAAACTGAAAGAAGTCAGTGAATACTTCCCTGACTCTCATGGGGTTTAACAAAGGATTAAATGCACAGGAACGTTGTCTCTGAGCTTGCCAACAAGGCTTGGAGTAGGAAGACCTCATGCTTGCTGGTTTTGCCCACTGATATTTACTGTCTCATGCCAGCTGGAGTGTGAACTGTGGTCAAGGCTGAGTTCATTAGCTATTTTTATATGGTACAGTTACCAAATAGCTGTGATATTGACTCTCTTCTGAGTGCGAAGCTGATTTAATTTTGCTTATAGCAGTCAGCTCTTGGAGAGCTGAGACAAATAAGCTTCTCAGAGCAAGGACCAGTATGTTTCGACAGTGATGCCTGCTGTGGTGAATTTAGAACATTTAAAAAACTCTGAAAAATAAATTTTAAAAGCTCATTATAATGTGGAGGACCTCTGCATCTTTATGTGTATACGCACATATTTAACTTACTCCTATAAGTACTATAGAAGTCATCGGACTACATGACTTTTTTTTTTTCTTTTTACTTCACACAAACACCAGATATTTTCATTGGTTAGGAACACAAATTCAAAGAATATTAAAAATGTCCAGGAAAGAAAGTTTTATTTCAGCAGTGCTTTTAGTGCAATGGCTTGTTAGTAGAACCTTTTAACTTAGTAGTCATGATATCTAGTTCAAGATTTTTAAATGTAAAAATTCAAACAAAATTATAAATGTGTTGATACTAATTTTAAGAAAGCAATCTTATTAGATTAAAAGCATATGTTTGTTGAAATATAATGTGATTTTCATAATGAATATGCATTTTCATGAAGTGGTTTTTCAAATGCAGAGCTCTTTCCAGTAGTTGGGGATTACAAGTTTCAGCATCTATCAGCTGAAGTCAGTAGTTTAAGGGAAGCAATTTCAAATAATATATAAGGTGTACTTTTTAATATCAGAAGTGACTAAGCATTTAAAAAATACTGAGGGATACTGGTATATTTGTTTGTGGTTTAAATCAGAAAGAGAAGTCTTTCTAAAAGGAAGTTCACTAAATTTTGGGCCAAATTTAGAAATCACTGCTTAAATATAGTCTATACTATGCTTGAGACCTCTGTGATTATATGGGTGATTTCTGGACATATAAAGTGTTATTAACACTTCTGAAATAAAAGGTAGGATAAATATCTAGGTATTAATATACTGTCAGATCATTGTAATGACCGAAATCAAATTTCTCAAGAGCTGCTGTTCCATGTATTAGGATGTATTACTGTAGAGCCTGTAGCTTCTCTTAGATTCCGTGACTCTCTTTTGCTAGGAAGGAGTCCCAGAGCAAATAATTCATACATAATGAAAAAACTCCCGTGAAAGAAAACTTAGGAAATGTCTGAATCAAAGTGTAGCCGTTGTAGTTGTTTATGACCAAATGTCACACAATCCCTTTAACAGGAAGTGGATGTTAACAGAGTAAATCCCAGTGGATATTCTTGTTGTAAGTGAAAGTATTTGTAAAGGGGATACCAGAAGGGAAAGCATCAAGGACACGCAATGAGATTTGCAGTCTGAATAAAGCTTCCCATGTTTGGTTTTTGCATTATGATTTTACTGTGGTACAAGACAGAGAACTATGGGAAATACTTTGACAGCTCACTTTCCATGGTAGTTGTGCTTAACTTGTTTAAAAAAAAATAATAAAACTGTCAATAAGTCCCAGAAGCTTCACAGATTCTGCAATGAGGGAGACATTTTTTTCTCCTTTATGAAGAACTGACTAAGGGCTCCTTTGTCCTTTATTTTTTTAATAAACTTCTGTTATTGTCACTTCTGGAGAAAGCTTGCTGTCACACAAGATTCTGCACGGCACCTTTTGTATTGCAGCAGTGCGAATGATTGTTGCAAGTCCAACTTGAATCAGGGATCAAGCATGTAGACCATGGCATATCCTTGATCAGTCTGTGTGAGTGAACTCTCCCAACATAATATTTACTGGTTTTGCTTTCTTAATGTGCACAGATTTTTGTAATGAAAACCTGAATTTAAGGGCACCATCCGAGCAAAGATGATATGGGCTTAGGCTGTATTTGCACATTCTTTTTCGTTAACACTTGAAAGGGTCCATAGTATTTGAATTGTGATCTTGATAGTGCTTCACTGGTCTAGAGTCAGTAGTCTCATTCATGTTAAGAAGTTACACTTGGTAAAGAGAAGTTCCTGGCTCTTGAGTTTGTTGAGAAAATTGCTTTTTTCTGTATGTATGTCTTTCTGTCTTCAATGGTTTCTAGTAGTTTTAAATGTTTAGCATTTTGCTTTCTTCCTGGAGACCTGTACCTCTTAAAAATCACGTGTGAGACATGCCTCGTGGTTGAATATTAGCAATGTACTCTTAGGATCAGCTCTTTCATGATCTGTGGCTGCAGTTTAAACAATGAAGCGCTGGAACTCTCAGACTGAGTCAGACACTGCCAGTCAGTATCTTGTCTCCAGTGGTGGCCCCAATTACATGGAAGAGAAAGATACCAAAATCTTACTTACAGAATTACCTATCCAAGGAGTGTTCTGTAACCCCAGATATTTAGTGGTTGATGCTTAGGTTTCCTAAAGTATGACATTTTTTTCCCATTATAATTTCTTGTTATTATTTTAACTCCACTCATTGAATGTCCTCTTGTTTTGAAGCTACGAATGGTACGCAGGAGAATCCAGTTAACCTCCTTCATAGCGTGCCGTCTTACTTAACTTAACTCTGGGTTAGAAGATAGGAAGTAATTGCGGTTTAACAGTTTTTGTTGTCAGTTTCTGGATCCTTATTTCATTTATATCTCTGTTAAGCTGTGTAGCCATGACTGAACACTCCAAGTAAAGCCTTACTATTGATTTATGTAGTGTCATTGTAATCTCATTTTTATTCTCGGTCCCATTCTTTATACAACCTGACAAAGACTAAGCTTTTTCTGTTGGCTGCTGGGTATCAAGCAAATTATTTCCAAAAGCTATCTGTTCTGACACTCAAGGTTTATTAACAAATGGCTACAGCTGATTTAGAACTCAATGATGTGTGTGAACAATTCCAGGTATTCCTGCCAGTATGCCCTCCCTTGCATTTGTCAATAGTCAATATTTTTCAATGATATACTTGTTTATCTAGCTTTGTGAATACTCTATCTCCTCTCTCTGCTCTTGTTTATTACAAATAGTTTTATATCGTCTTCAAATTTTCCAATCTTTCCGCTCGATATGCTCCTGCTCCCTTTTCTGAAGAGCATTGTGTTATACAAAGCAAACCTTAGCAGGCAGTTCTAGAGGACACATTTGTTAGCCTTTTTCAGTGCTGAATTTGGACTGCCGCCTTCTATTCATTGTTTTTGATCCTTAGGGATCTCTTCCCTCTCCCCACTCCCCCAATTTCTGCCCATTAAGCCCAAGTTCCTAAAGCCTTTCTTCTAAAAACTCTATTATGAACTTTAATATTCTATATAAAAGACTGATAAATCTGCATTGGTAGTAACTACCGTTACTTTCTGTATAAGTACTAATAATAAAAGAGTGCAGAGAGATTTGAACTTACCTTGTTCTATGTATCTTGTATAACTATATGGCCCTCCTGAATGCGTTTATTCTTCAAGGTGGTTTAAACTCATACGTTTCCGTATTACGTAGGATGATGTTATCTGTTACTGGGCCAACAGTGCTGGTAGTTTGAAGGTGAAGGTTAGTAACTTTCAAGATGTGCCAAGTTCAATTCTTGTTATCACACACCGTACGTGAAACCACTGACTCAGTCACGTAGAAAGCCCATGTAACAGGGAACTAAAGTCTTTCAAGTATTAGATTAGCCCTAAATGAAACTTGGAACTTCTCTTTCTTTAGAACGTTTGGCTACTGATAATTTCATTACAAATTGAGACAGAGGGAAATTGCATTAAATTTTTTGTACAAACTTCTGCATTACAGTTTGGCTGAAGCATGTTTTGTTCAGATTTCAGTATAATTTTATTTTTATAAAGCTGTAAAATGAAACAGAAAATGGGTGTTTTTGAAACTGTTTTCAAGATTTTCATAAATTTTGACTAAATTATAATATTTATCAGAAAAAAAAAATCATAATAGTTAGTGCTGTCCTTCATTCCTTAGGCCAAATTCTGTTTTGAGAATAATTAATAAATAGTGTCTTTACATGATATATGGTCTACTTTCCTGGGCAGTTCTGTTGAGATCTAGGAAGCTGTTAAAGCAGACAGTGTTTTGTTTTTTTTTTTTCTGAAGAGAAAGCAAAGCAAGAAAATAACAATTCACCATTCTGTATGTTTAGGTTACATGATATGTGACTTTATGCACATTGTGTTATATACTGTGCTGTGAGCATATATAACTATATGCTCAGTAGTAGGATATATACATAGGCAAGTGTCCTCAGTCTGTTCTAGCTTCATGGCAGATGTTTTAAGACTGAAAAAACTTACTTATTAGGACTTACCAAACTTAGCATTATGATTGGCTTCCTGAGATTTTTTTGGGGGGTCTAAGAGTTAAAAAAGCACAATGTAAATAAAAACCAAACCAAACCTTGGCCTACTAAAGAGATTCCCACTATCATTCTTTACATTATGATAAATGTCAGCATGTTCTGGGCCTTATCAGTAGGATCTTCATTTCTCGTTTTATTTCTTTATGACTTTCCCTCCTTGTTCTAATCTTTCCTCCCTACAACACACACCCACCCACCCCAGTACGTAAGTATTTGGGGCCTGTATGAGAAACAACAGTTTGCAGTTGTCACTGACTGCTATTTTTAATATGTTATGCTAATACAAGACACTTAAGTTTTGCTCATCCGCGTGATGTAGAAGAGTTGAAAGAGTTGAATGTTACAATGCTGAAAATATTCTTGCAGGATTACAAGCTAAGAATGTCTGACTGGAAATGTCAAAGCGTCATTCTCGTCTTCATTTTATTTATTTTCTTTCTCCTGTTGAAGGGCAGAGGGCCATATTGTTTACTGAGTCACAGTCAGCTATTAAACTTGCAGTGGGGCAGCTTGGCAGTAACAGCTCTCTCTTGGATGCTTGCATGAGTCTGCATACATTCAGACTGGGGTAACCCTTTTAGTCAGCTACAAGTCATCCCTTCAGTTCTGTTACCTAATGAACTGCCCACAGAGCTCCAAAGAATTCTGTTCAAAGAAAAGAATATTTCAAAGAATTACTATTACTCATTCTAGAATAAAACAGACATATGTGTATGCTTCACTAATAGCTGGAAAGACTCCTACATTGAATTTTTTTCTGTTAGAAATGCATGACTTTTATGCAAATTACAAGCTGTGATACCACCAGTATAAATCGAGATGGCAGAAATACGCATATTGTGAAACCTTACAGATTATAAAAAATATATTTTTTTTCCTCTTAGTAGAAAACAAACTATTTCTTAGGTCAAAACTCTGTCTTCTCAAGGACTTTCTGTGATGGAAATAGTGTTGCTTGTTCCTCTACTTTTTAGCATTTCTTCAATATAGAATGATTAGTGGCTTTTCATCACTTTTTAGAAGAAACTGAAATAGAACTAATTGTTTTAAATGCTGAAATTCTCACAAAAAACGCTGGTCTTTTTCTGTAACATTGTTAATTAAAGCAGGATATTTTGACTAGACAATTAATCAAGAGAATGAGTTACACAACAATACCCTTGAGTAGCAGAGGTGTCATTCAGATAAATCCCTGTGTACTGCTGTGCCTGTATGCATCCAGAAAACTTCTTCATACTGAGCATACCATACAGAAATGCCGAATACCCTTCACATGTCTTCCTAAGTCAGCTTCTCCTTGGGTTGCTTGCCAAAATGGTGTGATTGGTCAGAGAAGGAGGAAAAAATTTTTGAAACCCTTGTAAACAAAATAACAAGGCAGTAGTATATTTCCAAATTGAGAACTGAGGCCATTGGAGTGCATGCACCTACAGAATTTACAAAGGTTTGGAGGGGAGGGGATAAGAAAAACAAAAATAGCCCACCACCTCAATGACTGCTGCAAACATTTATGCTGGTAATGTTTAATTGCCATTAAATGATCAATGACATTTGCAGGATGTCATTAATGCCATGGATGTCTGTCTAAACCATACCTGTTTTCAGGAGTATCAAGGCAAAATCTGCTTTCTTGCAAAAATGGGAACAAAAAGTCAATGGTGAAGTTTATTTGTGGTGAAATTAATTTTTGTGGGCACTCCTATTTTCATATTTACTTCTTTTTGTTTATTTTGAGAGGGTGTGTGTGTCTTTGTATTTCTCTTCTGCACAGCCTATGCCCTTTAAAACAGCATGCACATCCCAGAACATCTAAGAGAATCTATAACCTTTGAGAGAATTACATCTTATTGAACTTCACCAGTGCTACCTGGGCTTGCAGAGAGACCCACAGTGGCCACTTTCCTAGAAAGGCCCCAGGAGGATGGGAGAAAATTGTACCGTGCAGTCCCAGGAAATAAACAACCTTCATTTTATTAAAGTTTAGACTGAAGTTTGGCACAAGTGCAGCAGGCTTTCATGGCAGAACGAGAGGCCATATAACTCAACGGAGCCTTCCCAGCTCTTCAAGTGCTGTCCCTGTTACAGATAACAACTTTTTAGGATTTCCCATGGATGATGGGAATAAAGCACAAATCTGTAAACCGGAGACCCTATCCACTACTATGTTCAGATACAAGCCAGAAGAAGGCAGTACTTTTATGTATGCTCTAGCAGGTGTATTGTATTTTGCTAGCATATTGGATTTGCTGTGAGATGCATTACAACATTTGCTAAGGCCAGTAAATTGAGTGATATGATTATAAGTATTTTACTCAACATGTTAATGCACTTAATGAAGTGCAGATAATCGCACTGCTCAATTTATAAGAATTGTCAAACCTCATAATTACTTCCATTATATTGTAGTATTTTATGGATTAAATCCTTTCAGAGCTTATTCATGAGGTAGAAATAATATTTAATTTAAGTTAAATTATTTTAATTGGTTAATTTTTATATTTTTTCCAGAATCATTTGCAAAGTGTAATGTCCCTTTCACAGAACTGAGATGTTGAAGCCAACCTGACGATATTCTTTCTGTTGCTAAAACATATGCAAAATATGAGATTTTTTTTCTTTTTCCTCCAGTTAAGTGCAAAGACTTTGATTTAAAAATAAAAAAGTAACCTACAGGATGGTATTGGTGGCACAAGTTTTTACAGACTTAGTTTTGGACCCCTTATTGAAGTAAATGGACATTTCATTTTTAAATCCCTTCATTGTTTTGATATTTTAGTTAATCAGATGTACATGAGTTAACAGTGATGTCTGTAAAGAGGCTGTTAAAGTCATGGGACTCTGAATGTAGTTTTCTTCCCATGTGGACCTTGGTAGAGTCTGAGCATAGTGGGGGAGGGAGTATTTCAAGTGATGGCAAGTGTTCAATTCAGATGTAGATTGACTTCTCAATTAGAGAGTAATGGTAATGACCAGTTTTCCACAGTAATGTCCATGTTCATTAACTAAGGTCAGTTTAACTGGAGTTGTCTTAGCTTTCTTCGTCTTTCTGCGATAAACAATTACAGAGGAGACAGTTTTCTGAAAGAAGGACATTTGGATGTGTTCTGGAAATGTGTTAGTGATGGAAGAGCATCAGTTCCCATATGTGCACTTGCCACAGGCATCGCAAGCTTGTGACAAGCCACTCTGGGCTACCTGCACCTCAGGTGCCTCTCAGGAGGAGCGGTGAAAGGCATTCAAGGACTTCTGTGGTTGGTAGAGAGCTGCCTTCTGTTTCCTTCTAAATAACTCTTTTTGCTTATTTGTTATTTCAGTTATACAGGCATAGAAAAACTTGTGCAAGAGAGAGATTATGTACAAGCTTAAAAAGTAAAAATACATCATATCCAAATAATTTTTTTTTCCTAGTGAAATTACAGAAAGTCTACACAGAAGAAAACAGGGGAAATGAGAAATGAAAGGAGGGGAAGAAGGAACATAAACAAAGGGGAAAAATGTTAAGTGGATTTCTTCTGTTATCTATTATCAACCTTTAGTTTACATTATGTTCAGCTTAATAAAGTACATAACAAAAGGTAGATATGTTTTCTTAGGGAGTGATACTCTAGGCAGCCTAAGTTTTTGCTGAACAGGGAAGTAAGCCCCTGAATTCTTCCCAACTTGATTTAATTTATTCATGGGAAGGAAAACAAAACAAGTTTCAGGAATGGACCTTGATCAGTTTAAAAAAAGGGATTGTTCAATGTGTTTGCTTGAGACAGTGTTGGATCTTACTCAGAATCCCAGATGATCCCTTCACATGCTGTGCAGTTAGGTTTTGCTCAGGCTCTGGGGACAGAATGGTTGTGCAGGCTTCAAGCTTGAGAGCTGAGCTGAGCTTGGCTTCCATATGCCCATCAGATCATCTTTTTTTTTTGCTCAAGACATGAATTTCCCACTTCTTTCGAATCATACTCTGATTGCTGACTTTGTAATTTTATTCCAACTTAAATGGATTTATTCAAATGAAATCGCAAGTCTTTAGTAAATGTTCCTTTTGGTGATACACAAAATCCTTATGCTCTAGCTCGTAGTAGTCTTAACTAACAGGAATGAAGTACATCCACAAATTTTTTTTCACTTCAGTTATGAGATAGGATTTCAAATACAACTGTGAATGCAGATATTCTAGCTTGGAGAGTATCTTCTGTACTGAGTCACTTTTTCAGTTAGAAAAGTTTCTTATTGAAAGACTTGTAGTTTTGTGGACTATAGGGCAGATCAGATTTCATCTTGGTGACTGCTTCTGTGGACTTTTAGTTAATTAACTAAAAAACCAGAACACAGACAATAAATAAGATTATGTAATACCAAACATTCACCTCTGCAAGTTAGATCAAGTCTTAGTTATTGGTGCAAAAGAGCCTCTGTTGTCTCTAAACTTCTTGCCAGGAGGTATTCCAATATTATGAGATCTTTACAATTCACCATTTTAGCAATGTATGCCATGTGCAGTTGAGAGCGCGGTGACAGAGTTTACACAGTGCTGTTGCTTTTGCTTACCCAACATTATTAATTATCCACTTCTACAAGCACTGAATTTCCCACCATTTTAGTTCATTCCTTTCCATGCATGTGAATGAATAGATTTTAGACAGTGAAGGAATACAAATAAGACCGATGCCACTGACAGCCAGCATGATGAGATACCAAGGTGAGCCTGAGCCTTTCCCCGATTAATTTGCTTGATCAACTTTTTATTCTTACTGAAATTATTGTTCACTGCTCACCAAATGGAAAAGAAAACAATCACTCCATGGCAGAGGCAGTGTGAGGGGATGGAGGGCAGAAACCTGCCTTTAATTTGTGTATTAAAGTAATCCTAATATCACTGGATATTTCTCTAAAGTTGTGTAGGACTAAGATAATGGACACAACAGAAATGCTAAAATGGCATATATTCAGCTGTATTTTGCATTTAACATAAGTTCACTATAAAAATGAATATCAGGATTAACTACTTGATTTTTTATTGTTGGCATCTAACAAGCGGAACACAGTTACCAAAGTAAAAGAACTTTTGGAAGGCAGAAAAAAATCTGGTATTTGTCCATCCATGGCAGACTTATGAAAACAAAGCAAGTAAAGATGTCTTGTGGACTTGCGCTATTTTCATAGGTTAAGGTACTTGCCAAGACTTTTTGCTGCAGTGTTAGTTACTTTTGATTTAGTTTTAGATGCAACATCTTGTGCTACGTTCTCCAAGAACTGAGTCATTCCTGCTTTTATAGGGTTTTTGATTCATTGTGTTGAGTTGCTGAACTTAAGATGTGAATGCATACATATTTGTGGTGGCTGTGGGAAGTGGAAGGTGCTTGTGTGAAAGTAGAGACAGAGATCATTGTCCCAAAGCTGATGGCAAAGTACTAGGTGAAATGAAAGTGTTACAGATGCTATATACTAACACAAGATCTTTGTGGTGGGAAAAGCCCTTTAATTTCTCATGTACTTGCTCATGACAGTCTTTCAGAGTAAGAAAGGGGGGAAGAAAAGGAAAACAAGAGATGCAGTTTGTTGATGATAAAGAGGAATTAAGGATGAAGAATAGAGAATGAATTCTGTAATACAAGATGCCATGAGTTGTATCCTATCCATTCCGTTGGAGCCCCAGATGGCTTTCCAACTGTCTTCTTTTCCCAGACAACTTAACTCTTAGACACACAAATTCATTCCTGTGAAAGCTCTTGTTGGAGGCTTCTGGCTGTAAGCAGGCCACGTCCTCAACTCTACTGAAGTCCTCAGAGAAGCCTGAAACACTAGTTGTTATCAGGAGGCTGATTTACTTCATTTGATGCCATGGTCATCATGGCCACCTCACTCTTGTACTAGAGTATGGGTTCACCTAGCATCCGTAGATGGTGATTTCACCATTGGAGGTGTGTGAATGCCCTCTCCAGGCTGGCTGCAGCCAGAGCCCACCTGGCTAGGATGGTGCTGCCACCTGTAGGGCTTTTTCATGTTATTATAAGCCACATGCACACTTAGAAAGAGTGCAAAAATAAAATGATTTGGGAGAATTAGTTCAAGTGGTGCCTATATATTTGGGATCTCTAAGGTTGAGGGTAGCAGTTGTGCAGGCTGAGATCCACATTCTCAGAGACACACGCACAGAAAAAAAATATTCATAAGTTCAGAGTCATATTTTGCAGAAAATAAAAGAACATGAATGTGCAAACATAACTATTTTCTTCCAGCATTCCTTAAAAATACTTGATATTAAAACAGGATTTCTACTCTGATTGAAGAATCATGTCTGTAGTCAGTCCTTTGTTAATTTAGCAGCTCTTAGTTTCATCAAATAGTGGTTATGTTCCCAGGAATTCCTGTGACAAAGGAGTCCCCCGGAATCTGGAAGACCATCCAATTACAATTTAAAGAAACTAATGGCAAAGACAACTAACTGAAGATAGAAGTCTCTGAAAAAATCAGGAAAAGAGAAAGAGTGTGAGTGTGCGTGTGAGAGAGCGAGTGTTTTGCCTCTTTGTATTAGTAAAGTAAGGAGAACTACACCCATCCTTAATTTTTGCAGTGAATGGAATCATGGTCCCTTGTGTCTGGTTTGGACCCGCTTGCTTTCCTCCCTTTCTTCTTTCCCCCTTTTCTTCCATTTCTCTCTCTCTTTTGCTATGAACAGACCCCATATTTATACGAAAAAGTGACATTGTTTCTAATGGAGTGTTTTTAGATTTACATATGTTAAAAAAAAAGGGGCACAGTGCTCTGCTGGAGAAGGAGGGAGGTGTAATAGGAGAATGAGATCTTCCTCTGCATTTTTCTGTTGACTGCCAAAACTCTCTAGAGAGTCAATTTAAGTGGACTGAGGAGTCCCCAGTCGGGCCCAGACATTTAAAATTTCAATCAGGCTGTGCCTAACTTAATCATCTCATTAGCAGGATTGTATTTCATCCCATGTGTATTCTGTGCCAATAGAAGAACTTTTGTAGGGAAGAAATCAGGGTATTTTGATCAGTCCATTATTTAATATTATGAAATGCAGACACCATTTCATTTAAGGGAAGGGATAGCAAATGTCTGAGTTTTTCTTGGAAGAGAGGTCAGTGAAATTTAATTATGATTAAAGTAATTATCCAGAATTCGCAAAACATAAGAGCCTTAATGCAGCTGAATGGGGTCTAATCAAAGGTCCAGATAGCTCATGTCTTTGTCTCTGGCAAAGGCATTTTGCAGAAAAAAACCTAAGGAATGGGGTGTATGCGCAAAGTGATTCACCAGGATTTCCTCGACCGTGGAGTGTAGCTGGACCATTTTATTTAATAGCCATTTGATCAGTCTGTGCTCCCTCAATTTATTCAATTTTCGTAGGAGCCTGAGAGCAGATAAAAGGCTTTGGGATTTTCTAAACCGCAGATATCTCTGGTTCTAAACATTAAAGAAACAAGAACTTCTGCAAACAGGGGCATAATGTTGTCTCGTTAACTATGGCTTGGTATTTCATAGTTGAATTGGTTGAGAACTCTGATTAAAGTTTTATCTGTTGTTGGGGCATTTGAAATGACTCTGTCCTGCATGGATGCTATGGTGTCTAGCAAAAGCTGAGATTAGTCTTTCCCTCAGTGAGACCACTAACTGGATCTCTCGTTTCTAATCAGCCTTGTGCTTTCACAAATGATGAATGTACTTAATAAGCTTTTGGACCTCTATCTCTCTGTCAAATTTGGGAAAACTGTGCAAAAAGCTGATAGACCTCATGCAATATGCCTGGAAAGGCTACATGCATCCACACGGAATACGATAGTATGATTGCATACACTTAGTTTCTTTAGGAAACAAAAAATAATCTTTGGAATGTGCAAAGCATGCCAATAATATGGTCAAAACTTGATTTTGAGTTTTAAATGAATGGCCTCTTATTTACCTCATGAAATTAAAGCTGTCGTAGTAAATATTGGTTTTTTTTTTTTCTCTCTTAGAAAGTAATTACTGGACATAAAAAAGGGGAAAAAAATCTGTATCCAAAATTATCTCCTCCCAAAAGAGAAAAAAAAAGGTATCAAATGAAGGATTTTATTTATTGATGATTTATACATTGTTTACAAGACATTAAAAATATCAGTGCCTACATCTTTCACATATAGCAATATTTACATTCCCTATAGTATTTGTGGCATTCAGAACTCAGTGTGGCATACTGTAAATATCACAATAACTGTAAGTTCTGTGTGTGGTAAATGTCAAGATTTTAATTGCACCTACTAAGCCATAGGCTTCTTATTGCTGGTTGGGAAGAAGCATGTAAGGCCCATCTGCCCAGGAAGTTCATTATCATCCTGGATGAAGGGATTCATCAACATAGTTTACCTGCCCTATGAGTGAAGTTGTTAGTATGTAGCTTTAGGATGTAAAAACAGAACCTGAGAAAAGGAAAAAGAAGAGGAGAAACGTGTTTCTGTGATCATGTCCCTCCCACATACACAGCAATTTAATATCACCACAGTTAAATAAATTGTTAGTGCCATAACGTCCTTTTTGCCTAGGTGCTGCCTAACCTTTGCAGGATATAAATAGAGAGGCCATTGTCAAAGACTGCAGCTGGAAACAAATAATAAAAGGATTTAGCTCCCTGCACTACTCTTAACTAGTTTAAGAGTGTTTTCTTCAACTGCAAACAGAATTTAGTTCTTACTATGCAGGTCCGACTCAATCCCTCGCAGTTCTGCCTTTTGTGGGCATTTTTCACAAAGGTTCAGATGGCTCAAGGTCTGCCTGAGGAACAGGCCAGTTTGTACTAGGAGAGGTAAAAGGTGTCAGCGATGTGCTAAGCACAAACTTCCAGGTCAGTTCTGCCGCTGTGGTTATTAATGACCAGGATGCACCCACTGTGGAGGTGTGCTTGAGGTGAAGTTGCAGCAGGTTCAATGTTATCTCCTTCCTCTGGCACCACAGATTAGAAGTGAAAATACTCTTTTTACCTGAGTCCTTTTTACAGCACTCCTTTCTGATCTTTCATTAATTCCCCAGCACCAGGGAGCATAGTGGTTTTCTTCTGAACTGATCTTGTCTTGTGCAAAGATTAACCGAGGTGCTAAAGAGGGTTTAACCCTCTTCTCCCTCACGTTAGCCTGAGATGCGCTGTTCTGTGTTCCTGCCTTAGCAGTTTGTACATGTGTGTCCTCAGCTGCTCCGATGTAAGATAGAAAACTGAAGTATTGAGCCACGAGTGTTTTTATGTTGTGCTTGTTCCTTGCTGTGGCACAGCACAGGGAGAAAGAGCTGGATCTTCTTTCTCAAGGGTGTTTCTCTCCTGCCTATACCTTCCGATTCTGTGACTAGAGAGCTGCAAGATAGCTCTGGATGTAAAAAAACCCAGGACCTCAGCACAAAGATGCCTTAGAAAGCAAATTTGCAACTCAGCTGCTGAAAAAATTTCTCTGTAAGCTCTCAACCCCTGTCAGTGGCTTTTATGTGTTCATCCCAGGGGCAAGATTATGCTGCAGGCATTTTATGTTCTTCTGTTGCATTATGTGAATTGCAGTAATGCTTTGCTCTTATTTCTTCAGCTTGCTGGTTTTTGGAAAGTGTTTGGAGGTAGGCCTTAAACTTTTGGTTGTTATTGAATGGGGACGCACGTGATGACCAGTGGGTCTATTGCCATACTGCTCGCTGTCGCTGGGAGTGGACTTGAGGACCAATCTGGTTCCATCTAATCCCATGTTTCTATGCACCTGAGCATAGTGTTCTCTGAATGACAAAAAGATATAGCAAAGCTGTTCTTTTCCAGGCAAGCAGAGATTTTCCAGCTTTGTTAGGATTTCTCAGGAGAAGTAAGTCTGTTACAGGTGACTAGAGAAATGTTGATTATGTTGGTCATATTCTCGAGTTAGCATTTTAGGAGATTTTTCATAACATTTAAATGATATTATTACTCCTTTTACAGAGCACCTAATTGTGCTATACATCATCTGACTGCATGGCAAAAATATGCTGAAATCTGGAAATGGGTGAAAATAAATGCTTGGGTTGGTCCCATGGCATAATATTTGTTCTAGACAAAAAAGAACATATTTAATTCTTTACACCACAGGAGAAGGGGAAAAGCTGGATTCTATTTATATCCATTATAATTCTGCCCCAGTGACATTCAGCACATTGCTTTGTTGTGTTAGGTGCTCATGTTCAATTATGGAAATGATGCTTTAGGAAATAGCTCTTTTTAATAAAATGCATAGAAGTTATGAAGAAAACAGGCAGATGATCACTGTAAGGTGACAGATGGAGGCAGAATAATCAATTCAGAAGTAATGTTAAAGTATTCTGTGGGTTACGATTGGATTCTGGGTCATAGACAGACTGTCTGCTATACATATTTCAGTAGGCATTGTGAATACTTCTTGTTGTTGACTGTATTAGGAACCCAGGGCCTGGCAGCACTGAAAAAATTAGCCAGATAGCTTGGATACCTCTGCCTCAACTCTGTTCGCAGACCACCAAGTACATCCCACTTTTCAGAAGCTAGTAGAAACCAGTGTAAATGTAGGTAACTGTGCTTTATAGTTTAATTAAGAATAGTTTTTGATGCTCAGCTGCAGCTGGGTTATTTCTTCAGCCTGATTATTTTGGCTGTGTGAAGAACAGGAGTCACAATGTACACTTGTGTGGCTCCAAAGCAGATACGAGCACTTCTAATTGTTACCCTGTAGAAAAGCAATGTGTGTGAGGAAAAGGGCCTTCTGAGCTTTATTGAAATGAAAATAGAAAATAGATATTTAAAAGGCTTTCTCAGCTTGTCATGATGGGTTCCGAGCATGGCACTGAGGTAAAAGGCACATCCTGTAACTGCTTCGCAGAGGCAATGTGGCAAATGTTAATAATGACATCCCCTAACTTGATAACTGCAGAAGAGCAGGCGTGTGACATTCATTTTCCTTCCTGCTGAGGCACATGATGTAACGTGCAGAATCCCCTATTGCTTCGTTGGGAAATGTGACCTCTTGATGACAGCAAAAATGACCTGACTCAACACGAGAGTTTAGGATATCTGACATAATGAAATGGGCCATACTGGATACATTTTCCCTCAAAGCTTGTTGAGTATAATCTGTTCCATCTGCCTGTTGAAACCCTGATGCTCTGATATTTTCAGTAAGAACAGCTCATGTGCAAGCTGCCTATCAAGAAATATTCATGGAAAATAATTGGATACACCAGTTTTGAAACATGAGTCTAAGAACTGCAGACTAATTGTGTCAATATTCAAGCATAAGAAGAGACAAAATTCAGTGAATAAATGATTCATCATTAATTACTGCCATTTCACGGGCACTCAGATTGTGATAGGCACATGCAAACCTTGCCCAAAGATCATCTAATAAACCAGAATGTGTTCCTGACAACTGCATGAATATTAGGTGCAGTCATCAGCAGCAACATAATAGAAATATCATATGTGAGAAGTTTGTTATTAGACTGTTTTTTCAGGCTAAATCACTCAGTTACTCTCTGAAGCCAATCATCTCTCTTGCCTCACCCAACCTAACTCGGTTTCTTCTAATGTATCCACCCGTTCTTCCAACCTCCATCTTGAGACATTTATGCAATTCTATGAGGAGTTCGTGCCTTCAGAAGAAAAGCAATGTAGCAAAATACATGTGCTATTTTTTTGTGGCTATGGCAGAAGAAATGGATTTTGCAGAATTATGGGATTATGGGTTGTGCATCCAACATTACAAAATATTCGTGTAGTTATTTTTTAAATAAAATTATCAGAACATTATTTGTAGGTTTATAGAGATTAATTTACTTATAATTTTGTGATTGATTGAAATATTCATGCAATTAATAAAGCTTCTGCTTTTGAGGTGTCTGCATTCATGTAAAGTGTGTTCAAGGCCCTTCCCTGATAGGGGATGCAAGGTTACAGAACTAAAGCATGGCAAATTCCAGTATTTCAATGGTTTTAATGATACTGTCATTTGAACAAAATGAACAACTACATGCACCACAACTTTGTATGACTCTCTAGCATTTTATTTTGTTGGTGGTGATTACAACAGTCAGTACATCCATTGATGCCATGTGTAGCAGCTGTCACGCAATATCATTGGGAACAAATTTTCCTCTGACTACAGAACATGAACTGCAACTAAAGAAAATGTGGAGCTGAGAATCTGGGAAAACACAAACTGTGATGAATTTGGACCCTTTCTGGCAGCCAAAGGAATAGTGCACCTGTTGGTATCTGGTAATAGAAATGCACAAACTGAAATTGCTTCCTGGATGTACTATATACAGATGATTTACAGCTTTATAATCTATTATGGCAGTACCTAGAAAATGTCAGTAAAGAAGCAGAACTGGTTGCATTATGGACTATGTTGAAAATAGTTTGGTTTTTTCTACATTTCAAATCCTAATCTTTAAGTTAATTTATACAATTTAGATATAAAGAACAAATGGAGGCACTGTATAAAATCTTTGTTTAGGCAGCTAAATGGAACTGTAAAAAACACTATAGGAGAAGATGGCACATTTAAAGAACTACAAGTCTTGATGGGAGTGAATTTTAAGAGGTGCAAAAGACTTGCACTTTATAAAACTGAGGTCATACCTGCCCCTGCAGAAATCAGTCAAGGTGCCCATCTGTATGGCCCACTGGGATCACCATACAGCACAGTAATAGCCCAAAGGCTTATCTGAACCTCAGTAAAGTCACATATATTTTGATCTTATATGTGGTGGGAAACCTTGTTTTGGAATCTGAACATATGGAAATTTGAAATAGTTAACACAAGATACTGATTTCTAAGCATTGACAATATTTAAACCATCGCAGTTACCTATAAATGTATCTGAAATTCTGAAGTGCCAGTAACTGATGTGTTTAGGGAATGTCATGTCATAACAGCAATAGTAATTCCTATCAAGAGTGATCTTTAAGTTCTCCCTTTTTAGTTGCTCACTGATCCAAACTGTCCATCTATAAATTTGAAGAATGCCTTTTACCAAAGAAGAATCAGTATGTAGAGCATATTCTTGTCTCCTCCTCTCCTGAATGACTGGGAGATCCCATTGTTCTATTACTTGCATAAATAAGAGTTAGATGGGTACTAATATGTAACTTTGTACCTTCTTTCTGAATTCAGAAAATCTTGTGATGATTACCGTTCTCCATCTGCGTAGTAAATGGATTTTCCCTGTCGTTCCCCCCCCCCCCCCCTTTTTTTTTAATTCCCTCTGGATTACTGGGCACCTGGGTGGTCTGACAGTATTAAGACTATGGAGGCAATCTATTTGGAGACATCTAAGTAGGACTGGAAGAAGACACTTCACCATCTTGACTTTGCATGTCTATCTCTTTTCTTGGTTCATAACAAGATGAAGTTGTCAGTCCTTGGGTCTGCTGAGAATATTTATATGCTCACTGGTTACCCTGGGGAATAGCAAGGCAAAAAGATGCAACCCCCCTGTCTATTGGAAATAGTGGTCTTTCTGATACTTGTGGTTGCATGAGGCTTTTAGAAACTGCAACTAATCACAGATAAATTGTGTCTGTTGTAGTTGTTTGATGTTTTCCCAGGATACGAAGCAAAAGCAAGGGTTTCAGCCAGTACTTTAAATACTGTCAATTTTTGAGAATATTGAACAGATGCTTTTTCTTTGAGGTATCAAAAATGACTATAAATCAAAACAAAGCAATCCTACAGTTATTGAAAATAGGAACTTCTAAGTGGTAAAATTTAAATACTGGTGAAAGCCCTCACATTTGCAAGAAAATACCTCAAATTCTCTGAAGAGCAGACCATATGTGTGTTCTTACACTATATCACCTGTTGGCAGGGTAACTGTTATTTTGAAGATAGCCTTTCCAAAAACAAGTTGCTTGAAGATGCAGACTGAAATGTCCTGAGAATTGCGGAGGTGAAGTGTGTACTGGAGACTTCACTAAATACAGTATCTTCATACAGTAGTCTTCATGAAAGCCTAAAATAAATTCTGTCATTCGTTAAATTCAGTAGTCTTTTTTTATTTGCTTGCTTTCTTAAAATATATTTGAGAATACAAACACCACAATTCCCATGTTATATTTCATGATATATTTTTCTTTTTATTATTGCCAAGACTATTTTAAACAAAGCAGCTATTAGGGCAGGCAGCTGGACAATGAAAGGCTACAAAGATTGGGTCTGACAGAAAAAATATAGTCCTAAATGTAAGGGATTTGTTATTTCAGTTTTAATACTTATTGTAGTTTGTTACAAGAAGCTACAAAGATGTGTATTACTGAAGAACATGAGAAAGTTAATTGTAAATGCTTTCAACAAATGACAAATTTCAGTCTTGCTAAGCATAAGGTTGCCTGTCTGGTTTAAGTGGATGCTTTACCATTCAGGGTGCCTTTCATTACATCTGGCTGTATATCCTAAAAGTATTACAAGAAAAAAGAAAATTTAACACAGACAGTGCTTTTAAATTCCCTGAAGTGATAATCTGCTTTAAGATTATCCTCTCTTCAAAAAGGGACCTTTAAATATTTTCTGAAGTATTGCAATTCATTATCTGTTTCATGAATGTATTGAGGGCTGCCTCCCATCTAGAAAATTTTAAAACTCTTTTAAAGTAGTATAAATTTGTCTGTGAGAGAACTAATTTCTATGTTGCTAGAATGCAGACACTTCAGGAGTGGAACCTGCCACATTTTTATAACTCACAACACCTAAAGCAAGGACTTAGGAGGAAAAGATAAGACATTCTCTTGGGATGGAAAATTCCTGAAGCAATGGGAAAGGAGTTGTAGTAAAATTTGGCCAAATTATTTGTATAAAATAAGACATACTTGTTGAAAGAGGATATACAATGATGTTTCTGAGGTTTAGAGAGATTTTTCATAAAAACAAAAGCATAAGAGGAAACTTTCATTGTCAAAGGTCTAAGGTAACTGAGCATCCTGACCTTTTAGGTACATGACTGCTGCAAGTAATACAATTTTCATGTCGGTGAACTGGCAGCAGAATTCCAGATTTATCAAAAGCTGAGAAAGAAAAGAAGGGCAGAATGGTTTTGTGTTCTTTAATATTTGGGTTTTTTTTCATGGCACAGATTTTATTTCAGTTTCACTGTGTTAATAGTACTATAAATCTTTTTTGTTGCCAAAAAAATACCCAAACTGCTGCAGCGAAATGAGATATGTGTTGCTGTGGGTATTGGGAATGTCTGTGTCAGTTAAAGGCATTTTTTCCATTGCAGTAACAGGAAAACACGCCTTAGATAACATGCATAGTCAACAGGTCTGTTTCCCCAGGAACATATTTTGTCACTAGGTACGTGGTTTCTTGCAATGGCATATGCCATGCTTGTGGTCATCCTGACGTTTAGACGGTACTTGGGAGCAGCAGGAACAGTAGACCAAGACCTGGTTGTGTCCATATCCCTTTTCTGTATCGTCACAGCCAGGGCGTATTCAAGGAAAGGTCTGCCACACATCTTCCTGAAGCAGGCCTGATACCCGCAAAAGCCAGAACTTTTCTTGCCCATAGCTAAAAATCCTTGTTGTATGGTAGAGAGAAACCCACCGCCTCAGCCCACTGAGCACTCAGTTCACTGCTGATAACAGGCTGCTCCAGATGCACTGAGTGGTGAAAACTGCCATTTTCATTTGGCAGTCTGTGTATTTATTCCCATGGGCCATCTCATCCTGTTATTCTCACTTTCTGTCCCTTCCTTCCTCCTGCTCTTTCCCTTCCCTCGTTGTCCTCCTTCCCCATTCTTTAACTTTCTCCTCCTAATTTTTCTCTTGCCTCCTAACTGGCATACCAAAGGCTGTTGTTATGCCAGTAGCTCTTTTGTATGCTGTATATGTTCTCTGTGGTTTTTGTTTTGATCTTTTTTTGAATCAAGGGTTGACAGGGCAAGTTGTGTGTCCAAAGCATATGGTAAAATGGTATGGCCCTGTAGACGTTACCAAAAAGTAAATAATCAGATGACTGATTATTCCTCTATTTGTTGTTGTCTAAAGGTCAGAAAGCTGTGATTCATTGTGAATGCACAAGGCATCTCTCTGGATACTGATATGGTTGGTGTACGAGGTATTCTAAATGCCACAGCCACAAATTAAAAAAGAGCTATAATAAGAAACCATATGAAAAGAGGGTGACAGTAACACAGTTATTGCAGTAGTCTTTGTTGTCTTATTGGTATAGATGTAGGGTGAGAAATGAAGCTGGTTATATATAGTGAGGGAAGCTTTATCTCAAGCACTTCCAAGTGCAAGTCCATGTCTGTGGAACAGGTGGGCATACAGGGTGGTATTCATCTGCCCTACTTCAAGGGTTCAAACACTATGTATTTGTGATTGCATTAGTTATCATAAGCTGCCTCACCGACAGCATGGAAAGATGAAGGCAGCTTCAGAAGCCAATTTATTTGACTTATCTTAAAATATTTGCAATAGGATGAGATAAGCAGCACTCTGGTAGGGCTGGTTTCTCCCCCGTGATGATAAGCACAGCCTGGATGGCTACCTCATATTCTATTATCTAACTTTTAGCTACTAAAATTTTGGTGATACTGCTGTCATTTGTGATTACCTGATTTATATGCACTTTTTGGAGAACAGACAAAATATTCAGGCCTAGGGCTAGTGGAACATTTTGACGGTTTGTTTTTTTCTCCCTCTTGCTCCACACAAACTGTTTCACAGCACAATGAAAATAAGGGCAATGAGGTCTACATGGAACAATCAACTGAGTGCCTTTTGGTGCCAACAGATGTTCAGTAGTGACTCTGATTTGGAGTTGCTTAGGATGCTCTCCCCTGCTTTCTACGGCTGTCTGCCCAACCCCACTGCTGTATAAAAGTACCTATAATAAGGAGAGCAGAAAGGATTGTGTTTCTGGGTCTCAGTCACTTCTAGGGCACAGTCATGCCATATAGATAAAGTTCTGATAAACATGCTTTGTACTTATATTTTATCTCTGTATTGGTGTAACCATACTACAAACACATTATCTGGCAGAGAAGCAGGGGGGCTAGTGCAGTGGTCTCCACAGTGAGGTTTGCACACCCCAGTGAGTGTACAAGACAATCCATTGGGGTGAAGGAAGAACTTTTTTTTGTAGTATTAATAAAATAAAAAAACCCCTCAAACCAGTAGTGTTTATCTCATCTATATCTTATCCTTTTAAAATTTTTGTTTCTGTGTATGTTTCTAATAATATTGTTGTCAATATGGTATTGATAACAGCATCATATATTATTTTTAATAATACCATAGTACATGTATATAGTTTATAAATAAATATTGGTGTGTGCGCTTGAAAATTTTTTACTGATGGAGTGCATGATCAAAAAAGCTTGGAGACAGCTGGTCTAGTGGATATGATAATATTTAAACTTTGACAGCAAGATTTGCTAGACGATGTCTGTCAGAGCCTTTCATTGTGTTTTTGATGGTTTCATGAAATTAAAGGCTTTTGCTCTGCTGATCTCATCTGAAGCAGAAATTGGCTCCTGTTTATTCGAGGTAAATGCTACCTTGTGCAATGTATTCTCAAAGCTCTAGACATGTCACCATTTAGTGGAAAACACAATATGGCCTCTAATGGAGTTTAGAGAGAGCAGAAGGTAGGCATGGTAAATTAGAGGTTTTAAAATATATTTGGAAAGCATGAATCATGAAGAAACAGATCTTGCTAAGGAGCCCAGCTATGAAGTTTTAAAAGTAATGACATAGTAATCTTATTGGCAGGGTTGCCTGTGGGAGAGACAAAATTGATTGGGAGGCTGCCTATGCCTCCATCATTTCGGACAGGCAGTCAGGCTAGGATCCAAGTATGTGTTTTGCCAATGGATTTTATTGGCCTCTTAACAAAGCAAACCCACATACCTGTAATGCTTTGTAGATTTCAGCTGTATAAAACCTGATATTTCACCTTTTTTTTTTTTTACCAGATTGTGAGCTAACAGAAATTATTTATCTTCAGTTTCAAGTTTGGGGACTAGATCTGGTCATGCTGGAATTGAATAGTCTAGTAAAGGCCCATAGGAAGTAGTGTGTGTAGTTCTGATCAAGTTTCAGAAGATGTCAAGGCAGATCAATGAAGCATCTTGGAGAAAGAATAGGAACAGCACAGTGGTGGTATCAGGTGTGGTCAGTTGACCCTGAACTACTTGAGAGTCTGCCTGTGAAGGAGGTATTGTCCTGTTTAGCCAGCAGCAGAGCCAGTCAGTCCCAGTTTCCTACTGGAATAAGTGTCAAGACCATGTTACATCAGTTTCCTCTCTTCTAGTGTAGGAAGAGGCTGTACTTTCAGTAACAAGGGAGATTGTGCCTTCGTACCATTTTTCCAATCTAATTACAATTTTTTAGAGCTGTTTGGGATCTTTGAATGTAGTTTGCAGGACTGATTTTCAGTTCTTCTGATCACCTGAATTTTCAAATTAAGTCTACGGGAGTGGTAGAACTAAGCATGTCCAAAAATCAGTTCCCAAAGGTCCTTTAAGTGTCATTAATTAATTTTTTTTTTCCTTTGGAGTTTCTTTTTTTTAAGACTAGTTATAATGGGACTGCTTTTCTGATGAGCAGTGAATCTGTTTCATCAGTAGTCAACTATTTAAAGCTGCAAGATATTGATGTGACCCAGTAGCCATTTTCCCAGAATGATGGACATTATTCTTGGGCTGTACCTGGAAACTGAGAATATCAGTTAAGGTTACTGCTGAAAATCTCCCAGCTCTACCTTCAAATCTGTCCAAGTTTCTTAATCATGCTGTTCAAAACTTGAATGATGATATTCCTCTAGGAGAGTTGCAAACTCTCCAGCAAGTATCTCTGTTGTTCATAATTTCATCATTTAGAAGATGTCACTTTAGGTAAAGACACATGAACAAATTATGAGGGGACATAAATCTAGCGCATCATTTATAATACTACAGTAACAGCCTGAACACATGCTGCTGCCCTAAATGTGATGTAACTTGTCTCTGGAGCATGTATGTGAGTATCTGTTAAAGAGCAGCAAATATTCTTTACATTAATGTACCAAACCAGCATATCTGATGGTAATTTGTCTGTGTCCTAATTCCTTAGATAACCAAATGATGTGTACAGTCCAAGCCTGAACTTTTCCTATGAGACTCTTTTTTCACACTGCTCTAACTCCTTTGGTTTTAGTGTCATGATGGCTGGGTTTGCATTCTAAGTTTGCCTGGTGCCTTTGTCATCTTAAGTGAGAAACAGTCATGCTCCTTCTGCTTCTGTACTAGAGAGCACTGATAACATAGGTGTGAGAATCTGTAGGATAGATAACATCAAAAAAATGGGGAACACAGACTGTGAGGTAGAAAGAGTCTTAAAAATGCATAAAATACACATTAAAACAAGGATGAGCAAATGCTATTGCTGCTTTTCTGAGTTCTGTTGGAGGGTATTTATGAAGCATACTCAATTGAAGTGTTTATGGCTTTGGTCTGCAATTGTGTTCAGGGTTCTCACATTTCATGTTAACAAAGTTAATCTGGGTATGAAGTATACTGTTTATAAAGGAGAGAGAGAAGATAGGGTTAATGTCATCTGGGAAGGGAAGTGCATCATAACTTGCCAGTTTTGTTCTTGCAGTCTGTTCTGAGCCACTTCAAAATCATCCAAACCCAAGAAAGATCTTCGTGCTTATGTTCTTAAAACCTTCAGGAGGCAATCAAACTGCTTTTTTTGGGGGGTTGCTTCATAAGACTGCAATCTTGTGTTTTTGTATCTTAATTCCATGACATAGTGTTAGTTTTCTTTTAATAATGCTCAAAAGTTTCAGTCAAATTTGGGATCCTCATGTATTACTCACTGTATTGATAAACAGAGACTGTCTCCGCCCCAAGACTTTGTAGTATATGGAAACAGGATGTGAATTATTATAAATGATGGCTGGACTGGAGGAAAGTAAATGATGGTAATGAATGTAGAGGAATATAAATTGCTCTCTGTGCATTTCAGTTGTTTCATTTTGGTTAATATATAGCTAGATAATCCTTTCTACTGAGCAGATTGGTATTGATAATCAACAGATTGTTTCACAGGGGGTGTAATGAAATTGTTTGTTGAGAAGGTCCTCCAAAGGGAAGGGGGAGAAAAGCTGATGGGTTTTTCAGGGACACTATCTTGCCTTGTGGAGAAGGAAAAATTATAATAAAAGGTTTACTGAAACATTTCCTCATAGAGGGGGCTTTTCAAAATGAACAGCAGAGCTTGAATGTCTTGCTGGAGTCGAGATACTGTTATTAAAAAATATTCAATGTCCCTTTTTCAGAAGATAGACTTTCACTATCTTATTTTGGCTAGAACTTGACTGATGAAAATGGTGGCATATTCTGCACTCATTACTAAATCCTCAGGCTGACCTGAATCACAGCATGGGCCTTGCAGTGGAAATCTGTAGAGAAACTCTAGTTCAGATAGATTTTGTGCTGCATTATAAGACAAAATTTGGCATACGACACATGGTTTTCTATAGAAAATTTTAAACATTATTACTAAAAAATAATTTCTTATCATCCAGCTCAGTAAGGAAATCACAAATAAAGGAGAAAGAATTATCCTGTTTGGTCAAGTTTCATTAGCAGAGAAGTTACAAAAGTAAGATTTGAAATAAAACAAAGCATTGTTGTGCCCTAGAGCTTTGTCAAGGTATTGCATTGGTTAAATACTATCACCATATCAACAAATGGCTTTAAAAAAATCACTGGAAAATCTGTTTCTTAGACTATATTGATTGTGGAGCTTTTTTCTTATGTTATGGTAATGCATGCCTCCAAAATGTGAGATTTTCATAGCCCAAAAATAAATGAATGCTCAAAACCTGTTTTGCAACAGTAAAAAGGTGACTGATTATACATTGTGATTACATTTGGTCTTCATGGAAATGAATATGCAAAGTCTAAAGTGTTCTGTATTTACTGATGTTAAATAGGATTCTGTACAACTTCTGTATTTCTGAGTAGGAGGGTGCCAGAGATGAAGGGACTCAGTCCTCAGCAGTTGGTCCCCTAATTCCCTGCTGTTACTTCAGAAATCTGTGGGCCTCTGGTGTGGCTTTCTGAACTTCGTGCTAACTTAATGCTGTGCCTGACATGACCTGGTGAGAAGGACAATATCATGCTGCATGCTCAGTGTGGGCTGAACTTCTCCATTCACACTGAGCTTGAACTCGTCTTGGCAAGTAAATTACTGGAGCAATCCTGCTGTTTTTGTTGAAATTCAGAAAGGTGTCATTGACTGCAAGTGGCTTTGTAATCCTGCTCTACCCCTTTGAAAAATGATCTTCCGTTCCTTATTAGAGCAAATCATCCTTATTTTCCAGGAAAGAATGAAAAAAACCCCATAATTATGCATTTATAATGTCGGCTTTTTAATGTAAAACCACTGAGATAGTGTTTCACAGAACTGTACTGGCAGGTTGCTAGAGAAGATTTAAAGAATGGGCAGGAAGGAAGATTGATTATATCTGGGGAAAAATAATCCCAAGCACCTTCAACAGGAAGAAGATTGATGGAAATCGATAATGTTGAAAAACAGACCTATGGGCAATAATAGACAATTAGATATAAGTTTGTTGTGAAATATGGCAGCAAAAAGTCAAGGCAGTTTAGAACTGCAGCATATTTAGAGGCATCACAGCTAGAACAGAAGGTGATAATGCCCCTTTTTGAGAGCAGCTAACACTACAACTAGAAAAGATGTTACAGTGCTGGGCACTGCAGAACTAAAAAGATGTTAAAAAAAGAATCAGGAAAGGGCCATGGATAGCAACTGCTGTGGTGAAGAACCTGAAACTATTACCTTGGGAAGGAAGAGTAAAGACTGAAAATTATTCTTGATAAATGCAACTTTAAAAATGGGAATGTCTTTTATTTGTGTGGTGGCAGTTGTTGTTGTTCCCCTGGAAAATATAGATACTGAAAAATTGGTGATATAACAAAATTTCGATAATGAGGCATATGATATTATTACCTCAACAGAACTTACATTGATATATGGTATTTTTATTTGTTACATTACTACTTTATATTATGTGCAATGGTTTTATATTATCAGAAAGAAGGCAGAATTCAGTGGCTGAGGAAAGGCACTTACTGATCTGTAGGTACTTTTGGGGAGGTCATTATGCCTCCAGCTACAGCTCCCAAAAGGCATGGGTCTGGGTCTCCTGTTGCTTCTGTGCCACACCTGCCAGGGCAGAGCCGGTATGTCAGGTGCTGCTGGGCCCACAGGAGACTAAGCATTTCCAGCACCTAAACCAGCTCTGGATGTCCATGTTTGGGTGACTGATTTCTATGGAAAGCATTTAAATAAAAAAATTTGATTTTCTTCATATTGTTTTCTTTCTTAATTTCTGTTCTTAAAGAAGGTGGCAAAATCCCCCTCTCTAAAGAGCAGAAATTCTCTTTTTCTGAAAGAAACCCAGCAAAATCATGCAATGATACAAAAGATAAGAAAGGTAGAGAATGAAATATAGAATAAAAGGAGATTAGCTAGGATGTCTAAGAATCAAGGAGGATCTTGATGACTGCTAGGACAGCTTTCAAGACTGCCTACCTTCCTAGAGTATCAACCTGTATATTAGCTGCTCAGCTGTCACATGGAAGAAATACTGGAATTAAATGACTGTTTTACGTTTCACTTGATGCAGTTATGATCAGTTCAGAGCATGCTAGCCAAAGCAGATGTCAAAGGTGGTCTTACTGCTGCTTTAAGGTGACCAGGGGACCCTTATGTTGACCTGAGGCAAGGATCTCCCACTGCTGAGCATGCACAGACATATAATCCTAGATATGGAAGGAGTTTTGAGCCCTCTAGAGTGTGTCTATGCACTTACAGGGCTGGGTCTATAAGCTCAGGAGAACTGGTTTTCTTGGTTGTTCTTGAGGCTATTAAGTGTCTAAAATCTCTATATTTCAAACTACGATGATGTAAGACAGTCTGGATCCTGCTCTAAGTGACAGAAAAGATGAAGCTAGCCACCTCGTCTACAGTTGCCCTTGCCTTTTCACCTGTGATAAATCCGGAATATTGTTCACTGATTCTTCAACAAGCATTTCTGGATGACTGGCAGTGGCCACCCCAGTGGTGTTAGTATATCTGTAGTACCCTAATGTTTTGGAGGTGAGGAGATTGTAACAGTATTAGCAGGACTTTAGCAATAAACACAGGAATCAAGAAAGGGATTTTGTGTGCATGGAGACTTATTTGTTTGAGACACAGCCATTCAGAGTTATTGTTATACAGCATTCTTGTCATATTTAGATACTTCTTTCCTTTCCCCCTACCCCGCATGCCAGGTAAGATTGTCAATTTAAAAACATCAGTTTTATGGAAAAGCCCTCCAAAAAAGCTGGATAGTGTCAATGAGGAAAAAAGTGTTCTGACAAAGAATGAATCACTGAGAGACAAATTGTTTTCTCTCTCTTTCTCTCTGTGTATGCATCTTATGTATGCTTAAATTCTCTATGTGAGTGTACCCTTGAATGTTTGGTCCTCTTTCTTTAGAGGGAATTAAGGTTGATAATGATTTTTTTTCTTAGTACCTAAAGTAAAGATAGTAAATGAATATTAGTGGTGTATAAACTTTTCTTTAAAGTCTTGTGGCAAAATTATTATAATAGAAATTATTTGGACTAAATAGCAATCTGAACTATGCACTTCAGACCAAAGAAGTGATTTCTGCTAAATATCTTTAACAAGACAATATTACTCCAGCCCAACAAATCTTTCCATGGGTGAGGACAGGGGAAGAGGGGTAAAAGGTGATGAAAATTGAAATGTCTTTACGGATTTTGCTGCATGAAACGCTATTAATACAAGAAAGAAATATTTAAATTGGTTTAACAACAAAAAGCATCAAGAAGTATGATAACTTGTGACAAGGTGCACAACTGAAATGTAAAAATCTGATGGGTATTGTACCAAAATACATTGTTACTCTATTAAAAAAGTTTTTATGTATATGACAAGTGCAAAAGCACTTGTTTTGTTATGTTTTTATGTTTTGTAATGTGCAGCATGAATTTTTATATAATCAGTATATATCAGTCTCTACAATATAGAAGGATGAATATTATTTAGGATAATTTTTATTTGCTTTCATTCACAGTCTTTTCATATTACCTTATGTATCTACACCAGACTTTAGAGATCTGCAGTGTAGCAAACAATTATTTAAGGTGCTGGTAGATCACTCAGCATTGTCAACTCCAGTTGACGTCTTCTCAGCTCGACAAAGCTTCTCAGCTCCAAGAAGAACTGTAAAATGCTGTATGTCCCCAGTCAGAATCACTGCAATGAGCATGGTTAGGAAGCTTCTGAGCAGGTGGTTTTGGAAGTTTCAACCTCTCTTTCAATCCTCTTCCAAACAAGCAAGCATAATTGTATTTGCTTAATAAATTCTCAATTTCTTCTTCTTTCACACTTTTTGTAGTTGAACAAATACTCTTGTATGGCAGGCATGTTTGTAGGTCCTATACAAATACAATCTTCTGTGTGTGCACACCTGTGACTCTTGAACAGAACTTAAGCAACACTTGTGGTTCTGCAGAATGAGTAGAATGGAATTAACGAGTTTAAAAAGGAATCTGGAATGGGAAGAACTTGTCAGACAATTCGATTATTTGATCTCTCTTCCTAAATCTAATTCAATGGCTTTCACTTGATGAAATGATCAAAGCTGTTTTCTGCACTGCTGACATTATTTTGATCAGGTTAATAATCTGGGATTTAAAAGATCCATAGTACATGACCTCAGACCCCCACATGTGATTGCTTAAGCTTAATTGTCAAATTCCACAGAAATTTTACCTTTCTCTGTGTGTGTTTGTGCATATAAGCGCATACACCTGGTACAGGCATTTGCAGATATTGTGAGTGTGTGGATATTGCAAGAACATTCTTCAAAAAATATTTACCAAGACTTGAACTTGGACTTTTCATTCCAATATGAATGGAAGCTGTAGAGAGCAGTGAGGTCACCCCTCAGCCTCCTTGTCTCCAAACTAGACAAGCCCAAAGTCCTCAGCTGCTCCTCACAGGACATGCCTTCCAGCCCTGTCACCAGCTTTGTTGCCCTCCTCTGGAGGCATTCAAGGACTTTCAAATTCTTCTTAAATTGTGGGGCCCAGAACTGCACACAGTACTCAGGGTGAGGCCGCACCAATGCTGAGTACAGCGGGATAATCACCTCTTTTGGCTGGCTGGTTATGCTGTATTTGATGCACCCCAGGGTGGTTTGCCCTCCTGGCTGCCAGGGCACGCTGCTGGCTCCTGTTGAGCCTGCTGCAGACAAGCATCCCTAGATCCCTTTCTGCAGGGCTGCTCTCCATCCACTCCTCTCCCAATTTATACTTGTAGCCAGCATTACTCTGTCCTAGGTGCAGAATCCAGCAATTCGAGTTGTTAAATTTCATCCCATTAATCATAGCCCAATGCTCCAATCTGTCTAGATGCCTCTGCAAGGTCTCCTGTCCCTCAAGAGAGTCAACAGCACCTTCCCTATTACCTTTATATGTGTTAGTGAGAGTAATATTGAAACAATGTATTCAGTTTTGAGTCCTGCAGTTCAAACGAATGGTTCAGAGGAAGAGAAAGTTGAAGAGCTGGAAAGTATATCTTATGATGGGAGACATAAGCAGCTCACTGAAGAGAAGGTCAGGAGGTGATTTGAACCAGTCTGTGTGCCTCTTAAGAGAAGATATCCTTTGTAGGACAAAAGATATTACAATATTCAACAGCTAAAACTGGTGCTGGACAAATTCAGGGAGAAAAAAATTGTTTACCTGTAGCATTATCTAAGGTAAGAAAAATTCAGCAAATGATGCCAGAAAGTTCTGCTGCTGAAAACTCAGCCAAGTCTGGAGATTTTTGTAGCAATGCTTTAAAGCACTAGTGATGTGGTATCTGTTGAACAAAAAGATGATCTCTGCACCTGGGAATTCAGAAACTAAACAGAAAACAAAAGAAAATAGAATTCACCAGTTCAACCTGAAGATACGGGTTTGAATTAGAAACTTCTGGGTGATGTCAGGTATACTGTGCAGGAGATAATACCAGGCGTTAGTAATGTTCTAGACTTACTTTAAAATCAATGATTTACAGCTCAGAATAGGAACTGAATGAAAAAAGTAATATAAACCTTTTCATTATAAAAAACATTCGACACTGGGTGCTGAAAGAGGAGAGTGATCAGACATGAAAGAAAAATGTTCTAATCTTGTAGGCTCTCTAAATAAAGCACACACTGTTAAGGCTCCTTTACTGAATCCTCCTTCACTGAGCACAAGCAGAGCTCTGTTGTAACAAGTGGATCATCCCTTCCAGAGCTCTTCTATAATCTCTTAAACTGGGGTCATTATACACCTAGCAAAAAAAAAAAAAAAAGCGTGTCTGGGTTCTTTCTGCAGCTTCAAAAAAATCTAAAATTAGGAGTCCCTCTTCACTACTGAGTTTTTTGTTTTTCGTAACAAGTGGTAAAGCAGCATTTTTTGAAAACTTCTGTTGGGGCTCATTTCTTTTTAGTACTCATCACTGAATCTTTTAGTCTTTTCAGCAAGAGCAGAGCAGAATTGTGGCACTCTCCTCCTTATGGGCTGGGGGCTGGAAGGCTGTCCTTTGTCCGCCTGACAGGAGATGAAGGTTGAAGTTGCCATGGAATATCAGTGTCTCACTTGTTACCTATTTTATAGAAAAAGTGGTAGGCTATTCACCGAACTATGTCATCTTTGAAAGTGACAGCTGTAACTGTGTTTTGTAGAAAGCCCTGTTATGTTGGACTGGAAATGCTCTTATGGTTTGAATCACTGAGAGACTCAGGTTTGATTCGAACAGAGTTTTTGTTTGACATAGATGCTGAGCTGTCTAAGCCTGTCGAGGATCAGGCAGTCCTAGGCATAAGCCAAAGAGGGGCTCTAGGCGGCAGGGAACTGTAACACCACTGTCAATGGCATCTATAGGGCTGAAGTGCCTGCAGAGATAAGAAGGAAGGAAGTGTTTTCTCCATGCTTCCTGGTTTAGGTTTAAAAATGAATTCCACTTGAGACACCAAAATGCAGATTAGATCCTGCCGTTATGGTTAGAGTAGGTAAAACACTAGGAGGTATGCAATAATGAACACACGGTGGGAATAAGGTGCATCAGATGATCAAATAGATGTTTTTTCTTTTTCTCTCTGGATGTATAATATTTAAAAGGAATTAGGAAATCTATGGAAGCATCTAAAAGGAGACCTGAGAAGAGGCATATTTTAACTGATATAGTGCACAGCTAAGAATAAGGAGGATGTATTTGCTTTTTCAGTGTGATAGAATTACATTTGTCCAGTCATTCACAAAACCAGTGCCTAAGTCATGTGGAAAACATCACAGAGGTGAAAATACTATGACTTTAAAACTCCACCGCTTCGCTTGGAGTTTCACCCAACTAGACACCGAACATTATCTAAAGCATACAATCTTATTCATTCTGTTCCTTGTGTGGGCTTATTGATCAAATGTCTATGGAAGCAAACACAGTCAGTTAGGGAGGACAATGAATTAGTTACTTGATGTACCAAGATGCTGATTTCTTCCTGGAATAATGCTGATTAACTGCAACCCACTCCCCAGGTACCAGCAAGAGCTCAGAATGCTGTTTCCATCCAGAACATCCTCAGTACCTTTCTGGATAGGGCCACTACATGGGGAACTTCTGCACAAAATACCAATGTGACTTGACAAGAAATTAGAAATAGAATTGCTTTTTAGTGATTTAATTTATATTCAGGAAAATTGGAACCATGAAATGCTGCTTTAATATGCTGCCAGGCATTAACTGTCTAGGCATGAAAGTATAGCATTTGGCCACATATTATGTCCTCAGAGTCCATCCTGTCTGTACTAAAATGCAAGGAAAAAACCCGAGAAGCTGGAAAAGGAAACAATTGAACACTAGAACAGTGGAGACAATTAATATACTTTGAAGATGCTGCTAAACCAGGTTCTCATTGCACTTAGTATCTGTGCTCATGGGTGCAATTCCTTGTATTTTTTGACATTGCCTACTATATGAATGTTAGTGAAGGGAGAACCAGATTCATTGTGTATATGCCATAGAGTTCCTGTCCTAGCTCCTCAAATGTATATCCCATGGAGTTCCTGTCCTAGGTCGTCAAATGGAGATCTGCAATGACATGCAGGCCATGTTTACATGTACAGGTTTGGAAAGTTGTGCTCCTGTTCCATCTGTGCTCTCAGACAGCTGGGTTCAAGCCAGCAGCACGTGTTATCATAGTGGTAATCCTAAAATAATGAACCAGGTAACACAGTTCTCTAGTTTTTGGCCTGGAACTGGCTTATATCCAGCCAGCTCAGACCTCAAGTGAACAAGTAGCAACATCTGCTTGTGTGGATATGCTTGTACAGTCACACAGGATTTTGTGCAGCTCTGCATTCCCAGGTTGTACATATTTGATATTAGCTTCACTTTCTTTCCATCTGCTGTAGAATTTAGGGGGCAAAGGTAGGGTTGCCAAAAAAAAAAAAAAAAAAGTCATTCACTGATATTGTGCTGACAGTAACTCAGCTAATCCTAAAATTTTCATTTCTATGCATTGTACTTGATGTTAAGTATGGTGCATTTTATCTCAACAGCAGCTCTTTATCATTCTTTCTTTCTCTTAGTGGAGGAGAAGGAGGAGGAGAGAGATCAATAAACCCTTGGTTATCTTGGATTGTCAATGAGCAGCATATTTCTAGCTCAAATTATTTCAGTAGACGTTCTTCCTGGACATGCCACTTGAATATGTGCACATAAAGACTGCAGATTTTGTTTCTTTTTTTCTTTTTAAAAATTGCCTGTTGGTAATGTTTCTTCAACTGAGGCTGATAGAATTGGTGATGAATAAAGAGGCAGTTTAATCAAGGCGCATAACACAGCTGCTTGCTTTCTTCTTCTCTAATGTGTGGATACAGAGCAGTTTTTTTCAACCAGCTCTAAACTCTGACCTCCTGTGACAAATTATGGCTTTCAGCCTTGGGTCTCTTCTGCTCAGCACGAGCAGTCATGACTGGGCCTTGTTGATGACCTTGAAGTGGTTTTCACATAGAAAAAGAGGGTTTTTAAAAGGAGTAAAAGAACAAAAATAAGCAGGCGATCATGTAACAATACAGTATGGGAGCTGGGTAAACAGACCCATCCATGAAGGTAAACAGAGTCATCTTAGGAGCAGCAAGGTAGAAGAAAACCTCCTGGGTGTTTATTACTCGACCTCCTGTCCCAAACAGAAGGAGGGAGTGGGCTAGAGCAGTGAGATGGTGCAGTGGGGTGTTGCAGGGGTCATGACACTTGCCTGGGGCCTGAACCAGGGCTGAGAAGGAAGGGAGATGCACCAGCGTTGGGCTAGAGCAGATTCCCCAGTATCAACTAGAGAAGCCAGTGGCACTGAGGCCCAATACATGAGCTGCACTCTGGTACCTAACACTGGGACAGAGCTGTCCCTCTAAGCGTTGCAGCAGGATGGGGCTCAAGTATGGTGGGAACAGTTTGCAACGTATGGGTTTACTTAGCACTCAAAAAAGAAAGAATTTGTGGGACACAGTAAGTAGCTTAATGAGTTTAATCCAGAGTTAGCTAAAGCTAGAAATGCTTGGAATATAGCTGTTAGCAAATAGCATCTGCTAAATTAGATATTTATGTTTTGGTGAATGCCATATTTCTTAAGCAAATTATTGACACATGCTTTTCTCAAGCCTTGTTCGCAGTACAGTATTTGTGCAGAATATGTTGTTTATTTGTCTAGATGTAGTCTATACTGGTTGATATCAACCTCTGCCTGATATACAGCAAAGCATATTACCTGCTGCCAGTGGAGGTTTCTGGTAGAATCAGAACATTTTAAAACTACTGAGCTTGCAGGCAAGGAACAAATAATGAGGCTATTGGCTAGCTGACCAGCTAATTCTTGAACACCTCTTTCAGTACCAGAACAAGTTCCCTCAACACTAAACTGAATAAAAATTGCACTTATGCCTTACAGTAAGCAAGAGCTAAGCAGAATTATTTCAAAATAGATAGTAATGTACTTGAGATGACCAGAGAAGTGTGAATAAGATGGGGAAAGGTTAGGCCAGGCTTATAAATTAAGACAGATTCAAGGGATTTAGATAATTCAATTTAGAGAGAACAGTAAAGAGTGAGATGAAAGAAATAGTTAAAAAACATGAGGTGTTCAGCTGAGACTGGAAAACTTGTCTCCTTGGTCTAAGCTTATAGTAAAAGTACTAGTAGACATTCAGTTAAATTGTTTTGTAGTAAATTTAATATAAATACTTCTAAAAAAGTTTGTCTTTGAATGAAATACCTAATGAGTGAAATTAATTTCCATGAGAAAATTATGTCAAATAATTTTAATTAGATTTCAATGGAAAGGGAATGGATCTGTGAAGAACTATAACAAAGGCAGTTAAACCAAGATTAGCTCTAGAATAGTTAAGCAAAACTGAGTGGCAGGGCAAAGCAAATGTTCTGCCTTCTGAATTATAATGGTTATGCATAAGAAAAAGAAATCTCTAATAAAATCAGATGATTGGTCATGCTCAGTATTTTCCTTTCTTCTAAAATGGAACACGTATTCATAGGTGTTGGCAGAATAGTTAATGAGACAGTACTTTTTTTCTCTTTTTCTGTCTCTGTAGTTAAATGCAAATACACACAGTATGTCATTGGAATTTTATAATTTTCCAGTGTGAACTGGATTAAAGGTTTCTTTCCAGAGGCAAGAAGGGTCAATAAAACTGCAGAGGGACTCAGAAGCCTGCTCCGCATGTGATCACGATTAGTGTGAGTGCCCTGATAGTCAGAGACCTGCTGCACCAGGTTGCCAATGTTAAATACATACTGGATTTATTTTTTGTGAAATATATACAATGCAAGATCTAGGAATGTTTTGTTCAGATATAAAACTGTTGACAGTGCACAGTTTAAACTGTCAAAAATAGTTTTAGGCAAGTGAATAGACAAAAATACCATCAGAACTGGGATTCTTCTAGAAATGCAGAGAATGTGCATTTCTAGGTGTTGAAAGGTTTTGAGTAATGACAGCTATGAGCAGCAGAGGGAAGACTTGAAAGAAAGGTCACTGCTAATTTCAAATTAGTATTTCAAACTTCACAAGAAAATTGTCTGTGAGTAAGGAAAGCAAAAGAGCTCTGAGTTCACATTTTCTGGTCTGAATTACACTGCATTTGAGACAGAGCTAATAAAGTAAATTGACAAATGGCAGTCTTTTAGCCTCATCTTTGCAATAGCGATCAACTAACTCTGCTGTTATAAAAATGATAAATAATATATAAGAAATAATTAATCTAGTCAAAAGCAAAGATGTGAAAAATCTGCAGCAAACCTTTATAGGTAAGGAAGGAATCCTCTTTGAATTGTCTTGTTATTTTACAATAATGTTCCCCAAATTGCAGATCCTTTAAGAACTACAACTGAAAGGATATCATTAATGTTTATGATGTGTGACTTGTGCTATAAAAGAAGTAGCCCAAAGATGGACCAGATTTCTAGGGTGCTTAGCAATTTCTCAATACCTTTTATATTCTTTGGTAGGCGAGAGTGATCAGTAACATGTAGGATAGGGCCTCTGAGATTGGAGATGCCATTCTTTTATCAGTTCTTACCATGGAGCCCCAGTTAGCCCAATTTTCAGATGCAGAAACCCTATGAGCTGAACTACCGTTCATGCTGGTCTTTTTGTAACACTTTTTACATTGGTATTATTGGTCAAAAGATTCAGCCAGGCACAAGCAGTTTATTGAAGTGTTGGGCCCAACATGCCTATTACAGTTTAGTTTGTATGCAGACATTGACTGTCTCTCTACTGGGACTTCAAAAGAGTGTTGAAGAGCTGGGCATCTGCTTGCCATTTGTGGCCTGCAAATGATGTGTGTATCATGTGGCTGTATTTTTACTGGGTATGTTTTTTCCCTTCTACAGCTGAGCAATGTGGATAATCTTTTTTCCTAAACTTTTTTTTCTTTCCTTGTGTAGAAACATATTCAGAGAAGATGTTTCATTGCTTTTATTTATTCATGATGTTTCAGTGTTATCCCCCTTGTTAAGATAACCTTGTTGTTGGTTGTACAAGCCTATAGTAGCTGCCTGAAATTATAGTACAAATGAAACAACACATGCTGGGTTTGACAGAAGCCTTCACAATGCAAGTAGGGAGATTTTTTTTCCCTTGCAGAAAATTAATTTGAGGTCTATATGAAAACTTTTCCATGAAATTAAGTTATTAATTTTAAATGTGATTTTTCCCTGATGTTATTCTTTGGAATTTATAACATTCACTGAAAATTAATTTTTTAACTTGGCTTGAAGGGGATTCAAACCCACACTCCTTAGCTCTGTTATTTCTGATATTGCACAGCTGGAGCTAGGAGGAGGCAGTAGATACATATTTCATGTGTTTTCTGTCATAGCTTGGGATAATCTGAAGGATGGTGTCAGAGAAGACTGAAGTACTACAAGACTCGGGTTAACACACTAACTCACCCTATGGCATCCCAATTAAGGAAAGTTACTGTCCCCATTATGAAAGTCATTGCCAATGAGTGTTGCTGGACTTAAATGTGTTCACTGGGAGACATCCTGATTAAGTAGATCTCCTGAGTGTGTAACCTAATTAAATAGTACGTATAATAATAGATGTTGCAACAGGTCACTGGCTGGGTGACAGGATATTCCTGCTGAGCAGGAATCTTGAATTTTGCTTTATTCATTTGTTATGAACCACTGAGCACAGGGAAAAAAATTGTCAACCCATATAATGAATTTTGAACATTGAAAATGTTGCAATAACTTTAGTTGGTTTAATGCATTCACAGAACTTTATAAAAAAAATTAGAGAGAAGTTTCCAAATTTGTGATTAGTTATGTCATAGAGTAGTAATAGCAATTTTAGCCATGCAAATTGACACAAAATGGTCAATCAATAATAATAGACACGGTTGTCAATAGGTGGGTAGAAAGGATTGCTTTTACTGATGGGAATTGATGAATAGGTGACATGTCTCAGTAAAATCTTGCTTTCATATATTTATAGAATTGCAAAGTAAAATTTCATGAAAGAAAAAGCATTGGACATTCAGAGCAAGATATAAGGAAATCTCTATGTTCTGCAACTTTCACTGAATGTCACAATTGTCACTGCCAGCTCCGGAGCAGGGAGGGAGAGGACAATCCAGATGCTGCCAGGAGGCTGAGAGCAGCCAGGAGTAACATCGGCCCCAATAGGCTGGGGAGAGGTTTCTGAGGGGCCAGTGGGGATTGTGCCTCCTCCTATGCTTCTGAGTAGGCTGAAGTCAAACGTGATGTCGAAGACCTGTTCATGGGGGGAGAGTTGTTTAAAAACTCTTTCTTTCTGTACTGCTTTACCATTACTTTGAATTTTCTCTATATTAGAAATTATCAGAGATTAAATTCCAATGATCCTGGTCTCTTAGAGTCTGAGAGATTTACTGTCTTTTTTTGTACCCCTGTTATATGGAGAAATTCTTGATAGACCCACCAAAGGCTCTGCCTCATGAGGTAGGAAGGGGGGGTGTCTCTTCACATTCCCAGAGCTCACACTTGGAACAGTTGTTTGGAAAACAGGAGGAAACAGGGAAGACAGAAGTTGTAAAAGCATTTCAAAGACAGAGTGGTAATGGAAAAATTAAAAGAAAAAATAATAAAAATGTAGATGTGTTTTGAAAGAAAAAAACCCCTAAGTGCAACAAAAGTGAATGATGAGCAATAGATGAAAAAAACCCTGTCCCAACATTAAGCATATATCTTGTGAGGATCAAAAATTACTAAAAATGAAAGACTCCTAATTGTAAAGTGTATGTTTGCAAATGAAACCACTTACCTTCTACTAGAGCTGCTTGACATTGTTTGCGGAAGTTGGAGAAACAGCAGTTTCCTCACTCAACCTGGCTACATCTTTTTTTTAGAATTCCAGAGGCCTCTGTTCTTCTTCATGCTACTTGTGCTTCTGATATCTTCTGCTTGTTCAGAAAACTATAACATTATTCTACTTTGAGTATATTTTTCCTCAGTATTATTTTTCAGGTTTTAAGGAGCGTACCTTAGGTATTTCAAACCTGCTTTTTGTTGTAAAGAAGTCTTTTTAATGGGTTCAGAAACAAAGTTTCAGAGTGTTACTTAGGATATATAATAAAAAGAAAGTTTCCAAATCATAATGTATTTAATAACCAGTTGTGAAAGGAACACTGAGATGTAATGATCAAGAGGAGAAGGTTTTGTGAATAGATTGCAATGTCAACAGCGATGTAGTAACACTTAATTTTTATCTTTTTGTCATCCTGCATGTGCTTTCCTTCTCAAGATCACAATCTCTTTAATGTAGATTTATGGGTCTTTTTCAAGAATTGTTTCTTGCAATATTGATATCAAATATTCTGGCCCTTGAGAATTCAAGTGGTATCCTTTCATGAACTGAAGAAGCATTGTTTACTTTTAGAATTCTCATCTTACTGATCAGTAAAAAAATTCAGGAAATGAAGAGTTTTAAAAATCGTCCATGTTATCAGACATTGTGGATCATCATTTCTCCCCGCCCCATATTCAGACGGTAAGGAAGATTAAGAAGAAGCAATATTCTAAGCGTGAGAATTGTCAGTGTTGGCCCTCTTAACTGCATGTGCAGTTTTAAATATAAACCTGTTGCATTTTTCACCTTTCTTGTCACATATACATGAGAGCAAATAATTGTATGTACATAACTGTAGCTGATGAAAACCTGCTCTTACAGGAGTGTTATATATATTTGTCTACCACACAAGGTGCCTTTGTGTGTCTAACATCAGGTTGCTATGTCTTGCTGCTTCCATGATTATTCTTATGAAACTATTTCACCCTTTATGACATTCTTTTAATGCAATCTTTCCTGACATTCATCTTAGTCTGTTACTGCTAGTATTGTGTGTCGGACCTTTCAACATAATGCCTACAGTTCCTCCCTCTGTAATTCTAAACCACTGAAATAACCACACCCATTGTGATTGTCAGTAGGGGCACTGAAGAATTTATAGTAATTTACCTTAACCCTCACGTTTGGAAATACATTTTTTTTTGAAGAAAATCACCCTGAACCCAAATTGAAAATTCAGAGTCAATTGAGGATTAGATATGGTGTTTGTTTTAAAGGCTGTTTCAGATGCTGAATCTGAACTACATTCAGATTCAAGTTTTTCTTTTGGACTGGGTTCAGATTTTGGTATCTTCCAGTGCTCAGAGTCAGTGTTATGTAGTTGGTAAGTGGAAGCATTTCATTCATATTGATTATGGTTGTAGCTAAGGCCCAGATTCTTCCCACCTCGTTTTAGATATCCTTACCTATTTACATATGAAAGAGAGAGAGACTTGTTCAGATTTTGGGTTGGTTGAGATGCCTGTGGACGGTGTTTATATGCACAATGAAGAAACAAGAATGATAAAGGGTCTGCATGTAGTCATCTTCTTCATTACATACTTTGAGTTAGACTGAATGTTCTTTGGGACTGTGGAAACAAATGAGTATTTAGTCTGCGTCATTTCAAAGGAGTAAAAAAGAAGTGAAGAAATCAAGACTGAATTAAGAGGACAGGCAGTTTTACATGTTTTATTGGCTTGAGAACATGAGTAAACAAATGGCCCCACATTTGGTGAAATATGCCATAGATGTAATGGAAAATAATTTTTCAGAGTTATGTTATGCAATTGAGCGAAGAATGCCTGTATGGTATTTGAAATGCGGGTAGATGGACTAATTGCTCATTCTATTAGTTGAGCTATACACATTTAGCTCTCTTATGAACTAAAATTTTATGCTGTTGATACCTTTATTCTTTCATAGGTGTCTTGAATGTGGCCTATTGTACCGTTGTATCACTAAAACAAGGCAGGAAAGCTATTGTGCTTTAGTTATTTCTTTTATTTTACTCTTTTACATGATAAGATAAGGAAAGCTGATTATGATGTCCAAGGAGTTCCCTTTTTAGCCGTCAGAAAAAGGGAATTTTCTCATTATCTTGATAGGCCTATGCATCATATACTACATGTGGTGGGAAGCAGGATGAAGGTTCCATTGTTGATAGGGGTTTGATCCTCTGCTAAGAACTACATTCTACATGAAAATTAATAAAAAATGCAGTTGAAAAGGTATGGGTTAAAGTCTATTAAAATATTATTTTCTAGAAATGTGAGTCTGCGGGTGTAGTGAGAAATCAGGCTGAGAAAATTCAAAAGATAAGGTACAGTATAAATTTTATTACCGCTTTAGCCTGCAGAGATCAGCAGAAAATCTCACATGCTTTTCTTTTTTTCCCTGAAAGGACACTATTTTGCTCTTAGTACAGGAGAACATATCGTAGTTCACAATGTGATGAGGCATTGCCTGAAATGATCTTAATTTAAGTGCTACTGGTTTGAGAATCAACAGAACATCTTTATTAGAGTATCTAAAGTAGCTAAATTAAATTTAAATCTTTGATCAACCCATCTTCCATCTGATAATTTCTCTAATAGAAAATCTAACATTTAATTATAGAGGCTTATGGTAAAGTATTGAATACCAGAGTGTTCTACTGATCTTTTCTATGCGGCTTTGAAGAATGGAAATCTTGCTTCTTTTGTAACTGTCATCAGAGAACTTTTGTTACCTTCCTTGTCTCCATAAAGCAGGCAATTTGTCCGTGAATCTTCTTTATGCACAAAAATTAGCTGTCTTTTCTCAACTTTTTAATCTTATGGACTACTTTGTAGCCTGAAAATAGAGCTAAAATTCAATAATGACAATTTTTTAAATGGCGGAGGTTAGGAATGACTAGAAGAAATTAGTCTTTACCAAAGAATTCTTGGTAAAGTTATCTGAAGTAAGAAAAGAATAAAGGAAAAAGGGTGTGGGAGAACATTACAGTTTCTTTGTGGATGGACATTTATTTTCATCTGCAGGGATGCAAGACAGGGCTGCTGTTAAACACAGAAGTGTCACACCAAGTTGCATTCCACTAGCAGGAAAGAAGGGCACAATCACCTTTCCCTGCTCCCTGAAGGCCTGAACACACATCCTCTTTCAGCTGGTTCTGGGCCAGCTAGGAGTAATAAGCCCAGTTACTTGGATCACTCTTCCCCTTCATCCCCCCAGTGTAACAAACTCAGCTGCTCATGTTATTGTGTCCTGATCTTAGTGAACTCAGGTTGAGCTGGGCTAGTGCAAGGAATAAATTGGAGCTTGCTATTACCTGAGTTATGACTACAGAAGCTTTTGTAGCTCGGATCATGTGTTTGTATTGGATTATTATTATTGTGCCACTGCAGAAACAGCTGCACTGGCAGATCAGAAAAGGCAGTGAACATGCAAGGGGTGCCAGGAGGATGACTGCAGATGGTGTTCCCCTCCGCTGGAGCAGAGCAGGCTGCGTGGTCATTGCCATGGTGTCATGGTGCTTTTGGCTCCCTGGAACATAGATTCAGATCTCTCTGGGTTACTTGTCTCCTCCTGGATAGGTACATGCTTTGAAGGTTCTTCTTGTCTTACTACATTTCAAATGTTTCTGACATCAAAATGTGTAGTTAATGGTATGAAGATAATCTCTAGAGAAATTGAAGCCGTAGGTAGAAGACATATGTCTAAGTCACTTTGGTATAAGTCAGTGTTGTCTTCATTAATATTTTAATGAGACCTCGCTATTATGAATGACAATAATATTAAGGAATGTTGTGTTATGTAGCATTTCTAGTGGAACTTTCTCTACACTTACTTCTTTTCACCTGAGCCATGGCACTTTTATGAGTTTCTAAATCCCAATTGGGAAAGAAGAGTAGAAGGTAAATTTCTTATCAGCTGTAGTGTTGGACATAACTAATGTTTTTTCTCTCTCCTTCCTTCTCCCGTGCTCTGTTTTAGAAGTATCAGTTCCTCAGGGGTGTGCTTTCTGTTAATATGCGTTGCAAGAATGAAGTAGGCTCTAGAGATGAGTTGAGAAGCTAATTTAGAGGGTAGCATAAACTTTTTTTTAGTCGAATTTTTGAACTTTTTATTTTCCATGTCTCTTGCACATTCTAGAGTGATTGGGACAGAGAGGACTACAAGAAGTTTTTTAGTCCATCTCACCCACAGCAAGACTGACAAGACCTATAACACTTCAAGGTAGAATTTTGTTTACACTCTTAGATAGCTCCAATGACAGGCGTGACACAGCACCCCCAAGCACTCTGCTTGAGTGTTTTAGATGCCCTGGTTCTATGGATGCTTTTCCTGTTTCTAACCTGAATCTTTCTTGCTGCAATTTAATCTCATTACTTTGTGTCCTTTATGCCATGGGTGTAGAGAACATATCCATATCCTTTGTGTAAGATATTTCATATAACATTGCATTTCCTCTGTTACATATTTTTGTGAGTTAGCAGATAGGTGTAAGCTTTTTAAGTATGACTAATTTGACTGGAGGATTATTGATTTAAATGTGAGAAGAAAAGAACTGTAGGCAAGATATCTACTAAAACCAGGAGACTTACATGGCCATTTAATGATAAGAAATGCCAGTGGAAACCTAAGATACTGCTGTCTGCCAGAAGCCTGTATGATAACAAATGCTATTAAGAGTATCTTGCACTTGACCAAAGTAATTTGCTGGGAACAGGGGAAAATCAGTACAAATGTTTAGTCAAGGGACAGAGAATTTGGACTTTTTTTTTGGTTTTGTGGTTATTGCAACAGCTAAATATGTGGATCCAATAAGTAGCCAATGGTAAGAAAACAAAACAGTTGCAATCTCCACACTTGTTAATAAATGAATATACCTATACTTGGTTATTGTTGAGATGCTGTTCAAAAGATGAACTGTCCTACTAACACCCCCACCGAGTTGTCTTTGATTATATATTCCCAATGGCAAAAGTATTTTTACCAAAATCAACATGAAAAATTTGTCATTTCTGAAGCGAGCATAGCTGAGATTTTTGGCAGTGGTGATGTATAAACTACTTAGTAATGATTTGAAAAGTACCAGTCACAGGATTTCCCTGCACTGTTCCTTGGTTGTTCATAGGCTGTAGAACATGTTGGAGGCAGCCATTTAACCCTGCCAGCGTCTTGAAGAGGCTTTAAAGAAACAGCAATTGGTAGCACAGAGCAGATTAAATGTAGATTCCAAGAGTTGCCTGCACTTGTGGGTCATGGTGTTAAAACATACTTGATAACACTTCTCATCACAACTTGGCACGTACAGTGGAGCTTCTGTTACCTGTAAGGAATAAAAGTAATTAGTTTATTTTAAAGTCTGAAAGGGATGGTTTCTGCTGCTTTTGCTCTGGATGTGAGATTTTCAGGTAGCACTGTGAATCTCATAGAAGTGTTTGAAGAAAAAAAAATCAATAATGGAGTTGTATCATTAGCAAAACTTCTGGTTTTGATAGGGAATTCTACAGCCCCTCTTCTGCTCTGCAGAGCTGTTGTGAAGCTGAAAGGCTGTTCATTAAGGAGCATTGGTCCATTTATCACGGATTAGTAAATCTGCAAACTGTTGTAATTTTTTAGGTCTACCACACAGCTTCATGGTAGTTTTCCTGGGAAAGGCTGAAAATAGTTTGTAGAAATATTTCTTGTGCTATTTCTGGAATTTCTGCTGATGTGACATACTGCTTTGATGTCCCTTGCTACATAACAACATAATGTCATCTGCAATGACTTCACAGTGCAGAGAAAATATGGAAGTTTGCAATTGTTTACCTGAGGTGCATATTTGATGGAAAGTTTGCACTGGAGTAACTCATTCTGTTTGTCATGGCTCCCATTAATCTGAGATGCACTCTGCAGCTGTGCTGGCAACACTTCAAACAAGGGAGATTCAGACCTCTGTATTTTCAAATGAAATAATTAATTTCTGCTAATAATATAATACTAAAAAGTTGTGTAACCTTCATTAGCACATTTTCAGCATGCATTTTACAGAGGAAAAAAGAAAAATATCCTGAACCAATTTGCAAAACCATCACTGATGATGATAACTGAGTGGGTGCTCTCACCTTGGGAAAGGTGATAAAGCCAGTATCTATTAGCAGTGTGGGAATCTTTCTGCTATGCAGCTCTGTTTTAATACAGTGCTGACAAATGTATTCAACATATTTTCATGCTGTCCTATATTTAGTGATTCTCTGTAGTATTTGCAGCCAGTAGCTGTGTGCCTTTAGATATGCTGTGCAGAAAAGAAAGGAAAATATGTAAGCATGGAAGAAAACATTCTTTTAAAATAGAATTTGTTAGTGGAAACAAAACAATCCTGTGCTGTAAGTGGAGCAAATTAAAGTGATGTGATACAGAAAGATTGTTTTCTTCTCTCTTGTGCATGTGCCTTTTTAATTAAAATAAGTTAACAACTAAGTACTATTTAAAGCTTTTCTGCACATGCCACGGGGCTTTCAGTGTCCTGTCACGATGAATCATCATGTATTGAAACATCGCTATGTCTGGCAGGCTTTGCTGTTTTGTGATAGTGTTGATTCAGCAAATGTGAGGTAGGAAGCCAAGCAGTAGGGTATCATTAAAATATAAACCAATTGGCTTCAGAGGCGCGATGTTACCTTAATGACATGAGCAGCTGGCGGAATGGTTTTGCATTAAAAATGTTAGGGGTAAGTCCTCCTGTGAGTCCTGACTTGCGTCTTCATAGGCCTTGTGGCATTCAACTGTTTGTGAAGAGTGCGTCCTCAAAATAAGGAGTAAAACTCTAATTATTTTGAGAATCAGTATGTTTTGTTCGTGGATTAGGAATAGAGATGTGACGACTCTTAAGGAATGACAAATGTGGTGTTGACATTGCCTACATCTTTTCTAATGTATAAAGCAATGGTGTTAAAAGAACAAATGAGTAAAAACTTGAGATATGTATAGACACTTTTCTAGCAGTCTTAATTAATGTTATCCCACAGCAAAGAATCTGCATGTAGATCAGTAGATAAACTGTGGCCTTATGATTCAGAAATGTAAGACTATGTGTGTATGTTGGAATAAAATAATCTCTGTGCTCAATATTGGCACTTTAATTGATATCACTATTATAAGACACATGTACAGCAGGACCTGGGTTTATCTGTCTTTGGCAGCACTCCCATAGAATGATTTAGTTTAATTACCATCATCTGTGTAATCAGTGGGAGTTTTATGTAAATAAGAGAGTGAGTGAGATGGACACGTAGCAGAGGGAGAAAAAATCATAGGTTTTTTAATGAATGATGGGATTAAGCCTTAATTGTTATGTTTGCATTCCTTCTCCATTTGCTTTCAAAAGTGCTACATTGGATGGCATAAGTATCCATACGGGGACTTCAAGTCAGTCACCAGAATTAATGTTGTGGTTAAAGTAGAGGTTTATGTTGGGTATGTTAGCCTATAATAAGGCCAATAAATTACATGACAGAATACCCTGAACACATAACCAGGGATGACTTTATATCTTCCTTGCATGAGAAGTGTCATGGCCTCCTATTTTTCCTGACTCTGACTTAGCTGGTTAAGCAAGACAGAAACTTTGCTGTTTTCCATTACACAGCACAGCTGTTCAAAGGACCACATGGACTCCTGTTAAAAATCACACATGCTTCCAGAACTCTTAAGAAATTAAATAAATCTGATAAATAAACACGGCCACTCCCAATCACCCACTTTCAGATCAGACATGCATAGAAAGAAGCAGATGTATACAGCTGCTGTATTTACCAAGCCTGATTAAAAATGCAGCAAGAGCCAGTCCTTCCTGGAAATTTTCTGAGAACAGTTGCATCACAAAATGCCTATTTGTTTAGCTCAAATATTGCACTCAGAACAATTTGGGCTTAAAAACTTTTTAGTGAATTTTATGCATTTATGCCTAGCCTCTTGTTGGACTTTTGGGCCTTATAATCTGTGATTTTGGGGAGGATTCAGTAACTGGACTACCTCCCCATTAGGACTGGCTGCTTCCTGAGAAACTGGGCCCCATGAAAATGTTTTTTTCACCACTGCTATTAGTAGTAAAAATGATGGGAACATAAGTTTCACTGAGCAGATGCACTATCTGCTCACAGTAGGCAAATATCAGCTTCAACCCCAAATTTAGATAAGGAATCTAAATTTCTTGATAACCAGACATATTGTGTTTATCTGTCTAGACCCAGCTCCTGTCATTACTGTAAGTATTTCAGATAAAAAGAAGCATGTGCTTTCTGTGTAAATAAGAGATTAATGGCAGGTTTTCAGTGCTGAAGATCTTCAGTTTGTAATAGCAGTCAAGGGCTCCTGCAATTTGACTTCTTAATATAGCTTTTCCTCTCCCTCTTGTTCTTCCACTTCCTCCCCTTACAAATCGAGTACAAGCATCTATGACTTGTACCCAGCTAAGTGCTCTTCTCCAGATACACTTGCATTGAATGCAGTTGTCCTGGCTGTGCTCCCTCCCAGCTTCTTGTGCACCTCCTCGCTGGCAGAGCAGGGGAACCTGAAAAGTCCTTGACTTAGTATAAGCACTGCTTAGCAACAACTAAAACATCAGTGTGTTACCACATTATTCTCATGCTAAATCCAAAACACAGCATTATACCAGCTACTAGGAGGAAAATTAACTCTATCCCAGCCAGAACCAGGACAGCAGTTTTTCTAGAAAAGATTAGTCTCAGCATATGGCTAGAATGTAAGCGTTCCTTCCCATCATATTTAGCAATCTCATTATATTTTTGACATTAAATCTAAGCGTTGTTTTCTTGTAAGGAATGTTTTCTTTTTTTCTTCCTCTGTCTCCATCACAAACAATTCTTGACTCCCATGCACAATAATGTGGACGATGCAGAGGTTGGATATTAATTATAAAAGTTTTTCATTCATAAATCTCAATTCTTAGGAAGTTCAGATGAATACCCAAATCCTAATATTCAAGAGCTATTCCATTCTTAGCAGTTGCTGTTAGTCCTGTTAGTGATGATTTTGTATTTGGAGTAATAAAGGCAGTAGGTTTGTTCCCAAATTAAAGCGTATTGCCAGATCTGCCTGGTGGAAGTGGCAGTTTTGCTGCATTGCTTATGGTCCTTTGAATTCTTCAATTCAAAGGTCTAGTCTGCCATGCAATCTGTTCTCAGGGAGAGATACATTAAAAACTGCCTATCTTTTCTCAAAATGGGAAGACATTAACAGGTATGGAGGCTGTATGCTGTATTGCCGGTTCACATGGCAACCAGTTAAAATAAAAAACCCCAAACCCAAATATAATATAAACCGGAGGAATGAAAAAGCAAGTTTACCATCTTTATCCATCTTTAAGGATGCTCCAGCCTCCTCTTTTACTTTATTCTGCTACTGTGTAGTAAATCAGATAGCATGCAAATATTTCTGAACATGAAAATATTTTTGAATTGACAAGAGCAGTGGTAAATATAATTTATCCTCGTAGTAACTAGGGAAATACTCTGTTTTGGGAAATTAGGAAAATAATAAAGCTTAAACTAATCTTGCCAGGCTGCTTCATATTTCTCAATGGGATTATTAATAGTGAAAGGAAATAGTCTCTACTGCAGCCACAGCAGAGATATCTCATCATTTAAAGGGCAGGGGCAGAACAATCAGAAGAAATATGGAAAATTGGCTAAGCTGTAATTGAACATATTTGAAATTCTAAATATGTGCTGAACAAATTAGCAGGAAAATCCTTTGGGTTTTATTCATGTGTGAGTACGGTTGGTGGTACAGTAAGTATGAATAAATTGTTTAGAAAAATTTCAAACTTTGTATTTTAGCTGCAAACGTTTTCCCTGCTGGCAGGAGCTAAAATTAGAGTAGATACAGTTATATTGTTATATAAATGCACATTTCGCAACAACTGCAGATGCTGCCTGTCCTTGCAGCAGCTCCGAGAGACATCAGTAGGTACATGTGATGATTAGGGGAACTTGCATGTGACACTTGGATTCCAATCAATATTACAGAATTATTTGGTAGTTATGAAAATTGCTGTATTGTGAATACTTCTTGATAAATATTTATCTACTTTTACTGACAAGGTTTCCAACATATACCCTTCAGCCTCTGGAAAATATTTAAAATTGAATGACTGTGCTTTGGACAAAAATGAATATACTTTGTCCATCTGCAGGAAGAGGGTGGAAAATGGCTAAACACAGAATAAAGAGGCCAAATTTTTTATATATAAACAGACTCCCAGCATCACCTGAAAAGCCTGGCACAAAGCACAGCAGGTAATAAGAGAGGAACTGATGGGCAGAACTTTGCCACTGAGTAACCTGAGTGTACATGGCATGGCTGTTGGTCTTGCTAAGGTGAGCTGGGCTGAACTCCAGGGCTCAGAAGTAATTCTCAAGATGCACTGAAATGTCCTGAAAACACTTAATGTACAACTTAAAAGGATGCCAAACTCTGCATGTTTGCAACGCTTACCTATGTCTAGAACCATGTATTTTTCATGCTTTAGTAGGGAACAATTTTACAGTAATCTCTAGGTATTGAATACTTCCAGTGTGACATAGTTAGGTTGAGGAATAGCTCTCCTGCCTCTTTGGCATGCAGGCTGGGGTGAGGACTGGCTGGTGAAGTCAAGGGGACAGTCTGTAAGGTTAACACAGGGACACAAGCAGGGAGATTAAGGGATCTAGGCATGTGCTGCTAGGTGGGCCCTAAATATAGCCCAGAAGGGAGCACTCTGGTGGAAGTCCTATGAAGCAGAGCTCAATCAGACCTGTGGCAGAGCTGGTCAGTGAACCTACAGCTGCCGCATGCTTAAATGGCTCTGAAAAGTAGGGCTTTATGGGCTCTTCATGGCTTTTGCTATTATATGTAAAAGTGAGGAAGAGACACTCAAAATAATGCTGCACTAAGGGATCTTGTGAAAGACCAGGTGGCATCCAATGATTTTACGATTTGTTGGGCAGCTGAAAATAATGCTACTAAGTCAAACTTTCATTTGATTGTAGCAATATGACAACATTTTGCAACTGCAAATCCTACTGCAGTTGGTAGATAGCCGTATTTTTGATGACTACTTTTAGTGTTTTAGTTTATGGATACACTAGCAGCCAAGTGGGTCAGAAAGATTCAGTAACTTGTATTTTCTCTCTGAACATTTGCGTTATCTCCACATCTCAACATCCTGCTTTCTGCAGAGAGCAGGTGGACATTGACAGCACTTTCCAGCGGCATTTTCCAAAGTACGCACTGATAGCTTTACCCTGATTGAGTAGTATTTTCTGATAGGATGAACATCCTGTACCTCTTCATGAATAACTAAGCTCAGTGGCTTGGGAGAGTGACTCTGTAGCTCTGCAATTCATCTGGGAGAGAGGAGGCTTTGATCTCAGCTTTTTCTCTGCATACCTCGATACCTAGAAATGTATGCCCATCTGGACATAACTGCATAAGCCTTGTTTGAATGCTCACTGAGGAATACAGGGGCCTAAAGCAGGTTGGTGTTATTATAGTGTATTGTTATGGTGTTTGCACACAAGAATTGACCAACAAAATGTGAGAACAATAAGTACAACCTCTGTAGACATTGGTTGGCTTTGCTAACTGCAGCAATGGGGAATGTCAGATTGCTCCCATTCTGCTTTGAGTTCAACTCATCTCCAAAACAATGAATTCTCATCTGAATTGCCTTGATCTAGATGTGAGAGATACTGATGTCTTGAGTCTCACAGTCTCACTGGACTCTCTTTTACTGTGTTTAAAATCTCAACAGTGCTCTTCTTTGAGACTTGCAGCTCACTTATTCCAGGTACAGGAAAACATGTTCTGAGCAAAAAAGTGGTTGGATTTTTTTGGTTTTAGTTGTGACTGATTTTTTTTCTGGGACGGGGGAGGGAGGAGGTATGGTTTGTTTTGGCTTTAGTTTTTTCTATTTTTGGTTTGGTCTTGATAGGAGAAATACCCTAAGCCTTAACGCTGAGTTTCAAAATCAGCTTTGATATTGCTTTTAGAGTTGACGTATTATCAGTAGAGGTAGGTTTCATCTTTTATTTTGCTTGATTTCCTGACCAATAATCAAATGCTATTCCTCACCCTTACAGACGTGAGTGATTAGCACACAACCCTAACACCCTTCAGGATGATCTGTGCTTGCTTGCTGCTCTTTTTAAATGGAAAGCATGGCCTTTTACAAGGTCACAAACATTTTTTCACCTTTCTTATGTAAACTTTAATATGCAGAGAAGGTCACTCGTCTCAATACAATACTCGTCTCTAATTCAACAGAACTAAGTCTTAAGTGAATGCTTACTTAGCCTAGTACCTGAAGCTGAGGTAATACAGAAGTGCATGAAACCCCCCCCCCGATTCATATCTCTGAAGATCCAGAAAATAGACCACAAAGCTTTTCTTTAGAAGTTATACTGTATATCTAATGTTCCTGTCACTTATTTAAATAGTGTTTCTTTTTTAAATAAAACTGTCTAATGGTGATACAAAAGATGGCTTTAGGTATTTGGATTTCAAGGGTTTTCTTGGAGTTCTGTCCTATATAACAAAGGCTATTTATTTGAATAATGAACTGAGTTAACGTCTGTACAAAAGCTGCAAGTGCTTACAGAAATTAGTTATCCCTGTTGGCCCACATTTTGACATTTCTTCTGTGGATGTATAAATCATTTTTCTAAAATAGTTGGGCATTGTATATAACTAATTTTTGATATTCTAAGTAAGCACTGGACCTTTAAGGTTATTTGATTGCTAGCTGTCTCACACACTGTAATCTTTAAATAATGCTGTGTTTGTGTGGCTGACTGTACTTTAGGTTGCTTAATAATGACTAAAATTGCTTTTACTCAAATGTGTTTTAATTACGGTTCCCTATAGGCCAAACTACAGTACCAAAGTATATGAGTCTTCTATGTTTTTTTGTATAATGAGCAGAGGCGAAGTCTTTAGCACAAATGGATTACAATTCCCAATACTAGATGAGAATGCTTTAGAACTGCAGCGTGCTTTTCTTTTGTTTGACATCCCCTTGTCCTCAATGTTTTTCTAATCCTATTATTTCCTTTCTTCAGAAGTACAGAATACAGTAGCTGCCTCCCTGAGAGGAAAGGACAAACTGACAAGATCACTTGCTGCATTATGCTGTGTTGATAGATTGTTTAAATCCTGCATTTGTAATGCAGATGGAAATAAACAGTTTCTGAGCAAAAGCTGATTAAAGAATTTAGTCAGAATTTTGTATCACAAAGAAATTGCTTACTGAAGCAAAATAAAAATGTTGATGGGGCCCAAGTGATTAAACAAAACCCCCCATGGAACACCTTGAAAACCCAAAGTAAAACAATAAAAATCACAAAAGCCTCACCAGATACAAGCCCCCCAAATGACCAGTTGTGCATCATGACGAATTCACTCAACTCTATTCATTTAACATGAGGATAAAGGATTCTAAAATACTTACGTCATGGGATCGCATAGCATTTAACAGACTTGAACTTGAGTTCTGTAAAGGCAAGGAGAGGCCCTATGGTGAGAATTACTCTAACAAGCTCTAAGGCAGGATGTGTTTCAAGGAAAACAATCCAGTGAGTCAGTGTGCAAAAAATTTGCTTCCTTCATTTTCTGTCATTATGCACATGCAGAAGCTGTGGATGTAAATGAGATACTCCACTCCTAATTAGAGCTGAGCCCTTCCATTCTCTTGACCTTTTGGCAGGTTTGGGCTTAGAGTCCAAATCCTATATTGATTTTTTGATTATTTGAGTTAGCACTGGTTTCCGTATGGGGATATTAGAATTCCAGCCAGATATGGGGTGTGAACTGTTATTAACCCCGATAGTGATCTGTCTTCTAAGCTGTTGTTTCTGCTGTGCTGTCTACTCTCCACTAACCCATCAATAAAGTGTATTTATTGAATTTAGTCTGTTTTCTTGAATTTTCTGTGGCCTTCCTTTCTTGCCAGTTACCATGAATTTATAAGCTTTCATAATAAAGATCTGGTCTCTAATATACTGTCTTTGGCTTATTTAGACTCATCTTCTGAAATGCCCCACAGGGAGCTATATTTTTACTTCACATTCTATAAACAGAAATCTGAGTGTACTGTTAAAAGAGGAAGCTTAACACTGGAGGCAGTCTGTGAATTTTAGGCTAACAAGCTGCATATATGACTTCACCTACAAAATATGTATAAAAAAATCCTAATTGAATATGATACTACAAAATCAGTGTTCATAGGAAAAACACAGAGGAGTATAGACCCCTTTAGGTAGCAACAGAGATACAAATTTATATGTAGCTTTTTGATATTTTGACTGACTGTTAAATACAGATAAACTGCATATTAATGCCAGCGCTTTCTTCTGCGGATGCAGTCATCACAAAGCATCCACCAGGCAGTACAAACCCAGCAGATACGCAGTAAACTGCCAGAGTGCCAGCCCCTGAACTAAAAAGCAGCTGCAACGGTGACAGCAGCAGAAGCATCGTTTGATGTAGCAGCCGGCGCCAACTCAGTGCCTCCAGCAGAGCAGGTGAAACTGAATTTTGTTCCATCAGAGATGACAGAGAGGGCCTGGGCAAAGCCCTGTTGCTCCTGGCATGGGCAGGAGTGGAGGAGGGTGGAGGTGAACCAGGAGGCTGAGGGGAAAGATCCAGAGAGGCCACCGTGTTTCCCATGCTGAGCCCCCAGCATGGGTGGCAGAGGACAGCAATCCCTTATGCTCAGAGGAGTCCAAAGCTGCCCCCCAGCCTGATGCCTGCCCCTAACACAGACACACAGACAGACACACAGACATACACACGCTCCTTTTCCCCTTGGTGCAGCAGCCGCAGTGTGGTCCAGGGCTCCAGCCTGGCCTTGGTAGGCAGCAGGACCATGGGCACTGCGCCATCCCTGGCTGCCTCCTGCTCTCTGCGGGCTGCCTCGCTTGCTGCTCTGGGCCCTCTGAGCAATGCTTCTGTCACCTGGCCTGAAATGCAAACGCCAGCTAGGTGTGCTAACAGAGCTGAGGAGCCTGTGCCCATAAAAATTGAGATTTTTGGGTTAAAAGCACCCTGTAAAGGTAGTTGTATGATCTTTCTTGCCTTGGTATCTAAGATCCATGTGATATTGATCCTTGTACCTACCTCTGCTGGTGTTAAGTATTTCCTTCTGTCACAGATGAAAAGCTTCTGGGATGGTGATGTGCCTGAGGAAACATAGAGACAAATAACAGAGCAGCAACCTGAATCCAGGTCACAGCCCAGCCTCCTAGCCAGGAGCATGGCCTTCGTTTGCTTGCAGCATCACAGGTCCTCCTGGGCCTGCAGTGAAGTACTGGGGTTCTCTGTGATTGCCTATAATTCTGACTTGAGCTCCAGGAGTGTTTCTCACTCAACTCCATAAGTGTATATGGTTGAAAAGATACCAAGCACTCGTCAGGGTGATCAGGATGGATGATCCCATTCATAAACTGACTTAGCCGTTTCTTAAAACCTCTGGGCTTCACTGCTCTCTCTACACCTACTAAAATAATATTCTCTGTTTCACAGCTAATTAAGAAGCTTCTAATTTCCAGACTGAACATGTTCATAGTCTGTGTCTATCTGTTTCTTCCTGTGTTAACATTCTCATTTGTTTAAACAGCCCTTTTGTCTTACAATATTTTTGTCTGTTGCTGCTGAGAGAACCAGATGACCATAGTAAGAGTGAATTGGGGGGGCGGGGGGGGGGGTGTGGTGGTAATTCAGTGTAGAATTTTATCCTGAGTATTTTTATGGAAGTGTTGTGCAGAATTTATGTAGTCAGAGATATCTGAGGTACTTCAGAAATATTCAGAGATCCTCACAGCTCCACTCTTTTGTTACCATCTCATAGAGTGCAGCCAACTGCAACATTGGTGCATCTCACCCTTGAGAGGCCTTCTTTATTTGACTTTAATGTGGGGTTTTGTTTGGTTTTTTGTTTGTTTGTTTGTTTTTTAATATGTAACCTAAAAGCATAACAGGGTATGAAATCTGAATATAGTTTAGTACCTGGTTTTATGTTTATTACCCCAATGGCCCTGAGTATCTGACCTTCTAAAGTCACTGGTTAAGACTTTGAGCAGTGTTTTTTAGCTGCCTATGCTTTCAACATCCAGGAAGATGTCTTAAAATAAGAAGAACCTGAGATCAGTGAGCACTTAAAAAGCTTTGCTCTGTCCAAACCACTTCATGGCCATGGCACAGTTCCATAAATAGTAGAACTTATGAAGACTGTTTTCCTGTGAATTTGCATCTTTATATTAATTAACTTTGGTGTCAATGAAAGCACAAGATCTTACCGAAGCTTTTCTGGCAGACCCCTTGTCACCCCTTGGCAGACTCCTTGTCACCACATTTGAATTGCCTGGAGTTTTTTTGCAGGTGAACTACAGGTCTGTTTTGTCTTCCCATCTCCTATTTTAAAAACATCTTGATAAATATTATTCAATCCTGTCTGTTAGCAAATTACGAGATGGCATACAGTAAGATTGCGTTCTTAATTTTATCCACAACCAGGCTAAAAATATTATATTCACAATTGTGTTATCACACACAGCTGTATCGACAATCAAGGAACCATGTTGATTAACGCCATCCAATGTGTATTCCCATTCTGTCTAAACAATACTAGTGCAGGACTTTGCCTGAAACTTAAACCACTTTTTCTTCCCTATTTAGAGTGTGATTGGTGCAGTACAGCCCTCAGCACATACGGCTGACATGCAGTAATCGCGAGCTTTGAAGAGTTAGTAGGGCACTGTGAACATCTTGCACCTGTGTCATTTAGCTGTTATGACAATGTCAGAGTGCTAGAATTTTTTAGACTTCTTTTTTATGACTAGAATGACTATAGCCTATATTCTGTGCCTAGATAACTAATCACCATAAAACACAACTGTGGTAGTGAGAAGGGAATATAATACGCTGAACACACAACTCTAACATATTTTTGGCTATTGTTGGTGGTGCTGAGGTCTTACCACTTTCACCTTGTGATACTAGCAGTGTTTATTTTAAATTTAAGAAGCATTTCTAGGGAAAAATTTATTAAACTGTCCTTATGGCAGCAGAGATAGTATTATTGTAGTGAGTATTTTTAATATAAACTATAAAATGCAATATGTAACTACATAGTCAGTGTAATTTATAAGGTATTTCAGAAGAAAAATGTTTGCTTGATTCTGAATTATTAGTTTAACCCTCCAGATGTTGGTTTTAAAACACTTCATTCAAGAAATAATAATATAATGTAAGCACACTCGGATCCTGGTTTGGATTCTGCATATGCCTTAAGGTGCAGAACAATTTCAAACAATTGAAATGAAGAGGCAGCGTAATGAGGAGGCTCTCTTAAATAATGCAGTGCTAGTATTCTCACTCTCAAGATTTTGTCTATGTTACAAGTAGCTTGCCAACTGTGCTAAAGTAACATGGGATGATTGAGGAAGATGTGGGTGGGGGTAAAACTTTCCCAGAAGGAACCCAGAAACAAAGGAGGGGTGGGCGCTGGAGGGGAGAGGGAATGATAAAAAGTGAACCGTGAACATTCTGTTGTACAGATTAAACTGTCCCAGGGGCTGTTTTTCATGGTATATGGCGATCACTTGTCTAAATCCTGATGCAAAATAATCTGAAACGTGTGAGTTTTGCATACATAAGAGAGGCAGGATTTAGCCCCATATGGCTTATCACTTTGATCTTCAAAGGTCAATTTTGTATTGCTGAGCCAGTTCTGATAAGTCCCCAATTAATTAGGGAGAGAAAACACTTCTGTTCAGAAAAAAGAGGTGCATCTGCTCAGTGTTATTTTTTTTTTGCAACACAGAAATTAATGACCGCAAACAAAACAATATTTCCCATTGCATTCCCTCTGCCCTTACAGAACAGCAATAATGCAGAATACGGCCTCACTACATATTCCTCCTTTTTCATCATCTAGTCCCTCTGAATGACTACAGTAATGGATATAAGTCTTGCCTGTAGAGAACTCTGTTTTCTTTGGTAGAAAGAAATTAGATTATCCTTAGCTTTTTGTATAACATCTTTCATGTAAACTACATTCCAAAACACATTATAGAGTAAGAGCAGCAACAGCAAAGAAAGTAAAAAGTAAAATAGAGAATACTAGCTATAGACAGGAGAGAAAATGAAATCTGAAAAGAGATAGTATGTTAATGAGATAGGGTAGCAATTTCACGTGACAGAAAAGGCATTCACACCTAGAAATAATAACACTGAGTGAAGAAGCTGAAAGGCCCATGTTAGCTGAACTTAGGAAGAAGAGAACTAATAATACCTTTAGCTGAATTTTCTGTATGAATAAAGAAGCAAAAATCTTTTGAAATCTGGAGACCCAACTCACCAGTATCTTCCCACTACTTTGCAATGCTCAGGGTTTCTGTGGTGGGATAGTATAAGCCTGGGAAAATGCTTTTGGTTTTTTTATTAATTCATATAAGGAAGGAATTTTACCAATTTTTAAATTATGAATACTCTTTTTCTTCTTTTTTTTTTTTTTTTTTTTTTTTAAAATTTCACTCCTATAGCATCAGGTATCAGCAAAACCTTAGCCTGCTTGGTCTACAAGCGAACTAAGAAATATCACTTTTTTCAGATGGAGGAAGAAGAGGTTATGATTCTTCAGAGTTGTTTATGGCTCAGCTAGAAACACATCCTCAATCTTCTGACTGGAATGAGACTACAAAACCATTTCTTCCCCCACAGATCACTCTCCCAATTGGCTTTGCATGTCAAGTGAATGAAATGTGTTGTTAGAAGACATATTTTGCATGTAACAAGCTGAGAAGTTGCATTTTGTTTATGTCAGACTGCAAAATTTGGACTTTAATAAAGCCTCTGCAGGAATCCTCTTGCACTGCAAGTCAACTTGAAGCAGTGGCCTGAACAATAAATGCTGCAGATTTAAGACCCATTCAGCAGGGAACTTATGTGCATATTACTTCAGATGTATTCAGAATCCCACAGATGCTTCCAGCGCCTGCATGTTCACATGCTGGGAAAAGATCAAATAAGGAAGTCAGTTTAAGATTTATGATCATACCACTACTGTAGACTGCTGAAGGAATGGTGCAATGTGTCCCTAATTTTATGGTTGAGTGGTCTAGAAGAAAATACAGTGGGGCATTCTGTGTAATCAAAACCTTTGGTTTTCCTTGTCCACAAAATGTGTGGGGAGGAGTAGATGAGATCCAGGTGGACTGAAAAAGAACATTCACAGTTGAACTGAGCTCAGCTGGTTGCTGTAGATGATATGATTTACTCTACCCACAGGTATTTCAAAGAAGGGGATTCTAAGTGCTTTGAGTGGGCATTTGCCAAAAAGATTTGGTTGCAATAGGAATTTGCTAAATATTATTATGCAAATTATTGTTAAAATATTACTAAAAAGAATTATTGTGGAGCAAATGCAAAGATAAATTGGATCTTGAATCAGTGGACTCCTTGGGTTATGGCCTTTTCTTTTGTATACTCTATAACTCCCAGGAATGCAGGTGTAAAAAAAGAGTTCCTAAATGTAAATAATTTTGTATGATGTGAATGTTATAAAGATGAATCAAAGATAATTTGATTTGTATGGCATTTTTCCACACACCTACTCATCTTGAGGAAGAAGGAGAAACTTATCTGCCTTTCCACCTACATAACAACACAAGGCGCCTGATCTTAGATAAAATAAGCTCCTAGTGTTGATATAGTTGCTTGGATAGATATATTTATCGTGCTCTAAGTAAATGTGGAAGAAACACCGAAGAAAAAGTGCGCTCTCCCAAGGATGGGTTCAGAAATACAAAATGTCTAAACCTGTCCTTATGCTTCCCTTTCACCTAGCATCAGCAGGCCCATATTGGATTTTTAGCAAAAAAGTAACCAAATAATTTCTCTTTTGTTTATAATTTGTCGTACTGGGAACTCCTTTTCCTTGTTATCATCAGTTTTTCTAAACCATGGTGAATCTAAAGAAGGATCTTTAAAGTAAGAATAGGGTCTTACTTTCAACCTCCTTTCTTTAAAATACAGCTCTGTGACAAATTTTTTCTGTTATTATTTAACAGGCTTTTCGATTGAAATCCAGATGGTAGAATTTGGCCCAAACTTCAGAAAGCTATAGTTGCACATTGTATACCATGAGGTAGTGAGCAGTTGCTCAAAAAATAGATGGGCATCTCAAACACAAGGGTATTTCAGAATCAGATCATGTTGCTTCATTCTGTGATTCTGAAAGCAGAGTCCTCTTAAATTGTCATTCAAGAATTACGATTAATTAAATACACATTTCTGTGTCTGTACAGCATTCATTTAATTATTTTCTCTTAGCAGGCAGGCAAAGCTTAACAAACTGCCACAGAAGATCTTCCTATTTTAAGTTATCGAGCAGTTTATGCTGTAGGACTTGTTAAAGAAAACTTCTTACCCCTTCTCAGAGGATCTCGGCTTTGGGGAAGGGGGCAGTAGAGCGAAACAGAAGGCTGCAGACGCACAGTTTCTGACCTTCACCCATCTGGACAAGGTGGCTTTTCTGGCTCCGGGCAGATTTGGGATGTTTGCAAGGCAGGTCGCCTGCTGCTGTGATACATACCTCCTGCCACACTGCAGGCAGGGAGGAGGGTGGTGCGTGGCTGTCACTCCCGAAACCTCAGGCTGCCCATGTTCTGTATCTCACTGGAAGTCAACTTTGTGCTTGTCTTTTTGGGAGGAGCTGACGCCAGTTCCTTTTGGTGCAGGTACAATGTGGAGTGGCACCTGCCTCCAGCCCACTCACCCGTAAAAGCCAGCTGCAGTGGTTGCTGCATAGTTATTGGATGGAAGGGAGCAATGAGAACGAATTCTCTGCCTTAAATTTTACATTTAAAATTGGACAAACTTACTCATTTTAGCTTTCTTCTCTAAGAAATGGGGAAGAACAACAGGAATGGATATTTTTACTTCTGATGGCTAAGTCCTCACAATTCACTATGCTGAACTGGTCTGGGTTGCTGGGTTTTTTTGTGTTGAGTGAAAGGCCCTTACCTTACTGTGTATAGTCACTTTGGATTCTCATGAAAACTTTAAATCACTTTCTGCTTTCCTTTATTTTAATTCCTTCCCTATGATGATTTACTTGAGTGCTTGTTTGAGATTGAGCCTATTATCAGAAGTGTAATAAAACCCAAAGAGGAAGTTGTAGACAAGGAATTTTGTAAGATACATTCAGTGATAAATTGATGCAAAGATTAAATGATATTAAATGATAAGGAACATGTATGGTAAATTGTGCTGAAGCAAATGAGAAACACCTTTTAATTAAAAGGACAATCAGCTAATGATCACTTTTGAAACAGTTAATCCTGGTGCTTTGGAAAGACCCTTTGATCAGTGACTGCAATGGATTAAGGCGTTTGATTCTCCCAATATTTTTTCTGAAGTGTGTTAAGAACAAGGTAGATACTTGTATGTGTTTTATATGCTTAACCTTTCTATATTTAAAAAAGATTTTCTTTATCTTCATTTAATGAAGATTGCAGCCTTTCAGTACTTAAAGGGAGCCTATAGGAAAGATGGGGACAATCTTTTTAGTAGGGCCAGCTGTGACAGGACAAGGGGTAATGGCTTTAAACAGAAGCAGGGTAGGTTTAGACTGGATATAAGGAAGAAATTCTTTACAATGAGGGTGGTGAAACACTGGAACGGGTTGCCCAGAGAGGTAGTGGAGGCCCCATCCCTGGAAACATTCAAGACCAGGTTGGATGGGTCTCTGAGCAACCTGGTCTAGTTAGTGGTGTCCCTGCTCATTGCAGGGGGGTTGGACTAGATGACCTGTAGGGGACCCCTCCAACCCAAAACATTCTATGATTCTATGATTCTACGAAATTCTTCACTATGAGGATGGTGAGGCACTGGCACAGGTTGCCCAGAGAAGTTGTGGATGCCTCATTCCTGGAAGTATTAAAGATTAGGTTGGACGGGGCTCTGAGCAACCTGTTCTAGTACAAGACATCCCTGCCCATGGCAGGGAGATTGGACTAGATGATCTTTGAAGGTCCCTTCCAACTCAAACCATTCCATGATTTATTTATGATTTAGTGCAAACCTTGGATATTGCACATATCTGTGCTTTGGGTACAGGATTATGACTGAAGATCCACAGCAAATACTTTCAGGGATTATAAGTATGGTGTGCAGGGATTGATCAAAACTTGAAAAAATGGTCATTTCATATCTTGAAGAATAAAGGGTGTAAGAAATAGAATAAAGTAAAATGAAGAGCTAAAGTGGCTAGAAAATTATTTTAAATCCTAAAGAATATCCTCAGCCAATGCAACTGATGTCTGATTATGTGAACAGTACTGAGAGCAGTCTGGACTGAGGAAAAGAGCTGTGGAAGTCACTCAAGCAAGGATGGCAGGCAGGGAGTTGATTTCATAAAGATCCAGGCAAAGAAAGCGTGATACCATATTTTGTCTGGTTTCCAACTGAAGGGATGCTTTGAAGGAAGGTACTTAACATTTAATTGTGTTCTCCTAGAAACAACTTGTCCGTAAGCAAAGCATCTGTCTGAACCCTATAAATTACTGGTTGGGTTATGCCCTGGAGTATGAGAGTTTACTGCCCTATGAAATTGTTTTTGTTCTATCTACTGTATCATAGTTCATTCTCATTTTTCATACAACTATCTAATGAACATTCCAAACTATGAAAAATGCAACGCTTTCAGTGACTTCATTGGGAGCTGTGCAGTATGAAATAGGACTTTTAGAAGCAACCTTAATGAAATTGGTAAACCCAAATCAGTAACTAATTTTGTCTTGTTCAATTTATTGTTATAAATACAATTATTTTAGATGTATGAGAAAAGTTTTCTTCAGCATCTCATATGAGAACTCTACCTTAAAACAGTGCAATTACTAGATACTTACAAAGGGAAATAGATGTAGGAAATCACCATATTTGAATAAAATATGAAGTGGTTCAATATCAACTGTCAGGCCATTGTTAATAAGCTACAAATAAAAGATATCTGGAATTATACTGTAATTAGAATTTTGAATCATTCATAAAAATATATGGTTTTCTTGATTCCAGAACACCAAATTACTTGTTGAATATATCTGAGCCTTGATTTAAGTTGTCCTAGAAACTAAAGAACCTGCTACTTCAAAAAGACTTCCATGCAGCCTTTAGAGATGTACATATATGCCTGTACATTCAGATTCTTGCATATGCTGTTTTTCTTGGCCAGTTTTCTGGGGTCCGTGAAAAAAATCTGCAGACGCACATATGGGGGATATAAAAATATGCTTACAGTTTCAGATACTTGAATATTCTGAGAAGCTCCATAGAAATGTATCTAAATATACTTTGCAGATCTGTTCATAAAAGGGGAAAAAAGTTATAATGTATGATGCATGGTACCACCAGCTTAAGTGGAAGACAAAGCTGAAAAGTACATGCAACACTGAAAGATTTTGTCATGGTATTAGCAAACTAAGATTTTGGAGCTTAACACTGTAATTGTGGAGAAAGAAAAAGGAAAACTGATGTTTAGGTATTGTGAAGATTAGACTTAGTGATGCTGAGGGAACCCCTTGGACATCTAACATAGCTTTTACCTGTGTTCAAGCGGACTGGATGTATCAACAGAGAAAAATTCTATCAAGGGCTTTTAATGAGCATAAAGACACCTTCTCTCAAAAAGCCCTTGAGCTGGAGATTATTGAAGGCTAGGACAACATGCCAGCACATAGGTTTTCTCTGTTCTGCTCTTCATTATGAGCCATAGACAGAAAAGTGTAGGTATGAGGTTTGATGAACCTTTAGTCAGATCCATAACGGCTGTTCTTCTGTAGAGATTCCCTTGCAACTGGAAATCCAGTGGGCTCTGTTAGCAAGATTTAATTAAACTGACAGCTGGCAGGGAGCGTTCAGCCACAAATGTGAAAAAAAAAAAAAAGACTATTAAAAAAAAAAAATATGGAACTAAGTACTTCTGAGGAGATGCAAGAAGGATCCTTTTCTGTCATACATACAATTTTATTAGAATCAGAATAAGAATATGTCTTTTTCCTAGTCCCTTCAGTGACAAACAAAATGTAACAAATAATTTATTCTTTGAACTTTTCTCGTTTTTCTTCATTAATTATCAATAAACAGCTGTTTGTTGCTCCTACGTGGTCTGAGGAGTGCTAGTGAGAGTTTTCATCTCTCCGTGAAGTTACTGTGAAATAAGCCAGGGGATGAATTTACGCTCAAGCTCCACTGTAACTGTCCAGGTCCATGCTATTTTCCCGTAACAAAGACGCTTCTTTGCTGACAGAGTAGAGTTATCCACATCTTAGTGGGGTGGAAATCTGTATACCCAACCTTATGTTAGAGTACCTTTTTTCAGTCATATGCTTTCTGGGAAAACAGATTTTGAGTGGGTCATTTAAGCCCCATTGTACTGGTTCATTCTCAGAAAGGATGATCCTGGCTTTGTAGACAGAAGTACCTGAGAAGACTTGGAGAGAGATTTTGACAGATGTTCTGAAAATAGTGAGAATGTGCTCAATGGGAAAATACCAGGAGACTGTGGTGGAAGTAAAATATTTTCTTACCGTCTCCCTTGCTAGTCACTAGTCACTAGATTTAGCACTTCAGAGAAGCTGCGCTGCTTTCTGGCTAGCTGTGAGAATGAAATCCAAGTTATCTGTTAAGACATGATCTTGATTGTTTCTCAGAATTTACAGCTCTGGCAGGTAACTCTACGTACATGCCCTTGTGATGTGCCTGTTTTTGATAGAACCTTGCCTGTTTCATTTCACTGCCTCTGTTTGAGGGACCTAGGCTGACTGTATATTCTCCAATGCCATAAGCATCATTTCACTGTGCCTTGTTAAAAAATGGACAGAATCTGTTGGCTTTGATTTTAAGTCATGCACTCACTGTGCCCAAGTCAAGCTTGGCTTACAATGCCAATCTGAGACATGCAATTTGGAGAAAAGTAACGCTGTGAGAGCAGGAATTCAGTTTGGAAGTCCCATGTGGGATTGCCTCTGGACTTTTATCATTGGAAGCATTACCCTTCAGCTTCTAAAGGACTGACCTGATTCTAGCAGCCACACAGATGGCTAAAGGTGATTGCTAGGACATGAGTATATTATTTTCCAATAAATAATCAGACAGCCTCAGAGAAGCTGATCAATGGCTAATTCTATTGCACATACTTTTACACTCTTTATGCCCTTTTTCCATAAAGGATTTTACTCCAAACACCTCTGTAACATTGCAGCCGCTAGAGTCTCTTTAAGTGCATGGCAGACATACTTCCTTCATGAAATACTTTTGAGCTTGACTACAGCTGTGATGATAGTGAGGAGACCAAGGATTCCTGCTCTGTATCACATCAGACAGTGTAGGACAGTGTCCCTCTCATGGGACATGGGGAAGCTGTGGTATGGGACAAAGACATAGGTTCTGTGCAGCACTATATTTTTTTTGTGAGTTTTCTCATCTGGAGGGAGTTTCCAGAGAATAATGCTATATCTGGAATGTATACATTAGCTTGGAGATAGGAGGCTAACAGAGAAGCTTAAGACCCTTAGTGTCCCTTTTCTGCTCCTCTGCTCCCTACCGACTGTAATCTCATGCTTCATGGCTTTTTTTCTGTGCAAGAGATGAATCTTAAAGCAAGTGAGTAGAAGTTTCACAAGGGAGGAAAAGATTGTGAAAGAATGAGTGGAGGATGGCTGGTCTTTGGTCACTAGGATTGCTATGCACACAGTTTACTTCATATGGAAAACCTGCCAATGATTAGTTTATTTTTCAAGAAGTAAAATTGTCTTTGTTAAAAGGGCTAGGCCAGGCTAGTAATAAATTTCTAACTTAAAAAAAACTCAGATGAGTTGTATTTGGACACTGACATCCTTAAGTATTGACCCAAGGAGCCCAGATCTGAAGTCTGAAGTTGGAGCATGTCTTGCAGACTGTACACAAATGTCTGGTATGGGATGTAGCAGAGCTCATGTGCACATACCACAGTGTGGAAATGTGTGAGCACAGCAAGCTCACTGCGCCTGACTTGTCCTTGCTTCTTGTAGAGAAATATTGTACACAGGGGCCCAGGTCTCTTTAACTGGTGTATTTGTATAAAATACTGCTTTGATTTTCATTTGAATTAAATTTATCCTCAGATAAGCGATCACTGGTGCTATTCTGCAGTTCACCTCTTTTTTTTTTTTTTTCTCATATTCCTTTTATTTTAATTTTTTTGGCTACTCTGGGTTCTAAAATAAGGTAGCCCATCTGTACAGAAAACAAACACAAGAAAAGAGAGGGCAGAAGTCGTTTGTGCTCTTCAGGGCTGTCACTTGTTTTTTACTATTGAAAATTATTTCCTTCTGCTTTTCTGTCTTTCCATCACTGGAAACTTTCTAAATGGAGGCAAAGCCATTCCTAATGAAACTGCCTTTTCAAATATTAAATTTAGTGGAACTTTTTACATTTTTGATCCATTATCATCCTTGTCATATGCAGAAAAATAGTCTTGAAGTTGTGGTATTTTGGATCCTATCAGAACTCAAAATTTGAAAAAGTTAAAATTTCAATATTCAGATTGCTAGTAACTTTTATTGATCTATTTTGGGGTTTGAAAGCACACATTTGACTTGACTATTTCAATGAAAACTCCCAAGGTAGCTTTATTACGGAGGGTTTGGAAGAGCTATACTTGTTCCTCTACTCTTTCTCTTGGCAGAAGTATATGTATTTCACTGATGAAACTTCTTAAATAAGCAGAGCAGGAAAGTTCTTTGGAAGTCTGGAGAATAAAGGATTCATTCCTACTGCATATTTTTTCCACTTCAAAACTTGACAGTGATTAATCATAAAGCATTGCAACAAAGGTATATTATTATTTTAGCACTGGGCATTGGCAGAAGGTTTTGTTTTAGGATCAGCACTATTATTTGTGCATTACACCGAACAATGAGTGATTGTAGCACAACTCTCCAGACCTTGCTTGTTTTGATATCTTCCCTTTGTCTTCTCTGTTATCTTAATTTTTTATCCTCACTTGCTAGTTTCATCAAATAATATAAGATGGATTTTTTTTTTTAACTGCAAGGTGGAATTTCTTTCTCGCTAGTCCATGGGGCTAATCATATGTCTTCATTCAAGATATAACTCAGAGAAAATTGAAGTACCTTAATTTTCCTGCTGTTGCATCTTTTGACATATTTGATGGGCAATATATTTAAGAATAAATTAATTCTGAAAACATGTATTTCTGCATTTTTCTTCTATAATGAGTGAGATATCAGCGCTCCATGGATAATAGATTTTTGTCTGGTATAATTTTTGATAGCCTTTAAGAAAAGCATAATGAAGGATGCTTAGAAAATGTTATATGTGATAGAAGAATTGTATCAAATTATTAAAACCATGTGATCAGATGAGTAGCATGGACATAGAAAAATCCTTCAGACCCTTGATGAGATAGTTTGTTGATCAAAGTTCTATGTGGAGGCTAGAGGCACATTAAAATAGGCTCTTGTTTCAGCTTGTATTAACAGCATAATGGTGTCCACTACTGTGCAATGTTCAGTAAAAGTAATTTTGCACTTAGTGATTATAGGTTTTTTGTATAATTGGGTTTTTTTTTCTTCATTGTCTACAAAATATGGTGGATCTATCAAACAATTCATTAGATGAGGATGGGCTGCAGACATCTTTATCAGCTACTAGACACCTTCAATACATAATGTATCACAAAGCAACCACTTCCTTCCATTTCTTTTACAGCTAATGGTGATTTCCTGTAGCACAGCTATTATTTGCATGGAAGGAGCTGGATTTGGATTCTGCTAATTTTAAAACATTAAAATCTAGGCAGAAACAAAGCCTGAAAAGCACCTGAAGATTTTGTCTCTGGTAGAACAAAGAAGTGTACAGCTCTGTGGCAAGGACTGAACTGTGGTCCAACCACCTTCCCAGTGTTTGATCTGTTTTCTATGTCCTAAGCCTTCCTTGGCTTACAGACATTGCTTTTCATCTATTTGATAGCTACATTAGTAAAAGTATCCAGATTTCCCTTTTACTGTAGCATACTGTTAGCATATTTAATTCTGAACACAGTTGCATTTGTTCATCTGATGTTATTGAGCAGCTTGGTTGAGGTTGACTGAGATCCATATATTCTGGCTGAGCCTTTCCAGGTTTGGCTTAGGAGAGCAAAAGCTCTTCTTCCCTGGCTGATATTCTTTACAAGGGATTTTATATTAGCTGTGCACTTTGATGGAAAGAGCAGGTTCTTCCATTTCTTCCTTCATGGGTAACAGCTTTCTCCTCATGTTTTCTTTTCTTTGATGTTAGGTGGAGCCTTTGTTACTTTCCAAATGCTAGGGAGAATGAAGTCATGTTTCTACCACCTGAAAAAAGTATAGGCATGGTTAAATCCTGTCCTGATACAACTACTGACAGACTGTGTAAAAGCAGACTTTGATCCTGCTTGCTGGTCATTTCCCAACAAGGCAAGGGAGTGCATTCCCACCATTTTAGAATAGGAATAGGCTTGGATCAGATCACTTATTGGACCTCCTATCCAGAATCCTTAGTCTGAGTCTAAGAATTTTTCAGTGATTCAACTTATAGAGTTGCTACCTGTATTCTTACTGAATAAGGACTTTATTCTTTCCTGAATAAGGACTGAAAACACATAGTAGAAGTACATTCCTGCTGTATCATTTACAAGATAGGATTAAATTAATTAATGATATTTGTGTCCTCAAACAACAGACAGATGTGAGTAATTAGACATCTAGTAAAAGTAAACATTGCTGTATTTCTGCAATTTATTTTATATGTACATAGATGGCACCTTTCATTCAAAGACATTTAAGTACCTTGTCAGTATTTACTATACTGCAGAATTAAAACCATTTCAGTGTTTTTACTCTTGTCCCATCAATTCTACATTGTTGTTACATGCCTTAAAGCAGACTAACACGTGTTCAATTTGCAAGGTCTCTTCTATTGCATGCACAGGTCTTCTGCACACTTTCTGGTTTCTTCCTTCAGCTCTAAATTCTCAGGCTCATTGCAGCCCTCTAGGTGTGTCTCCTGGTTAGTTACTTTTGACCTGATGCCTTTTTTTCTCTGGGGCTTTATGAATTAAGCTAATCCTTCATCCCAACTTGCTTAAAGAAAAGACTAATTAGCAGATCTGCTCTCTCCTAAACTTCTCAAGAGTTATTTTACCACTTGGTATTAAATGCATAGTGACATCAGGCTCCTCTCTTTTACTTTGTTCTCTGATTCAAATCTCACAACACAGTGCAACAGACTTTCTTAAAGCTACATTAGCTGTGTAGCCAACTCTAATTAAGTTACATTTTTAAAATTAAGGTAGGCTTCTGTAGGTTTATTTATGTGGAAGGCTATGGAGTGACTCTTGTTCACTCACTGACTCATTCCTTTATTTTATCGCCATGTTATAAAAGAGGTATTGCTGATTCTTAATATCACTGTATCTTGAACTGGTGTAAAGAAACATAAAGACCTGAAGCAATATACAAGAGTTAGCTTTGTTCTCTTCATATTTTGTAATCCTCAGTGGGAAGAAGTCAGCAGATAAAGTTCATTAGTGTTTTTAGATCCTAATGGTGTTCTTACCCAAGTGTCCAGCTCTCAAAGTACTCTAAAGTCAGATAAATAGTTGGGTACTAACATCAGAATAGTTACATGAATTTTGCAAATTTTGCAGTCTGGATACCTAATTAAATAAACTCAGCCTTCCTAATTTGTATAAGAGAAGGTTACTTAACTTATAACTTAATCACATAAATAATAATGTACAAGTTGTGTTTGGAAGAATGAGGGAGATGGATCTCCATTTTTGATGAAAAAGGTGTAACCAAACACAGTTGTTGTAAACCAAAGTAAGAAACATTGAACTGATCAAAAGGAACTTTTTTTTTTTTCAGTACTGAGGGTTATAAATCAGTGGAGAAACTTCTACGGGGATGTGGCACATTCTTTGTACCTTGAAATGTTTATTTTTTTAGCTATATGCACTGTAGCTCAGATGGAAATCATCTGGTTTCAGATGTTATAGGGTAACATTCTTTGACTCACTACACATGGAAACACTCAGAAATTATATTTCCATTTAATTGGAAATTCTGATACAACAAATTTACAATTAACTAATTTAGTCTTCTTGAAAAATCACATTTTATCTTAATGTTTTAAATTGCTAAGAAAAAGAAAGAATTCAACCAGTATGCCTTTTCATCCTTTAAAATTTTGTCAGACAAGTGCAAAACATTTCAATTTTAATGACACTGCCTTTCCAAAAGCTAACTTAGGCCTTTGAAAAAGATTCTGATCAACCTTAAGTGTGGTAGAGGCCAAAGTAAATGATGACAGTTGTCTCTTTGAGCCTGAAAATCTTTTCTCTTTTAGTCTAATCCATGAATCTGCCTCATATATGATGCCATGTCTGTAAGATAATCCTGACTTGGAAGAGAACTTCAGCTTGTTCCTGCATGGCTGAAGTCAGTGTGGCTCCTGATGAGAAGTTCCATGAAAGCAGATTAGGCTCTTTGAGCACAAGGTTGCAAGTGAGCACTAGAGCAATGTTAGCATGGGCTTAACTTTTGTTCAGGCAAGCTACGTGGAGAATTTATGCAGTAAAACCCATTACCTCCATGTGGAAGATTTTGTTGTAGGAGGCTGTGAATCTATATTATATTTGCTTTCTGGGGATTGGATTTACCCACAAGATTCCCTGCCAGAAGTCATCTCTTCTTGATTTTCATTACAAATTTGGGCTTATAATTGCATGTAGAGAAAACCACAGAATCCTTTTTTCCCGGTTTCAGTTAAAACTTAGCTGACGGTTTTGTTTTACTTCAAATTTGAGACTATTTTTTGAACATCACATTCAACCTTAAACATCAGTAATCAAACTCAGACTTATCTTCATTAAAGTTGAGTAAGTCTTTACATGCAAACCATTTTGATAGTTCAAATACTGAGAAAATAAATATTCGATTACTAGAGATAACCTAAGCTAAATAACATATGCCTAATTTTATAAATAATTCCCTGATACTAGACTGTTTGGTTAAAGGAATACATAAAGACAGACAGAAATAATTTCTTTTGTCACCAACATTCTGGAGGATAGCAAAAAGCAGAAGGGATTTTTTTTTTTTTTCATTCCAGTGAATACAAGTAATCTGTGGCTATTTTATGACCAAAAAGAAGAAGAATGTCTTCACTTATAAAAGCAGACCAAAAAGTTTCAGAATGAGAACATTAATCACTGCTGCTATTTTTCTTAGAAGGCATGATTAAAAGTCAGGTTCTACCACCTGTGTACAGAATTTAAGTGCAAAGGAGGTGACTGAAGGTAATCTCTGAACATTGTGATAGCAGCAAGAAGCATGCAAGGGAAAAATAGGACACCAGCCCACCTTTAAAATCAGGCAATCCAGGACAACTTAACTGACAACAGGCTTCTACATCACTGTTCAAATATTTAAAATAAACAGGGCGGGAGTAGAATGAAAATATGTTTAACTGAAAATCCCAGTAGGGAACAAATTATCCTAAAAGAAGAAAGTTTATATTTATTTAGAAATAAATGTTTTTACAAAATCTAGTCCTTCTTGGGGTGGGGTTTCTTTCTGTGCCTAAACATAGTTATAAGGAATGCTATAAGCTTCTGTGCCATTGTCATGATGCTGAATACACCCATTGGGGACTGTGACTTGGGACTGTTCATTGACTATACTTGGAAGTAAACTGGTGATTTTTATGCCTGACCCACCTCTAGAATTTTCTGAAGCAGCCGTTTGCATCTAAACTCCCTAAAACATCAAATTCAAATCTTTACTGCTATTCAGGCCCATTAATACTGAGAATTTTAGAGAAATGGAGGAAAGAATAAGGGCCATATTCAAGCAAATTTAGTTTCAGAGAAAAATATGTTAGGTAACCACAGGCCAGGGTTTGAGTTTATACTATTACTTTGCTAGAAATCAGAACTGATGTTACTTTAAAAAAAAATTTAAAATCTTTTAGAATTTAGGCATTTATGAAATTTCTTTTCTTAAGTTTTCCTGATCTTTAGAAAACAAACAAAAATAGAGTCTCCTTTCCTCATTAAGTATGTACCTGATGCGTAGCCAGAAAACAGAAAATAGCAGTATATTTCTTTTTTTCGTATTATGCTTCTGCAAGTTCTAAATCTGCAAGTAGGAAGAACTGTGTTTCCCCAGAGGGAGATATTCATACCCATTGTGAAGATAAAAAAAGACGTAGCTGTGAAAGCATTGCAACAGCTGACCAGAAAATGTAAGCGGAGACCAATTTCAATTACATTCTTTTGGCCACGGATTGTTTTGAAGTTTGACTGGGCATCCCACGTCCTTTATGAACTAGTTATACAGTGATTCACTGTGCAGAGGAAAATTCCTCTCTCACAGCCTTCCAGAATTCACTATTTTCAGGCTTTTTTTTTTGTCTGGGTATGTGATTTTTACCCATTCATAAACATCTCTACTACAGGTGAATTTTTCTTTTAGCCTCTCACTTTCAAGACAGTGGAAGTTGGCTTTCATTTACACAAATAGCACTAAAAAGTCAAAGGATGAAAAATGTGTCGTTTGTGGGGTTTTTTTTGAAACCTGCAAAAAAAAAAATCAGTAGGTTTGGTGATGGTGAGAATATCCGTTGCAGTTATTTTCCATCAGATGCTGGTGTTAATGGAAGCTGTAGTGGTACATTCAGAACTGTTTCTTAAAATAAAAAAGAAAAAGAAAAAAGAAAATAGAATTTTTTACTGTTCAGAATGGAAGTATAAAATAACAGATCTTGCCGGCTTCATGTCACCTTAGAGACTGACTCTGATGACTGAAGCCTATAGCCAGTGGTCTCATATAGAGCTAGAGCTGGTTTTTCTTCTTTCTTCATTTTCCATTTTAGAATTAACATCTGCTTTGCTCATGATGTGAGTAGCTGTGTGAGCGCATGTGTTTGTGAAATATGCATGGCTGTATGCCTGTAAATACATATAGGAATGTAAAAAAACAGATTTAAAAGGAGTGGGTGAATTGTATTTATGAGAATGTTTTGTGTTCTTTCATGGTTTCACTGAATGTCGTCTTTTTTTTTTTTTTAAAAGAATGAATAAAAGGAAGACCCAACAAAAAACATTGCTAAAAGGGCTTTTCTAAAACACTAAAGTAAATAGAGAGACTTTGAGCTTTTAAAGGCTGTTAGTTTTGGGTAGAAGAGCTCACGACTAGCTGACATGTTAGTGAAAAACATTATCGACTGCTGGAGCATTAAAACCATCTTTGTCATAAATATTAAGGGATTTTGAGAAAATGCATTTTTACTTAAATAAGGGAGAAAAAATCATCAATATATGGGTTCAAAATGCAGACTTTTTGGTTTGTTACAAGATTATAACAAAAGATCTCATCCTTCATTATGTTTTAGTGTATTGGACACTAAGTGCCACTTCTGTCCATTCAGAGCAAAGTATAATTTAAGTTATTTAATTTTTTAAATGTTTTTCTTTTTATTACCTTACATCAAAAAGTATTGTCATTATTGGCTGAAGAATTAAGTGTCTTCGCAAGAGTAACTGAATTGTTTGCTGAGGTATTTAGTGAGCTTCTGAGGAAATGAAAAGCCAGAAGAGTTTAGGATATTTCCATTCTGCAGTTAGTTGGTGACTGCAACAGAAGAGATGTACTAGAATGAGATTTTATTTAACTAGATGTAGACATGAATAGCAGTGAAGATTCCATGGCATGGACTTCAGTGGGAGCACAAGCCTGCAGAAGGCTCAGGTTCTTATTAGTAAAGCTAAGCTACCCTGAAGTCCGTATAGGCGCATCAGTGACCATATGGTTTCTTGGGGTAGTTAAGTAGAAGGTAGCTCTGCAAAGAATGCACGCTGCATTCAGATGTCCCAGCTACAGTACTTTGGCACTAAGGAAACATATACATTTTTAAGAATTATTTCTTGTGAATCCGATCTTCAACTTAGAATTCTATCTTCCTAGGTGTCACTCCCTGTTGACTCATACTCAAGAAAATTATTGTTAAGAGCAACTAGGGATACACAGGAAGATGGCAGAAAGTTTGTGATTGTCAGCATCGGTGAAAGTCCCAGGCAGAATAGTCATTTACCTTATTTTTCTTTAATCAGATTTCTTAGCATCCAAATTTATCAAACAATGAACTGTCTGCTTAAAAGGGACAATGTTATCCTGATTTTTTTCAACAGAACTTGAGTGTGGAGCATCTTGGTTTTAGTATCAACAACAATCTTCATGCTGAACTAAGTTCCTGGGAATTGGAACAGACTCTCAATATAACCGGGACTAGATTTTCTAGACTTTCAATATAACCAGGGGAAGGACTGGAAGAGGAGGAGAAATGTAATTGTCTGGTTTTCCTCATGTTCTCTTGCATCATGCAATACCATCAGAAGTGTGCAGTCTCCTGTCAGACAAAGACTGTGTCTGCCTGCAACAGCACCCTGTGTGCCTCACAGAAGAGCTTCTTACTGAGGCTTCTGAGCCTCTGACATCTGTTCCCCTACTTGGAATAAGAACTTCTCTGCCTTCACATATTTCACATGGAAACTTTCCACAGGCCCACATTAAAATTTTCTTGGCCTAGTGACCAGTCACACATAATTCATCTTAAAAAAAAGAAAATGTATACTTGAAGGCAGCTGAGAAAGTCCTGCCAGGTCGGACTGGGTCCCAGGTGTGCTCTGGCTATTTGTCTTGTGCTTTTTCAGGAACAATGTGGTTTGTGATGGAGCTGCTACAAAATAATTGACTTACAATGATGTATGCTGAGTCAGGTGAGGTATGCCTTCTTATGCTAAGAAATAGCTAGCTTGTCAAAGCAAGAGCATAGCGTGATCCCTTCCCCTTTTAAAATGGCAGGTCCGTACTGGGACAGGTGCTGTTTAATGTTTTCATCAATGACTTAGACAGCGAGATCGAATGCACCCTCAGCAAGTTTGCGGATGACACCAAGCTGAGTGGTGCAGTTGACACACCAGAAGGACGGGATGTCATCCAGAGAGACCTGGACAGGCTGGAGAGATGGGCCTGTGTGAACCTCATGAGGTGCAACAAGGCCAAGTGCAAGGTCCTGCACCTGGGTCGGGGTAACCCCCGGTATCAATACAGGCTGGGGGAAGAAAGGATCAAGAGCAGCCCTGCCGAGAGGGACTTGGGCGTGCTGGTGGATGAAAAGCTGGACATGAGCCGGCAATGTACGCTGGCAGCCCAGAAGGCCAACCGTACCCTGGGCTGCATCAGGAGAAGCGTGGCCAGCAGGTTGAGGGAGGGAATTCTGCCCCTCTACTCTGCTCTGGTGAGACCTCTCCTGGAGTCCTGCATCCAGCTCTGGAGCCCTCAGCACAAGAAGGACATGGAACTGTTGGAGCGGGTCCAGAGGAGGGCTACAAAAATGATCCGAGGGTTGGAGCACCTCTCCCGTGAGGACAGGCTGAGAGAGTTGGGCTTGTTCAGCCTGGAGAAAAGAAGGCTGGGGGGAGACCTGATTACGGCCTTTCAGTACCTAAAGGGGGCCTATAGGAAAGATGGGGACAGTCTTTTTAGTAGGGCCAGCTGCGACAGGACAAGGGGTAATGGTTTTAAACTAAAACAGGGTAGGTTTAGACTGGATATAAGGAAGAAATTCTTTACAATGAGGGTGGTAAAACACTGGAAGGGGTTGCCCAGAGAGGTAGTGGAGGCCCCATCCCTGGAAACATTCAAGGCCAGGTTGGATGGGGCTCTGAGCAACCTGATCTGGTTAGCAGTGTTCCTGCTCACTGCAGGGGGGTTGGACTAGATGACCTCTAGTGGTCCCTTCCAACGCAAAACATTCTATGATTCTATGATATACATAGGGAGATAAAATAGTTTTGAGGGTAAAATGTTTGTGGGTAGTATGGTTGTGGTCCTAACACTGAACACACCTGAACAGAGAACTGTGTTCAGCTTTTTTGATACAAAGACTGTGCCCTTTCTTGTGTATCCTACTTACTTGGCCCATAATGTAGTGCTGGATCCTAGCTGGGTGGGAGGGAATATGGCCCTTGTATTTACATTTATCTTCATCTTTCAGTCTTTGCTTCAGGAAATTAATTTGTTAGTACAAGTTTTCTACCAAGACTGCTTGCTATTTTTCCAAATACACATTCAACATCACTTCTTCTGACACCCACCTCCACTTACTTGAGTATTTAATGGTTTACAATTCGCATGCCATCTTGTGACTTCAGAACCATGAGAGCTAAAATGAATATTTATCACTATAAAATCACCATAAGTTTAACCACCAAAATGATGCCGGTACTACATTTCCCTTTTGTTTTATTTTTTCTTTGGTAGAACCATTGTTGCAAGAGCACAAAAAGAAAGGAAGAAGCTTATTGATCCAGCATGCTGACATTATCTTCAAAATCTACCAGTTTGTTTGGTGATAACCTATTTCCCACAAGCTGTGTTATACAGAGCACCTGTAAGCAAGCCTAGCATGGAACAGTTTGTGATTTTTATTACAATGGAGGAAACAACTAAACCCATACTATTGTAGATCAGGGCTGGGTCTGTCCCCATTTTAAAAGCACATGAGTTGCCAGCTGCTAACCATGGTGCAGAGGAGCTGGACCGAGCCCCTGATCATGAGTGGGGCAGTGCCTGCCATGAGCCTGATTTCCTGCTCTTCATCATCCCCTGGCCCCAGGTGGTGGATACCACACCTGGTAGCTGTTAGACAGAAGTAAAATGGATACTTATCATCAATGATGCAGTGCAGTTCCTATTAACTTTTTTATCCCTCAAATCATTCTCTGGGATGACCGGATGCAACCTTAGTTTTACAGATTTGAGAACAGACAAAAGAGGCTTAGCACAGTTTGGTGTTAAGACTGTTTTTTCCCTCCAGAGTAGTTGAAGAACTACTTTCTATCAGTGCCATCCTAATGACTTTAAAATGCGTGACAGATGCAAACCCTTTATTTCATCTCTGGTGTCATATATGAATTAGGGAATGGGTGCAATAGGAATGATTACAATTACTGGTATCTGTTCCTAGTTGAGCTACCTGAAATGAGTCTGTCTGTCTGACTCCCTTCTTGGTCTCAATAACACCTTTTAGTGCAGCCCTCTCTGAAGTGTTTTCATTCACCGGGATAGAACACAACATTCCCTTTTCTGTAAGATAGTTAGCTCTCATTTCCTCATACAAATGTTATCATAATTTTAGCCAAGGGAAACTTAGACCAATGTATTGTTTTAGGTACCTCCCCAGACAACAAAGGATAAGAAATGTTTTTAGAAACCAGCAACAGGGACAAGCAGTCATCATGCCAAATCAGTCAGAAATGCTGACAGAGTGAAACATGTAGACACTATTTGTTCTTATGATTCATGGCCATAAATCCACCAGGGGCATTAGGTCTCTGAACCATCTGTCCTCTTACACCTCTGCAGCAAATGGTAAATCCATTGGTACCATGTATGAGACACCTGTTCTCAAACCATATTTCTTCTTGATTTGGGGAAATCTCTCTTTTGTTCACGCTTCATAAGATTATCCTAACTACTGGGCTTAAAACCTGTTCTTTTAGTACCTCTGCTAACTATTTTGGAGGACTAATTATTCCTTATTCTGTTTGCTGGCTCCTAAGAATCCTTTTCCTAGACACTCATCTCTCTCTGTGTCTGGGCACTTAGCCCAGGCTGTAGATTTCAAAGGCAGCAGGGTGCTGAGAGGTTAGACACCGTAATGCTGTAAGTACCTTTGTGGATCTAGCATTTCATCATTAGCTGAAAATTGATACTCTGTTATTTGTTTGGGCAACAGCTGTATATGCAATATATAGATAAGGGTGTACACAAAGTGTTTTGTGTGTTGGAGGTAGCTTACACAATTCATTATAAATGTAGCAACATGGCTGAAGTGCATTTTATTTTGTTCCTGTTAGTACTTAACGCATTCTTCAATGTTGAGATGCTAAGATGCACGGTACAGTCATGATTGAACTTGCTGCTGCAATGATGGAATGGTGTTTCCTCTACACCATTTTGACTGAAAATAGCTTTTTTAGATACTGCAGTTTTTCATTGCTTGATATCCATTCCACACAGATTGTAGATGGCTGTATATAGTGTATTATACACAAGCATTTTGTAATATTTGCATTTGAATTTTATGTGGAAAGAATGTTTTTTTCCTAAGGGCCATTGCATGAATAGAAATGGTTGAAAAATGCACTCTCAAAATTTATGAGGTAACAAATTATTCCTTCATGTCATTTTACAGGATCTGTTTTACTTTTTGTGCCTGAATGACTTTGGGGAAAGTTGAGGGCTTGGCATTGTTTTTCAGTTTTTCTTTTTTACCATTGAATTGCTGTTTGTTAAGTTTACAGGATGTCTGCTAAATATTTCTCTTACATTTCAGCCGTGTTACTTGAGAAAGAGATTGCTGTAAAGGACTTCTGGAGTATTTATCACAGTAGCTTACTATCACTTTAGAAAATTGGCTAAAGCCTTTCGTAGTACAGTGACCATCTTTTCCTTACTGGATTGTCAAAGATACCTGGTGAATATGAGGGTCACCTGCTATACAGGCTCATCTGTTGCTATGGGCAAATTATCTGTCCATCATGGGGAGCCAGGCTGTTCATAAAAATGTGAAGATCTGCGTTGCCAGAGAAAGGCACTATACTCCATTTTAAAGCAGATAAGAGTAAATTGTTTATGTTATATCCTTATACTATTTATAGATGGTAAAGAAATATGTACAAACAATTTTTATTAGAAATTATTTTCAAATTTTATTTCTTTAATGTAAAGCAGAGAAGAATTCAGGATGAATCTATATGGTAGTATGCATCTCTCAATCTAATAAAATAATGTAACTTCCCAATAAATTGATGCATAGCTGAAAAAGGTGGTATGATTGCCTGTGACTAAAACTGGCTGGTTTCATTTGAAACTTGTTATTCTTATACTGGCAGTTGATAATTCCATGCTTCATTTATGCCATGTCTAAACTTGATTCAAACTTAGGGTCTGCCTGTACAGGGAACTATTGAGGTCGATGAGATTTTCCAAAGGCAGAACAAAACCTGATAATGAATTCCCAATGTTTTCTAAATATTACATAGAATAGAATAGAATAGAATAGAATAGAATAGAATAGAATTGGAAGGGACCTACAATGATCACCTTGACCAATTGCCTGACCAGTTCAGGGCTGACCAAAAGTTAAAGCATGGGCATTGTCCAAATGCCTCTTAAACACTGACAGGCATGGGGCAGCTTTGAACCATTCGCACTCATTCTTTGAGTAAAAGAAATAAAAAAGGCTTCATAGAGACCTGTATTTTGTTTGTTTGTTTTACTTAAAGATGAAATACATCCAGCTTAAGAAAGCTAACACAAGAGACTTCTGTAACATCTTCGTGTAGCTCTACATCCCAAGCTGCATCTGGCTTGACCCTTATTTTTGCTCAAATCCTATCACTGACAGTGTGTATCAACCTAATTTGTGAAGTACTTTGGGAAAATGTAAGGCTGACATTTTGATAGGGAGGACAAGACTGTTGAGAATGCTAAAAAGCTTCCCCATATACAACATAGCCATCTAACTGTGATTTTAGTTGTCTAATTACCTTTAATACATAGACATGTATGTGCCCCAAATGTTCTTATACATCAGAAAATAAATACCAGCATTCATTAAAAATAGAACAGCTCTTTTAAAGCACATTCTTATTCCTACTCACACTGATGGCGATCTTCAGTGTGGAAGTATTTAGATGCAGAGATGCAAAAATTATCATTTGCTTTGCCTTTGTCTAGTAACATGTCACTTTTTGTTAGAAATAAACATTTTCTCATTTTCTTAATTTTCTGGTTTTATTAATGATTAGATTCTCCACAAGAGGCTCTTATTTTGGGACTAACAGCAGGCAACAGCAAGTATTGATGGGAGTTAGATGTACCAATGGGAATCAGGCAATAGTTCTTAACAAAAAAATAATTAAAATAAACAAATCAGCAAACAATGACAGAAAGATCATCGATGGCATAGGAAGTTGGTGTCAATCTGTACTCAATGCTTCATGAAACAGGCTCAAGGAATTTCTCTCCTTGCCTGTTCAAACATATATAACAGTGTCCTAACTGGGAAGTAGAGATTCACCCACACTGGTGTTTAAAAGCCATTAGAAATCACTGAGTTCCTGTAGAAATTTGTCCCTTTTGCAGGACAGGTAAAATGTAAATATTTCAATTAGCACTTTCATCCTTCTGTCAGGAAGAGTTATAAATATAATCTCTGAGTTTGTGTTCATTTGCTGATTAGTAATTTAGAATATTCAATGACAACCCAAAACCTCTTAAATAATTAAGACAATTAAGAATGTCATAATAACAATTAGAAGTGATCTGTATGTGTTCGTTCATAAGAGAACATTTCAAAGTCTCTACTTGATTCTGTAACCACAGCATTTATTCTTAACCTTATACTCTCTGTTGAAAGAGTAGAGCTGTATAATACCTGGTACTGGAGAGCCACATTATGAACAAAAAGATAACTTTCAAATTGTGCTTGCATGGTTAAATGTAATCCCGTGGCCAGGCTGAGTTCTCAGCTGCCATAAGTTGGGGTAGATCTATGGAACTCAGTCCAGCTGAGCCGGAGTGAGGTGCTTGAGGATTTGGCTCAGGATGTTGTTTAAAATTTTATGTAAAAAATAAAATAACAGGTAACTGACTTGTACTTTTTAATACAGCATCAAGTGTGTAAGTTTATACAGTGCATGTTTCAAAATACATAGATAGGTAACTTTCGGCTGCACTGCTATATCTCAGATGAGCATTTTGTTTTCTTTCCCTGCCTGGTTAAGTATGGATTATCTAAAATGTGGATATTTAGCATGTTAAAATTCTTTTTTTTCCCTCTTTATTTTTCTCAGGAGGTGTTTGCATTGCTCAGTCACTCAAAATCCCTCGAGAACCAAGACCAGGAGAATTTGAAAAGATCATCAAGCGCTTGTTGGAAACTCCAAATGCTCGAGCAGTGATCATGTTTGCGAACGAAGATGATATTAGGTGCCTGTTTCTTAATTTTGTGTGTTGAAGATGTCTCTCTCCACAGAGGTGCTCAGTTGGCTGGCACAGAATAGAGTAACACATGAGGTTTCAGATTCAATCCCATGTAAAAAATCTTGGAAATCCGGTGGTAAGAAACTGAAGTGCAATTATACAGTGTACTGGTCCTTTATTCTGTGGAGATCTAACCTGTTCCTAGTTCCTAAGAGTGCAGCTCGAAAAGAAGTAAAAAAGAATGCTAGCAAAATGTGGCTAAAGATGAAACAAATTAACTTGTACTGTATGCTGAGTTCACTACAGCTGTTCTTGAATATGCTTTAGACTATGAGACCATGAGCCAGCAGTGTGCCCTTGTTGCCAAGAAGGCCAATGGTATCCTGGGGCGCATTAAGAGGAGTGTGGCCAGCAGGTCAAGGGGGATTGTCCTCCCCCTCTACTCTGCCCTGGTGAGAGCCCACCTGGAGTATTGTGTCCAGCTCTGGGCTCCCCGGTTCAAGAAAGATGAGGAACTCCTAGAAAGAGTCCAGAGGAGGGCAACAAAGATGATGAGGGGACTGGAGCATCTTCCCTGTGAGGAAAGGCTGAGGGAGTTGGGCTTGTTTAGCCTAAAGAAGAGAAGACTGAGAGGGGATCTCATCAACACATAAAAATATCTTAAGCGTGGATGTCACGAGGATGGAGCCAGACTCTTCTCAGTGGTGCCCAGTGACAGGACAAGGGGCAATGGTTACAAACTGAAGCATAAGAGGTTTCAGTTGAATATGAGGAAGAACTTCTTGACTTTGAGGGTGACAGAGCACTGGAACAGGCTGCCCAGGGTGGTTGTGGAGTCTCCTTCTCTGGAGATATTCAAAGCCTGCCTGGACGATGTCCTGTGCAACCTTCTCTGGGTGACCCTGCTTTAGCAGGAGGGTTGGACTAGATGACCTCCGGAGGTCCCTTCCAACCCCTGACATTCTGTATTCTGTGTAAACTATTGACTAATTGGTTAGTGTGAGCTTACTTATGCATAGCCAGAATTAATGCTGGGGATTGTAAAGTTCTTTGTAAATGCAGTTTGTTTAATTAGTTATTTTATGTTTATTTTAAGGCGAATACTGGAAGCAGCCAAAAAAGCTAATCAATCTGGACATTTCCTCTGGATTGGTTCAGATAGTTGGGGATCAAAAATTTCACCGGTTCAGCAGCAGGAAGAGATTGCGGAAGGAGCAGTAACCATTCTGCCCAAAAGAACATCAATTGATGGTAGGAATGCACATGGCACAAAAAACTCATTTTCTGACAATGTTCAAGAACTCTAACTCTCTTTAAAAAACCTAAGGAACTTGAATTGGCCTGATACAATATTTATTCAATATGTCTTGTAATTAGGGAATCTTATAATTGTCTAATAACTAGAGCGTGTGTGGTGGAGAGCTTCTTACCCATAGCCTGGTGGTTCTCTAAGACAAAAAAGGAGAGTATCGGATGATAGTGAGTCAGCTCATTCTGCTGGGAGCAGATCAATCTAGGCTCCTTTCCTAAACTTTAAGAAGATAGTAACAAAGTTTCTGACTTGGTGGATGAAGTGGAAGTTGTTGGTTTGAATCACCTGATTCCCGGGAGGGTACTGGACACAGTAACATCTCTTACTGTCTGCGTAAGTGCTCTAAACTGGTAAATGATTAGAAAAACTGAGCACTATTGATTGATACTACTTGCAGAATTTAGCCACATGGTAACATTTGTAAAGAGCTTAATCCAGATGGTATGTGTTAGTCATGATTTCATTATTGCTGCTAGGTTGTACGGGTAAGACTGGTGCAGAATCTGATCAGGTTTAAGCAGGAATCCTTAGTTTCTCAGCTAGGGTCATGAAACATAAAAATAGAAGCAGAATTTTAGGTGTCCTGGAAGCCTTCTGGTTCAGCAGAGGGGTACCTGGTGATTTTAGGTGGCCTTGAAATGAAATGTATTTGGATCACCGTCTTTAACTAAGTATTGATAATAGTTTGTCTGATTTCTTTTAGGTATCCAATTCTTTATTTGGGTCATCTGTATGTTAAAAATTAAGCTATTTCCCTAACCATCTGCATTGCATTTTTTTAATTAGAGAATTCTGCTGGAGCTTTAGGGACTCTCTCACTGCTGTAGGTGTTTAAAAAAAATCTTGTTCTACAGCAAATATGGGATAATAACAAATATATTATTTTGTTAACCCTTAGATACTACAAACTAGTAGTTTGTACCTAAAGCTTTTTCTTGTTCTGATATTTGAACAAAATCTGTTATTGTCTTCAAATTAGTATTTTTATGCTTTATCATATTTTAAAGCTTCTTTCACTTCTCTTAAATGTAGGATTCGATAGATATTTTCGGAGCCGAACGCTTGCTAACAATCGAAGAAATGTATGGTTTGCAGAATTTTGGGAGGAGAACTTTGGATGCAAGTTAGGATCACATGGAAAAAGAAACAGCAATATCAAGAAATGCACAGGTAACTGTGAAAGTAAAACATTATCTGTAAGTTTTTTTATTGGAGTGCAGGAAAGGAACTGCTTTCTTGTCATCACCCTTCTGGCTTCCTTCAGTTCTCTAATACAAATTATTGTGTTGTAAGAAAAGTCTGATGTTTTTCTTAAACCAGAAGAAAAAAATCACGGGTAATGATTGAGAAAGTTAGTAGTTAATTTGCACAAATCCAATGATGGTACAGATTTTGTTAAAGACCTGTGGCTGTGGTTCAATTCCATTCATGTTTTCAGTGACCTCCTCTCTCACGCCACCTATAATTGTCAATATGTTTGGGGTTTTTTGGGTTTTTTTTAGTGAACAGGCACATCAAAGTAATTCTCATATTGTTATCCCTGAAGTATACACAGAGAAAATTAAACTTCTGTTTAAACTATTGAGGCCTTGATGATAGGTCAAGTCATGAACTCCTTATTTAGTTTACAAAGTGTGTTTGAGGATGGAGTGAAAATCAGATCAACATGTCCTTATTACTTGTCCTCATGTAAAAAGAACAGGATTCCATATCATATTATAAAGCTGAAAGTCTCTATGAAGTTTGAGCAAAACCTCTATGTAACCAGCACTGATGCTCTCAAACTTGCTTGCTCAGGCATCATAGCCAGACACAACTGTCATGACGGCCAATACAGCAGTCACATCAGTAGCTCTGAGTTTCAATTCACCTGTGAGATGTTGGCTTTTTGCTGTTCCTTGCAGGGTTTACTACAAGATTGTTACCTTTAGTCTTCTCTTGACTACAGCAGGCTGTTTATGTTACTTTTTGTGTAGACAGCTTTTGCCTAATGCGAGGTCTCCCAGTGTCATTTGCTTAATTAGTGCCACTACCCCCCACAGCACTGGTGGTGACCACCATCTCTGTGACTAGTGGCAGCAGTAATACTTGATTTTCTGCACTGCATACATAAGTCATCCATGAGCCTTGATTCCCCTGGCAGTGCTTTCTTTCACCAAATAATATTTTCCACACAGATGTGAACATTTTCATTTGCTTGCTGTTCCAAGATTTCTGGCTACCTGGTGACACTGTCATGTAGCCTTTATGTGGGGGTGCCCCTCCAAATTTTCTGCAAAGAAAAGCTGCACACCAGCACCCCACTTCTCCTAGGTTTGTCAGACAGACTTACCTTGCAGCCGCCAAGTACATGCACCATCAGTCCTGCACTTCCTGAACCATCAGATTTATTGTATGTGTACGGTGCCATCAATTCAAAGACTTACTGCACCGGGCTTTGCAATGCACAGATACATCGCAGACAGAAATATGAGAGCCATGCATGCACTCGCTCATTTCAACAGTAATGCCTTGTCCTCTGCCTTTTCCCACATACTCCACAAAAAAAAAGTATGCTATTCAGTTCCTCACCAAGCTAAATGATAGTTCATTACGCTAATACTTTACTCCTTGTCCTTGATTCATATAGCAGTAAGTCATGGATGGGTAGTTACACATGTCTGGGAAGGGATTATTTTGTTTTTTACTATTTTAAGTGGAGAATAGATGCTTTTTTGAAGTTCTTCAGGTGGAATGAGTGGTGTATGTGCTGTAGTTTGGGAAGCTCTAAATGTTACTACAGATGGTTGTATGACTTGTCTCAGCCTCATCACATCTGTCAAACTGAGTTTCCAAGTGAAAAGTAGTGTATAAAATGCATAGGCTGTATCTTGATAGAGTCAAACTAATTTGTGATTTGAAATGAATATCCATATATTTTATGAAACAAAATTACGGTATGCTCTCTGTGCCAGAAAACAGGAAGAAAACATATTTTCTGCACCCGCAAATTTTACATAGTATCAAGGGATGGGATTAAGACATGGGCAGTCTCATATGAAGCTTACACATGCATTTTCACCTGCAGGGGAAAAAAACCTATGAATTCTTCTGCAATCAAGAGTATGTATGAGTGATAAGACTCTTAACTAAAACCACCTAAAGGTGGCTTATTACAATGGAAAAGACACTTGGACAGCAGCAGGCCTGAAACAAGCTGATGATTCATCATGATTCCTATGCTTATCTAACTCAAATACAAAGGGTTGGATAACAAAAATAACCAAAATATGTTCCTTTTAAGTAAACCTCCTGTGATTTAGGAACTGCTAGGTGGAGAATGGGGGAATGACACCCCCCAATCTAGACTTAGGAAATCACAAACAGCATCTGGACTCACCCCAGTTCATTTGTTATGGCCTCCTGTGCACAAAAGAGAGGCAGCAATGAAATCCTGGCTGGTTCTTCACACCACAGCCCTCAAAGCAGATGAGTCAGTCTGCTATGATCTGCTAAAACTTAAAGAGGAGAGTATCCCACCCATTAATTTATCTTTTCCTTGAAAAGCCAAAGCTGTTACTTCATGGCTAAGTCTACTCTGAAATAATGGCAGTAAATGAAAGAAATAAATGAACCCCTAAATTTCAATAAGGATATAGGAGCTGTTACATTTAATTGTTTGTAACTTAATATTGAAGACTTTCATCCTTGGCCTATCCCAGTTCCCAGTTGTTCTTCCAGTGGGTTTTCTCTGAGACTTTATGTGTACTTTCTCAGTCCTAAATTTCAGCACAATTCTTAAAAGGAATGTATTCTCATGTCTAGTTCAGGTCTTGAAGACTGAACTTAAAAAACACCATTTACCTTGATTTTCCCCTATTTTATCTGGGCATTTCAGATAATAAGATCCTCTTTGTCTTTTGCCGACCAGCCCAATTTGTATATCATGTCAATAGCCAGTGATGATACACTGAAAGAAATCCAAAAGCTCAAGATACAGGCATAATCTGAAAATCTCCCTCTCCAAAGATATTAAAAGGCAAATTGATAGGTATAAAATTTTCTCAGGCTTGAGATGTGTTTTGTTAGGCATTCCTATTTATCTCAGCTAGGAGGTATTTGAATCTTTTTCTTATATGACATTTGTAAGTTCCAACAAAAACAAAACTGATATCCCTGTTCTCTGTTTAGTTGAGTTATCTGTTCATAGCTTTAAATTTTTACTACCTGTAGTCAGGATGCTACCAATCTAATCCAATTTCAAGCATTTTTTTTTCCTATGAAGATACTAGAAAATGCTTTATAGCAAAAAATATTTCTCTCTTTTTCTTTTCCATGTGAAATCAACAGTCTTTTTAACACTGAAAGTCCTGAAAGTGATTTTCTCCTCTTCTTCAAAGTTAAGAATTGCAAAAGGGCATAAGCCTTCTTACCTCCTTCTGTTCTTATACATTAATGATTATTATAGTCTAATGTTGTAATGGTTTAAACAGTTTATTTAAAGAAAACTGCTATTTTAATACTGTTTAAAAATACTGTTTATTTGTGTTTACTCTTGCTTCTTATTCCTTACAGAATTTGTGCTTTGGAGATACATAATATAGTAAATTTATTTTGTGTCTACCTGATCATTTGCTTTCTGATTTTTGCCAGTTTATAGAAAGCAATTCTTCAATGAAACTTTGAAAAAGTAATTGCTTTGCCATTATTGATTTGCAACTAGCTCTATGTGTTTCTGCATGTGAGTGAATGTTGAACGGATCATCAAGATTAGAATAGTTCATTGAAAAATATTAGGGATTTTTTTTCCCCAACCTTTCTGGAGTTAAAAAAAGAAATAATCAGTGGTCCATTAACTTAGTAAACTTGAAACAATAATTCAGTGACTACCCTTAAACTTTCTTAATCAGGGAAGGAGAAAGGCATTTGCAAAGAACACTCGTTTGTCTTACTACAACAAAATGGAAAAGAATGGATTGAAATTTTTGTAGATGTTACAAGAGGCCTCACTTTACGTATTTATACAAGGTGCAGGTTTTCTATATTGAATAAAAAGATTTTTAGTGAGACATGAATCTTTCAGGGATCTTCAACAGCCTTTTTTTAGCACTGGAATCTCTTTGTGGGAATGAGAAGTGAGGAGAAGCTTTTCACTCATCCTTGTGCCCCAGCAGAAAACTAGAGACAGCATTCATCCTTTGATTACATACAGTCTTCAAGAGGAAGGGTTTGCACCATGGTTGCGGGAGATGGCAGAGATGGTATGCCTCTTAATCTACTCTAAATTTAACATCCTGGAGAATTTTCTTATACCCTTAGCTTCCCAGTTGACTCAATGGGTGGGACAACTTTTTCGGTAGCTGAAGATTTAGAAACACTGTGGACTGACCAGATTTATTCCTGGTATTGTTTTGTTAACTCCAGCTCTTGGATGCTGAGCTATTACTTGTCAGTCCCACCTTAAGGTAGGTTTCTAGAATCATAGAATCATAGAATGTTTTGGGTTGGAAAGGACCTTCAGAGGTCATCTAGTCCAGCCCCCCTACAGTGAGCAGGAACATCTTTAACTAGAACTTGTGTTTCTTAAGACATGTACAAAAGTATGAATACAAAGATTTCAAAATGAAACAGAGATATCCCAGAGTATTCTCTTAAAAATTGCATTGACTTGTGTGTCTGACAATGTGCACCATTACTCTTTCAGAAGACCAAAACACATTGATAGAAAAAGAAAGCAGCATTAATGATGAAGAGTTAAGGGAGAAGGGTAAGAATGAAATGAAACGTACTCAGACTTGCTCCCATTAACCTCACAGAATGTTAATATTTTATTTAATTCTAACAATTCTGAAGAAGTCTTCTTTATATGTATGTGCATATGCATGTAGATATTTGTGTTTGCATGCATAAGCAGATAGAAATCTAGCATGAAGTAAAGTTTCTTACTGTATCATGTTTTAAAGTGTACAATGTTAGCCTCCAATTCAAATCTGACGTAAGAAGATATAGCTCCACTGAGATTTGTTCTGGATTTTCCTCATAGCATTCCTTCAAGGCATGCATTTATCATAGTATTTACAGTCTTGAACAGCAAAATATGTCCCTTTAACAAAACCTCAACAAAAAACGTTAATTAAAAAAGCTCCTTCATGCACATCCCTACAGAAGTAGTCTCTCCCCCTGTTTTGTATGGTTAGCATTTTAACTACTCTGCAAACCTAATCAGCCTTTAACTGCCTATAATGACTGCACTGCTAAAAATATAGATGGAAGATTTTCCAAAAGCATAGAGACCTGTGTAAATTAGTCTAATTTCAATTTGCTCTATCAAACTGAACTATTTGTTTCACTGAAAAAAAGTCACAGTGCAATATAATAGACATCACACATACCTAGGAACTTCACAGCTATATTATTTAATTGTTTTCTCTTAACTAACCTCTTTGAAAATACAGTTGCACCTAAAAATATTAATAGAAAGAGGTAGATTTATTCATATGTAGCCACATTCTGAAAAATTTATAGAATTAATTGAAAAGTTCAGTAGCAGAATGTGACTCTTGCAGAGGTACAGTGCGTTGCTATTTAGTTTGAGTAACAGTCCCATTACCATAAAATCACTCCTAAAGTAGGTTTTTGGTTTTTTTCTTGATGAGACATACACAAGGTTAAAAAAATCAGCATAGGTGTAGTTGAGACACATGGTGAGTTGTACCACAATTTCCAAAAGGCACTAAGGCTCAGGAGGGACTGTTTTTGAGCACAGAAAGAGCTTTATGCTCTCCCTCTTAGTGCAACTTGTGTGTTGAGACCAGTATGTTTAGACATAAGAGGTAGAAAGGGCAATTCTTGTTCTTGCTCTTCTTTTGCTGTTCTTTTCCATTTTCTTCATTCCCATTTGAAAAGTAGTTTATAAACACGTTGCAGAAGGATTATTGACTTTTTATTTACTTTTATAAAATGTTTATTGCTGTTTTCTGTAAGCACAGTAATTCTATGCAAAAATCACCGTAGTCAGATTTGCAACATGATAGGCAGGAGCCACACTGACTGTTAAATCTTTGCTACCCATCACATCAATTGGACACAATAGACTTTGAGAAGTATTTGCCATAGTTTGAGCTGTTTCTTACTCTGCTTTGGACATCATCTCAGAACTATGAAAATTGTACGTCCCAGGTAGCTGTACTGCAGAGGTCCCATTCAGTTGTCTTACAAAGGGCCAGTTCTGTCTCTTATTCCAGAAACAGAAATTCAGAAGACTCAAGTTGAATGGTAGTTCATTCCAGCAACTGCTAATGTGCATAAGTATTATTCAGTATGTCTGAGAGATGTCAAAATTAGGTCTCCTACCTAATATACGCTGCCCATTCACTGATTTGATTTCTTTATTTTACTTGCTGTCATCCATTTTGTTATTTCACCAGTTGTTAGTATTTTTAAATTTCTTTATAACATATCCAGTGGATTATCACTTCTCAGTCCTGTTGTCAAAGCTTAGATTCACCTACAAAATGTATCATTTTAAAAAATTTGTTGTTCTAATATGAAGAAGAAATTGTTGATATACTCCATAGAGGTCTTTGTTTCTCTATAATTTTATTCAAAAATAGGAATTCAAGTCTCGTATTCTATCAGGAAATGTATCAATTTTAGATTTATAATGCTTTACAAAGTTATGAGTCATATTCCACTGCACAATCATTTAAATAGAGTATCTTGCCATTTTAGATTTGATATGATTGCTGCCAAGTTGGAATACTTTTAATACGCATATGTATGTGCACGTGTGGATGTGTTTGCTAGTAACTTATGAGTCCAGAAATTCTTATTCCAGCTCAGAGTCCCTGCAAGAAAGGCGTATCTTAGTGAATGAATTGTTGCTTTACATACAATTTTGTGTGAGCTCAGGAACTTCGCCTCTTCAAATGTAGCCTCAGAAAAATTGTAACCAATATTACTTATGATGTCAATACTTATGATGTAACTTAGATGTCACACATGTAAGAATGTAATCTGTACACAATCCTTGTTTGTGGGAGACAGTAGTAAGTTACTCTGTCATTTCCAATACCAGCCCAACCACTTTGGACAGATGCTAGTAGAATGGGGAAGTCAATAGTCGGTGTTGCATGCTGTTCTTCATCAGTTTGCTCTTCTGGTCTGCCGCAAACAGACCCTTGCTGTGAACGAGAAGACATGTTCTGTATAAGCCTGAGTCCTGGATAACCTTCTTCAGGTAGAAAAGATATTGTTTTTTCCTTCTGAGTAAGTTCTTGTAATCTTGCCTTGTGAGAGGACTGGAAGAACTGTTTTAATTTTGTGTGTGTGTGTATATATATATATATATATATATATGATTTGTGCCATTATTCGGGCATTTCAGGTTACAGTGCTTAAACATTTTGTAAGTATACGCATTTGGTGTGCCTACTTGTTACCTGACTAGATACTTCATTAGAATACAAGTAGCACAATAAAAAAGTAGTTTCAGTCTTTAAAAAGGACCATTAGCTGCATAGTTTTCAATGTCCTTGGATGTGGTCAGACAGGCTGATCTGCTCATTGCAACCTCATAGGAGGTTAGTCATCTTTCAGACCTGTTGACCACTGTCCAATCACTCTAGCACTGCTTTGTCAACTAATCTGGTTGAGGACTTTGGAGGTGAAACTTCATTACCCAGATCAGCAGCAGGCATGTTAATGGTTGAAAATGTTCTTCCATATTCACATGTAGTGGTCCATGATACATTTTTCCTGGTCTGTTACATGGTGGCAGGGAACAAGTGGCCTTTGTGAGGTAGCTTCTTCTCCAGGTGGCCCAGGTGCCCTGAGACCATGACTATGTCATTGAACAGTGCACCTCTGCAGAGCAAAGCAGGCGAGATTTTACTGGAGGTTAGTACGGTCATTTGAGCTGAAGGGCCATAGCTGTATTCCCAGCACTCATCCAACTCTTTGCTTTCCTCTGAAAGGATTTATAGGTGATTGGTCACCTTTTGTGGAAGGGAGTTCAGATTGGTCATCTGTAAACAAATGCAGATGCTTTTTAATCTACTGAGTAAAATTTTATTGCAGAAATAGACCCAGCAAAATCAATGGGGCATGCATAATGGGCTATAGTATAAATCAGTGTAGAAAAGGAGGTCAGAATTTGGCTTTTAATGGAGAAGTGTATCCATTAAATGTACCAATTATAGTTCAATATTTCCAGAATATTATTTGTATCCAATATTTGAGATAGGTGTTTTTGTATGGAGGGTTCTTCTGAAAGATCAGGTAGAAGCACAAGTGTCCCCAGTTTGTGTTAAAATCAGTGTACAGGGGAGGAGAGTTATATTTGTTACATCAGACTTACAGTGGTTTAACTGCATGGCTGGGCATAATGATTTTCACCCAAATTCTATCTCTGGGCTAGTGCGTGGTCAGGGCTTGCAGGATTGCCCTTGGATGGAGCTCATGAGATAGGTTTTACTTAATTTTTTAACTTCTGTCAGGCCACCTCCACGTGTCTTAGTAAGCTGCTTAGAATCATAGAATCACAGACTGCTTTGGGTTGGAATGGACCTTTAGAGGTCATCTAGTCCAACCCCCCCTGCAGTGGGCAGGGACACCTTCAACTAGATCAGGTTGCTCAGAGCCCCGTCCCACCTCACCTTGAATGTTCCCAGGGATGGGGCCTCCACTACTTCTCTGGGCAACCCGTTTCAGTGTTTCACCACCCTCATTGTAAAAAATTTCTTCCTTATATCCAGTCTAAATCCACCCTCCTTTAGCTTAAAACCATTACCCCTTGTCCTGTCTAAGGCCTTGCTAAAAAGATTTTCCCCGTCTTTCCTATAGGCTCCCTTTAAGAACTGAAAGGCCACAAATGCTTAGGCTGGTATGACTTACCCTGTGAGGATGCCCATCTTTTTATGGACAGCAAATAAACCTAGATGACTAATTTGGATGAGTTACCCCCTTTTAGATTGCTCAAGTCAAGTGAAATGAATCCCATTCCATGGTTGCATGGAACACCACCTTCTCAACAAAACAATCTGCCTTCCCAGCTCATGTAAGATCTTGGCAATCTCTCCAGTATTTGCTTACATTAATTATTATTATATTACTTAAATATTTAGAGACAATTTAGCATCCTTACAGGTACCTTCAGAGATAGAAACAAAAGGGAAGGTAATACATGGCAGTCCTCTGTACATAGATTATCAGCAGATATTACTCAGATCTGAATATGTGACTGTTTGCCTATTGATAATACCATAGATTTTCAGGATGCAATATCCTGCTAAATTACACAAAATATTTTAAAGGGACTTTTAACAAAGGTTTATATTTCAGGTTTATATTCAAGCTTTGTTTAAAAATGAAATATTTAATTATTCTGGCCAAGGTCCTTTTATTCTGTGATGAGATAATCCCAGGAGACAGACAAATTAAGGCTTTAAAATCTTTGATGGATCTACATAATGTACGTGATCTGTCACTGAGACAAAAGCATCTGGTGTTGTGATCTCACATGGAAGTTACTTTCAATTTATTAAAGTGATACTGTGGGATAAGGTGTGCTTCCATTAGTGGTATCTTCAGCTGCATCAGTAAGCAATAGCTGATTAATGTTGTGGGGGTTTTCTACTATATCTTCAGCATTTACTGAAGTTTTGGCAGCCAGGGATGATCTTGGTTGAATTGCCTTAGTTAAAAGTCAAGATAGTGAAAGGGAAGGTCTATACACTACACAGACCCCACGAAATAATAAGACCCAAATGCCTTCAAAAGCTCTGCAGTCATGGGGCAGGTGGTGTGCTGAGGCTATGGTCTACCATGCTGTTCAGCTTTTCCTTGCTTCCTCTCTGTTCTCTACTTTTCCGTGTGCTCAGGTATAAACTCTTTGGGCTAAAGATTGCATTTTCCAGACTTTTTTTTTTTTTTTTTTTTGAACAGTGTTTTCCTGTTCTATTCTTTCAAGCAAAGAAGAAGAAAAGCAAGTTGGTGTTTGCACATGTCATAAACCTGTTCAGAGGAGTCCAGTGGAATTTAAGTGCCACATAAGCATTGTTCGGTTTAGAAAATAAGGGTACTTTTTCACTCTCACTGTTCAGGTCTGACTGTTCGTAGACTTTTTCCTGAGCCATACTTTTGAAAGCGCAGTTCTTCAGAGACTCTCAGGTAGATCAACAATTATTCTCTTATCTTGAAATGAACAAGTCTTTTCCAGCACTTCAAGGTAACATTTGAAATCATGTCGTCTTGTGACTTTTGAAGCTACAGCAAACAAGAAACAAATTCATTTTATTCCTTTTAAATTTTGAAAAAGAGCCTGAGACTCTAAAAGTGGCAGTTTTAGGAACATTGTAAGTGTTGGCTCAGAGAGTGATAGAATAAGCCCTGCAATTCACTGAATCTTCTAGCAAGATATATTACATATAAAATCTGAAAATATAACAAACTGTCCATGTGTATAGATTACTGGAATAATTGATGTTTCTTTTAAGCTTTTTGGATAGAAATGTTAGCATCTGCCAAGAGGATATGTCAGAGAAAAGCAATTTGCAAAATTGAATAGTATGACTATGAGACAAAAAGGCTGTCATGTGGTCTGTATCCTATTTAAAAGTATGTAACATTCCTCAAATTCTAGATAAAACCATCCAGAAAGAAAAATCTACAGCCCACAAATTAGGCATTGACTTTGTAATTAGTAATTTCAAATAAATAATAAACATAAGATTACAAATGACCTTCACAGAATTTGGAAGGTGAAAAGGAGTCTAAATTTGCTGTATAAATTGCTCATTATTTACTGATAGATAAAGCACACACATTCAGTGGTTTAATTCCTGAAACTCACTGCTTTTATATTTTAATTAGGCTGGCTATATATCATTCTAACTTTTCTGGAAAATTAGAGTTGAAATTAAAGAGGAAGGAACTTGCTCATGAACTTTTGACACCTTTGCAGCGGATTTTAGGTGAAATCTATAGTTGGAGCAGTGTTTTAAAATGGAGAGAGGAAAAAATAATTAAAGGAAGAAGAATTAATTCACTGTATTAGATTGTACAAGCTTCATGTCAGCTAGCAGAACTGGAAGTGAGCACGCAAAGGTCCTTCACACTTGCAATTTCTGTGTGCAGTGGGATAGCGTGGAATGTAAAGATTGACACCTGACGGCCTGCAGGAAAAAGGCCAAATAAATCTACATATTCTACTGTAGCTTCTGCAATTCTTTTCAGCAGAACTACCTATGGCCTGGATATCGGCATTCATGGTAAAACTTTCCTGCCACGCTCTGTTAAACATTGTTCCTTTATGCGGGCTCTGATAGACCCATACCTTTACAAGCTGCAATATGAGACTTACGGGTCTGCATAAGATTTGGGTTGAATCTTGGATGAGTATTAAGGTCACTTTCCATTGTACCTGAACTGTTTTCACTAATTCTTCTGTGAAATTACCTTTCATGTAATTTATAACGATAATAAAGGTAACAGGGTTTGGAACATGAGACCAAAGATTTTGCAACTTAGTTGCACACAGATGAAATAAAGGATGTATAATGGCCAAATCTTCAATGCTGTACATGAGTGTTGCTTTATTGACATGAAGAGGTATGAGATTTGAGAGGATATGGCACCCCAAATGAAAGGAGTAACTTGATTTTTGTGTGGAAATCACAGAGAGGTCAGTAATCAAAGGCTGAGTAGGATAAGAAAAGCTTTAAAGGAATCATCTGATGGGAAGCTACATTGCTTTTCACTTCAGAAGACAAGAGTTTTAGATCTTAAAAGTAGGATGAAAACAAGAGCAGCTTTATCGACAGGTTGCACAGAACCCTGAAATAGAGACAAGAAGTTTGAACAACCCATGAAAAGGGTAACCAACCAAGAATTTGGCCTCAGTGATACTAAATTTTAAAATTCTCTAGTATTGATGAAAGAAAAATTGTATGTGGGAGGGAAACGCACTGTGTATTACTCCTTGAAATCTCTTTTGGTATTCTGTTATGTGCTTCTGTTTTCCACAGTTTATCCTTTTTGGTTTTCTCATTTTAGCATGAATCACTCTTCTGAAAAAAAGATTCAAAATTTATTCCAACCTCCTTCACTGTGTTATTAAATCATGTTGACTTTTGCTTTTAGACCCTTTAAGAACAGGGCTATATGTTTACTTTCAGTAAACACTGGAACTGGTTGCCCAGAGAGGTGGTGGAGGCCCCATCCCTGGAAACATTCAAGGCCAGGTTGGATGGGGCTCTGAGCAACCTGATCTAGTTAGCGGTGTCCCTGCTCACTGCAGGGGGGTGGGACTAGATGACCTCTAGGGGTCCCTTCCAACCCAAAACATTCTATGATTCTATGAAACACGTGTTGCATACATGTGATATTAAAAAAGAAGGAAGTGTGCTTTTAGAATTTGGATGGTGCTTTTACCACCTTCCTTGCCTTTTGATAGTGCTCCTTTTTAAAAAAAGAAAAAAAAAATCAACATTCCTATATTAATTTTGTCTTGCTTTATTTATTTATTTTTCTTCTTTTTTAGAAAGGTGTATCCTAGAATATTTTGGTTGTGATTACAAAGGTGCTCATCTGTAGTCCTGTCTGGAATTGGATCTGGTGCACTCTTCTAGATAAAACCCAACATATTTTCTTTTCTTGGGGTTCTCTGCTTGCTGTTCGTGTTGATCATTTACAGTATCTCTGGCTGATGCTTCATTATGATATTCACCATCTTGAAATGTGGCTATCTGAAATTTCAGATGTTTATGTTTTCTGCTTCTTCAGGCTCTATAGCTTTCTGCAGCATTTAGTTTCCCTTGCTGCTGTTGTGGCTAAGTGGCCAAAACCATCATCCTCTCACTCTTTCTGATCACTCAGGGAGTTCAGTTCTGTGACACTTGTTGATAATGTTAAATTTTAACTTATTGTCTCATCTGTTCTTTAGTATCATAGAATCATAGAATGTTTTGGGCTGGAAGGGACCCCTAGAGGTCAGCTAGTCCAACCCCCCTGCAGTGAGCAGGGACACTGCTAACTAGATCACATTGCTCAGAGCCCCATCCAAGCTGGTCTTGAATGTTTCCAGGGATGGGGCCTCCACCACCTCTCTGGGCAACCTGTTCCAGTGTTTCACCACCCTCATTGTAAAGTGTTAATTCTGCACCTGGTCTGATATAATTTGTCATTCCTAGACAGTTCGTTCATGGTGTTCAAGTCCTTAGTAACTCTTTTATGAGACCATGTACATTTTGCTATATCTCAGTACATTAATTCCTCTTTTTGACTAAGTTTTTTTGTTTTCCAAAGCCCTCCTTTTGTTTTTAAATGGAGTTTTGAATGCTAGTTTAAATTAGTTCTCATTTGAGGGCGAGGGACTTAATTACATTATGGTCAAGCATTTCAGGTGTAATTATGCCTTCAAACAATTTGCTTTGCAGTATTTAGAAATACAGCTCCAGTCCTGCAAGGCAGGCTGTATGGGACCCACTTACGAATCTGTGCTGGACTGCACTGAACTCAGTAGCATTTCACAGCTGAAAGGACTTAAGAATGATTATGACAACATGTAGCATGTCTTAAATATATTTTCTACCCATGTAAAAATATTCTATAGCCAGATCAACAAAGAAATAGTGATTTTAAATGCTGTACTTTGCCTTCTTATGATACCTCTCTAGAGAGTAGGTGGTTGGTTGAACAACTGCATTATTAATTCTTTTCACTGGTCATGTTTTCTGTTCTTCAACTTTGTGATTAATTTTCTGATCAAAGGTTGATGATATAACCCCATTCCTTGGTTTTTGACATCCACACAAATCTAATCACTGGGGCATTCCATTAAAAAATTATACTACAGTGTACAGCATGTACATGCAGTGTGTATGTCTCAGTATGCATTTATTCTCCTATATAAAATCTCCTTTCCCTCTACCTTAATGCCATTGTTATCCCTATCTGTATGCAAGTCCACAGAGGATGCTTTTGGAGCAAAATATTTTGCCTTTCCAATCCCCCTCTCCTCCCCTTAATTTTTGTGTTACTGATCTTCAATTCAGCACAGAAACTAAGCGGGAGGTAGAGAAGGGCTGAGGGAGTTTTCAAAAGTCAGAGCAGGCTGCCTGGAGAAAGGGGAGCTGAAGCTGTGGGAGCTGGGACTTGGCGCTGGACCTCTTGGTGTTGAAAAGCACTGGCAGGCCACAGGGAAACTGTTCCCAGTCCCCTCTCCCTCGTTCCTAGTCTCAGATTATATATTTAAACTCTTCAGGAAAGCGGAGCATTTCCAATGACTGCTGTTACACATTCAGGACCAATTTTGGAAAGCTGGAAAAAATACAATATGGGTCAAAACCTTTATTCTTAATTTATTATTCAGGAAATTCTCTTGAGAGGCAGAACTGCAAAGAAGATCAATCATCTATTTGAAAAGGATTTTGAATTTGTACTGAAATGAAATGAGAGCATTTTAAAATTTAAAGCAAAAGAGAATTAAACCTTATTCTACTTCAATGAAAATACTGTACTGTGTTATCTAACATAAAAATCAAATTTATGGAACCAAAAATTTCAAACTGGTTCAGTCCTAAAATGCAACAATTGTATTTGCAACATAGTGCTGATTTTCTGTGTTGTTTTCCCTAGAACCCAAAATTTTGGTGAATAAGTTTTTTAGAAAGTATTTTTGTTGTGACAGAAATACATTCTCTAATTAAATGTAACTCTGTAACAAAGCCTTTCCATAACGCTATGGTTTAAAATGAGAAAAAAATGTATGATTTGGGACATGAAAAAATACTTTTTATCAGAGCAGTGTATAATAATTTATTGTGTACGGTATGTATGTGAACAGCTACCTGTGCAAATGTTTATCTAGCACACAGTTGATGGATGCAATAATGACAGTGTGTATAAAGGACATGCTGATTATGATGGATCACACAGATAAAAATGTTGACATTGATGTCTAGTAATTTTCCATGTCTCTGGACAACGGATTTATCTTTCTATGGGACTATTTTTCAGAAGAGAATATCTAAGTTATGCATTTCATCTTCTTCCTCGAAATCAAAGATGTGATTGTAGAAGTAGAATATCATGCAGGAGCTGGATTTACTCACCACTTAACATTTATGTATTATCTGAAACCCAGCTATGTCAATACCTACAAGAGGTTGAAGCTCTCTGGAGAACACAAATTGGATTCTCTTATAGAACTTTTTTTATTTTACACTTATTTCCAAAAATTGCAGCATGCATGTCTCTTCTCTTACCCTGGCCTATGACCCCGTGAAAAAATTATGATAAAAACTTTAACAAGTTACTGCACATGTATCACAGGGACATGTTACTCAGCTTTTTTGAAAGACTAAATTTTAGCAGTATCATGACATTAACGATGAAGTAGATCTGGTTTATGACAAGTTCTTGTTCAAGAAAACTTGTTTTCTTTGTTTTTGACTCAAAGTACATTGATAATTGTCGAAATCTTATCTTTAACACACGCTTTTTTTGTTCAGATGATTCCTTAATATTCTTCCTTATTTGTGGGGACTGTTGTCTTGTTCTGACATTTATAAAACCCAAGGCCCTCTTACTGATGGATAAACTTTTCTTGGCCAGGTGTTAGAGCAGCGCTCTCTCCTCTTCAGTATTCGTGCCACACAACAGGCAAATTCTTGGTTATTCATGAGCCACCCAGGGTAAGAATGCACTCAGCTACATGGACACAGATTTCATCTCAGCTGTGAAATTATGTCAGCTGGCAGGCTCTGGTGGAGGGGAAGCATTGAGCAACTGTGAAGGCTGAACTGTCTTCAGGGCTCCAAGCAAAGCAAAGTCTCCAGTTAGATCAGTGGATATTTTACATTTTGTTAGGCCATGGGCAAACTTTGAGATTTCCTATTTCAAAAGTGTATACATACACTAAGGTTTCATTGTCACTTCAGTTATTGATAATTCAAATATAGAAATTTCTCCACGATTAGAACTGATTGCTAATTCAAATACAGACATATTGGTAGTATTTTAGGATGTGATTTTGATTCTTAATGTGATTGCTTATGAATAGAATTATGCTATACAAACCCAGGTCCATTGCCCATTCCTACCTGCCAAAAAAGAGAGAGAAAAAAGGAGAGGAAATGTTACTTTTATCCTGCCCCAAATAATGCGTTGCCTACCTGCTTGATTGCTTATCTGTTGCATGCAGTAGTATATTCATTTTAATTGTATTTCAGGCTCTGGAATGGGCTTCAGGCTCTGGATTGGGCTGCCCAGGGAGGTGGTCGAGTCCCCATCCCTGAAGGTATTTAAAAGAAGGATAGATGAAGTGCTTAGGGACATGGTTTAGTGGTGGGATGGCAGGGTTAGGTTAATGGTTGGACTTGATGATCTTAAAGGTCTTTTCCAACCTAGATGATTCTATGATTCTATAATTGTCAGTAGATCTGTGCTACCCCTTAAAAAACTTTTACACCTGTAAATCCTGTGTGGCCTATCTTCTTCTACTTCCTTTGGCCTATGTCACTTACATAAATTGAGCTTCATGAGGTGATTTTCAAATTAATTTTATCTTTTGAAGGTTAAATATTGTAATTAGAATTCAATTGTGAGGAAACCTCACATGGAGGTATCAGCCTGAGCCTGGTGAGGCTGTGTATCATACTGCATGCTTCCTAGCATTGCGCTATGATACTTTCAGCTTTGGCGAGTGGATCTCTCCCTGATATTCCCTTGATTGCAGTGTGTCGCTCTATGCTACAGCAAATTATTCTAATTGCAAGGGGAAGGCCGTAATGTTTCAAACTTACCTTTGGTAGTTTGTTAAAAATGCCCATTCAGAGAATGCAGGATGTGCAATTTATAAGTCAGGTGTTGAACTTTTCCTTTCTGAGGTGTGAGAGATTGGGTACAAGCTCATAGAAGTCTGGCTCTGTGGCAGTTGAAGATGTGTACAGGACAGAAATGCAGACAATTCTGGCAACGAAGGAGGAACCCCAAACAATGGCTGAGGCTGACGCCTGAAGCAGAAAATGCTAATTTATCTCAACTGTAAAATATGGAGTGGTTGGACCCTAGAACAGATGGGAGGAATTGCAGTGTTATATGCTTTTCACTGTAAGGAAGAGAGAAAGGAATGAATTTTATTTTTATATTGCCTTCTCATTTAATGGTTTTACTTCTCTGTTATTAGTTCTTTTCTTCACCTTCTGCTCTCATCATAATCCATTCCTCCTCCTTCTCATTTAATTTGATGTGTAGAGTTTATTGAACTATGTCAAACCACTCTGTAGAAGCAACTTTTGGATTAGCCCATGTTTGTTAGGTCTTATAGGCAGGGCATAATAATTAGGTGCATTCAGGTAGGCTTGAAAAGGAACAAATAACGTGAGTTTTCACAGCAACTATTCAGCGTGACAGTCCTACAAGTATGAATTGTTTTGACTGTTCTCACTTACAGATACCAGTAGTCTTTTTTTGTGGCAACTGATCCCCAGTTGAGACTCGTTCGCCTTTACAGCTTGAATGCATGACTTGTTGCCATTAGCACTGTAAGGGTGTTTAAAATTGACTTGCAATTTTGTTTCACCTACATGGTGACTCAGTGGTAGAATACATTAATAAAAGTTTAGAAATAATAACGGTATTTACCCTTGGATTTAGCAGACTTTGAGGATGGACCTTAACAGTGTCACAGAACTGGTGCAGGTTCACACAAGAATAGATTTATTTCTTATGCACTGTTAAATTTCCCGTGGAATGCCGAGTGCATTAGGATCCATGGTAACCGTGCCTGCTGCAGAGTGGTATTACTTTGCTGTTGATAATGCAAGTCCATCTAATTAGAACCAAATGTCAGGGTACTAAGAGGAGCAGGTGGCACCATTTGTATCTGAAGTAAATACAAACACAGTATTTATGTGCAAAATAAAGCCTTTTGTAAAGTCTGTTATAGCTGGTTTGTCTGATGAATAGGAACAGAGAGAGAGAGGATAATTATAAACTGTGACCCATGAATGGAATTGGTAATTTCAACTCCAGGTTGAACCAAATGCTATTGATAGGAAATATTTTGGGCTTGAGACCTTAAGGAAATATGATGTGTTACCTTTGGAATAGAGACTATAATTTTTGGTATTTGGAAAGTCCATTGTTCATTCTAGGTTCATTTTAAAATTTGTTAGGAATAATGACAATTGTGAACAAGAAGGTGGAGAATTTTAATAACCTTGATTTTCATGAAATATTAGGGACTGTGAGCAAGATCTCTTAAGCAGTGTCTTTAGGTGGACTTTAAGGACCTAAACCTCTAAATGACTCAAAATCTACCTAATGATGGTGTGAATGGGTCTGAAGAGAAAAGAAACTGCTAGTGCTCTGCCCAAGGTGGGCAGAATCACTCTGTCTAGATGTCTTTAGGTCTTATAAAGACAGACAAATACCTCCAGAAATCTAGCAAAAATAATTGCCTGGAGGTGCTTTACACAGCTGTCAAACGAGGAATACATGTTCAGGATGGATGCAATTTATGAGTCCCAGTAAAAATGTAAGTGTAATCCATCTTTATGGAACGAACTTTTGCAAGGACAGAGACCAAGGGTAGGATTGCAGATGCATTTCTGTATCATTTTCTGGGGCAGGGGGGCGAGGGAATACTCTTTCTCACTTGCTAGGTGTCAGTTTGGGCTAGGATTCTGCTACCTCTTGTGTCTCATACCTGCTCCTGTTGTAGACATCTGGGTGCCCAGGGTGGGGGACCCCCATAGTGCATCCAGAATACCAGGCTGCAGCACAGAGCTAAATTGGTGCTTGGACACCACCTTTATAGCTCCATGAAAATTTAGAAGATAAATGGCTTAAGGCATGGGGGCCTTTACGTGGGACATCTTCATTTGTGCAAATTTCACTTCTGATGACCACATTGACAATCTGGACTGCAAACGCAAAGCTTCATTTCCATGCTATATCAGTTGTCTTAACCTTCTCATACACAAATATTCACTAAAATGAACTATACCCTCTATATTACAATTTTAAGGTTTTCTTTGAAATTGCATGGTTAATCTAGCAACTGATACATAAATAAGATTTGCAATTCCATCTGTAATATGAAGATACTGTACTTTTTCCAATATTACAATTTAATTAAAAATATGTTCTATCTATTAGCACAGTATTAAATGTGTTTTATTCGCTTCCACTTATAAATGAAATAAGTCATCTTTTTGCCTTTTTTTTAAGGGCAATTTGATTTTGAGAGAGAAAGAGAGACTGTGATGAATATTTTTAATGTATTTTTTGAAAAGCCCAGTGTCTGCAACATATAGTAGCAAATTTTAAGGAAGGATAATTTTAAGAAGCTAACTTTTAAGGGAGATAATTAAGTAAAATTAGTATTAGCAGGTCTGGAAAATATTGTACAGGGAAAAAAATAAAAAACCCCAAAAAACCCAAACCAAAAAAGATTAAGAGACTAGGGTAAGTAATAAAGAAGGAATATAAAAAGCAACCTTTCCAAAAATAATAACATACTCCTCTTTACAGTCATATAGGAGCACAAAACAGCCAAGCAGCTTAAGGGGAAAAAATGTAACTGGGCTTAAAAAAGCAAGTAAAGCTATTTTTTTTTTAATGATAAAAGTTCTCATCATAAAACAAATATTTAAATTCAAAGCAATTTTAAAAAGCCATTGGCTGCTTAAAATAATACTCAGCAAAATAACCTTCAGTACAAAATATCAATTAGTTTAAGAGGAAAATAAGTACAACTGATTGTTTTGTATCAGCCTAGCACATTCCAATAGTGTAATTGCCGTCCTCACCTCGTTTGCAGGGTAGATGGCACTAATGGATGATGTTCTTGGACTGCTCTAGTGCAGTTAGGGAGAGAGAGGTGTTGTAGGTCATGAGCTTTGTTCTCTTTTTTGCTACTTTGGAAAGGCATCAGCTGCAGCTGGCTTAAATTTCTCATGGCATCTCCAGTGTGCTGATACAAGCAATGCTTCAAGTGACAGTCCCCATCTCCCCCAGTACCTTCAAATGTTTCTGAGTCAAGAGAAACCCTGCTTCTTTGAGAGTGAAGATACCAGTCACTGACAGCAGCTTGCCTCTTTCGGAGAAGGCATTTCTTGGTGCTTGCAAAACAAGGCAATTCTATTTGCACAAGGTAAATGTCTTATGTCCTTGGAAAAAGGAGCTTCTGTTCCTACTGGAGTCCAACTCTGAGGCTGCCTGAAGTCACTCTCTTGCAACGGAAAAGTGTTGATCAAATCATCTGAACAGCAATGCCCTTCTTGCTTCAGAGAAACAGGGATTTCCAACCTGTTTTGCCCTGCAGCACACTTGGAAACTTAAAAAGACCAGGTGATTGCTCTTTAGGCAAGACTGCTGCTGTGGCTGGGTTCATGTGGTCAGTCTTAATGTGACTGTCCTGTCCCTCTACCCTGAAGAGGTCAATGACATGTTGATTTTCAAAATAATAAGCACAAGTCATGCAACTGTGTACTAATTGCACATAGGCCAGATCAGTCACTATAAATAACTGTGATAAGTGGTGCCTGTTGTACCATTTATCACTCACTGTATTATATGTGTACATGCACCAAATGTTAAAAAAAAATAAAAAATGCTATGGCTGGGCCATGGCAGGAAGGCAGCCTGTTGGCAATGCTTGTGCTGCTACAGTACTGGTATCAGGGTACCGGCAGGGAAGGGGGGAAAATTGCTCTTTCCCTGGGGAAGGTTGGGAGAGGACTCTGGCAGGTGAGGTAGGATAGATGGGGAGTCATAAATGCCATGAGTGGGGATGCTGCTGCAAAAGTGCAGGCTGAGAGACTCCTGAGGGGGCTTGTGGAAACATCCCCACAGGAAAGGGGATCTTGCTGGGAATCCTGAGCAGACCAGAGTGAATTTGCTGTTGTCCAGGAAGCTGCTAAAAATTGCTGACCTAGAAAACAGGAATAGAAGAACCTACTCTGTGAGGTACAGTGAATAAGGAGAAGATTTGTTTGCAAACCTTTGTATTTTACTCTGTCTCACCATATTATGCTTAACTGGACATGTAAAAGTCATTTGTTTTAGTGTGTGTTTTAATAAATCATTGATGCTGCAAGCCATTTTAGTGTCTTTAATCTGGTCACTTTTAAGGGAAGAGTACAGTGGTTCCAACTCCAGAGTTACGGCCAGCTGAGAGCCTGTCACAATAATTTTTCAGCCACTTTCTATCCTGTCCTGCTCACTTGCACAAGGGCAAAAAGCAATGGCTTTGCAGAACCTATTAGCCTCTTCTGCACTGCTTTAGTGCACTGCCTAAAGAAATAAAGGAAGCCTTTATGACTCGGTATTTATTTGGGTTTTACTGTGCAGAAATATAACCATCAGGCTTTTATATGGATAGGAATAAACTTAACTGTATGCAAAGTCACATAAAGAGATCTTAGCAGGAATGCAGGAATGTTTAGAGATTCTCATTGATATGTGCCTGTTCTTTGAATTAGATGAATGCAGGCTCTGAATCTTGAAAATGACTAAACTGTAAAAGATAATGGCCACCTTTTAGTGCCAGAGGAAATCACTGACCTGTCATCCCTGTGAAAAACCTACAAAAGCGTTTTAGATCACAGATCCATCAACAACGATGATATTCAAAAGTAAATTGTTTTAGAATAAGAAAAAAAAATCATCTTATCAACTCCTGAAATCTCAGTCCAAGACTTACAATGTTCACCAAATTTGAGGAAGAGAAGAAAATGCTGGGTCCCAAATCTGTCATTTGTGCTGCTAGCATTTCATGTGCAGACTCTTTGAAGATGTCACAGTGAATTCCAATGTATGAATCTAATAACAGGCATGTCACTTGGTCCCACTATACTGAAAATGAACCTTCTTGCAAAGAAGTCTGAAACAGGCAGTATGTTCAAACTTATGTAGTAGGTAGATAAATTCAAAGTTGTTTACAAAAAGGAAGCAGAAAGTTCATCCACAGTGCAAGTGAGAGGAATGTCACGTTTATTGAATTGGCATTTTTGTAATCCATCTCCAAAGGGAAGGAGGAGAGAAATTGAGACTGGAACTGCCTCTGCTTAATACGTGCAGTTAACTGTGCTGAAATATTAAGTGCCTGGTAAATTAGTCTTCTTTAAATAAATGCCAAAATTCTTTATTCTTTTAATGACAAGGGTATTTGCATTTGAAGATCCTGTGAATATAACTTAGATACCTAAACTTAACAAGCAGTTCTTACACCTGGGAGCCTGTAATCAGCCAGCTGCTTTCCACTGCAAAGACTATAAGTAGCTTAGATGCTAGTTGTAGGAGGATCGGGTCATGTAAGCTGAGGGTGGCAGTTATGTACTCAATGTAGACTGAGGAGACTTCACTAAGCCTTGTTCCTCACAACTGTTTTTTATATAAATCTTGGCTGCTGGTTCTTCTGATAAACAAACCAAGAGGCTTGAAAGTCAAAGAAGGGAAAGCATCTCTGACAAAAGATGGTTTGCTTGGAGAAGGGTCTGTTCTGAGCAGACTTGGGCTGAAGGTGGCAGGTTTAGCTGCCTCAGTAAGATACTAAAGTTGAACAGTGGTCAAGGAAGATCAGCTTAGGGAAGCAGAATTTCAGGAACAGGTGGTAGAATTGTTCCCAAACTCTCATCGCTGAGAGGGATGCACCAGTTAATAACTGGGATCAAAACTGAGTCAGTTGACTGTGAAGTCCTGGGAATATTTATAATATTTTATATTTACTATTTTTAAAATGTGATTTCCTATTCTTAATTAAGTATCTAACATTTTCCTTTGCTAAATGAAAGCTTAGCCATAGCTACTTATACAAATGATCTTTAGCACTGAGCCCTTTCCTGCTCAAGGAACAGCACAAGTTTCGGAGTGCAGCAGTGTGCAGGCTTGCTCCAGATATGGTTTCTGAGGAGTCTCAGCAGCTGGGGATTATTTTCTCACAAAGGTGTGGGAGTTGGTTTGAAGTCTAATAATGCCAATGGAGAGGAGTTGCCCTGAGTGAATGAGGATAAACAGCACACAGAAGAATACAATTTCTGATCCAGGGAGTAAATCACAGACAACATACATTTCTTTCAATGAATTGAGACCTGTGTCATCCCTGTCATGTCACATATAGATGGCGATTGGACTTCAAAAGGACTGAGGCAGGCAGGATGACTGGAAGTAATAGATGCATTTAACACAAACAGGTACTGACAAACATTATGTACCTGTCTTCTGGAAGAAAACTGGAAAAGTTTTAAAGAACATGTAGGTTTTAGGGTGTTTTAGAGTAGGTTTTATGTCTTCTAAATAGACCATGAAAGTATTAATTTTAAAATCCATGAATAAAAAGTGGGAGGGAAGGGGAAAAGAAATCTTCAAAGAAACAAATAATAATAGAAAAGGAAAAAAAAAATATTTCTTTATGTTTAGCTTGTTCAACTGAAAGGACAGGAGAAAAACAGAAAACTGTCCTCAATTTTTAAAGAGGGTACTTAAGTTAGGGATCCAGTTGATAAGCCCTTGCAGAAGGTGGGTCAAATATCAGATGGCTTAAAGACTAAAGTAGGTAAAGCAAACAGTAATTAAAGAATAATTGCAACTTAATGTATAGAATGTATTATAAAATAGTGATTATTTCCTTTGCATGTGTATTGGTAGGAGAATTTTGCCATAAAGGTGTTCAGTTAATAAGCACTCTTTTACTTTCACCTATTTTCTGTGCATTGTAACTCTCTTTCACATGGGTGCAATATTTACATAGGATGACTGAAAAATGCGCCACAGCGTAATACCAGTCATTTGTGCCAAGATTCTTTTTCTTATTCTGTTTCCAGAATATTATGTTCTTATTCTGTTATTAAGTTCTGTTACTATGTTCTTATTCTGTTTTATTAATGTTAGTTCCTTCTGGAACTGTGTCTAAAGGGCAAGTGAAGTAATCATTTTCAAACACTTTTTATCTGCTTAGGGGTTTCTATAATCTTCCGCATTCCATTAGCGATAGCCCTCGCAGTCCCTCTTCTTGGAGATAGTACGGCTACCTCTGCAGCTTTGGAAGTGCAGCCCTGTGCACCCATGATTTTTTGCAATACTGCTTGAAAGATGGAAGCATTGAGCTGGATGACAGCTAATGAACTGAGTGTTCAATAGTTCATCACCTTGGTTTTACCAGAAATAATTTAGCAACAAATTTGAAATAATTGCCTTTGGTAGAATGAGTTCACTTGCCTTTTCTGATAGAAGAGTTGACACTGGTCAGAATGGCAACTCCTACTGGAAGGGGCAAATCTAACCTTTGTGTCGCAAAGGGTTCTGTGGAAAAAACTGGCTCTATTGTGGATGCATTCATGCTGAATGCTGCTCATCGCTGCAGCTTTGGCCTTGTTGAGGAGTCAAAGAGGTCTGTTCTTCAGCTGTTGTGAGTTACTACTGATCATTGAATTTTGTTGTTTGTCAAGGATTTAAACATGTGCCTGTCATCATAAGACTGTGAGGAGTCCTTCACAGCTTATCAATGCTTGTGTGGGAAACCTGTTGTTCCATCTCAGGTCAGTAGGAAAATAGGATTTTGGTGCAACACTGAGTGCCTATGTCTGAAGGGAGTAAACACAACGTTGTGAATGAATGCTTGTTAGAATCTCCTTAAGACTTTCATTTTTCTAGATAAGAGGTTTCACAAACCATTATGTGCATGTTCCCCAGGCCACGTGAATCTCCTGTGTGTATCCATTTGCAAACAGAGATTGCAGCTGGGAGCGTTTTCCTGACTCTGGGCACTACAGCAGTCTGCTGCCAGCTCCCAGTTCTGCTTGTGAGCAGGGGCTGGGCTCTTGCTAGTGCCTGCCTATCAAGAGAGGGAGAGGGCAGGCAGAGGTGAATGGGTACTGCGGATTAGCGTTGTTCCAATCACCAAAATATCCACAGTGGCTTCAGACAGGAGTGTGTGAGGAAAGGGTGATATTATATTAAAATCCAGAAATATTTTCTTTGAGGTTGCTGTCACACTTCTCTAGGGGAATGCGTTTCTAGTTGCCTGTTGCTCCCATTCTTTTCTACTGACAGAACAGCATATCTTACTCAGTACCAAGACTGATATGGTTCCTAATGGGACAATATCATAATCTTCTTAACTGAATAAGCAGAGCCTGCATAACTTGTCAGTTTTATGACCACAGCACATCATGAGACAGAGAAGTAGACTATAGAATTCAGCTCATACACAATTACAAGAAAATGAGGCAAATGAACTGAAGTTCTGTTGAGGTACCTTAATCAAAATATAAAAATATGATTGCCTTACTACATTTGCCTGACATTGTTCATAATTTTCTTTGGAAAGCAGACACTGATTTCACACAGTGAATAACCCATGGAAAAAATGTTTTTATTGGAAAGGCTTGGCAAGCCTAGCTAAAACAAAAGAACTGGAAAAGCACACTGATAAAAAATTATACTTTAAAATATGCTCTTCCATGCACTTTCTTGTGCATTGAGGCCTCATGTTGAACTTTTCCTGATTTTATAAGTTGGAAGCTTTAGGGATAATTATCACAAAGTTATTTTTCATCATAATTTCTTTCTTCACCAAACCCATGTTACTATGTAGAAATATAAAAATATACATCAAAGGCCATGACATTACATTATGGTAGTTCCTGTTCTGTGGTATGGCAGTCGTCCTCAATTACTCATAACAATCAGAAAGAATATTGAAGAGGTCTCATGGGTCCCTGATTTAAGTTCCCTGTAAATTAAGTCTCTTAGATCACAGAAATTAATTTATGAATTTGTTTGTTTCCAACTATGAAGTTGTCTCCATAACTGTTTTGCCTGATTTGGGGGAAGAGGATGTTGGAGTGCTCCAAACCCAGCTTCCCTGGGCAAAGAAAACCCTTTATTCGATTTCCTGTATTTTATTTTACTCATGGTTCATGAACTCCCTGGTGCATAGGAGTGTTCCTCCCCAGGTGCAGGACTTTTCACTTCCCTTTGTTGAACTTCACGGCATTCCTGCCGGCCCATTTCCACACCCTGTCAAGGTCCCTCTGGATGGCAGCATGAGCCTCTGTTTGTATCAGCCACTCCTCCCAGTTTTGTGTTACCAGTAAACTTGCTGTGGGCATGCTCTGCCCCATCATGCAGATCATTAACGAAGATACTGAACAGTGTTGAATCCAGTATTTTTCTCTGGGGTACTCCACAAGTTATTGGCCTCCAGCTAGATTTCATACCACTGATCACCATCCTCTGAACTCAACTGTTCAGGCACTTTTCAATCCACCTCACTGTCTGCTCATCCAGCCCAAACATCAACAGCTTCTCTTTGAGGATCTAATGGCAGACAGTGCTGAAAGCCTTACTGAAGCCAAGGTAGATGATATCCACTGCTGTCCTCCCCTTGTCTACCAAGTCAGACATTTCAGCAAAGAAGGTTATCAGGTTGGTCAAACATGACTTCCCCTTTGTGAATCAAGTCCTAAAAGATGAGTACAGTTTGAATCATAACGCATTGTTTGGAAACAGCTTAAACATTACTTCTCCTTTGCACTTTTCCTGTAGTACCATTACTTTAGTTTAGTCCCATGCAATAACGTTGCATTCATTAGTTTGAATTGTCTGAGGAATTCTTGGCAGAGGAACCAGCCTGACAGATTAAAGTATGTTTTCTCCAAAAGACAACTTTGCAAAACACCAAAGCAGCAATTCTTTGAAATTGCATTTTTTGTTTCCCTCTCTGACATGCAAACCTGGAAATTAACAGAAATGTCATCCAACAAGGCTTGATTTTGCTTTGGTTGTTTCAGAATTCACAAATATTCTCTTTTTGCCAACTAACTTATAAAAGATTTTTTTCCTTCTCAAGTTCTATTTTTTTCCATTGTGACCTAGGAGAAGGGAAGAAGAAAGGTGCAAAAGTTTGAGTATGGAATTTGAGAAAATTTCTAATAATATTAATTTGCTTAATATGCCACTTCTTATCTTAAGACTAATAATTTCAAGGACAAATATCATTGTCACATCATTAACTTTGAAGATTTGATATAATGCTGTCTGGACAAGAAAAAAAGTTATCACACTGTGTGTGAAATGTTTGCCAGTTGGTTAAACCCAACTAAAATTCTGAAATCAGTGACATAAGTTTCTAGTCTCCTCTGATATAGGATTTCCTTGTAATCTGTTAGCATGGCACCAGTGGCCTAGATCTATATACAGTATTTTATAGGTCATTTTAAGATGTTTTAACACCTGTATTAAAATACATTATTTGGCCAGATCTAGACAGGCTAGGTAAGCAGCAGAAAGGAAGAGAACAGTGCATAAACTCACAGTTCACAGAAGCAAACGAAGTGCCCCGTGAACAATTATGGCAAAGTCATTGCCTATCTCTTGCTTGGATTACATTTTATTAGTTTGTTAAAGATGATGGAAGAGCTTCAACAAGATGGACTGAGAGGTCAAAACTCTCAACAGATGCTGTCAGTGTCACGACAGGTATTTGACCTGACCCCTTCCTCCTCCCTGCCTACTGCAGTATTTCTCAAAGGAAAAAACCAGAATCACCATTCACACCCATAAATATCCTGAGAGAAATGAGTAAGTGCTTTAAGTGATTAGCTTCTGAATTAAGAGGAGTGTCAGTATATTCCTGTTTAGGTGATGTATTAAGCCCAGTGATGAATTTTGGCTAGGTTTCTGGGATTGGGTTCTGATTTTGAGATACCCAGAAAACACTTTGTGTGGATTGTGTGGGGCTTGGGTGTGAACTGGGTGCTGCGTAGTTTAATGCTAGTTGAACTCTGAGGTGATAGGCCAACCAGTAGCAGAAGATGCTTTAGAATATTATATCCAAATATAGCCTGAAGTTGTCTGGAATTCAGTTAGATACAGATAAGTTGAAGCTTTGGGGGAAGGAGGTGTATTTTCATATGGGTATTTGTTTCACCTAAATATCTGAAAATAAATTTATAATTTAGTGGGCTTTTTTTCCCAGATCAAGAAAAGCAGTTGATCTCATCTCTGTAGTTATTAGTTTAGGTTTTAACACAATGTTAGAGGAGAAATGAGTCTGAAATGGAGAATGTTGGTATTAGTAAGAGCTGTAAAAATTGTAACTATCAACTGTAATTGTATATACTTGATTGTTATAAATAATTTATATATAATTGTAACTATCAATATCAGTTATATTATAAGACTAATATAACTGGCTAATGGAGAGTGGGGCATTGTTTTATTCAAAGGAAAGAGTAGGTAGATGACTAACAGGATTTCTCAAACATTTGCCCTATGACCCACCTATTTTATCAGTGGTCACAGAAATTAAGATTTTGGTCAAGGAAATAATCTGGTGAAACATACCTGTGAAACATTACCAATCTGTAGGAAGACTGGCACTGATACTAAAAAAAAAAAAAAAAGTTCCTGAGGAGTGGAGAAATAGAGCTGGAAAGAATTAAAGGGTATGTAGAGAGAGAATTCATCACATGGAAGAAAGAGAGATGGAAGTCTGGATTTAGTATTCCATCAAAGAATGGTTGTGAATTACTAATGTGATCAAGCTTTGAAAAAGGCAAATGCAATCCTAGAAAGTTTCAGCTGAAATATTTCTGATAGAAAGTTGAATAACCCCTACAATTCACAATTCTCCAGACAGTAAAAGGCCATTTAGGAAGACTATGAGAAATACATTCACACAGTGGTTTCTTTGCATCCCACGTATATCGCAGAGAGCTTCTCTGACAACTCTGCATAACTTTTTGATTGATATCAGTATGACATCAGAGGGATCAAGATTTGTATTTGTCTAACAACCTGAATAATGGCCAGGATGTATGGTTAGTTTTGAAATCTCTAAATAAACTTATGGAGCCAAATCAATATGCTTTGTAAATCTTTGCAGAAACAGATAGAACAAGCATTTTGTTTTGACACTTGAGTAAATCAGTTAAGTGATCATGCCCCTGTACTCGGCATTGTTGAGGCCGCACCTCGAATACTGTGTTCAGTTTTGGGCCCCTCACTACAAGAAGGATGTTGAGGTGCTGGACCATGTCCAGAGAAGGGCAACGAAGCTGGTGGGGGGTCTGGACCACAAGTCTTATGAGGAGCAGCTGAGGGAAGTGGGGTTGTTTAGCCTGGAGAAGAAGAGGCTGAGGGGAGACCTGATCGCCCTCTACAACTGCCTGAAAGGAGGCTGTAGTGAGGTGAGTGTTGGTCTCTTCTCCCAGGTAATGGGTGATAGGACAAGAGGAAATGGCCTCAAGTTGCACCAGGGGAGGTTTGTATTGGACATTAGGAAACATTTCTTTACTGAAAGTGGTGAAGCATTGGAACAGGCTGCCTGGAGAGGTGGTAGAGTCACCGTCCCTGAAGATGTTAAAAAAATATGTAGATGTGATACTTTGGGACATGGTTTAGTAGTCATGGTGGTGTTGGGTTGATGGTTAGACTTGATAATCTTGGACACCTTTTCCAACCTTAATGATTCTGTGATTCTATGACTCTAATGATTGAAATCAAAAGAAGCACAAACTTTAGGAATGGACAATGCTCATCTCTTTTATCTTTCGTCTGAAATTCAGGAGTATATTGCCTGTGACTTCTTTGGCATTACGGATGCAAAGTTTATTTTGGTGATGAATGAGAAAGTTCTTAGAAAGGGCGTCAATGACTATTAAATTTCTATTTATATTTTCATATTCTGTTTTAGGCACTTTATCTAAGTGAAAAGAAAAACAAAATCATGAAATGTTCTTGCAAATTGTGAATTGCAGTAGCAGAGAAGGGATGTCCAGTCCAGTTCATTTTAAGAAAGTATTGCCTTGACATAGACATATAGTCACTGGGATGTCAGATGAAATGTTTTTCCATGCTTGATTTTCAGAACAAGGAAGGATGTCACTGCACAGGCATGGATTTATGAGTGTGACTAATAGAGAGGGATGCAGTTCCTTTCTTCAAATTAACACTGCCACATCCAGAGCTTAAATTCATGCTCAGGTGATGTAGATGCAGTTGTGCAGGTACATAGCCATTCCATTCACATCACCACTGTGTCTGTCCCTGCTCATGATGCTACTCTCACATTTGCTGCTTGCTCTTCTCTCTCAACACTGAATCTTTAGAAAACTTTCATAATTATAATTTTCTGTTCTTGCTAGGCATTATTCTTCTGGTTTTATTTTCTTTAGCTACATGGGCTTTTTTTTCTGTCCCTAGTCCCCATTTTTGTTTTTCCTTCACCCTGTCTGAACTTTCTTTTTTCCTGATTTTATTAAAGCTTAAGGACTCCCTGGGTTGTGAAGACAGTAAATGTGCACCAGCAAAGAAAAAAGAGAGGGGGGGATGGGGGTGGGGGGGTGGGGGGGAATGTGCTTCAAAAGCAAGACCACTCGGTATAACATTTCTAAATACATTTGTTATTCAGAAACAGAAAGAAGGGAGATGTGATGTGCTGTGTGGTATCCGAGTCAGTGACAACTGAAGAACAGAATCCAGGGTGTTAAATAAGATAGGACAACACCAAAACTCATCTTCACTTTTGCTTGCTTCCCTTGTCTTGAGTGTGATTATACTATTTCTGTGATGACTTATTTCAGTGCCACAGTTTAAATCCATTAGTTATCTGCAGACATGGTCATTAATTATCCCTCATTTCTGTTTTTAAGCTCTCTCCTTTCTCCTTTCCTTTCTCCTGCCCACTGCAGGGATGAGAAACATGCTTTTTTTAATGGAAGTTTGGGATTCTAATCTCGTTATGTTATTCCAAAAGCCGGTGCCCTAATCTCAGAACTATAATGCATAAGCATTAATCTGGTCCTGCTTGATTTAGTCATGTCTTTGTCTTTTGTGTTTGTTTTTTTCTTTAATGGGATAGCTCTATTTTGATATTTAGATGATTTGCAAACTATGAAAAAGCCCTCACTAGTGCTTAATTTGTTTTTGTTCATACATTTTAATTATCTACCCTTCAGCTCATAAATATGAGAACTTTTGAATGAGAGTTCTCTTACCAGAACTTTGTTGTTGGTTTTGTTTTGTTTTGGTTTTTAAATAAGATTAAATAATTACCAGGATTTCGACAAATTTACATAGCTCTGCTATTTTTTCATTTTAAATTTTCTTGTTGCTATGGCTTGACTTTTTTTTCAGCCTGCACCATTTATTTTTACATTTGAAGCAAGCTTTTCATCTGCTGTGATATGTGCCTGATACTAATCATAAACAATAAATCAAAGGAATAGACTTCTTCCCTTAGAATTTGGTTGTCTTATAAAATGCTGGAAAATCTGATCAGTAAAGTTATACAGAAACTATACTGTGCTTATCACTGGCAAGAGTCTTTCAGATTTAGCAACCACTTCTCTTCTTAATGATAATTCCTGTTTATAAACACACAAACAGCAGGTTGGGGGATATTTACAGCTCTACATTTTTATGATCTCTCCAGTCACCTGAATGAGCATGTTTACACCTCCAATCTAAATAGGACTAGCAATACGAGTGAAATTCCTCTCTCTGAAAAACTGCCTGAACAAGTAGATATGACACTGCCCCAAATCCAGGAGATTTGCTTTCTTTTTCCAACTCCAACACTTTTGGTCAGTTCACTGACTTTCTGTTCTCATCCTACTGTCTTTTTTTCCTTAATTAAGCTGTATTTTTCTACAAAACTAAGACTGTCCTTTTTCCAGTAGATTTTTAAAGTGTTCAGCACATACCTATGAAGTGCAGGGACACCTGAGCTAACAGCCCAAGGAGATGTTGGAAGGGTATAGCAACATTACCCTAGCACTGTGCGCTAGATAATAAACTCAGGGTTGTTCACATCCCAGGTAAGACCTGGAAGGATTAAGATACTGTATAGAAAGGAGCAACAGCACCACCACCAGGTGTTAAAAGAAAAGAACAGTTTTAGAAGATTCAACCTTGAGGATGAAGGTAGGATAAACCAAAATGGAAGAAGATGTCAATGGGCAGCTCTGGCTCATTGCTGTACTCAGCCTTTCTTAATTGGCTGCTGGTGCTTCTGGCAGCTGACTCTGCTTATAACTACCATGGATTTGTGAGTGAATTGTTTTTTAAGGCTTAAGATCATGGGGTTTCCTCTTCCTGTGCATGAACTTGGGCATATAAGGGAGGCTCCACGTTCTGCTGGGCACCTAAGGCTTTGCAAAGGGATACCTCACTTTCTGAGATTCCTAAATCTTTTTTTTTTTTTTTTTAAACATTTTTTATTTTGTGCTCGTTTTTAGTTCTGATGTTGTCTGGAACTCCAGAACAATATTTTAATCTGAAAGATAGCAAATTAACAGTAGAAATAAGGTATTAAGATGTGAAGAGTCACTCCTGATAGAGGACATTGTATTTGTCCTCAGTTCTAGTAAGGCTTATGAATCAGAATGGCAACATTCACATAGTTTGAACTCTGGTGCAGATTTGTAACCAAAAATTTCAAATGTTTAAGTAGCACAGAAATCCAAAACAATATCTGGAACCAGATGGTACTCAAGAGTTTCTCCCACTCTCAGCTTTACCTTTACTGCTATTCTGTTTGTTTTTCAGCCTCACAGTACAGTTCTATTTCTTCCTTCTTCCACTACTTTTGCTGCAGTCCATCTCTCACCACCCTCTTTTCTCCTTTTCTCTTCCCCTTTTTGGCAGACTGCTAATGCCTCTCTTCATTCCAGAAGTCTCTCTACTGATGAACTGACTGGCAGATTTTTCCCCTGAATGCTCCAGACTGATCTATTCTGCACAGCCAGCTATCATCAGTATGTTCTCAAGTACTGCATGCTGGGTGCCAGTGTATAATCTGTGCAAAAAATACCATTTTGTTTTCTGTTTTATATAGATTAGAGAGTGGAAAAGGCAAAGGATTGTCAGAGGTCTGCCAGTTTCACTGAGTCTTAAATACTAGCAGAATGCCTTCTGGACTTGATTTGATGACGCTTACCCTTTTTTCATCCAGAAGTTTTTGAAACTGTCACACTTTTTGGGGCATAGAGATTTGCATTACACAGATATTTACAGCAAGCTCAGTGAGGCAGAAAGAGCCTGCTATATTTTTTTTTTCTTAAATTTTGGGTCTTCTCATTTTGCTTTTCGAAGTGTAAAGTACTTTGCTATTAGTGCTACTATCACCCATTGCCAACAGTATCTGTGACAATACTACTAGTTTGACCTTCAAATACTGCAACTTTCAGGATTTAACCAAATTTTTTTTTTTTTTCTGCAAACTACCATAATTTCCTGGACCTTGGATTTTTTTCATTTTTATCTTTGTTCCTTTTTACTTTGATGAGTGAACTCATGATCTAACATACTAATATAAAAGTGACATAGTGAATTACTTACAGTGCCTCTATCACTAAAATGACAGATAGAGACTAATGCTTAGAGGAGCGGGCTAGATTCATGATGTAAGTTATCAAGATTCCTTTCCTTTTGTCATATTTATTAAAAAAATATACCCAGTAATTCAACTCCTTTGTTGTGACTCAGTCTTTTCAACATTTATTTCCATCTGTTGTTGCAGAACCTACAATTTCTAGTCTTCATGAAGGCAGAACACCACATTTAAAATCTTACTTGATAGTTCTGAAGTTGATGGCTGAAATTTTTGGAGCTGTCTTCAAGATCTGTATATGCAGTTCCCAATAGAATGATTGCCCAGGAGGCATCTGTAAAACTATCTGCATTTTTAGATACCAGTCTATGAGTGAGAAAACTCAGTTGTCACTCTGAAGTTGCAGAGCAGGTTGATGCTTCTCAAACAGAAAGACACCACTGTGGGGTTGATTTCACATTTTTCCTTTAATCCATAGTTTTGGACAGTTTAGTGAGGTGACTGATGGGAAGGACTGTGTGTCAATTTGGTTTCTGAAGCATCTTCCTCTAATGTTTGCTCATCTGATACAAAAGAGAAGAAAAGATGCAGAGGATTGGGGTTGTTAACTTGGGGCTGCTCACAAGGTGCCTAGAATTACACTGATGTGTTGCCAAAGTATTTTTCATTATACATCATTTTGTGCCCAAAATAACTTCAGCCTTTGAATCAGCATAAGGTCATGTTACAGTATTGTACCACAACAATAGTAATAATAAAATTGAAATTGAATTCTCCCGTAAGGAGAGGTACTCATTTAAAAAGCTAGTCTTGCATTAGATCAAGAAAAGATAAATCGTAAACATGCAAAGAGCCTCCTGTTCAGATACTGGTGTCAGGTGCAGTCCTGATCTGACAGAGATGAGAACAAGCTGACTGGTTCTGTATTTTTCTGTTCAAATGACATGGTAGCTGCACCAAATCATGCATATTTTAGGTTTCAAAGGAGATAGTTTTAAAATAGAAGTCTCGACATCCAGATGGGTCTGTAATTTACCAAACTTGATTGCTGCATATTTATTAAAGAATTTGAAGGTCCATGCAGAACTTTAACAAATAAGTAATTGATGATAATTAATGCCATTTGGTAGAAATAGGGTTCTCTAACTGAGCTTCCTAGAGTCGAGTTAGGGCAAGAGCTACCACATTATATTTGCTGTCCATTAATTAAAGGCAGATTATAAGTGAGAAAAGCACTTTTTCTTAGCATTTTACTAAAAAAGTAGGGTGAAAAATTGCATTATTGTATGTTGAAAAGGACTAATTCTAGAGCTTCTCTACAGCCCGCCCCCATGAATAGTGTAAGGCTGACACATTTGGTGCCAACATGTCTACTCTCTCTAATTCCTTTACTATTAGCTCTCCTACACACTCTTCAGAGGTAGTTCTAGGATCATCATAATTTTCTCTTGCCACACAAGATAATGTATTTCCTTCCTCCATCATCACAGAAAAATGAGAAATTCTTTTGGGAAGAGTAATAAACAATACTAGTCAGTATGTTTGGTATGGTTAATAGCTTAGTTAATTGTTTTGATTAGCTTTGGGTCTTTGCAATGAAAGAGATTATTATCTCCACATAGCACTTCATTTAACTTTGACACCATATTCACATATCACTGTTCAGTGTAATTTAGTTAAGTGTGGCTGAGCTTCTTTCTTCCTCTATCAAAGCTAAATAGATGGCACTAGAGATTTTTGCAAGAACATTTGTCTGCCTCAGGCTCCATCACTGCTCTGCAATGGAAAGCAAACATAAATTCAGCTCAACTGGCTGCTTATGGGTTCATCCTACAGAATCCCTAGGATGCTACTGTGCCTTACTCTGGAGGAACACTTGAGGAAGAGGAAGTGTAACCAGGTTACTCCTGATTCTCTGAGTACCAAAACATCAGGAAAACAGCAACTTCTTAGTCACAGCAGACCAGTGCTTCTGGAAGACCAGGACAACCATAGGGATTTATGAGAGTGCTTCAGCTACTGGGGATCTAAGCCTTGTTTTCTAAATTTTATTTAATTTAATTAATTTCAATTCAATTGCCTTTCTGTAGTAGTTTGTGTCAGTCTGAATAAGCTATGCCAGATGGGAATACAATATAGGGAGGGACGGACTGAAAAAAATTCAGCACTTCAATGCACTAAAAAACCATGCACTTAGCACTCACCTTGTTTCTGTCTGTTACAACTGCATTGACTTTTACAGATCTGGAATCTTTACACAAAATCCTGTTGTAAAAAGGCAGGTAAATGAGACTATCCTTCTACTAAAAGTCCTTATTCCTCTGGGAGAGTTCAGAAGGAAACAGAATCCAAATGTATGTACACATATATTTATATTTATTACAGCCTTCAGAGCACCATGGCTGGATTAATCTAGACCACTGAATTTGAAAGAAATTTGTTACTCAGGGAGGGAGGTGGACTATTTTGAGGATATGTCAGATACCATGGAGGGTTTGTGATGACTGCTGCAACTGTAATTCAGAATACTCTGCTTTTTCTGGTCTTCCCTTCACTGCTTTTTCATATGACCTTTAAGTCTATCTGAGTATATGGAGGTAATGAAATAGGGAGGGTATGATTACTTTTCTTAAGTGTCTTCTCTTGACTGTGAACTTGAGATGAATCAAAACCAATAATAAATGTTATAGCCATGTTGAGTAAAGACAGGTGAATTTAAAGCACTCACACCTGAGGAACAGCCTGTGTACGTCTCCTGACTGGACAGAGTGAATGACACCGATGATGCATCTTTGGCTTGTCTTACAAAACCAAACGCTGTCTTACTTATATTGTAACGTTGATTCACTACTGTCAATTCCCTGTACCCATCACAATCTCTCAGATATGTGCTACATTAAAAAAGACAAAACAAGCTAACATTGTAGTATAAGTGAGAAAAAAACATGATATTTTGGTTTTGACAGTCATATTTTCCAAATCTCAAGTGAAGCATAGCATGCTTCACATGACACTCCATCATTAAATAAAGAAGTTCTAATGAAAATAATTGCACAAAGCCTGCCCTTTCTGTGTCACTTCTGTATGGCCCATTAATTCTGGCAAGTCTGTGTAAGAGTCACTATTATCAATTTCACAAAGATAATCAAGCATTAATCCTACATCAGTGGCTCATTATTTTTAAAGTCAACTTCTTTTATGACCAATAGGTTGACTTAGAGGATCTAACAGGGTGCTTCTTGGGTTTTAATGAGTGAAAATTTTTACTTCAGAACTGAGTGAAAGATGACAGAGTCCTGTCAATACATTTTAATAATGCTACTCTTAGCACTTAATAATTAGAAATTTCTCTAGGAGAAGCATGTCACTTTTCTTTTTATCTTCTTCTTTTTGGACTAGAGAAATAATATTCCCAAAAAATATCATATAAAGATTTGTAGGAATTAAAGCTGAAGACATTTCAGCAACAATTCAATAAAAACTGAACTACCCACTGATTGAATGGGTTATTGACAATAAGGTGTGTAAATGGTTGAGCTTGCTGTTTATTTTACTGAAGCTGTTAAAGTATGTCATACAAAAGCAAACTAAAGAATAGCTAGTAAATCAACTAAAGTGAGGAATTCTAGTACTGATGCAGCCATCCTTTCTGAAATGCACTTCAAAATTAAATCATTCAGAATGGATAGACTTAAGAGGTGAAATCATATTGCAGTTGCTGAAAGTCAGTTTCTACTGAAGAGGTGTTAGAAAGTGTAAAACAAGTATCACAAAGGTAATTTTCCTTTCTATGCCGCCTGTAGATGAGAATTGTGTTTTTTTCAGAAAACTGCTATGGTCATACCTGGGATCACCTGCTGGGGAGCAGCAGGGGCAGTCCTGATGCTGCCACTGTCACGCCGCCCCTGAGCAGGGTGAGCAAAGCAGGTCCCATCCATCCAGCGATCATCAGGTACAGGTGTCCTGTCTGAGGTTGATCCTGGAAGTGCCGTCACCAAACGTGGGCCAGGCACATTTATAGTATCAGTGGGGCTAGGGGTGAGTCAAAGTGGGGCTTTTGGGCCCCTGGAGTGGGATGAGGAGGACCTGGGGAAGGCCAGTCAGCTCCTGACAGCAGCAGAGTGGCGGCAGGTCAAGATGCTGCTGTGAGGTGACTTTTGTTGATACAGCTTAACTTGCTTACCCTCTCAAGAGAAGGTGGCTGCATCCCAACAGGATATGGTACCCCACAGGACCAGGCATTATTAGCCCAGGCTAAAAATTTAATAGTACAGATGACTGCACACTAATTCCTAGGCTAGAAAACCAGCCCTCTTTAATTTACTAGGATAAATGTGGCCAACTGTGCCAGAAGAAATCTACTTCAATAATATTATTTTAGATTCAAAATATGTGCAACTGAAATCAGCATCTGATCCTAGAATCCTGCAGAGAGAAATTAAAGATCCTAACAATATACCTTTGTAGACAAGAAAAATCCAGTAGAGTTCTTAGGTGTTGAATTCATTCCTTCAGCTTTGATCATTGGGTTCTTTAAGAAAAAACTCAAAAAAATAAGATTTTCCTGAACAAAACCCTTTTGAGAACCTTCAGCTATCAGTTAAAAAAAAAAATGAAGTGTTTTTAAGTGATTTCAAGTAAATTAAATCCATCTCCTGCTTTGAAACTCTAGTTTTGTGTGAGTGCATATCTATGTATCAGTCTTTCCAGCTATATAGATATAGATCTGTGTAAACTTACTTTAGCAACTCAGATATCTTAGCCTTCTGTATACTGTAAAGGCAACCAAATGCATGTATTCAAATTTGATGAATGTATTATCAAAGTATTAGGGTTATGGAGCTACGTACAATGAAGTGGGCTTCTCTGTTCCACCTGATAAACCTCTCAATTCTGCCTAATACTAAAAGGACATAATTGAATTGGTCTCCTCCTAAAAGCAGCATTAAGTTGGATGCTAAGACTTGTGAAATGTCTTAACAAAAGTGAGAAGAAACTCACCCAAAGCAATAATATGAGCATTTTGGGAAGTAAATATTTTTTATTACAATGCTCCTTAGAAGCTACTTCTATTGCACACGGTGATTACCTGAAGCAAATGGTTAGTGAGTACTCTTTTGTGTATCTTCTATGTTTCTGTGGGATTTCCAACTATATTACCTAAATCATTACAGAACAACTATACTAGCATGGCTGTGATCTTGAAAGAGTTTATTTTAAGTCAGTGTAGATGCCATGCAGTACTTAGATATGGCTGAGACTTGCATGATTTTCACAAATTCTTCCTTGTAAAGACCAGGTTTTGCTCATTCCAAAACTAGACTACTTTGGGATCAACTTTTCAGCCAGCCTTATAAGATTATTTGGCCTTATGTGGCTATTCATAACCAGACATTTCACTGGGTAACTTGAAAAACTTAAATTTTACTGAAAGGTGATACTAGTTTTATTGTATTTCCCAGAAATGGTATGACAGATATGTGCTGTGAGAGCTTGGAAGCAGAATCTCTAAATTTGCAGAGGCATCTTTATTAGGGCATAATGTAAACCACAGTCCATATCTTTTGGTAGTTTATCACTTTCTTCTTTTGAGTCTTAAGGTCAGTTGTCTTGAAGAAATTTTTCTGTGACAGGATGACAAAGATGATGGCTTATGATGAAGAACAGTATTCTGTAGACTGCATAGTGATTTAAAAGCTTTTGGCTCACATGTTCGTCAGTTATCAATTATTTCCACGCTGGTATCAAAAAACAGGCTCTTAGATACAAAAAGGTGGGGAATGTGAAATGGATCTGAATGCAAGCTCTCTCTGTCCTGCTCAGAAATGATACTCATTTTATGTCAGTAATACGTTATATCTGTCTTACAAGTTACAATTTAATTAACTAGAGTATTACCATGATTTACTTAACAAGTGTATTATCAGCAAATATCTGCTAAAAGGCAAACCCAGGCATCCTTCAGAGTTGAAAGAATAAAAAAAGATGTGCTGTTTCCAGTGAAGCTAGACAGCAACACTTCCAAACAGTTAAATGAATCGATATTTCTTTCAATAGTGTAGTGTTTACGCCAAGAACCAAAATGTAAATTTGTTGAATCCATTTCCGTTGTCCAAAGTCAGTGAAAAGTAAGAACTAAAAGCTTAAATGAAAACATGTAGTCAGAGCTGGAAAACTGTATATTTAGTTTTTTAATCTTTGTATCATACTTAAAATATTCTGCTAAATATTTACTGCCTTTGCATTTGATACAGCTTGGCCAATCATTATCCTACAAGAAGGATAGTTACATGATGGATTGCTAAGAAGTCATAAATACAGGTGACTTACAGGGGATGAAGATGCGCTCTTTGTATCATATTAGATATAAATATACTGTATTTATATATAAATGAACCTTTATGTCATTTATGTTATTGGCAAACCACAGCATATTTTTGGAGAGTCCTAGTCCTTTTTATTAAAATAGATATTTTGGATATACTTTTAGAATAGGTATGGATATATATTCCAGTGAAAAAAAAATCTTCTTCCCTGATACTGTTTCAGTTTCATCAGGGCAAACAATAGATTTGTTTCACTTAGTTCTTCTCTTTTCAGAATATGTTCCATCAAGTGTTTGTACGCTTAAACTTACCCTGTCCCTAAGAGGGAAATTAATCTTCCAAGCAATGAGGAGTGACCTGAGTAACCCTAGAGAGCAGGGTACTTGACACTAACCAGTTGAGACTAGTAGTAATCTCGTGCTGTGCAGAAGGTCTAAGAGAACAGTCTGCAAGGTTAATATGGTAGTACTTCAAGACAGTGTCCTAGGAAAAAAAAAAAGTAGATAATTAACTCACCCAGAGCCACAGGCTATTTTGTGTTGCTACTGTCATTATGATGATAGAGATAGATTAAACAGACTTTCTCTTTTGAGAGTCTGTGCTCTGATGAATTATAAGGGCTCAAATCAAAACAGTGCTTGCCTGTGAACTTAATGTGGTTAAACAGCAGTAGAGCAGAGGGATGTTCTGCAACTCTTCCCTGATGAAGTGTTTGTGTCTCCTGGTAACAGAAATGGTAACTTTGCTTAATGTGCTGCCTTCCTAGCATCAGTGAGACAATACTCAACAAATTTACAATTATATTATTATCAATGCTAATAATGATATCCACAGTAGCTTTTGTGATTGTGGTTGTATGCTGGGATGAATCTGTTCTTTTAAATTGGAAAAAAATTTTACGTAAAAGAATAAAAGGTTAAGCTCCTTAAAGAAAGACTACAGTTTTTCTTTAAGAAGAGTCTAGAACAAAGAGAAAGAAAATAGTAATATGCTTTTATTCTACTAATAGGGACACTAGAATTAAAAAAACCAAACCACAATCAACCATCCCTCATTGTATTCCCTCTCTTAAATACTGAGTTGTTTCAGCTACAGCTACAGGCTGTGGAGTCTCAAAAAAAAGGTGAAACTTGCAATTCGTTTTATTCATTGTGTGTGTGATGCTGCCAAAGGAGATTCTGAGTGGTGTAGAAATTAAATGCTACCAATATTCTGGTGACATCAGGACCGTGAGGTCCATCTGCTGATAAATGTAATTACTTTTGAATTAGCAATTGAGAACTCTGGCCTGCATAAAAAAAAAAAATAAAAAAATAAAAAAATAAAAAAAATTAGCCTTATCTCAGTCCTGTGAAGGCAGAAGTGATGCCAATGAGTACACTAAACCAGTTATGTACTAATAGGAACATGAGTGGACTGATGGGACTATTAGGAAGTGTCATTGATCTTTTTGTCATAGCTCTCTTCTGTACGTCAAGCCTGTGCTTCAAAGAAGGCCTCAGCCATAGCTCTCCTTTGCTGTCATGTTGTTCACATGGAGCCTTTGTTTTTGGCTTGGGGAACAATACAATGGGCTTTCTGCAGACTGGTTGTTCAGAAAACAATTTTTAAGGTCAAATCTTGAAAGAGGATTAGCAACATGTTTATTGATAGCACTCGGCGAGAGTTTTAACTATGTACAAATCCTTGCACAATACTGATTTTGTGCATTGCTTTGTAAAATCTTTGTTACCGTTTCACTGAAACCAGACCAATGTTACATGTTCACTTGCAGTTACTTCAAATCATAGTGGGGATGCATAGAGGATTTAAACCACAGTGCTCCCATTATTCCTGTTTAGCTGCCTGCCTTACACAGTTCTGGGCATTTCAGCCTGAAAACTTTTAAATGAAGCAAGGGCAAGTTAGGACCAAACTTGACTTAGGCAAAATTAGCTGTTGTTTGGAGATTTTGCTGTGTCTCCCTCACACCTGGAGAGCCAAGCTGGTTGCTGCCAGCTGCCCCGAGTTACAAAAACCAGTGGCTTCAACTGACAAATGCGTGCAGTCACTTGTGGTTATGGCAAATGCTTTTTTACATCCTTTTCATCTTTTGGTGGCAGCGTTAAGAGCAAGCCTAGTTTTTCAGAGCTCTGCAGGATTTCTGTCTTTCTCTTTCTGCCTTATCTTTCTGTGGCAGAAGTGGCCCATCCTGGGGCAGCAAAGATTCATTTTTGTCTACACAGCTGGCAAGAGTATTTTGGTTTCTTGAACTAGGTTTTCACACCAGCATGTCACAGGGCTTAGCACAGCTGTTCAAAGATTTTTCTTCAAAAGTAGCAAGCATTCAATCATTAATGTGGTCTCCTAGATTGCACTGATTAACTGCAACCCACTTATTCAGTATGCTGCCAGACCTGTTTAAAATTTTTTAATTATTTTTTTCTATGTCATGCTGGCAGACATGTATTTTGTGTATGAACTGACTCTTCCTTACTGATGGTTCTTATCATGGTTCTTATCACAACTAGCTAATTGCTGATCAGCAAATAACATATCAAGAATTATTTCCAGAAAGCTCTAGGACAAATAATGTAATATAAATACAGGTCAGATTCTGCCATTACTCCTATGCAAAGATGTTTCATTGATTTGTGAGAGATTCATTATGAGATAATCTGTTTTATAAAATAATTCCCACAAAAAAAATACATAGCAAAGGTATTGGTCACAGACTCTGAAGATTTAATAAAGTGTATGTTTCTCCCAGGCAGGAAAAAGAGAAAAAAATAAACAAATAATTCAGTACATATTATTCACTCAGTGTGTGTATATATATCTTGTACATTTAATTTTAATCTTTTGAGATCACTTTTGTGGAGTAATCAGTCTACTGTAGATGATAGTGCCATTTGTATTTTTCTATCTTTGCATTTCTATGAATAGGATTTTTTACAGCAGTGGAAAAATGTGTAAGAAAGCCAACTTCATCTTGTTTAACCAATCACCAAAATATCCTGTTTTAATACCCTTTATGTAGAATATGTTTTGTTTGCTTTTTAATTTTACATTGAATAATGATGATAACTAATAAGGATAAATTAATAGGTTTGTTCTTCAAAAGAAGCAAATAATCTTTCAGCTATGACCTCTTTCTGCAACTGGCCACATCTTCCACTGATCAATGTGGAATATCATCACTTGGATTTCATTAAGATTTTGCTTGTTTTCCTTCAGTGTCCTAACAAATAATATCTATAAATCCATGGAGAAAATAGAATCCTGGAAATGTTTTAATGTGATGAACCTATTGATGAATTTCCTGTCCCACTTTGTTTGACAAGGCTTTCTCGAAGTCAAGGCATTAAGAGGTTGAGATCATAATAGAAGATAACTGGATGCCTTTTTCATGTTAAGAAGCTGTGATGTATGCTTATTATTTAATTTTGTGAAAAAAATCTTTTATTTCTGGTTTACTATTGAATTATTTCTCATACACAAAGTGGAATCACTTTGCCCTCATGCCTTGCCTTATTTGAAATAAATAAATAAATAAGTGTTGGTATTTGTCGTTCTCCATGGCGCTTTTTTTAGTAAACTGGCTTCTCCAGAGCATTGACACGTGCCTCTCTGGATGGTGCTACTGATGAAGAGAACTGTGGTCTAAAAAATACAGATTTCCAATTGTCCCTAAGCGCAATGAAGATAAAAGGCCTGAAGAGTCCATAAATTTGTAGCATAGAGCGAGGCGTTAGTTTCTAGCTGTTTCTTTGTGTTGCCTTGTTTGTGGGGTCATAATTACACACTGATTACAGCTAGAAAAAAAGTCTCTGTTGTTTTCCATCCTCAACAGTAATTACTGTGTTACTGTGTTTCACTCTCATCCCTTTCTTTTGGTCTTTCTGAACATTTTCAGATCCTTTTTGGATTTTAACGTAGCTTTGGGAAACATAAATTACAAAATATTGTTTACATTGTTTACAATTATGGTCATCTTGGGAATTACATATCTTCTATTATATATTACTAACTAATTAACGTAGTGTAACTAAGTGCATCTACCCGTGCGACTGGAGAATGTTAAAATGAAAGGCTGACCACAGCTTCTGTGAGCCACATGGTCTAGGTTGTGTTTGAATTTCTGTCCCTTCAGGTGTGCTTTTATTGATTAAATTAAAATAGAGAACATGAGACTTGGTCTACTGTAAGGAAGCAATGAGTCTACTGTAACAGAAAATATAACAATTTGTCTTAAAAAAATAAAATTATTGTCCTTACCCCTCTGGCATTCTCATATTACAGCAGATTTTGAGAAAAAATTGGAGGGGCTGTAAATCACCCTTACTCAATTGACTTCCATTGGAACTGAGCTGATCTAGGCCAGCAGAAGAGATCAGTGTGCAGAGCTGCAAATGCTCTCAGTCATGAAACAGGTCACCTGCAGGTCATAGGCTGGCTTAAAAATGACCTTACCAAAGTAGATTTTGGCTTTTCTTTCTGTTTTTTAAAACTTTGGTATCCACTGAGGTCACAGTGAGTGAGCTCTCTACTGATTAAAATGTTTGAAACATTTAAAATAGGACCAAGGTTTTCACCACAAAACGTTTTTGTTTTTTTTTTTTTTTTTTTTCTGCCCACTGTCACAGAACTCCAGCCTCATTGGAATGAGTGAAAAAGTCTTAGTTATGCAATTATCACAATAAGTGATACAGTAGTCACAATAAAAAGCATCCAACCAGGCAACACTAAATGTTTTGTACCCCTGTCTATGTAACATATCCTTGAAGATGAAGATATATTATATGATGATGTCAAATCTAGTAATATTTTAAATCTAGTAATATTATTCATACAAATCCACCTGGTTTTCTGTTTGCCTTGGACTGTTCTTAGTCACCTAAGGACCAAGAGAAAAATGAACCAAAAGGTCCCATTGTCAGAACTCTTGTTATCCAAACCTGCCTTTTGGGTCTGGAAACAAGGTAAGAGGGGGACAGTTCTGCACCTGGGATGCTCCCAAAATTCCTTCCCAAATGAGTTCAGTCTAGACTGTTGTGGATTTCCGCATGCTCATCTGCATGAGCACATGCACCTGTACATATGCATATGTACATAGGCACTTGAGATTGTTCAGTAGCATTGGCTAAGACATCTTTGGTGCAGTGGCATCTGAATATTGGATCACAGGATATTTCATGTTGGAAAGGACATCAGGAGATCTCTAGTCCAACCTCCTGCTCAAAACAGGGGCAGTTTGAGGTTGGATCCAGGTGACTCAGGACTTTATGCAGTCAGGTTTTGCAAACCTCCAAGGATGGAGAGAGACCGCATAGCTTTTCTGGGCAGCCTGTTCTGCTGCCTGAGCATCCTCATTAGAAAAAACCTTTTACCGGTCTAAACCTCTTGTTTCAAGTTATGCCCATTATGTTCTGGCCTTGCATCGTACACCATTGTGACGAGCCTGGATCCATCTCCCTGTAGGCACTGGGGTTTGCTGTTTGGGGGACTTGACCCCAAAGCCGCTTCTCCTTAAGGCTGAAGAATCCCATCTCTCTCAGCCTTTCCCCACAGGACATGTGGTCCAACCCCTGAACTTGCTCCAGTTTATCGATACATTTCTTATATAGAGGGGCTCAAAACACATTTATACATCTAATGTATTGGTGAAACATTGAAATGATTTTGAGGCTTTTCCCATCCATCTGTATGCTAGAGGTTATGATACAAGTTACAAGAATAAGGAGAAATGAAACAGCCTTGGTAAAATTAAATCAAACAGCACTTGGTAAATTGGAACATGAACTGCTCAAGATTATGGTATTCTGCGGAGGAGTTTTGATTTCTCCAAAAGTGTATCTAAAATTGTAAAATGTGTTGATAGGCAGTAGATGGGAGCATTTCAATTTTGTTCAAGATCAGGTGAAAAATACCTTTTGACCAGCCTTAGGTTACTATAATAGGCTTATGATAATATAATGGTTATCACAGGTGGCCTTTTCTTTCAATGCAAGAATCAGAATACCTAAAAAGTCATGTCCCATTTAGTTTGATTTCAGAGTGGATGAGAACAACCAAGCAGGTGCTCACTGTCTCAGTGTTACACTGATAAGTACAAACTTCTTTTTTGAGGTACATATTGCCAGTAGAAGTCACTGATGAAAATACAACTTCAGGCTCAGAATACTGTTATAAGACTATGGTGAACTGCAAGTCTGAAGCCTCACTGTGCTCGTAACAACTCATGTTAGGGGCTTTGCTGCTATAGGTATGTAAAATACAACATTGTGAGTACCTCCTATCAAGAGAAAGCCTGTGCTTTAACAGTACTTTGCATATTTATTATGTTGTTATTGCTAGTGTACTAGCACCTAAAGGAGAGATTTGATTCCTGAGAAAGTGCTTAATCACTAAGACTTTTAAAGAAAAGATGAGTATTAGATTTCTATATTTTGTGCTAAACTCAGTGTAAATTTTGTGCACTCAGATGTATTTGTTGGATTCATCCCCTGTGAGGAATTAAACTTCTTTGTACTGTGAATTCTAGATGGCCCTTGGCAGACTTGAAAGGCCCTCAAATCCTCAAGGTGGCTCTGTTTTTAGCTGTGTGAAGTAACAGAATACTTTGGTGAAGTTTTGAGATTTAAAGGTGTTTATGCAGTTAAGGATGTTTTTGACTACTTTTGAATATTAGAAGCCTAAATTGTACTGTGGGGACCTTTAGACTTTTCTGGGTGTTTGTTGCTTAGTCATGAACATCTTATTCAGCACTATCTGATTTAGCACGTTTCAGCCAAGATAATTCTCAAATTTGCTGCAAAAGCTCTGACAGCATATCTTCTACACCCCACCTCCAACAAAATGCCATCTCCAGACAAGTTTCTTCCTCCACTCCCCTCCACTCTTTGTAGATGATTGTCCTGATTCACACAGAGGGAGCAAGTAGAGCAAATCAATTTTCTGTATCTGAAGGGGACAAGCACAGCCAACGAGGGAACTTTTCTTCAAGATTGAGATTGTCACCATTTTGCCCTGGTGAGGATGGGATATGTGCAGCTGTAAGAGTGCTGCCAATGGAGCATGTGCAGCAAACCTGCTAATGGAGCAAACCCCCTTAATGCCCCTAATTTAGCAATGAAGCCTATCAGTTCTAATTAGTTTGTGATTAAAGAACTGGCTATCTTCTAGGCTGTGGGAAGAGCAGTGTTTGTGGGTAAATGGTCTCCCTGTTTTAGACTGAAATCCCCTTCCAGAAGCCAATTGAACCTGTCCTGTTCATAGCATCAAGCAGTCCATTAACTAGCTCCTCAGTTCTAATATATGGTGCTCTTATTTTTATCAGGTCCTGAAGAAACAGCTTTAATTAGAGTAGTGGGGAAATTACAGATTTTCACCTGTTGAAAATCTTGTGTTTCAGCTGTTGTCTACACAGCTTGTAGAACAAAGTCATATTTCACCATCTCTAGAAAATCACATAGGTCTACTTTGACAGTAATACATGATAAAATGATAGCCTATAGTAATTCAAAGCTCTTGAACCCATGTTTTCCATTCTGACCATCAAAAATTGCCTTTTGTCTTACAGAAAAGTGAAAAATGGAAACAAAAAAAAGTATTTAATTTTCTATGACACTGTAGCATTTTCCTACTGAGCATTTTTTCACACTAAGTGAAATCAGCTATTTCTTTTCCTCATCATGCCCTACTTCTTGCAGTGTGATGGGATCATTAAAATGGGACACAGCAGGAAGAGACAGTGGATAGGGCAAATGGAAAAGTTATTGCAACATTTTCTTCAGCTTTTAATATTGTAAAAAAGTTACTATGGGATCTTTTATATGCTTAAATTGGTAGTTGTCCCTTTGCTGTGAAAAGCATTCTTTCTTTCCCTTCCTTTTCGGTTGCAGTTGAAAAAATCCTCCCACTGTTTCTTCCTGAAAAAACCCACGCTATTTCCGCATATGAACTCTGTCATGAGTGCTTCTATCTTGTCCAGCTCCAAAAATTTCCTCTTGGAAGTTTGATAATGTGAATACAGACCCTGTAGTAACTCACAGTGAAATTATTTTAAGATTTATTATAACATTTGTTTTCATTTTACATTGATTTTCATTGCATTTTTATTGAAATATTTTTGCTTAATTGTCTCCTTAGCAGTAACATGCAGCCGTGTGAATTAATCCAAATATGTCATATTCTCATAGCTATAGTCAGTCCTTGCAACAACTGTAAGAAAACATTAACAACTGAATTTTTGTTCTTCTGGATCTGAGTCTCTATCCCCATAGCAGCTGACTAAACAGTAGATAATATATGAGATACTGCTTTATACTAGCAATAGGCTTCATCTGAGGACTGCAAAGTTGTCACAGACCTGCAGCAAAACATGATGAAAGACCACTGGGTTGATGAGAGAGTAAGCAAAGGAAAATAATACAGGCCACCAAAGATGAGCAGGAGGGGTGGGATGAGGGGGCTGCTGGCTGAGGGAATCTCAGGTCTGGGGTTAAGGGAGCAACACCTGGGAGTGAGTGGGAAATGTGGGGAGAGAGAAGCTAAATAGTGGAAGATAAATCATTCTTCAATGAAAATGCTGGACACCACAGTGAGTATATCCAAGGCTTGACAAAAGGGCTATTTTGTTAATTGAACTCTGTTTAAAATCAAGATTAGCAAAAGACTCATCCTTTTTTTCAGTTGGGATTTATCTTGCTTAATAGTAGTTCTCTAGGAATTAGCTATGTAGCCTAAGCTAGTTATACAAGAAAGTCAGTTCAGGAGGGCACTTTAACCCTTTTTCTTAAATGCTTATTTTCAGAGAGAGTGAGTGAGTGTTCTTGGAAACAAAAAAAAAGCTTTCTTTAGGTTAGACAGTTAACTGTTAGATCACTAACGCTGCATGAGGTGCATCCTGCCTAAGCAACTAACTGCAGGGAAGTACCACAAGCTGTTGAAAGCTCCCTTTCTGGAGCAACCAAAGTTATTCACTACTTGATGTGAAATCATGACATCAAAACACTTAGTCTGATTGGGGATTCAACAGTACATTCCAAATCTATATTTAAATTCTCTGCATAAACAAGTTATCAGATATTCATTGCAGAAATAGCCCTGATAGGATGTTGCTGTCCCTTAGCTTGAAGACTTCAAGCCAAGCCAGAGCAGATATCCATCACACATGGTCCTCATTTGATGCGGGGCAGATAATTCAGCCCAGCTCTCTGATATCAGAGAAGGGGCTCCTATGTAAAGCTCCTTCCATCGGCTCAGCTGAAGAGGCCTTAGTTTTCTACAGAAGGATTAGTAATAAGTATCTATAGGTGATGAAAGGGGAATAGTAACATTGCAAACTTATACTTGTCTTTTCTTTGGTAAATAGCTGACTAATGAACTCTTTGCAGCCTAAATTAGTCTGCTTTTGTGGAGTTTCTCATTAAACTGAAGGAAAATACTTAAACCTCTGGTCAGTAGTCATTAATATGACTAATTCAGAAGTCACAGTATTTTTGGTGACGTCTTGCTGCAACTTAACTCTTTAGTCTCCAGATAGACTCATACCAAATAGTGGCCACAAATGCTTAAGAAAGTGATGTGCTTGGATACCTCTCTGTCTGTTTACGCTTCCAACAAATGCTTTCCAATTGCAAGAAAGTCCTTTCTTAAGCAGGATCTCAATCAAGTTTGTAACTAAAAATAATACTCCTGAGGACAAAAGTCCCTAGAGTTTCTGTTCTGAAGCTTAAACTTAAAAGCTCTCATGGTCAATAAGCAGAGGAAAGGATTTTTATACATACTGTTGCTATGCGCTGAAGGTCCTCTGAGATTAAACGCTAACAGATAATGAATAAATTCAGTTGCTTGCACTGAATCTTTTCTCTTGCTCATAGCCATTGCTATAGGCTTTGTAGTTATACACTGGAGTCTGCATTAGAATTGCTTGCACCCTGTGGGGTTGTACAGTGATATAATTTATTTCCACCTATGTGCCTGGACTAGTACACTAGCAATTTCTTCCCATAGTTATAAATTTCCCATAGGTCATCTGTGTTAGAAAACAGGTTCTGTCTACGTACTCACCTCTAGATTTGAAAAGACGTCGCTTTGATTTGTTTTAAACTTGAGAAATTCAGTAAAATAGTTGGTTGTCTATTCATACTAATATCACCTGTAATGTCACCTGTATACTGACTCTATTCAGAGAGATAAAGAAATGTGGGATTTCTCCAAAATTTTGTGTTCTTGCTTATCATACATACCTAAAGGAGTGTGCTAGGCTACTGAGGTGCAGGACCGAATTGCTTTTGCATGTCTTTGGATCCCAGTTATGAATGGCAAATTTTCATAGACTTTATAGAAGTTGGAATAGGATGGAGACTGACAAATGCTTCCACATTAATGTGTTCTTTTAGCTGCTATTATTAACAAAAACATTTATATTTATGGGTACAGAAATTCAAGGTAGTGTCAAAAAGGTTGGCCTAACTTTGAGAATTAAAGTTCAGACAACATTTAAAATGTCTTTGATCAATTAGTTCTTAGATCTCTGTGTTAGCAAACAGTAAGCAAGTATTCTACTTTATCTTCATGTTATTTTGTTCAGAAAATTCAAACTTTTGACATGGATTAATTATGACAAACAGACCTCTTTTTATAACGTAATTAAAACATTTTTTCCTGTGCCATTTTGATTTGATCAAAAATCAGTAGAATAATATTCCTCATTCACAAATCAAACTGAAAAAATTGAGGCTGAAAGTCCCAATTTTTGTAGAATTTAGGGAATGGTTATTAATGATAAAACTCATGGGTTTACATTTGAAACTGAATTTTATTTGTTACTGTATACAGATATACACAAAATCTTAAATCTGACAAATATGTAAATCGAACTTCTGAATTAGATTTTTATTTTTTTGAGTATAAGAGAATAGATATATATAAAGGGTTAAAAAAAGTGCAATACCATAGTAAGATAGAATCAAATCAACTGCATTACTTTAATACACACTGAAACTAGAAATAGAGAGGAATACAAGAGACAGTGGATCACTAACACACCTAAATGAAATATAGTACAAAATCTGCAGAAGTATAAGACTCAAGCAAAACTGAGATGTGAATCTGTGACTTCAGTGTCTTTTCTAAAACAAAACCAGCAGCAGCAAGAAGGGACTTGAGTGATATTTAAATGACTGTGTAAATATTTATGAAACCTGCAAAATGCATGGAATGAATTATAAAGAAAGCTTGCGAAAAATGGCTGAGGTTTGCTCTCTGGCATAAAAACTGGAGAAAATTTAACAAAACATATTATGATGTCTGATTTATCAATTGTTGTGGATCCTTTCTTAGCAATGCAATAGTGTCTCTCCCTTTTATTTAAACTTCTACAGTGTCTTCCTTTTTTCTGCAGGTATTTTTGGGGTGCGTATGTGCTCTCAGGTTGTCAGACATATTGTAGCTAGAAAGCAAACCTGTTCAGGTGAACAGACCTTTGCCAGAGCACCCTTTTTAGAGGGCAAGAATCTGCTGGCAGTAACATTGGTAATGCTCTGCCTGCAGTTTCAAAGCTGCATTCTGTTGATAACAAGGACATATAACTTTTTAAAACATTATACCCAGCTTGAATTTTAGTTTAAGCAATGTAAAGGTGTTAACTAGAAAAAGGAAAGTTTTTCACTCGGGTAAGAACATTCAAACTGTCGTTAGGGACTCCCTCAAAGCACAGAAAAGAGGAAAAAAAGGATCTTGTATTAGCAATGCAACTTCAGTTTGTTTTTCTAAGAGAAAACACTGTAGTAAATGTCACATATAGTAGTAGGAACAAAAACCCCCAATATGACTAGAATAATGGTTTCATTCCACTTTGATATATACTATTGTGCATTTGTTAGAAGTATTTTGCTGAAACAAATTTCTGATTTACTGTGAAGGTCAGGAAAAATGTTATGGTATTTCCAGTGAAAAATGTTTGTGGGCAGGGATAGAATTTCTAAGGTACTTCATTTAAAGAACCAGGCAAGCAAAAAAGCTAGTTTCTCGTTTATGGTGATGATCAAGTGAAAATTATTGAAACATATTTGCTTATGTGAAATGTTCTTTTTGCTATTTTCTGTTTGAAAAGTGTTTTAAAAATGTGAGGTTTCAGCCCAATTCTGGGCTGGATGTATTTTAAATGTTCCATGTTATTCTAGGGATTGAAAAATTGTTTCTTTCTCAGACTTTCGCTAATTGGTCTTGCTGTCTTGTTTTTATTTTTTTAATTTTTTTTGTGATTTGGCATAAAGAGGCATAACGCCCGAAAAATTACATTAAGTGTTAGTTCATTAAACCACAAAACCACATCTGTCAGTTGTTGGAGAAGAGTAAACAGTCAAAGTGCTTTGTTTCACTATCATTGCTTCTAGATTCTCAATTTTCTTTTTGGAATGGCTGAGAAAATTGATATAATCCTTAACTTCCCCTCTGAATTGCTTCCTAAACTGACACCATACTATTACAGAGGAGCTGCAGGTTTTGTGATGCTCTGTGCGAACTAACTCATGCGCAAAACAAGCATCACAGTTACCATGCAGCTATTAGAAAACTCAGCTCCCCCACCATAAAAGTATATCATCCCCTTAAGTGTGAGTAACAGAAGATGATGATCTCTACTGCTTTATTTGTTCAGAGAGAGAAAACTCTGTAAAGTGTGAGGAAAACAGCTGAATAGTCGGGAAGACTGGGAGCAACATATGCGCCTGGTGCTTCCTGCTGAGACTGACGAAACAAAACGGCTTGCAGTTACAGATACCAACTTTCTGAGGAAAAAACTGTTGCTGCAAAGATGGGAATTTCTAACCCATTCTGATAAATAGAGGACTACCATGCCTGAGCTGAAGAGTAGTCAGAGCCTGCTTAATTGTGATTTGGTTGTGATTCTGATTGGCATGTACAGAAAGATCAATCTCAACACAATAGTACTTAACTTTGATTTCTTTTGCTTCCAAGTGCAGCTTAAGTAAAACTGTTTTGTGAGCCAAGTAAAGGGGATAAATAATTTAGCAGTGAGTAAAAAATGTGATTTGTAACTGTGAACTGAAGAAGTGTAACTAGATATCTACTTGTCAAAACAGAAGTTTGGAAAAAAACCCCAGGAGTTGCACAGATGCACCAATTGTCTTTAAGCAGTAATTATGCACAAGCGTACATAGCAAAGGCAGGTAAAGGGAAGCAAATAGGATAAAAGCTGTTCATGAGTAACCATTTTGTCTGTTATAATTTTCATGATAATTTTATTGTCATTTTTTTCCCCCCTCTGCACATTACTTGTCCTCCCACCATTACCCCTGAAAGATTTCTCTCCTTGTTTAGGGCACAGTCCATAATAGAACCGATTTGTCACTCAGCATATGTGAGAGGGGACAGAGACAAAAAAGTGGATGAGAGTATGGAAAGGAGGGAAGAATACAAGCTTTCGGAAAGGGATCTTTCCTTGCCTGTGACTAACCCACGGTTAGGGGATTCCTGGCCCTCCTGCAGTAGGACTTCTGTCCCTGCTAAGCCAGCTGTTCACATTGCTGTTCCCCAACTGAAGGACAAGATGCGCAAGTCTTGGGTGGGTTTTTTTAAGCTGTTTTTTTTCAAGCTGTTTTTTTTTCCCTGATAAATACTGATTTTCACCAAAATTACCAACCATAAGAGTAAGATACGTAAATCAAGCAAGCAACAGCAAACGTAGAAACAAGTGGCTTAAAATACCGTAAATGGAAATCTATAGTCAGCAGTTGAGTTTTTCCAGCAGACCTTGAATATTGATCCATTGCTAGATGTATCAATAATCACACAGGAAAATCACAAGTATTACATTAATATTTTTAGGTTACTGAAATGAAAGATGTAACCTTACCAGATGATGATGAAAAAGTAATTTCCATTTTAACTAAGTGAAAGACTATGACACATAGCAACAACTCAAGGTGAGAGTTTTTCAAAAGAACATTTCTATAATTTCCACCTGAGTGTTTTCAGAGAGGAAAGTTGGAAGTTTCCTGAGTTTTTAACTTTGATTTTGATGAGCTTTTGAGTACTAGTACCCCAAAACAATGGAAAAAGGCTTACACTAAATCAGTATTTGAACTGAAGATGAAAAGTGAGCTGGCCAGTTGTGTTCCAATCAGTCCTAGACAAAACAAAGAAAAAATTGTAATAAAGGAGATTGATAAGGAAAAAAAAAACCCATTGGCGAGAGATTAGGAAATCAAGATAACACTTTGAACCGTCCTATTTCCTACATGGAGCTCTAGTTATGTGTTCCTACTTGTCTCCAACTACACTATTTTTCTAAGCTTAGAAACTGAGTTTATGATGATTATTCTGTCAAAATTGGGATCCTACTCCCATGCACACTGCATCTCCATACCAGATATCTCTCTTCCTCTAAACTATGGAGCCCCACTCCTGTCTCCTAAAGCTGTCTAGCACCCAAAACCTTTCTCAAACCTTGCACCCTCACAACATTGTTCCAATCTGAAGCTCTAACCAACTGTTGTATACAAGGTCCTTGACTTCAACCTTTGGTCTTCAAGCAGCATAAATTAAGATTTTAACTAGATACATGGAATGGTTCTTGAAACTATGGAGCTAATCATGTGAGATAATGTAAGCTGCACATAAATTGCTTTCAATAATGCTAAATGGAAACAGAAAGATTTGTGAGACAGCAGGAATGGGATTGCTCAACAATTTCTAGAAACAGGGCAGTTAAATAAATAAATGTTTTTCCTCTGTATCACAAGTTACAGAACAGGTATATTGATTTGCCTTATTTAGAATTTTTCATGTTTTTAAGAGAATAATAACTAGGAACTCTGCTCTGAAGTTTTCCTATTGCCATGGACAAATCTGTGTGCAGAAGTTACTCCTACATATGCTTTATGATCATCATTAAGAACACAGTTTCTAAAACTTAGCTGAACCTTGCAACATCACCTAGCAGATTAGTCCCCCGTTGGTGAGATCAACAACTTAAGGTTTGATTGTTTAAGATGTTTGCATCCCACAGGTGATATTATCACCCATGTATGAATTAATTATCTTAGCTATATTACATTAGTCTTTATTTACTCACTATTATTGAGTTTTTAATTAAGATACATTTTCATTTATTGTCTTATCTTGATTATGTTCCCTGAAATCTTTTGATTCCCAGTTCATACCTGAAGAATTGACTATGTCACCTGTTTTGCCTTCCCCCCCAGACTAGTAGCCGCAGCCACATCCCCTTATCCACCTAATCTATTTTACCTTACTACTGTTACGGTCTTTATCTTCCCCTGTCCTAGGTGAGTTCCACCATCCTGAGCAGGATGCACAATTTTTCCTGCAGCACAGGAGCAAAGGGGGAAATAATTAGAAGGTATGGAGGCAAGACCTCCTGCAAGAGTCGAGCTTGTCACTCCTGCTCAGGAAGTGCAAGAGTGGCTGTAGCAACTTTTTCACGTGTACAGGCTTTTAACGGACCATTCCTGTGCCCACTCTAGGGTTTCCAAAAGAGATTTCAAATGGAAGGAGTCAGGAACAGATCACACTTTTCTGGGCTAATGTTACACCTCTCCTAGCCTTTCTCTAACCCATAATGGTAACATTAGTACATGGGTCTATGTATTTTCTCCATTTCTTTGGGGAAAGCCTTGACATCTTGCTGAAATTCCCCACAAGCTTGCACTTCTCAACAGTTGGATTGGAATACCTGCTGGAAAGCACCATGACACATTTCCCTGGATTTCCTTTGTTTGGAGGTCAGAATGAAGTGGCACAGTGTGAGCCCAGTTCTTGTCTCCATTCTTGGCACGCTGTCAGACCATGGTGGTATCAAGAGCCCAAGTTCAAGAGTTGGAAATGTTCTCATTCTTTTTGATAAAGACACAGCCTAAGCATGAGAAATTGAATGATCATTAAGAAAGCAGTAAAGCATTTCTAGTATGAGATACAAATGGTTATATTCTTTCAAATCACCGGTGTGTGTAGAAACATGTCTTGTAGAGCTCAGAGTCAAGCTATAAATGAAACTATTATTACTTGATATACAAGTCTGAAGAAAAATTATAATCATGTCTTCCAAGCATGTGATATTATCTCTGTAGTAGCTGACCATATTTATGGCTTAGACAATGTGCATCATTTTACTGCTATACAATAAAATTTATTTAGGGCAGTGTAATGTAATCTAAGTTGATGAGTTCTTGTCATCTTTATAAATCGTTGTTTTATATTTTTGAGAATTCTAGAAAGAGAAGATTAAGAGAAACCACAAAAAGAAAGAGCAAATAATCCAATTTATTGGGTTTTTTACTTATGCGGAACACAGAGACTCTTCTTGTCTATCGCCTTCTGGGTTTGACAGGCTTAAAACTGATAATTCCGTGGTATTCATTACCCTTTTGTATGTAAGGAAACATATTCATTCCTAATAAATTCTTTTTTTCCCTCTGTAATATATATGATAAAGTAGTTTATGATCACATATCTGTGAAGAGTAAAGGTAAAACGTTATGCTGTGGAAGAAACTTATACAACTCCTATGTGTGTTTAAACTACAGCATAACATAGGTGAGTGTAATACTGATTTTTTTTCCCTTAAAAAATCTGTACCACTTAGTACAATGCACTTGCGTAAGTGTTTGCAACTTTTAGGGTTTTATAACTTACCATTTATTATAGAAAATTACTCCCTTCTGTCTTTCACCAACCCCCCACCCTTCAACATACACATCTATCCATCTGATATGTGAGGGGAATTACATTTGGCTCAGCAATTAAAATGGATATATGCCTTTCAAACTCCTCCGCCCTGACCATCCTGGTTAGAGGATGAAGAAGCTTTTGAGAGCCCATACAGGTTATTGACTGCTGTGTGCCTACAGGAGTTCTGTAAACCCTGTCCTTCACTTGTTGTCCAGAGGTCCTTAAAAAGGCAGGAACAATTAAGGTAGGGATCTTGAGCTTTACCCATCACTTACTGTTGGAATCTAGTTCCCAAGTGAAATAAGTTAATAAAGTTGCAGTCTAATTAAGTCACATCTTTTCCATCTTTCATATCTTTTATGTCTGGGAATGCATTGCAAATGATTGTGTATTTCCAGCATGTGCAAGGAAAATTTTTCTGGGTTTTTTTTGTTTTTGTTTTTTTTTATTTGCAGTAGAGTCAGACTATATACTAATTATTTGCTAATCATTAGATAACATGTCTTGAAAAATATCTATGAAGTTACTTGTAACAAATCACAAAAATGAGTTATATTCTTTCCTCTCCAAATGGTTAGTACCTTTTCAGGATGTAGTGATTTTATCTTTTTTTAACTAATCCCTAAGGAGAAATAAAAGCACATGATTTTTCAAGGCTATCTATCGCTCCCAGCACTCAGGCATGTTTAAAGCACAAAACACTACTGATTGTCGGATTACAAATTTCTTCATATGTTATCACTGTAATGTGAGATGGTGGCACTGAAGTGCAGCAGACAAACAAAAGAAAGGCTTCTGAGTACACTCCCTGGGTTTCGTTTTTTTCATGTCATATGGGTTGTTTGTTAAAGAAACATAAAAATGTACTTTTAAAAAGTTGGATAGAAAAAAATTGATGTCTTGAACTGATAAAAGCCTGTGTTTAGAGATGAAAAAGAAACAAAAAATAAGATGTAGAATGTTAAAATAATAAAAAAAGTGCATAAAGTTTTGGTTTATTTTTAAATAGTCTTAAATAATGTGTATGGATTGTTTCAAACTGAATGAGTTGTTAATCTGGTAGATAACCTAGGTATTTAATTTTGTGTTCACTGAGTCAACGGGAACTTGAATGTAGATTTCAGTAGGGCAGATTTCACATCGAGATCTGCAGAGCCCTCTTTCCCCTTGTAAATTAAGATTTTGAGCCTTTGAAATCAGTGGCTGAATTCCTATATAGGGCATCGGATTTCATGTTTGTTGTTTACTTAAAATATAATTTTCCTGAACTTTATTTTTTAACTTTTCCACTTAGTACTATCAACTATGAATGTAAAAGGTTCTTTGGATTTGGACATAGATGATTAATGTGGGCAATTCCAGCAGGATCAAAATTTCATAATGTATTGATTTGCTCTGTATTCCCTCTGAAGGAAAAATGTCCCTGTAGGAAATAGCAGACAGTACACATTTCTCAAAGTGGAGCATAATTCACTAGTAAATACAGGAAAAAAAATCTCAGAATAAGCACTTTTCAATATGGAGACAGATGGCCACATCACTTGGCAAGCATTCAGCTTTTTTCCCTGACATGTTTAAATAATGTTTATCAAACAATAGACAGGGATAAAAATCAAGGTAGCCTTAAATTTATCTAAACCGGAATGGCAGGCTACTGTAGGATTGTCCTATAAATAACAATAAACAGCTGTTGAACGGAAGTCAGTAAGGTGGAAAGAGTTTTTCTACTGGATTGTAGAAATACATATATCTATATTTCTTGTTCTTGTAATGAAATTTTATGTCCTCTTTCCTAGCCCAGAACTCAACATACTGTTTGTATACCTGGCACAGTGTACAATGATTAGAGTCAAAACCAGATGGCCGTATCTTTCCTTGTCTTGTTTATTTAGGTGACAGACAGACGAGTCCTAACTTTACCTATAAATCTGATTGTAATTATTTATGTTCTACTGTGAATTTTTGCACACAAATACTCATGCACTGACACACACACACAAATAGATGTAAACTGACTCTCTTTCTTCCTCAGGCTTAGAAAGAATTGCAAGAGATTCGGCGTATGAGCAAGAAGGAAAAGTTCAGTTTGTGATTGATGCAGTGTATTCCATGGCCTATGCACTACACAACATGCATAAAGATCTCTGTCCTGGATATATTGGTCTATGCCCAAGGATGAGCACAATTGATGGTAAAGAACTACTTAGCTATATTCGGGCGGTAAACTTTAATGGTAAGTTACACAGACTCTTTTCTTCCCCCTCTTTAAATGTTTCAGGAGTGACAAGATGTGTTTTCTTCTTTATATAGGATACTTTAAGGCACAGTGGAAAACAGGATTAGAAGCAGTTCTCATTTAATCAGAACTGTGAGTTTTTCCACCTGCTTTGAAACCCCAGCTGTATTTTTTGTCTTAACATTAAGCTGCTCCCAAAAGATGCAGATGTTAAAAATAAGAATCTGTTGATTGAAATGCCGTTGAAAAGCTGCTATTGTAGAAACAAGTTGAGGACTCATGCAGTCCTATTGACAGATTAAAATCCTTTTTCAGAGGTTGCTTATGTGTTTGCAAGAGAATGAATTGAAAAAAATACCTTTTTGAAAGTTGCTTTATTCTGAAATTACTCTTAACAATTTCCTTACAGAAGTGAAGAGTGAGGAGTTTGCTTTCAATTTGCACATTTAAATCTCAATTAAAACACTCACTAGCTCTTCTGGCTTCTTTTCCATTTTATTGTTTTTGCCTCAGTGATTTAGTGAGCTTTAATACAACTACAGTATATATTTTTAAACAACACCGCATAATATTCTGTGCAGCTGGGATCTGCCTGCTGGGGAAATATAGTTACAGATGCTTATGCTGTTAAGAGTAGAGGCCAATAAAGAACAGGAGTAATTTATGAATGGAAAATTGAAAAGGGGAGAACATATGATGGTGAAATAAAGTTGCTGAAAACCTACATTATTTCATTAAAGTCATAATTATTGCAGACTATATTTACCATATTTTACAAAGAAATGGAACAATGTTCTTTGCTGCGTTTTGGCCGTTGTTTTTTTTCCCTGCTTGGTGGTAATTCACGTACTAGACATGCCTTCTAACTATGCAGAGAGAAATGCTGTCTATCACAATTTATTCCAATGACCTCAGCTGCCAGCCTTTTTGAAAAAAGCACAAGGTCATTTTGAATTTAGCTTCTGAGTGGAAGCTTTTTTTGCTTTAGGTAATATACCAGACCATTTGGTTGATATGAGTGTTGGCTGTAGTTCACAGTTTTTTCCTCTTCTAAAATGTTTTTTTCCTATGCAATTGTCATGACAAGGGAATCCCTGTCTCCAGGAATACAAAGGCAGAAGGAATTTAAATGATTCTTTAGTGATTTTAAAGAAAACCTGGAGCAAAATATGTTGGTGGCAAATGGGAAATGTTATGATGACAAAGGTAGGCAGCATATTGTAAGGTTTGCAGTGATAATTATCTACATTTCTAGTAGATATTCTTCTGGGTCTGTGTTGTTAAAGCACAAAGAAAGTGATCTATTTTCATTTGGTGTGCACAAAAGTTTAGCATAAAAAGATAAGCTGTACGTGTTATATGAAACCTTTCTCTCCTTAGACTGTTGTATTTCATCAATACCTGTCATGATTTCTCTGGCTGAGTCTAAGTATTGCAACAAGGGGAGATGAAAGAGTGGGATAAAGCATTCTGGACACTAATGAAAAAGTATCTGGTTTTGGACTAGTGATTTACTTAAAGAAAGGAAAAAGAAAAAAGAACAAAGAAGAAACATTTCTGTGAAGTTAACTTTCTGTCTCATGGGATGTTAACTGTCCCCTGTATTAGGCTTGTCCACATTACGTATTGGTGTACCACTTTTTTGTGTGTATTATACACCCAAATATTTCCTTTTTTTTCCATCATATGTTGGGAGGCATAAACAGAGGACATTATTTAACCCTTTGCCTTTTCCTATTAATCCCATACTCCTGTTCCTCAGGACAACTGTGCCTGACTTGGTTTACAGAGGTGAATATTTACATAGATTGCTAGACCTTCTGTGCTGGGAGTTGACAGTAGCACTGTGTGTTGATTTTGACGTGCATCCTAGGTTCATTCATTAATAATGTAGCATATTGAAAGTGAACTGGTACATGAAAGGAAAACTCTGACTTTCACAGCCATTCAGGGTAGCATTTTTCTATCCTGACAATCACAGGTTCACAGCATTGCTGAAGTTGGTGGGCACCTCTGGAGATCACCTACTCCAACCTCCTGCTCATATCAGGATCAGCCAAATCAGGTTACTTAGGACCATGGCCAGCCAGATTTTAAATATATTCAAGGATGGAAAATCCTCCAAAATTCTCTCTGAGCAATCAGTTCCAATATTTGATCATCTTCACAGTAAAAAAGTTTTTCCTTATGCTTGAACAACTTTTCCTGTGTTTTAAAATTAAGCCTCTGCTCTTCAGGACAACGTTAATTTCAAATATCAAGAACTGTCATTTTTGAGACAGGGAGTTTTTCTTTTTATTCAGTATCAGTTTCCCCACATGATTCTACCCTTATGCATATTAAACCACCTCCTCACCTCTCTTAATTCAGTATATCCCTTTAACCAAAGTAGTAACGAGTGGGTTCAAGTCCAATTAATGTGCTGTCACATTCAACTTAGCGGGTTTCACCTCACAAAGCGTGACCTGTATTTTGAAGGATACCTGTCTGCCTTATGAAGGGTATTTGCAAGGAGAGGAAAACATACATACTTCTGTTCATTGAAGTAACTGTTTTGATTTTGATTGCAAGTATCACTTTGAAATGTTTTTATTTTCATTTACTCTGTTTATATTTCTTTACAAATTATGAAGAAGATTTTTTCCCCTGAAGGATTAATCTGTGCAATATGCCATGACCCCTTCATGACTGAAGGGTGATCATAACCACCAGCACACAGTGTACTGATGTAATAGATACAACATTTGTTTCTGCTTAGATATTCTTCTACCTTCTATCCTTCTAGATATTCTTTCTGCTAAGTGCAGAAAATCTCATAGATAAATGTGATTTTAAACTTTTTCATTTGTAATAGGAATAAAGAAATTTATTTGTACCTGAGATTTGAGTTACTGCTGAATGTAGTCTCCTGTTTTACTATTGCCCGTGTTTTATTTAGGACAGCTAGCAAAGTATGACGTCTAAAGAGAATTGCTTTTCATTTATAATGGGCAGTTTAATAGTTAATTTAATTTCATGTGAAAAGAAACCTCTAACCTGTAACTGGTACAGCCTATTACTGTGTACATTGAAAAAGTTTTTAAATAATAGGAAAATATAAATCCAGAGTGCTGAGATGTGGCATATTTAGTTCCCTGTGTTCTTGGTGGTCACTTCTAGTAGACCACAACCAGCCCTTTCTGGCTATTTGACCAAAGAATACTTAGAGCTTTCAAAAGTTCCATGCTCCTACTTGTTTGTTTTTCCCAGGCAAAAAGTGAATGTTGTCACTTTATGGTGTTCTTATGTTAATAAAGGTGCCACATTTGAAAGATTTTCCCTATGGGGTTTTGTACCCAAATAAAATGAGATATTTATGTGAAACTGATGTTTCATATTTCAAGTTATTTAAAATGAATAGTTTTTCTGTTAATTAGGTTTATAAATGGTGATATGCACAATAGTGTAATTGTGGCGTGATTCAATATGTTCTCCCACCACGTTGCTCTAGTGTTCTCACTCTATTTAACTTCATTATTCTGTCTACAAAATAAGCAGATGTTTTCTAAGAGTTTTTACCCTGGCATGTGCTGAGTATTTTTTGAGAAATGCTCTGCTGAATTCAACATAAGTGCACATTATTTAACAGAAGCAGGACTTGAACATGCATTTGTGGTGGATGGAGGTGTTTCAAAGGTGGTTTTGTTTTGTTTTCTTTTTGGTTTTAAGAAAAAGATTAATTTTTGTACTTCCTCGTGGACCAAGTAAAAACAAAAGAATGACAACATAGATACAGTGCTATTTCTCCCAGACATCTGCTGGAAATACAATACAGCAGAAAGGAAGCAGTCCAGAAGGTTCCTGCAGTGTGTGGAAGATAACTTCCTGACACAGCTGGTAAGTGAGCCTACCAGGGGAGGTGCCCTGCTTGACCTCCTGTTCACTAACAGAGAAGGACTGGTGGGAGAGGTGGTGGTCGGAAATCATCTAGGCCTTAGTGATCATGAAATGGTAGAGTTTTCGATCTTTGGTGAGGTAAGGAAGGGGGTCAGCAAGACCACCACCATGGATTTCCGGAGGGCAGACTTTGACCTGCTCAGAACGCTGGTTGGGAGAGTCCCTTGGGAGATAGTCCTGAAGGGCAAAGGGGTCCAGGAAGGCTGGGTGTTTTTCAAGGAAGAAGTCTTATAGGCACAGGAGCAGGCTGTCCCCATGTGCCGTAAGACAAATCGGCGGGGAAGATGACCGGCCTGGCTGGACAGAGGACTACTACTGCCACTAAGGGAAAAAAGGAGAGCTTACCAGCTCTGGAAGAAGGGGCAGGCAACCCAAGAAGAGTACAGGGATCTTGTCAGGTTATGCAGAGAGGAGATTAGAAAGGCAAAAGCTCAGCCGGAATTTAACCTGGCCACTGTTGTAAGGGTTAATAAGAAAAGTTTTTATAAATATGTTAACAGCAAAAAGAGAGCCAGGGAGAACCTCCATCCACTAGTGGATGCAAGGGGGAACATTGCCACTAAAGACGAGGAAAAGGCTGAGATACTCAACGCCTTCTTTGCCTCGGTCTTTAATGGCCCGACGAGTTATCCCCAGGGTACCCAGCCTCCTGAGCTGGAAGATGGGGACAGAGAGTAGAATGAACCCCCCATAATCCAGGAGGAAGCAGTCTTTGACCTGCTATGCCACCTGGACATCCACAAGTCTATGGGGCCGGATGGGATCCACCCAAGAGTGCTGAAGGAGTTGGCAGAGGAGCTTGCCAAGCCACTCTCTGTCATTTACCAGCAGCCCTGGAGAACAGGGGAGGTCCCAGATGACTGGAGGTTGGCAAATGTGACGCCTCTCTTCAAGAAGGGCCGGAAGGAGGATCCGGAGAACTACAGACCAGTCAGCCTAACCTCGGTACCGGGGAAGATTATGGAGAGGCTCATCCTGAGTGTGCTCACCAGGCACATGGAGGACAATCAGGGGATCAGGCCCAGTCAGCATGGGTTCACGAAAGGCAGGTCTTGCCTAACCAACCTGATTTCCTTCTATGACCAGGTGACCCGCCTGGTAGATGAGGGAAAGGCTGTGGATGTTGTCTACCTGGACTTCAGCAAAGCCTTCGACACAGTCTCCCATAGCATTCTGCTGGAGAAGCTGGCAGTTCATGGCCTAGATGGATGTACTCTTTGCTGGGTTAAAAACTGGCTGGGTGGCCGAGCCCAGAGAGTCGTGGTGAATGGAGCTAAATCCAGTTGGTGGCCGGTCACAAGCGGTGTCCCCCAGGGCTCAGTTCTAGGGCCAGTCTTGTTTAATATCTTTATCAATGACCTGGATAAGGGGATTGAGTGTGCCCTCAGTAAATTTGCAGATGACACCAAACTGTGTGGTAGTGTTGATCTGCTGGAGGGGAGGAGGGCTCTGCAAAGGGACCTGGACAGGCTGGATGGATGGGCCGAGGCCAATGATGAGGTTCAACAAGGCCAAGTGCCGGGTCCTGCACTTTGGTCACAACAACCCCATGCAGCGCTACAGGCTTGGGGAAGAGTGGCTGGAAAGCTGCCTGGTGGAAAAAGACCTGGGGGTACTGATTGACAGCCGCCTGAATATGAGCCAGCAGTGTGCCCAGGTGGCCAAGAAGGCCAATGGCACCCTGGCCTGTATCAGGAATAGTGTGGCCAGCAGGAGTAGGGAAGTGATCGTGCCCCTGTACTTGGTGCTGGTGAGGCCGCACCTCGAATACTGTGTTCAGTTTTGGGCCCCTCACTACAAGAAAGATGTTGCCTTGCTGGAACAGGTCCAGAGGAGAGCAACCAAGCTGGTGAGGGGTCTGGAACATAAGTCATACGAGGAGCGGCTGAGGGAACTGGGGTTGTTTAGTCTGGAGAAGAGGAGGCCCTCTACAACTACCTGACAGGAGGCTGTAGTGAGGTGGGGGTCGGCCTCTTCTCCCTGGTAACAGATGATAGGACGAGGGGGAATGGCTTGAAGCTGCACCAGGGCAGGTTTAGGCTAGACATTAGGAAAAACTTCTTCACCGAGAGGGTTGTCAGGCTCTGGAATGGGCTGCCCAGGGAGGTGGTGGAGTCCTCATCCCTGGAGGTATTTAAAAGAAGGATAGATGAGGTGCTTAGGGACATGGTTTAGTGGTGGGATGGCAGTGCTAGGTTAACGGTTGGACTTGATGATCTTAAAGGTCTTTTCCAACCGAGGTGATTCTATGATTCTATGATTCTTGGGTGGGAATAAAACATAAAGTCATAAGAGCAGTCAGTGCCCCCTTCCCCAATTGTCCCACTACAAAAGTGAAGATTAAAATTTATAGTTAAATTCCAAAGGTAAAGATCATTGCTCATACTGTACATAAAACATTTTATATACAAGAAAGTTCACTCTTTCTATACATATAGATTTATAAGTTAATGACAACTACCTGAAAGGAGGCTGTAGTGAGGTGGGGGTCAGTCTCTTCTCCCTGGTAATGGGCAATAGGACGAGGGGAAATGGTCTGAAGTCGTGCCAGGGCAGGTTTAGGTCAGACATTAGGAAAAAATTTTTAAATGAAAGGGTTGTCAGGCACTGGAATGGGCTGCCCAGGGAGGTGGTCGAGTCCCCATCCCTGGAGGTGGTAGATGAGGTACTTAGGGACGTGGTTTAGTGGTGGGATGGCAGTGTTAGGTTAACGGTTGGATTTGATCTTAAAGGTCCTTTCCAGCCTAAACAGTTCTATGATTCTATGATTCTATATATTTGTATTTATAATTACATTAACACACTGTAGTAGTTCCAGGGATAAATATTGAGAAAACATCACATGCTATATATAACACAATATACTTATAGATATTACAATATGAGTCTTTCACTTATCTTAAAAGTAAGGACAGAACTTGACCTATACTCTCATATATGCAAACAGACATCTTATTAGCTTTGATGGGCTACTTATCCTGCTACTTATCCTGCAGGTGAACAAGGATACTTGCTATTTTGACAAATTTTTAGGTGAGCCAGGGTAAGCAAGAAAGGAGCAGAGAATAGGTGGAAGTACTGACTCCCCTCTGCCGTCAATGCTTAGATAAATGTTGTCTGCTTCTGCCAGAGATCACTGCAACATCACCTCCCCCTCCTGGTGAAGAGGAGACTCAGGAAATAAATTCTGAGTCTTACTGCAATCTTCCGTCTGGTCTCCTCTGGAACAAATTAAAGCAACTATGTTGCTTGCTGGGATTTTGTGACAAATCTACATAACACTGCAACAGGCTGCCTGGAAAGGTTGTGGAGTCTCCATCCTTGGAGATATTCAAAACCTGTTTGGACATGGGCAACCTGCTCTAGCTGAGCCACGTCTAAGCACAGGGGTTGGACTAGGTGATCTCCAAAGTCGCTTCCCACCTCAGCCATGCTGTGATTCTATAGTTCTAGTTGAACTTGAAAAAAAGACAAGTATATCACTTACCCTTGCTTTACAGTATTAAATGAACATATGTTACCTTTACTTTGTTCTTCTGGAACTAATTTCATAGTCTGAGTGTATTAGTAAACCTTGCTGTTATTTGGGTTTTAGATATGTTAATTAATTGCCTTTGAGAAAAGATTAACTTTGGCTACACACACACACAGAGACACACAAACATGTAGCATAAGACCCATTTAAAAAGCAAACACGCAAATTTTCATCCTGAAAGGGCAGAATGATACCAGAGAATGAGAACATAAGAACAAAAACTAGCAGGCAAACTCAAAATAAGGTGTCAACACTTGTAAACTAAAAATTAATGATCACTCAACATTGTAATTTTTTTTTTTCTGAGAAAGTATCTATAGAGGACAGGTTTTTAAAAAAAAAATAAGAATGGGGTTTCTCATGGAGAATTTTGAACCCTTCAGAGAATCATTATTGTGGAATCAGCCATTTACAAAGTTCATCTTCTCCTGCTGTCTTTTGAAGTTTTTAAGACATCAGTCTGTGCAAAACTCTCCTGATTTAATATTCAGCTCAGACTGTTTTAAATGTTTTCTTGAAGAAAGCTGACATCTCTCTATTCTTTCACTGAGTACAAAATTTGCATTCTCAAATCATTATTTATCATTAAAACAGAAGCTTTAAAATGGTGCCCTTTAAGGCTGATAAGTTTTGACATTTTTTAAGGCATTAAGCACAATAGACCTAAATGTCCCACTTAAAACGCACTTGAGCTATGCTCCTAACTCAGATTTCTAAAAATCCAACTCTCAGATGTACAACTACCACTGCAGAAAAAGACCTTTTTGAAATAGGTGAAGTTGGGCACATCTGAGTTATAAGTTCATATTGTCAATTCATAATTCAGCGGTTTGTACTGTCAGAAACACTTAACACCCTAAGATGCCACTGGTACCATATTGAGACAGGGTTAAAAACTAAGTATAATGGGAGATAATAGCAGATGAGTAGATCAGATAGAGACAAACAAGATTAACAATGACCTGGGAAGGGCTGAACTCTGCTGACCTTGCTAGAATTCACTGTGGTAGCACCTCCAGTTTCACTAATCTGTACTCTGCTGAAGAAATAAAGATGCTGCTTTCAGCTGCAGAAGAGGGAGTGGAAAGGGAAATGTCTGCTGCAGTTTCTTTAAGATCTGTGATGTTTGTTCTGTTTTAAGTTAATCATGTGACATAATTCCATGTAACTTCTTTTGAAAATCTTGGTGGTACGGAGGAATGTTTGAAAACATGGCTAAAGCTTAAACTAACATAGACCCGAATGCATAAAATCCCAGAATTTAAAATAGTTAATTCTTTTCATGTCCTTTTGTCATGGTTACAAAGGTGCCTAATTTGGCTTGTGAATGCTCTGGGGCTATGGCAGACCATTAGTAATAAAGAATCCTGATGCCTAGTTTCCCATACCTTTCTGTTAAATTAAGAAAGGAGTTGTTACCTTGTTAATTTATTATTTAGGATGAGCAGGGGATCATTTCAAATAAGGTCTGCTTTGGCTTGCTAATTATTTTAATGGAATTAATCCAAGTGGCTATACAAGAAATTAAAATTGCACAATGGTCTGAATCACTCTTAATGGGTTTAAGTAATGTATGGTTATAACGTAAGCACACACAGCAGACAAAGCTTGGAGCTGCTGGGATTCTTAGGTACCTCATGAATCCATGTGATTAAAATCGGAGATTATGAAAATGCTGGGTATGAAATCAGAAGGTAGAACCTAAAAGCACGTTCAATTTATAGCCGTGCTCTTGCTTACGTACAGATCTTAAGTACTGATTAATTGAGCAGTGTGTGTGCTCCACATAGAAAATTCATGATGCAGAATGTGACTGAGATCAGTTCTCTGTCTTGAGAAACAAGGTCTAATTCATAAGATATTTTAATAATTAATATGTAAAGGAAGGGGATAAAGGATTTACCCTCATTAGCCGTGAAAATTGATTTGCATCTCCTGGTAGATGAGGATATTTAGATATATTAGACGACATTTTTCTAATATGATCAAGTAAATAACTCAGGCAATAATGATGAATAGTACAAACTAACCCTTGCCATTCTGAGTGAAAAGGTAGCTGAGTGCAAAGAAACTGGATCCATAATGCATGCATTTTTTTAGCTTTTAGTACGTGTAAGAAATATCACAGATGCAGTTCTGGGGCATTATTAAGCCCTTCAGATACCGTTATTACCTTTAAGTAACAGGAAGAAAGCATGCCACATGTTCTGAGGAAAAGAATACCTTGACAAACTTCCTAACTTAAATGTTTACATTTAAAATCTCCTCTTAAATCTATCAAATTAAGTAAGAATGTTTGTACAAGTTATTCATTTTTCTGTATGTCGATTTATGACCCGTTTGGTAAGACAACAGTTCTGCAAGCCAGCAGGACAGTCATGAGGGGGAATGAATTGCTTTTTAGTACCTCTGTAACAGCATAATACGAGCCTTTTTCATTTTCCTACAACAACTTTTACTTACAAAATGAAATAACACATTAGAGAGAATATCAAGGGAAAAAAAACAAGAAGGTTATTCTTAAGGGTATTTGGTAGCATAAATAAGCAGCATTTATAGCTCATTCATGTAAAAAGTGATCTAACTGGTAATGGCTGATAAGTGACAAACAAAAAATAGAGCAATTCTTCAGGGAGGTCACTGTCAGTGAAATTATCTTGACAAATCTTAGATTCTCATGTAAGGAGAAAAATAACCATTTCTCAGTGTTAGAGGGAATGACAGTGAAATCAGGTAGACTTAATACTCTAGGGAAGGAATTACGGTGAGGAGAGGAGAAGTTTATAATTAACAGACATTGATGACATCATCAGACAACACTGTTTATTTTTTCTACTCTAGGGAGATGTTGTATTCAGCAGTAATCAACCAAGTTCAGATCTATAGTCAAAGCAGTACTGGATTCAAGAGCAAGCTAGACCTTGCTACCAGATCTCAAGCAAATACAGGAAGAATCCAAGCAAACTAAACAAGACATCCAAGAGGAAAATGAGGGGATTCAGTTCATCCCTCGCAGGCAGATAGGTTTCCCTCAGTAGCTGGTGAAGTTTAAAGTGTCTAGTTCTCCAAATAGCTGATGGGAAAGGCTGAAACCTCTAAAGGCTACCAGGGAGCGAGCCTGTCCATTAGTATTTAGGCACCATAGCAACTCACCTACTTCTGTATGTTTTTCTTCAAGCAGCCATGAGTCAGAGAGATTTTCTCAAAGGCTGGTTAAAGCATTTCTAATAGTATGAAATATTAAATATGTGGAAGATAGTTTATCTTAGAAGCTTCTCTAATTTACTCCAGCAGAGGAAGCATTTGCTGTTATTCCTGAGGATTAAGTTATCCAATCATTTTGGCCACACAGCAGGTTATGTTTCATGCTGAACAGATTGGATCCAAAATGTTGCTCCCTATAGTCTTAGCCAAATCTCTCCCTTGTAAGCCTGAAATAAAATGGATTTGAAGCACAAATTTCTGAGGCGTTCTATTTTAAATAGAGACACTGTTTCTCTCAACTCACCTGTTATCTCTGTCACCAAAAATTGAACATTTGATAATTAAAGGTAAAATAATTTGCAGTAAAGATTTTAGTTGCAATTCTGTGGATTCTGTGCATAGCACACTTTCAAAGTGATGCATTAATGAGGCTTCCATATTAACATTTTTCAATTTGTGCCAATTTCTCTAGGTTATTAACTTTTATAATTACATTAGCATTTAATAAAAAAAGTAGTTTGGAATATAGGAAATACAGAATACTCTTTATTATTAGTTACACTTGGAAGCCTAAACTCTTTTAAGCTAAGTCATAGGAGCCTACAGAGTCAGATGGATTTGAAAATGGTGCTTCTCTCTATTACTTACAGCTCTATTAACAAATTATCAGCTTGACTGGTACTCTACTTCAATACAGTTTTATTTGCTGGTAGTTGAGCTATTTATGTAAAGGTAAGATTATTAGTGAATACTGAGCTACATTCCAGAGTATGAAAATATGGATGTGTTTTTAACTACTGTGTCAAAATTTACACACCAGTGATATCTTTCTCTTAGACCCACCAGTTACAATGGGTGAAGTTTATTATCCAGCATGATTAACTTTGATGATGACTTGCATAAATTTTAGGAGTTCAGCTGGAGGGTAAAAGGGTGTGGTACAAGCCTTCAATGTTAAGTCAAGAGGAAGAGGTTTATGCCTCTGAACAATTCCAGAAGGAAATTAGAAATATTTAGTACAGCACTGCTAATCTTTGCTTTGAGGTGAAGATGGTAGAAACACTGGAGGTTGGTCCTTTCCCCAAACTTTTCATATTTTCATATAGTCTGGGCTACAGATGTTCACTAAAGAAATAAAGTATAACACATGACCCGGAGGATATTCTTTAGCTTTGTTGCATTTGGGTCACTGTGGGGCTAAGAATGCAAGACTTCCTAGAAGTCCCATCCAAATGGACTCTCAATATCCTATCTTAGTAGCATTAAGTGTCTATCAGTTTATATAAAGTCATAGTTTCTATTGTATTTTTATTCTAGTGAAAACAGAATTGAAGCAGTTGTAAATGTATGACTTCATATTTCTACCCAGCCAGCACAGAAACAAGAAAACTTAGTGACACATTTTGTGCATTTGTTGGGAGTTTTTTTTTATTGTGCAGCATACACAAAGAAAGGCCCATCATCAGCACCTGTATTATTTTTCGTTTTCATTCAGATGAAAATTCTGTGTTTTCTAGAAGATGAATTACAAGTTACCTTTTGGGATTAAAGCAATATATGCATATTATCTCCAAAGTGTTAGAGAAGCTAGCATGATTTTTAAGCCTTTTTTTTTAATTTTATTTTTTGCTAATAAACATTTTTTATCATTGTCTAATAAGACAACAAAACAAGCCAAACCAAACCCAGCCAACTTTGGTTAAGGAAAGAAACAATCACCATATTACCATAGTTTTAATATAAAGGAGAAAATTTAGGTTTAAGCAAAAAAAAGAGTTATCATGTAATACTGATGGTTGGTTATTCCATCAATCACTTTTATTTTCTTTCAATGAGCAATAAAAAGTTAGATGTTATGCTACCATGAAATGAATATCTCAAGTTTCTTATAACATCCTTGCAATGTGTGAAATACAGCTTGATTAAGTAGCAGCCTGATTAAAACAATTTTTCACAGAAATGGGAGTGACTGGTTAACTCCATTCTTGCAAAACCCCCAAATTTTGCAGTTTTTCAAGCAATAGTTTTGCTACGTCTCTGTTCCTACAGTACTTTTTTGCATTTGCAATTCTACGTCTATGCTATCTCCATACCTCCTTGTAACTTTTCCTAAAATTAATTATTATTGCTGAACGATTGCAATAAATTTTTCATCTTTAATCTGTGATCTTGTCCTAAGAGTACAATAACATGCAAAAAATTTGGAAGAGTTAAGTCCAGATGTTGCCGGTGCCTGGAAGAGTTAAAAACAACTGAGTCAACCTGAATGCTCTGAGATTATGAGTATTTAACTACTTTGTTGAATGAGCTCACCTTTTTTATTTAACATTCTGAATTGGAACAGTATCATTCAGTTGGCTGAAATATTTCTTGAAAAGTAAGTAATAAATGTTACCTGTTCATTATTTAGTTGAAAAAGGAAAATCCATCAGCTAAACAGGAAAATGCAGAGGTATTACGTTTACCAACACTAGGTTATAAAGTTCCAATAGTAATGCAGTCAATAGAAAATGTACTGGTTATTTTGGCGGGTCTGGAATAATGGTGTTAAACAACCATACTGGAAAGCAACTGTAAAAAAGTAGACACCCTAACAATTTTGAAGAACTGCTAAAAAATTAAGTTAAAGCAGAATCAAGGTCAGTTGGCAAGCAAACAGATAGCAAAAACATTTGCAATTACAGTTATTTATTTTTATTCTAAGTACCATCTAGTCACTTAGATGTGGCTTTAAGTTTAGGCATTTGTACTTGCTCTGTACAGGAAGACAGTTCCTAAGAGTTTGGAGAGCGTCGTAGTTAACACAGTGGTTACCTGACCTGCCTGGGGAATTCAGAACATCCTGAGTTTACAGACATGCTCTCTGTCACATATGTTTCTCTGCAGGAGTAGAAAAACAGCACAATAAGAGACAGTCCTTGGCATTCACTAAATGAATATTCCCCTGGGAGCTGTATGTTTTTCAATGGAAAGGCGAGGGAGTTTGTGTTTGCTTGTGGCAGGCAAAGGTGGCAGTTTGTACAGACTGGGCGGAAAGGAAGCAGCTATATATCACCCATGCGCTGTACCCTGCTGCCTCCTTAGAATTGCTTTTCTTTCAAGGCTGGCAATACATATACTCATCAAACTCTTTAAAATAACAAGAAATCCATGATTCTGTATGTTGCATCTTATGGAGACTTCAATAAGTTGCTTTCCTTTGACTGTGAGGCTAAGAAAACAGATATACTCATGGAAGACACATTATTGCCCACTCTGAGCTCCAGCTGGATCAACGTTTGATTTTCCTGTTTGGCCCTGCAGCCACTCTAGAACTACCCTGGCTTTGCTCCAATGTAGCTTGATCCCGATTTGAGAGATAAAAATGTATTGGCACTGTTCCTGTGCCACACATAATCACATTTTATAAATATATCCCTAGGTAGCATTAAGTCACATCTCATAATATGGCCATTTATGATAGCTGCGTCCCACTTTTTGGAGGTAATTATTATGCATTTTAAAGGAAAGTGAAATGATGTATGGAACTTTAAGTCATCGTTTGTGTGCAGGATATGCAGCTACAGGGCAGTCAGACTCCTCAGCACACACCAGACTGTGCAAACTTGAAAGGCTTATTTAGTGCAGCCTCCGCCATGGTTCTTCCAAGTTCCTACCCAGAGATCTGAAGAGAAAGCCTCGGGATATTAAAGTCCACTGCTTATCATGCTGGAGAAAAACAACTAAAGGTGCTTGGAAATTACCCTTATATTGACATACAGCCACTGTGGGAAAGTTTCTGCTAAGCCAGCTGGTGGTTAAAGGCTCCAGCTCTTGATAGTTACAAATTGTTGTATTGATCCTCCCTCATGCATGGACTAACTGCGGCTCAAACACTGATCATTTTTTCTCTGTTTTGCATATTCACTGTTTCTTACCAGCAAGGGATATTGTTCATGCACAAAGTGCTTAGGCAGGATTTCTTGCTTACCTTAGCATAAAATGCACATGGCTTTGTTCTTATTGTAGTAAGTGAGTTGTCCTGAGCCTTGTACAGTGAATCAGAAAATTCTGAGGAATGTGATAAATCAAAAGAAAGTAATGTTCCCAAACCTAAGAACTGAATGTTGAGGTTATTCCTCATTTCAACCAATTTGCCCTAGTCCTAATTTGACCTTTTGAAGATTTCTCATGTTTCTGTGTTGTTTGTCTGACACCAGCTGACTCTGGGTTATTGCATTATTAAGACAAAAAGTACCTACAAATGTTATTTTATTTATTTGTTTTCTTGTTTCTTTACTTAGGTAGTCCTGGGACAACACTTTAGCTTTTCAAGGCATTTTTAGACAGTAAGATTCATAAGTCCACAAGTGCTGGGGACTGAGTTTTCAGGTCTGCTGAAGTTCAGTGTTGCAACATGTGAAGGGGCAGAGCAAAGAAATATGCCTTCTGCCAGCTGTCCTGTAGTAGGCATACCCATCCGCAGTACGAACCTACAATTTCTGTTGCTATTTAGGGATTCAAGTTCCTAATGCTTTTACCAGTTTGCACAACAATAGTATTCAGGATAATGGGTTTTAGCTACAGTTTTTGTGTTTTAGAGTTTGAGTTTTAATGAATTATTGCATGGTACGTAGCAGGCATAACTGACTGTTATCTCAGTCCACCAAATTTTTGAAACAAAGACATGAACTATTCTCTTTAAATAAAGACCCTGGACCTATGCTAACTTATTTTGGTTTGAATAGCAGGAACTTGCTCCTCCTATGGAGATGAGAGGTTGTATCTGCTGAAACGGAGTAAGGTGATGAGGGGGAGAGAAAGAAGGTAGCAAATGGCAGCTGAGAAATTCACCTTCTATTTGAGTCCTCCAGATACACACACAGAGACTTTTGTGTTCTATATTCATGTGTAATCAAAGTAAAGATTTCCTACGAAGATAAGCTGATAATAGACATTGACTGTACTTGCCAAACAGTGAATAACACCAGTGTCACTTGAGAAGTACAGACTGTTTTTTCCATGTATGGAGAATTTGTTTTTACAGAAGTGGCCCACTAATGCCTATAAATGCATACTGTGTGCACTCCATGGCCAGGGTCTAATACTTACACATGCCTATGCCATGTCCTGTGAATAGACGTCTACATGTCTCTGCAGCCAAGAGGTTATTATGTCCTCCTAATAAAGTATATTGAAGTCAGGTTTTCCAGCATCAAACCCTTAAAAAGCATTTTCCTAATGTATGGGGTATGTGTGTGGGGTGGGGTGGTGGTTTCAGTAATTCATGGAGTAGTACAGTTTATTCCAATTCTAAGGTCATTAAAAGTTAAAAAAGACCAAAAAACAAAAAGTCTTATAAAATAGTTCAATTCTTACACTGTATTGAAAAAGTATTACAAAACATAACTGGCCTCTAGAGAGAAATTTGTTTATCCTGTGTCACCTGAAAAAAAAACAAAAACAGGCTTTAATTTGAAGGATTTTTTTTTCTCTTCTGTCTTTTTGTTTAATTGCTTGAGTTTGGTCTGAATTAAACTAAAATTAATTTTATGAAAAATCAGAATCTGTCCAGGCCCTAGAGCTGTACTGGTGATTGACGTCCTTATCAGTTCAATCACTAATGAAAACCAGCAATTAATTGACAATCCTGACACAGATGCTGATTTCATTGAGAAATTGCAAGAAACTCTTTTTGTGGCTCTTTTCCTTGAGTGAAAACCTCTGGGAAATCTGTTCCAGGAATGGAGTTGCTTAGCTCCCGACATTGCTAACCTTCAAGGGAGGCCCATCTGAATTTGGGGCAGGGCTCCCTCATGCGAAGGTAATGCCATGTCAGCAGAGCTGAGAGTTGCTTCCCTCAGCAGCCAGGATCCCCGTGAGTTTGTAGCTGCTTGTCTCTTGAATTCTCTTCAGAGAAGAAAACTCAGATCAGAAACATAGGCAAAACAAGAGGGGTGCTGCTCCTTCTTGGGTCTGAGCTGCAAGGGGGGTGCAGAAGAAGCTGTGTGCCTCACTGGTCGGACTGAGGAGCTTCTGAAAATGGGTTTGTAAATGCTGGTCCTTCAGAAACTTGGAGGTGTAAATCAGTGCCACTTGGACAGTTCTTGGATAACTAAATTCAACTCAGGTCTTGGTCACCAAAACAGGCAGTTGAAATTTTGACCTTCCTGTTGGTCCTTTTCCTGTAAAAAGGTCTTCTGTTTCATATGGGTGATTTTCAGACTGTGAAGTTCTTGGACTCTGTGATGACACAGACCTTGTAAATATAGATGTGTTGTGGTTAAATGGGAGGTGATCAAGAAAGGGAATAATTTTCATGGGGTGTAGTGTCTTCAGAGATTGCATATAGATCTTTCATTGAGGCTCATATATGAAGAATGAATACAGATCTATGGTTATAAACTTTCTTGATTTGGTATGTGCATCTGTTACTACTAACATGATGTAAAGATGATTATAAATATTCTTAGTTTTTCTCCCTTGCTACAGCTACAGCTGCTTCTTTGTCCTCCCTCAGAGGTCCCTCTGCCAGAATCAATAACATCCAAATCAATGGAAGAATATTTCTGAAAATGTAAATCTTTCATCTTCATGGTCCTGACTTGCTAATGATTTCTAATGGAGTATTTAACAGGAATGAGCACAGACCTTGATATGAATTGCCAGGCAGATATGTAACAAGAGGGGTTCTGAGTAGGGAAATGTAGAAGGATAATGAAACCTGACAATAATAGAAAACCATGGACAAAGCGCTGAGGATGAGAACAAATGAACATGACTCCTGTAGAAAAGGGTCACAAGCTGGTACCTGAACCATATGATTTGTTGCCGGGAAATGGAAAGTAATAAGGTTAGGCACAGAAGAACAGAAGGGCTTATAACTTCAGCAGATTGACATGCTACAAATATTGAACAGTAGATAGATTAGAGACAAGGGCTGTTTATAGTGGTATTGCTTTTTTTCTTTTTTCTTTTTTCCCCATGAGAAATAACAGCAAACAATGCAAACACTTGATGATATAGGTGATAAAAGGTGCAGTTTTTCCTAACATTGTGAAAGACAGAAAAATTACTATGACCTGTTAGGTTCACCTTGTTTTGTGTGTGTCATGCAACTAGATAAAGTGGAAGAGGGGACGAATATAAAAATGGAGTAATACAGGGATGCAGAAATTTTAGCTATTTATAAAGCAAAATAGTCTAGGAATGGAATTCAGTTTATTTCACATTAGACAGGTACATAGTAGATGTTTACACACAAACTAGTTGATTACACTGCTTTTACAGGGAATGGAGAGAAGATCACTTAGGGGGGCATGGTTCACCTTGTCGTTTACTTGTCTGAAATAAGGCAGATGAATTGTACTGTAGTGGTGCCTCCACTGACAGCCAATACCCAGACACTTTCAGCACAACCTGTTTGATCTCCTCTTGATCAGTTCCTTATCCACTTTACAGCCCAGATTCTGATCCCCATCTTCCAATTTTAATCAGTCATTTCCCATGGAATGAAATTCTGAAATCCAGAGAGATTATATCTGTCTCGCTTTCCTTGTAAACTAAATAACTTATCTGTCAAAGAAAGACACCAGGATCATAAGCATGATCCGTTTCTGAAAAATTTATGTAGCTTTTGTTCTCATTTACATTTCTGTCTGTACCATCTACAGAGATTTCTATATGGGTAGAATAACTATTGATCATGAAAATGCAGCATGAAAGACCATATCAATAAAGTATAAAAAGAGGAATTAAGAATCTCTTTGAAGAAATAAGAGATTTACTTGTAGATAAGTGATTCTGGCACAAAGCTCAATCTAACTTTTGTGTGTCCAGAGTTGCCCCTCGAGAATATCACAGAATTGTTTTGGGAGTCCAGTCAAACAATATGTCAGGAAACCTGACCTCAGTGGATTTTTTTTTTTTTTCCAGAGGACAGCAGGCAGTAAACAAGGTTTTCTGAAGCACTAATTTCAGAGCTGACTCTGCCTGTTGGCAAACTGCATTTAACTAGTGGTATCTGGAGACATGTTAAATGAATTTCAGATTAACACAACTGCTAAACCTAATGCCATAATTAAGAAAGGCCTGCCAATCACTGCCTCTTTTGCACTGGCACAATTTATTCTGTAGATTTGTGTTGCAGAATTATCATCTAGTGAGGACTGCAATTAATTGCTAAATGGATCCTAAAAGAGCAGTTCACGGGAATAAGAAAAATGGCTGTAACAGAAAAGTTTTACAGCTCATTCTATTGTGTATATCCTAGGGTTATATAATTTTGTACACCATTTTCTATACTGACCTGTCTACTGTCATTCCTGGAAGCAGATCTTCTAAAAAATAGCATTTAAAAAAATAATCTAATTTTAATTAAAATTTCTCATTATTTTCTGGTAATATTCAGTGCATTATCAAGAATTACCTATAACAGACAAGATCTGTGGAATTGCAACAAAGGTTTTCACTCTCCCGTGTGATATGCATTTTTTTCGTCAATAATTTCATTGGTTCTTTTACATGTGTCATATTGCCTGCTTCTTTTTCTGTTGTCTCTGCTGAAATTGAAAGCAACATAGTAAACTTCATTTGGTAATATCTACAGTTTGTATGCTTTAAAAATTAGAAGAAAATTACCTGCTTGTCTCTAATTATAATCTAGAACTACATTTTTACAGAGAGATGAGAAGATTTGTTTCAATTTAGACATATCTTCAGCTATTTAGTTTATTATTCAATCTTACTTGTAAAGAGAAAGCATTATACATTTCCATGCCAGAATAAGTATAAGACTTATACATATCATAAGAGTGCCTTGACTACAGCTGTAATTTCTTAAATGCCTGAGCCTCTGTTAGCTCCTCCAGCACAAAGCTCTTGAGGGCGAGCTCCTGAAGCCTTTCCACTGGGCTGACAACAATTAATAGTGTGGGTGTTTCACGGGTCATCTTCCTTTCTCATTCAGGATTGTGTAGTCTGCAGTGCATAGATTCACACAGACAATATGTGCACAGAATTCTAATATCCCTTTGCATTTAGAGATGAGGCTCATGAAACGTATTAGGTTGATTTTTCAGATATTCCTCATTTGGTATTTAACAGTGGGAAATGAAGCAGCAAAGATGGCTCTCTGTGGCTGTTTTACACCTGTCCTGGCTTGGTGGTGCAGCCAAATGGCTGCAAATATTCATGTCATGGTCATTGATCATTTCTAACTTTCTGAAAGTCTGGGATCACTAAACTTCAGAAACAGAGTCACTGCTCACAAAATCACAGAAGAGTTGAGGCTGACCCTCTGGAGATGTCTGATCCAACCCTCTCTGCTCAGAGTAGACTGAGCTACAGCAACAGGTTGCTCGGGTCTGCATCCGGTTGAATGTTTAATATCTCCAGAGATGGAGACTCTACAACCTCTCAGGGCAAACTATTCCACTGTTTGGCTGCTTGCACACTAAAAAAGCTTTTTCTTATGCTTAAACAGAATTTTCTGTGCTTTGGTATGTGCCCATTGCCTCTTGTCCTGACATGACTGAGAAGAGTCTGGCTCAATCTTCTTTACTTCCCTCATAAGGTATTTATGCACAGTGGTAAGATCCCTTTCTCAAGTCTTTCCTTCTCCAAGCTGAAAAGCCCCAGCTCTCTAAGCTTCTCCTTGTATAACACATGCTGCAAGCCCTTAATCATCTTTGTGGCCCTTTGCTGGACTCCCTCCAGTACGTTCCTCCTTTTACTGAGGAGCCCAGAACTGGACACAGTGCTCCAGCTGTATTCTCACCAGTGCTCAGGAGAAGGGAAGGATCACCCCCTCAACTCCTGCTCAGACCCAGCACTTCATCTGCCACCAGCTCACTTACATCATTCTGTAGTTGCTGATCAGAGAAGGAGCTTTTCTCCTGCTCTTGTAAGTCTCAGGCTTCAACATCCTGGGATTCTCCATTTCTGAACCCAATAAGCACAAATGCTTCCTGCCCCTCCTTCAGCACAGCTCCTCTACTTGGTGATGTGGATGCTTCCCAGCACACACCCCCTGTAGGCAGGGAGCCAGCCCATCATCCCCCGGCCCCAGTCTCAGTAAGAGGCTGAAGAGATGCATCCTCCCTTGGGAGCTTGGTCTGAGCCTCTGACGTGCTGGGATGGTTGCTCAGGTGTGTGCTGGGGATGCACTGTAGCACTCCCACCACCACTGCTGAGCACATCAACGCTTCCCCCAGCAGCAGGGTTTCTCGCTGGCTATTGTGCACCCTCTGCAGAAACTGCTTCCCTGGGAAGTGCACTCTGGGCTGGCCCTTGCACGCACCTCTCCCAGAACCTGCTGAATGGGTGCTTGACTCTCCCTGCTCGGAGGCAGCTCGAAGCTCAAAGCACCCTTTGATCAAGAACAGTTTTGTTAGAAGCTGCTGGAAGTCAGAGCCCCCTGCAGCAGGCACCCTGCCGTTCCTCCACGAGTTCCCAGGAGTCCTTGGCCATCCCAGAAGCATTTCACAGATCTACAAGCAGAGCCCAGAAACACTGAGCAAGCTCCTGTGTCTGCTGCCTGCCTCTGTTAGCTCTGTTCTGCCTTGACTGTTCCCTTGGTTTATCTTACTCCAAGAATAGATGAAAGAAAATAAATCTGCATTCCTTTTTGTATCTGGTTTAGGTTTTGTTAGAGTTTTGCATGCATATGAAGAGCCCTGGTATTATTACCTCTAGAAACTGCAGGACATTATTAAATGAACTTTTTATTTACATGGAGCCAAACTAGTTCATTCTTCTTCATGATCGGTAGTACCTTTATTGACAAAGTTATTGTTCCTATTCTACAGGAACAATCAGGTAATATATGCAAATATATTCATATTTTTATGTATGATGTCTTCCTGATGTAATGTTGAGACACAGTGATGCCAGTATACAGTATTATTGTTGTGCAGTCCTTCAGTGTTACACTGTTATCATGACAATTTATTTTACCTGGTAAATCTTTTAGTGGTCTTGGAGAAAAGATTAATTTCAAGCTATTCTTATGGAATTCAAATAATATTAAGTCAGATTTAAAATTTAAGGTTATAACCTTTCATTTAGGCAAGCACTTAAGAATCTCAAGGCATAAAATTGCAGTTAACAAGCAAATCATCTATTGACTCGCTGAATTTAGTGACACTGCCCATGTAAAGTTATGCAGGTGCTCAACTGCTTTGTTAGCAGTGATCTTAATGGAATTGTAAGTAGCACTCAGCTGGCAGAAATGTAGTAAAGATGCATTTTAAGCCTAATAATAACTAGTCTTGCAAACAAATAGAAACAATTTTGACAATGTGAGAAGCTTCCTGGAAGTAACGATCTGAATATCTTTTCTTTCAGGAAGACTTAAGTAATGAAAGATAGATGTATAAAAAATAAAGAGGAGATATAGGTGCTAGAGACCATTATATGATTTCAGTTGACAAAGACACAATTTTTTTTTTTTTAAACAGTGTTATCTGCTCCGTATTTACAACTGAAGGACTTTATACAGAGTTGAAGATAGGCCCTTTTATTAACTTGCTTGAAAAAATGGGGTTCTGAAATGACAGGTGCTGATCACTAAACAGAATTGTACTGGTTTGCTGTTAAAGGGCAATAAGCTTTCCGTAGTCAGTACCATCGAAAGGATGGGACATGAGTAGAGACCCTAATGAAAGAAGGGAGGAGAATAACAGCAGTTGTAAGTCACTGCTTCTGCTTTGAGCAGCCCTCCTTACAGCTCCTTATCTACTGCAAATCCAGCACTAGCAGTGCAGGGAAGATGTGACAGTGTCAGAAATCCTTGGATATTTTGTCAGTCACCATTATCTGCAGGCTTGAGGTGTTCATCTTCTGAAAGAGAAGGACATGGGCTCTGTTATTGGAAGGGAGAACAACAAACTGATATCTTCTCTATAATGCTCAATATTTACTCTCGTTATATAAATACTTAATAACAACGTTAATGGAGAAGTCACTTAAAATGCACTAAAAAAAGACAGGTGAGGGAAGAAAAAAGGGACATAATTTAATTCAAAATTCCTATCAGTCTCAGATGTATGCATTTAGCAAGTTAATGCAAAAACTAACATATTTGTGCAACTTACATATTATCCCGTTCTCCAGAGATGCATGTTTGTTGCATGTTGTTATGCAAACTAAATATACTTGTTCAGAATTACTTTCTCATCACCTCAGACAAGGTGTTTCTTAGCAGGTGTTATGACTGAAACATGAACAGAATTCAAAGTTCTCACATTCACATGATATAAAATGGAACATGTCAGTTCCTCAGACCTATATTGTGACAGAAAAAAAAAAAAAAAAAAAAGTAGGTTTTCGTTTTGTTTGTTGTTTAGTTTGTTGGTTGCTTTAGGGTTTTGTTTTGGTTTTTTTTGGTTTTTTTGGTTTGTTTCTCCGGTTTGAATGGAATCAGTATTACAGTACATTAAGCTGTAATGTGAATATAAGTCTAAGTAAGAATGACATTTTTAATTGCCCATCAGTTTTATTCTTCAGTAGAAAACTGTTATATGTAGTTTTAGATCCACATGTTACCCCTCATGTCTATATTTAAAATTCAGGCACTCATTTAATGATTTTCATAGTTTCAGACCTTGAGTAAATGCTCTGGTCAAGCTTCACCAAAAGTCAAGCATACCTGTTAGTTTTACAGATAGTTCTTAAAAGTATGTTACTATATATTGTACACTGTGACTTAGTCCATAAGCTTCTACTTGTGCAGTAACAGATAATTAGCAACCAGTGTAGGATCATAAAAATAGTATAAAATAAATTTGGAACTGATTTTGAAGAATTATTGGTTCTATCCTACTGCCAAAGCCAGGATTAACTATACTGTTGTTAGTGCTGACAGATGCTTGTCCAGCCTGTTCTTGAAAAAAGATCTGCTAGAGAGATTTCACAGCCCTTGCAGACAATCCATTGATTCACTGCCTTCTGTGAGAGAGTTTTTCCTTAGGTTTAACTTAAGCCTTCATTCTTGCAAATGAAAGTTCTTATTCCATATCTTGGAACAATGGTCTTAAATTTTCAGCTTATTTTAAACTAAACTGTTAAAGAAAATAATGAATATGCTCAGATCCTTGTGGAACGGTACTGCAAACTCTTGTCCAGCCTGACAGTGAACTGTTAATAATGACACTCGGTAGTAACTACATCCAGGCAGTGTTTTCCTAGCTTGCTTATCAAAATGTCATGTGAAAGAGCATCAGAAGGCTTTCTAAAGTGAAGCTAGATGACAATATGACTGCTTTTCCTCTATCCAAAAGACCTATTATGCTGTTGTGGAAAAAAAAAATCAAATTATTTTGACATGACTTGTTCTTGATGAACACATTGTCACTGTGTCCTAGTTTCAGATGGGGTAAAGTTAATTTTCTTCCTAGTAGCTGGCAGCGTGCTGTGTTTGGTATTTAGGATGAAAATAATATTGATAACACACTGATGGTTTCGTTGTTGCTGAGCAGTGCTTACACTAAATCAGGGAAATTTCAGCTTCCCCTACTCTGCCAGGTGCGCAAGAAGCTGGGAGGGGGCACAGCCAGGACAGCTGACCCAAACTGACCGAAGGGATATCCCACACCGTATAACATCATGCTGAACAAAAAACTGGGGAGATTGGCTGGGGTGGGATGGGTGGATGGGACCAGTGCTCAGGAACTGGCTGGGCAATTGCATTGTGCATCACTTGATTTGTATATTCTTTTATCATTATTTTAATTTCCCCTTCCTTTTCTGTCCTATTAAATTGCTTTTATCTAAGCCCATGAGTTTTGCCTGTTTTCCGATCCCACTGAGGGGGAGTGAGTAAACGACTGGGTGGTGTTTTGCTGCTGACTGGGTTAAACCACAACATTCCTTTTTGGCACCCAACATGGGGCTTGAAGCATTGAGATAATGACAGATCTGAACAGAGTGTGTTAAAACAAATTTGTTATAAGCATTCATTATTAGGTCAATAGTCGCTGGCTGCAGTGTTGATTTATTTGCTCTCAGAATTGTGCTTGTTCTTGGAGTTGTGCTATGTACTTGCTGTATATGTTCCCTGTTGTGCTGTTTATTATCTCTGGGGGCTGGATTAAGGTTATCATTTTGCTGGACTGTGTAGCACTGTTTTATAACATGATCAAATTACTGGTCATGAGACTAATCTGGTATTTGTACTCAGCATTGCCATCATCTCTTCGTGAGCCAACTCTCAGAAACTATTAATAATTGCATTCTTTACCTTTTCTCCTCAGAGAACCCATCTATGGGGGAGACAAAGGTGGACACTTTTTCCTGCTCCTCCACTTTCCCCTTCTCCTCCAGGCTAGTTACAATAGCTCTGGAGAATTTTGAATATCTTTAAGATGTTCAAACAAACATGGTCCTGTTGCTATGTCTCCTGAATATGTTTCAGGCCTTTTTTAAGGTTAAACAACTATTTAAGAATGCCACCCAGAAATCTGCCTCGAGGCTGGATAGTTATGAGTGGCAGGGTGTGTGGGATAGTATGGTCCAGTACCTAGGTCACTGGGCACCTCCAGTGTTTTGGAACTTCACCCCTGAATAAGTGCAGAGTCCTGAAAAACTAGTAAAATATTTGGAAAAAGTATGCTGTCACCCTGGCAATTCCAGAGAGACACAAGTCACTGCAACTTGCTGGGGCCTGGCCCATGCCTACTGTTCAGTACCCTCAAGGGGAAGAGAAGGTCTCTGGAGCTGATGACAAAATGACAGACACTGTGGCTACTCCAACCCCAGCGACAGGCACTGCAGCTGAGCCAAGGAACCAACCCATGCTGGTATCAGTTGCCCCTATACACAAGAAGAAGTATTGGATACGAAAGTTAGCTTGTTTAGTAAGGGAAGAAAGTGCTGCTAAGGGAAAGGACGGAGGGGAGGAGGCAGGCTACTCTGAAGCAGGGCCATCATGAGAAGAGGCGGAGGAAGTGGCAGAACTTCCAGAGTATTCATATTTAGAGCTGATAAGTGGATTACACAGAACAATCATAGGCCCAGCAATGACCAGCTGGTCCTCATGAACTCATATTTTTTTTATGTAGTCTAATGAAAAAGTGAGTATTTCTTGAATAAACTAGTATTTTATGGAGGAAGTGGTCTCTAACATATTTTTTTTTTGATAGCATTAAGAGAACAAACTGAATATATTAAATGTATTCACCAGTAATTAAAACAGAAAAAAAGGCAAGGTTGGTAACAGTCATTCTGAAAGTGCAGACTTAGCAAATGGGTGAAATGAATGACATCTGTCCAGGGCTGTCTTACTGCTTCTCCACAGTGTCAGCTCTCCTCGAGTAACTTTAAAAAATATGTTCACTACAGTCTTTCAGTTGGAAGTTACTAGAAATGAAAAATTGAATTTCAACACCATTTTTTTCCTTGCTGTGGAATACAACTCCTTTTCAACTGTGATGTTGAATGATATTTTGAGGTAAATTGATAATGCTAAATGATGATATGAATGCATTCCATTACAAATCTGTCTACTTTATAAAAAACCTGAAAACCTGTGTAATTAACTTCTATTTATTCTAAATATCATTTCATTATAAATTTCCTTATTGGTTGCTCTTCATTATTTTAAGTCCCATGTTGGTAACTTCTCATACTTTTTGTGTTTCATGAGGTTTGAAAAGAGAAAATGAAATGGGAAAAGAAAATCTCTGTTGGTGAGATTACAATCATTAAAACCAATACCGTTGTCAGAACCACTTTGCATTACATATTCAGAACTTTTCTGGCATGGGAATTTTAATGCAGAAGACCAAACTCTAAATGTGCATGTAGATGTGTGAGAATGGGAGGGGAGGGGGAAAGTGAAGTGACATCGATCAATCATTTTAACAAAATTCATGTTAACTGAAGAGAGGCAAATGATTGTGTTCCTAGTGGCATTTCTATCTAAATTGTGTTTGACTAGCATTTCCTGTAAGTGTATAACATCTGAGCTGTTGGAGAGTTTGCAATGTGAATTATTATGACTGAGTTCTTTGTGAAACCATCCATGTGAAATGTTTGCTAAGCTGTCACCCGGATATTACTGATGCACTAGCAACTACAGTTCAGGACTGTTGCAATCTGCAATAAATTGTCTTTAAATACTCTGTATTTCTGTATCTCATTTTCATCCTGACAGTTTTCTCCAAAAGTTATAGACCCTCTATCTCTGCAAAGGGAGGATTTAAAAGAAAACAAAAAGGAAATGAAACCTGGTTTAATTGCAGGGCTGAAAATTGCTTCAGATAGTTTTTGGAGCAGCAAATTATTCTTAGGTGGATGTTTTAAGAGAGCTTGCTTGTATATTTTCAGACTTTTTAGCAGAACTTATTAAACTAAAGTAACATATTGGATTTCTGCAGGAAGCACTTTAGAACAGGTACACTTTTACTGTTCGGCTGCTATCACCATTAATAATTTTCTTAACTGCCTTTTTATGCTGTGCATTTTCACAGGATTTACTGCATTTGCACTCATAAAAATGCTCGTCTGCTGGAATATACATAGATGAGATTTTTAAGGCTTGTGTCTCAAGCAAAAATTAAAATGCAAGTTTTTACAAATACCTTTACTCATCACCAAAATCACAGATGTGAGAGGTAGGCCTGCTGGATTCTTACACGTGTTACAGTAATAAAACCCAATCCTTTATTGCTAGTGGTTTAGATTTTATTTGATTCCTTTCTACCTACCACATATAAAAGTGGTCTGAAAAAAAAGATGTTTTGGGGGGATTAGGAGCATGTGGTAAGTATGTATGCCAGGGCTCAATCTCCTTAAAGGTTTAAAGAACAGCAATAAAAACCAAATCCATTTTCTGCTAAAGCTAACAAATAAACAAGAGTAAATACATCCATACTTTCAAGAGGAGGAATAACCCTATTTTTCCAATAACGAATGGCTTTGCATACTAATATGAAGACTACTGCCAGCCTGCTGGAGGTGAGGAGGGATTAGCATCAATATGTGTTTGAGCATTGCTGAGACTCCGGTGCAGGAGGTTCCTAATTCTAGTGCGGCCGCTACCAGACTCACCCTTGCCAGCCATGGATTCAGGCTTTTTTTTCTACCTAATTCATACTAAATGGCAAGGTCTTGTGAATGTGAGCGTAGAAAAAGAGTGCCCTCAACACAGTGTCAGTCTGCTCACACCAATACATCTTGTTCTTTCATTGCCATGAAAACTACTTCTCAATAAATTTTCTGCTCTGCCTTATGCTTCTTCATCAAAACAGTATAGTGTTTCTTTCCTTCTGGCTAGTCAAAACAAGCCTGCACTTTGAACAGTTTAAGAGCTATCTGATTCAGCTGGGTCTTTTGAGAGGAAAAAAGAGTAATTCATAAACCCTAATATGCTTAATTACTCACCACATAACTATGGCTGTGTTGATACCATAAATTTCTGCTGATCTCTCTTCTTTAGCTCCTGGATGGTGTTTTATTTGAAGAATAAACAACCTAAAAACTTCCAGTCTCTGCTAGTTTTGCTATTATCCTGAGAATCATGAGATGTGGTGGTCTTACAGGAACCAAAGCTGTTAGGGTGCTAAGCTATCATTGTAGTTTACATCTTTTAAAAATAACTCATTAATTAGATGTGACTGGTTCAATACAGAGTCTCAAATAGTCAGATGTGAATAAGAACTCTCAGGCTCCTGTCTTAGAACAGGAGTTTTCTTCCTTTTACAAGACCTTTCAGTTTCTAGGGATGAAACAGCAGCCCTTGCCTAACCTTTCTATGAAATTATAAGTTCCATTTCCCCAGGATTTTTAGGGACAGTCATGGTTCTCCCGTGGGATATTTAAGGGAGGCTGAGAGAACATTACAAACCCTTTTCAACTTCAAAATGCTAATGTCTGGAAACTTAAACTCTTGCAGAAGTGCAGTTTTGACGATATTGTCATCATCAAACCTTCATGTGAACACTTCCCAGGGAATGGAGATGGATAAAATAAGAGAAGGGAGTGGGGTGGGAAAAAACATGATGAACAGATAAACAGTAACTCTTTGACTGGCATGTGTGACAGCCTGGTTCAGGGAAAGCACTTGAACTGGCGATGTATTGTGATCCTCTAACATTTGGTCTGTCTTGCTTTTCCTAAAAAATTAATAACTCCTTAAAATTGTTTCCATTTTGTGATTGACATAATACTGGAATCTAAAATACTTTCATAAAATTTGTCTCATTTTGGGCAGGTCTACTGTTAGAGGTGTTAATCCTCAATGCTATAGTAAAGACTGTGCTCAGGATAGTGCAGCATCAGAACAACCTTAATTTAATTAGCCATCTACACAGTATTTGATAGAAGGGTGTACTCTGTAACACCAACCCTTTTTACTCCTCAAAATACTGTGGCACAGTATATTGGTTATATTAGAAGGCCTTGTATGATTTTGAAGGTGATCAAAGCTCCACATGTGCAGTTTGAACAGTGCTAATGGCCACGTTGGTGTGGTAAATCTTAACCCCCCAATCTAAATTAATAAATGGAGAATGTAGTTGTTTACCTTCTGAGTTTTACAGAAAATCAGTTTCTAATGAAATATTAATTACTAAAATGTGCTACACTTAATTGTGTTTGGGCAACAGAAACAATAATGTAATTCTTTGTTGCATAAAAAATTTGAAGGAAAGCACAAAATATATTTTGTGATGGGGAGCTGAGATGAGTTCATGCATAGCCCCTGGTGCAGTTTTCTGGCCTGCTGTATCTTCTTGAAATGCCTCATATCATTTATGTCACACTGCATAAAAAAATGGCAATGATATAAATGGATATCATCATTGTCTTCAGAAATTCAACATGACAGGAAATGTCTAAAATAATCTTGGGGTGCAGGGGGGAGCAATTATTTTGCTGCTACTTAGAAAGCAGCTTCACTGCTTTTGTATGAGGTACGTGGATTGCCCAAGCACTACATTAACATTTTAATTTTTATATGTACTGATGTTATGTTATCATAAATCTGTACTTCTCCTAACATATTTATAATTTCTTCTGTTTTCTCTTTGAACATTTAGATCCAAATTCTTACCCATCCACACAAAGTTGTGCATTTGTGAACTATTTGCATACTATAAATCTCCATTTGTGCAGTGATACTAATACTTGGAAGCAAAAAATTTGCTTCTCAGGGTGCAACTGCTATTTGCAGATCAAACAGAAAATCCATCTTAAGCAGTAATTTATAAAAATATTTCTTGTGGTACGTGGTCTTTTGGGCTTGATTTTCATGGGATGTCTCTTTGTTTCTCTAAAACTGCCTCTTCTCACTTAGAAATGGACATCTGTTTTTTTTGCATTTGCAGAATTCACACTTGAGAATTGTTGTGTGTTGCTCAGGGGAAATGACACACACTGAAGTTTTCAGGTGCTTGTCAATACTTTATGATTGCATATGTGCATCCTTCAAGATCTGTGTTCTTAAACATAGGGATTGTTTTTTTGAGCAACCTTTGTCTTCAGAGGCATTTAGCAACAGATGAGTAACTGCACTTCCAAAGTGGGAAATCAAGAGATTTTCCCCATAATAGTCATTGATTATGAGCATTAGTATATTCAGTAGTGAAGAAATGAAGTTTTTATTATTCATTTAACTGATCTGTTTCCAAACTAAATATGTACATTTCACCCAAATTTTGCCCTGGGGGTGAAAACCATGTAATTGTGCTAATTGTGATCACATGAGTCTAAAATTGAAGTGATATTATTCATATCAGGAGTGGGATCTAGATCTTCAGGATGCCATATGTATTACATCTGACCATTTGTCTTCAAGAGACATTAAATGCATTGCATTTATTCTCCTTCTTATTTGAGGAAGCCCTTGGGCAGAAACTGTGTGCTGTCAAGGCATAGAGCTAATTAATGTCATTAATTCACCACACAGAAAGTAAAAGCCCTGGAAAAAGTGTATGATAAGAAAAACATAGATATCGTAAGTAATGAAGAAAGGGATATTATGATAAACTGATGTTAAGGATGTCAGTAAAGATACTTTTATGAATGATTCACCATCTGGGACTGAGGTTTAAATTCTCCAAATTAGAAATATCTGGAGAAAACTCAGCCATTGCACATTTTACTTGAATTTTTCTCAGGCATAAGACTGTCTTTTATCTCAACAGCTGCTTGTTGAAAAGTTACACCCACTTTTTGCTAACATATGTTGGTGTGATAGCATGTTAGTGCAAAGCCTTGCTGGTGGCTTAGTGAGGTTGCTCTTGCAGTGAGCAGTCCACAGCAGAAGTGTGAAATAGCTGCTGGTGCTGACGGCTCTGTCAGTGGGCTTTGTTTAAACTAAGGCAGACATGAAAATGTGCGTGGACTTGGTTCTGAGCTGACACCAGCATAAATCAAAAATAAAGTTATTGAAATCAATATAGTTATACCAACACATTGTTAGTGTTGTTGCTTGTTATGGGATCGTAAGGCCTGACCTTGTCCTAATTCTGCCTGTGATTTCATTGAGAATAATGCCTGCACAGTGTAGTATCAGACCTAATTTACTAGTTTTCTGCCTGATCTATTTATATACTCTTTATGTGGTTACATTTTATTAAAGACTGCCAAGGTCTCCAAGCTGCACACTTCTATGAAAAAAGACATTATGATAATTAATTTACTTTCCTCATCTATGTGAAGTTAACAAAGCTCACAAAAGAAGTGGATAAATATTTATTTCATAGTAATAAACAGCTTAGATACAGGAACGTCCAAATTGTTATGCAATCACTGTAAATTGGCTGTGCTCTTTGATATGCAAATTAATGACAGTTTTGATAGATACATCTTTTTACTCATAGTGATAACCATTTTAGTTACCTAAGATCATACTTTGGACACCAACTCAAGGAATTCATAGTGGTTTACATTTTCAAAGTCCTTTGGAAAAAGTAGTTGCCATGTGATTAATTTCTTTCACTATTTTGTAGGCTTGGTGACGATATGGAGAATTACTTATGAACCATACTTAGTTCTTTTGAAGTTATGACACTGACCCTGAAAATGTGAGATTTGATATGCCTCTCTGGGCATCACAGTGAGTTTCAAACGATGGCAATAAGAGGACAGAGTACTCTTATTTCAATTATCTTGTTTCCTCCTGACTTCTCATAGAGTCCTCTTGTTTTCTGAAAGCTCCTTCCTTGACCAAATGCTTTCCTAAATGATGAAAATAAGACATCCTGGGAAATTTTAAAGAATGTAAGGTTAATACAGATGGTGTTTACACTGGCAATTGTGATACAGTTTCTTATGGGTTGCCATTCTGCTTTGGCTCATTCATCTAATGCTATCCAGGGCAGTGTCAAACACAAAGGACTGAAATTTTGAGTGTTATGAAATCAAATCAGTATGTCGATAGTATATCTAGGCAGTGGTCATTTGCCTGTGTGATCTAAATGTGAAATGAAATTGAAATTATAAACTTCTGGATAATGTCTATGCTATTATGAATGACTTTTTCCTTTATTATGTTCAAATGCTGGTGTCAGAAAATAGGTCAAGGTGAATCCTCAAGAGGTTGTGTAGTCCATTCTTCTACTATTGAGCAGATAAAATGCATTTTAAAAATCTGGCAATTCCACAACCTTTCCCAAGCAGTTTATTTTTTAATTAGCCAAGGTCACATGTTTATAAACCATCCCTTTCTTTTCTCTCAGCCTATCTTTACAGCCTTTCACTAGTCCATTCAGATGAACTAATGCCTGATGCCCAGGTATTACTCTGGCAGGAATTAGGTTACTTTTTTTTCATAAACATATTTAAGTTACTTGCCCTGAGCACTCTGGCAATATGCTATTATTGAATTTTTAACTCTTTGACCTTGTTTCACAAGCTCACTGTGGCATTACTGTCATTTGGATGTCAAACCTTTTATCACTACCAGCCAGGGGAAGCATGTTAAAGGCACACTTAAGACAGAGCCTTGAAAATTTGCTTTTGCATGGAAAATTTTGCTTAAGCCAGTATTTGTTTCCTGTCACCCTAAGCAAAGAAACTATGAGAGATGTTTCAATATAAAAGTAGTAGTCAGAATGAGCAAAAAGGGGAAGAAAGTTTAAGGAAGGATCAAGAACTGACAACTGAAATAAATTTTTAACCTAACTTTGGGAGGTCTAGATTTATCTTCTTATATAACTCAGTGCAACATGTCATTGAAATACACTGAGATTTTTATGTAAGATAGAAATTTAACCTTGTTATAGATATCTCTAGTTAAGTGAGGTCAGAAGGTGACACTGGAGCATTCCTTCTTTGCTGGATTCAGGCTACATTGTGTTATACTTAACATTAAGAATTCAGTTGAGACTTTAAGTATAAATATGAAAACAATTCTGTTATGTGCCACGAGACTTAAATAAATAAAACTAAACCCAGGGGAAAAAAGATTAAATGAAAGTAAATATAAGTTCTGAGAGATTGATCGAGGAGGTACCAAAACCACAGCACTGCTCTTTCTTAAAGCTGCACTGGCTCCCTTCTGGGAAGCTCACGTCAAATCTAATGGAATTCCATCCTATGAGACTACTGTGCTGATGCTCTTGGTCTTTCTCCTGTTTTAGCCAGGGCCCTCATGTGCATCTGCAGAATCGGATGATGCAGAAAAACAGTGAAATAAGCCTCTGGGGAAACAGAAGGAGAAACAGCATATAGTTGTGTTGGCATTCTTTGCTTGCTTAAACGCTTGGGTTTATTATACAATTAAACTTGGTACCTGATCTTGTTTAAGAAATATATATTATTATGTTATGCTTGGTTTTCTCCAGGTCTGCTAAATGGTTGGTATGAAATACATGTTCATCTAGGATGCTGTAATGATTTAAGACCTAATTATGTAGTTATACTCCTACAATCAGAGTTCAATAAAGTGATTAATTTCATAGCCCTTTTTTATAAAGATGACTTGCAATGTGGAAAAAATCTCATAAATTCTTTGGCTATCACACTGCCCAGCTAAATCAATGTCAATAGTGCCTGGTTGGTGTAATATCTCTTACAATAATTAATGGAACATGCTTGTCTTACTCACTTGTGCTTAGCCTATGTTTCAGACCAATTTCATTGTACACACCCACCCACTGTATTTTATAAACACATATATTTAAAATAATTTATTATACATATGTACATATAATATGATAGTTCACCAGCTTGTGATTTCAGAGCTGTTACCAAATAATTTTCTTTCATTTCTTGCAGCAATTGGGAATCTGAATTCCATTAACTAGCCTTGAAACTCTTTAGATTACTTTTTAGACTTCTGAAGTTTTGTGAGAATATTACCCAGATCTTTTTTCTTAGATACGCAACACGGAGAAGTATCCTGGCAGTCTGCTGACTGACAGCTCTGGGGCTGGGATAGCTATTTGCTGTTAAAACAGGTCAGAAAACATCCACTCCTGAAATAATGTTTCGTAACCTTGCTTAAAAGCAGCTTGGGAACTTACCTTTGCTTGGATCCTACAGAAATTAGAATGCGGCGCCTTCTTCATAAGTTATTACAAATGTTTAACTTAATGCATTCTTAGGGAAGACATTTTCAGCCCATCTGTAGAAAACAGATAAAGTAAGACTCCATTAGAGCAATACCCCAGTCCTGACTTTCATGTTCAGTGGGTCTGACTTTTATATTTACTACTTGCTTTTTATCCAGGAAAGCCTTAATTCTTAAAACAGTAAGAAAAACTATAGGGGAAAAAAAAAAGGAATTAAGTGCAGCTTGGCATTTTAAGTAATGATGGGCTAAAAGAGAACTTTGCGTACATATATAATCTCTAAGTGAAACCTGATTTTAATCTACAGATGTGTACAGCAGAAATACATGGGTGTTGACAAATACACCTGTGACCACTGGTCCAGTTGGATGAAACAAAACTAGGAAAGTCAAGCGAAGCAGCTGCTGTTGAACATAACTTCCACTGTTGATTATATTAGCAATAACAACTGGCTGGTGATTTGCTGGCAGGCCTGCATTGCCCAGATAATATATTCCCCATACAAAGTGAAATAACATAAGAAAGTCTGGACATGTAATGCTACATTCATTTGGATAGCCTGTTCCTTTGCTTTTTAGCATCTGCAGCTTTTGCATATGTATACTGAAAAATGCAGCACCAAGTGTTTTTAGTTACTATTAGCTTTGCCATCAAGAAAGTTTGCCTTTTGATAAAAAATATGTTCTTGGGCCCCAAATGTCCCTTCTTACCTTGAAAAATAGCTTTGTTTTTCAGAGGCAAAGTAAATATCTGAGGGGAATTCACTAAACTGAAAAAGAAAAATGAGTAGGCACCATGATATTGGGACTTTCCATTAATGATTACCAAGACTTGAATTTTTCACATCGTGATAGCTTTGATGATGAAGGATTCTTTAACTGTTAAGGAAGATCGGTGCAATTGTTCAATTCAAAATACACTCTTGAAATTAAATCCTCTAAAAAGAAATCAGAAGATATCATAATATATTTGAAATTTATCTTCCTGAATGGAAGAACTTTTCTTCATCTGCAGAAAAGAAAATTAATTTGAATAATTCAAATTAGCTGTTTATTTTAAAATTACATTATGATTAGTTTTTTTCATTTTCAGTTAGTTTTGTTTTGTTTAGAGAAAAATAGCCATGATGTAGGTCTAAAGAGTATTTTTTCTTACTTTGCATTACATACCCTAAATATTTAAGACGTCAGTTTCGTTTCACCTTACTTTAAGTGTGAAAAACCAGGCATTTAGTTTAATTTATCCATTTAAGCTCCTTCTATAGTTTACCAAAAATCTAGGAATCTTCAGAGTGGTGATTCACCCACTTGTATTAAAAAACAACTTTAGAATACGATGAATCATGCTGTCTATCTCTTTCCACCTAGTAAACAATAATTTGAAATAGCTAAGTGAAGTGTGATGAATCCTACCCATGCTGGCTGAGTCCATGCTCTCTTAACTAATTCATCACATGCCATACAATTAAAAAATGCCTCTTCTACAGCCCAACAGACATGTGAAGCAGGTTTCTTCAAAGTGGGCTTTATTTTGCTGTTTCTAACCTAGGCTGTAATGCATGTGATCCTTTTAATCAACGTTCATTAACAACTGATACTGTTCGCTTCTTCTGGACAACTTTCAAATAAATCAGTAGATTATATTTTATGTTTCCTACTACTTTAATTTTCTTTCAATTTAAAATTCTACACTGACTTTAATAAAATTTGCCCTAGGCTTGGAAACCTATAAAACTTTTTAATGAGCTACTTCTGAACTTGTCATCTAATAGCCTAATAATATCGTTATATGGTGCACTATATATTAAATGATCTAAAATGTGACTTTGAATGATACAAACATTGTATTATCTGGCTAAAGAACATGTTTTATTATATTGACACTTCTATATTGCAAGTACAGATAAAGCATGTAAAGCAAAGTTAGTTTATATTTCATAGGCAAATCCAAAAAATGAAGGCAAATTTAATCATGCTTGAGGGAATTTTTTGGTTATGCTCTAACAGAATCAAAAGTGTCTAAGCAGTCACTTTGGGCATTGAACAGGCATATCTATATTTGCTCCCTTTCAGTTGTTGCCCTCGTATTATGCATCAGTGGAATCATTACACTGCATGTTGGTATTGTTAATAGTACTTCTCAAGCAAGAAAACTAATGACTCTATCAACATTTTTGCAGTATGCTTCTTCTACAGCTCTTGGCATAAAAAGCTTTATTTTTCTCACTTTATCAGGGCATTAATTAGCTAGTAATTTTATGTAACTGCTAACATTGCTTAATGATTTATCACCTTTTGTGGGCTTCAGAAAAAAATTACAAAAAATAAGTAAATGACCCCAAATCTTTTGATATTTCAGTCTGTGAACTTATATTCTGGACCCTACATACTTTTTTTTTTTAAACAAAAAAAAATAAATCATACCCTTAGTGTGTCCTAATGAGTGGGGACTGAGAAAATAATTTAGAACTCAGGGTAGAAAATCAGCTGAATTTTAGTTCATGGGGAGAATTTTGGTAAGAAAACAAATGTGATTCTGAATAGCAGATAAATAGCAGAAAGAAAAGTGTAATTAAAATTACTGTCTTTCAGCATTTGTGGTATTATCACTGGAAGTCATTATCCATTTCTAGTATTCATTGTTTAATAATGATGTTTGCATATTGCAAAGAGATTTTAAAAAAGTGTTACAAGACTTTAGCAACCATTTTTTTTACAGTGCAAAACTTGTGAATCTTTATCTAATGAAAGGTTTAAGAGATCCTTTGATTTATTTCTTGTCTTATGAAGGAATATACTCTAATAAAGGAGAATTTAATTTTGTAAGCATGGCATGCTTTGAAAGCTGAAGCTAGACAAACCAAAACCAGAAATACTGTAATATTTTTAGAATGTGAGGTTGCTTATATGTCCCTAGCAGCAAGAAGGTACTTGGGAAGCAGTCAGATAGAAGCTGAAAATGTGATCTCCTGCAGGAAATCATAGAATCATAGAATGGTTTGGGTTGGAAGGGACCTTTAAAGATCATCCAGTCCAACCCCTCTGTCATTGGCAAAGACATCTTTTACTCAGGTGGCTCAAAGCTCCATCCAACCCTTGTTGTAAAAGGTTTCTTACTTATATCCAATCTAAATCTACCCTCTTTCAGTTTAAAACTGTTGCCCATTGTCCTGGCACTACGAATCTTGGTAAAAAGTCTTTCTCCGTCTTTCTTATAAGACCCCATATTATATATATCCAAAGGCCACAATAAGGTCTCCCCAGAGCCTTCTATTCTCCAGGAGAAACAACCCCAAATGTCTCAGGCTTTCTTCACAGCAGAGGTGTTCCAACCCTCTGGTCATTTTTGTGTTCCTCCTTGGACATGCTCTAACAAGTACTGGGTTCGCCAGAGCTGGATGCAGTACTCCAAGTGGGATGTCATGAGAGTGGAATAGAGGGGGGCAATCCCCTACCTTGACCTGCTGGCTACATTTCTTTTTATGCAGCCCAGGATACGTTTGGCTTTCAGGGCCACCAGCCACCAGTATCCTCAAATCCTTCTTTACAGGTCTGTTCTCAATCCATTCATCCCCCTGCCTGTACTGATATTGGGGATTTTCCTGACCCAGGTGCAGGACCTTGCACTTGGCCTTCATGAAGTTCACGTGTCCACTCCTCAAACCTGTCAAAGCTGAAAGAACAAAAAAAGGGAAAAGATAACATCTCCACAGTTAAGCAAATGTGGAGAGAAAATGATCTTCAGGAGACATCAGCAGAGTATGGAAGAAGCCGGTAGGTAAGACCTGGAGACAGGATGGCTGGACTGCGAAGGTCTTGCCTCAATGGGAGAGAAGGTGGATCTTCCTGTGCTTGGTTGGACAGGGCTGGGAGAACTGGTGCATTTCCTTGAATTCCTTAACCAAGATCAGACTTCTGCCTAACGGACATGCTCCAATCTATGTGGTAGCTGTCAGGCAGGACATCACCCTTCTTTTGGTACCTGGTATTCTCAATGCCACTTCCAGAATATCTGAATTTCCTGCACTACATTAACATGCTGAATGGATGCTTATAGCTCTTACTGCGTTCTATGTTGTTATGCATTTCTTAAGAAATTTTTGTTTCACATGCTTACAGAATGTTCCCCAGTGGCTTATACTTTCAGTGGAAAGTTGCTCTAGTGGGAGACAATGATATTTTAAATGGTAGGATTTCACTGCTTTTGGTTTTAGACAACATGTTTTCAGCAGGATATCTCTGGCTAAAAGAAGAATACAGTGCATCCTGTGACATTACATCTCAAACCCAGTAGATCATTTCAACAGATGCATCCCAGCTAGGAAAATACGCTTCCATTGTTATAAATTAAAAAGGGAATTAACTTAACTAGATTAACTCAATTATGAGCAGATTAAGAAAGGTGTAGCCATCCATTTGCTCATTTCTGTTCAACAGCAGTTGACATAAGACCACAGGAAGTTTGCTGTGTATAAGATAAATGCATTACCATTTTATTCATTTGTTCTTCAATCCCATTTTGTTTTTTTTAAGGCAAGCAAAGGTAAATCAAAGTTTGAGCTTGGAAGTTACTCTGTGTAGCATAAATGTGAGTACTATGAACTGTCTTCCGCACTGAAGTAAGACTTTTGATACTATAGATGTGTAAACATCCAGATGTCAGGCTAAAATTTAAGATGAGAGAGAAAATAAAATAATGAAATACTTTGAAAGACTACCAGAATAATTTTCTTGGCAATATTCTTTACTGCAGCATTCTTTTCTCTCTCCCCTATCACTCAAAGTCTTTTGGCTCTAGCCCTGTGATGTGTCATAAATACTTGTACAGAAGGCATTAAGGATGAAAAAAGGTTAGACCATTCTGTCCTCTTCTCTGCAATTTTTCATTTAAGAATTGAGATAATTGGTTTGTGTGAGACAAAAGTCAATTTGAATCCAAAATTACTACAAAAAACTGTGGAGATATCCAGTATAATTTGAAGTATTTTTTAAATAATATTTTTAATAATAAAATAATTTTTGTATATAATTAAAAATTATTGTTTTCCAGGAATTAATATTACCCTAAGCGCATAGTGAACTTTTCTACCCTTCTGCTTGTCCTTCCTTTTATAGTTACTTCAAATTCTATGGTACAACAGACAGTGTTCATTAACTTGTTGTTATTTAATCTGTAGTAAATAGTTTTTCTTTGCCTTCCCCTGAAAACATGCAAAAAATGCTCACCAAAAATCATGGCTTTCATTTTTAAATTGCAGTCATTTGGCCTAGAGTACAAATGCTGGTAACAAAAGGAACAATCTTTTTGCCTAGATAAGCTGCTTCTGATGGCAGATTTGTTATGGACTGCTAGACGCAAAAAACCAGCTGTTTGACTTTCCTGTTTCAGTGAACTTGGGACTGTCTGCAGATGGGGGTTGGTGTACAACAATCACATTTTGCTATTCTGTGATAGAGTCTACACTGTCAAATGAACAAAAGTTCCTCCTTAGAAACAGATTTATCACAAGTTCTGTATTCAGACAAACTTCTGATAGAAGATAATGGCTTTATCAGTTTCCTTTATCCATTATGATAATGATTGGGAAATTACAACTATTCCAAACCCTACAGTATATGTTGTATCACAGTAAAATTTTTGATAGCTTGTCTAGTCCTTGTGTTATTGTTTTCAATACATTTGGTTCAGCTGTGGTCTAGAGCAATCTTTTATCTGTCAAAATATGTGCAGATCAATGAACAGGGATGTTAGCATGGTATAGACTGCACATAAGTCTTAGTCATTTCCAGGTGTATATCTGTATGGATTCACTTTCCTCTTTGCATTGAAAATTAAGTGAATCCTAGCCTCCGTATAAAGCTCTTTGTCTTAAAGTTCCAGACAAGTGTGTTTGTTCTTCCCTCAGCTATTGACATCACAAAGAAAAAATCATTAGCTTATTTGGTAAGCCCTGGAAAGCACAGTCTAAGGAATGTCAGTGTGGCCCTTATTACACCCACCAATAAAGTCCACAGGATGTCTTTGAAACTGTCCTCAATAACCAAAAGGATGTCTTTGTACTGCTACACCCACAGAATCCCTTTGCAAAGAATTTTGAAGCCTATCTAACTAGGATTTATTTGATTGGCCTTTGTGTGAGTATTATGCAGATTTTTATGTGCCTATTTCTGCACTTTAATATGAAATATGCTGACATTGAAAGAAAATATCAGAAAACCTTTTTTTGTTTGTATTTGAAAAATTATGTCTGAAATTTATAAAGATGTTTTGTCTTTGTGTATTTTGTTGATTATATATTTTCTGTGTTTGATATTTCTCTGTATATAAACGAGACACTAAAATAACCAGACACCTGCACTTGGAAAACCAGACCCTTTGGTTTCTCAATTAAGGATAAAATAATGGTTTTCTTAAGCTGAACAGGATTTGTTTGAGCCATTTCTAATATCTTGCACAACACCAGGAGAGTAAAACCTGCTCCATTTCTTTTTACTTCTTGCAGAAATATGGTACATGTGACATAGTTATTAATGTTAAGTGGGTTAATGTAATAGGTCATAACAAGCAGCTTTAATGATTCATTAATACATTCCTTGGGGGCAGTTAGGAGGCCAGATAAATGGAGTTTCATGCCTTTAAACACCAAAGGTGTATATTAATGTTTTGATAAAATTCCACACAAAGTGCCTAATGGGGCTAAAATTGGTAATAAGTGAATAGCTGAAGGTTTAGATGCTGTGTGCAGTTCAAGAAAGGTTCCAAAGGTTATTCTGCTTCCCCCAAGGTTAGCTCAACCTTTTACGGTGGGGTTTGGTCTAGACATCTAGAAAGTATGTAAGGATGTGGTTTGTTTGTTTATTTTCTGAGGTTTTCAACAATTCTGCTTTATTGTGAACAAAGCCTTGCAATGAAATCTCTTGCTGTGGTAGGAAGGAATAGTTAGCACTCTTTTTTTTTTTTCCCCTTTTTTTTGAAATGTAGTGCATCCAGCCTTAATGAAACTTGATTTCTTTGTCTTCAAATGTATGCAGTTTTATATTACTTGATATTAACTTAATGTAACACTTTTTTAAAAAAAATCAGAAGTCTTTTAGATCTTCACTGAAAAAAATCTATGAAAATTTTCAGTGAAAATCTACAAAAATATTTTCATTGATAAAGATTTTTGTTTGATAGCTTTCATAATAAAGATATTTTTATTTAACTCTAATTTCTGGGAGTAAGAGTCGTTTGACAGGCCTTTTAGTATCTTTAAAAATATTTACTAAGGGAGGTTTTTAAAAAAAAGTATAAGAAATATTAGAAAAGATTAATTTAACAGTAATGTATCCTAAGTTAAAATCTAGTAACATAATTTATACCATGCTATGAGACTCATAGAGCTTTACAGTTAAAATATGTTGCTAAATAGTATTATTTTCTGACCATATCAAGCAATTCTGAAGAAGAGCATTTAATTTTGTACATTAACATGTACATTCCATGACAAAGACAAAAGGTGAAATTTATGCAGCAGAAGTAAATGACAAAAATTCCTTCGTTGTCAGTGAAGTTTTTGACCTAGGAGAAAGAAACAGTCTATATGAACAATGGAGGAATATTAATATTTATATAAGCAGAATGTGATTAATTACACAGGACTTGGAGTCTAATATCTGCAACACATAACAGGTGAGATGTATTGCTGTAGGTCGTAAAGACTGTGTTTTCATATATTACCATGCATCACTGATTAGATTTAGGTCAGCGTATTAGGAAATGATCATTATAGACTTAGATGGATAGTGTGATGCTCTCTTTGCAGTGGTTTGAATCATTATCCTGCTCTTCTAAATGTTGTTCATTACTTTACATTCTCAGTCTGTGAACAGATGGTGTACAGGTGGATTTTAGCTCCCATGCATAGCTTGACTTAGCAAATTAGGATCTTCTTTTATAGACCTTATTGTAGCTGTAGAGAGCCTGTCTAAAAAAGTCTGAAGCCTTTTTAATATGTTGGCTTGTATCTGTAAAGAAAATCTTTTCAATTAACTGGCAAATATAAGTGCCTTTTTGCAAAACACAAGAAGAGGGGTTTTGGTTTTGGTTTTAACTTTGCTTTAATAGTTTAACATCTGGATACAAATTCTAAATATGATACTGTGAATAAACTGTTTTCTGGATAGATTTTTGAAAAGGTCACGAGTGATCTATCAGAAATTATTGGCTTTGATTTGCTCAATGAAAAACCCTTCCTCATTCATTTAAATGAGTCCATCAGATTATCAGCTAGTGGAAATCAGTTTAGGTACATGAATTTCAGGAGAATGTTTCTCAAGAAACCAACTCATAATTTTGATGATTACCTGTGTTTATACTTGTTTTTATTCAAGAAGTGTTTATAAATCTGAACTCTACCCTGTGACATGATTTTGCCCCAAAAAAAAAAAAAAAAAAGGAAGGAACAACAGAAGGCAAAATGTGAAATATCATCCAACAGGTATGAGGGACAATCTTGTATAACCATCAGGTGAGACCACTCCAGCTGAACCTTGGCATGTGAATGCATATACTCTAAAAGGAAAATTGGCCCCGGAGAATTCACACGGATTGCAAGAAAACCTGTAAGCCCTGCACAACTGCATATAAAGCTTTCAGATATCAGAGTGCAGGTGAAAATGCACCAATATATTTGCTGAATACAAACTGGCAGATAGTTGGAGGTAAGTAGCAACACCTGTGGTATTATCAGTTACAGAAGCAGAAAGACTAACTACCTGGTTAATTTGTGTGTCATGCACAGAATACCCTTCCCTAGTGACACCAGGCATCAGTTTTTGTTTACATACTGGAAGCAACTATGATCATAGTACCATAGCCAAAGGTCTCACTGGCTGATTACATCTTTGCCTTAGAGCTGTATTGTAAGAATTTGACAGAGCTGGCAGGGGCCCAACTACTTTAAAGTCTTTCAGGTAACCAAACAAGAAATTTTGGCAGGCCTAGGGCCAGGAGTGGTAAAAATGCTGTGATAGTAACAGTGCTGGGAACAAGCCACACACACAGAGCAAGCCGTGAGAAGGAAAGTGAACAGTCTCTACTATTCTGCTACACTGTACATTCTGCACTGTCTGTTGAATATCAAAGGAGGACAGTGCAGAGCTATGGCCAATCAGACAATGTTTGCCTTGAAAAGATTTTGCAACTGTAAGTAACATTAACATGCGAGTGAAAAGGCAGTCATGAGCAACTAGCAAGGGGTTGTGTGCCGCTCTGCTGAAGTTAACTTCTGTGCTGGAGATGCCTGTCAGGACTTCTGGACATCCTTGTTTAAAAGAACCCAGTATAGACAATTTTTCAAAGGTATCATTTTTAGGAGTCAAATCTGCCTTCCTTTCCCACCTAGGTTTGGGTATTTTATTTGAGGAGTTGGAAAGATAGTGAAGACTGTGTATCTGGGCTTTGGGGAAAAAATAAAAATTAATATATATATACACTCTTTTCATAGAAACATGGAAACATTAAGGTTGGAAAAAGCTTTTAAGATCATCAAGTCCAAACGTTAACCTAACCCTCCCATCCCACCACTAAAACATATCCCTAAGCACCTCGTCTACCCGTCTTTTAAATACCTCCAGGGATGGGGACTCAATCACTTCCCTGGGCAGCCCGTTCCAATGCTTGACAACCCTTTCTGTGAAGAAATTTTTCCTGATGTCTAGCCTAAACCTTCCCTGGTGCAACTTGAGGCCATCTTCTCTTGTCCTGCTGCTTGTTATTTGGGAGACGAGACCAACACCCACCTTGCTACAACCTCCTTTCAGGCAGCAGCCTCCTCTTCTCCAGGCTAAACAATCCCAGTTCCCTCAGCCGCTCCTCATAAGCCTTGTGCTCTAGACCTTTCACCAGCTTTGTTGCCCTTCTTTGGACATGCAATATTTCATTTGGCCTCTGCTTTTCTACAGTTAATTCCTTTAATGAGAGATAATGATGGTCTTTGGTAGTATATTTTCAGCCGGGGATGTGAGAGCAGAAAAGAAGTCAGCAGCTTTTATAATGGCATGGATTATATTTATGTGTTTTTTTCAATCATACCAGCCAGTCAAGAACTGATTAAAACTGTTTTGCTAGACCTTTTTCTTTTTAAACAAATGCAAGTGTCGGCAACACCCCTTTAAATAGTGAAATTTCTTTAAATACTGAGAGACACAGTTTCAAGTAACGAACTATACAGCTATAGCAGATCAGATCGGATGATACACAGTGGATGGTGAAGGTCCTGGCTTGCACTCTCAGGCTTCACAAGGTGGAAAGGGAAGTTGTGTAGGTGGTTGGTAAAGAAAGGAAAGACTAAAAGGGCAGTAAACGTATCACAGGCTGAACAGAGGAAAGCCGTGATGAGGGGATGTTTTAATTCACTGTGACTGCTTTGAGCACCAAAACTACACCAGTGTTGTAAGATGGGGCTTGCTGAACTTGACCCAGCATGGTACTAACAAAGCTGTGCTGGTTGTGGAGGTTGTGCTGTTAATGTACAATGCACTATACTGTGTGGGCACGCTGGCTTCTCTGAAGTAGCTCAGGGGATACCTTCCTGCAGTCTTTCCTGTCTAGATGTGTTGGGAGAATCAACTATAAATATGATGTAAGACTTCCATGGGCTGTAGAAATAGCAAAAATGCCAGATGTGTTTCAAGAAAACAGGATTTTGTGTGTATTATTTATCCTACTAGGATTACAACTACATGCCTCATATAATCAAGTTTTTCTTTAAAAGGAACAAATCTGAAAGGGCTCCAGATAACTGCAGCGCTAATATTAGTTTAAGAATCTGAAAAGGCTTTGTAATATTTTCCTGAATGGGAAATCACCTTTTGTGTCTCTTAATTTACTGGGATTTTGATGAGTGATAAAGTGATTGTTGTAAAGGTGTATGATATTGCCATGGAAACCAACAATATTTGAGTGGACTGAACTAATGGAGTTTTTTACAATAAGAGAAAGCAGCTGAAATCTGACCGCCTGTGGTAACAACACAGTATTCTTTCTCTGAGGTAGGATTCTTCTTTGAAGCATTTTTTTTGTAACTGACAGTTTCTGCAAGATCAGCATCTAGAATCTTCCCTTTGTAACAATTTGGGAGGGAATTAGTTTGTAAATCACCTTTTTATGAAATCAGTCAATGTGATTAAAAGCTCCAAATACTGGTCATGTATAGTGTTAGCTGAAGTTCTCACAATGGGACCAACAAATCCTAAATATTCAGCTCTTTGGACTTAACACTATCTATAGATACATGGATGCAACTGTGACAGAAGCTTGTGCAAGTTGTAATAATTAGCACAGGTTATATTGTTCAGGTTATGGTAAGCAGAGATGCCCACTGTCATGCTTTGGTTTTATTGCCTTTGAAATCACACTAAAATTTGGAGGAAAAAAAAAATTCTCTTTTTTTTGTAAGGGGATTTGGTCTGAAGTCTGCAGAGGCAAATATTGATTTTTACCCTTAAAGTGTACAGAAGCCCAACTTTCTCACAGGGAAAGAGCAAAAGGAAATGAGAATCTATACAAACTCTTTTCCAGTTTTTTCTGCCAGGTATCTGTTGCACATACCTAGTGCAATAACAAAATAGTACAGCATTTCCTCTAACCACCTGCAAGAATGATCAAATTGTTTTAAGTAGGTTGAACTACAATTAGCAAATTTGGGGTTTTATGTGGTCTTCAAAATATTTCATGGTAGCAGTTAAATCTTCATATTGCATCATACTTATCAGTGAAAACATGAGATTTACTGATATATTTAAAATAGTAGTCTTGGGCATGATGACAAGTAAGCACACAATGCTGTAATCTGTGGCTATTATTACAGACTTCACAAGGATTCAAAGAGCTGGGAAGACTGCTTACATTAAATAACTGAGATAACCTATGCCTATATGATTTCCCAAAAATGCATTGAATCTAGATACTAAACTTATATTATGAATTATTTTTAAATGTTGTACAGTCATCTTAGATTTTGGACACCTGGGCATAATCAGATAATTTTGCTAACACAATCAACACTTTCTCCAAGTCAGTCCTAAAAGGTTATTTTCGCACATGGTGAATAGCACCAGGAGCAAGATGGTCTTTTTTTTTTTTTTTTTTTTTTTTTTTTTTTGTGTGTGTGTGTGTGTGTATGTGTCTTTTTTTCAACCCAGCATTGTTGGGTTCAGCCCTCTTGCCAGGTATGCCTTTTGCCAACTCAAAATGTATGAGTTAATCTCTAGGCAGTTCAACAAGTCCCTACACTCCATAAGCTTCTGATAAGCCTACTGACATTTAAATAAGGTAAAACATACCCTTTGTGATAAGCAGATAATCAGGACAGTGTCATTACTATGGTTGAATATGAGTTGAGAGAAGAATGGTATCTGGCTTGGTTGCTCAACTGAGAAAATAATAACTTTTTTTAGGATTTAAACCCAAAGCAGCATATTAAAAGCCTTGATAACTATGGCAAAAGAAAAAAAATGCGGATTTATGTTTTCATGTGACTCTCATTGTACAGTGACAAAAAACACATTTATAAAATCTCTGTTGTATTTGTGATTTAAAAAAAAAAACAAACACTTTTGTCTTGTTTCCACAATGCAAATTAGTTGCAAACCTGATTTAAGTAACTAGTTAAACAATCTTGATATATTCCTCATGATAATGAAGGAAGAAGTCAGCACTGTTTTATGAATGTCTTTTAGTCATTACGTATTTTATTTATGTAGGAAAGATAATGCCAAGATTTGAAGGATGTCTAATGTTAGCATTTTTCATTATATCACTTACTATAACTAAATATTCTGATACCATGAGCTCAGATGTTTTGAGTCAGGCTTCCAAAGAAGCCTTTAAATTCTAAGATTAAAAATACTCTTAGAGCAATTCTTTTGCACCATCTGTTTTTTGAATAGCAGTTTGGCTGCATATGAAAGCTTTTCTCTGTGGCCCTGAGGATTCAGAATTTTTTAAAGAAAACTAAAAAGATTCTCCCATGTTTACATGAACCTGGTACCTGGGATCCAAAAAGAAGTTTTGTAAGATTAGACATAAAATTTCAGTAATACTAAAAATGTTAGTGGTCAGTATTTTGACTTGTATTTTTTGGAATGTGAATTTATCATAGCAGTAGATAAGGTTGAGGTGTACAGTCTCAAGCTTTACTGCATTAGCAATATGGCCTGTGTTTTTCACTAACATTAATACAGAACTGTACCTGTAAAAATGTGTTAATGAAGTACACTCATCATCAGTCTCCTTGAATAGAGAGATTAGCCATTCAGAGAATACGTTGTTCATCTCATGCAGATTTGTTATGCTGTTAAAAAAAAAATTATGCTCATTTGTCTTCAATAAAAATAAATTACTTCCCCATATATCAACAGCTTCTAATATGCTCCATGTAAACAGGTGAATAATCTTTTATCCTAGGTAAAAGAGTCAGTGAAAAAAAATTTCATTTATACTCTTTCACAACAACCACAACAGAATAAAGTTATTATAGACATTGCTATATAAGTTTCTGAAAAGTCAGTGCTGAAAGATTCCACAGATTGACCTCCTGGAAGGTCAGTGGGATCTCTAAAGAGGGTCCTTAAAAAGTAGGAAGCGTGGGAATGAGTATATAGATTATAGGTGTATTAAATGACTTCAATTCCAAATTTAAGTCAGTTCTTCAGTAAGGCTGTGACCCATAAACTGCTTGCAAAACACTGTAAATTAAAATTACTTCTTAAATGTTTTATAGATATAGCATTAATATTGTTTTATGTCTTTGGAGACTAATAGCTCTACAATTACCCGAAATAACCATGGCAACAGAGTGAATTTGCACTGGACATCAGTTACTCACTAATGGTTGCTCTAATTACAAAGAAACAAGATAATAAACCCCTAGAAATTATTTGTTATCGTTTGACTTCAATACCTTAATTATTGCCATGTACAGTTGAAGGACTCAGGAATTTCAAGCATTTTTTCCTTACTGCAGCACATCAGACTTCTCAGTAACTGCTCTGTAGTCTGTCCCCTCTTTTCAGCACAAGGTAATGCTTTAATGAATAACGTAGTATTTGTTGTGAATTGTATTAGACTGTTTTGTATTCTGGAAACATCAAACAATAAGACATGACAAGGTCATAAGGCCGAAATAATATTACCTTGGATGCTTTGGAAAATCTAAAGCTGTGATTCAGACAGGGACGTCTCTGCTTGATGCCTCTCTTCAAATTTTTTGTGATAATTGAAGCATGACCTGAAGCTCTGTGCGTGTGTATGTGTGCACAGTTCTGTGAGTTAGTTTGGTTTCAGTGTAGACTCTACAAAAGAAATCTAGCTACAAAACGTGTTAAGGATATTTAACAGTTCCTCTTTGGAGCTGTGTCCTCACTAAACATCAGAGTTTTAAGCCCCAGCTGAAGAATTGGAGCGAATGCCTTTTGTGATCCCTGTCAACCGATAGAAATCAATATTAGGAAATTCCCTGATATACTTTTAACCTGCTTAATTATCTTAACTATCACACAGCTTATTGCACTCAGAAAACAACAGGAAATAGCTTAATGTCAAATATGATCTTGTTCAGCAGGATGAACTGGCCTTATGGATGACTGATAGTACATCGGTCACACTAAGCTGCATGCGAAGGAAAATGTTAAGTGGGCTTGGGTTAGACAAAGAAAATGACTTTTATGTTTCAGGTGTCTCTTAACTAAATGTTAATGGACTAATGTCTGTGACATAATGACAGTCCCAAGGGGACAGAGTTAAGGATGCAGATGTGCCTAGTTTGAGAAATCTTACATTATCTGTGTGCTTTCAGAACATCCTCATAGTTCATGGTGTTTGACTGTGGGTTTATATGTTGGGTTTGTTTTGGGTTTTTTTTTTTTTGGTAAATCAACTATATTTTGTATACACCTTAGATGTGAAATTGTTTCATTCCTTAATTTTCTTTGTAATCCTTTTTTTTCAACTGCGATTATGTGACAATGTTTTTCTTTTTTGTTTGTTTTCTTGTTCATTTTTATTCTAGCCATATGTAATTTCTGGAAAAAAACAATGAAGGTTTAGACATGAAATACCACAATTATTACATGTCAGTATTAACATGATGAATCACATTTTGGCATCTGAGAACTGTGACCATGGTCTAGGTTGGCTAAGGGAGTGACTATTATCCTTTCTCTTTCCAAACTTGATATTTAAAAACATCACAGTGAAAAAGAAGCTGATGACAGAAGCTGTGTCAAAGCCCAGCCACCAGGTACAGTACAGTTAGTGTCCTTAGTGCAGAGTAACTTCGTGTAAAGCCCTACTTTGCTGAACAGAGAGGTCATCAGGTGGAGATCTCAAGAGAAGAGCCTGGAGACAGAGGAGCAGAATCACAAATAGAAGCTCTGCTGGAGCTGGGACTACAGTCCCTGTACTGGGGATGCTGCCTGTTAGCGGGGCCATTTACCCCCTGTCCCGTTTTTGATGCCGTGGTGAAGATGCTAGTTATCTTTCCTCACTAGGATGCTGCCTTGCTCCCCAGATATCTATCAGCTGTGGCAAAGCATTTTTATTTGCCTCCCATCAGCCTCAGGAATCTTTGAGTACAGAGGAGCTGCTTGAGAAGCTGAACAAACTCCCTAAACTTCTGTGCAGCAGCAGCTGGACGTATAGATGGCTCTTCAGATGCTCCCTTTTTCTGCAGACATCCCTTGCAGTTTATCTAGTTCCTGAATGTCACCATCTCTCTGTTGATTCCTTGTAGTTATGCGTTGCTCTCCTTGATCCACTTCCTTACATGAGCCCCACCTCCACTTGGGCAAGGCTTTCACTTAGCTCTACATCTCCTTTCCTTCACATGGTTCAGTACCAGAGGTATTGTTCTGGAGTGGGAAGGGAAGAAATCTTTCCGAGACTGTGCAGGCACTTGCAAGTTACTGATATTCACTAAAGTTCTTTCTATATCTGAAACACTTTATCTTAGTGTCTTTTGACTTCTGAAGGCCACAGAGGTGTGTATGTGTCTGCTTGGCAAGTTTTCATCCTGGCCTGAAGTGGGAGAGCTGTAACTCCTCTCTGCCTTGCCATATTCAGTAAATGCAAGCTGATGAGAAAAGTTGATATAATCTGAAAGACACCGTCAATTGTCAGCTTGATAGGTTCTTACCTGAAAAGTTTCAGAGTGCCAAAAGTAAGATGTAGGGTAGGAACTATGCTGCAAGGATACTTTAGTAGAACTCAGCAGAGGTGCTTATTCCAGAGGAAATAAGCTGATTACCGAAACAAAAAAGTAGGAGCCTTATAAAACCAGAATTTCATGCAAAACCTTAGCCAGAACTCTTTGAAAGATTAAAAAAATAAAGAAAGGGAGAAATTAATATTTATACTTGTATCTATTGTAATAGGACCACTGCTGTAGAGTGATGTATGAACATTAATCCAGGAAGGGAACATGGGTTTTTTTTCACGTATAATGCACAATGTCCTGGGTAGGACATACCTAGATAGGACCTGTTGAACATGGCAGACGACCCCAATAAAAGTACTGTGTATTTAGTGTCAGAGGTCAGTAGTACTGAAATAAGTACATCTTTCTGGGACTAGTAAAACAAAACTACCCAAACAAAACAGGGTATGTGTGTGAAGAACCATGCCACCTTCTCCAGATAATGTCACAAAGCAGGAAAATAAGGAGGATCCTCAGTATTTCGTGAAGCATTGGAGACTGGCTACTGCTGAAAACAGGGTTCAGGCAGGGTGCACGCAAGCTCATGACATGTAGTTCTCACATATGTCTTGCTGTGTCCTTCTTGTATACCCTGAGAGAAGCTGATGGACAGATTTATGGTCAGGAGGGAATTGTTCTGTGCTTCCTAGGAATGTATTAATAAGAGTTTTGAGTAACAAAAAACTATTAATGCAGAAGTTTTTGGACACTCCTGATGTCCTCAGTCTCTTCTGATCACTTCCAACTATACTATATAGCTACAGCTTCTTGCAAGAGATTTTTGCCTATAAAATAATGAAAATGGAAATAAAGGATATGAAGACCCTTTTAAACTGGGCATCTATTGTCTGGTTGTGTTGCTGGGGACTGGGGGTGATTGTGATCCTGCAGAGAAATGCACATTTACTTGAAGTGTATTCATTTTGGCAATACAGAAACACACAAGTTGCAGTTATATTTGTGGTAGACATTCCTCACACTTCCACTCCCACTTACTTCCCAGCGTATGTGTAAGATACCGAGCTACCTTATTTTTCTTTTTTTTTTTTCTTCTGGAAAATCATAACCATGAACTCTTCTCAGAAGGCTTACAAGAAATGTGCTTGCTATAACTGGTGCTGAAAAATACATTTTAAAAGAAAAAATACCCCAACCCAAAACTTTTTAAAAATATAAACATCTATTTGGTAACATTAAAATGAACATTTTCCACCCAAGAACATTTGATACTATCTGGTCTATAATAGCATACAAACAAAACTTTATGCATATTTACGCATTTGTTACCCCCAAAACCTAACTATCCTCTTATAACTTCCTCTTCCAGTACAAGCTGTTAGCACTTACGAGATAATGTCCTACCACATTGCTACTATTCTAGTGTGTTACTGGAGTAATATTTGTCTTGCAGCTGGATTTTATGTGATGTGTTGATTTTTAAGGGATTGAGTTAATGTGTCCCCATTGTGTACAATATCCATTCCCAGAGCCTGTTGGCTTTCTTTGACTTACTGGGTTCTTCAGCTGCAGAACTGAACCAATCGGCTCTGGCACACAACGTGTGCTATAGATTTTAAGATGAAACCTGTCTCTATGGATTTTCTGAATACAGAATAAAAATAGTCTGGATTCTTGCTAGTATGCTGGTAGCACTGAGCTTTTTGGCTACATGTAGGGAATGGCAAGCTCTTTCACTCTCTGTCCCCTCTCTTCCCCTCTGAATCCCCTCCCTATCTACTGTGATGTTGTTGTGTGGACAGGGCGTCCCTTTTCCAGAGGTAGAAAGAACAAAGCTAAGATCACAGGGGGGTCCAAAGGGGCTTGTTTTCTGTTCTTCACTCATTCCTACCCTATCAGAACCTCCTTCTTCACATCTCTTTCCTAGGACCGATGGGTGTTATTGCCAATGCCACAGTGCTAATGCCTGCCTTGCTTTAGCACCTATGGGTGAAAAAGCTCATCTACATCTCCTACCTCTCCCAGTTAGCCCTGGAGTAGGGAAAGTCATTCACATAGCATTGCCCCAGCTCTGGGAGGAGAGGTGAAAGCAGAGGCATAACCTCACTGTGCAGGGAAGGGGATCAGCCCAGGCTGGGAAATACAAAACTGCCTTCACAATACTGTGTCACCATAGCACTACTGCTGTCTAGCAATTTTAATTCTTTATCTGGCAAAATATGAATTTTAATCCACGATACAGTTGTATTATAGATATACTTATCATCTGTTAGTAGACTCAAGATGTTGTAAGAAGAGGAATCACAGAAGCACAGAATCACAGGATGGCAGGGGTTGCAAGGGACATCAGGAGATCATCTAGTCCAACCCCCCTGCAAAGCAGGGTCACCCAGAGCAGGTTGCACAGGACATCTTCTAGGCAGGTGTTGAATATCTCCAGAGAAGGAGACTCCACAATCCCCCTGGGCAGCCTGTTCCAGTGCTCTGTCACCCTCACAGTAAAGGAGCTGGAGTTATGACTGGAGTCAGTATTACTTGTTAGAGGATATGAACAAAAAATTCACCAGTATAGTATGTTTGCTGAGAGTGGCCAATAGCAGATGCTTGGGGAGAGAATGTAGGGAACAAAGAAAAGAAGAATTTTTCTCCTGTATATTCTTCTTGCAGTTAGTAGCTGAAGGACTGCATGAACCAACCAGAGTTGCATCTAGATCACCACTTTTAATAAGCACTGGTAGGCATACTAGTGAATGATGGGGCAAATTGTTTTTTTAATATAGCTATACTGTTGGCTGCAACAGCTCAGTCTCATCTTCAGATTTTATTCCTTTTAGTGTAAGTTTTATGAGACATCATGTCTCTGTGCTTGCTGTGGCAAGAAGTTCTAATATATTATGGAAGGAAAAAAGTAGTACTTGTTACTTGTTATTTTAAATACCATGTGCTCATGATACACGCCCTGTCTGATGTTCTCACGCAGAGGTGGAATGAGTTGTTCCTTTCTAATTATTCACTGTGCTGAGAACCGAGACACCAAATAAATTATACTCATCTCTGCAGAATCACAACTAAAGTTCTTATCCATCAGCTTCAATAATCTAAAGTTGTATTGCCTGACCTGGAATTGATTTATATCAGTTTATTTTAATACCAAATTCTTTATTTTATGAGCCTTATAGTGGGTACCACCATCATTTATATCACATATGCCCTAAATCTCCATATAATTCATTTCCTGTAGCACACTCTGTTTCCCTTTGGTTCTATTTTGTGCATTCATACATGAACAACCAGAATCTGCCCCGTGGTAAGTAAGATAAATTGCCTAAACGTGGGCATTGAATGCCATTTCACATACCCCAGGGTATCCATCTGGCCTCCAGCTGCTGCCTGGGAAAGGCACAGGTTCTCTGTCATATGCATATACTGCATATCAGTGTGGATGTCTCCAGTATTTTAGGATATTTAAAACTCAGGAAGCACCTATGTTTACAGCAACTCAATGAGATCCTGTTTTATTGTCTCAGTCTTAAACTGAGACATTTAGGGTAAGCAGAAAGACAAGTCTTTTCAGATTTTAAATAGGTATAAGACAACCAACATTTTTTATTTTAGTAACCACGTTGCTCATTGTTTGAAAATGGCTGTATGGAGAATGAATTGGTAATGTCTTATTTATCACAAAATTGCATAGTTTGTTACAGTGTGTATTTCTCCTCTGTCTGCCAGCCTAACATTCACAAATTAACTTTTGTTAGTTCTGAGTAGTTGTTTATACTTTTCTGGTATTTTTTTTTTCAAGTATTAAATGTTTTAACAGCTTGTATTTGCTCTTTCCGTTTATTCCATTTCAACCTTCTATTTAATTTGTCTCATTGAAATACTTATAAAAGTACTGAAAATTCAACTGGTTACTCTCCCTCTTTCTGCTTTACTGAGAACAATTTAATTCATGTGCATCTCTGTAGTACTTTTTCCTTTTAACAGCTAATTAAAATCAATGTTAATTAAAAAAATATCTGAACCCCCAACTCTAGCATTGAAAATAATTGTATAAATTAATGAAATAAGGGTTGATAATATAAATCTGAGCAATCTTCCAGTAAAGCCAAATTTTGACAGATGGTGCATTCTGAGGTTTTTGATAAACAACAGTTAACTGTATTACAGTGTACAATAAACTGCCTGACTGCCGTTTACCTAACCATACCCTTGAATCCATGCTGACTGCATAAGGATTCATAACAGAAAAAACAGCCTATGTGGAGCCGCTCAAAGGATGAAAACTTAGTTTAAGTAATTTTCATTTCAGTTTAAAAAATGAAATTAATATCAAGCCACTGAAATATGTTGAAATACCAGATTTGTATCTGGTATCAAGCTTTGTAATGGAATCAGCTCCACTAAAGTTGGAATATTCTATAAGTGGAAGTTGTGAGACTTATCAGCACAACCACTCTTCTATGCTTTTGCCACGGCACTGAAGGAGCAGTGCTTCATAATAAGTAAATTTTTATTAAGGGTTTTCATATAAGAAAAATCCAAGGCTGCTGATTTAATTTAACAGATTTTTTTCTTTTAAATAAGACTCACCACTATTCTTAATTTAGGATCCATGACAGATTAATCACTTTAATATGCAGTTGGCCACTACTGCACGTGGACTTGTGGTTTTGCAGTCATTAAATTTCTTTTCCACTACCTGAGATGTAAAGAGAACAACTTCACTGGAAGGCATCTGGGCAAGTGTACTCCATAAGCTCACAGGGAACTAAGATTACAGTTTGCATTAACTTGATAATTCAGGAACACACAGGATAAGGTAGTTGCTGAGCAGCATCTTAATATAAAGGTAAATTTTTAAGGATTTCTTTAGAAGAATGTGAATTTTCAAGTTCAGTGCACAGAAGACCTTTCATAAACCAGTTGTTTATCAGAAAGAGTCCTTCTTGACATCAGTGTAAGGCATTAAAAATTTAGAAGTATCCATTGAGTCCTTGATTCTGAATTAAAAACTTAATCCATTTTTTTTCTCCTCTAAATAACATTTCTGGCTAGTTTAAGCTACATTTTGAAAGGCCCATAAACAGCTGAGGTCACAGACACATTGCTTCAGTAATGTTTAGCTAAAGTGGTAGTCTAACACCCAGTGTTGTTTAATGCTGCTGGCTGTGAACTGGGAAGGAGGAGGGAGAATTTCTTTCAGTACCAGATTATTACTTTATATCTACAATAAGTAAATGTGTCTTTAGGCTTAATGAAATATATATTATTCTTTTATACCATGGGTACGGATTGTCTTCAACTGAATGGTAACAGAACTGTTCTACAAAACACCCTTCTGTAGGGTTTATAGAAGATTATTTATTTAATCTGATTTTAGAGTGATTTTGAAGCAGGACCTATTTATGAGACATTCAGTGTTTCAAAAAATCTAAGGGATTTGGTATGCAATACAGCAAAGACTTTGAAGCTTTTAGATGATCACATCATACTTACAGTACATAAGGCTGTTAAAAGGACGTCCAGCAGTAGACAAATGCTTAAGTTTATGACTTGAAAAACTCAGGACACCAGTTCCATTGCACAACGCCGTATTTTTCTGTCTGTATTTAGAATCACATCACTGGACATAGCCACAGCTCTGCTATCGGGACAGTGTAATGGCTTCGTCCTGTGATGTCTTCGAAGGCATGTAAGAATGGATGGAGCTCTGTCTCCACATGTTTCCCGCTGTATCGCATCCCTTTTTTCCCTTTTGGTTGAGCACTTCCTGTAAAGGGAAATGGACAATTTCACCCTGTGCTAATCACGAGACTGCACTGCTAGTCTTGCCTTTACAGACTGAGGACATCAAATGAGCTACATTTTCCTCTTTTGTTTACCTTTTTAACTGCGAAAGAGTGTGATTTCAAAACAAGTCTGTAAACCTTTTGAACAATTCTTCATTGTGAAATTTGATAATTTCCTTCCAATTACCAGTCTACAGTTACGCATCAGAAAAAAAAAAACAAAAAACCCAACTTTGTAAAAGTATTCTGGAATTGCTCAACAAAGAGACACTTCAGAAACAGATCTCAGAATAAGTTAATTTATATATTTTTTAAAAAAAAAAAAGGATTGGCACAAAGGAAAAATGAAGGTGAAGGTTCACACATAATTTTCCATAGTTAGCCAAGCTTATTATGTATTCTTGAAATTCTACCATGTACTTCTGTTTCAGATATCCAGTATATATTAAAAATTGAGTTAAGATGGTGACAGATTGTCAATCATGGGTTAAAATTACGCATGGCAACATAACCACACAGAGAATAAAATGTGAAAAGGCCCAAAGGCACAGTTCCCTCACTGCTCTTTAACTACCTTCTTAAATGACTGCTGACAAATTATGAAAAAAAATATATTATGAAATTAGTGAATTAATTTTAAAAAAATGTGGGCTGCTTTGTATTCTCCGAGGTGGTCTACACTAGTATTTTTCCTATGCAAAAGTAACATTTGTTATGATGGTGCCCAATAAATGTGGCTCCTGCATGAGGATATCCACACTCATTCAAGATAAATATCCTATCAAAGAACTGTTCAATGTGGTTTCCCAAAATCTTTTTATATAAGTTGGAATTTATATAACCTGGGCTCACTACCTCAGGTCAGTGGTATATTCTGTATTACTTTCTCTCCATAGAGGTGCATTTAGATTTGCATTTAGATTTAGCAGCCAGTCCTCAATGACCATTAAGTGGAGCAATTAAACATTCCATGTCTGAAAGAAGTACTAAGATGCAATTCCCTGTAAAGGTAATGGTACAGTATAAGAATACGTGGAAGTACAGTACAGGATATCAAGAGTACTCAATTCTGCATATCTGGTTGTCAAAAAAAGAGGCATTTGTACTACTCAGTGGCATTTGTTACAGTGTTATATGCCAAATCTAGATGTGCCACTGCCTATGCTGTTAGTTATGGTCAGCTGCGTTGTTTCTCCACATGGTTTAATTATCTGATCTCTACACGGTGTTAATAATTTTTTTCCACAGAAACATTCACTTTAATTTGATGGACTATCAAACAATGTGTATTTTATTAGAAAACCTTCTCATTTTGTGGACTATCCATTCTCAGGTGAACTGTTCATCTGGATCTTCCATCAGGGTATACTTTTCTTCAGATGAGATTAACATTCTTTTAAGAACACTAATTAACCATTGGTGATTTGTTTGTATCCTATAGCCTCTAGTTTCATTCTGTCCTTACCTTTTCAGGGCTCCTGCTGCCATCTTACATTCATAATTTTGGGAAGCCTTGCTAAAATCTCCAGTTTTTCTTTAAATGCCTTTAAGCTTTGCTTTCCTGGTTATGTAGTTAATGGTTTATTAGCACAGTCCAGCCATGCATACCTCCTTGTTTTAGGTCCACCAAATGTTTCATTCCACAAAGCAGCAGTGAACTAAAAGACATATATAAATCATAAGACACAGATGAAAATAATGGTCTGGTACTGCTTGCTCACAGCATCTATTAGTTATGGCAGCATTGCTAGTACATTGTCAAATTTACTTTACAGCAGGCACTGTGACCGTTATTGTACTTTCTAAAAATCTGTTATTCAAGAGAGGGGTAGTACGTTCTTCCCAGTGTTTGGGGGTCTGAATCTTCCATGGCTTATTCCAGGTTTTAACAAGCTTAACTTTATTAATTTGGCAAAGGTTGTTTTGACTTCTGCTATATGAGGAAGATCTTGTTGGACTCTGGAATGGCAGCTGAATTCAGCAGGATGTTGCATCCCTGTCAGCTGAGGTGCACAGCATGAGATACTGTTATGCACTGGCTGAGAACACTACTATATCAAAGAGATATAGGTTCTGGCCTGTACTATAGTCTGTCTCGTTGTACATGATATTTCTAAAACCAGCGATAGATTATAAGCTCACACTGTTATTGCTGAGCATAAGAATGTCTGAAGATCCACTTGGTCTTACGGGATACAAAGGACATTTTGTATCTGTTGGTAAAATATATCTGTACTTTCCATGAGCTTTTTAAATGCTGCTGAGTGGAAAGATAAATTCCATCATTACTTGCGAGTAACATTTTGAAGGTTACCTCCATAACAACAGTTGAGTAAGTGTTTATTGTGTGGAAGAAATTTATTGGATCAACCTGGTATTTGAGCAGTGAAGAATAATTTCAGTGCTTGGAAAACTGGCATTTTTCTTGCCCTCCATTCTGTCAAAGGAATTGGGAGTAAAGCACAAAAAGCTTTCCAAAATTTTATGTTGAGTCTCTTGTATCTTCATGGGGTCTTAAGTCTTTATCACACATAATTTTTTGATACTCCTCTACCATGGTTGCTCACATCTAATTTTTGCAGCCAGAGTTTTGTTGGCAGAACTGCGAAATTGGCACAGTAGTTAATGCGCCACTTGTCACTCTTAAAGCACTGTTTATTTCACTGGATTTCAGTTTTCTGTGAAAGCTGCTATCCAAAATGAGGACAAAATACTTTGTGGGAGACAGACATATGAGAAAAAGTGTTTATGCTGAAGTTCTGGGGTATGTAGATTGTTGTCCCCACTTCTACTGGCTAGCTGCTGTTTGATATGTACCCAGAATTTCAAGGGTTTTTTGGCATTCTCTGGAAACCACTCACAGTGGATTTAGTGATTCTAGCTGCTACATTTACAAGTCATACTGTAGGAATTTACTATGAACTGGATATTCTCCTTTTCTTGGTTGTACATATGGAGAAACATGAAAACACTGGGAGGTGCTTTGGGTTTTTTTTTCCCCTGTAAAGATAGAATTCATTCTCCAGTCACTGAAACAGAACTTTAACATACTTGAGTTTGTCTTCAGTGGATCTCAACTGAAAATATGATTCACCTATACATATGAATTTGAGGGTTGGGTGAAAATTACATTCTTTGTGTAGTTTTTGAAGTCTCCATAGGAGTGCAGATCCTTGATGTCACCTTGAGGGGAATTAATCAAAATGTGTTCTAATTTGGCCAGCCTGGTTGCCAAGATAGACATGTAGTTTTCAATCTTTGAAAATTTTGTTGATCGAAGTAAGAACAGAGTGTTGATTTATAACTTTTGACAGCTTCAGCAATGGCCCTTTCTGTCAGGCAGTGTCATGTATAGAGGAGAGAGCAACAAGCACAGCTGCTATCCTTAATTTATTTTGATAAAACACTTACACAGGTGGTCAGTGCTAGAAACTGATCACGTTAACTGTGACCAGATTTAGAGTCTTGCATCTCAAGGTCTTTTATGAGCATTGGCTCCTAAGTTGATGATATTCATTTTATTTTCATACTTAACAGCGACATTCTTTATGAAGCTATTTTGCGCCTAATGCACGCTACATCCTAAAGTGAAATTGTGCCCTTCTGCAAGTCAAAAAGTGTTTCTCCACTTCTGTTTTATCACAGAATTTCCTAATGTTCTGTAAGACATGCACACACAAAACCAACCAACCAACCAACCAAAAAGATTGCAAAAGATTATCTTTTAAAATGGTTTTAATTAACCATAAATAGAGTAGATTTTGTGATGATGATAATAATACACATTTTCTCTTTGTGAGGCTTTTGGATTTATTACCATACTAGCCTTGCATTACAAAGAACGTGCTCCATCTCTAATTAGTATTTTTCCTCCAAAATATATTTTCTGGAAAATTGCTTTAAAGGTATTTATCCTAATTGCTTTTTAATTTTTTTTCAGGGAGTGCTGGAACACCTGTTATCTTCAATGAAAATGGAGATGCTCCTGGACGCTATGATATTTTTCAGTATCAAATCACCAACAAGAGTACAGAATACAAAGTAATTGGTCAGTGGACTAACCAACTTCATCTAAAAGTAAGTACTAGTTTGATTCTGATGCTGACACTGGAGAATACTCATTTGAGTATTACATTATTTCAAAACACTTAAAAAAGTGGATGATTTGTTCTCTGTCAGTTGACAGAAGAAAGCTCTTCCGTTCTCTTCTTGAGAAGATTGTAAAAGGTAGCACAATAACCTGAACCAAATTCTTTACATTTTAAGGTAGGTTGGATTGTTTATTTACCTGCTCATTAAATAGTATTTTAGAATCTTTATATATCTGATATTCCTCAGGCTGATTATGAAGCCAGGCAGAGAAATAGTAACTCATCCTTCAAAAGAAGGTGCCAGACAAAATGATGCCTACATATATATTGCCTAGGTATTTAAAATAATATAAGGGGATGGAAATGTATTTAGTAAAAGAGAAATTTGGACTCTAACCACTTCTGTTTTAGTTGAAACACTGGCATGATAAACTACTGCAATAAAAATATTTCTTAAATATAAAGGGAGAATTTAGAATTTTTCTATATAGTTAACTAGGATTAGTATAGTATCTTATTACTTAATAGCAGAAGAAACAAAAGACACAACTTATTCTTAGGAGGTGTTTCTAATTGCTGCCTTAATATGTTCTGCATGTTTTGTGGCAGTTAAGCCCCACCTGTGCATGGAATAATATTTCTTTTGAAAATCACTATCTCAATAAGATTCAGAGAATATAATATGCACTATTTATATGACAGCTAAGCATCAAGCCACATGTGTAACTTGAGAAGTTGTTGGGTACATTTACAGGGTTTACTTGAGGTATGGTAGCCATTTGGGTAGCTCTGCAAATGTTAAATACCAAGTGTTGCTTTGCTAAGGGCTGATCAGAAGGGCAAAAGTGTGAATTGAGGACTAGATCCGTGTTGTGGAATTGAGGACTAGATTAATGGGTGAGCTCTGTCTAGCGTGTGGAATTGTGGGGATGCAAATGGGCCAGCACATTGCTCTGCAGTGGGTGTTTCTGCTCCCAGCCCGGTGCCACGGTCCCGCTAAAGGGAGTTTATTCAGTGCCTTAAACCAAATCACAAAAAACCCCCAGGTTTCAAACATCTCTGGTTTTCCATGTGAGAGGTTCCTGAAGAAGAGTAACAAAGACAGTGTAGTAATTATTTACAAATGATTGTCCTGTTGAAACTACTTTGCTGTAACATGTATGATAGCTCCCCATTTTCAGCTACAGCTGTTAAACCCCTTTACCATACCTACCATTTAATATCTATAACTACTTGGCAAGGACTCATTTCCTTAATTATTCTGCCCAAATAGAAAAAACCCTGCCAACAGAAACTGTGTGTGGCAGATTGTGTGGCAGCATTATCTCCCTCCACTAACCTGGTATCTGTCTGTTGAAAGGCATGAAAGGAAAAAAAATGGTTAAAGAAGTTTAAAGAGCAATACTAAATAGTAATTTCAGGAAAACACTAGAGTTAGACCCTTATCATAACTACTATGGGATACATTCCAGATCTTTACAATTGCTACAGTTTTCTGAAAAGTTAGTGTTTATTAAGTGAGCTGAAAAACTGATATACACATTTTGCACAAATGTTAGTACTGAGATAGGAGTTACATAATAGTAGCTAAAAGCTACCTTAGAATTTGTTTCAATTTTAATTCCATTCCAGTCTGCCTTTTTCTATCCCTCCCTAGGCTGCTAAATTTTTCATTACGCCTGTAGTTTTTCAGTCCCATTATTTCTGCCTGATGTAGGTGTACTCCAGGGAATTCTCCAAATTATTATTAGATTGGCTGCTACTCAGACTACTGAAACCACACCACGCTAACCACATTGACCACAAAGTTAACAGGAAAGGATTTATATAAGGACACCCCTTGTTAATGCTCATTAAGAATGGAGGTATTAGGATGTTCTTTGCCTCTCTTTTTTCATCTCTTTTTTTCACCTCCATGAGCTCATGCGCTGGACACAAATGGTTTTCCGAATTCATGGGAGAGCTCTGTCTAGTGTGTGGAGTTGTGGGGATGTGAACAGGCTGGCACACTGCTCTGCAGTGGGTGTTTCTGCTCCCAGCCTGGTGCCATGGCCCCGCTTTCGTCCCCCCCCCCCCGCTCACACAGCCCAAGGTGCGGGCAGGCACCCAGGGCTCCCTCCCCCCATGCATGGTGCAACTGGATTGATTCATCAAGGAGATGTTTCTTTCTCTACTTTTCACTCCTGTTTCTCAACTTACTCATCTTTATCTAAAGCCTGGAAGATTTCTAAAGGGATGACTGGGCTTTATTTCTTAAAATTTGTCAGGGCTTGAGATGCTGGATGCAAATCTCCATCGGTGTCTGCAGGCACTGGTACAGTAATAATGAAAAAGGAAGTCGTAAATAGGGGTGTACAGTTTGTTTCCATCCATTTCTATATTCACTAAACTTAGCACATGTTGAAGGTAGTTTATACCACAAGATGTTCTGCTGTGGCAAAGCTATTGCCTCCTCTCACTTGACAAAATGTACTAAAACCAAGTAATTTTTGTGAATGATTGTCAATACTCCAAATCATATTGCAAATTAGGGAGTGCCTTTGATTGCCAATGAGTCAGAGGGAACACAGTGGATGTTTTCATTGGTTTCAGTGAAAACATCTGTATTTACTGAAGGCAAAGCACTATTAAGATGGCAGAGCACTTTTTACCCTGCTCTTCAATAAAGGAGATGTTTTTAAAAGAAATACTTTTCCCACTGTATCTTTCATTCCCCTGCAGTTTTGCAGTTTCCTCTTAATGAAGACATATACAACTATGATTTTTAATGAATCTCTGTCAGCTAAATATCCTTATAGATAATTCTACTCCTGTTTTTACAGATACTTCTATTTCAAATTGTGTGGTAACATGTTGTAGCTGTGACTGTGTTTATGATTGTGTTCGTCTACACAGCTGGTATTGTGCTTCAGAAAATGTATGGCTTTTATTCATTTATTTATTTTCTATGCCAGAAAAATAAATCATGAAAGTACCAGTTCAACCTTTGGAACAATTAATGTAACTAAGATTAGAACACATCTTGCATCTTAATAATTGAATCAAAGGGTTTCCTTTATTCTTTCTTTTTTTTTTTCCCCCTTCCTTTTCGTTTTCCTTTTCCTTAGGATGCTCTTTGATATTTTCTCTGTTGGGTTTTGGCACTGGATCTCTGTTGTGGGGGTTATGGCTCCTCATCCAGTGGCCAGCCCTGGTCCTGTCCCTGACCCCAACCCTCAAGATGCAGGATTCCTCTGCCGGGGTCTCTGATTCCTCACAGTTTTTGCTGAGTTTGCAGGGTCCTTGTGGTCAAGCTTCAGCCTTGTTCCCTTCCTGGTGCAGTGCTGGCTTTCCCTTTGGGCAGAAAGGGCTCTCTTGCTAGATAAGGACTCTGCATTGTGCTTCCTAAGGGGCTCTTTGTCAGTGGGCTTCGCCAGCTGCAGAGGCCTTCTAGCTGCGTTGCTGGTTTCTCCCTGTAGTCCTCAGTAACATTCATGCTCTCCTTCAGGAAGACTGACCTTTCAGATTTCCTCTGAAGCAGCTATAGCTTCCAGATATAGGAACTTCATGATTACTGATCAGTACTACTCTTGCAATTCTTACAGAACAAACTCATGTGTGACAATACTTAGAGATACAGTATAGAAGTTAAATTAAAAAAGAGTAATGATCTTAAAATTTTGAATTTGTGTGTGATTCTCAAATTTGAGTAAGTTGTCCAATCTTTGACAGATACAAGGAAACTCTGAAAGCAGATATTTAGAAACATCAAACTATAATCTCAAAAACCCTGATTGTCTATTATACAGTTATCACTTTACATGATTCTGGCAATGTACGTTTACACCCCTTTTAAAGTCCTTTTACTCTCTAAGCTTGCCTGACTTTAAATGATCTTAATGTACTGGAAATAACCAAACCCTAATAATTTTTAGTATCACTTTGAAGGATAAAAATAATTGCCTTAGAACTTCTGATCATTGACTACACATTAACTGTCAGGGTTTTCTTTTGTTTGTTTTCCTAATTTTCTTTTCTTTATCAGTAGAAGATAACTTATTTTTCAGGAAACTGATAGTTAAATTCCTTTCTTCCAAAAAATATTCTGGTTTTCATAATGAATAAAAATCCAGGAAAAGGTAGCTGTTTCTGCAAAAGTTATGTTTTATTCATATTGCAAAAGTATTTTGCATACCAGGTCACACGTAAAAGTTCCCTACAAATGTGTGGGTTTAGCAAATTTGAGCTCTCAACCATGTAATCTCTGTAGGAGGAAAGTTGTTAAAAACAAGCTTGCTTTTCCTGGCACTTATGATTTGAAATCAGCTTCCTTTTATGATTAATAAAGAATTCCCTCTTAGAAACTGTGTTCTGTATTGCATGTGTTGTTACAAGGGCTAGATCGAGATGTTGACTGATGGTGTTTTTCAGTGGCAGTAAATGGAAACAGTCCCAGTCTTAAAGTTTCAATAACAAGTTTCTCAGTTTCCTTTCCTTAGGAACCCATTCAGTTTGTTCTGGATCATTTCTGAGGGACCTTTTTTTCCCTCCTTAAAAATGTTCTATCTTGAAACATAAATGCCAGTTAGAAAAAGAAAATTTGAAATGCTTAAGAATTTTAAAATTTAGTATTTTGACTTCTAAAAATAAAATCCTTTTTAATATAACTTAAAGCATTTTCAGATTTCGTTTCAAGCTTATACATTGTTTTGGTCTACCAAAATCTGTGTTTAAAGATCCTTATCTGAAAAAATATGTAGATCCAAATCCATATACTTCCAAGGTAGTAATTTTGATTGATGGGGCTTCAGGCAGACACAGTTATTGGTGCTTTCAGAAATAGGTATTTAGCTGATGCAGTTACAAAAAAAACCCCACAACCAAACTCAAAGCATATCAAAACACAGTATGTTTCAAGTGAAAATAGTGAAATTTTAAACAAAGAATTAACTTGTGTTTGTTTTGTTTTTTTCTTTACCAGAGCACAAGAGTTCTGTTGAAAGGCAAGAGAAATTTTACAATAACCAATTTTAACATTCTCTTAGAAATAATAGGATGCATAAGGTTTCAGATTTATGGATTGTATGCACTGAAGATATAAATGACTCGGGGACATCCATTTTTCCATAATGGTCTTGATTTATGACTAAGAATACCATAAATTAAAATTACACTGATGTGATGAGCTATCTGAGAGACAGCCATAATCATTATCAGCCTTAAGCACAGTATTTGGTGAACTAGTAAAAATTGGGAACCCCACATTGACAATGAGCTTCCCTTCAGGCAGCCATATCACAAAAAGATTTGAATCAGTATTTAATTTCCCTTCTTTTCTAGGACTCATGTAAATTATGTATCTAATCCTGAAGGAAACTATCAACCTTGACATTAGTCAGTTCTTTTAGGAAGTAACAGATTCAAAATGCATTAGTTCCCTTTCTTGTGACATGGTAAAAGAAAATGATTCAAGAAGCTTCTGATGTTTTCTCTAACTGCAGCAAATAAGTTTCAAGCTTTGCTGTAGGCCACTATATTTCATTAAAGAAGACATAAAGCCTCTTTTTTCCTGTGGTAGCTATTATATAATTGGTAGATGTTTTCAAATTGGTGAACCTAAGCCCTGTGTTTAACAAAACACACTACAGTGAAATACACGACAGGAGCACTTAGTGCTGTATATGATTATATCTATAAACAACACATGACAATCATACTGCCTGTAGGGTGTTCTTATGTCCATATGTCATAGGGCAGTAGAGTTCAAATTTACACTCCATCCATGCGATCTGCCTGAAAATTGTTGATGCTGGGTTAAAAATAAATCTCAGTGAGACAAATGAAAATGTTTTAGGTTCTTCTATTCTTCTCAAAATTATACCGCTGTCTTCCTCTATTCTACACAGGGCTGAAAGTAGAAAGAGACCGTTAGGGTTATAGAAGACTACTTAGGTTTTGCAAAGCTAGTTCTGATCCTAGCACTGGTCAAAGTATGACTCAGGATTTATTCTTCTTTACTATCGGAGTCTGAGGTCAATATGAGACATATAGTCACTAAGGACCAATGTTAGACTGAAGAGATAACTCAACAGTAGGCTACAGTGGATGCAAATTGTAGACAAGCCAACAAAATACATGAAAAATGGAATAAAATTGGGATTTTATGATTTTGAGAGTTTACAGATTGTGTTATTCAGAAAAAAATTACTTTGGGATTGGGGGCAATAAATTGAATACACATGTTGAAAAAACATTAAGTGATTTTGAGATGTGCCTGTAGTAGAACAGATGCTAGTTCAGACATGACTGAAAATCAAAACAGAACTTGGATTCAAGAGCCAGTGACCTTAAAAATCCAAGAAGAATGACAACTTGTCTTCCTCCTGAAACTTTTTGCTTTGTTGGTCCTAATAGCCTCTTTTCTTATTTTCTTTCTTTTTTCCCCTCAATGAAACAGACATCTTGACTGATTCTCTAGAGGAAAAATGAAAATTGAAAAAAGAGAGCTGTTAAGAAAATATCCTGAACTTGGCTAACCATTTGTTCTTCATTAGAATGATACCAGATTGCCAATGAAATAGCCTCTGCTTGATAGTTAGAATGAATAGGGAATTTTTCCCATCTTGTCAGGGTGAGTGAAAGTCAGGTTTCTCAAAAGAAGCATGGGGTTGTAGTTGCATGCTTGGCTGTGTATTTGTCACAGGATTCTTGAGTGGATGGTAGAAATTTTATAGTTTTTTGTGATCATCCTTTATAAGAAGTTATGATTAGAATGAACTGTTCTTTAAATAGCCATAGCCAACAGGACCACCGAGTATTCTTGCTTTTTCAAAAAAACAGAAAGGAGGCCTTGCCATGCATGACAAATAAAATAAATCACTTGTGTTTTAAAATATTCTTTTCGCTTCCATGATAAAAACAAGTGTGTAGTGATAGAACAATGAAAAATCATTAGATTTATATGTATTCCAGAGAGTTCTGCATTCATATATGGGACTTCAGAGCAGGGTTAGCTGCTCCCCTGGTACCAGCTAATGTTGTGACTTTTAGCATGGACAAACAGCTACTGGGCATAGTAGGTAGTTTGGATTATGCATGGCTGGCAGCAAGTCTGCAGTGAATTGCCTGATGAGGTACCAGTGTGGAACACGGAGTATCAGCACATTTCTTCCCTAGCCTCTTCTATCTTTCTCGTCTCCCCCACAGAAATTTATATATGTATTATAATTTGACAGTTGAGCTGCCCTTTAAACCTAGAAGCAAAATGTTCATGCTTAGAAGCAAAAATGGTAGATTAAATGACTTTAATTATTGTTCATTTGTGTTACATAATGGAAGTCTACTACTAAATTAAAAATCATTAAATGGAAAATGAAAGACATTCAGTGGTTATGATATGATGAAAGAGAATAACCAGCAGTTAGCAGAACATTACTAAATGACTATTTTTTCTGTTTGCTTTGCTACAATTTCTCTTCATCTTGAAGTAATATTAATTTCATTTCTTCAGGATAGTCATCTAATATTTATCCAGGACTCTTCATCCTGATAAATCTCCAAACACTTTTTTTTTTTTTTTAAATTATTTAAGGACAAGGAGTTAATTATTTTCCACATTTCCAAAATCACTGGTTTTAGTGGTGGTACTGTGATAGTACAGCTTGAGGCAGGGAATGAAGGATGCATAGCTAGTCTCATTGTAACTTCAGCTCACAGTAAAGAAATTTAGTATTGAGCGGGAGAATAGGATGTGCTGGGAATGACTGGATCAAATAGGGAGGACTGCAGTAATGTTTCCAGTAACATCATGAACTGAAGCAAAACCCCCTTTATGGAAAGCATAGGCATAAAGCTAGGCAATGGCTTTGGAATGGTTAACTGAGATTTGCGTCGCCAGAGGCCATTGAAGCAAGGAACTCCTGGACTTGTGATGTAATCCATCTGTTCCCTTCCCCAGTGCTATGACCTCGTTAGCAGAACTGTGACTTCACTTGGAAAAGTGCAGTAGCTGGAGAGAGTCCAGCTGCAAGCAATGATAATGATCAGCCATCTAAAAGTATGCCTGTAGGGAAAGGTTGAGCAAACTAGGATTGTTTGGTCTGGAGAAGACTGAACTGAGGGGAGTTCTGTTAATCTCTTTCAATACAGAAATGTTTATTCAGGAAAAGAACAAACTGTTAGTCATAGTTAATTTGGCTATTAGGAGAAGTAGTGGATTTGAATTACAGTAAGAGAGATTTAATGCAGACATGCTGGAAGATTCTAATGATGAGGATGGGTGGACTGTTCGGTGGAAAAGGAACTGGCTGGATGGTCACATCCAGAGGGTAGTGGTCAATGGCTCAATGTCCGGATGGAGACCAATGATGAGTGGTGTCCCTCAGGGGTCCGTACTGGGACCGGTGCTGTTTAATGTTTTCATCAATGACTTAGACAGTGAGATCGAGTGCACCCTCAGCAAGTTTGCAGATGACACCAAACTGAGTGGTGCAGTTGACACGGATGTCATCCAGAGAGACCTGGACAAGCTGGAGAGGTGGGCCTGTGTGAACCTCATGAGGTTCAACAAGGCCAAGTGCAAGGTCATGCACCTGGGTCGGGGTAACCCCCAGTATCAGTACAGGCTGGGGAAAGAAAGGATCAAGAGCAGCCCTGCCGAGAGGGACTTGGGGGTGCTGGTGGATGAAAAGCTGGACATGAGCCGGCAATGTGCGCTGGCGGCCCAGAAGGCCAACCGTACCCTGGGCTGCATTGGGAGAAGCGTGGCCAGCAGGTCGAGGGAGGGGATTCTGCCCCTCTACTCTGCTCTGGTGAGACCTCACCTGGAGTACTGCGTCCAGGTCTGGAGCCCTCAGCACAAGAAGGACATGGAACTGTTGGAGCGGGTCCAGAGGAGGGCTACTAAAATGATCTGAGGGCTGGAGCACCTCTCTTATGAGGACAGGCTGAGGGAGTTGGGGTTGTTCAGCCTGGAGAAGAGAAGGCTGCGGGGAGACCTGATTGCCGCCTTTCAGTACCTAAAGGGGGCCTATAGGAAAGATGGGGAAAATCTTTTTAGTAGGGCCAGCTGTGTCAGGACAAGGGGTAATGGTTTTAAAATGAAGCAGGGTAGGTTTAGACTGGATATAAGGAAGAAATTCTTTACAATGACGGTGGTAAAACACTGGAACAGGTTGCCCAGAGAGGTAGTGGAGGCCCCATCCTGGAAGCATTCAAGGCCATGTTGGACGGGGTTCTGAGCAACCTGATCTAGTTAGCGGTGTTCCTGCTCACTGCAGGGGGGATGGACTAGATGACCTCTAAAGGTCCCTTCCAACCCAAAACGTTCTATGATTCTATGATAATTAAGCACTGAGCCCCACTGGGAGGCTGGGCAATCTCCAGCGTTATGGGCTGTTTTGAGCAGGTGAGCAGTACAGACTGATTTTGCATAGTTGGTTCAGAGGTGGGGCCAGAGGAGTACTCCTGGAATATCCTTCAGCCATCATGTCTTAAGTTTTCTGGCTTTTGTTTGTTTGTTTTGTTTGATTTGCTAGTGATCCCCCCAAAGGTAGAGTTCCTGTATGCCTTGAGCAAATGCTGGGAGAGACACAAGCAACTGGACTCCTACAGTAAGTGTCTTGAGTGAATGGAAGACTGTGTATGTCTTTAGCAAGATCTCTAGAAGAATGCCATTATGGACTTATTAGTTTATACACTTGGTTACTTATTTAGGATCTTATTTTGTTTTGTGCATCACATTAGTAGGTAGGGACAGCTTTTCTATGAATCCTTGGAGAGCTTTCCATTCACATATAAGATGCCAGATTGGACTTTTTTTTTATGTGAGAGCTCCCTTATACTTCCCAAACTGATTTGCGTTCCTTTATGTCTATGTGGAAAATAGTTCAGTATTGTGACAGTGGTGATTTCCTTTACTTAGGCCTTCTTTCCCTACCATTTCTCAGAGAAGCATTTTCCCTGTAACCAAAAACATTACAGCAGCTCTACCCATAACAATATTTGAAATGCATCATTAATTAGCCAAGAAGTAGGAAAGTATCAGCAGCAGCATTTCTTATTTACTTTGTTCTTATAAATATAAAAAAATTGTTTTCTTAAATAGGTATTATGTAAAATTGCAAAAGGTAGTCTAAAGAATTTAACTATCATGAGAATACATTGGAATTTTTCTACTTATCTGGCCTAGTTATGATCTTAAGTTTTTTATTTGTGCTCAAAATGTTTAGCACATGAAATCTGCCCTAGCCCTATAGAAGACAGATAAAGGGATCTCAAGAGACTATCAACCCCTTGCATAAAGTTAGCATCCTCCATACTTAGCTTACTCCAGGGATGAAGACTTTACAGCCTCTGAAGGCATTCTCTTCCATTTTTAACTGCCCTTATCACTCTGACGTGTTTTATAAATACCTGGCTTTACTCTTCATTGCTCTAATTTAAGCCTGTTACTTCTTGTCTTATTCAGTATACATCGCGCACTTTCTCATCCCTTTCATGTATTCGAAGACTGTTGTTTTACCCCCTAGGCTCTGTTATGTCTTCAAGCTGTACAACCTGAATTTGTTCAATTTAGTCACACAGATCATGTTTTCTAGGCATACTTCTGATCTTTGCTGATTTCCTCTGGACTCCCCATTTGATTCTCCTTCAAACTAAACCACAATAATCCAGCCTTCACAAAGTGCTCTGGCTGAAGTCTCAGTAGTGAAGAGCAGAGGAAAAACATAATTTCATGTATTCATGAGTGCAGCATAGAGGGGAAACATTATTTTATCTATCTGCATTTCTCAGGGTGGTATTCGCCCCTTTTGCAACAGTATGACACTGGTTCAACATATTATAACCCACTAGAGCCCTGAGATCTCTTTTTTCCTGAAGAGCTGCTATCTCTCTGTCCTTCCTGACCCACAATGTGTGTACCTGTTAGTTGGTCCTGTTAACCTGCATGCTCCTTTTTTTTTCAGACTCTCTGCAATATAATTTGGAATAAATGCCCTAACCTTCAGCATAGCTTCAACCCTTTCCAGTGTTATTGCTCAGATTTGATCATCTTCTACTCTATTTTATCATCCAAACTGCATTGAGTGGTTATTACAAGTACTGAATAATAGCAGACTAAGAATAGATCTTTCCAGGCCCCACCCTGTACCATCCCTTTCATTCTGACAGTGAATCAATGACAAATTTTATCTTCCTACAGCTTTCTGATATAATTTGCACCTAACCCTTAGGGGCTAGATCTCTTTCAACAGGTTGCTTATGACTGAGAGTGTAATTTGAAATGGTGTCAAAAATCTTTCTAATGTTAAGATAAATGACACCTAGCTTCTTGCCTCTCCTCCATGATGCCTGTTACCCTCTCACTGAAGGAAATGTGACAGCTCATTGTTGACAGATCCCTTTTGGCTGTTATTTGTCTTGTTTGTTTTCTCTGGGTTTTTGAAATGTATTTGTTTGTTTCAGGATTTTTCTGGGAATTCAAGTTAAACTGAATGATTGATAATTCCCTGACTGCTTCTTTTCTCCCCCTTTTCTGAGCATAAGCACTAAGTTTCCAGTTTGGAAGACATCCATGTTTTCCCATAAACTCTCAAGAGCTTTCTATCTCCTCAGTCAGTTCTTTAAGAATTGTAGAATAAAATTCAGTATGTTCAGTCCATATAAAACCCCCTGACTTCCTGAAGTACTCTCATTTTGAACATGTTCATCTTTCTTTCCTTGGTAACAAGGATGATTTTTTTTTTCCCTTTTTTTTTTTTCTGACTAAATGTGCTGTGTGGTATTTTCTCTAGCTTAAAGTTCTTCCACATGCTTGTTTTTTGCTTGCCAGATCACTAAGTGTCTCCACAGAATTTTCAATTTAATTATTGACTCTTCATTCTAAGCAGCAGCATAGACTTGGCAGAGAGAGCTCTTCCCCTGCTGCTGAAAATCTCAGTATAAACCAGTCTGTTTTCTGCCAGTTCTGAACTAGTTCAGACTTTCAGACTTTTTAGATGTGATTTTGTTACCTGGCTGGAAATGTGTTTAAAGGGCCAGCATGATTTTCTTTTATTTATGTAGTGCTAAAACCTCAAAATTATTATTGTGGAAAAATCTGACTGCTCACTAAGAGGAGCTGGCAAAGAAGGTATGTGCTATTATAGTGGAAAACCACCTCAAAGTAATGTCAAAATGTACATCTCAGTGTTTAGGATTTTGCAGTGCTTCAGAGTAGAACGTACTACACATATTAATGGCTTTTTTTCCTAAAAACAGGTTGGACAAATATGTCAGGGATGGTTTAGGTATAGTGCCTCTTTTCTTGAGACAGGGAAATAATCCTGATCCCTCCATTTCAATCGAGCTTGTCTGTTCCTCTGTCACAGTCAGTTAAGGTACAAGGTTCCTGAGGTGAGGGCAACTTTGCTCAAAATCTCAAGTGCTTCGCTTTGCTGAAACAGTGTTTAGAAACTGAGAGCACAGGATCACAGGATATTCCAGCTCTGTTTTCTGTTATTGTTTGAGAGGTTACTGTTGAAATTATTGCCTTTGCAGGAAATAGATGCAAAATTGTCCTGCTCTCTCCTTTCAGTTCCCTCATTAAACATCTTTTTGTTACAATTTCCTCAAAAAGCATCTGTTTGGAGGAATGCTGTGGCTGCTGACTATCATGGTGGTCAGTGCTGCCTTATTGTTTTTAGGATGTCCTTTTCTGTATTCTGCTGATACTCTGCTCTCCTTTATCTTATGGTTTGACTGTGAATTCTTCAGTATTGAGACCATAATTTTTTTTTCTTGCAGATTTGTATAGCCCTTAGTGCAATTGAGGTCTTGGTCTGTGAGTAGTGTGGGAAGAAAAAGAATATATTATTTCTGTGTTGGTATTGTTTTGTAGGAAAGGTTGTGCAGGTTAGAATTTAAAGATATTCATTCTTAAGTTTCATATGCACAGCATCTGTTGCACTGATCAAGGAACAGGAAACGGATTAAAGCATTTAAAAATAATGGGATAGGATTAAAACTAAAGCAAACCCACCAATACCTTTTTTCATACTGAACCAGGGCTTTTTATGATCGACTAATTTGTAGTTTTAAAATAATGAAATATTAAAGATAACAGAAAGGGTGACAGGTCACCTCCTTAAGTGATATTAAATATGTGTATGGGTCATGCCCTTGTTAGCACAACTCTACTGAAGTTACTGGACTGATCTAGATCTGCTGAAGGTCTAGCCCAGTACATTCTTTTGCAGGCCATCATGAAGGTGTTTGGGGACAGCAGCTTCTTGTTTTGATAAAGAAACTCACCTTTAAACCACTAGAATGATTAAAAACATGTAACAGTGACTATTTTTTCATCAAACAATGGGATTTATTAAATGAAGTAATCTTAAAATTAAAGAAAAAATCTATATAAAATTCCTTTAAAATCAAACGGCAGCTGTGCTTAACCCCTTGTGTTCATTCTGTTTACTCTGAGCTGTGAAGTAGGGGAGAGTCTGAGCACCACTGGGAACGAAAGGCATCTGACAGAGACTGGAGGGAAACGTGGTAGCTATGGAGCACTGGACTTGGGACCGGCCTGACTCAAGCTTTAACTTGAGTAACTGTAAATAAAAGCAACAGCTTTGGGAGGGAGCATGTTTGTTATGAGTATTAAAAGCTTCATCAAGAAATGCAGCTAGTCCATTAAACCAGTGATGCCATGGACTTTGGACAGAACTGAATAGATTCCCCAGGCACAAAGAAAGTGACGTTAAAAAACTCTATGCCAGAACTAGGCTCCTTTTCTTTTCTCTAAGCACTAAATTTTTTTAAGTGTGGTTGCAGGCTATTTCTGCATGATTGACTGCAGGAAGAAAACAGTACTTCCAAACCTTATGGTTCAAATGGCCTTAGTACTAGAGCTGGTAAAAAAAAAAATCACTTTACAAAAAAGGGTGGTGGTGGAAGGTTTACTCTCAAAGCAGCATTTTCTTAAAGGAAAATCTAAATCTGACAAGATTGTTTTTTTTTAATTTGAGGTTTTTTGAACATGCTTAATTATAAGCAAAGTTATGGCACAGTCTGCTTTTGGTAGCATATAATGACTTCAATCCCTGTGTGTACATCACTAGTTATATATATAAATGCTCATTAAAATCTCTCCAAGTGCACACCAGGTACATGTAAGGGCAGTGAGGACCTCTAGGTAAGGGTGTGTGATAGAGATTGTCTATGTGAAAATGGTCTGCGTAAAGAATGACTTTGGAAACCTGATTTGCAGTCTGATTCATTGATAGTAATTGTATATTTTCAAAATATAGACAATAGACTGTGCAAAGTACTTCCAAAAAATCTGAAGTCTGCTGATGCCATCTTGAATAGGATATTTCTGTCATAGAATTATTAAGGAAATAATTGTGGTAGGGGGGTTTCTTTGAATTTTTTGTTTTGTTTAGGTTATTTGGTCTCATTTGTAAATAGAGACCATCTCCAGACACAGGTGCTTAAAAATTAATTGTGATTCACGCTTCCAAGAAAAAAAAAAAAAAGTCTTGCTTATATTGAATAGAAGTGAATGCTAGATTGCTGCAAAATTCCATCTGATAGTTACACAGTGCAGTGACGGTAGCTCTTTACTTGATGACTTGCTAATCACTGCACTTTGTGTTAGTCTACTCCCCATGGTATCTGAGAATAAAATGCTGTTTTCTGGGTATTCCACGCACACTAGTAAGTTTTTTGTTTGGCAAATTGACGAAGAGAATATATTGCAGCTCCTCCTACTCTTGTACCAAGAGGGTCAGCACTTCTGTAGCCCATCAGTACCAACAAAAGACAGGTAGAAAAAAAGTAGAAGTAAAGCAAAAGTAAAATAAACAGATCCCAAACCATTCAAAGGCTACCATTTTAAGACTGGGGTTTAAAGTCTGTATAACACTGATAAACACACTCTGTAGATTATGATGCAGTGGTATGATTATTCTCCGTTTAAGGTTTCCACAGTATGCTCCTCTATGTAAATATTGGGCAGCCTTCAGAATGAATTATATGACTTCACTGGTAAGGTTCTTTTCTTTGCAGTAAAATTACTGTCTCAGCACACTAAATAACATGCTTCCATTGATAAAACAAGGCTAGTATTTAACGTCTTCCCTTTATGAGCATAAGAAACTTTATATTTGCTTACACCGTTCTTTTCTGTTCATATGTGCTACCTCAGAGCATCCTTCCCTTTAGTTATTTTGCCCTAGCTCAGAATGACTTGTTAATATGGCCAGAACATTAAAAACACATTCTTTTAGCTTTAATAATCCCAGAGATTGTTGATATTGTAATTCCGGGAAACTGGAGATGACACGAAAGATTCTAACATGCTGAGGAAACAGAGAATTGTTATGATGTTTCTGGTATTAATTATTTGGAAAAAAAAATGCTCAGTTTTAAAAGTAAAAGCTGTTTTAATCAAGCTGTCTAAAATATAAGTACTTGCTGGGCAAAAGACCTTCCAGACCCGAGAGATGGAGATCAGTTATATGCCTATTTAAAATTCTTTACCATATTTAAAACTTCCTTAAGTGTCTGCACCGCTCCTGTCTGCATGACAGCTTCCCTACAGGCAATTGCAAGGTTGAGACTTAAGCAGGTTAAATAATTTGCCCAAGGTCACTGAGAAAGTCAGAGACATATAGGCCAACTCTAAGCTTAGAGACCAAAGCTGTTAAACAGTTCTATAGCACTGCTTTCCAGTAACATAAATATCACCTTCCTTCCTGTAGACCAGGACATTTTAAACCATACAAAAATATAAATAATTATACATACACGTGTGTAAATAGGTATTCAAATTTAAATGACAGTAAATTTAATTGTCTTCGTTTTTCCTTTAGGGAAGCTGTTAGAGAGATGGTAAGTGGTGTGCCTAGGAAGAACTTTAGGCAGGTCGATTCACAGTTAGGAGAAATCAGCTTCCATCTGGGTTGTAACAACAACTGGTGCTTCTGTTACTAAAGACAAAAAGAAAGAATGACTTTTCCTTGTAGTATTTCAGACTGGTCCTTTAATGGTCAGTGCATCTAATCAAGCTTCTCAGACTCCTCTTTGAACTGATATTCGACTGCATTAATTTTCAACCAGTATGTGATAAAATCAAAGCTATGATCCCATAGTCTTTGCAAACCTCTAGGAATGTCTATGCCTGAAATTCTAGAAAATGGCATCTCAGTTGTTAGGAAAATATCTGTATCGGGTGAATGAGGTAAATAATTTACAGCAATTATAGTAAATGTGGTAATGATAGTGATTTTAGACCGCTATTGACAATCTGGATTAATTCTGGTTTGTTTGTTTTGGTTTTTTTTTTTTTTTGGGGGGGGGGACTGGACGTTTTTTTGTTTGGTTTGGTTTTTGTTTTGTTTTTAAATTTAAAACTCTATTTTTTGTCCTTGACTTATTTCCCTTCTGCACATGCCTCTTAAATATTTGCAAGTTTAGTCTGTAAGTATACACAGCTTTTCTCTAGAGGGATAAAGTCTGACAGACTGAATGCAATGATTATTATATTTAGGCTCATAATGAATTCACTTTTTTTGAACCAGTTTCAGTTTAATTTTGGTTTTTGATGGTTCAGATGACTTGATTGGACAAGGTACATTAGAGGCTTGAACTTTTACTGTGAGAATAGATGCATTAGACAATTTAAAAAGCTAAATATTAGACTAAATTGCCTTAATTCACTCACTTGCTATGCTCCTCTGATGAACCTTTTTGTCAGAAGTGAAATACTTCCAGGAGCTCGAGACAAAAATAAAAGCAACTCTTAGTGACAGTTGGAGGCGGTATTTCGGTTCTTTGTAATTTTTATAACTAAGAATTTGAATATCTATTAAAAGCCATATGAAGTTGTATGTAAGAGCCTTGATGTTTCTGAAAGTCTTGGCTAACTGACTACAAGATAAGATGCTTGCCTGCACCCGTAACTCTGGTAGAATGCACCTCTTGCATTCTTTTTTCCAGACCTTGTATTATCCCATTCACTACAATAATATCCTTAAACACATATTTTTTATTATTTTAAATAAATATCTAGCTCTGAGATAAGATTTCAAAAATGAAAATTCCATCAAGTGATAATATAATCAGAAACATTAAAATATTATCCACCAATGTCCTTGATATAAACTCTCTGAAGGCTGTCTAAGTGCCTTTATATTGTCACCAGTTGCTGAATTATGTAAGTGATAAATTTTTCCATGATCATTAAGAATGGAAAACAGAGTGGTTTTGTACACATAAATGGTTCAGAAATGATATGTGACCTATTAACAGCATTTTTGATCAGACTCCTCTGGTTGCTGAGGGCATTGCTAAATGAACATGTTGCTTGATTATTGGAAGAACATAGGTGCCAGGAATGTGAATGTGCTACTTGTACTGTGTCATGTAAATCTCATCTTGTTTTAGCCCAGTTCTCACATCATTAATTTTTAGCTTTATTATTAGATATTACAGGAAATTGTATTTGTAATGTTCATGAAGGATAGAGGTGTTTACTCGATTTTGATATGAAATGGCATTTTGTCTGTATTTTAATGGTTTAGTGAACTGTGAATCTTGGTGCTGCAAATTAAAGCAAATTGCAGCTCCATCAGGCAGATATCTCATAAAGAGATGATTTTTATGTCTATTTAAATAGCAATGAAGCCATTCTCTTTTTGTATCATGATGCATTTCACAGAAAATGAGTACGTGTCTTACAGACATGCTGTCATACTCTTTCTGATGTTTTCACTCTGGTAAGTATTGGAATAGTAGAAAATGGAACCTCATCTTAAGGGAATGTGAGGTACTTCATGATAGCACATAAATCTGTCAGGCACTTTCCAAATTCAGAGAAGCTACTCAAATAAAATGAATAATAATGTTTAAACTATTATTAATAATAGAGAGCTAGGCTATTCCAGTCCATCTGACCGAGATGATGAATTCAGATATATTTAACAATGAACTTTGCCTTGTCATGTATCACGCTGTTGTGAACAGCAGCTAGATGTCACATGAAAATGGAGGTGACAAAATAAGTCTTCTAGAAACTAAGTTTACCTAAGGGTACTTAATCTGAGACTCACCCAGCCTTAGCAGGGTCTGAGTGGTGCAGACCCAGAGATTTTGATCAGAAAGGGCTGAAGAGATTCAGAACTTTTTCATTCTTTTTCAATGTCAAAAAGCCCCTTCTTTTCTGTCTGTCTTTTGTCTGGCTTCAGCTTCTTTCTCAGTTTCTTTAACCTGTGAGAATTTTGTCCAAAAAGGTGTGCCCAAAATTAAACTCCCCTGAAGTTAGTTTTGTCACAGTTGAACTTCTAGATCACTTTGGGGCAGGCTTTCCAAAGTATTTAGATTGTGAAAATTGCAGATGGAAGCATAGTGGGATTTTCAAAAGCACTTATAGAGATAAGGCACTTAGCTCCCATTTAAATTAATTAGCTGGGTTGAACAAGTTCCCTTTGGCACTTTTGAAAGTTCTGCTGCTAAGTATCTATGTCTACATAAAAAAAAAAAAAAAAAAAAAAAAGATTTTCAAAAGAGGCTGGGCATCCAGCAACTCCCTTTAAAGTTTATGACTACTACAGGTTTTCAGCAGTTCTGAAATGATACAATGTCCCTGGCTCTATGATCCTCCTTCACTTGCTTGTTTCTTAACAGTTTCTACCATCATTTATTGTGTAAAGTTAATCTCAGAGAAGAAGTGGGATTAATAGTACTATAACATAAGGATAGAAAAATAATGACACAGGTGAATCTTCTGCATGGGTTTGAGGAGCCACGTCCTTTGGTATATACATTGAATGACTGAAAAAAATGATAAAGCTTTAAGACCATTGTTGTAATTATGTCTTGAACTGGATTTCCTCATTACATTCATATTACGCAAAATAATAGCTAAAAAAAAATTACAGGCAAAAAGTGTTGCAGATTATGGATAGATAGGAATGAACCAGATGACCAGAAGTAGCATGGCTTTTCAGTCTTTAATTGCTGTGTATACATAAAACCCTTAGCAAACCTGTTCGGATTTAATAGAAGCAAGCAGTGCTCACTCTGAGGTATAGTTTCCATTTCTATTACAGTAGTGTCAAAGTAGCAGTCTGAGGGTGTACACATATTAACATTTTGGTTTCAATCAAGTGTCTGCTTTTGAAATGAATCTGCTAATTATTCCCTCTTAGCACACTTGCTCATTGTGGAGCGGGTCTCAGCCTATGTGAACTGGATTGCTTTTGGCTGAAATGAAAAGAGAAGATGCTTTCCAGAAGGACATCTAACCTTCTTTAATCATTACTGGGTATTCAGTCCACTGAACTATGTCAACATGAGTTCAATATAACCTTCCTTCCCAGACTCCAATTTCAAATACCGACCAATATGAACAACAAGTCCTCAGAGCGAACACCTTTGCTCCACAGATCGGTGCTCACTATGCCATGTCGCTTGTTAATGTGGCTATAAACTGAGTTGCCAGGATTGTTGGGTTCATGGGAGAATCCCATCTCTACACCCACTTCCAGAGTTAAGGTCCTACTATATCAGAATCTCAGATCTCTAATTTCAAAAACTGGCCAATGTTTTTTGGGAATATATCTTCTCTTGTTAGATAGAAAATGTAATTTTAAAAAATCATGAACAAGAACTCATAACATTTTTGTTAAGACCTTTTTCAGAAATGTAGATGAACCTAAATGTAACTAGGTTTTGCCTAAAAAAGTAATCCAGACAAGACAGGTTGTAACACATAATTTATATACCTTGTAAAATGCACCTGCACCAGCCATTCATTCTGGTTATTCTCTACACTGATTTTGAACTTTTTTATGCTTTAAGACTTCGTTCTTGTTTGGATAGTTCCATCATTAACAGTTCATAGTGTTTATATTCATAATTAATTAAAAAAAAAGACTGAAGTTTGCTTAGCCAGTGAGTTTTCCAACATTTGTAACCCTGTATTTTTATGCTGGAATTGTATCTTGTGTAATTTATGTGTCAGATGTACAAGAATGAAAAAAATAATATGAACCTTTACCAGTGACCTTCACAAATAAGAACTTATTATCCATTCTTGCCATTAGGATGCATAACCTGAGGCACTCGAATGTACTGCCAGCCAGAAAGAGTTTTTAAGCATGTTTTTAGTCAGCTAAAGCAGTGTCAAGACAAAAGTATGTGACTTCATAAGTAGCCATACAATAAAAATATTTTTTTTCTTTTATTAAGGTAGAAACTCTGAAAGACACAAAGGAATTCTACCTAAGCCATGGAATCACAATACAGTAAATGTGGCTTTAGGATGCTTAATGCCAGATAAGAAACACTGTAGCCTCATGGTATTAAATGCTGATCTGGTATAGACTCACGTTGCTAGTTCAAATGTGTTAAAAAAAAATTGGACACCTTAGCTTTATCCTGTCAGGCTTTCTGCCAGATTAGATATTGCCTGTCCATGCCATTCTAAGTTTATGCTGGATCAGGCATTGTGTACTCTCCTGGTGATTCTGTATTGTGTGCTATAACATGGCAAATATGCAGTACTGTTCTTTTTTCAGTTGTCCCAAACTTATCCACAGATCTGGATTAATGACCATGGCCTCCTTTTGCCCCCATTATCAGAGTATCTAACTAAATCACACACTTTGATGTATTTATTCTCCTAACAACACTGTGAAGGAGAATATATCTTTGCTATCACACTGATTTCATCGTAACATGTTTTCACTCTTGTCTAGTAGATTAAACAGTAGGGGTTATGCAGGCTTTGAGAATTCCAGTGATTAAACCCAGGATATTGTAACAGAGGTGAATATTTCCTTAGAGTGTCAAGTGCTCTGTTAGGGCTCTTTCAAAGCTGTCTCATGCAACTGGATTATTCTTATGGTTTTTAGGAAGCTAATTACTTAAATGATCTCCTTTTAGATAGTTGTCAGATGCAGAATTTTTCTGATTAGCACAGTCCTTGATACAAAATATGCTTAACTTCTGCAGGTTCAGGATCAATCCAAACCCCACTGAAGTCCTTGAGTGACTCAGGGGATTCTCAGAGCTGGTTGTATGAGTGAGTTTCTTGCCTCGTTGTTATTTTGTGGTCCCCTGTTTGCCCCTTTGAGTGGCAAATAACAGCAGAGTCCTATACTGTGCGGAAGAGAGTACAGAGGAGACAAAGTGCCTGGCTGCTTGTTGCTGCTTTATTTGTCTCACGTGGTGCTGTAAGCAGTGCTCCAGCTCTCCGAGGAAGGCAAATGAGGCCAGCAATGTTACATTGTGATTTTCTCTCAAATCTGTTGAAAAAATGCTAGAAAAATAAACCTTTAAGGCCAAAATCATCCCTCTTGATAAGCTGTCCTCATTCTGTCCTCTTCCAGAAGGAACCGAAAACATTCCTGACACGTGAATTTTTGTTACTGCTGTTTCACTTACAAATAAAGCCTCCAAATTAAACAAAAGTGCAAAGTACTTAATAGGCAAGAACAAGGCAAGTCCTTTGTCCTTGAATGCTTGCCGTCTCACAAAGGAATGAAAGGTGGAGCATGGGAGCAACACAGAGTGATTCTGGTGCCCACAAGCAGCTCTTTGCCCCACGCACTGCTCTGGTTCACTCTGCGTGACCTCTTGCAGAACACTAAGGGCAGGCTAAGGAGAGCTGGGATGGAACTGAGTGATAATTTTAAGCAGGAGATGTTTTAAATCCATTAATTTCCTATTCAGATTTGATCTGGGGGGGCATACAGGAAGAGGAGATAAATGGATGAAAAAAGTACATTTTGTTAATGCGCTGCTGTGGAGAAATCTGAGATTTCCATAACACGACTGCATTGTGTGCATTTGTTCTGTACTACAAAAAGATCCTTGGACTTTTTAAATCAGGAGAACTAAAGTAGTAGTCATGACATCTTTTTCTAGTATTATTCAGAAAGCAGTATATACTCATTTTTATTTTCTAGAAATGTAAACAAAATGCTCTTGTGCATTTGAAGACTTAGAAAGTGGAAAAGTATCTGCATTTGTGGAAGAGGTGGAATCGTGGATCTTTTTTCTGGCGCTCTTTGTTCTGCCAGAGCTGATGCAAGGAGATTTTAATCTATTTCTCTACTGTACCAGAAACTTATCTGAAGCTCACATAGCCTTATTTTGTAATTAAATGTTTGAGAACTACTGCTATTTATATTTGCATGTGATTAACTGTGTACAGGGCTTTTTGCTTTTAAACTAGCCTGGAGTCAATAAATATCTTTACAGATGTCAATTTGGTCAGCAGTAAAGAGGTAAATAGAAACTAATGACACTCATCAAGCCTGTGGCATGAATGATTTATTGGACACAATCATTTAACACTTTCATAAAGTCAATACAAGGGAAAGAAACAGGTTTCTTATTATGGTAAACTGTATATGTACTGTCAGCATGCAGTGATTTATGACAAACCTGTGGCCAGGATTAGGATATTATAAATGGGGGAAAACAGAAGACTCATTAATTTTTTATACCCACAGGTAGAAGAAATGCAGTGGGCTAATAGAGAACACACTCACCCAGCATCTGTCTGCAGCCTGCCCTGTAAAGCCGGGGAAAGAAAGAAAACTGTGAAGGGAGTGCCCTGTTGCTGGCACTGCGAGCGCTGTGAGGGGTATCATTACCAGGTGGATGAATTCAGCTGTGAGCTGTGCCCCATTAACAAGAGACCAAACGCCAACCGCACGGATTGCCAGCTTATCCCTATAATCAAACTGGAGTGGCATTCTCCTTGGGCCATTGTGCCTGTCTTCATAGCAATTCTCGGTATAATTGCCACCACCTTTGTGATTGTGACGTTTGTCCGGTACAATGACACACCGATCGTCAGGGCCTCTGGGCGGGAGCTCAGTTACGTGCTCTTGACTGGGATTTTTCTCTGTTACTCCATTACTTTTTTAATGATTGCGACTCCTGATACAGTGGTCTGCTCGTTTCGGAGGATCTTTTTAGGACTTGGCATGTGTTTCAGCTATGCTGCCTTGCTTACCAAAACAAACAGGATTCACAGAATATTTGAACAAGGTAAAAAATCTGTCACAGCTCCCAAATTTATTAGTCCAGCTTCCCAGCTGGTGATCACTTTCAGCCTCATATCCATGCAGCTTATTGGAGTCTTCATCTGGTTTGCTATCGATCCACCACATATCATCGTAGACTATGGAGAGCAGAGGACACTTGAACCAGAAAATGCCAGGGGAGTTCTCAAATGTGACATTTCAGATCTTTCTCTCATTTGTTCCCTTGGATACAGTATTCTCTTGATGGTCACATGCACTGTTTATGCTATTAAAACAAGAGGGGTTCCAGAGACCTTCAACGAAGCAAAACCCATTGGATTTACTATGTACACAACCTGCATAATTTGGTTAGCTTTTATTCCAATCTTTTTTGGTACGGCCCAATCAGCAGAAAAGGTAAGTGGTGATAAGTTTACAAATCAAATGCTATCCTCTCTTTATTTTCCTCTTGTGATACTTGTAACACTAGAGAATTTTCACTCTTACAAATGAGTAATTCTGAATGCTAATTGCAAGCAAACTCTCAGAATTCACAGATATTAAATTATATGATTAAAAAGGTAGTTTTCCTATATTTTCACACAAGCAACTGACTGTGACTGTGGTGTGGCTGGCATAATAAGGTTGACAGTTTCTCAATATGTCCTTAAATGACTATTTCTTCTAACGTTTATTGTTTCCCTTCAGTGATGCTCTAGCCTGTTACATGAAGCACTATAAATCTTTGTTATCATCCACAGATCTGATAGAAATGGTTGCATTTCAAAAGCCTAAGAAGATCAACTTACATTTGTCAAAAATAATGAAGAAGAATGCCTGGGCAGGATGAAAAGAATTACTTTTCTATCTGGTTGACACATATAACTTAAAAAAAAAAAAAAAAAAGTGAATTAAATGTGTGTAAAATCATATAAAGCATAATTCACTAATTATTTTCTCAGAGCAAAAAGAAACATTTTCCTGTTCTTTTAATGAGAAATTAGATGTTACATACTTGGATATCTGTTATTCCTTGTTCAGTTGGCATGGATCTTTCCTGATACCAGTCATGGTGAGCAGTAGAAAACATGAAAGACATTTAACTCTCCTTCTCTCAGCTCTAATGAGAAGGCAGAGGTAAACGTCAACTGTGTGAGTTTTTATCCAGCTGATAGCAGCAAAAATGACAAGTTAGGTAGGAAAGAGCAATAATACCGACATCAACCTTCAAAACTGCAAATCTGTGAGATTTGGAAAATCTTAAAAATAAGATATTAAAGTAATCAGGTTTTTTACATAAGATCTTTCCCCTTTTCTTTTAGCAGGTGATTTTATAGTATTTTAAAATATACATTTTAAGTAATTAATTAATTAAATTGGAAAAGTCAACATGCATCCACTTATAATTGTGGAAAGGTTTGACATATCTCTGTTTTAGAGGACACTCTTTCTAAAGAAAAGCTTAATAAAAAACCTGTTATTGCAAGCAGAGGAATTATATGGGGGAGAGAGTGTGGCAGAAAAGCATTTTCCTCACTAAAAACTGAAGTAAGCAGGCTTGCTGGATTGGATCAGGCTTGATTTCCACAGCCTTTTGGGTTAAGTCAGGGGAAGTAAGTACCAAGGTAATGGCATACCAAAGATAAAAAGTCCTGTTTGATATAGACAAACATGTCTGGGTGAATTGTATTTACATTCTGACTTTGTTGCATGTGTAGGCTTAAGTCAGAGAAATACTTTGTTATATAAATGTGTGGTACTTTTTTGTTTTAACAGCTTGGGCCAGTCAGTTTTATGGCAAGTACCTATAACAAAAGAAATTTATTTCTCAGTATTGAAACGCAGAAAGCATTACTTGGCTGTCAACTATACAATGAGTTTTGATTTACACCATTCATTCATCTTAGCTTGTAGTAAAGGATGATTTGGTTTTGACCTCTAAAGACAAGTTTAATAAACCTCTTTTGATTTTTTTAAACACTTGTTAGCTGCCTTTTTTTCTAAATGATTTGTTATTCTTCAGATAATATTTCAGGAGGAAAAAAACCAGATTAATATGCTAATACAGTAGCTCTGTAATTCAGATAATTCTTTTCACAGTGCTACTTTTTGCTGCAAATAAAAACATGTTTCCACACAGAGTCTTATGGACATCATCATAATAGTTTGTGCATTCATACGATTAAATTGCTTGTCTGAATAGGAAAAAAATGTAATATCTTAGTGTACACATATATACATTGTCTGAATAAACTCAAAGTTCTTGTAGGTTTCTCAGTTAATGCATAACACAAAAAGAAGCATTTTAAAAACAGACTAATACATTATAGAATATGTTATTTGAAACTCAGTATTATTGTCTTTTTGAGGATGAAATACATGAAAGAAAAAATAAACTTAAAGAGACTTTTTTTAGGTGCTTACTCACTTTGCAGTTGATTTTAGAATCCTGAAATTATTTTTTTTATGGATTGAGTTTGTTCAAAGAGAATGGACCAATAAACTGGGGAACTTATAGTACTATTTAAAAGCAATGGCACCTTTTTTGAAATGTTGACAGTAATAAAGTTTAACACAGCATTCATTACAAGCCAGAGGTACTTCCAACTAACAATTCATTGAACTATTAGCTTTAGACCCACTTCTGTTTAAATAAAGAGTAGTTAAAACCTCTCCAAAATGTTTTGGGGAACTTTTGTTTTCCTAAACATTAACAACAATAGAAGAAGTCATTATGCATTTTTTGAAAGAGGGTTTTTATTTACTTAATTAACTATTCCATGAACACTGATTAAGTAGAAAGTATATTGAGAAATTTTTATTTCACTGTCAAAATTTGACTGATAAACAAAAAACCAGGAATGTTAATGCTAAAAACAGGTGTTTAGATCCAAGACTCATAGATCATCATGGGAAGGCTACATTTAGATTCAGTGATCTTGGGATCAATTCCCAAAAGTGTAAATTTGCTAAGAGGTTCTGGACAGAAACTAGAGGAGTATAAACCTGTATAGGTGACACAAGTCCATAAGTTGAGTGTTGGTGTCCATCAAACTTCAAATATGTGTGATGAAGGCCATGTAAATAAGCATAAGTACATTTCTGCAGACAGACTGTGAATCTTGCTGATATGTTCTTGCTGTGAAGAACAGGATGGGAAACTCATGTCTCTCCACTGTGCATATGAGGAACCTTGGGTCTCTAGCTAGTTAATACGGCTAAGTTAAATGCCTGAATTTGCATGGTCTGACACATCCATAAGAGAAAACATGGTAAAAGTTAAAGTAACTTGACAAGAATCAGTGGGAATATGTTGATTTACAGTCTTGACATTTGTAACATTTTTAACAGCCCTTTATAACAAGATGCTGTTTCTACTCATATATATGTTAATTCAATTTATGTATAAATTTAAAACTAATACAAAATTGAGAAAACTACTATATAATATTAAAGAAATTAAAAATAATATATATCTATAGGCAATTAGCAAAAGGCTAAAATACCAATCAAAAATAACCTTGCATACTCAAGCTTGGTGGCTTTTATGGAACTCCATGTTTATTGTTTGTCCTTAATCTCAAGCAGTAGAATATTAAACCCCTGTGCTATTAAACACATAATTTGTAGATTGTCATTTCTACATATGTTCTGAAGAGAACAGTAAGAGCACTGGTTTTAAGTCCTGTGTGATTTTTTTTTTTGTCTAATTCATGGTTTTGTCCATTCGTGATCAAGCCTGTTTTGACAGCTGCTGCTTTACAAAAGGAACCCATTACAAATAATTAAATTATTCCAGTGCGTCATTGAACTGAATGAAAAAATGTAACCCTAAGACATAAAATACCAATCTAACAATTCTAACAATCTAACCAATCTAATACAATTCTAACACTTGTGAGGTGAGTGAGGTGCATTAGAGGAAAAGGAATGAAATTCTGTGAAAAACCATTCTGTAAATATAGCCTTCATCTATGTCATGCACGTGTACGTGGCGAAACATTGGAAGTACTGGGATCATCTGGAATAGAGATGTCTAAAATGTCACAATGGCTGGAATGCCACAGAAAAAAAGAGTGAAATTTCCTTAGTGATTAAAACAGATGTTTGATGAACCTCTGGGTAAAATTAAGTTACAACAGCAGACTGCACAAAAACCAGCTGAGGATAGATGGCTGTCTAAAGTACATCCCTATTTGACAAACTGAACTTTTAAAATTTCTTTCCTTTTACTGGTTTTGACAGGTGGATGAATCATGTTCATTCACAGATAATAAAGACATCATTTATTATACTAACCTGGAAATACTCTGTTTTGATGTTAAAGATGAATACTTGTTTCCCATACTGTGAAAAAACGGAGGTTGCACTTTCTGCTAAAGAAAGAGGACCATAGAAAACATTCAATTTATCCCCCCTTCTTCCTCTTCTCCCTTTCCCTCTGTGAGGGAAGCGCGTCACTCCTTTCTTATCCCTGAGACAGCATGTTTTCCTCCATCTGGTGAAGATATTCAGTGCAGTGCAGGTCATGGACGTTGCTGGTCCACCCATCAGCCAAACAAATATAAAGATTGCAGCAGCCCTGCAAATCTTCTCTCCCCAGCCTTCCATGAGCTGGTGCAAGAGGACAGAGGAGCAGTCATACTTCTCTGGGGTGGCCATGTAAACTGCTTCTTAAAAGGTACTCCTAATGAGAAACCAATTCAATATAGTGATCCTCTTTTCTTTTAAAAGTCGCTTTGTGGGAACGCATTCCACAAGTTGTTTCTTAAGAAAAGCTGCCCTGTTCCCACTAGAATCATAAGTGAAAATTATGGAAAAAGCATATTAGCTAATAACAGAGATAAAAATGATGGATTGGGTGATTTAAAATATTGTGGGCATTTAAAAGGCTTTTTTTCCATTTCAACTTTTTCTATCTTTTTGAGTTTAAAATGAATTTTGGAAGCAGAGAATTTTGAAATTGAAACAGGGTAATTTTACAACTTTTAAACTGTTCCCACCTTCTTAAAGGAAAACATGTCTGAACTGACTGTTAACTTTAAGGCCAGACTTGCATTTAAAGAAACCTTTATCAAAACATGTCTGACCACTTTTAGTACAAATACTGACTTTGTTAGAAATTAAACTATACTATAGTGTAATAATCTAAGATGCATTAGATTAACTAAGAAATCAGAAGGGATTACTGTAGTCAGCCAAGTCAATCTTTTGTGCCAAAAAATGTCTTGAGCTCTGTTCACTTAGATGCTGTTCAGGCTCATTTTGATACTTTAAGACCATAGCACTCTTTGTGGGTAGTCACCTGCTCCCTTGTTAGCTGCTTTGCTCCAGAAGTTAATGATTAGAGGAAAAAGAGGCAAAGCTCCCAAGTTCTTTCAAGTTGTTTTGAGGTGAAATCCATCTGCAAAGGTTTGCTGAAACCCTCTTGGACTGAAAAAAAAAAGGTCCCTCTGCCTCTGCCAGCTCATTACATGTAGGTGTGACCTGCCTGCTTAAAGTGCATGAAAGCGAGGGGGAAGATATCTTTCAGACTGTGCTACCCATGCAACAACATTTTGTGGAGGGCTGGATGCAGGTACTGTTTAAAATTCTAGCCCCTGTTTAGATTTCTTGTTATTCAGCATAGTGTGTACCCAAGTTTCAGTAAGTGTTCTTGATGAATGAAGGACTTTGTGCAAAGCTAATGCATATGTAATTTTAAAGACTCAACTTTATTGTTTTAAGATATGCCTACAGTCATTAGGTTGTAATTTCATTTCTCTGTTTACCTTATTATTAATTAATCCACTAGCGTTTAAAGTATGTACACTGAGCACAGATTTTAATTACAAGGTTATTAGAAGGTATCAGGAAGAGAGAAAATGTCAGCTTCTCTAAGAAAGAAGTGGATTATTTAATAAAATATAAAGCAATATTTTTCAGTTCAGCGAGACACTCATGTGTTCACCTGAAGGTTGTATACCCTGTTCTTTTCTGCATGGTTGGATATCTGTTCCAGTAAGAGCATTGAGCTGGCGTACCTGGTTGTGTACATTGAAGAGATGTGCACCTGTCACATAATGGAAAACACCAGCGTTTTGCTTGTCTGACATGTTTGCTTCTGGCCCCATGATGAATGATAGCTTCTTTCCCAAAGACAGGAAAGAGCTGCCAGAAAAATTAAATTCGCCTGTAACCTGCTTCCTGGCCCATCCTAGAGAATGTCAGAGAGTTGGTAACAGGTATATGAAGAAGGAATGCTTGCCAGAGAACTTTAAATAGACCTTTTTGACTACTTGCTGGCTTCTCTGATGAGTACTTAATTCTAACTGAGAAGCAGAATCAATTTTGTGAAGCACAGATAGCTAAATACCTCTGTCATTTTCATCTAATTTAGAAAAGAATAATAAGTAATCACAGAGGGCAGTTTGTGAAAGATCACAAATGTGTCACAGAGATAACCTGGAAAAAATGTATGTCTTATCTACTGTATTTCTAGAAATCAGACTCACCTCATAAAAGTGTTGAACTTTTGACTCTGATTTTGTTCAGTGCCAAAAATGTGGTCGTCTTCAACAAGTGCAGTTAAAGAGAAATCCTTCCGATTGTATTAGATGATCTTTGCACAGTAAGAAAGAGATCATTCTTTGCTATTAAGATACTATAAACTGTTACAATTGTGTTTCACCTACAAGCGTAACTGTGAGATAGGGTCCTCTATGTCATTATTATTCATAGGACAGCATCCAAGTCACTGGTGGCTTTGCATAAAAAGAAAAAGCAGATAATGCATCTTACAGGTTAATCATGCTCTCAACTGCTCCATGCCCTGATGGTCAAGCACTGACAACTGGTGCCCAGCCACGTTGCATCTGAAGAGAGCCACAGACAGTTTAACAGTTCATTAAAAGCAAGCATATTTCTTTTGATCAATTGCAAGCCTCTCTGTATGCAACAAGAATGGTTTTAGGGATTCAAGGGATGCAAATAAAATGTTGCATCATGGGACCTCATAAAAAAATGGATCGAGACAAATGCAGCTCCTGCATCTTGTTTTGTATTCAATACAGTCCATTATTCTGCATTAAAAATGAAGGGATATGTAGTCATTTTTGCACTTAAAGGCCTAATAAAAAGCCCATCCTCACAGAAGTATATGTGCCTACAAGCTCATTTCAGACTGCAATCTGGCCTCAGACCGAGACCAGAGCAGGCTGATGTGTTCCTGCCCAATGAATCTTTCACTGAGCATCTCCAGGGCTGCCCTGTGGCCTGACAGGACCCCATTCCTCTCAGCCATTGCTTCAAAACAATGAAGTGGCTTGCACTTTATAAATACTTAGGTTCCTAGGGCATTGAAAGGGCTGGTTTAATACGGATAAAGCAAAACTAGTGGTAACACAAACTGTGTAGAAAACATCTTTAAGCAAATTTATCACTCACTGAAGAATGGAATTGAATATGTTTGTAAATATATAGGAAGAGGGATCTTTTTTTTCAGTTAAGAATGATATATTAAACCCACATACTGGGGAAAAAATAATATCTATGGGTAATAGAAAGTTAATTGCAACTACCTTTTACGCTTTTACTCTTGTTAAGAAAAACAAAAAATCTTTAAATAGAACACTGTTTAGAAATTGGGTTGGAGCTCTTTCTGGGATGGTCTTGTGAGACTTCTTGTAGTTACTAGCTCCTGCCAGGTTGGAAACAGTACAAAAATAGCCTTTGTTGTAGCTTTAACATGCTTTTACCTTAAAACAAGTAAACATATGTATGAAAGACAGAAAGAACAAATTAAAAAGGCTTTTAGCTTAGCTTTGTGTAGATATTCAGCTTCTCATCTTTCTTATCTCCTACTACAATAATTCTCATTTTCCATAGGTTTCATAACATTACCAAGATTTTGATCTTACAAATATAATAAAATGCTGTGGACTGGTAAATTGCCATGCATAGGCTGAGCCTTAATAACAGCGCATGTACAAGGTCACCACCACATCTGGAACTTGGCTCATGATCAGCACCTTATCAAAGCCCCATTACCCTATATTTTCTTTAGACTAATAACATTTTCAAGGACAATTATGATGACTCAACTAAAGTGTTAGTTATATAAAGCACAGTAAGTTGATGTGTGTTTCAGCCCCTTGTGACCATTCTGTTGTTTAAGATTTTTCATAGTTTGTGTGGTTGAGAATATGCCGATGACTTGGACATCCAGCAAAAATACAAGATCCAGAGCAGAAATTTAATTAGATAGAAGCCCAGTAAAATTTGTATCAGATATGATAAATGCAATGAAAGTCTAAAATTTCATGTAGGGGGCAGTGAATGTTAAATTCCTATCTCATAAAGACAGAGATACCAGGAACCAGAGAATGATGGAAGTCTGCTTTCATGCAGACTAGTGAGTTTTATGCTTACTCTTAAACAGCAAAACTAAACCTATTATGGGAATAAATCTTTAATTAGGTTGTTAACACTGAATATGAATGTAAGTGTGTGTGTACAAATATTTTATTTTAGAAAATTGTAAGCTCTTTCTTGCATGAAACCAGAATAATTTGTTTAAAATGTCCAGCATAAGCAATAATTTCAATACACAAATGACCACCTTCTACAAAACAAAGGCTTTAATTGGTCATATACATCTGGGTTTGAAAGCTTATTTTTCTTTCAGTTTACAGGGCAGCTTCTTAACAACAGGTAAAATCACAATAGAGAGATCCATATGAGCTAAGCCAAGAGGGGCAGTATTTAACAGTAGCAGAAGGTTATCTTTTTTCTAGTAATCCAGCTAAAAATGGATTAATTATGAAATATCCTCTTAACTTTAGACATAAATTTTCAGTATGTACACGCAGTTTGAATTTTTCTCTTCCTAAAATGGTGCTTTCCAGACTTGAGAATGAGTTCATAATCAGTTTACCAGAAACATGACCCTAGTAGAATGGCCAAATCATTGTTTTCATGATGGTTATCAAGGTCATGTTTACTTGATATTTTGAAGTATATGGATGGGATTAAAGTGATGTTACCAGGCTCATTGATAGAACTGATGACACAGCACCTGCATAAATCTGTTTTTTACAGAAAACATCCTCCTCTCTACCATAGTACAATAGGAACAGCTGAACAATGAAGGGAAGAAAGGCACAGGACTTGACTGTCCTTTTTTTAATGCCACTGAACTGAGACGGAATAACAGCAGGTATTCACAGGTATTGTGAATGTCATTCAAACAGGTACTGCACAACATTTCCCAATTACAAAACAGCAAGGTCAGAAGGAGATTAGAAGAGAAGCGGGAAACTACTTAAAAGACAGCATTCAACAGCAAATATAGGAAAAGATTTTTAGCTCTGATGCTGAGGAAGACATGACATTTTGCAAATGTCTTTTCTAGTAAGCTAGCACTTGTAATTGAGTGAGGTATAGCAGAAGAGCTCACAGCAGGCAAAGCATCTATCTCCTAATCTAGTCATCAAAAAGACACAGGCAAACCAATGTGGCATGATACAGAAATTGGTCCCAAAGCCCAAAACTGCTTTTCAAACAGTCTCTGTAAGGGAATTGTTTGCACCATATGTTTTCCTTAAGAGCTGATCTACTGAAATGGTGCTTTAGAAGGAGAAGTCCTACACACACGATGCAAATTATGGTACTGTCTGAAGCAGCTTCCTCCAGAACATATCACCTTCTATCCCTTTGAGCCATCACACTGCATAAAATTTTATTGACCTACAAAGATCACATATCTCCATCAAGGCTGCCAGATTTCCAAGTTGGAAATTTCTCTATTCCCTCCGCACTATTTGCCTTGCCAATGAGGCTTGTAATTTCTTTGTTTCCAACCACCACGGAAGCTATAACCTTTGTCCTTATCAACCTTCATTTTTTACTACTGTTTATATCCTCTTCTCTTGTTTCCCTGTTTGCTTACTTTATAATTTATCCAAGATAGAACAGTCATTCCAACCAGTGCCACTTTTCTTCCATGGCATTCAAAATCCTAGGGTTTTTTTGTGTAACTTAGTACTTAGACCCTGAACTTATCCCTGTGTCTCTCCCTCACTGACACTGATGTTGGCTTTTTGTTATTGGTGTTTGTTACTTTCACTCTTAAATGCAGCAAGGTCTTATTCTGAATACTGTATACAGAATGCTTTCTTTCTTTCTTTCCATCTGACTACATCCAGCATTCTCAAATCTATCCAAGTTTTAGTTCCTTTGTTTAGCGCTCCATTTCTGAAAGATTCGGGTAAAGCCACAATTCAGCTCAAATGAGTGGGAATTTTGCCAGTGATGTCAAGGAACCTTTGATGTTACTGCCCCAACTGCTGTTAACTCTTCCTTTAATCCTTCCTGTGCATGCAGTCCCAGCTATTTTCCACGCTGATAGAAGCTTTTCTGAAGGGATCTGTGTAAGTTCGAATTTTGCGTATCTGTGTTACACAAGAATATAATTGGGGAATTTGCGTTTGTGTTTTTCATTGTTTATCTAAAAGTCATACATGACTCGGCTTTATCTTGAGCTGACTATCCTGTACTTTTGTGTAGTTTCAATAAACAGCCCTATGCGTGTTTGAATTCTCCTGCACACCAGGAGAATGGTATAAAAATACACTGCAGGCAGATCTGGTTTTCCAAACATCCAAACCAGGAAAAATGCTAAATCCACTATGTCAGTGTCATACATTGCTTCACTGCTATAATAGAAGTTTGTAAGCATGAAGGAGGCATAGATGTAGGAAAGAGAAATTTGTGGTATGCTTCCTCCTGTCTTCTAGGCAGGGATGTAAGAAGAAGACCTCGTTGACGGACTGTTTCCTTTATTGGCCTTTCTCTGTGTACCCCTGTAGCTCTGCATGGTGCTTGGGCAGGTTTCATGCTGGTCTGTGGGCTAGGGGGAAGCACTGTCAGCTGGCACTGCTCCAGCTGCACTTGCTTTGAGAAGACGGTTCAGCACCAGGCGTTTTAGTATCACAGCCAAGTGTTTTAGCATTTGACTATATCCATTTTCTCTCAAGGTCACCAGAATATACAAGGAAATGGCAAAACTGAAGTTGTACAGGCTTCTTCTGTATGACATAAGTTAATGTGTTTTCTATACCTGTCTGCTGGAAAAAATTCTTGTATTTCAAAACACTGACAGTAGGCTGAAGACCTACCCTGGATAGATTTTTTTTTATTTTCAAAAACCAGATTTTTAAGTGCTGTCGGTTTCATGCTACAGAATGTGCTAGTACCTTGCAGAACACTGTAAGCCTAATTAACAATTTCTGTCTCCTATACATGACTGAAATAAAATCTTCTGTAAAATTATGCTAGACTTTTTATCTACAGAATGAGAAGCATTAAGCCGGATTTTAATTGTGCCATCTGAATACTAACACAAGCTCTTTGGGGCTCTTCACCCACGGATGAACACACATATTCCTCTTAAAGAAGTTGTGCACACACATTGACAAAAGACTAGACCCCTATGGTTGCAAAATGAAACCGTGGGCACCTCTCCAACACATGTAATGCCTCAGAGTCAATGCCAAGACCTATTTTTACTGCAGTTAGCACTATCATGCTGTTTAAAATGACAGAGTATAAGCAAGTAACTTAGATCTAACCTGTCAGGTTAGCCAGCAGTGATGTGTTTCAGAGTCCCAGTGTGCTTATTTTCTCTGTGATTTTTTTTTTTTTATTCTAGCTTTTCAGCTCTGTTAAACAATACTCTTCCTCCTACAAAGCCATCCACTTGGGTGAAGGATATTTCGCAGAGGTCCCACACTCTATGCCTTATTGACTGCTCGTTGAATTAACTTTTTCGATATATTCACACTTCATCTCTCTCTCTTTCTTCACACCCCCCCCCCCCCCAACCAAGGCCTCTTTCACTTACTTTGAAGAATCACACGCTCTTTCCTTAGAGGTTTAAATTTACATGTTTTCTTATTCAGATTATGACTGCATTTTGCTCACAATCTAATTAAAGCGTGTGACCGATATCTGTGTTAAAAAAAAAAAAAGAGAGAGAGAGAGAAAAAGAAAATAAAAGCCTCTGTTACTTCCTAAAAGCTTAAAGTACCTAGATTTGTCAAAGAACATTAAGGGAGCTAGAGTACATGTAATTTTCAAAGACAGGTCTTGTCCTGTTTTTTTCACTTATACAAGTCACCCTGTGTTGCAGTCTATTAAAAACTCCACCTGTTTGCAGTTTCAGAGATCACGTCTACTTATTTCAGATGAATAAACAGCTATCTACTAGGAGATGTAGGTATTTCAGAGGTACAGACCAAATGATGAGGAAATGTTTTAACAAACATTGGGTTGGTTGTGTTTAGGGTGCAGTTCTGGAGAGCAGGCTGGAGAGAAGCTTCAGAGAAGTAATTGGATGTTGGGAAACCCTAGAAGTCTAAAATTTGAATATGCCCAAGATATTCTGCTGTAAATCTGACCATGTAGCACTTGATTTCCTAATCGTGACAGTTTAGTATCTAGTAGATATACACAGTTCATGCAAAGTCCAGCCCCTTAATGCTGTTGTTTATCTTTTGACTCAATATGCACAAAAGTCATCCTTCTGGTCTTTGTTAATTATATTTAATTGTTCTCTAAGATTACTGAACAGCTTTGAGAAGAAACAAAACATCCAGTAGCTGTTCTGGAAAGTTTATGAAGGCAGCAAGTTTCTGTTTTCATTGAACAACCTTCCTGGGATTTTTTCTGTGTAGTAAGAATAAGTGACTAGCTAAAGGTTGTCATGAGAGGTCTTCTAGGACTGTGCACAGGGAGAAAGTTTTAGTAATGGTTTACCTTTTTATTTCTATTGTCTGCTTTCAATATGCAGATGAGGAGAAACTAACTGTCAGTAGATGGAAAATTATGTGTGGGATTATTGAATAAAATCTCAGCAAATGATGTTTTGGTCATGTATAATGCTGATTAAGGTAGATAGGATATTTGGTGGAATCATTGTGCTGAAAGTTTACCATTCAGACAGACTTTCACCTGATCACTGTACAGAAAACATTGCTGCTTTGTACATAGATCCTGATTTTTTTTCACAGCATGAGAGTACCAGGCCAGTGGTCTTCAGCTCTGTTCCCAGTATTCCTGCAAGTCCAGTGCTGAAGACCTACTTTCACATTTCAGTTTAATTAAAAGTGTCTCTGTGGATTTAAGGTGTATTAAGCCACTTCTTTGAGTTCAAGAGTGGGTTAATCCATGTGTTTGCAAACATACTTGCATACCCAAGACATGCAGGGGAGTTATATAGCAAACATTGCTTACAGCTACATTTGATTCCATGGTCCGACTAGCCATTACTACATGGTCATCACGAGTTCTGTACATCAAAAGCCAGGATAGAATGGAGTGCAATAGAATGGAATAGAATAATTTTAATTGGAAGGGACCGACCACAATCCAACTGCCCAATCCTTTCTAGGCAAAATTAAAATGTATACTTCTGGAGATTCAGCAAGATATTGTAATTGTTTTGGTACCGTGAAGTCCAATGGAACAGGTCAGCACATCAACTAAAAAAAAGATTCAATTCATTAGTAAGAAGCATGGAGTTCCTTTTGGTTATGTACTTTTTTATATAACACAGGACGGGAGCCAAAGAACTACATCTGCTGTACTGGATTATTTTATGAAGTATCAGATACTTTGTCTGATTTTCCTATTTCTCCTTTCATTTAATTTTTATAGTAAATTAATTTCCATTTTCCCCAAAATAAAATCTATGCAAGCTGACAAAGATACAATAGAAAACCCTCTGTAAACGTGGTGTTTTCACAACCGAAGCTTTTGTGCAAGTTTAATTCTGGCACTCTGGGATACATAGATTCTGTAGCTCCCAAAGAAGCTTCCTCTTCTTTTCAGTTGTGCCAAAAAGTGAGAGGGAAAGAACAGAGAACATAATTTTGTGTCCTTCTTGAGTATACACGCTATTCAGGCTAACATTTTGGATATGAAAACCCCAAAACTAGAGCACAATAGGAGAAGAGGAAGGATTGACTAGATCATATACTGTAAATTCCGAAGGGAGTGGGTAATGCCTGCATGATCTCTTATGACACACTGATCACAGAAACATCTGAATAAGCTTATTATGGCTTCGGATGATCCTTTTTCCTAAGAGAAAAGATAGTCATATGCCATGTTCCAGTGAACTCATATGATATGTATGGCTACTTGACAAACAAGATAGAATATATGACTCCTAAGCTGATCAGAGGAGTTACTTCTACACAGCACTTTGAGCAGCTTGAAGTACCTTTGAGAGGAGCACTCCAGGAAAAGACCAGGAGGTGTCACTTCTGAGCGTGGACTTCTGTATGGCTCTTACGGCAAAGTCCGGTGGAATTTAATTTTCTGAGCTTGGGCTACCTTTTACAGAAATATGGGTATCTGAAGATGAACTACAGACCGGTAATGTGAAAGAGCAAATCTAAATTAGCAAGCATGGCAGGCCTAAGTCCTACCATCCCTTCTTAAGATCAGTATAAAAGTGTCCGCAGTAGGCCTTGAAGGTGGTGAACAACCTTTCTGGGGAATGTTGTGTCCTCTGGAATGCAGAGTACTCTGAAATGTGTTGATCACTTGGGTTAGATAGCTCAACTTTGTATAAGACATCGTCCAATTATTAGTGTGAAATCTTTGTAGAAAAAGGAAATATTCATTATAAAAAAATGGGAAAAAAATCAACAAAAAATATCAAGGAAGATCTCTGATATACAAGACTTACTGGCTACATCTTGAATGCTGAACAAAGCTGGATGCCAGCTCCTCATCTGGACAGGGAGAAAATATAGTGAAAAGCTTGTGGGTTGAGAAAAGGACAGGGCAAGATCACTCATCAACTACTATCATGGGCAAAAGAGACACGACTCAGGGAAATTCACTTAATTTATTAACAATCAAATCAGAGTAGGGTAATGAGGAGTAAAAATGAAATCTTTAAACACCTTTCCCCCATCCCTCCCTTCTCAAGCTCAGTTTCACTCCTGATCTCTCTACATCCTCCCCCCAAGTGGCACAGGGAGACAGGGAATGGGTGTTGAGGTCAGTTCATCACATGTTACCTCTGCCGTTCCTTCCTCCTCACACTCTTCCCCTGCTCCAGCGTGGGGTCCCTCCCACAGCAGACAGTCCTCCATGAACTTCTCCAGTGTGAGTCCTTCCCACAGGTTGCAGTTCTTCACAAACTGCTCCAGCATGGGTCCCCCTGGGGTCACAAGTCCTACCAGCAAACCTGCTCCAGCATGGGCTTCCTACAGGGTCACAGCCTCCTTCAGGTGTATTCACGTGCCCTGGCATGGGGTCCTCCATAGGCCGCGGGTGGAGATCTGCTACCCCGTGGGCCTCCCTGGGCTGCAGGGGGACAGCCTGCCTCACCGTGGTCTCTGCTCCACTGCCTGAAGCACCTCCTCCCCCTCCTTCTTCACTGACCTGGGTGTCTGCAGGGTTGTTCCTGTCACATATTCTCACTCCTCTCTCTGTCTGCAGTTGCGTGGTTTCCTCCCCCCACCTTTCCCCCCTTCTTAAATGTGTTATCCCAGAGTCACTACTGCTGTAACTGATGGGCTTGGCCTTGGCCAGCAGCAGGCTCCTCTTGGAGCTGACTGACATTGGCTCTATCAGATACAGGGGAAGCTTCTAGCAACTTCTCACAGAAGCCACTCCAGTAGCGCCCCCCACTACCAAAACCTTGCCACACAAACACAATACAACCACAATGACTACATCCATACAACAGGGCACTTAAAAAACATCTTCTCCAGGTCCCATGTGGTACATCTGTGGACCTGAATCTGTGGACCTCGGGCATAATTTTTACTTTTTTGTGCATTTTTTTTCAGTTCAGAGTGACTGAAATAATTTGAGGGCATACAGCATATGAGATAACTTTCTGTAACAGAAATCTCACCCTGTAATATCGGTCCTTTACCATGAGAGCATTTACAAATTCAGTTCCTGCTGGGCTAGTAACTGTATAAAACAGAGAGAGGCATATTTATCAAAGCTTTGTCCATAGTGCCTTGGAGATGATGTTGGTTTTATCCCTGAACTACTCCTGAGCATTGCCTCTGAGAAGGATACTCTGTAAAGGAGCTAATTGTACCAAGGGACCTGCTAGCAAGAGACTGATTAGGAAGAGAAAGCTGGGGTTCTAGTTTCAGTGAATCTTTAATTGTTCATTCATATAGAACGGTTCCATTTGGAGGTATGGCAAAATATCGTTCCAGGGTGCTTGGTAGCTAGTTATGAAGCTACTGTTCTGGGAAATATGAGCCAAAGGCCGTCCATTCTCAAGAACAGTTATGAGGTAAAACAGCAGTATCTAACAACAGTTATGAGGTAAAAGTGTATTATCAACTGGTTTGTCTCTGATACCTCTATTTGATTTAATTTGCTTTTCTTTCAAAGGCCCGAAAAGAAAATATATGATTCAGTGATAAATAAAATATTAATTAATAAAAAATGGTGTACACTATTGACTTTGTTTTTTCCATGAGCAAACCCAAAATAAGTGCATTTGGTTCAATCACAACCAATTTTAAAGTGATGGCTTATTTGCCAAACCAGAGGAAAAAAAAAAATCATTGATTTAAGTTCACTATCTTACACCCTTCCTTCACGGCAGTGCTGTACACAGTATTCTACAGTAGCCTTAGGGGAAACACAGCCTTCGGCTACAATCACTTATAAATGGAAACTGATGACTAACATAGGAAAAATGCACAGCTCCTTTCCCAGGAGACAAAGGATATCTCAGGATATGTCCACTGAAATTATTGTTGTCCTTGCACCTGTTAGTGACATTAAAAAAATGACACTGATCTTTTTTCCTTGGTGATTCTGTGCAGAATTTAGTGCAGTCTTCCCCAAATACACTGACAGCCAAGGCAGCTATGCCTTGGCCCACAACTCTGCCTGACAGTTGCATGTAGTTATGTGCCTACATTCCCAAACAGTTAGGTATAGCTTCATGATCAAAAGTCCAGGTGTACCTGAATATAAAAATACAGCATAGGTCCTCAGCTGCAGTGAACTTTGTAGATTTTTCTGCTGTGGTAGGAATCTTTGTCTATCCAAGAGTTAGGCATTTTGCTTTTATGATATACATAGCACCTGAAAGCAGAGGAGTGAGAGGCTAAACTCTGACTGCCAATAGCCATCAGCATGGTCTTTTATACACACACAAAAGTGTTGAGGTAGGTCCCAAAGCAACTATTAATTTTGCAGATACACAGATAAATCTGCACACAGATCTGTCAGAGGCCAAGAATCTAATAATATTCAAAAGGAATTAGATGATAAGGATAGCAATAGCATATGGTAACTTTTGCTAATGCTTAAAACAATTTCATCAGAGGATAAAATATCATACTTAAGGGTTTAATACAGTGTCTAATGATTAATCATGAAGATAAGAACTTCATGAGATTAGATTTTCCTGTGACTAGGTCTCTTATGTCTTCCCCATGCTTTGGCCATGCTCTAAGACAGGATATTTGACCACATGGTTCACACTTCTAATCTAATTGGGTAACTTCTATATACTTAAACACTCAGAAAACAAAATATTTTTCATTTTGTGTTATTTATTTTTAAAATAATGTAGCTATTTGTAGTAGAAATGTATAAGACTATATGTTTGGGGTTTTTTTTATCACCAGCATTTCCTTCTTAACAGTTTACCTTTATAGGGCACTTCTGTTAACATTTCTGAGCTCCTGTAAACCTTTTATGATGTTTAGGCTTCTAAATTTTGTTCCTCATCTGGTTTTTGCAGCTCTGCTTTATGAGATAGATCTGGTCAGTTATTCTATGCAGAAAATAAGATAATAAAACCAAACAACTCCCCCCATCTTTAGGTAGCTGTGGTTATGAAAAATAAGAACATCCCTTCATTTAGAATCATGTCTTTGTTTCTTCATGTCTTCATCCTGGAGAGTTTGAAATTTGTATTCTCTGCAGCTAAGAAAATGCGCATGCTGTGATTTTCCACTTGCACAGCAACAGTATACTTTTTAAGTGGAGACACCAAGTGCTTGTGTCACTCAATTATTTGTGATTACTCCAAGATGCTTTCATCTGATAATACAAACCACAGTGTTTAATACCTTTCAAATACATAATGTATGACTTTTCATCCTAGTGGAAGCTTTTAGGTTTTATGCAGTTGGTGAAGTTTCCTAATCTGACATAATTGTTGTGGCACCAACAGTTTAAAAAGTACCTCTTCTTTTAAAGGAGGCCCCTAATCTACAGGGTGCCTGTTCTGATGAGAAAGTTATGTGTCCCTTGTAGACAGACTGCTTAGTATACTGCTTTGGAAGTAAAATGGGGACAGGTGGCCCGCCTCACTTTGCCTTTCTTCTGGGTCTGACTGCATCCTGACACTGCATCAGGATGGCCTCAGTGCTCAGCTTGTGGAGAACCCATAGTCAGCCCACAAGCAGAACGTATTACGTGCATCAGTGGCTAACTGGATGGCATAATGTTTTGGAGCAAAATAGGGCTTATTTTGTAGTGTAATTTGTGAGCAGTCCAATGGAGTAGGAATAGATTGCATTGTCATGTTGACCTATCAATTAAAACTCTTTGCAGTTACATGTTTTACACTTTTACATGGTTGTGTTTCAGGGGATGGGAGTTCTCTCATGACTGAAGCATTTTTAAATGGACTTTGTAGAACATTTCCACTTAAATTCTAGTCAGCTGACAAGCCCTTTAAAAAAAAAAAATTAAAAATATATACTTACTGTAACAAAACCAGTTTTCAGTATATTTCAACAAGAAAGGCAAATAAGATTAAAAAAACCTGCATACTGGTCACATGGGCATTTGTACAGAGTTGGTGGATAGAGCTCAATGAATAAAGGAATACACTGTCTTAGCGATCTTAACATAAGGGAGCTAGACAATTCAGTTTCCTTATGCCAATATTTGCTCTCCATACAGATAAGGTGGGATTTATTTGACAGTATGCAGACATGTAGTGTATGCCCAAGGCTTCTGGTCAGTATGCTGAATCCCAAACCCGTGGTCTTACTAGAAACTGCATTTAGAAAAAACATAGAAATGTCAGTGCCCACCCGTCAATGATGTGTCTGTCATCTTTTCACATTTACAAGCACAGTATTTACCAAACATTGTCTCTCTGAACATGAAATACATCAAAGCATTCAAATATAAAAAGAAATGTTTCTGTAGCACAGAAGCTAGTCTTTTAGATGTGCTAAATGGTTAATGCATACTAATTACCAAGGAATTTTGAAATATAAAATAAATAGAGCTTTTACACTCATAGAACTTCATTGGTCTGAAATGGGGTTTTTGAAGTAAGCAAATACTTTAGCATACAATAATTTTAATAAATATCTTAGCTGTGTCAAATTTTCAACTTTTGCTAGCCATAAGCATCAACCCTTTAGCTTCTACTTTTTATAGAGAACATTGCTGTAGTTGATAATTTTTTTCTCAGAGGACATGAAATGCATTTTACATGAAAGAATTAGCATTAAAGTGTATTTCAATTTTTTCCTCTTTTTGATTATCAGAAGGCATATGATTCGATATGATTTCCAGAAGACATGATAATGTCTTCGCATGTCTCTGATATTTTATATTACTTTGCAATGGTAAGATAAATTTTTGTTAGTTTATCCCACACACAGTTTCAGTCAATCATATTTTCACACATATAATCTGTCCCTTTAAAATCCAGGTTTTATAAGCAGATCCTTTAACAACCTCTAACTTCTGATAGCCTGTAGCTGTGAGTTATCTTTGACTTTTTACTATTGAAAAATGCGTAAAAAATGGTGGAAGAACTGTAGTGGCAGAAATATGAGTAAGCTTTGGGAGAATGTTGACAGGATACTTTGCTGGCAGAGGGGGCGTATGGAGGTAAATTCCCAGTTTCGTTACCCATGCATTCGGAAAAGCCCAACTGCTGCAGATACACGGGGTATTTAAAGAATGAAAATTAGGATACTTTTCACCCCCCAAAAGGCACTGGTAGAAAACCCTCACAGGATGATACTCATAGGAAAAGAGAAACTTCTTGACTAACTTGAAAGGTTTTCACTGAGAAGGAAGGAGACAGCTGTAATTTTAAATCCACGACTGAGACTTTAAAGAGTTTTATGATAACATAGCATCACTCTTCTGTTGTAACTCTGAGACTCAAAATGTTCCTGAAATATTATTTGTCTTTAATGTTTTGTTTAAATTGATTTCAACGTTCAGTTACTTGTTCCAAATTGTTCACCCTTCCTTCAGTCAGGTAAACAGTGTCACCAAAATCTTTGCTGTTTTCCAAGATCACAAATAATAAACTTCAGGATGTTCATATGTAACTTTGTAATCCTTAAATAAAGGGGGATATGTATTTAGCTTAGTAGTTATGTAGGCATGCATAGTTAGTTTAGCCTTGTTTTGTACTTTTATTTGTCTGATTTTTAGTTTTCTTTTTTTAAATAGCAATGAAGATAAGAGTGGATGCAGACAGAGTAATTATTTTTGGGTGAGGGCATTGTTTGTGGGACCAGTTATAAAGCATTAACAGCTTAAAACATAAACCTACAAATATAATGAGTGCATTCCTTTACTCTGGACACAAATGAATACTTTTGTTTCTGTTTTATAGGCCTGTTTGCAAGTGATAAAGATCATATATAATATGGTATAAATTAGAGTCTTAAATTTTGGAAGACCTTAAATCTATTATGTTGATATGCGTCCTGGTTTCAGCTGGGACAGAGTTAATTTTCTTCCTAGTAGCTGGCATAGTGCTCTTGTTTGGCTTTAGTATGAGGAGAATGTTGATAACACACGGATGTTTTAGCTTTGGCTGGGTAGTGCTTACGCTAAGTCAGGGACTTTTCAGCTTCCCCTGCTCTGCCAGGGGCACAAGAAGCTGGGAGGGGGCACGGCCAGGACAGCTGACCCCAACTGGCCAAAGGGCTATTCCAGGCCATAGGACGTCATGCTCAGTATATAAACGGGGGGGGGGGAGTTGGCCTGGGCCAGCCATCACTGCTTGGGGACTGGCAAGGTGTCTGTTGGCAGGTGGTGAGCCATTGTATCCGTTGTTTTTTTCTTGGGTTTTGTTTCTCTCTCCCTCTCTTGTTGTTTTCATTTTTATTACTATTATTACTATTATTATTATATTTCCATGACTAAACTGTTCTTATCTCAACCCACAAGTTTTCTTACTTTTACTCTTCCGATTCTCTCCCTCATCCCACCAGAGAGGGGAGGGTGAGCAAGAGGCTGGGTAGCATTTGGTTACTGACTGGGGTTAAACCATGATGGTGTAAGATGTCTGAGTCAACTCTGTCAATAGCTTAGGAACAAAAACTTTTCCAAACATTTGTTTGCTATATAAATTTTGTCAATAAAATATGAAAGAAAGGTCTTTTTGTCCACTTAGAAAATAATTTTTTTTTAAGAATGTAGTGAAAGAGATATATTAGCGTAGAAATACCTAGGGACAACATTTTGAAATATGGATTCCCTTCAACCTCTTCTGTTCTAAAAAACTCTCTGTTTGCACACTCATAAAGACAATACCAAGGAGTATATTGTTTGCTCATGTTTGCAGAGGTAAGATTTATGGGCTTCGGTATCTCTCAATGGTGCAGCTTGATTTTGCTTGGATCAGGATACAAGGGTAAAATGAATCACACTGTATGACCAGAAACCCTTTTTTTTTTTTCTAAAAGGCAGTGCACATCACCTAATTTTAAGGGCATTGTTTGAGTTGTGCTGACTTCACAACTGGCAGCAAGACTACAGGGATTTTCTCATCTCATCCCTTTTGATAGCAATATACCCTTGTAATGGGGAACACTAATCAATACGATGAAGGCAGGAAAGAACGATGGTCATGACTTCACCTGTACCTAATTGGAAGCTGGCCATCATGCAACCTGGTGAAAACAGTATAGACATGAACATCCACCATTTAAAAAAACAACTTTAAATGCTGCATCTGAAATGCTATTTCTTGAAGGGGACGTCATTTGTTGGCAAGTGAGATTACAACATGGTAGTCTATCATTAAAGAAAATGTCCTTCAGGGCTGTATGGTTCATGTATTGCAGACATTCACAGACAGAATGCTTGTTTAAAAAAAACTAATTTGCTGAAGTATGTGGTGTAGAGTAATGCTCATGTGGAGAACTGAATCTTTCAAACAGAATGGTCTGTCACTGTTTGGGTCCTTGCAACAGCATTTTCAACTAGTTTGGATGAGACTCCCTGAACTGTTGGGGTTTTTTTCTGAATTCACCTCTCCAGCAAATCCATGAACGTTTCCCAGTGTTATCTTGAACTAGGTACAAAGTATCCCCTAACCATTTTTATCTATTTACAAAAGACTGGTCTGCATTATCCTTCCTGCTTCTATAGGAACAACATACAAATGGTGCCTATCAATTGCCCAATGGCAGCAGGACCTGCTCAGAGAATCTCTTGTGTTTTCTGAAATCCCTGACTAGAGAACTTCTGTAACAATTAGCTAAATTCATTGTTATTCAGTCAGTCACTTTGTCTCAAGTGAGTCTATTGTCTCAAATTACTCCATTGTTTTATCAGCACTGAGAATAGCAAGGCTGATTTTGGACTACCCTGGGAACTGATGACTAAGGATGCTGCATGTGCACAAAAACACAGCCCTGCTTACTGAGCTACATCACCATGATATGTAAAGTACTAACCTGAATTTCACCATCATGTAAAAATTTTAACTTGAATTCCATAGATCTTGCCACAAATACTGAATCTTTTCTAACTTCTGGGTTTAGCCACTCCCTGTGAAACGCATGTGAATAAGCCACTGAGAGCAAAAATGGAGCAAAGCACTGCAGCTAACGTTTACATAACGTGTGTTGTGTTGGAAATCCTCAAATTCATTTTCCTGCCCTGCTGGGCCAAGATGAAGAAGCACATATGGTGAGGAAAACCACTTGCTGTTGGGAGACCTCTGCATTCCCTGTGCACAGGGAGGAACAATTTAGCTTCATCCCTCACTCTTTTCTGCTAATCTGGCACAAATCAAATGCAAGAGAGCGTGAATGTGGATAAGTGAGAAGATGCAATTTCCTGTCTCATGTGGCTAAACGTTTCTTGTTAAGTGTCAGGTTTAGAGCTGAGTAAACAGTGGAATAATATATTTATGGTTCTGTTTATGTGATTTGACTTGTGATTCAGTGAGCGCTTGTCCCTGTTTTCTTACATTTCTCTTACATACTTCTACAAAAACTGTAGTTTGGCTTGGGCTTGGAACATATCCATGCAGACTAAATGGGCTTTCAACTCCTTTTTGGCATACCTGCTGTTGTAGATTTTGCATTTTCATGGAAGTGGAGGAAGGCTATCAATAATATGGATAAGAAAAGGAGATCGTTGCAAAGTATTTGTATTTGTCAAGCAAAATATATGCAACACTACTTCAAATGAGGAAAAGCAAGGGTCGTGTGTATGAGCAAAAGAAAAACCACTTGTGAAGAGAAAGATTGTGTACCACTTCTTTCCTCAGCAGTATGGTACAAGAGCTCACCATTTGATGGCAAATTCCCTATGAAAACTTTTTATAGGCCTCAAACATGCCTTGGACATATCCAGGAGTGAAATCCAGGGGCTGCCAGTCATCAGGGTGAGCAGCACTGGTAAAGGAAGGTTGAGAATGGTGGCAGAAATAGCAACTAATTGGTAAGAAAATGGTAAACGAAAAAGGTCTGCAAAATTTGCTAAACATGGTGTCTGATGTAGATTTCACTCTCCCTTTTGTCTTTGGAAGGGAGGAACACAGCTAATATAAACACTAGAGTTTACAGCCAAAAATAAATCTCATGCAGAAAAGCAAAAAAATGTTGGAGGAGGGGAGGGGAGAGAAGCTATGGGGAAGGACAGGAAATTATTTTTATTGTCCTAAATGCTCCTATACTTACAGTCTCTATTATATCCCACATTCTAAAGTAATCTTAGCCTTCACCTGAATAGTCTCAGGTCATCAATAACTATTTCATTCAGTGCTCCTGTTGGCAAAAATTAGGTCATCCAGTCAGGTGAGGCAGTGAAGGCAGGATACTATGTCAGTGATGTAGGCGACCTGTCAGATAATAAAAATCTAAAAATGCTTTCAGAGGTAAAGGCAAAAGAGGTAGCACACAGGGAAACAAAGGAAGTGACCTGAGCTAAGGGTTTATTCTAAAAGGCTCAGCAGGGAGGCAATGGTTAGGGTAACTTTTGGCTATTAGAGGATTTGTGTAACTGGTAAATAACAGGGCTTGCCTTTTCATATTTTTTTTTATCACGCACTATATATTATTTTGCCTCTTAGTGAAACTCAATAGATGGAACATGATGGGTTTATTAGCTGTGTTACACCAATAATATATTTTAGTTAGAATTGTCATGGGTCATCTGTTACTTCCATCCAAAATATTTCCTCGTAGTATTATAACATGTCACAAACAGAATTTACACAAACCACTAATGCATAAGAACAATAGTGTGCTAAATTTGGCTGGACTGTTCCTACTCCAGGCCAGATTATTTATACAGTTATAAAGCTAAATAATGAATAAAATAACAACACACATCTTATTGCACCATGTTTATTCTATGTTTGTTATTCATGCTGATTTTTAAAGCATGAAATAAACATCCCCTTCCTTTCAAAACATATATTGTAGATGCTTGCAACAACAACTTAGTTCTTAAGGTTTATAGGAATGATAGAAGGAAATACAGTAACATCTGTCAGGTTAACACACAGGAATTGCTGAGGTTCTGTCAGACAGAATAAAGTATGGAAATATGTGCAGTTGTATATCAAAAATACTTAGATTCTACTTATGACCAACCTTACTCATCTTAATTCCACCATGAATTTTAAAAAAAAATAAATATATATATATATTGTTTGGCATCCAGTTTCAGCCAAATTTTATGTAAAAGTGGAGGTCCTACATGGACAGCTAGAGAAGAGAGGAACAAGCTGTAGTGTGAGTTACACCTTATAAAATATTATAAGATTGTTGTTGTTTAACTCCAGCCAGCAACTAAGCACAACACAGCTCCTCGCTCATTCCCCCCTCCCCAGTGGGGTGGGGAGAAAATCAGATAAAATTAAAACCTGTGGGTTGAGATAAAGACAGTTTAATAAAACAGCAGAGGAAATGAATAATAGTGATGATAATAATAAAGATAATGATAATGATAAGAGAATATAAAAATAAGTGATGCACAATGCAATTGCCCACCACCCACTGACTGATGCACAGCCCATCCCTGAGCAGCAATCGCTGCCCCCCAGCCAACACCCCCCAGTTTCCATACTGAGCATGATGCCATATGGTCTGGAATAGCCCTTTGGCCAGCTGGGGTCAGCTGTCCTGGCTGTGCCCCCTCCCAGCTTCTTGTGCCCCTGGCAGAGCAGGGGAAGCTGAAAAGTCCCTGACTTAGCGTAAGCACTACCCAGCAAAAGCTAAAACATCCGTGTGTTATCAACATTCTTCTCATACTAAATCCAAAACACAGGACTATACCAGCTACTAGGAAGAAAAATAACTCAATCCCAGCAAAAACCAGGACAAAGCTATAAACCCTCCATTGCAGAATGAATCTGTGAATATTCCAAGAAAGGATAAACTTCGGATATAGACTGTTATTATTGGAGTCTCTGGTCAAACAGTTAGAAGAAACGTTGCAAATGAGCTGTTAATTTCTAATCAAATCAAACAGAAGTCTATGGTCCTCAAGGGTACTTTTTTAATCTTCAGGTACATTTTGGTAAGTTATAGATGGAAGTTAAATATTCCTTATAGGTGGAAGTCATTCTCATCTGCCATTTTGATCGTTAATGGTAACATTCTTAGGCTATGTCTAGAAGGACTTCCCAACAAAGCTAGGAGATTAGAAACTAAATAAAAAACCCCTCACAGTTACATACTGAAGCTGACTAACATAGTTACACTGGCAAAACCCCAATGTGTGATTATGCCAATAGAGGAAAGCTAATGTTAGTTTGCACCTGTCATTGAGTGAGGTGATGTAACTGTGCTGGCAGGAGAGCATCTCTTCTTGGCATACATCAAGGGGCTTTGACAGCATGGCCCCAGCAGATTGGCTAGTGGCAGAGGCTTTTTAGTTTAGACAAGCATTAAATTTTGCATTGAAAAACTGGGTGATCTGGCAAGACAGAGCATTTAATTTGGAATAGACCAAGAAAGCAGTTAAGGGAAACAACGAAGCTGGCTCTTTTGTCTGGCCACCATTTTGCAGGCTGCAGACTGTATTCCAGGACATTGACTCATGTTCACTGAAAGGGAAGCAAATAGATCATCTCATTAGTTTAAAAGAACAAGGACTGTTGGTCCCTTTATTTAGATGCATTGAAACCATAACTAACAAATTTAGTGAGGGTCCTTAATTTTTTTTAATGACAGAAAATCAGTAAATAGTAACAAGTAATTGTGTGGTCGTGTTTCTTTTGGCATGCAACTGCTCTCTGTCATTTTGTTATACAATTACTGGTATTAATTACAGTTGAAAAGTAGAAAAAACAGAAGTGTCTTTTTTTAAAATTTATTTTTAAGAAGGGTAAGTAAAAGTACCTTTTAGATCTTTCACTTAATTGAGTTGGTTTTCCTCCAGAGATAGAATGTCCTATTTAATCATTACAGCAGATGTGCAACAACAGTCTGAATATATGGGAATGTAAACCAAAGGGATTTTCTGTTTAAAACATTGGCAACATCTTAAAAATATGCAATCTGTTGAACTCTGGGTTGGCTTTGAGCACTGGAAACACAGTATTGAAGAAAAGACTTTATATTAATAATTAACACTTATAAAATGCCTTGAGGAATAGAACCCCCTAATTTGTATAGTCAAGTAAAATATACCATAGAAAATACAGACTATTAATTGAGCTGACCTGAATCCCATGTACTCTACACAGGTTTCACCATATTTTATCATTTCACTTTGAATACTAATTTGTTATTGATATCATTATTATTTAGGTTATTTAAATATCCATAATGTGCAAATTTGGAGCACATTTAAGCAAATTAAAATATGTTCTCTGTCTCAATTTTTATTGGAGATAATTCAGCAACGCTTCTTAATTATTGCTACTACTATTATAGGACTTGTGATATAACACCTCCTAATTATTACTACTACTATTATATGGTTTGTGGTGACACCTTTTCTTCCCCCATTTTCCCGTAAGTAACTTCGTAATACTCAATTTTAAAAGCTGAAAAACATTAAGTTATATATGCAGGCAGGTCTGTCTCACTTTGGTCCCTGGGAAAATCATGGAGCAAGCCCCCTTGGAACATATTTCCGGGCACATAAAGGAGAGGAAGGTTACTGGGAACAGTCAACGTGCCTGGTCAACCTCATTGTCTTCCGTGATGGGAAATCTGGGTTTGTGGATGAGGGGACAGCTGAGGATGTCATTTACCTTGATTTTAGCAAGGCTTTTGGCACTGTCCCCTGCAATATTTTGGTACCCAGGCTAGGATGTTACAGTCTGGGTGGGTGTACAACCAAATAGCTGAGAGTCATTTGGATGATGGGGCTCAGAGGGTCATGTTTATAGGTCATGCTCTACCTGGAGGCCAGTAACAAGGTGTCTGTTCTGGGACGCGTCCTGTTTAACATTGTTACCAATGATCAGTAAGAAACAATGACATGCACTCTCATAAAGTTCATAGATGGTACCAAATTGAGGGCTAATATTTGATATGCGTGAAGAAAGGGCTGTCATCTAGAGGAACTTAAACAAGAGGGACGAATGGACCAATAGGAACCTCATAAAATTCAACAAGGACATACGCAAAATTTGGCAACTAGAAAGGCAGAGCCCTTGCAATGGTATTGGAGGCTGGAGACTGACTGGCTTGGGAGCAGCTCTGTGGAAAAGGCCATGGAGTCCTTGCAGACAACAAACTGAGCATGAGCTAACAGTGCCGTGGTCACAAACAGGGCCAGCGGATAGATTGAGGGAAGGGATTATCCCTCTTTACCTAGCTATCATTAGTCCAGATCTGGGATACCAGCCTCCCAGTACAAGACACATAATAAACTAGAGAAAGTTCAGCACAAGGCCACCATGATTGTTGGTGGCTGAAGCACCTGCCCTGTGAAGAGATGGAGCTTGCCTTGCTCAGCCTGGAGCAGGGACAGCTTTGGGCAGACTGAACAGTAGCCCCCAGTGCCTACATCAAGGTCACTGAAATGGAGCCAGGGTCGTCACAGTGGTGTGTGGTAGGAGAGCGGGAAACCATGGGCAAAAGTCATTCAGACTGGATAAAAGGAAAACCATTTTTCCCTCTGAATAAGGTCAAATTCAACAGGTTGCCCAGAGAGGCTGTGCAGTCTGTCTTCATCCTTGGGGGTTTCCAAGACCTGACTGGATAAAGTCCTGAGATGCCTGGTTTGACTGCACAGGTGACCCTGCTAGAGACCTGAGGTCCCTTCCAACTTGAACTAACTATACTAATAAATGAAGCAAAATCTTTTTGCAAAGAATGAAACCAAATTCTTCAGTTGAACTAACTTGCATTTTTGTATGTTTATGTGGATTTTCAGATTGAGAAAAAATCAGTTTGTGACCTGGGACAAAACCTTTTTCACACTGAGAATGGTCACATGAGGACAAGCCATTTCCCTCTCAGCAGTAATGATGAGATACCACTGTATAACACAGTAGATCAAAGAGTGCTGCAGCTGTTTAAAAGTTTTACATCATCTTTTCATGGCTTGGGCCAACATATTCTTAAATTTAGAGTGCAAATCTGAACAGTAGAAAACTGAAATATCTTGGTAGCTATGCCTCACATTCTGCTAGGTCTGTTCTGTCCTTGTGGACAATATTTTATCAGGCTAACACCAAATCTCTCATTTTCTTGTGGCAGATGATAACAGTGACTATATAGGAAATATCCCAGATCTCCAAAGGGAAGTGCACTGGCTTGTCTTCTCTGTATAGTGTTACCATAGAAAGCAAATTAATACCTGAACATCCGAGTTTGCAGCTTCACCTTGTAAGATTAATTGCATCTGGGACAGTAACATAAATGTTTGGGTCACTCATAGATCCCCTGGGTATTATCAACCAAGGCGTACTAGGATCAGCCTTGAATCAGTCACAAGCCCACCACCTTGGTGCTGGTTCTGCAGCGCAGTTTAGGCACATCTGCTACTGCATACCTTCTACAAATAAGTTCCTATCTCTGGTATTACCCCCAGAAAAGTTAACAGGTTAGATTTTATTTCAGGATTAAAATTCTTGACAGTTAAGAATGACAGAGGGAAAGCAGACATCAGATTCTGACATCAGAGAGATTTTAATTCAGAATCTAGTGAAGATGCAGTATTATCTATGGATGACTTTGTAACTAGTGAGGGTGCAAATACAGAAATAATTGGCATAATGACATACAAGAATTGTGGAAGGACTACACCATGCTACTATCCAGGAGAAACTAATTGAATTCTCACCAGAGAACACTGCAGTTGAATTTTATATATATATATATATATATATATATATATATATATATATAAAATCATAGAATCATAGAATGTTTTGGGTTGGAAGGGACCCCTAGAGGTCATCTAGTCCAACCCCCCTGCAGTGAGCACAGACACCATTAACTAGATCAGGTTGCTCAGAGCCCCATCCAACCTGGCCTTGAATGTTCCCAGGGATGGGGCCTCCACTACCTCTCTGGGCAACCTGTTCCAGTGTTTCACCACCCTCGTTGTAAAGAATTTCCTCCTTATATCCAGTCTAAACCTACCCTGCTTCAGTTTAAAACCATTACCCCTTGTCCTGTCACAGCTGGCCCTACTAAAAAGATTCTCCCCATCTTTCCCATAGGCCCCCTTTAGGTACTGAAAGGCCACAATCAGGTCTCCCCACAGCCTTCTCTTCTCCCGGCTGAACAAGCCCAACTCTTTCAGCCAGTCCTCATAGGAGAGGTGCTCCAGCCCTCGGATCATTTTAGTAGCCCTCCTCTGGACCCGCTCCAACAGTTCCATGGCCTTCTTGTGCTGAGGGCTCCAGACCTGGATGCAGGACTCCAGGTGAGGTCTCACCAGAGCAGAGTAGAGGGGCAGAATCCCCTCCCTCGACCTGCTGGCCACGCTTCTCCTGATGCAGCCCAGGATACAGTTGGCCTTCTGGGCTGCCAGAGCACATTGCCGGCTCACGTCCAGCTTTTCATCCACCAGCACGCCCAAGTCCCTCTCGGCAGGGCTGCTCTCAATCCTTTCTTCCCCCAGCCTGTATTGATACTGGGGGTTACCCCGACCCAGATGCATGACCTTGCACTTGGCCTTGTTGAACCTCATGAGGTTCACACAGGCCCACCTCTCCAGCCTGTCCAGGTCTCTCTGGATGACATCCTGTCCTTCTGGTGTGTCAACTGCACCACTCAGTTTGGTGTCATCCGCAAACTTGCTGAGGGTGCACTCAATCTCGCTGTCTATAATATATATGTTTCATATATATATTATATATATAATTTTTATATATATAAAAATTGGCAGAATAGTTCAAAGAAGAGAGGTTCACGCTGAAGACATAAAGAGCAAAAATAGGATGAAAGGTAGAAGGAAGGGTTGTATGTATGCATGGGGAGGACTGGAAGGGGAAGTACATGTGTCATCATTGCTCTACTTTGCTCTCCTGAGATCCTCTCCTGAGATACTGCAGGCATGGTCCTCTAAGATATCTTCATACTGCACATTTCTGTGGGAGGCAGCAAAATCCTGCCTTGCCATGAGAATCCTCCAGGTAGACAAAGAAGAAATTTCAAGCTTATCCAAGTTCTGACATAAAAATAGTATTTTTGTCAGCTCTGTGCCATAAATACGTGGTTACCTGCTGATGAAACTGAGAAGAGTCTAGGTCACAGAGAAACTTCAAAGACAAATTAGGAGTTTGGGGAATAGTTAGCTAAGCCACATCAAAACCCCTCTGTGGTTTTATTGCTGAATTCTGGTGTAAGTAAACAACTTGGTCATCAAATTGATGTAATTGTCCTGGAGGTTGAGAAGCATTGTGGTATGATACCTATCCAGTACCTGGACCCCTGCCAACTGCTGTCAGACATTTTCTGCCCATGTTCTTGAGATTGCAATTCTCCCATTTCATCCCTCACCCAGGAAATTTTCCATACAAAGGAAATTCAGGCATGCACTTCAGGTGGGAGCTGCAGGACTCTGAACAGATATTGGTTCAGATGATGAGGCATCAGGACTCCATGCCATGATATGACATTATGTGTAAAATAAGGATACATGCATCCTTAAGAAATTAGGCAATTTGGGTCACAGTGCATATGGCTGGATTGAACCACATAGTGGAATGGCAGGATTAAGCTTGAAAAGACATATGGTTAGCCTGAAATTATATAACTGATTATGTGTTTTTTCACATGACAGGCTGTTGTACATGGCACAGTCTGCATATGGGGTCATAAACCAGTGCCTGTGCCTGCAGGAACAACCATGTGTGTGGGTTAGCACCAGTCCTGTGGCACTAAACAGATGCCCTAGTGCAGAACTTCCTTCAGTTTAAGAATATGCCCGTGCCTCTCTTCCCATGCATGACCCTTATTTGACAGATGCAACTGCTTGTTGGGCATAAAGATCTGCTGTATCTGATAGATGGAGCTATTAGGCAAGAAGATATCAGAATTGTAATGAAAATGTGTCAAAACTTGTGTCATAGGGAGGTAAACTAAAGCCATGACAAGGCTATGCTACTGGGGTAATTAAATGGGAAAAATTAAGATATGTTTGCCCTGATATACCTTTTTTCCCCTTGGTAAATCTGCACTTAGACAGACATGTGAAATAATGGTGAGTTTTTATCAGTTCTGCTCTCTAGGAAGAACGCAGGGAGTCCATAATAAGAATGCTTGTAGAAGCCAGATAAGCTTTTACATAGCCTAAAACAGGTGGCAGTTCTTCCCTTTCTCTTCTGAATTGGTGTACCCAGGACACTCGAGATGATAGGTGCACAGACACTGAGGGAAAAGAGCTATGATTCTGCATGTATGCATTTATCTGAGCTCAAAGGAAGACTGCCAAAGTGAAATTCAGAGCATGCAAAGCCACAGAACTAGAAACTGATAAAAACGTTGTTGGTAGCCAGCACAAATGAGTCTGGACAGGTCTGTATAACAATCATGTGCCATCTCAGTGGGACGTGAAATGTCCCAAAGCAAAGTTTTTCTTGCTAAATTACTTGTACTCTCATAGTTTCTACCGAATCAGTTGTCATCTGCTATTTGATATATTTTTGACATTCCTTGTGTAAAATTATATAATAAAGTCTGTGGACCAGGGACAGTTGCTCTGTGTTCTGTTTGTGCACTTCCTAATATAGATAATATGAATATATTGCCTAAGATTTTTTACTTTGTTGCTGTTCATATTAGACTTTTGCCTAAGATGACAATTTTCAATATAGACCAGATGCCTTTGTGTGTGGTTGGTGGGTCACCAGCATTTCAGCGGTAGTATGGGTTATACTTACATGTGAAAAATACAAGGGAAATGTGTGTTAGAGACTCATCTCTCTATTCCTACTGCCTCCAATAGTTTATAAGCTAACTTCTTTTAAGGTGTTTCATCTCCCCCAGTTTCTGCTCCGTCCTTAAACTTTTCCAGGTTGTTGTCTCCATGCTTGGAAATCCCTGTCCTCTGCTTCTGTTTTGGCTCATCTAGATTATGATTTTTGGCCTAGATTATAAAGATGTATTGGATCTTTTAATAGTCTTATTTGAAAAGACTTATTGTGAGAAGTCCTATTTTGAAAGTCCTTTTGAGTGGACTTTGAAAGGACATAGAGCGTATCGTGTATAGCACACTACACACCCTCTGCACTGCAGCTAGGAAGCTGGTGCCTGGTTCTAAAATCCAGTTCAGGTTAGTGGGGGTTTCATCCTGCTCCAGAGATAGGTAGGGAATTCACAGTGGCCTTCTGCAATGAACGAAACCTGACAGAAGAACTCTACTGGAGCAGTGCCACAATGAATTACGGAACAAAAAAACCGAGAGCAACACCAAGGCAAGTAAGCACTCGAGTGAAACATTTAGAGATTTGTAGTAACTGGGAGGAAATGCTTTTGCAATGCACGTATTTTTAAGTCTAATTTTGGCCACTTATACTACAGTTTACTTAATTTCTTTTTCTAAAAGACCAGAGAGAAATTTAATGAAAAAATATTTTTATTAGTTTATATGTTTTGTTCAATTCACCTCTTAGAGCAATCCAGTGTAAATTCATTGAAGTCAAGAGACCAACTATCACTGGCTTCATCCTGCTGTCATTAAACTTATTCTGACATAAGGAATGGACTCGGCAAACATTTCTAGATAAGGCTAGTACTTGAGTACAGCCTTTGTAAGATTTTTGTTCCCACATTGCAATTGAAATGTGTGCTGAGGGCTGAAGGGACTTGTTTGATTTTTTGTTTTTCTTTTTGTCATTCCATTTTAGCTGCTTCCTTGCTCATTACATTGTTCCCATTAGCATAATATATTGGTTGTGTTTGCACAGCTTTTCCTGCCAAAGGCTGCCCTGCAGTTGTACAGCCATTGGGGTAACCAGCTGTTACTTATTTAAGCCTCCATCATTTTATATGACAGAGTAACTTAATTATGCCCTGCTTGAAGATGCTAAATAAAATTATCTTCTGAACAAGTGTACTTCACTTAATATTTGTCTATATCAGGTACTTGAACTCTGACACTTAAGCTATGTGCACTAAATAAATAAACATATTTTAGCACTAATCCTAGTAGCAAGCTAATTATTACAGAGTTAAGGGTTGCTTTATGGTATTTCAAGAGCATGGTTATCTTTTTAGCTCAGGTATACTGCATATTTAAAAGACTTCAGAAAACTGAAACGAAAATGTAGTTAACAGCATAATAAACCAGCAATTAAGGTTAAGATTTTTCTCTTTTGTGAATATAGGAAATAATCTTCAGTCAGTATTTGTCATTTAAAAAAGACAGGATTGTAATAGTATAAATTTCAAGTCCGGACAAGAAAAAGATTGCTTTCTATTTAGCAATATATTCTAGTTACAAGAATGTGTCAGTCAACAACAACGGTCTCCTGTGTTATAGCAAATTTTTTAGTTTTTATTTTAGTCCAGAAGTATGAATTAAATCCAAGCCACACTCTTTCCTTTATCCTGGTAACACCTTTCCTTGGTCGTCCATAAGGCAGATTTCTTTCTTTCCCTTTTTCATCACTGGACAAGTATGAAAGTGACAATTTTGGTGTTGCCAACTGGCTCCTTCAGTTTTGAATGTTCCAAAATGTCAGATTCCATATTTTCAAATGGATTATAATTGAAGATGTGCCAATCTACATGAATTTATTTTTAAATGTTGTTCACCTGCCACATTTGCTAGTTGATTTAGCCTTAGGGCAAATACAATCTGCATTCAAAGTAGGTACCTGAAGACTGAATTTATAGTAAATGTCTTATATAAAATAAATTTTGCTAAAAATTATAAAAGTGCAAAACCAATTTTCTAAATTGTGCTGCATCTTATTTAGACTAATTTATACAATTGGAAATTGGAATGTATTTGACTAAAGGGAATTTTAATTTTGTAAGTATTTGAAAGGAGTATGAAAGTGATTTGAATGCTGGACTACATCTCTGGTAGAAAATCTCTGGAAATCTTATAAAAATGAATATTTTCTATTAAATAAAATTGGCAATGAGGTTGAAATTCACCGTTGTACCCAGCTATAGCTCAATAAATATGATTTTTTGTTACTAAGAAAAGTCTACAGGCTGATCTGCCAATGTGGTCTTTCGGGATATATTTTGGCTTGTGTCTTGAGCTTGTGTTAGTTGTGATAACAACTGTCCGACAGTCAGGAGACTATTGTCTTCCTTGTTTCAGCTTAGGTCTCTGAACACTGAATATAGTAAAGATCCAACAAATCTGTGAAGCCACTCAGTAAAAAAGTAACTGGGATTTAATTTCAATTAATAAGCAGTTTATTGGTGGAGGTAGACTGACTGTAGATGGGACCTCATTTTTAAAAAGATTCTAGAAAATATGTAAAAGTAAACTCAGCTGGACTCTAAGGAGGAGGGAACACTGGCGATCAACGTCATGCACCTTCTTCTGGTGAAGGACTTGGGATGCTGACAACTCAACACAAACTCCTCTTCCCTCTATTCTTCTTGCAGAGAGTTGAATCTGCTGCCTTATCATGGACAGGATGTGTACCACTGGAGAAAAGGGTTTGATACTCAGAAGTTCATGTATTTAGCTACATTACAAATGAGATTTTCCTGTAATAATTAAATAATTTGAACAGTAAAAGCTAGTATCATTGTAACTGGATTAATAATAATATTTGCTATAGTTTTGATTAGGCTGTTAAGATTTTAATTGGACTAACAATAAATTCTCTGCTTGGCATTTTGCCTGTAAGTAGATCTTAAGTGTAACACAATATACCATCAAATCCTAATTCTACATTATGCTGAAGATTCAATTAATGTATAACATAAGAACTACTTTTAAATAATCTCCTTCCTCAGGATTTCCATGCAGCACAGACTTTTCCCAATATGGTTATTTAATATTGACATTTTCTTTACTGGTATTTAGGTGTTTCTTAGCTTATTTTTACAAATTGTGAGTACCTACCTTCTACTTGAGCTTTTGGAGTTCAGTATTGCTGAATATTAGGATGATCATACACAGTTCAACAGACAGAGATTGGTCTTTGGTCAGAGATTTGCTACTGTGGCTCTGTTTATAGTAAAGCTGATGAGATGAATGGGTGACATGGCCCTTTAAAAACTGTAATACTGCAATAAATTGTGTGCAGTAAGTTGTATGATAGTATGATATCTAACCTAACTTATGAGAAGAAAATATAATCAAACTACCTACTGATATTTCAAATTAGTTTGAAGGTCTGCAAGGCAGTGCCTACCATTTTCCATGAGACCTATGTCCTAAGGATGGACCATGGTAAGGAAGCAGAGTTTAGTTTATTACTGTTCTTAATAAAACATTGTAATAAGTGTTGCAGATGAAGTGCAGTTGAAATTTTTTTTCTCTTCAAAAATCTTGCTCGTTCCCAATGAGCAAAATATTTGATAATGCAACACTTGTTTCAAACTAATCTTCTCCATCTTTTGCCACAGAACAACATAATTTCTCATGCCAATGTTCTATGATGTTATCTGTAAAACCACCAACTAGGTCTACAGGGGTTACACATCAGCAGAAAGCTTTTTCAAATGTAGCAATTACAGAAGAGCTAAAGTGTCTAAAACTCGTAAACTGAAGCAAAGGGAAGAGGAAGGAAAAAACCCAAGGAATTAAAACAAGCAAAAGAGCAAATTTTCTAGAATTTTATGGTTAGAGGTGACATTTGCCAATAGAAATGACAACTGCCATTAAAGCCCACCATGTTGAGAAAGTGCCACACTGCTATGAATCATGGATTCATAGAATGGTTTGGGCTGGAAGGGACCTTTAAAGGTCATCTACTCCAATACCCCTGCCATGGGCAGTGACATCTTTCACTAGATCAGGTTGCTCAAAGCCCCATCCAACCTGACCTTGAACACTTCCAATTATGGGGCACCCATAGCTTCTCTGTGTAACCTGTTCCAGTGCCTCACCACCCTCATCATAAAAATATTCTTCCTTGTACCCAATCTAATCTACCCTTTTTCAGTTTAAAACTGTTGTCCCTTGTGCTGTGAATACAGGTCTTGGTAAAAAGTCTGTCTCTTATAACCCCTCTTTATACGTTGAAAGGCTACGATATAGTGTCCTGTTGTGGAGGTTCACAAAGTCAAATTAGGCAGGTGATGTAACCCAAAATTATATTTATTCCAATCAAAAGAGCTTGGTACTCCGATGAACATTAGTAAGCCACAGGTTCTGGATGTAAATGGGAAATAATGCTACACAGCCAACTTAAAAATTCTTAAGCTTTAGAATGATGACTCAAAATGTGCAATCACTCACCTAATAAGGCAAGGGCTCTCAACCTCAAGGAGTTACCTTGGGTGGCATCCTTGACCCAAGGGGAGAGTCCCAGACTGCAGACCTGCTGCTCTGAGGAGGACCAACCCAATTTGCCCTCTGGTGGGACTCTGTTTATACCCTAGTCAAATCTGGCCTGTGGTTCCTATTGGCTGAGGGTTCTATCTACCAGTGACTGTGTATGTGACAACAGCTACAGTAGGGCAGTAAGGGCACAAAAAGTAACAGTGTGAAAAGTAAGGGCATGAAAAATTAAGGGTGCGCAGCTATATTTCAATGGTCAGAAAGACCCAGTCTTTATCAGGGTGTGTGCAGCTGCCACATGTACCAGGAGACTTCTCCAGACTGAACAATCCAACTTTCTCAGCCTCTCTCCATAGGAGAGATGTTCCAGCCCTCTGATAATTTTCATGGCCCTCCTTCAGACCTGGTCTAACAGGTCCATATCTGTCCTGTACTGGGAACATCACAGCTGGACGCAGTAGTCCTGGTGGTGTCTTGCCAGAGCAGAGTAGAGGGGCAGAATCACCTCCCTTGACCTGCTGGCCACGCTTCTCCTGATGCAGCCCAGGGTACGGTTGGCCTTCTGGGCTGCCAGCGCACATTGCCGGCTCATGTCCAGCTTTTCATCCACCAGTACCCCCAAGTCCCTCTCGGCAGGGCTGCTCTCAATCCTTTCTTCCCCCAACCTGTATTGATACCAGGGGTTACCCCGACCCAGTTGTTCCCAAATTACAGGGCAAATTATCAGGGCTTGGTGAAGTGAGTAACTTCAAATTCCCATTATCTGAGTTTCAGGAGTTGTCTTTGTTTGGGATACAGCTGTCCTGCTCTACCTCCGTGGTAAAATCAGGTATTGAGAAGTCACTGGAAAATGTTTGGATGAACTAAGGTTAGTTTTAGGCATGTGGTGAAAAAACACTTTGGAGGGAAAACTATGCGATGCAAACTTTTCAATGTGCAGTTGTGGAACATACCATCTCCAATGAGCAGTTGACAACATTGAGTTCTCTGTATCTGCTTGCCTGAAAATAATAAATACAATGCTAAAAAAAGACCTAGTAAAGACATTCCTTTCTTTGCATAAAAAAAATTATGGGTAGAAAGGGAATACTTATAAATATTGCAGGAAAGGTCAAAATTAGACTTAAGTGGAAAATCTGAAGTGAAATAGCTACCATAATTCAGTTTCTGAAATGCAGGTGTATACATGTTCTACCGAGGCTACGAGCTTTTATAGCTCCTATCACATCCAAGCTTTAATGAAAGTTCATCCTTTTTAAAGCTGGCACACATTTAATTTGAAATCAGTTATTAGATCTTTCTTTTCTCTTAAAGTTTCTGAAAGCAACAGAAATGTACAGAGAAAAATAAAGAGTATTTGTTTTCTCAGTTTTCTCTGCAATGAACAGAATTACAGCCTATATTTACCGCTTCAGATAACCTAATATATGTTGCACTTTCGTGTTTGTGAAAAGACTTTGACTTTTTCTCTTAAAGCTTCTTTTCAACTAATAGTTTGGTAAGGAATGTTTTTAAAAGGTTAAAATATATATTTAGTATTTTCCCATGTTTTATAACTGAGCAAATGTTTGAAGAAGGCTCATTCCATGAAGTTTATCTCATATGTGGCAAATAATCTTGTTATATGAGCAAAGCAACGACTGACTTGCACTTAATGTTATTGTTCAAGAAAAGATGAATTTTCTTCCGACAGGTCTAGATGGAAAAGTGTATTGCACACTGAAAATAATAAAAATCTGTAGGTGTAAGCTTATGAAAATGGAGAGAAGCATGAATCCTTTTCCTAGTTATTGGCACTTCGCCAGCATTGTTATCTCCCTGTTTATAGTCTCCCGATTTCAAATATATTTGCCTGCAACCAGCCTTTTCCATGGTGATTTTTGGTGTGGAATCCATTCCATGGCAATTCTTTCTGATTTGTGAACACAACTGTGAAGCCATAAGTGTGGTCATCCAGTCAACTCTTCAGCAAGCAGCAATACTTGCAAAACCCATTGTAATATGATGGCATGTGCATGATTTTAAAAGAAGAAAGGGACTGTCTTTTTCTGAGCTCTCTAGATGCTGCAGTGGAGGGAGGATGGCTATGAACTCTTTCAGTGTTTTACTGAGGCTAAAAAGACTCGTGCTCTCTCCACCACAAACGGAGAGGGACCATTTTGCTGTCTTTCCCAACCTGTGGGATGCCTGTGGATAGATGGCATGTATCTTTATTTTATGATGTATCATTTATCTTCTGGCTATAAATGATCTGGTAAAGGCTTCCAACAGCTGGGAGTGAAGGCAGGAGTGGCAGGAGGGAATGAGAGCAAAAAGTCCTTATGGGAAACAAAGCTTGCTACAGTTCTGGCTTTAAAAAATGAAAGTGGCTGAAGGAACTGAGAAGATTCACATAAGAAACATAAAGTATTTGGTAAAATGGATAAGGGAAAAATTAAACCATAATTCAATCTTCTGCTCTGTTACTGACAACGTGGGACACATTCAAGAGTGCCTATCTGGGTATGTCTGTCTCAGCAGGATGGTGCTGACTCCAATATTTGATACCAAGGCTATTTCTTTAGCCTGAGGAAGAAGGCACTTCTAAAGGGCAAATTGCATAGAATTAGCCAATAAGAGACAGTAGACCAGATGCATACTTTTAAACATCCATTTCTCTTTGGAGTGCAGGTAGCTGAGTTGGACCTACACTAGGCACCCCGACAGCTTGAGATGCGTCAAGCCTTCCCTCTGCGTCAGCAGCACTTCACTAACTGCTGGACTTGTTCATCTTCTGTGTTACAACTACTAGCAGTTAGAGAACTTGCACCAAAGTGGAAAACTTTGATTCAATTCACCCAAGAAATCACAATAGCAATATCTACCACCTATCCAGGATATACTATTAAAAAAAGATTAGGGAACAGGCTGGGTGGGAGGTACCCTCTATCTGACCTATTAAAACTGAGTAGAAAAGAAAAATAAATAGCACAGAAAACCAGCAATTCTGAAGAGACCCTGAATATAATCTTTTGTGGGCAAGTAGGGAAGGACTCAAACCAAGGAAGGAATCTGGACAAAAGTTGTGACATTACCACTATTTGTTTTTTCTTTAATTAAATTGTTTGCTTTCTGATGAACTCAAGGCATGCCTTGTGCATGACATTGCCTCTATAAGCACCAAACTGATGGAACGCTACTGGGGTCTTTGGGGATATTTCAGTTCTAAGCAGTGAAGCCTAGCTGAGCAGTAGTCATTCAGCTGAGGGCACTGGGACAATTTGGTGCACCCACCTGCTTTGATGCGTTGAAATTTTTCAGGTTACTGAGGAGGCAAGTCAATTTCAAATACTTCTAAACTGAAGAAGCCATCAAAGTATCTGTTTACCTAAAATATCCTTTCTGGGTGCCCCAATATTTCCTATGTCACATTTTAAGTTTCAGAGTAGAAAAAAGGAGATACATAGTCGTAGGATCAATGGTAGAACATAGAAAATCCCTAAATATCCACACAGCTATTATTTATTTTAACTTCTGAGGCAGTCACAGGCTATATTATCAAGCTTGTAAGACCCTTTGGGTGAGGAAAAGGTCCAGGTCATTTCTGTGATAGACAGATCATGGGTACACAGGGTCTAGATCATTTACATGGGACAGTCTGTTGTGAGGGATCCTTTGTCAGTTCTGGAGGTGGAAAACAGTACATAAGAAGTCCTGTATCCATTCTGGTGTGGAGCTGGGGTGGGGAATGGAAATAGGAAGACATTTAAGCATCAAGTTTTTCCCACAGTATAAAGATTTTTTTTCTTGTGCTACCATGATTTTAGTTTTCTGTCTTGTATCTTCTGACTGTCAAGAACAAGGAGAATAGATATAGAAGTCTTTGTTACATCTGTGAAAGGCTTTATTGGACAAAAAGTTTGTAGTTCAGAAGGGATTTTAGTGTGAGTGCTGAAATTCATTTCTATGTAACCATGAATCGTGAGAAAGGGACCTTTATTCTCCTATAACTTAGAGTGAGCTACCACTGTGAGACACATGAAAAAATATTCAGACCTCATATCTTGTTAAACTGAACTACTTTTGTTGCTCCTTGATTTTTAGAGCAGCTAATTCTGTAAAAGTTACAGGTAGTTATGTTCCCAGAATAATAAAAGTTCCAGAATGCACAGCTGTAAACCATCATTGTCCTCTTGTCAGGGATAAAACAAGATAGGAGTCAGACAAAAGTCAAACCAAGTGTGTGGCATCCTGTTTGCTAGACTTTTGCTTCATCAGGCTGCAAGAAGGGGATTCCAAAGATGGGAAAGATTAGATGCAGGGGATGTTCCTGTCCTATAAACAGAATCTCAGCCTCAAATGACCATTTAAAAAGAAGTAGGGCCTGTTGCAATAGAACAAGGGGTAATGGTTTTAAGCTAAAGGAGGGTAGATTCAGACTAGATATAAGGAAGAAATTTTTTTATGAGTGTGGTGAAACACTGGAACAGGTTGCCCAGAGAGGTGGTAGATGCCCCATCCCTGGAAACATTCAAAGTCAGGTTGGAAGGGGCTCTGAGCAACCTGATCCATTTGAAGAAGCCCCTGCTCATTGCAGGAAGGTTGAACTAGATGATCTTTAAAGGTGCCTTCCAACCCAAAGCATTCTATGAATCTATGATTTTAATAGGAAGAAGAATCAAACCCAGACTGTCATTGACAACAGGTCTCCAGCTGAGTATGCAATTGCATTAGCATATGGAGTCAGGCTGATGTACACACCACACAATGTGTATGTGTAAGTGTATGCTCAAAGCCTTCCTCTCAAGGTCTAGCAAGCTTCTTTCTCATTAGTTTCACTAAAGAGTAAGTAGTAAGGGTTGTCCATGCAAAACAGGATCCCTGAGGCCAAAGCTTTCTAAAGACTATATTCACTGCTTAACAATAGTTCTGCCAGAAAATTCCCAATTCATTGTAGTTTTAATGTTTCATAATTATAATGGCTTGTTCAAAGACACAACAATCATTAGAAATAAATCTCACTGGATAGAATTGTAATCCGCAATGTGAAACTATCTGTGATTTGGATTTTTTTAAATAGGCTGTTGTGCTGGTCATTTCAACTAAATCCACAGAAAATACATTAGATGTAACGATACACCTCATACAAAATACCTGCACTAAGTGCATTGAAATCCATGTGCTCTTATTATTTCAGTGAATGCATGACCAGATTTAGAGTTGATTCACTTATGAAGCTTACTTGAACATAAACCTTCAGGCAGACATATTTTCCCTTTGGTATTTGTAAGAGCTTGGCACCGTGGGAGTTCTTACCACAAAAAAAAGTCATTGACATCTACTATAATGCATTTATTTGTTGCTAATATGACTAGTAGTATCACATGAATGTATGTATTTTACCCTATCCCGAGGTTCTTTATCTTTTTTTTTGTCTAAATCTTACACTGAACCATGAAAGAATGATGAGCATTACAGCTTGGGTACTTGATAAGGACTTGAAAAAAATATATTTAAATGCCAGGTATTGTTACAGATTCCTTGGGTGAGGCTCAGCTAGCCACTTAACTGCCATGAGTTGGCTTTAAAAAATGGTAAAGCTTCAACAAAGGATTTTTTATGTTTAATAGAATTTTCATATTCACTACAGTTTGTTAAAGGTATTATTTGCATTGATTTCAGTTTTTCAAATCACATTAGGACATATATGTATCTTTATGAACCAAAATACTTTTGCTTTTGGACACCCCTTAATGCAACGCTTAACCTTAAAAGCCACTGCTGTACCAGTTTAATTGATCAGCCAGTTTGGTTCAGAGAGAAATGGATACGTCATTAGTGCTGTTTGCATGTGAATGTGCATCTGCACAGAGGTTCTTCCACGGAAGTCTGAAAGCAACTGCTTATTAATGTAACCGTGTGAGGTTTTCATTAGAAGTGTTCTTGCAAAATGTAGGTCAAGCTCTGCTTTCAGGCACACCACTATTATTTTGGAGATTGAAGGGAATGGAATTGTTTCACTGGTGTGAGAAAAGGCTGTATTTTGTATATTTCCTGATGTATTACTGAAATGAAGGAAGGTGTTGCTCCTATAACTCTCCTCAGCACAGTAAGTAGACAATCCTGATTGTCTTTTTGGTCTGGTGCTGTCCCTGAAAGCAGGTTCAGCTTCTTACAAATTCTGAAGAATTGTCAGTCTTTCCTTAAAGAGTAGATTGGGCTGTCCCTCATTCTATGGTAATATTTGGCAGTTTTCTGTGCAATAATACTTTGCAAGGTAGTTCAGAGTGACAGTCCACACTTCCAAAATACATTTATCACATTTCTCACCTAACATTGCTTTAAGTGAGAGCACAGTTTATTTGTGATCTCTAAGGAGAAAGTATCTAATGGAAAAACTTTGTAAGCTGAAAGACATTAAAAATATTCAACTATAATAGCGACTGCACACCAGTTTATTATAGCTCTACTTTTCTGCCAAAGGCCAAGTTACCCAAGGGCACTTAATAAAAACAGATGACATTGTAGACAGACTTATTACCTTATCTCCAGGTTAATGAAATAGTATTGGTTAGTGCTTAAAATCATGCCTGACAACAATGTCAGTGAATCCTCTGCCAAGGCAATGAGCAGGTTTTACTTTGGTATCTTTTTCAGTATAACAACGTGATTACTGAGAGATTTCCTACTCAGTTTAGCAAACCACACAGAACTGTAAAATAAAATTGCCTCATAAAATGCCTAATAAAATATAATTTCCTAAGAAAAAATAAATGTTGAGCAGAACTACAATTAGTATTTCTAATATACTATCTGAATACTTCTCCACATAAAAAACTTCTCTCTGCTGTTCTCATGGAGTTGTGACTGCCATTTTCTTTTATGGGACTGTGGAAGACCAGAGTTGCTTTCTTTTTGGAGGTGGTAACAAACAATAGACAGATTCAATCAGAAACGTCAGCTTTTTCCTTTGTATCTATAGGGGTCTGAGGTCCTTTGTGATCTGATTTCCTGGTTCCCCAATTTTCTGGTTTCTTAATTAGGACATATTAATTATGTGCCAACAGAGCATTGTGACTAGAATTCAACAGTAAGGTGTAAATGTTAAAAACAACAACAACAACAAAAGTCCCCAACAAACTCAAGAATATTCAAGCTCCATATTGGAGAAACTTTTTTTTTTTTTCCAAGCTTGGAACTCAAAGGGTATATAAAAATTTTAATTAGATTCTGCATTATGCCTGCTGCTGGCTGAACCACGCTGCACACACCATGTGGAATATTGTTGTTGAGGTTTCTGTGTATTAAAGTAGATGGTACAAGTCTAACCCTATTATCACTCGTGTTTTCCTGTACAGACATATTTGTTTATTTTCTGAAAATGGGGTTGCTACAGCATCTTGATTACTTTTATGAGAATGAAGTTTAATAAATATTGTGTTGTTTCTACCACCTACTCTTAAGGTTAAAAAAACAACATGAAACAGCCATACTTGACCATAACTAAAGACAACCAAAGTCAAGGGTCCTTCTAATGTATGCACAGAAAAGGAGGAGTGTTATTACTTACCTTTCCACCTAGCATTTTTAAGTTAATTACTTTATTGTCCTTCTTATATTAAATCAATATAACAATGATTTTTATGTTGTTTCCTTCCCCAGATGTACATCCAGACAACAACACTTACTGTCTCCATGAGTTTAAGTGCTTCTGTGTCTCTGGGCATGCTCTACATGCCCAAGGTTTATATTATCATTTTTCATCCAGAGCAGAATGTTCAAAAACGGAAGCGGAGCTTCAAGGCTGTAGTGACAGCTGCCACAATGCAAAGCAAACTGACACAAAAAGGAAATGACAGACCAAATGGCGAGGTCAAAA